>OY728146.1:523077705-525577705 GCA_963277665.1 Viscum album | reverse complement strand
CGGGGCGACCCGGCCCGAACCCCCCCCTGGGGTCAGCCGAACCGGGTCGGCCCGACCCGGCCCGACCCGGCTAGGCCGGGTCCGGTCTGGCCTGGGCGCGGCCCGGCCGACCGGACCGGCCGGCTCGGTCTCCGGCCGAGCGGCCGAAGAGCCGCCGCGGGTCAAACCCGCGGCTTTGGGAGAAACGCGGCCCGCGCGGGCCGCGTGCTGGTGGCCGGACCGCGGACGCGGTCCGGCGGTTCGCCGCCGCCGCGGCTCGGCCGCGGCGGACTCCTCCGGCGGTGCGCCGGGCGCCGCCGTCGCCTTCCGCGGGCCGCCGGAGATGCTCCGGTGGCCCGATTTCTTTCCCGTCTGCGTCGTTGCTCCTCCCGGGGGACGATCTTCACTGCGGAATCAACAAATGGCCCTTGCGTCGTGCTTTTGCCATCGCCCGCCAAATCCGCACAAAAGGAAGATCGGCGGAGGGTTGCCGGGTCTTGTTCGTTAGACCCGCACCCTCCGCGTTAGTCATATAATCATCGGAGGAAAAGAATTAACCAAATCAACAATTTTAAATAAATTAAAATTGTTCCGATCGGGTTCTTTATTTGAAAAGAATAAACACGGGAAAAGAAATAAAATATTCCAATCAACCCTTACCTTGTCGTCGTCGTCGGACGAGAGGTCGTCGCGGAATTGCTCGTCGCGGAAGAAGGGGGATCGTCGCGTCGTCGCGGTATCCGGCGTCGCGTCGCCAATCTCCGGATCAAGATCAAACGGATTTAATTAGTTTAAATCCGTTGATATTGAAATTAAAAAGGGAGAAGAAAAGATCCAATTCTCACCTTAGTTGCCGAACGAGGATCGGCCGCGGAAGAAGAGGCGTCGCCGAAGAACGTCGCGGGTAGAGCTCGTCGACGTCGCAGATCTCGGTGTGCGTCGTCGAATTCCGGTCGCCGGCGTTCTTCGCATTCTTCGCGTTCTTCGCGTTCTTCGCGTTCTTCGCGGAGAGGGTGGAGGCTCAGAGGAATTGCACAACGATAGCAATCCTCCAAAATAGACAAGTTGTCTATTTTATTAATTTGCCAACAAACGCAAAACGCGTAAGTAACGACCCACTTAATTCGTTGAATTAATTCAACGAATAAAACAGCCCATTTAATTCACGAAATAAACCGCTCAATTAAATGGTCTGTTAAGAATTTAAGAAAACGCGTCGGTTGACTTTTCAGTTACTTTGACGGGTTTTCACGGGCGTGTTACTTAGCGAAAGAAACGGCGGGGCTCGTGCGGGCCCTGCCTCACAAATATCCTACCAAGGGGGTAGGATATTTCCGGATAGCATCCTATCCAGTTCAACTCAGTTCAAGCCGTCTTTAAGTGGCTTCAAGTGGCTTCCAAGCAGCTTAAGTGAAATAGAATAAAGTTGTCGCACAAACTTTATTTTATTTCTGACTTAAAGCCGCAAAAATTAAAAACCACGTCTGAGCAAACGCAACTCCGGAAGAGGCGTTTCTAAGCAAATACCGGCGCTGCGATTTCATCGGTGCCCTCAGAATTTGATTCCGGGCACCGGTTCAAAAGATAGAAAAAACCCGCTCGTCCGTTCACTGAACGTACCCGAGCCAAACCTCGGAAATTGATTCCGGGCACACCGGGCCTCGGAATCAGGTGCCGTCTGAAGCTGCGCTCTTGTAAAATTCCAAAGAAAATTAAGAAAAAAATTTCCTTGAAATTTGCGGGTCTTTACATAATAACTTTTACAAAATTTATTGGTTGATGATATCAAAAATATATAGAATATTCTCTTAAATGTTAGGAATTTTTAGAGGTTTTTGGTAGGGTTTGATTTTATTATAAATTATTATCACTAATGGAATTTTGTTCTATACCAACACATTTTACCGACATTTTGAAAAAGTCATTGGAATAAATAAGTTATACCCAGGGTTCTATAGAACCGTTGATATATTTAATTATATTTTGGATTTTCCCAATTGTTTTTTTAAACCGTCTGAAATGAAAAATATTATCAACGATTTTTATTAATCGTTGGGAAAAGGCCACCCAATTTCATTTTTAAGGGATCCCTCCTAATTGTTCATCCCCCACATGAATCATTTGAGACCTCCACCCCACGACCCTCTCCTCCCCTCCCAAACCTCGACCTCCTCACCCTCCTTGCTTCTACCGCTAACTCCCATCCCCCAGCCCCTCTCGGGTCCTTCTCCTTCGCCGAAGTTCGACCTTCCCCTCTCAGCTCCCTCTCCAATGATGACGTCCACCTCCCCTATCGGCTCTCGGTAATGTTCCCCCTCCCCTCTCAGCTCCCTCTCTTGGTGACATCCTCCCTCAACTCTCAAGCCCCCTTTTTCTAATGACATCGCACAACCCTCTCCCCAGTCGCATGCACGACCCCCCATGGCCGAACACCCTGTGCGGAGACCCCCTCTCTCAACTCCCTCTCCTCCCACTATTTCTCCCAAATTTATTGATGGTTCTTGATCGGTACATCCTGGTAATAATTAGACTTCTTTTTTAAAAAATAAAGCAACTAGGAATGCACTATTAGGTTCATAGTTGTGATAACTAATCATATTAATCATGTATTTTCTGCAGTTTGGGGTAGAAACCAACTCATGGTTTGGTTAATTGCTGGGTAAATTGTGTCTTTTAAATATATTATTATAGAAATTTATGGTTAGATTCACTGGTTTTAAACCATTAATTCTTATAATGAAGTCAATAAAAAGGTTATTATTTTTCTAAAAACCTCATATTTTCTTAAATAGACCCCTATTTGACTGGAAATTGTGTTAGATTTTTTAAAATCATGATATATATGTGTTGAGGTTGTATCGTCATTAAGATGTGAAATTATGTGGGTTATTGGGAGATGAGTGATGCTATAAGAGATTTTATGGGTTATTGTGAGGATTTACCTTCCCATTAATTGATTGGTTCATTAAACATAAGTTGGTGTTGTATATATTATGTAATTGGAATTGGTAATGTAAAATGTTGGTCTCTGTTTTCTAAATTGGTTATTTAGATGATTTTATCTATCAATAGTGGGTATGTATTTATTGACTATGGGTGTATTTTCCCATTGACCAGTGTATTTATTAAACTGTCCATGTAATACACATTTTCCGCAATACAGAAGCAGTACATAAATCATAGATAGACATACACACAACAAGACACCCATGGGAGACACCCCTTGACATCTACTGATAGTTAATAAGACATTGAATTGTGAACTAAAGTTGATTGGATGTCAATAATTGAGAAATTCCCAATAAAACTATAAAAAAACCAATAACATTATTCTTAGTAATGTATAATGAAATGGTTTACACCCTCATGACCAATTTGACCATATGGTTCATAGACTGGTGTGTGACCAGGATCAAGAGCATGATCATCTACTAAACATTTATACTGGTCCCTGTGAGGACTTTTCCATAATGAAGTGGGTTTTGTGCATAATCATTAACAAATATAATGTAGCATAGGTGCATATTCAATGGCTAAGTGTACTAGTCTGTTTTCTCTAACAATGTTCAATATAAGTAACATAAATAAAAATTGAGTAGATTATTGAGTGGAAATGTATCCCTCTTCCATTTAGGAACATGATTTGACCCATGGGGTGTTGTTGTTCTTATATATTAGGCGGTGGCATTTATAGTCACATGATACTTATATATCTTTATTTAGTTTTTATATTATTTTTTATCGCATTTACCATATAGGTATTTTACTTCTTTCTATGGATGGTGGGTAGTGATGACATCCTAACTAGTTGACATAGATCAACAATATTCTATAATAACATGAGGTGTGACCATGAAGAACCATTGGAAGCTAGAGTTTCCTTGGGGTCTCTTATGAGATGGAATTTTTTTTCTAAAACATTGTGTGGGAACATTTTTGCAGTATTTTGGAGTCATGAAATAACCCCAAGTGTCACCACGAGATAGAAAAAATAACCCGAAGTGTCCCCAAATGACTCCATACATCGTATCATCATCACATGGGTTGGCCATTCACCCAATCCATTCAATCCTATCATAGTCTAACATCTTAGTCACATAGTCGAGACTCCTTTCTCGAGGATTATCCCTTGCCTCGATGCACATATCATCATCTAACTAGACAAATATGATTATTCACCTCATGATTTTACTAGTCACAAAATAACACCATGTCAAACCCATCTACATTCTTATCTCATCCACATGGGAATCCTCTAGGGTCCCTTAAACCCGTCCTAGATTCTACTCACTGACCATAATCCTCATACAACATAATATAGTCTTATCTATACATGTCAACCATTCCTTAAATATATTCTCAATAGTCTTATCAAGAACCTCATCAAAATCATGTATTATAACCCATCCCCACTAACTATGTTCTATCCTATGAAAAATTAGTCCATGACTCTTGTCATTATAATGCCAATATGTTCGACAATACTCAATACCTACACTATCATCTCACCATTCATCTATTTAGTTGATCTCTATAATCTTTAAATGGTGTAAACCCCTTTTTAATACATTTTATAGACATAGAGAGACAATCCCACTCTAGGAACCCACCAATATTCCAATCCATCATCATTAGTATTTCCTCATCAAACGCAAGATGTACAATTGATCCACCTATCACTACAAGGCCCAATACTCATTAGAATATTTTACATGATCTAATCACTCATCTATTACATACACATATCAGCTAAATTTTAAGACATATGTTAGACCACTCATATCCCAATCAATATACTAACCACCTGGAGACCAAGGGAAGGTGATTTCATTTCCCTGAAATCACTAAAGAACCTTCAATAATCCTAGGAGGCCTGTGAACACCATATATATAGGCCTACTATGTTAATTAACCTTCTTATGAGTCCATGAATCCCATGGAACATAGTTATAATAAATACCTTGAAAATCTATGAAAAAATAATCATGTTAGTGTCTAAGGGTCTATAGAGGTTGTTAATACTTTCTTTATATAGGAAGATATACTTGACAAAATTGATTATTTAAGCGAAAACACACACGACCTGATGACTTTGGTTGAGTTTTCTTAGCTGAATACCTCACACATCACTTATTTTAGGTATTCATTAACGAAATTACTTCATAAGAGGATGAAATTTGATGTGTTGTTGGTCGCACCAGCAGAGGTATACATCCCTTGCATGGTGAGACAACATATCTGATTCATATGAACAACATTTATAAACCATAGACAGATGTCCAAGGGTTTGCTATATTATATAGTGACATTCTTACGATAAATATTTACTTACATAGATCCTTATTTTATAGATAACACACTCAATCTTATCTTGTAATATTAGATAATTCATTGCTCTTTAACTACAAAAACCAACACAAATTATTCACCAAACATTAAAATCACCACTCATCACCTTAGTTAATCATGAGAGGGAATTAAATTGAACCCATCTAACCCAAGACAATGTTGTATTATACACCACTAATCCCCATAAATATGTTAATCCCCACCATAATTCATGGATCACCCAGATCAATTCCATAAAATTATGGTCCACATCATAGGAATTACCTATCTATAATGTATCCCCATTGGTCTATTGAATATCTCAATACAGTTACCACCTTTCCACAACTAGTCTTATATAAAAACAATACCATGACATCCTATAGTTTAATTTAAATAGAAATTATTAGTCCCACCCACCAACATGATATCGCATCATTCTATCATGATGTTTAATTACTAGAAGGATCAATAGATCATTTAATTTTCCACACATAAATTAGTCTAATTCCATGGGTAGATCAACCACAATAAAGCACCTATCTTTATTGAGAATATGTATACTAGACCACCCCACACATATATTAGGTCACGTCCATGAACATATATTGTCATAATTATATGATGATTCATATCATGTAAAACTATAGATAAATGATTTGGTTAAGTTGAAATCCACCAAAAAGAAATAATGGAAAACATTATATAGTTTAATGGCGACTGAATAAAAAACAATTTTTAATTATTATCATAAACCCCTTTTAAGGGATGAGGGGGAACCAATATGACATCAATGACTTCAGACATTTATCTGTTCCCCCACGGTCCCAAAGCCACAAAAACAGATCAATTTAAACAAAGGAAAACCCCTCCCCTGCAAAAAAACATTACGTATAGCTTCCACCATCCCATCACAACTTTGTTAACTATCTCATGCACTATTTCATCTTCCTGGTACGAAAGGAAAAATCCATACCCTCTCATACATAAAATTTCTCAAAATAGAAAAATCTTGTCACCACCAACAATCCTAATCGAGGAGACCACAAAAAATACCCAAAGCACACTCTGTGAATTCATCCACAACACACAGGATAATGATGTATGGAAGAGATTTTAATACCTTCACCATGCCACAATGTTGATGGTCGATACCACGAAACCCTTCAAGGTTTAACAGCATCATTGCAGCTGATTTCGTCCTTCCACCTTAGACTAACGATGCCACAGAATAGTCAAGGACTCGAATAAATGCATACGCGGGTGAGTGGAGACTTCTGTATACATATAATCATATGTTCAAGGATCCCCCTGCACATTCTCATGGCCATGCAAGTGTGTGAATAGAGTCTATGTGTCCTTTTATATGTGTGAATGTGTATACACCCAGTGGGGGGGAACTTCTCGTTAGATTGCTCCAAGAGCCGAAGTGGACGGCTTTGTTCCACCTTGAGGTATGGTCCCTATCCTAGCCTCTTTAATTATATATTTCATTAAATTAAATTTAGCTAATTTATTTATTCTACTTAATTATATTGAATTTCATATATTGGATAACTTTTATTTAATAAAATTGTTTCATTTGATAAATAATGTCATGTTTTTATAATAAAACCCAACCAATGGAGGTGCGCTGTCTGCAAAAACTAAAATGATAGTTCGGTTTATCATGTTTATTAACATGTTGCGTTGTATTTGTTCTGAATGAGTATTACAATAAATGTTAAATAAAATTAAATGAATTTTCTTATAATGAAATGACATTTTTTTATAATAAACCCCCTAAAATAAAGGTGTACTGTCATCTAAACAAAAGAGTACTGATGGTTATTTGTATCATATTTAGATTTGGATTGAGTTTTTTATATGTATCTTGTTAGTGATTTATTTGTATCTAGTTAGTTTTTGTTTTCTTTGAATAATATAAATTGGGTTTGCATAATCGTTTAGCTCAGATGAAATTGTCATTCCAACACCTTATCGCTCAAGGTGTTGTCATTCATGATGGTATATTACTATACATATTATAATTTATCACCCAACTTGTGTATGAAATAATGATAAGGTCATTTGGCCCATATCATATTTCACTAAATAGTTATAGAGTTATAGTCACTAGGGACCTAGATATCCATCTCAAAAATGTCTCACCATCCAAGTGAAAAAATTTAGTCCTCTTGGTACTCATGTATCATACACTAGGGAATCCATTAGAGTCCTTGAGATTCATATCAGTCTCATACCAAGAAAATAACAATTACCTCATTATGACCTCAAATAATATATGATACTTTTGGAATAATCCATGAACCCCAATCTTCCTATGATTACATGTCTGCACCATCACAACGACTTAGGTACCATGTTTTAGCATTATCAGATGATCTCTCTAGATCACTTTTGAAGTAAAAATATCATTGTAGCACCATTTTTAGTCCTTGATAAACAATTATACCTATATCAAATACTATATTTCATTCCTCCATTAGGAGTGTGATCTCTTCCCAAAATGGGATGGTACTTCTTGTACTTTTCATGTGACATGCTTTTTTATCATTCACAAATATTTTAAAATTAATTATTTCTAGAAGCACAGTGCATTTTTTTATGAAAAAATCCACTATTATAATCATTGTTACATGTGATCCTAGTCATAACATGTGACTAACCAAACTTGCATCAAATTCGAATAGTTTGAGGTTTGCTTTATTGAATAGTAAACATGCCACAATTATATGTTTTTAATTAAGGAATAGTTTTAATGAAAAGTTAGAAACCAATAGTGTACATGAATAGATATTCAATCAATATGATATGAAATATCTGAATCAATGATTTTATTATATTTGGATCAAGATAATTTTTATAATTTTTCGCCACCTCATTGGGAACCTTCTACGAGATATTCCCTTTTCTTGAGAATATTGTGGCAGGAGGGCTAGGTAATGAGGAGTAGACTTTTTTCTTTGATGGACTATGAGAGTGCTTAATGAACCCGTCAGAGTCAATGATGGTGTTCATTACATTCTTTTAAGAGTCAATGATATAATCCTACACAAGTTTTACTTCCCTGGGCTCGATAAGGGAATAAGAATCAGAATCCATATCCTCTTGAGAACCCACACATTGTGAATGTCCACCAATCATCATCTTTCCCATTCTACGTATTATAAAGATTGAGGGTAAAAATATATTATTGAAGATACAAAATGGTAATATGCCTAAATAGGTTCATTAATGAAACCAAATTTATTACATTTTTCATAATTACTATGTCATAGGAGTTTTTACATGGTTCATAAACAATTTTTATCAGTTGGTGAATACATTAAATTCAACTCTTGCGATACTGTTATATATATTCTAAATTATTATATAAATGAAAAAGGGGATGATGCAAAATATGTTCCCAAAATACAATTAAATGATTGAGATAAATGTGAATAAATATGTAAATCAATATTCTACATCATCCTCACATGTCTCTATGTTCCATCTTCTACTCAATGAAGTGGTACTCAATGGCAATTTTCCCTGAATCAAAATATTTCACTATATTTTTGACAAGTTAGTGAATGATTTATTATATCATATTATTATAATTGTGTAAAATATATTAACCCTAAGAATACATCTTTATTATACCACAAACCTGAATCAAGAGTCCATTTTTTATTGCATAACATCGACACCTATAATGTGAAAGACAACTAAATAAGATTTATTTGTAATCCTATATAATGAGTAATCAAAATTTTGATATCTAATATAGACATTAGTACATAAAATAGAATTTAAAAAATACTTAAAAACATTATTTGATCACTAGTCTGACCAACATTATGCTATTATCACTTGGTTCCATGTTCTATAAGAGTGGAGTCATATCCTAATTTTTCAATTCTAGGGATTCATTTATTATTTATGAAATTATGTTTCATTATTGATAAATATAAGAACTAAATATTCTCTAATAAAATATGATTAATTAGTCTTCTCAAAAAAGATATTAAGTAACTAGTTATCAATGGTTTTCTTGTTTAGGACTTGTCCTTCAGAGTATGAAATTTTAATGATCCCGATGATCTAATGAGTGTTTCGACCCATGTAGGGAAAATTATTCAACATTGTCTTTTTTTCTGTATGGTATCAATAAACATCACAAAAATCATATAGTGTAGTTGGATATTCCAACAAAAATGGGGAATATGATGGATGATTTTCTATGTGACAGTATTCCATGAGTCATGTGACCAATGATGAGACTGACTAATCACAATTTCACATTAATGTATGATACCTAGATAGAGTATTAGATACATTACCCAACCAATGGTAATGATTATGGAGGAAATTATGTATCATATATATAGATTTAGTCTCTTATGAAAATATTTTGTCACCTATTGACAACATTGTAGAAATGGGTGAATCTTGCTACTTGTATTCTACAAGGACTATCTATGTGAACGAGGGACATAAAAGTACAAGTTGGACAATAAGAAGACATGGGAATAATTTTATAATGATATTTTAATTTATAAAATAGACTAATATGTTTTTTATTTAAAATGATATCATATTTGTATAAATTGTTTCAATTCTCTTAGAAAATGGGATAGTGTTAATTATTTTCAATGTTTTAAAGTAATATAAATAAAGAATAATTAGAATCTTTTATAGGATTTATTCCAAATGTACATTTAAAATATATTCTATTGAACTATTTGAATGTTATAAATTTTTTATCAAAATCAATTATTGTGTTTAACTGGTTTCATAAACTATTAACATTTCTCTTTATTTGATTTTTTTTAAACCTCATGGGTAAAAATGATGTTTTAATGAATGAATTTTTGTTTTGAAATAATGTTTTGATAAAACCATTTTAGGTTAAATAGGAGAATTTGGATAACGTAGTCAAAGAAGTAAAATTTCATATTGTTGTATTTTTATAAAATCAAAAAGTATAGGATTTTAGTTTTATTTAAATGATATATTGCGATTAATTATTGATCTTTTTTAAGTATCATGGGGATCGGTTATTGATGTCCATTTTGATGGTGATTTTGTTTCTTCTTTAAGAGTATATCCCCATTTGGATTTAATCTATTCTTTCATCAATAATGATCTTCTTGGGCTGGTTGTATTGTTTGCATCACCCTTAGAGCTTGTTGTTCTTCCTCTATTTTCCAAATGTGATAATTATTTACAGGAGTTCAAAAACATGAATTCTCCTAATTTATAAAGTTAACAAGATTCATATTATGAATTTTTTTAGTACTAAAATTTGTGGATATATTTTTACATCTTTAGTTTTATGAGTCTCTTAAGGGTTTTTTAGTAAAAATCCTACTAGAGGGTACGAGTTATAAGTGGTGGAAGTCTATTATTCCGAATAATCAAGAAAAGGAATATTCTTGGAAAAGTTTCAGGGAATGGTTCATTTTGAATAATTTCCTAATTAAGTGAAGGTACTGATGGATATAGAAATTTCTAGTCTCTAATAAAGATATAAAATAGTGTTCAAGTACCCAAATCATTTTATCCATTTGGGTGCATGCATTCTTAATCTATACATGGGAATTCATTAATGTCATGGAGGTTTGATTAATGTCTTTTGTTACTTGTCACAAGTTGTTTCTTACTTTTGAATCTACTTCTATAGAGTGGTGGTTAGATAAGATATAAATGTTGATTCAATATTAGTAATATCACCAGAGGTCTTTCATGTTTCATCTATTCCTATATCAACCAATCCTGGGTGTGCTAGAGGAGTCTCTAATAAGGGAAAAACGAAGTGTTTGGTCAGACCCTATATGTGGTGGTTTAAAAACTATTTTTTTCACAATTTCTTTTTAGGATAAAATAGTTGATTTCATATCAGTGCCAAAAAGTGGGATATAAGAAATATTGTTGTTAGGATCAGTAGAGTTATTCTTGGTTAGACTACCAGATGGAGTCTAAACAATGATAATATATTGGGTTACATGAATCAATTTAGACTACCAGATATAGTCTATAGGATACATAATCCATTAACATGATCTGTATTTGTTTTCTTATATTGGATAACATATTAACTATCCATAAAGTAATTCTGGTTGTACTAGGAAAAAATGAAGTATGAAATGTATTGGGTCGAAGCCTAGGGTAGTCCATGTGGTGTCCAGTGGGAGAAGGGGAGTCTGTAGGGTAGGAGGAGGGTGCAAGTGGGGTGTCTAAGAGGGGTGGTCTAGGGGGGTGTCCAAGAGCTATCTAGGGGGGTGTTGAGTGTTTTTAGGTCTGGGGAGGGTGTAGGTGGGTTGTCTAGGTGGGGTTTTTCAGGGGTAGGGGGTGTCATGGGGTGGGGTGGGGTGGGGTTACTGTGCGAGTTTAGGGGGGTCTGTAGTGTAGGGGAGTGGGATGGGGTGTCCAGGGGGTCTATAGGGGGAGGAGTGTCTAGTGGGGGTGCAAGGGGGTTATACAGGGGATAAATGGGTTGTATGGGGGTCTGAATAGCAGGGGAAGATGTAGGTGGGGTGTCTTGGAGGTGCTGTCATGAGGGAATTCAATGGCTGTCCAGGGGGTGTCTGCCGGCAGGGGGGAGCATGTGGGGTGTCTAAGAGGGGTTGTCCAGGGGTTTTTAGGGTGTCTGTAGGGCAAGTGGATGGGCTGTCTAGGGGGTGTTTAAGGGAGATGGATGTCAAGTGGTGGTGCAATGGGGCTTCTCGGGGGGGTGCAGTGGGTCTGTAAGGCCGGGTGAAGGTGCATTTGGGCTGTCTAGGCAGTTTCCAATGGCTTTTTTGGGGGCTGGGGAGGTCTGCAAGGTAGGGGTTGCATGTGGGGTGCCAAGGAAGGCGTGTTTGGGGGTTCATGGGGTCTCTATGGGGTTGTCGGGGGGGTGTCCCTGGGTGGGGGTGTCCAGTGGGGGTGCAAGGGGGATGTCCTGGGCAGTGCAAGGGGGATGTATTGGGAGAGAAGGGGGTGTTCAAGGGGGTTAATGGGGCTATCTAGTGTGTTCAAGGGGGTTTCCCAGGGGGCATGGGGTTGTAGGGGATGTGTGGGGGTTGTCCAAGGGTCATGATGAATCAAGGGGGTTTTCAGGGGGGGTGTCTATAGTGGTGTATTTAATTAAATGGGAAGGCTTATAAATAACCTCAAAACCATAAAATTTATTTTATGAGTTTTTTTAATTATGTACAATGTATTGTCTACATGAGTGTTTTTATTAATTTTGTATTATCAGTTGTTATATTCATTATTTTATATTATCTACTTGAGTATTTTTGTTGAATTCATCATAATTCAATAGGTTTGTACTATAATTCTCAAGTAGAGATAGAAACATGCTGGTTGTTGGAATTCCATTACTGGAATTGGACAGGGGAGGATAATTTATGCTTCTTGTTGTAATGGAGAGGATGTTGTTGGCTAGTTCTAGCTGGAAGAGGGGCTTGCTGGAAGAGGTGTGTACAATTTTTTGGAAAACAAATTGAAATACCAATGGTTCAATGAAATATTGATATAAATATTGAGTATTATATACCAAAAGTTCTCAATCCTTTGGTATTCCTATATCCTAATGGTTTTAATGAAACCGTTGGGCGCAGTGTGCTGTAGTTGGTAGACCAACGGTTTAACAACCGTTGGTGTATACCCATACCACCCAACTTATGGAAATGGTTCACTTTTAACCTTTTTAATTGGTGAATACCAATAGTTAAAAAATATTGGTCTTGTTTTAAAATATTACAGTTATTAACCGTTGGGATAGAAATTTATAAATAGTTAACTCTAAACCATTAGTATATTTAAAATCAATCCAACCTATCACAACAGTTCAAGAACCGTTGGGAAATTTCTATACCCATGCTGTACAACCCAATGGTTCAGTGAACCATTGGGATAAAATTTCCCAAATATTTTGGGGATTTTACCAATGGTTTTTAACTATTAGTAAAGGATTATTTTACAGTACTATATTTATGGAGTTTCCAAAAGTACCCCTCAGCTCAATTGTTAAATGGAAACTCCTCTATCACCTATTCACTTCGGTATGAGCCTTAAATCTTATCCATATCATTCCCTTTTCCTTCTAAACATCACTATTTTCAATCTAAATGTTCTGGTCATTTTCATATACCAACTCTTGTGCTTTAAAAAGTATCTAATTTTAAGCCCATTTAGGAAGATGTAATCTCTTCTATCAATTGTTTCGAACAACATTCATCTTCTAATTATTATTCTGTCACTGTTTAACTATAATGCAATAACATCATTATCACTTTTATACTGATATTTCATTATAATTATGATACAAACATATTTCTCTTTTTTTCCATAAATTGAAAAATGAAATCATCGTGCATGTGTACATACGGTTTACCATCTCCAAGCTGTGTTGTATGTTTTTTCCATGAACACATTACATGGATGGGTATAATGATGTAAATAATAACTATATATAATTATTATAACATGTTACTAATTCTAAAAAATTATACACCATCCAATTTAATACCGGTCAAAAATTATGGTAACGATATCGTCGTTGGTGCGGACGTACAACTAACCATCTCCATAGTGTGATGTGTTTCGTTCAACATAATTCTCATTAAATAATGATTATATAAATTTATTCAATTATTAAATTATATATATATTATACTAATAAACTTATTTAAATCATATAAATATAACGTAAAATATGTATTAAGAACTTATCCGACAAAACATGCATAAGAACATAAAGTAGAAAATACCCAAAAATGACTATTAATGAAATTTTACTGACAAAGGGATGATAATATGGTCATAAATGTTATAAAAATTATTATTATTATGGAATAAATAATTAAAATTGTTTAAATAAGTATACAATATTTCCAGATACATACGAAGCATACCGGACTTAAGGTATTAGAAAATGTTTCTATGTTATTTTTATATGACATTTTTTAAACATAAGTATTTACTGGAGTTTATTTTTCATTCACATCCATTTTTTATAACTATTTAATATTTTTTCTATAATTATACAATATTTTAATTTCAATTTTACCCTTTGGTAAAAGAAATTTAATGGTATTAGTGGAATATTTTATCGTTATTCAATTTGAGGTACGTTGTGACTTTTCCTTTAAGAGTACGAGGAGAATGTTTTTTAACTTATACGACAAGAATAGATTTTTATGGTATCATGATAGATTATTTCCATGATTCTCCCTCTATATTATTTCATGTTTATTTTAAACAAAATTTGTATCAATTAAAATTTCATGGAATTTTTAGAAAAGACGACATTTATAAAGAAAAACGTGTATTTTCTTCAAGAATTAAATTAATGTTATTTTTCAACATTAGATTCAATATATGATAACAATATTTAAATATGGACATGTTTCTATCCTTATTATTACAATTTTGTTATTGTTTTATTTATGGAATGATATTTAATATGGGTTATGTTAGGATGACATGATGTTTAAGAAATCAATTTTATTCCTTGGGTTGTTCATTGAAAAAAGATTTATATTTTTGTGGAATATATAAGAATGGTTTCATTATGAAATATGTGTGACATATATCAACCTCAAATGTATTGGGTAGTGTTTTTTATCTCATTATATAGACATGACTAGAACGATAAGTAAATATGGTTCTGTAATACACGGGTGGAACGAGGTGTAAACTATGTTCAGTAATGGACATTGCCCACTAAGATGTTTTGGAAATGAGACTTGACTAATATAAAATTATTTTCAATGATTATTTCTATATGAAACGAAATTACTTTTCTTATGTTATGAATATTAGGATTAAAATTCACTATTATGAATTATCCCCTGACATGATATTATAATCTCTTATATGCAGGATAATATTTTCAAATGTTATGTTCTTGTGATTATGATATGTTGGATATGTCCCTTGTTTACCCTTACATAGAATTTGAGATTACCCTTCCATTTGTTTCTTTTCCACTTGTAATAATGATTTGTATTAAGTAATATATCTTCAAAATGATTCTTGTTATGAAGAAATAAGTGAGAGACAATAGAGATATTTTTTGAACAAGTTTTTTATGTTTACAAATTTATAAAGAAACTAAACCTATATGGTTCTAGAGTGGTTTCTATTATGATGGGTAAATAATATTCTTCAATGATGATGTATTATCTATATATAATGTGTGATTTGTTAAAACATCATCTTCACTCACCATCTTAGACAATGCCCGTAGACCTTCATGGAAGGAACATGTGCAACTAACAAAAAACATCACATGAGAAACCACTATTGTCATCATCAATAAATCACCACAAGTGACCAAAATTAGAAGGAAATAATAAAGGGATATATCCAACAAGTGAGATAAATATTTAACCCTAATAACCGCTTGAGATCATATCCCAGAGACTCTTAAAAACCACCCCTTTAGACCAACGAGGAGTGTAGTGGTTGAATGATGAGGCTATGGAAGATTAGAATCAATTAGGTCATTAAAATCATGTCAAGACCATGTTGGTAACGAAAACAAAAACATGACTATAGATAATCAAGCCTTTTCGTTATAGCACAACAATCAGTAAAGAAGTACAATTGGAGCATGAATTGAAGTCATCAAATGATGTGATTTTTTGGATACTAAATATTGATCAATGATCACATTGATAATCCACCTAGAAACCACCACCACATACCAAATATGAGATAATCAACGAAAACATAATCCAATGTAGTAAGACTCAGAAAAATTATCAACCCAGAAGTGCTTCGGCAACAGAGTGGCTAGCCCACTGATGAATTTACAACCATTATAATACTAAAACTAAAAAATAGTATAACAAAACCTAGAAGATATCCCAGAGAGAGGATGGGAATGGAAGTGTTGAGGAATAGGTGGAGACAGAGATCGAGAATAGAAAATAGGATATCCCACCACCCTGGAACCACTGAAGAAACCCTTGCAGAGACCATCAAGGTAGAGGAACCACTTAGAGGCTCTAAATGATAGAACCAAATGAATAACTTGTTTTCCAATATTCTAAAAATGAAGCTTTAAAGACTATATGAGTGAACTTATATTCTTATTTGGTTATGGATTTTCAGATCCAAAAGGATTTATATCAATAGAGATGTGATGGGGTGAGTTCCCTATTGTAGTTGATGAGGAGCGACGTTTTTGAAAATATAAAATCATGAACACTATTGAAATATTTACCCTACATAATGTGCCTCCAATAGTTGACCATTTTCAATAAAATGTATTATATGGTCTAAATATGTCCATAAATATCTTTTTACATGTTTGAATGTTATTTTTTCTTTTTAATGTGGAGGATAAAATATTTATAAAATTGTTTTTCCTTAATCATAGTAATTAATTTCAACTACTTTCACTAATAATTTTGGTAGAAAAATAATTTTACATCCATAGAAATTTTAAAATTTTTTGAATCAAAATTTGGAATCCATTTATCCAAATTCTAAACTCTGAAGTGGTAGAAGTTAATTTAAAATTAACCTCATAGTCGGCATGAGACAACCTGTTTTTATAGTGAAAATTTTCAAATGCATGGTATTTTTTTATATCCAATATCAATTTGAAATCTAATCCAATGACTAAAATTGTATTTATACATTTATAATTAGTATAAATATAATTTAATTTTCCTTGAAATTTAATTAAACAATATAAATAAATTTGATGAAATTGCAATTTTAAAGTAATATTCAGTGTTTTTTACTTTTCATCTAAAAAAATTTACTTCATGGACAAATATAAAAAAATTACCCTTGTAAATTTTGATTTCATTATTTCTAAACTGTTTTTTGAAATTAAATTAATAATTGTGTTCATGATTATATTTAATATAGGTTCCCCATTAAAAACTGGTAAAAGTACATTTTTTGAAGAATATATATCATTATTCATAAAATTGGAATTTTTTATATAATTTACCTACCAAAAACATTAGATGAATGATAAATAGTTATAAAATTTAAAATATATATACCATTACAACTGTTTTCCAAAACTGGTTTAATTAATTTATTACAGTAAAATGTATTTAATATTATTTATATTGCATTCCATCAACAAATTTCATATATTTTCTAATGGTTTTTAATTTCATTTCAATTTAATCACTCACCAAATGATTCCTCCTATATAAATATGTAAAAAATATATTCTTTATTTATTTAATATTATTCATAACACCACTCCAATGGTAATGTGAAAACTATAATAATATTTTTATAATATTATAATAATTAATTCTAGTTTGGTAAAACAAGGTCTTACGTGTAACTAAAGATATTAAATGAACTTTTAATTTTGTAAAGAAAAAGGAAATGAGTGTTTCGTTTATAAAAATATAATCTAAATTTGTTTGTGTAGTATACACTTAACATGGTGTTGTGTTCAATAAAATCCAAACATAGTGCCTTCTCATAACTCATTCTATATTCACTGATATATGAAATTATAAATATCATAAAGAGTAAATTTACTCAAAAAAATTACAAAATATCAGGTTCTAACATTCCGCCAACCATAAAATAAATTTCCCCCACTCAATTATTCTTGGTTGTCAATGGTTTCATACATGAATGTTCCTTTCATATAAAACCACATAGTAAAAAAATATAATAATATTTTTTTAAGATTGGAAATGTTGGAACAATAATGGTTACCCAAAACAACACATAAATAATATTCCTCATATTAAAACATAGGTAATGATTTGGAAATAGACTAAATCGTTGAATTATAATATAGAGTTAAAAATATCAACGATAACAATAACATGGTGGATCTAGTGAAACATAAATATCACAATGCTAAAAATAGGATAAGAGATAAAATGTTCATTGATGCCATAAAAAATTATGTTAATATGAAAACTATTTATTTCAATAACCATTTCTAGAAAATGAATAATTTTCATGAGAAAATGTACTTACTTGATTTTATTTAATTTCATAAGCACAATATCACCCTTCAGTTTTTTTCAAAATAAATATCAGCATCCTCATGTACTATAATAAATGAATGTGATTTTACATTCCTAAAGAATTATAATATAATGAGATACTTGGATGGAATGATATGATATTCCATCATTACTTAGTTAATATCACAAATACATTGTTATTTTATGTTTTCCTACATGAATTAATCATAATATTGAGAGATTATACTTGTATTTTCTAAATCATCATATGATTTTTAAATATACCCATTTCATAAATGGTCATCCTTGTAACCCTTTTAAAAACATAAAATCCAAATAATTAGAAAGATGGTCACAAAAACAGATTAACATTGACCCCCTATATATCATAATGTCACTTCAGGTAGTCACAATTCAAGCATGTGAATAACATCATCATGAGTTCTCTTGAAAAACGGTAATAAGTTGAATTACCATAATTATTTATTAAAGAAATTTGTTTTTTATTAAGTCATTATAGGATATATTCCATAAATACAAAAATATTGTAAAGATAATCCATGAAAACATATACAAATTTTTCACAAATCGACAACTAGTTCAATGGTTATCAATACTGTTAAATTTAATTTATTGATATGAATCTTATATATATCCAAGATAAAACCAATTTTATCAAAACAAAGAAGACATAAATAGTTTCATTCCATTATAAATTATATTATAGGTCTATTAAATCACATTTCTATGACATCATCTCCATTCAATATATCATTTAAATTAATAAATTAATGAATTATACTCAGAATACTAATATATTTCGTGATTATTTTAACATAATAGTTTAATTTAGAAACCTATAAACTTTAACCATTCATCGTTATTCTAAAACAAGTATATATTCTTCATCATCTTATTCCATAATTCCCTTATCCATGAATATGAAATATAAATTATGTCTTAAGGTTCCTCATCCTCATCCAAATCATGATTCTGACATTAAATGAAAATAACACTATTCGAAAATCCTATACATTTCACAATTCATTTGTGGTCTATTTATATTCTAAATTATAACAAATAATTGAACTACAGACCACGTTTCCTTAAGTATATTTCCACTCCGGAAATATACTTTTATAATTTCCATTTTTTTGACCTAGAAACATTAAATGATAAACTAGTTTTTTCTTGATCCCTCTATTGACTATGACTATAATGCATAGTACGTGAAAAACACATCATATTAGAAAACCACATAAACATGAAAAAATTGAATACATGATTCATAAATCAGGACACCTTATTTAATGTATTTTACACAATAGTCTTTCCTTATAGATATCCCCAGACATATCATTATAAATATCCCTAGATATCTCACTAATGTTTTTTTATCCAAGTTTCAATAGGTTGGGTGAAACATTCCATTGATACCAACTGTAGTGTCCCAAGAAAAACATATCTATATATTAAATAATATTATATGAATATTCGAAACATTACAAAAAATAAATTCCCTATAACCATAATATTTTAGTGTATTTTGAAACAAGTAACAATATAACTTTTATCCTACTGAATGATCACTAATGTATCCCATAAGGTTCTTCCGCTATAGTAATGGTACTTAAAAATTTTCATCATAACTTATTTATATTAAAAAAATGAAATGGTGAGCCCAGATTCAAGGTTAGGGTTTTCATTTAAGATACATATGATTAAAATGTACATATGGGTATGAGAACATGGAAAAAAACATTTTATCATTAAGCACTATATATCAAATATCATATACATGACTCATTGATTTTATATTAGATGTTCATATGTCATGAGTCATAAGGGAATCAAGATATCATTCAATAAATTAATAACATTAAAGTAATACATTGAATTGTGGAGGCCACATAAACATTTAAATTATTCTGATAATAGCCAGGGCTTGCTTCCAAGGCCATCATATTGTAATGGGATAACTCCCCAAATATCTTAGTAGTAAATTTTCACTCATAATGTTATATTAGTATAAATAGTCATTTACTATACCAGGTCTGCTCCACCTTCTTGACTTTTATTATTGAACCATTTTCACCTAAAATTGCATCCCAATATTAATGAAGGTGGTTAATATCATATTCCAGCCCTGTATTACAAAATTGGGTTCATTTCTTATTCTAAACCTATCATACTGAACAGATTTCATCATCATTCTAGTCATGTATATCTCATGAGATATAAGTACATACCCAACTAATAGGAGGGACATATATGACCCACTAATCACATAATGAAATCATACATATGTGTTTCAAAAAACATTAATACATGCATCATTTCATGACCCAAAAACATGTATGAGATTCATAAACATTTTGTCATTACCCATCAAATGAAAATGGAAATATTAAAAATTTCATCATATTATATCTTTTTAAAAAGAAATATGATTCATTATAATTTAATAATTTAGTACCCTATGAAAGTAAGCGTGTTTTATAAGTATTTTATCATGGTATACCCCATTGAAAAGAAAAAATCAACATAAAAAACAAGTCATATTAAAACTAAACCATTAGAAGAATGGATAATAATGGCGACTATCGATCATATAATGGGTAAATCATAAAAATATTAAAAAATAATATATAATTTATAGAATTATTTTTAATGATCAATTAAAATATTTTATTATGAAAATATCCTTTCCACTTTGAAAAATAATTTTTTAAATATAATAAAATTCGAGAACCATTTTAGTTTTAAAATAATATTCTAACCCTATAAATGAATATTCTATTTCCATAATTCATTTTTAAAATACATCCATGTTAATTATAGTAAAAAATAATTTGATAACATATTTAAATTTTTTTTGAAATTATTTTTTATTAATAAAATAGATTTTTGACCGAAGAAAGAAATATCGTAAAATATTATTAGAAGAACATTATTAATTATCTTATAAAACAAAGTGAAAAAAATATAAAAAATACATAAATATATCATGAATAATAATGGTAGAATAAAAATAAGGATAATTATTTATTATAATATCTCATTAATGTAATAATAATCATAAACAATTTTGATAAATAATGATAGTAAATCAATAAACTCTTAAAACATTAATAACATTGAATTAAAATAACCATGAAATAATCACATCACATGAATCATTAAATATAATAAAAATAATTATATCCATGATATATAAATTAAAATGGCATTATATACACAACATAAAATAATATAGGTGCATAACATGCTTTGTGTCTCAAAGAAGGAGAATTGAGATAGAGTTACGTTGCCAATTTGGTAACGTTTGACGAAAAAACACCGTAAAATATATAATATGAAATGGTTATGTAAATAAAAATTAATTTAATGGTAATAATAATTTAATAAAATAATTTTCATTAAATACATCAAATAAAAGAAACCATTTTTGAATAAGGCATAAATCTCACAAAAATAAAAGTAGGACTAGAAATCCCCTTTCTACTTGAGTAATTATTGAATCGTGAGACAATTGAATAAATAAAATCCATTGAATCTTTTATTATCATAAAATAAATTACTAACTTTATATAACATGTCATAGGGAATTATATAACCCAAATAGAAGAGACAATCGGTGAATATGGAATTTATTTCACATATATAAAATGTGAGATGAAATTGTCTTACTTTAAGTAATGAATTTCTACTACATATTAAAAAGTCCATAATAATAAATATATGTTTATTATAAATACACAAAATAATTATATTCCCAAATATAATACAATATATTTTGTACTATAACATTATAATTACGATGTATAAACAATTTCATGTTAATGTTACGTTTCAAGTAATAACTGCTTTGTTTTTCACATATTTATTGATTTTCTATTATTGATCCTCATATTTTATCATCACATTATAATTTAAAGAATTTATAAAATTATATAAATATAAAATATCTTCAGTATTTAATTATTTATATAATAGTTAAAAGATATAAATACGAAATGTAATACATTGTTCAATGAGATGGTTAGTCGTACATACTCATGAACATTCTTTTTGTTTATTATCATGTTGTATGATGGAATATAAAAGAAATATATGAATATTGTAACACCTGAGATTTTTATGAGTAATATTTTGTTTTTATGTTATATATATATCATCAAATGAATCCTTCACTACACACTAGCTTGGATTACTTTACACACAATCGCGACCTTCCTCGATAGCTTGCGTTGTACGCAATACCGAGTTTCACTAAACGATGATATGCTATTAAAATATTATTTAAAATAGCCGTTATGAATAGTAATAACCACTTTTTGAAATTTTATCTTTCAAAATGGACCTCATTTTTGGATTCGAAATACAGAAATTATCCTAGGGTGAAATTTTGGTATTTTTCTGAAAACTTTCAATTTTTGATGAATAGTGAAACCACTAAGTGGTAGGTAAAAAACTGAATTTTGCATAAAACATAATTTTACGGCTTCTGTGAATGGAATTTCGATAATCCGACATACACGGTTGATATCAGTAAGTAAAATGTGGTTCAATGAGATAAAAATAATTTTTTGGTGAATAGTAACTTTTTACTTTTTTTACCGCGGTTAATAGTAAACAGGGTAACTAAGGGTAAATATGATATTACTATTACCCTAACACATGTCCTAATTCTACTGGATAAGTGTAATTCGACCAAAAACAACCTTATTAATATAATATGACCATTTAGGTCCACTTGGATTAGATTATGACATTTAATATTATTTTATTTAATGAATAGTTAAAATAGTTAAAATCAATGTTTAATAAATAAAACATTTTTAATATGGGGTTTTACATAGGATAAATTTGACTATAAATATTCATTAGAAATCTAAAAAGATTTCATACATAATGATATTTTATTTATAATTTTTAGACTTTAAATAAATTAATTTATTTATGACATAACGATGATGCAGTAATTACCCTTTTAAGGAAATGTTATCATAATTGATGTTATAAATCCTCAAATAAATGTAATTTGAGACTTTTTATGAATTACAATAATTTTATAGGTTACTATGATATATTAGTGTTGATTTAATCAATTTTCTTCTAACATATAATTCTGTTATGACTTTCACAATAATCATATATCAAATAGTGTCAAAATTGACACAAAATAGTTTTTAAATAAAATATTATATTATTAATTGTTATTTTGTTCCTAAAAATATAAGGTTCGGCCAAATGACTTAGATAAGAATATATATATTAATAATAAACAACTTGGGGTTCGTTTGGCATGTTGTAGTAAGTTTATTAACCATATAGTGTTAGAAAACAAAAAGTCACAGTAAAAGTTATGTTATTTAATTAGAGGTAAATATAATTGATAAGGTTAAAATAATTACCTAAACTTGTCTAAATCCTATCGGTTGATAGGATTTCGACCCCTCCCCACTTTACCTTCGAAATAAGACCCTTTGGAAACATTATAAACCGAATTTGACTTTAATATAAAATAATATTTTGAGATATTCCTAAGGTGCCCCTCTCCTCCCTTATAAAAGGGCACCTCCTCCCCCTCCTCCTCACACCAATTTGAGCACTCAAGCTCGGCCAACCCCTGCAAAAATCCCTTCTCCAATTCCCTAGAATAATCCTAGAGGTCTTGGGCTTCTTCAATGACCAATCTTAGTTCCCTAAGTGGAGGATTCAAAGAGGCGTTTCAAAAAAGAGGATATATCCATTACCGATCTTTTCAAATTCTTTCTTCTTCAACTTCTTCTTCTTGAGTTGTTTCATGATAAAGTAATAACATCAGTATTAAATACATACTGAAATGTTATTATAAATATGAAACAACCCTAATTCACCTTATATCTATCCTACGGAAAAATGAAATCACCGCGCGTGCGTACGTACAGAATATCGTCTCCACGCCGTGGTGTAATCTATTTTCCACCATCACCTTACAAGGATGGGTATAATGGTGTAATGAGTAACTAGATATGATTATTATAAAGTGATATTTATTCATAAATAGTATAAATACACTTAAATACAATTCCACGATCATTGGAACAATATCATCGCTCGTGCGTACGTAAGGAATACCGTCTCCACGATGTGATGCGACTTGTTCTACATGATCATCATTACATAGTAATTATATAAATGAATTGAATGAATAAATATGATATATGTTACACTAATACCATTCTGGATATAAGGTATCTATAACCGTAAAATAAGAATAATAATTTATTCGGCAAAACACGCATAAGAACAAAAGGCAATAACGACCCGAGTAACAAGTAACAATGAAATATTACTAATAAGAAGCTAAGAATATGACCATATATGATATCATATCAATATGTATGATTCTGGAATAAGTCAATAACATTATTTAAACCATTATACAGGAGTTTTGGACACGTACAAAGCAAATCAGACCTAAGGTAAGGGAAATATCACAATCTCATTTTTATCTGAAACTGTTTATACTTTGGAATTTACTGGGGTGTATTTTATCATCCACATCCATGTTTCCTCAATATGTAATATTATTTCCATCCACGTAAAATTGTTTAAATCCAATTTTACCCTTCGGTGAGTTTTTAGTAAAAGATATGAAAGGAATCTTTTGTCGTTTTGCGTACGAGGTACTTTTGACTTTTCCGACAAAAGTATGAGAAGAATGTTTTTTTAACATATACGGTAAGAATGGATTTTTAAAACATTATTTCCAAGAATCATACTTTATAAGTTTTCATGTTTATTTTTAATCAACTTCTTTTAGTTTATAATTGAATGACATGTTAAGAAAATAAAAGTGTTTTTTAAGTAGAAAGGATATTTTCCTCAAGAATGGAGTTCTCATGTTTTATCAAAATTATTTTCCATCTAAGATAATATAGGGTTCTGTTTTTATCCCTATTATTACATTGATTTGATTATGTTGTGAGGGAATTATTTTTATGAAGTCGTTTACCTTATATGATTTGTTTTATGATGTCATCATGTTTCAAGAATCCCATTTTTGTTACATGTGTTATGCGATGATGTATGATTTATGATTATGTGGCACACATAAGAAATGATTCATTATAAGATGGGTCGGACCTATATCTCCCTCCAGTGCATTGGGTAAAGATTTATATCTCATGAGATAGACATGGCAGGAACGGAAGGTTATTTCGGTTCAGTGATATAGGACTGAAACGAGGAGTGAACTCGGTTCAGAAATTGACTTTGTCCGCTAAGATAGTCTTGGCAATGAGTCATGACTAACAAGAAACGATTTTCCATGATTATGTGTGCATGCCACACAGTTTCAAGTTTTATGTTATGATTATAGGGATCTCATTCTCACTTCAATGATTTATTCCATGTTAAGATATTATGATCTCTTTTGCAGGTTATGATTTTCAAAGAGATATGATATGATTTTTATTTCCTTTATTTTCCCTTACTGAGCATTTGAGCTCACCCTTCTTTGTATGTTTTCCTTTCCCCAGGTCAGGAAGATGGATATTAAGTAGAATATGCTAAAAGGGACCCTAGATATGATGAAATAAATGGGATACACTGTAGAAGATTTATGAACCATTTGTTTATGTTTCCCAGTTTCTAAAGACACTATACCTATACGGTCCTTTGTGGTTTTGTCATTTGTTGTAATAAGTGTGCTTCAATTTTGAAGTATTAACAATGTATGTAAAGTATGGGTCGTTATAAATATATATAGATACTATAATTCAATTATAACTATTATTTAATATATATCATATAAATTTACTAAACAGATACATAATAAATTCCATGTAATGTGTTATTGAATCACATTTTCTTTAGGATACCGGTAGTCTACATGTCCACAAAAGAAGTTATCATATTCCCAAAAATGTAAACAATGAAATTTTCTGTTATATAATAACCAATAATTCATAAAGGAATAAAAAATTTAATATATATCATATAAAAATATTAATTCCATTGTTAATCCCAATAATAGATGGTTAAAATGGAAGAATGAACAATTTCGGTTAACGAGACAATAGTTCTTCTTAGACACGAACGATGATAGTACATCCATTTTGATGATAGTTTGTTTAGGTTTCAATTTAACTCAAAAAATAAAAAAAAATTTAATTATATTTAATATACAAAGGTTATTTTATAATCAATTGATAATAATAATTGATATGGTGGATAATGAAAAAAATATTGCTCTTCTAAATGGATGTTACATATTCATTGTGTAATTCCTTTTTATTTCCACCAAAAGACCAACATGATTCACTTTCAGAATAATGTGTGTATTATAATAATATATGATTTTTTTCTTATATGGGATGGGTTTGGATGATATAAAGATCTTGGCTGGTGTGATTATGTGTGGGTGTGAGAGCCCTATTATAATGAAGGTGGAGTGGAAATCATGTAAATATGAAAAGGTAAACACTATTCATAGGTATCCCTTATGTCATGTGAATTAAATAATGATAAATATTAAACATATAAGAGAATATGGTTTATATATTAAAAAAACATTTTTTCCTATTTTTTGGTTATTTTTTCCCTTACGTCAATGTTTAACCATTATGTAAACTATTTTACCTTAATGGATGAATAAATTTTAAAATAATTAACTATGTTTTTATAAAAAATTATGATAAAATTTTATGAAACTCTAAATTATTATTATCCTACGAATATAATACATTTTTTCAATTTATAAACATAAAATTTCATGAAATTAACTTCAAATTAATCGTATAACTGGGTTGAGATAATGAGTTTTAATGTGAAAATGTTCAAATAATTGAAATGTTTTTATATCCAATTTCAATGTAATATTGATTAAAATTTCTTAAATTGTATTAATATATGTAAAATTGTTCTATATATAAATTTAAAACAATTTAAAATATAATTTTACTACATCCATAATAATGAAAAGATGTGGTTCTCAATTAATATTCATTGTTTTCTCAAGAAGCATAAAAAATTAAACATATATAGAAAATACCAAAACATTAAACCAATATAATTTTGGATAATATGATATTTATAATGTTGTTTATTTTGTCAAAATAAATTTATAAAATTCTCAAAATTTATATTTTCTATTTGATCTTTATTTAAGGGATGTAAATTTTCCTTTTAGAACAAATACATACCATTATGTGTAAAATTGAATTTTTTTCATACATATTATCTATAAAACAAATAATATTAATGTTAAATATATGAATTCTTAATATATATATATATATAACATAAATCATGTATCATATTTTTTTAATTTATTAATTGAGGAAAGTGGAATTAACTTCATAAATATTGTTCGCTATCAAAATATATCATATATTTTTAAAAAATCGTTTTATTTCTATTTTTAGTAAATAGAAAACCAAATAATTATTCTTAAATAAATTATTAAATTATATTTTAAATAATTAATTAATATTATTATTAATTTCAATTCAAATAGAAATGTGAAAACAATAATAAAAATTTCATTATATTAATAATAGTACATTGTTGTTGTGTAAAACATGGTCTTTCATGTAATGCATGTTATGAAAGAATGCAAAATTGAATGTATCCAAAGAAGAACATACTATTTCATGTAAAAAAATAAAATAATTTTTTTTCACGTATTGAAATAATAACATGATGTTTACTGAAACTGAAACCAAACATAGTTAATTCACATGACATAAGCTATATTCAGTGTTGTGTTAATAGAAAAATATCTAAATGTTTAAATTAATTTTAAAAATCATTTCACAAAATATTGTGGCATTATTGTGCTTGGTATAATACAATGTTAATTATAGGATACTATAGTGTATGGGGTATAGGGAAAAAAATAACCATACTAGAATGGAACTGGGAAATAATCACCAATGATTATTTTACCAAACACCCAAAAAATTCTAAACTCTATAATGCATTTCAGTAATTAGTTAATCACGTTATCATGTTAGAACACATCACTTCTATTAATTAATATTTCTATCATGATAATATTTCAATAATATACATTAAAAATGTGGTAATGTTGTTTGGAGTACCAAATTATATTTTTATAAATGGGATCCAAGTTTTACATCATTTTCCTAGTGAATTCATTTGTAGGAATTGGATTATGAGTTATTAATCATCAATAATTATCATCCTTAGAAGACTTATAAATCTGATAGAACCATTTAATTTTTTGTTTAAAATTTTATATCATGTTTTATATAATTCATTGGTAGTTCTGATTAATACCATATTCTACTATATGTTTTATATAAAAATAGATTTTATTTCAATATTTAGATAAATTGTTACGCGACCTTCTATTTTAGAATGGTGAAAAATGCAATTTGTTTGGAATAAGATGTAGAAATAATTATTCTAGGACCTAAAATATCTGTGGAAATGGTAGATAATTTATTAAAAATTAAATAACCTAATAGAGATACTTATAGACAATATAAAAATTATACAAACAATCATCGAAGATATCTTGATTCCATGATCATTGAAAATTAATTTCTATGAATTTATCCTTGAAAAGGTTATAAAATTACAAATGAAATGAACGTTGATACCCTAGTATATTATTCCCTTTGAGATTCTTGATTGAGTAGGGTTTATTTATTATCACTTGGAACATCCCCCAAGCGTCTCTCATTTTCAATATCTATTTCATATATCTCATCTAAGGAAGTGAATAATTGATCTATCACATGTAATGAACATAAAATTCATAATTATGGAGGCTAATATTTCTTATGAGAAAAAACCATTCAAAAGCAAAGATAATCTAGACAAATTGCAATGGAAAAATACTAGCCTCCTTGTTAATGTTATTTGGAAGAATAAAATTGAAGAATCTACTTGGGAACCTGAAGTTGTAATGAAACAATGATATCCTATTTTGTTTTAATCATAATAGAATACTTTGAATGGATAAATTTTTAATGGGGGATTAATGTAACACCCTGTGATTTTATGATTTATTTTTTAAAATAAATAATTTGATTTCATATATAGCTTTGGTTCCATGGAAAAGTTATTTAAAAGGGTATATATATTTTAAAACTAAAATTATTTAATATTATAGTTAATTTATAGATATTAGATTTGTGGTTATGAATGTAAATAAGAAAATTATTAAAATATATTTTTTACACATTTATAAAAATAGTTACTTGGCTGTCAACTACTTATAAACGAAAAATTAAATTAAATGAGAATAAAGAAGATGTTTTTCAAAAGAATTTTTTTATACACATAATCTGTATTTAGCTTAATATATTTAATTAATCAATATTTTTGAATTATTTTCATAAAATTTATATATTATTAATTGAAAAAAATTAACATTCATTTAATAATTTTTCAGTTGATTAGATAAGATTAAATTTATATATTATATATTTTTTCATTAAATGAAGTAAAATTTACCCTACACTATATTAATTTGAATACTTTTCCATTTTGAATCATTATTTTATAATGAAATTATTATGTTTTAATATTTTAAATAACTCTTAGTGTTCCCTCTCACGTCTTTCTAAAAATATACCCTACCCTTATCTTCATTAAACAAACATTATCCTTATTTATCAAAGAAACCTATATAATTATCTAATAAAATTACATTCCCACTTTATATAGGATTCGGTGTCCAAAAACACCAACCCTGTGGTCCTTAAGAGGATATAAAAAGGTGTTCGTTCCATGTAGATATATTTTCCGTAACAGACCACTCTATTTTTTTACTTCTTAATTTTCCTCTTATAAATATATTTTATTTAACATAAAGTAATAAATTCATCATCCTTAGTATATTTAAATATTATTATTAATATTAATGTGTCATTATCCTCCCACTTTCACATAAAATGGGAGGTGAATTTATTTCTCTATCACATGTAAAAATTACCATCTCTACATATTCGTATAATCATTATTTCATCAAGATTTATCATATATAGAAATTGTGATGGGTGTAATTGTTTTATGTTATATATTACATAATTATACTTCTATAATTATAATATCACATTTTTCTTTCTTACATTCCAATCTATTGGTAAATGGTAAAATCATTCGTGTGTATATGTTGACTATCATCTCTCTGAAGAGATGCGATTTTTTTTCATTTATATTTCATATCAATGGTAATAAAGATATATTTGATTTATTCATATAATCTATATTATATAATAATTATTCTATAATGTTTAGTTATTATATACCTTCCATCATATTCATCAATCAAAAAATTTGATCATTGTTCATGCATATGTACAACCAACCGCCTCCATGAACTGTATAATTCATTTTTTATATCAATATTTTGTTGGATAAACTAAAAAAATATACAATGAATATATAAAATATTTATTTATTTATTACTTATGATGATTATATAACCATGATAAAATTATAAGGATCGAGACCACTAAACCAAAACAAGATAAAAAATATTGTAGTTGTCACATAGAACAGTGATTTTAAAAACAATATGTTAATTAAATACTGATAAGATATCATAGGTAAGTAATAAATAGTTTAATAGGTAACATTATGGTTCTACAATAAATTTTTCAATTAATATATATGTATAATATATTTTTTCTAAAAGTGTTTAATGAAATATGAATATTGAGGGAAGATATTTATAGTTCAAACATTATTTTAAAAATGATTGTTTAATAATGAATTAACATAGAGAAAATTATATTACCATTATCTAAAAGATATAATTAATGTTTCATTCTCTTCTAGATTGATATAATTAATAATTTTTTCTTTTCAATTTCCACACAGGTTCTCAGGAGATCAAATTAATGCTTTAAAGAAAACCCCAATTTATTTTTTTCTTTGGGAGAAAATGTTTTTTCATCCATATTTATGTTCCATAATTACTTTTTAATGAATTTTTTCAATAATATAATATAATTTATAAAAATAATATTTACCCATGATTTATTTTTTAAAAATTATGTTTAATGTAATCTTATTGTTTCTCCCTAAATAAGGTATCATTTGAATTTTTTTAAATGTGTGAAATGATTGTTTTTGTTTTAGACTATAAAATATTAATATAGTTTCACAACATCATGTGTTCTCAATGATTCAATACAAAATTTTCCCATTTCAAAAAATCATTTCAATATATATTTTTTCCATCATATTTTGTCAATTTTAATATTTTAAATAAGTGATTTCAAAGTGAAAATGTTATGTTCCTAGAGAAATATTCCATAGAATATAATACCTTAATTTTTATATATGATAACATATTTTAGTGTTAAATATGTTTTTATATGGTTATGATCCACTAATAACATTATTATAATTTATCTATAATGATTATTATCATGAAAAATTTATTTTTATGGGACCTATTTATTCTTCATGCATTATGCTATAATTTTTTTTGAAATGCTTATAAAAATAATTTTCATTTCATGGATTATTATTTGTTGATTTAATAAAGTATTTATGATATTTTTTCATGAATATGCACATATATCTTTGGGTTATGAGTGGTCATATAATTATATATTCAAATAATTCATTGGAAACATTTTATATCTCATGCGATAATTATGGGAAACAAGCCGATGTGCATCGTCATCCAAAGGAATCAAGTAAATGTGATCACAATTCTATGGGAAACAAGTATATGTTTTTGATCCACTATATAAAATCGATGGTGAAGCCTAATTGGTTTTAATTTTATGTTCTTATTAGAAAAATGTGACACGTGAAAATAATCAAACTCCAATAACATGAACATATAGTTCATGATTTATTTAAAATGATTTCACACTATTATGATTCATTTCATTTGAAATGATATTGTTTTATTCCATGAATCATTTTTGAAATCCATGATAGATCATATACGAACATGTTATTTTATGTTCATGATCTCATACACTTATAATTTCTATATAAATGTATATGATCACATATTGGTATCTACCTTGTTTACCCTTACAGAGAATTTGATATCACCCTTTCTTGTATTTTTATTTATTAATTTAATGATGATAAAATTAGGTAGGGTATGTATATACAATAGAAAATGGGTGGATATTTATAAATTATTTGTATGATCATTCATCGGAAATGAATATTCTCTACCTGGTCTCCAAATACACTAATCATTTGCGGTCCACATGCATTTATCATTGTAATGAATTATATATTTCTGAAAATTTATGTTATATTTATGTATGAAGTTGTTGTGTAACATTACTAGAAAATAAAAAAAATTGACTAATTCATTTATTTTAAAGGACCACCCAAATACTTAAAATGATGATGAATTAATTTGATCCATTAATCAAGAACTTTTTTTAGAATAATTTTAAATTCATAATAAAGGGGAAATCATCCATGGTTTCACAAATGGTTAACATTCCATAATTTTTTGAGAAGATCATGAAAGCACAGTGAGATGGTATTATTTTATAAAATAAGATATAATATTTCATAAATAGTATAATTCCTGAGTTCAATTTTGATCCAGAGGGAGTAATATTATTATTTACAATGACATATATTTCATAGATTATAGTTTTGAACAATTATTCTATATATAAACACCATATCATTTTGTTATCTAGAAATCATGAACGAACAAAAAACATATAGTAGTTTGTGATAATTCTACCTGTATAATGTTATAGATATGGATATTTTTTATTATACTATGATATATTTAGTATTACAATAATTTAATTTAGTGTGAAAACATAATAATTGATTGTTTCATACAGTACCAATACCGATATGGAAGTAGTAAACCATTAATATAGATAATATTACATGATTTCCTAAAATATTAAATGAAAACAATTACATTTGTTAATAATTAAAAGAATACTAATATAATCACATTTATTTGATAAATGATATGATTAATCCCATGAGTTTATTATTTATCCATATATTAGGTAAGTTTTTATGTTTCTTGTTTTTCCATTATCAATTGGCTTTGGCCATGAACCATGATATACTTCTATATTATAGAGGACCCATTAAAAGGAAATTTATATGAAACAAATCATAAGCACAACCTACCAGAATCAAAATGACGGGAATTATGAGAGGTTTGTTGAAACATTTGAAGACATTCTATGTCCTAAGTAACTTTTTAATGGGGTTTTATCAAATAATCCTTCTAAATTCATATAAAATAATAGATTTCTGTGAATTATTCTAATTGGTCATTATGAATAACTATATGGAAATTTTTTTAAAACTCCAACATGTTGGGTTGAGTTTTCCAATGGATAACTAATGGGAGCATAAATTGTGAAAGAGATTGTGGGGAAGATACATGTGATCCAAAATAAAATTAATGATTCAATGAATTAAAAAAGGGTTTTTATTGATAATTATATGAAATAAAAATAATATTTCGATTGGATAATATATTATAGTATATATCACCATGGGAATGAGTAATAATATTTTGAATGAAAGGGAAAATATGACCAATATAAATTGGACCTTTCATGATTCCAGATATTTTTTTATTAGTTTCCTTAAATTTAAAACCACCTCAAAATCATTACAATGTCCATGACCACTTCATGTGTCCCAATAAAAAATTTATATATCATAACAACACATTTATTAGACAAAAATAGTGTTAAATTAAACCCTAACATATCAAAGGAAGAGAAACATGTCTATATTACTGTTGAAAGGGAACAAATGTTGATGAAAATTATGACCCAAATAGTGAATTAATAAGAGATAAGTCTTATGTTAGAATATGAAATATGTGTTCTTAAAGAAAATATAATGGAGAAATAAGACCATTAATTTTTAGGTAGAGAAGAAAAATTAATGACAGAACTTTATTATGGTGGAATATTGTAATGGATTGGTATTTTGTTTTTTGTATTAATATAAGGCCTCTTATTTCATAGTTTCAAATTTTATATGATGCATAAAACGAAACTTTTATAGTCCAAAGGAATATTACACATCTTGGAATAATTTATACCATCACATTAAAGATTGGTATTGGTATAAAATCCCCAAAGAATAGTTCATATAATAGGGGAAACACTATAGACATGACATCACCCATGCAGAGCACTAATTCCCTGATTACTCTAGAAATAAATAAAATCATTAAGAATACAATAGATATTATCAATGGAATTGATGCAACATTTAAGTGATTTTATTAATGATGATGTATTAGAATTGTGGATTATATATTGGATGTAAATGATAATATATTTTTTACTATCTAATAATTACATTATCATTTACAATCCATTGAAATGTGAACATTATATGATTGAGGGAATTATAATAATGAAAATTAAAATTTTCCAATATATGTCTAAATGTAAAATTTAATATAATATCTAAATTAATTATAAAATGAATATGTTATTACATGTCATTATACTCCTAATGAGTCAATTCATATTATATTATTAAATTCCGAATTCCATAAATTGAAGAAAATAACGTGTTTCCTTTAAAAACAATATCTCAAAGAAAAAAAAATATTTTATTTAAAATTGAAATTTTTGATTCATAATAATTTTATTTATAATAAAAAAGAAAATTATAAATAAACCTGCTTAAATTTAGATTGGGTGATATTTGTTTAATTTTCTAAAATAAATTATTTTCTAGTGAATTGTAAAAATACAGTTTACTGTTTTTTTATATTTAATGGATTCATAATTATATAATCATGTTATAATATTATATGTAATATAATTTATAACCTAAATATTTTTTGTTAATTATTTTTTTATTTTATAAATATTAGTATCATCTTCAAATGATATAAACATTTACCTTTTCAAAAATTAAACATTTATCCTTTAAAAATGAATTTTTATTCAATAATCGATTAATTTGTATGTCAAATTAATTCTTAAAAATAGAAGTTGTTTGTAAAATTGTAATACTTTTTTAAAAAAATTATTTAATATTATATGATCTAATACCTTGGGTATATCATGAAAAATTCATTTTCTAGAAAATGTAATCCCAAAGGCAATATTTCAAAAATAATTAACAATTCTTCTCATTTTTAGTATACCCAACACTAAAAAACATTAATTTTACTCACATGATCATTAGTTATTCCATTCAACTCTTATTCTCTAACAGGAACATTTTTTTAATATCTAATGATCTTAAAGAATCAAATACCCAAATATTAGAAGTGATAGGTTTATTATGCATTTTACGATCTCTATCTCATTATCCATGTACATTACATATAATAAACATTATATTTTCCTTTTAATATTTTATTATGTATTGATAATAATTCTATTACTATTCAAATGATTACCTTTTAATGAGATAATACCTTTCTCTATCACTAATCTCATTCCCTAAATCAATGTTAGAAACTAATATGTGGCTGAAATAAATAAATAATTTTAAATTCCATAATTTTATAATGTGGATACACAAAAATAACCTCATTAGTGGTTATTCATATAAAAATTTGTGTACATAATTCATTTTGTACTGACTTTTGTAAAACCCAACTCATGGGTTAAAATGTTGCAAAAAATCACTTATGATAAATGATCTATGTGGAACTAAAAATGGTAGACATCAAAAGGATGATAAGTGATTATCCTCTAACACATTGTTTAAATAATTAATATATAGTTATTACATTTTTATGATACCTTAAAATCATGACCTATTAAATTTTTGGTTAACATGTTGAGAAACCTCAGTAATATGTTTACAACACCTTGGTGATGACCAGTTGTATACGGCTTGTTTATATATTATTATTATATTGTAGACACATTTATTTGTTATTACTCTTTTATTTATGATCTTTTGATACATCTCGTGTTTTTAGAATCATGCTCTATTGTTATTTCATATGAATTTTTCATGGTCACATATTTATTGTATCCTTTTTTATCCCCTTAGTAGGCTTACTTCAAAAAATTTCCTTTGATTTATTTCCATAGGGAATTAAATACAATAAAGTGCTCTAAAATACAATTAAAGGAAAATTTTAATAGGATATAATATCTTTTATGTAGATATAATTTTATGTTATGAGTTTCGAAGGAATTAAAACTAAAAATATCATGTTTAATTTACTAGAGATATATTATGTAATAATATGTTAAAAATAATGAATGGATAATTTTGGGTTTCCATAAATCCATCCCCAAATATATTCTATTACACTACCATGGATGAGGGAGGAAAAATTGGTAATAAATAAAAGTATTTCAAAAAAATTAAACTTTTTGTTGGCATATGCAATCATTTCAACAACAAAAATTTATATGTTATATTTTATATTTAGGAAAATAATATAAATAAAATTATTATTAAACTCCCCACATATTCTCAACACCTTCTAAATGGATAATTATGAACTATTTTATGTGATATTTCATTCTAGAAAATCTTTTATTCATGATTAGGTTCACATTAACCTTTAGAGGATAGTAGATGACATTTTAGTTTCTACCATAGAGGCCATTTCTTTTCAAACTGGTCACAACCACAATTAAATTCATGGTTTCTTCATCTTTAACCACTTGGTCAATGCATGTATGTTTTTTCCTCCTTTATAATCTATATTTATTTTGGAAGCCTCCAATTTTATGGTATATTAAATTAATCATGGATGGCTCATCTAAAGGGATCCTCATATAAAAATTTTGTATTTTTTCTTCAAATATATTAGTAGATATTTCCTAGTATGTATTTATAATCCTTTGGGTTTGGTTTCTACCAAAAAATACTTGATTCATAGTTTTTCAAATGCTGTTGCGATTTGATAATAATAGGATTAGTATAACATGTGGTTAGAGAGAGACTCCACCACCAATTTTTAGATCATTAAAATTGGATCCTTGTAATTGTATTTGAAACTAATAACTAATTTATTTGAATGTATACACTTTATCTCCACCACTAATTACATTATTTTATATACATATAACTACTTAAATACCCAGGTATATGGATATGAAGAAATTTTGTAGCTAGTAATGTAGTTATCTGATTTTATGAGACACCAAATTATAAAACATAACACTTTGTAGGGGGCCATTGTATAATTCCTTCATAAATACTTTTGTAAATAATTCAATTTCTATAATGTATCCCTAGAACCCATATTCAAAGTCTCACATCTTCTAGTATTATTATGATTTCATATTTTTTTATTATTGTTTTAACATACTTTTAATTATAATATATTTGAATTATTCTAATCATTGAATCAAGATAATTAATTAATGATCCATTTTTGGTAGGTAATACAGATCCATGGTTTTGGACTCTCTCCTATCACCAAACCACAATTATCAAAAAGTTTCAATATAATATATATTTTCCTTTTGATAAACCTTTATAGTAAATTAATATCCATTTCAAATTTTTCCCATGAATAGTTAAATTGTTAAATTATTATACTATATATAAAAAATATTTTAAATTCATGCTTTTTAAATAATATATAATTAGATGAATTAATTAATTGAAAGTTGATATGGGAAAAAATAGTAAGTGTATAATTATTACCATTTTCATGGGTAGAATAAAAAAATTTGACCCTCTGGTTTTTTTCAACTAATAAGATAAATTTCTTTTAATTGGAACTATTTGACATTGATATGACAAAAACTAGTTCTCTGACAGCAGTTGTATTTATCATCCCTCATAAACTCCCAATGTAACCTAATATCATTATCATGTATGTGATTACTTCTATCCACTGATTATTCATCATTATATATTTACATTATGATATTTATTTTGATTATAAGACATCACAATCCTTTTAAAGGTCTAACATGTTAATAGTTTAGGAATCCTTGGATGAGTCTAGAATTTATCCCAAAAAATAAAATTTAAATGATGTGTTCGATGATATTATTCAATTAAATTTATTAAAAAGGATATCAAGTAATCTAATATGGGTGGATAGTGTGCTTGGGGTGTGATCTCATATTAGGTGGGAGTCACCACCTATTTTCAATACAACAATGTTAGGTTAATTACTATTTATTGATATTAGTTTTATGTATTTTTTTGTGACTTTTTGAATGATGTTAGTAGATTAATTTATAAGTATAAATTTTTACCGTCAATCTTCCTATCAAATTGGCCACTATATTATCTATACAACTTATGTTGCTATTAATTTTTATTTTTCTCTAATGAATATGATATATGGGCAAGATATCAATTACTATGAGCCAAAAATTGAAATTATTTTGTGGTTTATTTATTATAAAAGGTGAATACAACATTATGTCTATCATATTTGATATTTTATTCATTGATATAATGGTATTTATCAACTACATTAATTCCATATTAGAGAGACCTTAACACATGGATGATAAAACCAGTTTGTATTTGTAGAGACTTGGTAGTTATTGATTATGTCTATCAAACTATACGAAATTATGAGATATACTATGAGATCATCCATAAACATTTGGGTGGAGTTACATAATTAATTCATCCAATAATATAATTTCTTATTAGTGAGCCTCCACTTTTCTATATGATGTTTTTTATTCCATTTCTTTAAGTGAAACTCTAAAATGATTGATGTTTCACAACGATGTATGATAATCCTTCTATATAATTCTGTATAATTAACTATGATCTACTAGATCATATTTAACCTTATTTTATTTCGAAAAAATTACATGTATTAATCATAATTTTTGTTGTGCATGTTCTATCATATTTTATTATTTTGTGCGGGTTTTTAATGTTGACACAGGGTGTGACATAATTTAGTGAGATAACTTTATGAAGGATGATCATTAGACTCTGAAAAAATATCATCTCTTTAATGTAAAATCATTATATACCTTTATAATGAGATAATATCTTTGTATGTAGCTAAACTATATTACCCCATGTGGTTTTAATATATGATCGTATGGCTAAAATAATATGATTTCAATATTCTTATATATAATTCAATATTTATATCTATTTTTACATTATTCAACACACAGGTTGTTATATATTTTCATCATAATCACCCATCATTGGGAACATGTATGTTCATATAAATGTGTTTTTATTTTAATTTGACTAGTGATAAGAGTAAAAAGTGGTGCAGAACTAGTGGGTTGTCTCTGTACGGGTGGAGAAGGTGGAGGTTTTTGGGGGTCTCAACATCTATTTATAATGGTCTGAATTTGAGATGTATTATGTATATATATTAGATATATTTGTGTGATTTATTTGTATATATTATTATATAACATTTTTATTTATTTTTTATATATAATAATGGAATTTCATTCATAATCTGAAGTATTTTATTTTACATATATATATTTGTTTCATTTTCTAATTTTTAGTAGTGTTATCATGTTTTGAAATTACTGGACTAAAAAGAGAATGGTAACTAGTGTGTGGGTACTCCATCATGCTATTAATAACTAAACTCTCATGTAATGGAGAAAGAATTTTTAGTACCATCCATCCTTGACCGATGTCTTAGTGAGATCCCTTATAAATTAAATCATTTCAATTTTTGATTACTAAATTTCTTCCAATAAGAGATATCATTTTTTTAAACATTGGGTCAACCTCATCATCGTTACTATTTAGGACCAATAGGGGCCTATATACCCTGAGAGGGGGGGTGCATCAGGGTATGGATATTCTTTTTCAAAATCATCCCACCCAACTGGATCTTGACCTCTTTATTACATGGGTCACATCGTTTGCACTTGTGTGTTTATTATGATCACTTATTTTCTTCTCTATCTGATTATGATGCTTTAAATGCAACGCAGGGAAGTAAGCAGGAAGACACATAGATTTTTACTTGGTTCACCCTCACTGGGCTGCGACCAAGGAGCATACGCTTACCGGTTGTCGGTCGTTCCTAATTCCACTATTCTTCACAAGATGCAGATACAATGGTTCTATCTAGATCACTTCTATACCTAGGCTCACTGCCTTTACAAAGTTTAGGGTTAGCCCACTGCTTTCCCAAGGGTCACTCCATGTTTCTCTCTCTCTGGCTCACTACCGGTGGAGAGGATCACCTTCTTCCACTTTTTTCTCTCACTGGTTTGGAAAGGATCCACTCACTGTTTATATACCTGTAGGTCTCTTCATTTGCTTGATGGAATGCATATTCCTATATATGTAGATGCTCTATTGAAGTACAACTTTCACCCATAGATGAATATCTCTTTGGACCGAAGGTATCAGGAAAACATCAAGCTTCCACGCAGCCTAAAAATCACTACTGGAAATAAACCTTACTTGGCGCTCAACTCAATCTCAGTGCACAAGTATGGGCGCGCAAGTCACAACTGGCGTGCAAGTCATCCTCAACTACTTGAATGACTCAAACTTCTATAACTCCAAACCTGCGTGACTCACTTCCTTCCTCGCCTAAACCACCTCAGGGGCGCATCTCACCATTGGAGTGCAACATCATACTTTGGCGTGCAAGTCCCACTTGCGCGACACACCACCACTTGTGTGCCTTCCACACCTACGCGACAGGAGCTCTGAATCTTCAAAGTGTTGAAATCCGGTGAATAATGAAGAGTGGTGGTCTAGTATTTATAGGCATTTGGTCGCCCCTGCGCGACGGCGCGCAACTCTCCCATCGGCACGCAAGTCTCGGCGCCCATGTCTCATCCCCTGCAAGATACTTGTGCGACCCAATTCCAAACATGTGCGAACCTCGTTCCATTGCAATATTTTGATCTTCTAATCTTTAAAAACCATAGGTGCGCATGTTCTCAAGCCTCCTAGGCATCGGTGCGCAAGTCTCTTTCATGGCGCACAAGTCACTTGCATGACCCCACCAATATTTGCACGATACTTGTCCCTTTGCCATATTTTGATGATCAGCTCTTGAAAAACATATGGCCAACAAGTTTCCAAGACATCAAGAACACTGCACGCAAGTCCATTTTCCAAAAACCACTTTTCTTCATTTGACAATTTTCAGGCCCAAAAATTTGGAAAACACTAGAAAACGGAACCACATTGTATCGATTCTTTGTTACCACCTCCAGATCATCCATTACTTTGTCGAAATTCTTGAATAAAACATGGATCGTTGACCATTGATCTTGAACTCGACATTACACCATCAAATCCTCTTTGTCAACAAATTTTTATGTTATCGTTTTTCTTTGTCAATAATCACCACTCAGATGTCCACTTTGTCAACAAACACAATCACCTAAAAAATGCTTCAATGATACATTGAGGGACTTTTTCCCAACATTCTCACCCTTTGGGTTTGTTTACAACTCTTCCATAAAAAGATATATCGTTACTTCTTCAGCCACTGTTCGCATGTCTCTATTCTGATAGCGATCAAGGATTTACTCAACACATACTCTAAGCCCACATGAGCAATGCTCGACATGATAAACAAGAGTAAATGAAAAGTTCATCAATGAATCACTTCATCTCTGACATACACTGTTGACACCAAATGGATTCCAATTTTTACCAAACTAATACCAATTGTTGGAAATCTTCTTACCACATTCCAACATCTCTCTTTCTCTTTCATCACGATCCTCACCTGTTGTGGTATCTATTCTTTGATCGATCACTTCTAGCATCGTTAGATTTTATACGCTCCCCCTTTCTGCTCACAGCTTCAACACCTCTTTATCCCTATTTCATGTATTGTCCAAGCTAAGCTCTAGCTAAGAACGTTCAACTAGCTTCAACTCCCCCTACCTGGATGCTCCACTTGTCATCTTCTCCCCTTATCTGTCAATATTTCTTAAATAGCCACATTGTCTCCCCCTTGAACAATCACTATTTTCACCCCCTTTGTCAAAGAACCCAAAGGTTACTCCTTTGAAGTCTATAACAGAGTAGAGAACACATATCAGCACATTAGGGAAAACACATCATACCTCAGGGAGAGGGGAGGAATTCATATCCACACGCTTTTAAGTGCGGAGAATTTACTGAAATCCCAAACCTAGTCGATGCCTTCTGAATGCTTCATTGGGTATGGAATTTTTCATAATATCGGCAACCTGTAACTTTGTAGGCACATACTCCAACTTCAGAAGATTTTTCTCCACTTTCTCCTTGATAAAATGATATTTGATCTCAATGTGCTTTTTTCTTGAGTGATGAACTAAATTTTTTCTATGATTGATGGTACTTGAGTTATCACACTAGATTATGATCAGAGACTTCACTTCAACTCCCATATCGTCAAGATGATTCTTCATCCATAATAACTATGTGCATGCTTGAGTGGCCACAATATACTCAGCTTCTACGGTGCTTAATGAAATGCAATCCTGCTTTTTTCTTAACCAATCAATACATAGTCCGCCAAGATAGAATGCACCTCCATATTTTGATTTCCTGTCATCCGCTGAACCGGCCCAATCTACATCAGTATATCCCAGTAACTCTTTCTGATATTTGTCATTATATGTCAAGCCGATGTCCACCATGCCCTCGATATACCGATGTATTCTTTTCAATGCGAGCATGTGACTTTCCTTGGGATTACTCTGATATCTCACTGCTTAGCATGTGGAAAAATAAATATCTGGACTTGTTGCAGTTATGTACAACAGACTTCCAATAATATTCCTATATTTTGTGATATTATCTACCTTTCCATCCTCATCTTTTGATAATTTCATCTGGGTAGTAACTGGAGTCTTCATCTCCTGTGAATTCTCCATTACAAACATCCTCAGAACCTCCTTGGAATATTTATATTGAGAAATGAATGTTCCATTACTTCCTTGTGTCACATGTAGTCCAAGGAAAAATGTTAGCTCTCTAATCATTGACATTTCAAACTCATATTTCATGAATTCGGAAAACATTCCGCACTAAGCTTCAAATGATCCACCAAATATTATGTCATCGACATAGACAAGCACCATCAACCATTGATTACTATTGTTTTTGAAATAGATATTTTAATCAACTCCACCACATTGGAATCTAAGCTTCCTCATGTATTGGTCAAGCCTTGAGTAACATGCTCTTTGTGCTTGTTTCAGCCCATACAACGCCTTCTTCAGCCTACAAACTTTTTTCTAATTCTCATGAATAAGAAAACCATATGGCTGCTCAATGTACACCTCTTCTTCCGGAACCCCATTTAGAAATTCAGATTTGACATCCATCTGGAACACTTTGAAATTTATTTGCACTTCTATGGAAAAAAATAATCTGATTGTCCCCAACCTTGAAACTGGTAAATATTTCTCATCTACATCTATTACCTGTATCTAGGAGTATCCCTTGCACACTTTCCATGCTTTTTTTCAAATCACAGTTCCATATTCATTCATCTTGTTGCGACAGACCCATTTAGTCTCGATGACCTTCTTGTATGCCGGCCTCAAAACAATCTCCCACATCTGATTCTTCTCAATCTGATCTAGCTCTTCATTCATAGCCTGAACTTAGTCTTCATCTGCAGCTGCATTAGCAATGCATTTCAACTCAAACTAAGGTAGAAAAGATTCTTGTTGTAGTGATTTCATTTTCCTTGTTTGAACTGGATCAGACTAATCACTGATGATATTCTTCCTGTCAATTTCAGCTCAAATCTTTGGCTTCTGTGCAGATAATGATTTTACTTCCTCGTACTCACCATCAGTATCATCCTTTGAATCAACATCAGCCACTTATGCTCTTATTGAGTCTCTTACCACTTCATCTCTCTTAACAGAAATCTTCTCATTGGGTCATTGTTCAATGATGTCTTTTCTTGGAAATTCTTATCTCAGATTTCAATTGACACGCCTTTTATTTTCTCTAGCAGCATTTTGGTATCCTAAAAGCAGTCAGCAGATACCACATTGTTAAAATCGAATAGATAATCATGAAATCATGTGTGTTACTGCTTGGCCCCCAATCATTATTCATGAAAATAAACATTCATCCTTCATATCACATTGTGATCATGCATCTTATTAGGATATAGAATGATCCCCCTGTGTTATGAAACTCTTCCATCTTTTAGGTCCAATAGTATAGACCCATAACCATTCTTTTCCCCATGCATCATTTATTCTCATGTTCCAATCAGAATTGATCCATTAACAAAATCCCTAAGCCAACTGATTTGGAACTCGGTGTAGGAAACAAGAGACAAAGTCTATAACACAATCACTTCATGTTGTGCTCTGTTTCTCCCTTTCATCATCAACATTGATACCTAATTTGAGTCATTAAAAACACTGAATCATATCACATCTCCACTTTTCATCTTTAGATGTCAAATCCCCTTGGATCTTATCTCCCTAAAACCTAAAACACATGAATCATCAGTTACTAGAATTTATATATGTAGGGAGAGGGGATGTTTCATGAATCCTCAAGACGAGGATAGTGGTTGATCCTAATGGGTCAACCCATTGATTCTTTCCTGGAGCACATCACATTCCTTTCTTGCTTCCTCTAGCTGTCTGGCCAACTTCATCTGCTCTGGCCATATGACTAAGTATTCATTACCTGCATACTGAGTCTTTTTCTGATATGATGATTTTGTAGGCCTGGCCTTTCTCACTATTCCGGGTTTAAACCCACTAGTACCCATTTTCTATCTTTGATGTTCCACTAAAATTATATTTCCCTTAATTCCTACTCTGATTAGGAATATCATTTTATTCCATCTTCCCTTGCTTCTTCCACCATTGTAAGGATCTTGCATCTTCTTCCAGTTTTCGCTGTGGAACATGACCTGTGAATTTTTCATTACATTATTTGTTCATCTTTCTTTTATCATATGTCTGAGTCACCACACTCTTTTTAACTATTGGTGAGTCCTATATTGATCATTTATTCTTCTTTATCACAGCTGGAGAAGATCTCCCCTTAATCTTCAGGGTTTTTTCACATTCTCTGCTTGAGAGTTGTTTTGAGAATGATAGATGAGGTGACTGATACACCTTTCGTTCAGCTCCATGTGATTCCTCTGAGGCTCTAAGCCTATTATTCTCCTTGCCACTTTGTCTCTATGTGTAGAATTTCTCATTATGCATAATTAGAGTCCAGAATCTCTATTCAAGTTCCCTTTCCCTTTTTCTATTATTCTTGCTACAATTTCTTTCCAAATGTCTATAATCTGAACATATAAAACATTTTCTATCAAAGGCATACCTCATTTAGTCACTTCTATGTCGAGATGCTGATACACCATATGTTCTTCTTCTGACACGGGTCTCTTGAGCTTCCTGACACCTACTCATGGTGTGTCCCATTCTTCCACAGTAATAACATCTAATTGATGCATTCCTCTGAGGGACTGTTCTCTATGATTTCTCATGATGCTTATTCTTATTCTAATATTTAGTAATGTTTCTGTTTTCACAGCTTGAGATATATTCCAGAGCCCTTGAACAGAAGCTTGACGTGTGGCCATGAATCCCACAGAAAAAGCACATGGAATCAATTCTTTTTGTAACTATCCTCTTAGGCCTATCTTTAGCACATATATTTTTTTCCCTACTCTTGAAACTATTCATGGCTCACATTCTATAATGCACGGGAGGGGATTCATCAAATACAATGCTAGATTTTCCCAAGCTATATGTTCTTTGAGCTGAGAATCTATTTTGTTGTTTCTCCTCAGAAATCTAATACTTCCTTTTCACTTTATCATAACCTTCCGAAGGACAATCAATGATTAAGTGCATTGCATCCTTCAACTTAGGTTTTCCTTTGACCCTTGATATCTCCATTTCATTCTTGGATTTCTCTATTACTTCCTCCAATTGTTGATTCATCTTATTTATTGATTCATGTTGAGCATTGAGTTCTTTTTTGAGATTCTTCCCTCTACTCATCTCATCTTCTAGTTCCCGTGTATGCTTTTTTACCATGTCACCTTTGTTCATTACTTTCAATTTTTCCTCAAAAACAGATTCAGTGACTGATTCATTCTCCTATTGAAGCCTTTGATTCTTCTGAACTTCTTATGACAACATTGCTGCTAGATCATCATTTCTAGATTTCAGATTCTGAAATTCTTCTGACTTTTGAATCTCTTCATAATCACCAACCTTTTGTTTTCCTTTAATTTTAGCCACCTTTTATAGTTCTTCACCTTGAGAATAATTCTTCTCCTTTAGTTCTGTAGCCACATCAATAAGAAATTGATTTAAGCCTCTTAGCTTGTTTACCTCAATCTACAATAATTTTATCAGGATATCTTTAGATTTGAATTCTTCATCCAATTTATGGTCCAATTACTTTGTCATGTTGACAACATCTACTGGTGGATTCCTTCTCAAAACTTCTTCATCATCAGTTGTTTCGGTATCACTTTTATGTTCATGTACATCACTCATTCCAACATATTGATTGATTGAATCAATCTTTTCCCTATCAGATTCATGATGGCCTTCATTTAGTAAGCTGTTTGATTCTTTTAATTGAATCACACTTTTTCCATACACACTTCCACACTTAGAAATACCACCTGACTTCTGATTCTTTTTTGATGTTTTTCCCTTTGCCATGGCACAACGAGATAAGAGCAGACTGATTCTTTAAACACATAGATCGACTACACCAAGTCCGAGAAAACAGATCTTATAAAAGCAAATGTCCCTCTGATACCAATTTTTAGGACCAATAGGGGCCTATATACCCTGAGAAGGGGGGGGGGGTGAATCAGGGTATGGATATTCTTTTTAAAAGTTCTTCCTTCCTAACTAAATCTTGACCTCTTTATTACAAGGGTCACTTCGTTTGAACTTGTGTGTTTATTATGATCACTTAATATCTTCTTTATCTAATGATGATTCTTTAAATGAAACGCAGGAAAGACACAACGATTTTTACTTGGTTCACCCTCATAGGGCTACGTCCAAGGAGCATACGCCGACAAGTTATCGGTAGTACCTAATTCCACTATTCTTCACTATATGTGGATACAATGGTTCGGACGAGATTAATTTATTCCCAGGCTCACTGCCTTTAAAATGTTTAAGGTCAGCTCACCGCATTCCCAAGGGTCACTCCCTATTTCTCTTTCTCTGGCTCATTGTGGGTGGAGAGGATCCCCTTCTTCCTCTTCCTTCGCTAACTGCTCTCGAACGGATCCACTCACAGTTTATAGACTTATAGGCCTCTTCATTTTCATTAAGGAATTCATCTTCCTCTGTATATAGATGCTCTGTTGAAGTACAAATTTTACCCATAGATTAATATCTCTTTGGACTTAATGTATCAGGAAAACTTCCAGCTTCCACGTAGCATGAAAATCACTACTAGAAATAAACCTTACTTGGCACCCAAGTCAATCTCGGTGCGCAAGTATCGTCGCACAAGTCCCAATTGGCACGCAATTCATCCTCAACTACTTGCACGACTCAAGCTTCTGAAACTCCAAACCTACGCGACTCACTTCATTCCTCACCTAAACCACCTCAAGTGCGCAACTCACCCTTGGAACACAACTTCCTACATTGGCGCGCAAGTCCCACTTGCGCGACACACCACCACTTGCGTGACTTCCACAGTTGCACGACGGGAGCTCTGAATCTTCAAAGTGTTGAACTTCGTTGAAGAATGAAGAGTGGTGGTCCAGTATTTATAGGAATTTGGTCACCTCTGTGTGATGGCGCACAACTCTCCCTTTGGCGCGCATGTCTCGGCACGCAGGTCTCACCCCCTCAAAGTTACTTGCACGACCCAATTCCAAACATGCGCGAACCTCTTTCCATTGCAATATTTTGAACATATGATCTTGAAAAACCAAGGCGCTCATGTTCTCAAGCCTCTTAGGAATCGGCACACAAGTCTCTTTCACAGCGCGCAAGTCACTTGCACGACACCACTAATATTTGCGCGACACTTGTCCCTTTGCCATATTTTCATGATCTGATCTTGAAAAACATATGGCGCGCAAGTTTCCAAGACTTCAAGAACCCGGTGCGAAAGTCCCTTTGCCAAAAACCAATTTTCTTTATTTGATGATTTTCAGTCCCAAAAATTTGGCAAACACTCGAAAATGGAGCCACCTTGTATTTGTTCTTTTGTACCGCCACCAGATCATCCATTCCATTATCGATGTTCTTGAATCAAACATGGATATTTGACCAAAACTCTTGAACTTGACATTCAAACATCAAATCCTCTTTGTGAACAAAATTATATGTTATCGTTTTTCTTTGTCAACAATCACCATTCAGATGTCCACTCTGTCAATAAACACAATCACCTCAAAAATGCTTCAATGATATCTTGTGGGATTTTTCCCAACATTACTAGAGTCTAACATGTCGTAAACATTTTATACCACAAGCCACTTAAAATTTTTATTTTCCATACATGTAAAATCAATTTATGATTAAAAATTATTCTAGATGGATATCCCATTTCATATATCATATGACATTAATTCACTATTAACATTATATATCAGAAAATCATTCAAATATCAATCATCAAAAAATAAAAATAATGAATCAATCCTTTTATGTATAATTTATTGTATATTTATAAAAAGTCGAGTCATCCATGTTCTCTCTAAAATAAAATACAGTGCCTGAAAATGTATTATTCCTTGTGAAAAACAATTCAACTAGTTTATCTTTAAGAATGCAAACATCCTTGATATTTTCTCTGTTTATTTTTATATTTGATTCCAAGATCTTTTTTTCACTATTAATATTTGTTATTTATATATTTAAATATTCATTTTCCATTATTATTAACATAATATTTATAAATCCTTTCTTAAATTACGAGTTTGATATTTCATTTTGTTATCACTATGATTTTCTATATTCATTATTTTTTTCTATCATCATTAATTTTTTTTCATAAGCTTATAACTAAATTTAATTTCATCATCGACTTATAGACTGATGGATAATAAATTTGATATATTTTTAACTTTAAACATATGATAATTTTATCTTACAAATGCAGGAACTATTATAATATCCAATCCCAAACTTTCCACTCAAAAACATCCATGATCTAAATCAAAATTTTACACGGACATTAGTTTCATCCTGAAATTACTAGCTTAAAAAGTTAAATACCATCCACAAAATATATCTGGAGTAATTGTGAATCAACTAACACACCAAAAATCCAAATAAATATTTACAATACATAGAATTATTATAAATATTACTGATATAAAAAACTATTAAATAATTATTATGACGTCATAGTATAAATAGTACCCTATAGAATAATAAACTCACCATCAATAACACCAACATCACTTGTCTTATATTTCCAATTTAATTACTAATTCACTCATAAAAAGTAAAAAATCCCAAAAATTAATTAATGGGTAAAAACAATATTCATGTGTAAAAGGATGCACATATTGGGGAGGTTACAGTAACTCTATATTATTTCCCCAATAAAATCTTGTACCATAAATCAGTGTGAAAAAATAGTTTCTCTTATGCATTTTATGGGAACATGCTTGAACAATTACAATTAATATGATCAAACCAACATATATCATCAAATATCAATATAATTTGTTTAAAAAATTGTGAGAAAATTTTCCATGAAACAATTAATTTCATTATTTAAAAATAAAAAACCACTTACCTCCTCAATATTTTATAGATTCTAAACACAATCCAAGACATTCATTGATTTACAAATAACCCCCCCATTCAATGTTAGAGTTATAATCCAACCATGAGTCTACCATACAAAATTTTAGTTTCAAAACCATCCCTGTATAATATGATGAGACTCTTATATATATGTTTAAGTTAAATTACAACCACATAGATCCTTGTAAATAAAAAATCTCAACTGGATATTCCAAAAAATCTTCATATAAACCATAGTGGTCAATACATTCAAGTGGATATTCTAAAAACCATTATAATATAGATAAAAACAATATATTCATGTGGAATGACCAAAGATAACCCTAAAAAAAGATGAGGAACATAAAATCAATTGTATTTATCAATCAAATATGCAACTACATCAAATTATTTATATACCCTTAAATTAGTCTCCAAAAATAACAATAAAAAATTCAATTCATACAATATTCAAATAGAAATGGTAGAAGAAATAGAAATAAAATTCATAAATTCTATATTTTCTAAAAAACAGTCACACTATTGGAATATTATAATTTATTTACACTTAGATGTACAATAAATAATATTCCATTTTAAATACGCATAATACCATCCTTATAAAACCTTTAAAATCAATAATGAAGTATTTTTTTTAAATACGGTATGTATTCTAATTGTATTCATCATATTGTAACATAAATGAGAATAAAAATACATTTTTTTCATTAATAATTAAATTTTTCATTTCAATACATTTCTCTAATTCTAAATAACTTACAGTTCTAAAATAATAAAAAAGTAAAAAATTTCAAACGCATTATTCAAGGAAAGTTCACCTAAACGATGGAAATTCAATAAAATATTTACCTCTCTTCGAATCAACATTGATTCTGCATTCTATGTAATGTATAATAAATATGCACGTGTCCTATGGTGAATGTATATGACCTGATAAATATATATTTTATAATAATAATTAGCTCGATTGCCTATTTAAAAGGAAAATGGAACTTTAAGCGATTTAAGATATATTAAAATTTTTATTATTTACATGTAAACTAACTGTTGAATTAGTGGTTATGAATATGAGTAACATAATTACAAAATAATTTTATAATTTTCTTAATCATTGAAATATTATCTACTAATTCATTATTAATAAATAGTAGATTTTTGGTGAAGTCATTTTATGTTATAGATTTTCATTATTCATCAAAAATGATTTTATTTCGTATTTTTGTTGGAAATTATGATTAATTTATTCCAATTTTGAAAATTATATATTATAAAATGGATATATTTTTTGTAATTTTAATATAATAATTAATCCAAAATTATTTCATTTCCTACTTGTGTGTGCTTGTGTTTTTTCATTGTGGCTTGGTACATCCCCTTCCCAAACCATTTTTATAATGAATAATCGGTCCTTAAGGTGAAACATTAGGGATAATTAATCCCTATCATAACTACTCAAGTATCTATTCCTTGGAATATAATAAATATGTATTGTCTATTGAAATCTAAATATTTTATTAGATATTAAATCAAAAAATAATTTCACTTAATTATTTACATGTAATTTCTTAAGAAATACATCTATGTATTCCTGTAAAATAGATACATCTTCAATTTGGATATTACATTTTCAATCCTTATATTATTTATTCCCCTTTCCCAAAGTTTATCATTAAGAATAGCTATAGGTATTATATATAAACATGACTTATATAATGAATTATGACCTCTAAAGATAAGGAATTCTATATCGCCATCATAAATTATGATTTCATACTCATTGAAATAAAATTTTATATTATATTTTGAAATCCAGTGTCAACAAATGATTAAATAAAAAATAACCATAGGTTAAATAATCAAGTCATTAAATAGGGAAATGTTTTGTTTCATAATGGGAACTGATCGATATATACTAGTTGTGTTGGGATATACACCAGTAGTATTGAATGATAACTATTTTTTTAATGTCTTACGAAATATATAATTTTCATGGAGTAAATGGTAGATAAAAAATCATAAGAATATAATAAATTCAAATAAATAAAATCCAAAATTTTTATATATGAATAAATACATTCTTTGATATCTTTATGGAATTAAACCTTTACTGTTGTGGTCGCATTATCTTGGACTTCTCTCCTTACACTGTTTTGTGGTAGATTCCATTCATACATGTAATATTTGTTTGATTAATTACCATTTACATTAAATTTTATAAATATTATAGTAGTCTTGTATTTCTTCCACTTACATTCATATTCTTCACAAACCGTATCTCTACACTTGTAATAAACTCTCATTGACATCAAGTATTTTTCCGAATAGTTCAGTGCATAAAATTCCACATTATCAATATTTTTTAATTTTTAATTATTATTTTGACCATTCCCTTTTTCTTTAAAATGGAATGGACCTATTTGGTTCATTTATTTTGTAAAACTCTACTATTTTAGGTTTTTTCGGAGAGTAAAGTGACTTATTTTAACACATTTCCAAAATTTCCAGTTTTGTGAACAATGATTCCAGTTCAAAACAGTTTCACTTCTATGACATTATCTAAGACGTAAAATGAATTGAAATCATTTTTTTTGTATTTAGGGTCTATTACATGACTGAAACTCTTCTGTATATTTTCCTAAGGGTTGGGGTTCCTTTACTCTATCAAAATGTGTAATCCTGAACATATCTTCTTTAAATAGAAAAGCTAAGCCTTATAAAAACACTTTCTCTATTTATACATTCAAAATGATGATATATCTTATGGAATTATACTTTCTTGATGATTTACTGGGGAATGAAGTCCCATATTTCTCCCCTCAATAGGAATTGTGCATTGTTTTTTAGCCTTGGATCATGTTTCCCATAGATTGTTTCCAGTTATATCCACCACCTATGTTTTGTTAAAATATGGGAATGTTAATCTATATTCGATATAAGGTATTTTATACCTCTTTTATTAAAGATTACTCACTATTTTTCCTCCCATTTCTCATGTCCATGTGATTTCATGTCATCTTCAGGCTTATATTGAAGCCTTCTCGGTTTATGACTAGTGTGGTGGTTTCATGGAATCCTCAGGTTCATGTAGTCATTGTCGGATACGTGGCTATGATTTGTGGATGACAGAAGCCTTTTGAGGTAGGTGATTTATTTATTCCTTAATTTATGTGAAGTCATAGAGATATCATGATTTATACCATGGGATCACAATGGAATTGTCCAAATAAATATTTGAACCAGATTAAAGAATTGGTATCAATTTATTTTCGATGTTATTGCCTCTTTAATTTATATATAGTGTGATATCTATGATTTCATTTTTTGTATTTTCTTAATTATGTAAATTGGTAAATAATGTAAAGTAGTAATTAATTGATTATTAATTGTCTTATTATTTAATAGGGGTGTTAATGAATCCATTTGTTATAATATTATGATAATCATATTATGGAAGTATTCATGTTTTCTTGGATTGGATGGAGAACCAAAATCTTTCTGATGAATGTCGATAAGTGTAATAAAAAATTGTTAAATTAAAATTTAAAATATTCTTTTATAGATTATGTTTATTGTTTCATATGATTCTGATAGTTTAAAACTATGATATTGAAATGGTTATTTCAATATGGAAAAAAGAACATATTATGTGATAAAAGTTAATTCATTTATAGGATCTAAGGTGACCACATTCATATAAAGGAAAAGTGGATTCAGTTTTAGAGTAGTGATTTCTCATTGTGTTTGATGACTATATGCCTTGTTTTAGGTCCAAGGGACGGATTTATATTTTTGTTTAGTACTCATTATGGTGTAATTTTATCCTGGGGTGATAGATCCTAGATGGTTGATGTTTTATTTTAGGGTAGGGAGGCCCAATCATTGTGGGATTATTTGACTCCATGAGTGGTGAGACACATCGTATTAGGTATCTGGGAGTCAGAGAGGATACAAGATATGATACAAAGAGTTGAATCTTTGCTTACCTATTCAAATTACTATTATATTATTCTTGATTCTATTGTTTTGTTCTCTGTTTTAAATTCGCATCTACATGAGGAAGATGATTTTGGTTACTATATTTCCAAAAGAGGTGTAGTGAGTGGGGTATTCCATGTGCTTTCCATGTTCATATTCTCATGTATAGAAGGTTATAAGCTCTGGATATTGGTGGAAAATAATCGATGTGTAGATCGAATACTCACCATGTTGAGACCATTGTGTTTTATAGATTGTAATGTTTTCAAATAATACTTTGAAATGTTGAATATGGAAATATGTAAAAATTTAAAGTAGTAATGTTTTTAAAAAATGAATAATTTTTTAATGCATGGTATTGGACCTTATAATGATTTAGTGTATAGATCGTTATTTTTAGAAGCTTTAGACTCATTATGGTTATGAATAGAGGGCATGGATCTTTTTAAGAATGCTAATAAAATGTAATTTTTAAAATGATGATTGTTAATTAATGGTTAAATAATTAATTAACTATATTATAACAAATAAAAAAGGATAAATTGTCTTAATATAGTTTTTTAAATAGTTGTGTTCTTATTGGATATCTGGTATTACATGTGGCGATTGGGAGTCTGAGAGACATTAGTTGTAGTCAACCCTATGACTAGGTTATGCCCATAGTGTGGTTGTGAGATATATTATATCTTGTACATTTTTCTTTTATATATTCTACTCTGCCCTATATGTTTTGGAAAAAGACCCCTCGGGGGTTTTGAGCACTATGGGTGTTTTCCCTAACATACCCGTGGGAGGAGGGATGCGAGCCTACCCCTTTAGCCCCTCTCATTTTTCATGGTTGCTGTATTTTCTGGAATGCACAATGGTTATTTTTTCACATATATGTTCATAGAGTGTTGTCATGTCTTGTGGTTATTCATGCACTTATATTCTATATATATTTTCCTAAAGATAACTATACATATAATATGAATGGGATGTGAGGGATTGGGGATCCACACTAAGTGTATGGGTGGTAATGGATTGTCGTATAATACTTGATATGAGATACTTGTAATTGAAGGATTTTTTTGATCCTGAAAACTACCTTGTCACTTTGGTTACATGATTTGTGGTTTGATGCAAAAGGTTTAGGTTGATGTAAGAGGTACATGTTGTGGTGCATCGCCTACGTTTCTACGGGATTGAAATTTCAGAGAGAGATTATCTGGATATGAAAATATGGGGAAAGTGTAAAACTATGGGGGAAATGGCACTATGGTATATATGACCCGACTATAAACATTACATAATCTTGAGTTAAATAAAGATTTCAGATTGATGTTCTTTTCAAGATTAGAGTATTAGAAAATTAGGACATAAAAATTATATTAAATCTAAAAAAATATAAATTAGACACTTCTATTCAGTTTCCTTTTTATTCATAAAATAGAATTTTTTTTAAAAAAAGAAACATGTCTAGTTCTATTATTTAGACAGCATGACTTCTCCTTGATGCCATCCTTGACCTTATTCATATTTAAGTATTGTTAAAAACATTTTAAATCATTGTATGAGCATAAAAATATTAGTAAGGTTTATAAAACAACTAAATAAAATATCATTCCATCAATACATATAAATCAATGAAATCATACTTTTCATTCTTTAACATACCACACAAAATCAATTGTTTTATAAATAACACATGGAAATCATAATTTATAAATGTAATGTATGGCATAAAAAACATACTTAAATTTTATCTTTCACATCTATATAGGGAGTTACATTTGGAATTCCCATCAATGTATATTCCATAAATCTATTATGGGAAACATTAACATTTACCTATGTCACGTTACCCTATGCATTAGAGAGCTATCTCGGGCTCACCCGCCCAAAGTTTATCACGAAACCTCCCATATACGTAAAAAATTCCCATGAACATTAACATATTCATAACACATAAAACTTTCACAAAATAAAGGATAAAATTTCTACATTCGAATTATAATATATCATTTCAAGATACTGACATAATCAATGATTTTTAAAACCATTTTCAAAATCATTTAAAACATTTAATAAATAGATATTTGAACCAAAGTGTCCCATGAAACTTTGAATATTTTGAAATTAATTTTAATATAAAAACATTTATTTCCATATAAATAAATCCTTAAAACCATTATTAAAACACGTACATTAATGATAAATATTTAGAAGAATTTATCTATAAAACTATTAAAACAATATTTTAGTGAATGAGTTCCTACCCCACTGAGAGACACATGAATAGAAATAATTGAGTAATAACATTAATCAAAGAATATAATATCAAGATAATAAAGATATTAATTAAATAATATATTAATGGGAAGTATATACACCATATAAAAGATAATTGGTGTATAATAACAAATAAATTTCAATGGAATATAAATAGTGAAAAAGCCCCTTGCAAAGATCATATATTTAGATTTAAAAAATCAACGACATAATTATCTGTGAAAAATAAGAATACACTTAATATAAGAGGATTTTATGTGTAAAATAGTCAATGTTCATTCACACATATTCATTGAATGATATAAACTAGAAGTAGAAGTTTAATCCAAATAATTGAAATTGGGGTAAGATGTTCTCTTACAAAAATTCAACAGCCTGACAACATTACATTAAAATTCAAAAAATTAATTGATCAGGGAGGACAGGTTCTCTCATCAGATGGAAAAAAATATAAAGAAATAATTTTTTATAATAATATATCCCAACATAAGAAAATGGATGTTTAAAAGACATAAAATAAGACTTTAACTAAAAGAGTACAGTGAAAGGTTCCCTTATTGATTTTGTAACTTACGAAACATAAACCACTTAAAAAAAGGGTCATAAAATGACGAATTAAATAAATAATTTATATTATATTCTAGAATGAAAAAAATCATGTTCAGTAAAAACACCACACAAAAGGAAATAGTGAAAAATATAGAACGAATCTCACATGAATAAAAAGTGAGATGAAAACCCCTTACCTCGTGTCCGCCTTGACTCATATTTTTATTGTTCTAGATGAATAATAACATTAAGATAATTTAGACTTGATTCAGAAAATTTTTAAATTCCATTATTCCTTTTATATCACTTGTTACCCTTCTATTACAATTAATTATTATTTGAGTTCATATTGGACATTTTTTCGGTGTTCGGAACTTGAGTATAAATTGAACTTGTTATTAATACAAATTTCCCATGTGGTCAAAAGAAAATTTTCTCCAGAATTATATTCTTTATTTAGATGTCATATATATCATATATATCCATTATATATGTATTTATAAACGACCAGAATCATTTTACGTAAAAAATTAAATGCACCGTTCATGGAGATGGTAAGCCGTACGTACACATTACCGCTACATTCATTTTTTTCATTTTAAGGGAATTAAAACTAAATAATACATATGTATATTACAATTAAAATATATTATATATGTTATATATGGAACATGAGTTCATAAATTTAATCATTTATAAATTCCACATGTGGAATGAACAATTCATATTACTTTCGAGGGGGCGGTAGTCCACACTTCCTCAAATGAAATTATTGTATTTACCCATTATAGAAACCATAAAGGGTGATATAAATGAAAAATACAAAATAATTGAAAAACAAAAACATAATATATATCATATATTAATACAGTTCCATTATAATGTCCACCATGTGTGGGGGTTGGAGATATTTGAACAATCATCGTTCCATGATGCAGTAATTTGTCGTCCACATAAACATTTTTTTATTATCCATTAAATAGAGGTGTGAGGAAGTTTAGTGAAAATATATCTCATAGAAACTTCCTAGTATATTTAGGATACTAATGTTGTTATAAAATGATTCAATAAAGTGAATTTAGGGGGTTGGAGAAGGAAAATAAAATAAAAGAAATTAAGAGAAGACATTACATTTAAATTGGGTAACTCTCTTTGGTTTGAACAAAAAAGAATTCTGGAAGTGCCTTATGCCTAAGGTAAGGCTTATAGATATAAAAAAAGTATCTTTATAGTTTATTTGGGTACATATTGGACGATCCATGGGGCTTCACGGGTGTGAGAAATGGGCTAGAGGTGAGTTCTTTTTATAAGGTGGAGGAGTTTCTCTTTAAGAAATTTTGAAAATATTATTTTATTATATAATTATTTTTGGTTTTTAAAGGCCCAAAACATATTAAAGACGAATAAAAGATGATTATTTTTCGAAATAAAATAATTCAATTAGAAGTAGATAAGTTTTGGATTTTTTTTAGTTTTATAACCCAAATTATTTAAATCATTAATTAAAGAGATAAACACTGCATCATTATTGTGTCATTAATAATATTATTTATATGATATCTAAAAATTATAAATAAAATACCATGATGTAGGAAATATATTTATCTTTCTAATGAGTATTTATAGTCAAATATTTCAATTATATAACCCTACATTTAAAATTGTTTATCAAAATAATACATGTTTATGATATTTTTACTTTTACATTAAATAAAAAGTTATTAATATAATTATCATACCCAAACGGATTTAAAAGGCCAAATATATCACCAAATGATTGTATTAGTCTTCCATGACTCATAAAATAAGGTTATGTAATGTTTTATATAATTTCATATTATTATATTATTATTTTTACCTTTAATTACCCTATTTACCTTTAACAGTGGTAAATAAAAGTGAAATGTTACTATTCAAAAAAAATTAATTTCTTCTTATTTAACCACATTTTACTTACTGATAACAACAATTTATGTTGTATTTTTTAAATTCAATTCACATAAGTGATAAAATTTCATTTAAATGAAAATTTTGTGTTTTTAACTACTACTCAGTGTTTTCACTATTGAAAAAATTTAAGGTTTTCAAAAAAAATACCAAAATTTCATCCTATGATATATTTAATATTTAAAATTCAAATATGATTTCTTTTTTACCAAATTAAAACCATATAAGTTTCATTATATAATTTAAAATAAAATTCTATTTTCAAAAAATAAATCATGTTTTTAAGAAATAATAACTATCAAAATATTGACACTTATTCGTCTCCAATTTCAATGTAAAATTCTATCCAATGACCAAAAATAGATTAAATGTTAAAAATCTAATCTAATTATACTTTAAAAACATTATAAAAGTCAATATTACCATATAAATAAATTAAATTAAAAGGAAGTTTTTAATTAAAGTGGTGTATTTGTCACTATTCAGAAAGAAATGATCTTTATCAAAAAAATACCAAAAGTAAATTTTGATTTCCCAATTTGAAAGAAGAATTTTATTTGTTTTCAAATAAAATATATAAATGTGAAAAAAAACTATATTTAAAGAGGGTTCGCGTTAAAAATGTGGTAAATTGACCTTTTAAAGATTATTAGAGTATTTCTTCTTAGAATTAGATTTATTCACACTTTATGCCCCTAAATTTTATTGGATAAATGTAAAAACATTTCATAAACATTTATAATCAAAATATGGTTAGTTCATTTTATTTCCTCCAATAAAAAAGTTATACATTAACTACCATTTAAAATAATAAGATTATATTGTTATTATTTTTTCAATACGACTCAACATTGTGTGGAAAATAAGACATCAGGGAAAACCATTTTAGCGTTTATGGTGGACCATTGAAAATAGAATCCCAATTAAAATAAAAATAATATTTAATTAAAAAATATTAATAAATATGAAAATTTCATATTCTTTAGTTTCAAGGAAAGTTACATCCTTCCCCCCTTTTCGAAATTATGTCCTCTCTATTTTAAAATTTGGCTCTAAAACAACATCGAAACTCCCACATCGGAAAAAGAGTAAATAAAACAGTCACTTTAAATGAATTATAGATACGTACAAAGGTCACCAAATATAACACATACTTTTATTCCCTGGAAACATGGATATGGAGAAGAAACTAATTGTCAAGTTATCATGTAGAGTTATAGAAATCATTATTAGGAGAAAATTAACAAAAAAAGAACCACAAATTTATGATGGGTCAAACGGTCATTGGTTTCCAAGTAGGAAACATAAATGGGAAATTTTTTTGTTTTATGTTCCTTTCAAACAATTTATAGAATTTATTTATGAGATTTTATAAGAACACAAGGAAACATTCTTACATTACATGGAGGCATTCATTATTTACAAAATTTCTACCACAAAATCATCATTTCTTCAATAGATGATTAATAAATATGACTTGGTAACATAAAAAATTCTAGAGTCAACATAGAAATAATGACATGACCCAAAAAATATGAACCATATATTTCGCTTATCTTTATACATTAACAACAACCAAAATTTGATTTTAAAATATCAGATAACCCCCAAAAGGATAATCCATTATTAAATGAAATATTAATCTTAATCTCTAAAATTCATCAAAATTTACCCAAATATCAAGAATAATCATTCAATGTAAAATTTTCCTTAAAATTATTCAAAATATACAAAATTAAGATTTAAACAAAAAAATTATAGGGATTTAATCACATAGTATTCCAGAATAAATTTTGACATTTATCTCTAAAAACATTGACTACTCTTAAAGTCGCATACTAATGTGTTATTAACCTAATAACATATTTTCTATGATAGGTTAATCATTTCCATAAATAACCCAAATCACCTTATATCCAAAATAAAAACATATATTTTTCCAAAATAAAATTTCAAACATTACTCCACAAATGAGATCCCATAGTGTGCAATTTTTCTTATGCATAAAGTGTTCCCAAAAGATAATATGTCATCCAAAATAACCTTTATCACTTAATAGCCAAATAATATTACTATATTAATGATATAAATTTAATAAAACATAAGTTCCCAAAATAATATTATTCTTGGTCCATAAAATAAGTTAACCAAAAATAATAAGTCATACTAAACCATGTAATTCACATAGATCAGTGGTAGGTAATAAATCCCAATAGCACTTTGGTTATGGGTTCGATTCCCATAGCTTTGTATGATGAGAGGAGTTGTCACATAGTCTGTGTGTTGTCCTTTTTCAAAAAAAAATATATAATTTCACAACATCCAAAAAAATAAGACAAATTTTTCAAAAATAACCATAATATTTTATATCCTTAAATGTAATCTAATACCTTTCATTTTTCACCCCAAAATGTAATAAACATTTATCACCTCGAAAATAACTATGACTCATTATAATATGATAACCATTATGGTCATTTCACTTATGATTAAATAACACCCTAGCCTATAATGTTATTTAAACTATCCTCTGATACCATCTATAAAGACACGACCTTACACATTACTTAATCTTGATTTAAATTCAGAATTCACATTGATGATCTTTTCATGTTTAGAGTTTTAGAGAATTAGGGAATAAAAATTACATTACATCTCAAAAATTAAAAATTAGACATTTCTAATTAGTTTCCTTTTTTCCATATAATAAAAACTCGTAAAAATTTAACATTTCTACTTCCATGTTTTAGACAGTGTGACTTTTCCTTGATCACATCCTCGACCTTATTCATCTTTAAGTCCTGTGAACAACATTTCACAACATGGGATGAGCATAAAAAGTTTAGTAAGGGATATAAAACAAGGAATGAAAATATTATTCCATCGATACATAAAAATCAAAGAAATCATACTTTTTAATATATAACATACCACACAAAATAATAAATTTTATGAATAACAGATGAAAATCATAAATCATAAGGGTAACTTATGGAATACGTAAAATACATACATTTTAGAATTAACATCTATATAGGGATTTACATTTGGAATACCCATTATAGTATATTCCCAAAATCTCTTAGTAGAAACATTAAAATTTACTACCCTCACATTACCCAATACATTAAAGAGCTATCTCAGGCTCACCCGCCCTAGGTTTATCACCTAACCACCCCATATACATAAAAAATTCCCAATATCCATATCATATTAATAACCAATAAAACAAGAATATATGAATGAAAACATTTCAACAATGCAATCACAGTATATCATTTCAATATATTTACATAATCAATTATTTATCAAACCATTTTCAAAATGACTTAAAACATTTTATAAATAGATTTTTGAATTGAAGTGTCCCATACCACATGGAATCTTTTAAATGAAATTTTAATATCAAATCATTCATTTATATATCATTAAATCCATAAAACCATTTTTTAAAATGGGAATTAATGAGAATGATTTAGAGCAATAAATAATTAAAACATTTATTATGTTATTTTATTTGAGTTACTATCTAAATGAGAGACACTAGAATACAAATAATTGAGGAGTAACATTAATAAAAACATATAATATCATTATAATAAAGATATTCATTATATAATATGTCAAAGGGAAATATATATACCATATAAAAGTGAAATGGTGTATTGAAACAAATATGTTAGAATGGAATTCAAATAGAGACAAATTCCCTTGCAAAGATCATATCTTTAGATTAAGGACAAATCAATGACATAATTATGTTTGAGAAATACAAATACACCCAATATAAGTGGATATTAAGGGTAAAACAATCATAGGTCATTGACACATATTCATAGCACGTCATAATCATGAACTGGATGTTTAACCCAATGAATTGAAATTGGGTTAAGAAGTTCTCTTAAAAAAATTTCAATAGCCTAATGGTGTCAAGATAAAATTCAGAAAATTAGTTGATGAGAGAATATAGGGTATATAATCACATGTATATAAAATGTACATAGATAATGATATATAAGAACATATCCCAACATTAGAAAATAGCAATTTAAAAGGTATAAAAATACTTTAACAAAAATAGTACGGTGAAAGGTTCCCATACTGATTTGGTAATTTACTAAATGTAAACAACATGAAAGAAGGATAATATAATTTAGATTTAAATATGAATATATTAAATTATATTAAAGAATTAATAAAATAGTGAGTAGTACAAACACTACACAAAAGGAAATAGATGAAAATATAGCATGAATCACACGAGAATAAAATGTTAGATTAAAACCCCTCACCTTATGTCCGACTTGACTCATTTATTCATTGTTATTCTTGATTAATAAAATTATGTTAATTTATACTTTATTAAAAACCGTTTTCAATTTTATTATTACGTTAATATAACTTATTTCCTTACTATAACAATTATTAATTATTTTTGTTCATATCGGGCATTTTTTCAATGTTCAGAAATTGAGTAAAAAAATGAACATGTTATATTTACAAATTTCCCATGTGGTCAAAATTAAAATATATAAAAAATGTTACCCATGATTTATATATAATATATATCATATATATACACAATATATTTATTCATAATAGACCACAACATATGGATATAAGAAATGAAAGGAACCGTTTAGGGAGATGATAAGCCATACGTAGGCATGAACTCTACTTTTTTTAAGGAATGAAAAATAAATGATACATAGGTATATTATAATTCAAATATAATATATATATTATATTTGATACAGATGATTCCAAATTAAATCTTTTATACATACCATGTATGGCTTGAACAAGTCATATAACTTTTGAAAAAGCTATAGTCCATACTTTCTCAAATGAAATTGTCGTATATACCAATTATGGAAACCATAAAGGTGTGATATAAATTAAAAATACAGAATTATAGAAAAAACATAAACATAATATATATCATATATTAATAATGTTTCATCACTAAGGCCTTCATGATAGGCGGTTGGAGATATTTGAAAAATCATCATTTTGTGAGGCAGTTGTTCACAGTTCATAGAAACAGAATGTTCGTATCCATTAGATGGAGGTGTTTGGAGGTATTATTATAATAATTCTAATAACAAAAACCTATAATATTTATGATACTGGTTTTTTTATAAAATAATTTAATAAAGAGAATTTATGGTGTTGGAGAAGTAAAATTAAAAAAGGAACTTAATAGAAGATGCTACCCTTAAATTGGGTAACTCCCTTTGGTTGAACCAAGAGAATTCATTGAATTGCCTTCTGCCTATGGTAATGCTTTAATGTGGAATAGAGTGATCTTGAAATATTATTTTGTCAAATTTTGGATGATTCAAGGGGCTTGAGAGGTGTGAGTAATGGGTTAGTGGTTATGCCATTTTATAAGGGGTAGGAGGGGCTCTTTAAAAAAATTGAATATATTACTTTATTATATAATGATTTTCAGTTTCTAAAAGTCCAAAAATTATTAAGGTCGAAGATAAGATGGAAATTTTTCTAAATAAAATCATCCAATCAGAATTTGACCGGTTTTGAATAATTATGTAATTTTTATAATCTTATTTATTTAAATCATTCATTAATTAGGTAAACACTGCGTCGTTATTGTGTCATATATAATTTTATTTATATGATGTATAAAAATTTTAACTAAAATACCATGATTTTGGAAATAAATTTATCTTTCTAATTAATATTTATAGTAAATATATAAATTAAATACCCCGACATTAAATTTTTTTTATCAAAACAATACATGTTTATGAAATATTTACTTTTACATTAAATAAAAAGTTATTAATGTCATTATCTTACCCAAATTGAATTCAAAGGCCAAAAATATCTCCCAAGGATTATATTTTTCTGCCATAAATCATCCATTATGGATAGGAAAACTATTATGGTAAATGTATATTATTATAAAAGTATTTTTATCTTGAATATCCCTATTTAACTTTAACTGTGGTAAATAAAAGTCAAAATTTAGTATTCACAAAAAATTAATTTCATCTTATTTAACACATTTTGGATACTAATAAAAACCATGTATGTCTTATTTTCTATATTCAATTCACAAAAGCGGTAAAATTTAATTTAAATGATAAATAATGTTTTTTAACTATTACTCAGTGTTTTCACTATTCATCCCAAATTGAAGGATTTCAGGAAAATATCAAAAATTCATCATACACTATATTTTATATTCCAAGTTCAAAAAAAATGTATATTTTTCCAAATTCAAAACATAGAAGTTTCATTAATTAAATTAAAATTAATTCCTATGGTCAAAATAAAAAGCGTGTTTTTATTAAATAATAACTATCAAAATATAGACAAGTGTTTATATACAATTTCAATGTGAAATTACATCCAATGAAAAACATTGGATTAAATATTAAAAATATAATCTAATTAAAATATTATAAAATTTAGTAAGGCAATCTGTTGATATAAATAAATTATATTAAAAGGTAGTTTTGAATTATAATACATTATTTTTCAATAATATTTATGAAATGAAATTTATCAGAAAAAACCAAAAATTTACCCAAAGTAAATTTGGATGTCTTTATTCTAAAAAAGAATTTTATTTTGTCAAATATAACATATAAAAGTGACCAAAACTATATTTAGAGAGGGTTGGCCATCAAATGGCGGTAAACCAACTTTTTAATGAATATTAGAGTATTTATACTTAAAATTTAATTTATTCATATTTTAAGCCTCTAATTTTTGTTTGATAAATGTAAAAAAATTTAACAAACATTTATAGTTATAATATGGTTAGTTTTGTTCATTACCTTCAGTAAAACGGTTAGACGTTCACTACCATTTCAAATAATAATTTTATATTATTTTCTTTTTTCAATATGACTCAGCATTGTGGGGAAATGAATACTTTAGAGACACCCATTATGACGTGTTAAGTACGCCATTGAATATATCATCCCCTTTAAAATAAAATTATTATTTAATTAAATACTATAAATAAAGATGAAAATGTCATATTCTTAATTTTCATGGGATGTTACAAGGTACCATTGACATTAATTGTTTTATTGTATGATCTTTTATGTGGTACATGGTGAGAGTAGTAATGGTGAGGGTGGGAAATTATTATACCTCTTTAGGTGATGAGCTATTTTCAAATGTTTTTCATTATTCTTTAGTATTATTTCATTACTATTGAATGAGAGGCTCCGAGGTGGATCCTAATGTGTATACAGTTATACTCACTCTACGTTATATTAACTATTGTTTTCATTCAGTTGGAGTAGGTTGCAGATTAGGCTTGTTACTACTAGCTTGGTGTTTTTGAGGAGATTTTTGTGCATCTTGATCACATCCATTTTACTTTTTTTGGTACGTAATGTTTTACCTTTTAATTGAAGTAGTTCTTGAAATACAATACATTTGTGAACTTTGGTTTCTTTTTCGTCTTGGCCTCATCATGAGTTGTTTGGTGTCTTTCCTATCTCTCCCTTTCTCATGTATTCTGTTAGAAGAAAATACCCCCCATATATCTGTTTATTATACCCTCAGTTCCAGTCTCTAACCCAAAATCTACTAGATCTAGGACATGGGTATCATTATCTCTGTTCTCCCATTTCCATCCAAAGATGGGTACACTTTTTGTGGAAGGGGGTTGTGATAAAGTGGACTTAGTTGTTATTTTGACGGATGGGATGGAGTTGAAGTTAGGTATAGGTGAGTTTTCATGTTCATGAAGGTAAAAATTGTTTGTAATGTTCAGAATGAACTATAACATTAGATAGTGGATGAGAAAAATGTTTTGAGGACCCCCTATGATCCGATGCATAAACATTTAATTTTATAGAGGTAACTAAAAGAGATGATATTGGTTGTAGTGCAATGACCAAGGAAACGATAATGCACCATTATTCTTTTTTCCTATTCTTGAATGGGTAGACTTTGAGATATGTTAAACTGATGTTAATGAAATAAAATAATTAATTAATGTCTAAGACTTCCATATTCTAGGGTTAGGATTTATATCTATTTTTTAGGTATGGATCAAGGTTTATTTCTTCATCAGGTTTGTGTGGAAGATGTTTAACTGGTTGCACCAGCTGATCTCTACCAAGTATTGGTTGACGATGAAGATACTTGTAGAAATACACTACATGAGTTTCATCACCAATGTCTGCATAAGTACAAGGGATTCATTTCGAATTTAGTCAAATAAGACAGGTTTTAATATGTTGAGATAGAATTCAGGTCAATATGTGCTCAGATGGAGCAATTGGTATTTTTGGTTATGATGATATAGCATGGGGTAGTGAGGTAGTGGTGGTTCTTATTCCATAGGGATCATGAGGTGTCAACAGTCTCAGAGTAGTTGTTTTGAGAATAGTTTAGGTCCATGTTTATTTTTTTTATTGTGAAGGTGTCCAGTTTCCTGGAGATGCTTACCCCTCGGTTGGAAAGCTCCAATGTATGAGATTTCAAGATCCACTTTTGGAAAATATTTTGATATTTTTGACCTATTTCCATACGAGGAGGAGAGGGTGAGGAAATTCTAGGATTCATTCCATATGGAGATTCAATTCCATGTCCCTCCATTTATGAAGATGGCGTATCTCGAGGTGTTGGAATTGGTGGATCTCCTCATGATGAGGTTATACAAAACTATATCTTCAGGATATGGGAGTCTTCATGATTAATCATGAAGCATAGTAGTGGTCTGAGGTTCTTAATTTTCATGTATATGTGTTTCCGTTTGTCATGGGTTAGGTCCTACCCTAAATGTCACTTTTCTCTAAATGTAGCATATCTCACGACAATAATAAGGGATTAGGTACTTTTTTCTTATTGAGGATAAAATAATCCGTGCCTTTAGTTACCAACTATTCAGAATTATTAGAATGTTCTAGGTCATACACTCTATGTTCCTCCGTTGAGCATGTTGAAACTAAGGCATTTCTAACAGGTTTTACAAGTCTGAGATCAGAAGAGGGTAGATGGGTCAGGTGGAGGACAGCCCCAGGATGCTTCCCATCCTCCTAGAGTAGTGGAAGAACATGGGCGTGGTCAACAACTGGGTCATAGAGGTTGTTGAGTTGGTCCTGGTCAAAATCATATGTTAGTGTTGCCAGTGGCCGGATAGTCAGACATGGTTAGAGGTACTATTTTCTTTTTTTCCACTTGTTTGCATCACTTTTTTCATCTAAGAGTGATTCAATCCTATATATTTCTATCACTTTTCATTATTTTGTACTTGAGTTAGAATGAAATGCATTTCTATTTGCGTAGGATACACTAGTGGGAGGTCTATCTGAATTAAATGATATATGTTTTGAATATGAGCTAGTGATAGGGATGAGATGATCCTGGGGAGATATATTATGTCTATGAATACATCCATATGATGTCATCATCATCATGTATTGGTAATATTTAGTGCATTCTATTGTGGATTTCATATCAATGTAGGTGGTGTTCTTTGATGTTGATAAATATTTAGATGTGTTTATTGGTGAGTGAGACGCTCATATGGGTCAAAGGCATGTTCCTTCCATATCATCAGTGATGGATAAGTTTATATTGATTTCATCAATGGTTTATTATGAAGAGTTCCCTAGGTTCATGGAAGGGTACCATGATGTCTGTATAGAGGAGGTTGTAGTATTACCCCCTTGATGAGAGATAATGTAATGTATTGGGAAATAGTTATGTTTGTCTCTTATCACAGTGTATCCATATAGAATAGAACCTTATGATATGTGATAGATAGGTATATAGTTCAATGGTCTATTGAAGTGTAGTTTTTTCGGCCTACTTTGTCATCATGGGGTGAACTTGTATTGTTTCTGAAAAAGGCTCAAGGCAGTTTGCAGTTTTGTATTTATTTCCATCACATAAACAATGTGATAGTGAATATCTACTATCTTATTCAATGGATTGATGATTTTTTTGATCAATTAAATGGTGAAATATTGTTCTAGAAGATAAATTTGTGGTCAATATATCATTAAATGTGTGTGAAGGATGAGGATTTCCTGAATAATGATTTTTGTTATTGTCATGAGAATTTTTAGTTTGTTGTGATTTCATTCGGTGTGATTAATGTGTGGGTTGTGTTAATGGGATTGATGAACTCTATGTTCTCTGAGTTCTTAGATATGTTCCTTATGATTTTCATCAATGAAAAAAAGAATTACATAGCATCCTATGAGGGTCATGCAGGACATGTACGTGCTATTTTGGGATGTCATCGATGTGAGATGATATTTGTGAAGTTGATGAACCATGATATCTGGGCTCAAAAATATTGTTTCATACGGTATGTTGTATCCCTGTAGGTATTTTTTTTGGATCCATTGAATATAGAAGTAGATATTCCTTGGTAATACCAAAAGAAAATGGCATAATTACAATGTTTCCTTGATTATATAGGCTATTATAGGATATGTGTATCCTATTTCGCTTTGGTTGCAAATACTCTAACAGAAATGACCAGAAAGGATTAGGCCTTCGTATGGACATACCAATGTTAGGTAGTTTGTGTTTATTTTTTGGGGAATATGGTCAGTGCTTTGGTTCTTTTCTTTCTGAGGGAAAAAGATCAGTTTATTATTTTCTATGAATCTTTTCTTCTGGGGTTAGGTATTCTTCTGATGCAGTGGAGATAATTCATTTATTATAGGCCTTGGATGTTGTGTCCCCATGAACAAAAGAAATACACTCATTATCTTGAGTTTGTTGAAATGGTGTTTTTGATGATGTTGTGGATACATTACCCCATTGGAAATAAAATTATACACTTTATTGATGATAAGATCATGTGGTATGTTATGTCCTATTGTGACTTGATCTTTCGAAATTGTTTGTGGATGGAGTTCTTACATGATTATGAATTCAAAATTTTATATATAGCTAGAATGGTAAATGTTTTAAATGATGTGTTGAGTAGGAATTTTCATAGTGACACACTGCATAAATCATGTGCTTCTTAGTTAGTGATTGAATAACATTCAGAATTACATCTGGAAATGGGAGTTGATGGGGGATGTGGTTTTCCTTTTTAGATCAAGGTGATATCATATCTGATTTTGTGTTTGAATAATCCTTGGTGGGGGATCATGATATGGAGGTCATGACAGAATGATTTATTGTGGTGAGGCCCCAGATGGTTGTTATGAGGATGAATAACACTATGTGTTGTTTTAGGGATGGATTTTTGTTCCTTTGTAAAAGCATGAGATGGTTCTTTTAGAGTTCAATATTTATCCCTTAATAGTACATCTCAGTTTAAAAAAAATATATAACGAGCTTTTAGAGGTCTATTTTGGTGTCCTGGGTTGAAGAATGAATTTTTTGTTTCAATGTTTAGTCTGCAAGAGGGTGAGTCCTGAGAACCACTATTTATGCTAAAATTAAAAGATATTCCACATCTGGTAGATAAAAGTGAACATAATAAATCCATGAGGTAATGAAAAGCTTCTGTGGCTCGGGAGGATGGCAGGTGTAAAATTCCCGGTGTGTGTGCCTGATTCAGCGGACGCGCGGATGGTTTCATTAGCTCGTGCAGGCGGTCAGCCGGCGTGCCCAATCTTGAGATGGGGGCCCCCATTGCACACCCAAAATAACATCATCTAGGACAATGCGAGCCCGACCTCCTTTGCTCCTCCAAGTTGACATCAACTGGGCCTTTGTGTGCATGTCCCGCTTTGAGCGCGCATGGGGACGTCCACCAAGCCATTTTGCGCTCGGCCTGCATTGTGTGCCACCCCGATGACTTGGGCTATAAAATTAAGCATACCCCTACCCTTTGGGGATGCCCCCAGAAGATGAAGAAACGCTCTACAATGTGAAATACATGTCGTTCACAACATCACACAAACACCCCAAGGCCTTCATATATCAGATTTTGCATGACACCCCCCGAGAGCTCCTCCAAGTGGGCCCTCTTGGGCTTGATACTCATGAATTTTCTGACTTTATATTCTTGCAATGTCATTTTCATGCTAGAGACCCTATTTTCACACAAAGGTCCTCTGATTTGAACCCTTTTTTCATGAAACCCTTTAGTTTGGTGCACAACCCAACCGATTTGTGTGAAACCCCTCCATCTTGTGCGCAAACCCTCCATCTTGTGTGAAATCCTTCTATCATTCACCCAGCCCATACACATAAGATCTCTCCATGTGTCTTCATCATCTTGATGAAAAATTTATGAACCCCTCATACGCAAAACACACATATGTCACATGCACTCTTCCCGTGAGGCCCTTCAGATTTTCACAGAGTGATTTCTAAATCCCTTTGGTGGTATTTCGCATTGCATTGATTCGCCTTATCGTTCTTCACAAAGAAACCCAAACTACTGTTGATTATTTTCATAGCCACACTAATGTGGATCACTCCATAGCACCCCTTAACCATCGAATTGTGGATGCCTTTCATTCCCCAAGGGCTGCCGGGTATCAGTCATATAATTCCTAGGGGTGCGGAGTGAACCCACCTCATCTAAGCTGTAGGATGTTGAATAGCCAGGCAACACCATCCTCAACACATGAAGTTAAACTTTGACCTCACCCCACGCCCTCTAAATGGGGCACCCAATATCGAACATTCTCAACTCCTACTCATCTCCAATTGAGTGTGACCATTCCTCATATGGAATGAGATCCTTCTTATAAGAGTGGCATCTGTCTACAGAGAAATGCCAACCACCTTGGGGGTAATCCCCATAGTTTATGTTGACGAATGCAGCATCCATTCTCTTCTCTTCCTCGGTTCCAAATAAATCTCCCTTTGGGCTTTATCACTATCTAGGCCTCCACTATAGAGTATTTCCGAGTCTCTATCTCTATGGGCCACTCCATGCGTAAGCCGCTATTTCCTCTTTGGGTCACTAATCACGCGTATGCCCCATTCCACATTCCACAGACGCACCTTTCACATCGTGATCTTCATGTCTCTCCTGAAACATTTTTCTCACACTAAGCATGACTCATGTCATCTTAGAGTAATCATCAACCATGAAATCATCTTTTGGAAGTCTAAATTGTAATCCCCAATCACCTTCCCGAACTACGTGGACTTTGATCCATGCCATGGCATGGTATGTAAGAAGTATCCCTGAGGTCCAAGCACAACATCCATTGGTTCTGACCATCATCATGTTGGTTCACCAATCCCACCATCAATCTAGACCCTAGGTCCACATTCACATCAGTTCACAGACCCCAATTCATCCAAAATAATGGAATTTGATCCTTTCCAATGTAAGGTACTTAGGAAGCCTCCCTGAGGTTCAATCGAAAAAACCACTTGTCCCGACCACTCCATATTGGTCTACCCCCTTCCTGAATGTTGTGAAACTATATTCCCCTTTTGAAACCCAAATAGCAGTATGCCATTGTTATCCCTACTCATCGGTAATCCATTGTGATCCCAACTCATCGGTACGCTGTTGTGATCCCTACTCAGCGGTAAGTCGTTGTGATCCCTACTCAGTGGTAGGACATTGTCAACTATAGTCATCGGTAATCCATTTTCAACCTAAAACCAGAATTAATCCATTTTCATCCCCTCTATTGGATCCCATATATCTATTCCATCCTAGTGGTGTCATATCAACCTCATACTGTTAACCACACATAAGCCCCAGTATAACATTGAGTCGATGTCCTCTGTGCACACCCCGATCCTATACCCCATCCTCATCTACCTGGATTTTGATTCTCTATCCTGGGGATATGTAGGAAGCCTCCCTGAGGCCCAAGTGCAACATCATTGTCTCCCTGGAGTCGACTCCATTTTATTCTCTATCCACATTATTTGATCGTCCATTACGCACATTAATTATTACCTGGGCCGCTACATCCCGGTGGGATCATTAAAATTCACATCTTCGCTAATCCTAGTAGTAGCTAAGTATCTAACCACATGTAATCCACGACATTAGTGTTCCCAAAAGAGTATACAACTATCTAATCCACTCTAGTTAGTGTTCCGATCAATCTGATCTGTATCTGTTAGACAGTAAACTCGAGGCATGCCCCGTGTTAAAAATGGGAAGATGATGAAAACCGTAGAGATATTCCTATGGCATATTATTCCCCACATTTTACATGGGATGCCTTGGGATTCCACACCCTTGTGAATCCCTATAATAAGGGGAAGGAACCCAGATTCTCTAGTGTTCCAGCATCCTAAAACGCCTGTGATTTCCAATATGACTACTCCCACGAACGATGGTTGCTTCCTTGGCTGGGCCCTTGGAATGTCCCCACAGAAGTAGTGTAATTAACCAGCATCAATAAACATACAAAACTGGGAAGAGTTTCACAAACAACATCTTAAGTTTATAATAGAGACTCGAACTAGATAACGAGTTCTAAGGATGAATCAATGGAAGGAGGAACAGATATCCCATCATCCAATTTTGATCAAGGAGAAAACTTCCCTGAACAGGTGACAGATGTTGCCCACCCATGGAAAGTGGGAATGCTGGGAAACAAACAACATCTTCATCCTCGAAAAAGAAGGATGCACACATGACCCTACAAAATAATCGGAAACCGAAATGGTGAACCCAACGAGAATATATTATCCTCAATGTGGATATTATTTGTGTTTGAGACTGGAGTGGATTAGTGTGTCACCAGATCCAGCTATCTAGTGCTGGGTCCCAGTAAGATAATAAATGGCTAGCGTGAAACTCACCAAATGTTGGAAAAGTCAAAACATTGGGGATCTCAGTATACGAGTTGTTAGTGTGGATCCCTCTTAGAATCCATAGAAGACGGAATAGTGTTGGGGCACTTGATGTCAAATTTTCTTTGTTTCAGCACTAATGGTTCAGTACCCCATCTTTTCAAGAACAAAACTAATGCGCCATGAACCTGATCGCCACCCACCAATCGATACACAGGCTGGGGAAACCCCAATGCAAAAACCTCACATGACTCCACTACATTTTCGATGACCTCCACAACCATATCTACTAGGAACCGATGCCCCATATCCCCTTCTAAAGTCATTCAACGAATTGTGATCGATGACCTCGTTCACTGATACGAGGAGAGGATTATCCGTACTCAGTATATGGACCACCAGGATCTAGAGGCGCATGCACGTATTCACAAATACCACCCCCATGGTCCACGTAGGGATCCAATGCTCCCCACTCCAACATAAAATCATTTTGGGAGCCTCTCCTCGAAATGCCTCAATGACTATCTCCCCTACTCCGACGAGGTAGTAGATGTCTGTTCCAGCCCGGTCGGGATCACATTTCAAGGGACCCCAAGGGAGACCCACACTAGGCCATGCCAGCACCTCCACCTAGTCCCCCCAAGCTGAAGAGCAGGTAAGATACCTACCTGCACCGCCGGCCCATGTCCAGCTAACCTGGCCCCAATGTCGGGCCCAAGCCGAGGAGAATGCCCACCAAGGGGCATCAACGTCGAAAAATACTATGGCTCGGGTCACCGCCGACATATATCATCAGCTCCCTATGTATGATATGTAGGGGAATTCAGAATCCTAGCTTGGTTCAAGTCCCCAACTACCACACGGGCATGCTGGGTCAACTCTCTTGGTAGCCAGTGTAGGGAACACCCACCGCAGACTGACCTGCTATAACGAAACTCACTATGGAGGTCCTCTCTGTACTGCCACCTTGGAAAACACGATTCCTCCCCGCTTCCAAGAATGGTTTGGAGGTCCTCCCTGTGCGCCTTCTGTCTGAATGAGGGACCTTACCACAGGGGGTGACAATCAGTACAGAAGCATCTCCAGTGCTCATTACATCAGGTATGGAGTCATCCATTCTGCCACAGACCACCGGTGAGGGGTCGTTGCACATCATGTCAATATACAGCAAAGTGGGACTCCCCAGGTCCTGATATCCTCTTAAAAAGACCCCATCACCACATAAATCAGAATAGTGAAGTCCATCTTCGCTACACCAGCACCTAGCACGGAGATCCTACCTGTGTTCGGCTTAACCAGTACAAGGACCATCCTCGTGCTGATGCAGTAAGGGGAAACTAGAATGGTGGCCCTACTATTTCACATATCGGCTCCAACAGAGGTCTTAACATCTCTATCACTTCCCATTAATGTCCTCTCAGTGTCCCCTTTGATATCTTTCGAGGTGATCCTCACACTTCAGCTTACTCAGTCGGGAGTCGTACTTGCCCCAACACCAGTACGGCTGAAGTTCCTCCTCATGATATGAATATACAATTATACTGTAGAACCATCAAAGTGCAGGAGGGAAGTTCATTTCCACAATAAAAATAGCATTGTGAAGACTAAGACTGAGATCAAACAGGTGTGTTTCTCAGACTCTGAATAAGAGTACAAAACAATGAATGCACCCTCACCTAGATCCTCTATGTTAAGGGTTTGGGTAGAAACAAGGTAATCAGCCTCAAACTTCTACAATGTGAGGTCCATTGGATTCATACCTCCCTCCCTAGGTATATCTAGGAGGAAAAATATTTGGAAAACCCGCAGGTTACAGTGGTTCAATCACCACAATTGTCACCAGATGCACTCTGTACCACGACTAGAGCTCATAGAGAGATATTCTAGGAACTAATAGTGGATGAACAGTAGCATGGTCCATTGCCAATAGCTGTAGTCCTTGTTCTAGAAACTGCATTCATTATCCCTTCTTTCCATGATATAGTGTCTAAGTCAATACACTCTTCAGAGGATAGCCTCAGATATGGCAGTTTTTAGACCACTCGTCTTATTCTCCACTGGCTATCCTACCGTCCCAGATGTCTGCCTCAATACCACTGCAGGTTCCTCACCCACCTTCGGATGACGAGTGTGGAAATGAAGGTCTAGACGTTGAATCCGAGATGAGGATATTATAGAATATCCTCATAGTGGACCACTTCCCTAATATATTTTGGCGAGTTTTAATATCGAATTTATGTGCACCAGAATCCCTCACCCTAGTGGAAGTTGACTATTTCTTTCAAACCCTCTGGGTGATGCACTTCTGTCTTCATCATCTACGAATGGTATACCCTATGATCTAAGAACATTTCGAATATATATGTGAACTATGTCGGCTCGTTGATCTGGCCACACACCCCGTGGAACATCACCTTGAGTCACCAGGTCACCATAAGACCCTCTGGCAAAGATTCGTCTAGAGTATTAAGGTACTCCACAATATTATCCAAGATGCTTCCCCCCATATGTAGATCTTTGGATAGGGGCAGTATGCTACCCTCCTCATTTGTTCTATCTGGTGACAACCCAAATTTCTTGGTGATATCGAGGGCATGCCCCCGAGTAGAGTCATGGACAACATGGTCAGCCTATCGGAGGAGAAGAACGAGCTAGAGCTCCTTGACAGGGACCACCCCTCTGAAGGTGTGATACAACTATTTGATCAATTGGGAAGTGTTACTGCCCAAAAGAAATATCTATTGTGTCTCCCTATTCCCACCTAGGCATTAGTTTTTAGCCGAAATCATGGTAATGGTAATGAACATCTCGGAGCTACCAAAACCTCTGACCCATTTGGCTATGTGCAGAATACAGAGGAAGATCCATAAAAATCATTGCTACGTCAACAAATCTCCGAAAAGAAGATGTTGGCGAACGACATCCTATCTGAACACATTGTAGATAGACGTCAAGATATCAATGATCCTCAACCAGGACATCAAGGGCATGTATAACTCCACCTCGGCGAACTACCCCCAGGTGTCCCTGACCATCCTGCTCCTGTAGACAGGTTTCAGGCGAGTGGTTATGGAATGTGGAAGCGATACATATCTCTAAATCCTCTTGAGTGGCATGAGAACCCTCAGGACCGAGCTTAGGTTCTCCTAGACTCCCCAGAAGTCATTCTGCTAGCCGCTTCGTGAGCTGTTGGGCCACCTTATCATGTTGTGGAATCCACCAATGCACTTGTAATTAGGGATTCCCATCATGATAGGAACCCCCACCAAGATGATTCTATTGTGTCCCTCATATCCCACCCCGAGGCATTGGATACATGACAGGTGGTGCTCCCACATAATGGTGAGCCAAAGCCAGAGTAGGTGGATTATATGCCAGCACCCCCAGGTATTGGTAATCCCTCCTTTTCCCCATTCAATGGGACAGGGGACCCATCACAACACCTGGCCCACTTTATATCATGGTTCGGACAAATTTTGGGGAACCCAGTGAGGAAAGATGCCACCAAAATCCATTGTTTTGTAATGATATTTGAGGGAATGGTGTTATTCTGGTAAATCCAGCTACCCATCTGATTAGTGGCCAGCTCGGAAGATCTCTTGAGTAAATTCCTATACAACATCAGTTCCACCACTTGAAGGATTTGTATCGTGGACCTCTTCAAGTTCAAGTAGTGGCCTGATGAGGGTGTTGTAGACTTTGTCTCCTGGTGTAAAGGGATCACATAATCTCTTGACATTCCAATGACCCATGTGCAACTACTGAAAATGAACATTAGGAACTTCAAGATAGAACTGGCCCCCTCTTTGATCACTTAGAACAAACCCACGGGATATCTAGATTTCTCATATAAGAACCAACACCTAGATTAAGCTTTACAACATACTAATAAGGAATATCTATTTCCTCCTACAATCCCCACAAGAATTGTATCCAGATCCGAGCCTATAGAAGTGGCCCACATAGAGTCCCCAATGCAACTAGAATTGATACTAGTGGATTCAGATCTGTAGCTTCATAGAGGCCCTCCACCTCAAGTGCATCCTCTGGCCTAGAAAATCCCACCTCAGAATCGGCAGGTTCCCCGCGTAATGCGCTGCCGCCACCTAGGGGAGATAACCAGGCATCATTGCCTTGATAGGCTCCTCGAGATCCTCGTCAGGGTCAGTCTCCAAGGTCCCCCTATCTGGATAGGAGTAATTGCATATATTCGTTAAATTAGTCTTAGGTACTCGGTTGCATCTACAGTGCCACAGAGCAGGGGATTGTACATTTTCTTAAGTACAGAAGGCTATAAGAGGTGAACCTCGCTGATCTCCCTAACTAATTATCTTATCAATGGATCTGTGGGAACACTTTCAAATAGTTCTACATGGTCAAATAATGGCTCTATTACCAGGTGTATAACAAAATTTTCTGGTTAGTCCTAGCCCCGACATAGGTGTCATGAGTCTTTGTGAGGTAAAACTGCAGAAGTGACAGTTAAGGCGAGTGGAATCATGTTTCTAAACATGGTTCCTCGAAGTTCAAGGACTACATGGCTCGTAAAACAGTCACTCATGACTATGACATAAATTGTGTTTGCCCAAATCATCTGGAGTCTTCAAAATACGCAACTAAAAATTTTGCATCGTCGTCTCAGCCATCCCCTTTTCATAAGAGAAAGCATCGATGGCTCTAAGGATAACAAAGTTCCCTTACAATTCCATCATCATCCCGTAATCTCAGAGATTTCATGCCCCTAGAGATGGATGTTCCTTCCACAATTGATAATGTAATGGACGAATCTTCATGAAATAGTTCGGGGTATGCCTCGGTTTATATCGTAGAGCTGGTAAACCCCTACATGTCTCTTGACGATGAGGAGTGCCTGGAAGATCCTCCCAACGTCACCAGTCGCCATCATCGTTGACGTAGTCATAGATATATGGGCCATCTGAGTGCCTCAGTTGGAATGGCAAGCCTAGCTGTGCATGTTATCAAAATCAGGTAACTGGATTAGCGTAGAGCTCAGCAAGATCAACATTCTCATCTGGTGGCATCGAGTTTACCTTCATCGTCATTTGTGCTATGGGATCACGCCAAGCCATCCAGACCTCGCCCAAATATATCGTTCTTCCGTATGGATAGATCTTAGTCACTTGGCCCTCATCTATAAGTTACTCCAGCAGTTTGACTAGTGAGCATCAGGATAGTCCTTGCACTAGTCAGCCACCGGTCCAGCCGGTAGGACCCACCATATCTCCTATCATAGAGTGACCTCCGGTAAGAAGATGTTTTTTCTTGGCATGAAAGTATGACATCCTAAATAATCTATCAAACATTACTGAAATTCTCTCCATCCTTGAGTCTTTTCTCAGGTCTTCACACATGCCTGAGGCCCTCATCGACGCTTTAAGAAGCCCACAACAGTTTGAGACAGATGTTGCAGCTGCAGAAGCCTTCAATGCTGAGGTGATCGAGAATGCTGAATGCCAGGACGTCATCTCATTCTCCGGATAAGATAAAGTCTATCTTATATAGGGTCACATTCACCCACTATACATCAATACTAGTTAAATGGAGTGAAGGTTTGCCACTGTCTCGCCAACATAGTCTCTGGAATCAACCTAAGAATCCAAGGTCATGACAGGATAGAATAGACACCGGTCAGCAATATCCAATTGAAGTCACAGTTTGGTGGCCTTGTTGCCAGAACCAAATTTATGGTTGTATCTGGATACACAATATACAATGCATTGATGGGCTGGTTGAGACTCCAACTGCATGCAGCGGTTCATCACATCACAAATTCATCAAGTACTCCCTTAAAGGTCTGGTGGGTGTGCTTCACGGTGATGTGTTTGCCTTTTCCTATTGTGAATCTCTCTATCCGAATGTCCTCTACTAAAAGAGAATGGACAAGAAGACTCAAACTAATGAGGTCAAACAAGTCGGGGTTGCGACAAACCCGTGGACAGATCTAGATGATACCAATGTCTTTACAATCCACCGATTGGAGGCTACAACCCCAGACATGGGATAGTGATTTTTTGTTTTTAGAAAGAGGGGGGGGGGACAAATGACCATGTCTAAGAGACAAAAAAAATCACCTAGTACTCTTATACAAATCTGGATCAGCTAATCTAGATCCTCCTACTCTGATAAAGTACCAGGATATCTATCCCATGGCAACGAAAATATGTCATACATGATTTTTTCTCTAGGATGGAATTAACCATCTCAATTCGACACGCCACTATATCTTCGATATCATTAATCATGGGCCCTTGGGCCGAATACCATATGGAATCGGATTGATAGCCTTCATCACTATGGTTGCGGCCGCACAGGAGTCCCCCCAATATAGTGTCCACTACCGCTCTGGCTAGTACAAGCCTCCCATCAGGATCTGCTGACTCCGAGAAAACACATCCTACTGAGGATCCCTCTTCTATAAATGGATAAAAGGATTTAGATGATTCTCCTCTATACTTTGAAGATGGAGTCTCTGACACAGTCGATGAATTTGTACAGGTGAACCTTGGTAGCAAGGCAGACTTGAAACCAATGTTGATCAATTCTACCATGACACCCCCTCGATGAGTAACAACAATATGTAGACATCCTTAAACAGCACTGTGATGTGTTTTCATGGAGTTATGATGAGATTTTAGGACTAAATCCTTAGGTATAAATCCACCGCCTCAGTCTCCCGGCAAATCATCACAGGTTCAAGAATCCTCCCAAAGAGATGTACCCTTCTTGTGGTGTCATGGTTGAGGCCAATGTTGACATGGTCATCAGGTCCAATTTCATTAAGGAGGCCTATTTCCCCAAATGGATGTCCAACATCATACTAGTTACATAGAAAAATAGACAGATTAGAGACTGCATAGACTTCTGTTATCTCAAATTTCACAGTCCAAAAGAGGATTTTCCCGTACATATGATGTAACTCTTTATTGATAACACATATGGGTTTCAAGCTCTCTCTTTCATGGACTGGTACTATGTGAATAACCAGATCCACCTGGCCCCTGAGAATGAGGATTCAATAGCCATTAGAGAGCCACAATTTACTTTAAATTACCATGTCATTCTCTTCGATTTTCAGAAATCAGGTGCCACCAATAAGCAGGCCATGCATCGCATATTTATGCCAAACCTCACGGTACTGGTGGAATGTTATGTGGATGATCTAGTGGTCAAATCTCTCCATCACCAGGACGATCTCAAATACCATGATAAAGATCTTAACATCCTCTATTCTCTTCATATGATGATGAACACATTACAATTTTCTTTCGGGGTCACCTCTGACATGTTCTACAGCTTCGTTTTCATATATTGGGTCATTGCGATTGACCCGAAGAAGATCAAGCCCATCAACAAGATTTATCCCTCAAGATATATCTGGGATCTTTGAGGTTTCCATGGACACTTAGCCTACATATGCCGATTCATTGTGAGTCTATCTGGAAAGTGCAACCACTTTTATAGGCTCATGAAGAAAGGAAAACTCTATGAGTGAGATGAATAATTTTAGACTGTATTTGAAGAAATCAAGCAGTATCTTCTCCATCATTTGGTCTTAATGCCACCCATCTCTGGAAAGCCAATGGCCCTTTATGTGACCCCCTAGAACTATCACTCGACGCCCTTCTCACCCATATGAATAATAAGGGGACGAAGAATAACCTTTACTACCTCAGTTGCATGCTCCTCGATATAGAGACCGAATACATCCATATTGATAAGAGATGGCTCACACTGGTATTCACAGTTTGGAATTTGTGACATTACTTGAAACGACATAAGGTACAACTGCTATCCCAGGTAGATCCACTCAAGTAAATACTGAACCTCCCCATGTTGACAGGACACTTATCATGGTCAGTGGTAATCCTACTACATTTCTATGCCAGTTTTGTTCCTCCGAAGGCTATTACGGGACAAGCATTGGCATACATCCTTGCTGGCCATTCAACTCCTACTGACCAGTCACTAGACCATGATTTCCTTGATGAGGTGATCCTCTCGGTGGAAAAATCCATTCCATGTTGGGAAATTCAATTTGATGTAACATTCCAATGCCCCATCGACGGAAGGATTAATGATCCCAGGCTAAATAGGGTGGGCATGGGTATCGTCTTCATTACCCTGACCCAAGACATTCCACCATACTCATTACTATTGTCAGAAGGATGCACCAACAATGAGGTAAAGTATTAGGCTCTCATCACTGGACTCAATCGTGCCCTCAATATTGATGAGACCCATTTTCATGTGATTGGGGATTCCAAACTAGTCATCAAGGAGATTAAAGATGACTTTGTAGCCTGAAATCCAGAGCTCATACCATTATTGGAGTGCACTCTCCAGATAATGGCCCAGTTCCTGTCTCTTATGGATGTTACTTGTGTCCCTTGATCTCATAACGGTTGAGTTGACGCCTTAGCCAGCATAGCTGCATCACTTCTAGAGGTCGAACAGGATGATATGATTATCCATGTGGCACACCGAAGTGTTATTTCTTCGGTCACCTCATATGACAATGACATCCCATTGGAAAGCCACCTTACCTCTAGTGTGTTCACGTTAGGACCCCCTGGTCCACAAGATGTAGTTATTGAAGAAACTCTTGGTCGGAGAACCTCCATTTTCATGTACCTCAAGAGAGGAAATATTCGGGAATATCTGGCCGAACTCGAGCGAATCTATTGACGCATGGTATTGTTCAGCCTACATGATGACCCTGGTTGTGAGAGGATCCTCTACAAGCATGGTTTTGATGGGGTTATCCTCTGTTTCATTAAACGAGTCAATATTTCTCAGGTAATGCAATAGGTTCGTTCCGGTTCCTGTGGAGATCATCAGAATGGGTGGAAGTAATCTCTCCAGATTTAATGACTGGGGTACTTTTGGACATCCATGATCCATGACTACATCGAGTTCGCCAAGATGTGACATGCATACCAAATTCAGGAAAACTTCCTCCATCGGCCACCATCACCTCTCCACTCTACAATATACTCTTGTCCATTTGTGGTATGGGGACTTGATGTCATAGAAACTTAACCAATGGTGACATCTCACCAGTGCAGGTTCATCATGACTGCTACATATTTTTTCTCCATGTGGGCAGAGCTAGTTCATCTCAAGGATGTCAAGTCCCATTTTATCGTTGACATTTTGAGGTCCATCATCATCTACCAATTTGGAGCCCCTCACGCCGTACTCAATGATAAGGACACAATCTTACATCCATCAAAGTTTAATAAATAATATTCCAGGTAAAACATCTGTCCTAACCATACCTCCCACTATCAGGGGCATGAAAATGGACAGATCAAGGAGTTAAACAAGACCGTCTATAAATTATTTTAGAAAATGGTTGGTATGGTCAACAAGAGTATGTCAGAAAACCTCCCCAATGAACTTTGGGATTATTGGATGACGACTCATAATTCCTCCCAAGTGACCCCATATTCCCTAGTGTACAGGATGGAGGCCATCCTACCCATCAAGATTCAGTTTACCTAATTGTGTACAGCTGTTTATAACTAGCAAGCAACAGATAATGTATCTAAAATCCACATGGATGAACTAGATGCGCATGAAGATAACATGAGTAAGACCCATTAAACATTCCAAGGACGCACTTATCACGACGTGACCATCAGGTCTCTATTGCCTCTTGTTTCTCACACCGATCATGACTTAGAGGGGATTAGAGTAGGCATCGACCATGACATCCTCTCTGGACAGTGTAAAGTGTATTCCCCAAACACCTTCTCAATCTACGTGGACTTTGATCTTTTATAAGTCAAGGTATGTAGGATCCCTCCCCAATGTTCAAGCCCAGCATCCGTTGGTTCTGTCCATCATCACGTCAGTTCACTAAGGCCACCATTCATCTAGACCCCAGGTCATAATTCAAGTCGGTTCACCGACCCCACTTCTTCTGAACTATGTGGACATAGATCCTAACCAGGGTAAGGTACGTAAGATGCCTCCATGAGGTTCATGACCAAATACCACTAGTCCTGACCACTCTATGTCAGTATACCTCCATCTTAAATGACAATAAACTATATGCCCCCTTTTTCCCCATACAATGGTAAGCCGTTAAGATCTATACTCGATGGTAATACATTGTGATCCCTACTAAGTGGTAAGTCATTGTGATCACAACTAAGTAGTATGCTGTTGTGATCCCTACTCAACAGTAATCCATTGTCAACATCAGTCAGTGGTAAGAATTTTTTAACCTAAAATAAGCGGTAAGCCATTATCGTCACCTCTGTTAGGAACCATGTCTCTGATCTATCCCAGTGGCATCAGATCAACCTCGTGCTACTAACCACACGTAATCCCTAGTATATTATATGGTCACAATCTCATACACACACCCTGAACCTATACCCTCTCCTAATCTATGTGGATTTTGATTCCCCTTAACCGGGATATGTAGAAAGCCTCTCAAGGCTCAAGACCAACATCACTTTTCCCTCGAGTTGACTCGATTTCATTGTCCATCAAATTTATTTGACCATACATTAACAACCTTGATTCTTACCCAGGCCACCACATCTTGGTGAGATCAATCCAATTCACCTCTTCACTGCTCCTAGTAGTAACCGAGTAACTAACCATGTGTTAGCTTCGAAATCAATGTTACCTACAAAGGTTACACCCATATCATCCACTCTAGTCAGTATTCCAATCAGTCTAATCTGTCTCCTCTAGACGTTAATCTCATGGCATGCCCCATGTTAAACATGGGAATATGAGGGAATCCTCAAAGACGCGCCAATAGAATATAATTCCCTGCTTTCGATGTGGGATTCCTCGGGAATCTGAACCCTCAAGAATCACTATAATATGGGGAAGAAACTCAGGCACTTCTGTGTTCTAGTGTCGAGAAATTCTAGTGATGTCCACTGTGACTACTCCCCCCACCAAAGGCTGTTTCCCTGGAAAAACCCCATGCAATTTCTCGAAAGAAGAAGTGTAATTAACTGACATCGATAAAGATTTTGAACTGCGAAGAATTTCACAAACTTTATCTTATGTATATAGGGGAGACCCAGACAAGGTAACGAGTTCCAAGGAGGAATCCACATAATGAGGAACCGGAATCCCATAATTCCATTTGTTTCAAAGAGAAAATCTCCCTAAATTGGTGATGGATGTTGTCCGCCTTTGGAATCCAGGAAATGTGGGGAAACAAATAGCATCATCATCCTTGAAACAGATGAACGCACGCACATGTCAGCAAAAGAGTCAAAAACAACAACATTCATGGTGGTTTTCTCCAGCTGTTATATATTCCCCTGTAGAAGTGTGAGAATCTCTCAATGGACTTTGTTAATGGGTTACCTATAGCATAGAGAAAATATAAAACTATATGGGTGAGAGTGGATCGAATAATGAAATCATCCCATGTTATGAATATCAAGGAGTTGAGCTCATTAGAGGTTTTTTCAAGGTATTATTTGGACGAGGTGTTGAGACTCCACAGAGTTCTGAGGATGGAAATTTATGAATGATATCCACAAATTTACTACATTGTGTGGAGTGGTCTCCAGCATGCTTTTGGATCTTATCTATTCAATAGAACTTATTTTCATCCAAGGATAGAGGGTTGGATAGATCAAACTATCTAGACTATTAATGACATTTTGGGATCTTGCATCCTAGATTTTAGAGGTTCGTGGATGAATCCTCTTCACTCCGTAGAGTTCATGTACAACCATACATTACATTCCACCATCATTATAGATTCATTTTAAGCCTTATTTGAAAGAACATTCCATTCTTTTTGTCGATGGACTAGGTTTAGGGAGCTATAAATTATGATACTTCAACTGGTATAGAATATTATAGTGAAGTTTCATGTTATTCATTAGTGAATAAAGAATCACTAGATTTCCATAAGTACTATGTTGATCATAGGAGTATTCCATTGAAGTTTGATGTTATGTATTAAAATTTTCTAATGTTTCCTCCCCATCATGTAATGTAATGTTATGGTTATGGAAGTAAGCTTTCTCCCCAATTTGTCAGGATTATTTATGTTTTGGATCATGTTGGGGTCATAGTGTATTGTGTAGCACTTCCCCCACAATTGAGCCATATACAAGATTTTCCATGTGTTTTAGCACATTTAATATCATTATAGTGACTCTAATTTCATCGATTTGGGTGAGATAGTTGTTGATGATGTTTCATCCTCTAAAGAGAATCCTATAGATATATTGGATAATAATTAGAAGTTATTATGTGGGGGTTATATCACCTTAGATTGTGTCTTTTGGTGGCATCGTGGAGTGGTGGAGAGTACCTGGGAATGTCGGTCAAAGATACATGATCAATACAATAGGTGGTTTGATTTTTATATCAACTATTGTAATGTTGTTCCTTTTATGGTTATAGACCCTTTATGGTTTTGAGATGTCTTTAACTAGTTTCTTGTTATGGGTTTCTCTCTTTTCATAGGTATATCCTATGAGAGATTTTTTAGGAATTGGTTTTTTTTCGCGTGGTTTCACATTGTTCCTTGAACACGTTGATATGCTTCTATAGTGGAATGTAATTTCAAAGGTATAACATAAGGTTGTTTTTTCGGACCCATTTTTCTATTTTCTCACGAGGATTCTTTTGGATTCTCGAGGTAGGGGATTGTTTGAGAGGTATCTAATGTATCATTGTAGACATCTCTGGTTAATTAAATTATGAAAATATTGTGTATGAGGTGTGATGGGAGGTCAAGGAAACTTATTTCAACATATTTCTAAAATATTTAGTTTTATTAACAATGTGTCAAGTGTCCCAGATTTTAACCCTACTTGATGTCATCTTTGACATAAAATGCATTCTAAGTGTTTTTTTAAAATAATTATGGATGATTCAAATCCCATAACCCATATCTGAATCTTCCTAAGGGTTAGGGTGATTTTACACAAAAGAAACATGTATTCTTGAATTGAACCTCTTTAAATGGGAAATTTAAATTGTATCTAAACTACTACTCCATTTAGATTTCCAAAAGGCCAAATTCCCAACTTGTTCTTCATTATTTTTTTGTTTGGTTTGGGACACACAATGTACTTCCCCCATATGAGTTAGGAATTGTTTTTTTTATAGGACCATGTTTTCCTTAGAGTTTTTCTTTTTTGATGTGCTCCGCTATTTTGGTGCATGGAGGAAGTCCTGACATTTATTCAATATAAGCTATATTCTACATCTGTTCCTCTGAGTTCCTCAAACTATTTACTCATTATTCTTCATTAAATGTGATAGAATTTGATTCCCATGTAACTAATGGATATTTCATTGTTGTTGGTTATTGTGGTGGTGTTATAGTGTCCTCGGGTGAATGCATCCATTATAGGAGAGGTGAATGTGATATGTGGAATTTGGAAACAATTTGAGGTAAGGTATTAATTAATTCTACAATTTATGTGAAATCATAAAGTTGTCATCATTTTACAATGGGATAAAAATGAAATTGTCATAATAAATATTTGGACCAGATTAATGAGTTGTTATCAATTTCATAGAAATGATATTTCCATTTTATTTTAATATTAGTGTGATATTTATGAATTTCATGATTATTATGTTGTTCTTGATGAATATTGGAAATACATTTGAATCCATAATTAATTTATAATTAATTAGTAAAAGATTAAAGAGGTGTTTTAATGAATTCATTTTTTATTTCATTATAATAAAATTGATTTAGTATTCATGTTTAATTGGATTCATTAATTAACCTAAAGCACTTGTATTCTTGTTTATATAAGTACTACATGCATGTTAAATTAATTTTTTAATTAATTTTTGATATATTGAGAAAATTGATTCTTAGGTTTCCTATATTTGGAACTGATGATAATGAATCAATTAATTAAATGTGGAATAAAGTATCAATTATGTGATAAAATATAATTCTTTTGTAGGTCCAATGTTTCCCACTTTCTTATAAAGATCATGTGTCCTATGTTTTGGAGGCATCAGAGCTCATTGCGTGTGATGGTTGGGTGGATTGTTTTTGGGACAACCGTTTGATTTCTTTGTTTGTTTCAAGATGTTAGTGATGTAATTTGATCAAGGGATGGATGAGAATGTATGGATATTTTGGTATGTGTGGGTATGGATTCCATGTAATTGTGGTAGTAGTTGATGCCATGAGTTGTGAGATGCATCTTCATAGGCATTTGGGTCTTTGGGAGGACACCAGAGATGATGGAATGAGTTGAAGCTAGGCAAACCAAATGTAATAATTTTTGAATGTATGTCGAATCTGTTTTTTTATTCTATTGACTTTACCCACACATTGAGGCAGATTTTCTTCTTACTATGCTTCCAAAAGAGGTGAATACATTTGAAGTATGCCACCTCCATTATTTTTTAGCTTCTCTAGGATTAATGAGTCTATACTGATCCTACATGTGGAAAAGACTTGACGGGTAGCTCATCTAATGACCATGTTGATCCCCTTGTGTTTGATAGATTATATACTTTTCTTTGAATACAATTAAATATGGATATGGAAATATTGAAATATGTAAATATGGAATGTGGTGACTTTGTTAATAAATGAATAATTATTTAAACCATGGGTCTAGAACATACTGGGATGCAATACTGTGGTTGTGATAATGAGAAGTCGTGGACTCGGTTTGGTTATACATGTAGCGAATGAATCGTTGCTACAATAAAAACAGAATGTAATGGGAATAATGATAATGGATAATTTAGGGGTAAAAAATTATTTAATGTGAATTGAAACTAATAAAAATTGATAACGTATCATAATATATCTCTTTTAGGTGGTTGTATGATTATAGGATATCGAGTCTTATTAATTGCCGTCGAGATTCCAAGAGATGGTAGATGCATTCGAGTCTAATATTTGGTTATTCCCATAGTGTGGTTGTTAGATTTATTATATCCTATATTTTTTTATTTCTATACACTACACCAACCTATCAGTACGAAAAACTGACACCCCGAGGATTCTCAAACATGTGTGGTGTTTTCCTCAACACCTCGATGGGTGGATGGATGTTTGACTACCCCTATATGCCTAACTCTATTCTCGTTAAGTGGTTGTATAATGCATGAGGTGCATGTCGAAGCATGTGGTTCGTGTTGTGTTGATTCAACTAGGTCTCTACTAGAAAGCTTTTTGGGATAGAGATTCCCAGGATGTACGAATTAGCAAAGAGGCAAACCATTTTCAATGTGGTAGAAGGGCACACATGAAATAATTTATTATATTTTATACTCTTGTATGAGATACAAGGTGATAGTATCCTTGGTTAGTTTGGGATCATATTATACATTTTTAGGTGATGTGTTAGTTTATGTTGTTTTCCACTATGATTTATCATGATTTATTTACATTTTCATCCGAGGCTACGGGGAGGATCCTGCTGTGTTAAAAGTTATAATAACCCTATGTTATATAAAATATTTTTTAGCTAAGTTGAATTAGGTTGTAAATTAGGTTGTTGACAACTAGATTTGGAATGTTTTCAGATTTTTGGGTTTTATGGTCACTACTATTTTACTTTATTTTGGGACTTGTAGTTTTCACTTTTATTTGTTATAGTTATTTCATGAAATTTGGTATGTGCACATTGGTTTATTTTAATTTGGGGTTTGAGCATGATTTAATTGGTTTCTATCATATCTCTATATTTATCATGTGTTATCTTAGAGGTTAATGCCTCTCATCTATGTCTTACTATAGCCTCACTGCTAGTTGCTAACCCAGGGCCTACATGTAGCGAGACTCTGGTGCAGTTATCTCTATTCTACCATTTCCACCCAAAAGGGGAACACTTTGTGTGGAGGGGTGATGACATTATTAATCTCCATCCAACCTCATAAATTTTTAATTTCCCATAAATATTTTAGATGTTAATATTTTCATCTCCTTTTAAATGAATATTGATACTATATCTTATAATGTGAAAATGGTAAAACAAAAGTAGTTCCCTTTATAGACACATCCAAAGCCCATAAAAAATGGTCAATATTACTTTATGAATTACATATATCGTTAATCAAATAAATGACTCCTATTTTATTTTTATTATCATATTCTACCACACATTCAGATTATTTTTTATTTTAAGTGATAATCATAATCTTTATTTCATAACACAGTTCTCAAGGGACATATTTCTCAAAGAAAATAATATTAATATTCATCTATTCGATGATTTCTAATTCCCCATCTGCTTTAGTGATTTAGATTATTGAAATCATTGATATAAATATCCATTTAAAAAAATGGAAGAATAAATTTGTCTTTATCATCATATCTAAAAGTGAGGAATATTTTTTCTAGAGACATAATAAATTAAATAGCTACCAATGTATTATTGCCTATTCTTAAATATCCAGGCTTTATTCAAATAATGCAATAAAAACATGCTAATCACATTATGGAACAATAGGTTTCCCAATTTAAAAAGGTTAATTCTCATAGTCTAAGAATTATATCCTAATATATTCATGATCTGCTCAATTCCAATCTGATGTGAATTCACATTCTCATAATGAAAATCTCGAAAATTTCAATGGTGGTTGACCCCCTTTCTTCTATTTAGTTACATCATAGAAATAATGTAATTCACTCTGTTATCTCATTATCATTAATAATATTTATCCATAAAATAAAACCCCAATAATTTTAAAATATATCAAAAACTACAACTAATTGTAATAATTAAAATGTTATTTACTTTCAAATAAAATCTATCTCCAAATGATTATACTAAGCATCCTCTAATACTATCTATAGCAATGAAAAATCTAGAATCCTAGTGAAATTTTCTATTTTATTAGTTTTACATAGACATAAGTGATTTATCCCTAAGGTACCTATAATGACTCATATTTTCCATATTATTTTTTTATATTATATAGATTATTTTTTAGACAAGGTGGTAATATGTCCAAAAATTCCTTGGAATTTTTTTCTTAGAATATATTTTTGAAATATATTAAATATATTAAAAACTAGATAATACAGTTTTCATGAAAAGGTGAAATAAATATGGATCATTTCTTAGGATCATAAATCCAAGGGTAACATTGAGATCAAAACTTAGGGATTATCCATTGTCCGATATAAACATTGTCGGGATAGGGTGTAAAAGAAAATGTCATTGTGGATGTGGAATAAATAAAATAATTTTCTTAACATCTTTAATTTAATATATTTAAAATAGATATTTCCGTTGTATATAAGTCAGTGGTTATATCTTTTATCTCAAGTTCGACCACTAAACCCTAGAGAATGAGAGACTATTATAGGAGAGTAATCTTAGTGATTGATGACATATCTAGATCGGATCGATGGTTGGTACGGAAACTGATTTTGTGGATCTCATCAATGACATATAATCATCACAATTATTTATCAATGATCTATCAAATATATAGGTTTGATGTTAATTTCTATTTTCCACCATGTTCTATAATTCTCGATGAATCCGAATCAATTCCACAAGTATAATTGATACACTCATATTTGATATATTTAATTTTACTAATCTATATTTTTTTATTGTTTTTATTTTAGTCTTTTTTTTATTCTACAAAAATTTATCAATTATGAATGAAGAAAGGATATTTTTCATTAATCACTATTTATGACTAATGTATTTATTTCCCCTTTATTTTTATTTTCATCTTGGTTGTTTCTTTGGTTCTTTTTTTCGATAAAAACAAAATATTTTATCATTTAACCACCATTATTCAATGAAATAGATTTATAATACATTAGTGGTTCATGATTTATGGTGAGATCGTGGTGAGATTATAGAAGTGTATGATCATAGTGGGATCAAATATATTTTTGGTTCTCATTATTCCTTGTTTTTATGTTCAGCGGTGATGTATGGATCAATGATGATGTTTTTTGGAGCTGATTAGAACACTCCTCCCAACAATCAATGATGGAAAGGGTTATTGGACCACCAATATAGGATTACCAAGAGAGATGTGTGTAATTTAACAATAATTATAATTTTATCATTGATAGGGGTGAATTAGTGATATATATTTCATTAATGTTTCTTTACTTATAAAACAACTTTCACTGCCTTTTAAAGATTCCATTCCTTGCAAAAAATAATTCAAACATATTTCCATAGGAAAACAATTATATACATGGTTTTCTATTCAACAAGAATAGTTATGTCATTATTATGGTATTTAATTGATCAAATACCACAAAACTCACTACAAAACAATCCTTTTTTTAATATTACAATTTGGATATACCTTTTCACTCATGTACGAATATATAAAAAGATTAATAGTGTGTGTTCTTCTTCAAGAATAAATTATTTAATGCAATAATTATTTTTAAAATGATACAATGCTTCTAGAAAAACATTCATAAATATGATCTTTCAAACCAATTCTTCACATTCTTACCCAGAATCGAGTATGATATTTTCTAGGCTTTGTTATAAAAAATAGTCTGATTTACATGTTTGAATATCCAATTGAAACTACTTAGTACTAAATTTTTATTGCTCTATCTGTATGTTTTTTAGATAATTCTGAATCACTACTACTTCATTATAGAAATCTCAATTCCATTTTCCTAGATCAATATGATACATAGTTGAATATGATAATCAAGTGAATAGGTTGAAATATTACATTTTCTACTTCTACTTATATCTGTAATGACTTATTTAAGAAAGAATATAAAGAATCCAATTCATCCATCTAGTTCTCCACCTTCTCTCTGATTCATCATTAATAGTACATCGATCAGAAAGTGTATAAAATATTCTCATTTGTATTCACACCAAAAACTGTTTAGGTGGGATTCTTGAAAATTTTCATTTTATTACTTATTACATTAATCATATATTTCTTATCATTATTCAGTGTATCTGGACATCATCAACATTCTAAAACTCTTCAGTTCCCTTCTTTATCCTTCTTGAATATTATAAAAACTTTGGCTCACTTCTGACATTATTGACAAATTTTAGTTTGATTCTGATTCGGTATTTTGATTTGACAATAATATATCTTCATTACGAAGTGGCCATTTGATCACAATGATTTTCATGACCCCCTTAAAATAAAATAAAAATTTAGGATATATTACTAAATTTCCCTACATAATTTCAATAAAAAACATATTGTTCATCAAAAACATAAAATTTTTTGATCCCTTTTTCAAACATTCAATAATTATTTAATAAAGAATATACTTCTCCTTCATTCCAAATGGATGATGATCCTGAATCTTAATAATATTTTAGTTTCAATATAATTCATTTTATTATTCGGACCTTCATTCAGACAATAAAAGTCGACTTTAATTATATGTATCTTGACAGATATTAAATGAAAAAAAATCTCTTGAGGAATGGTTGACTATATATTTTATCAACCTCTTACGTTTTTTTTCAATTAGAAGAAGAAATGTCAATTTTTTCATAGTTCCCAACATATCCTAATGAAAACAATTTTTTCTTTGAAGAATATTATGGTATAACAAATTCAATGGAAAAGTGTTAGAAGATTTGACTTGAAGAACTTATTTAAATACATCATTAAAATAATCCTCCCTAACCTCTAAAAAATATTCATCCACTAAAATTATTATGAATATATTGAAACCAATTAACCTCACCTCCACTAAATTATTCCATTCCAAAACATCATCTTGTATCACGATTTCCATCATGACATAGATTTTATTTACGATAAAATTCATCATCATCTGTCTTATAATGGAATGTATCATGACTTCCCCATTAAAATTTTTCCCTCCATCTCAACCTTAATACAATTGAAATGATTACTATCATACCAAATATGATTTCCATCACTATTTTCCAGAAATGCTTCTGCCCTTTAATTATTCAATATTCCTTAAAATGTTTTATCAAATAGTTATGATTTATGATAATTACATGATGATCAATGAATCTTCACCATTATATTAAAGTTAGGAAGACTCTAATTCATCAACCCATTACAATCTTCTCATCCACATCAAACTGAAGGTATATCTAATGAACCTCTAAATTATGAAATGTAATTCCCAATATGATGTTCTTTATTAACCCTTATGAGTCGTATTTTCATGGATACAGTGGTTAGTGTTATTTTAACCTAATAAAAAACTAAGTTTATCTATTGTTTCCTTAAACATCCTTGAAAACAAAACAAATTACATAAATACGATCATAATCTTTTTCAACACGTTCCTGAAAATATACCAATTGGATTTTTTTTAAAAAAGATTTATAAATAATTGAACATTGTAAACTAGTTATATGGATTAATTATCAATGTTATATTCCTACATTAGATAACTCGTTATAGGAATAATTAATTATTGATAAAACTGTTGTGATGTCCAAATTAGTGTTTATGAAACCATCCTCATCTTTTTTCATAAGTTATTTTTCTTCAACATTTCATAGTTATTGGAAATAAAATTTTTATTCCTATATCCACTAAAAAAAGTTACAATAGTTCCCACATATACATTGCTGAATTTTTCACTTTTCCACAACACCACTTTTACTCATTCTTTCATGATGGATATATTTATGAAACAATTCCATCCATTTACAACATTATCCAATGGTAATATAAGATAGTAGACAAAAACACATACCTCAATATTGAGGAGAGAGTGGTTGGATGCCCATGTTCAATGTTAATTTAAATAAATATACCTTTAGTGATGGTTTTGTGAAAATGATATTAACTTCTCGTGATTCCAGAACATATTAGAACTTCAATTAATTCTCCTCTATATTCCCTTAGATGAAATGGTATTTTATACCAATATTTTTTACGAATTCATGTTATACCATAAATTTGTTAAGATTTATTCCTCATTGATTATCACTACATAAAATAGGGGTAAATTGAATTTAACATGCATGTCTTCTAACTGATACTTCATCCACCTAGGTTGGTTAGTTTCTTATGTTGCTTCCAGATACTTCGCTTCAACGATATTGATAAATAAAAAATCATGTTTGTTTTTCATGCTATCTAACAAAAAAATTCCCCCAAATGAAAACTTTACCATATGTGGATCATCTATCGGTATCATTTATTTCCAAATTAGTATCGGAATAACCAAAAAAATCTATAATTTTTTATCTATAATAAATGATTCCATAAAAAATTGTTTCATTTATATATCTAAGAATTAATTTTCCAGTAATTAAATTTGAATCATTATGAGAACTTTAAACTTTTTAATATAAGTTAATAGAATATACAATATTGTGTCTTGAGCTTGTAAAATATAAAAAACTTCCAATAACCTTTTGTAATTATTTTTCATAAGTATCCTTACATTCCTCATCTTTACTCAACATAGTTCCCAATAAAATATGTATGAATATAGTTTTTGATATTTCTATACTGATATTTTTAAGATGTTAGCTATCGTAAATTTCTTAATAATTATAAATGTGTTTATTATTTTGTAAATTTTTGAACCCACATATGTATTTCATTTACCCCAGCATGGGAATCTCAAACAACTATTTCATTTCATCCAAAAATCATTTAAAAGAGAATTCATAATTCCATGAAATGATAATTTCATCATAGTAATAAATTATGATGAGGTTAAAATATTCACTCTCATTGGTGTAATGATTTATATCTAATATTCCTTTCGTGAAATTCATATTTATTATAAAAACATCCAATTTTTTATACCATGCCCTCAGAGCTTCATTCATCTCATATATGGATTTACTCGATCAAAAAACATAACATTATTCTTTTAAAAACAAAAAAAATATAATAGGTTGTTCAATGTAAACTTCCTAATCAAGATCCCCATTAAAAATTTCAAACATTACATCCACTTGAATGATTTTTTTAATTCATTTTATAGAAATAACAGTAAAAATTATGACTGTTTCTAATGTTCCCACCTGAAAAAAATTTTCATCAAAATAAATACCTTAATATTTTGAGTAACCCATTCACACTAATAATAATTTGTTTCGTATCACAACACATTCATCATTCAACTTATTCCAGAATACCCACCTTGTACTAATATTTTTTTTGTGTTTTGGATTAGGTATGATTTCCAATGAATCATTAGTTTCATTCTGATCGACCTTTTAATTCATGGAATGTACCCATTCTAGATGCACCAAATCCTATTTCACTTTGTTTTCATGCACTTTTGATTACAATGATGTAAGTGTAATAAAATTTGATTTTCATCATTATTGAATATTTAGATATCGATAACCAATAATTTCATAAGCTTATACTTTCTTCCTCAACCTATGATTATATTTTCGAGTATCTTCCTCATACCATGAAATAGATGAGTCTAATTCTTCTTCTATATTAGGATTACAATTATATATATCCATATTATAATTAATAATAATGGTTTCTTATCCTGGTAAAAATCCTTATCTTCATGAGTATGTTTATCTTAGTTATTATTTTGATTAACTTTAACATCATAAGAATCAATAATTAATCATATTTCATTGTTGAAACATCAATATACTCGTCCTTCGGAAACATAGCCATGAAAATATCTAGCTTCCCATTTCTTCGTAATCATTCTATGATTTCCTAAATTTTTCATTAAAATTCACGGACACCCAAAAACAATTATGATTTTAAAACATGTATTTTTAAAATAAAACATATTGTATAGAGCTATATTTGAGAATAGCCTATAAAAACATTGGTTTTTATATGTTTATTCTTAATCCTGGATTTCCTCCAATAGTTACGAGAAATTATATGCTAGTGTTTCGTAGTTCTTTCCATTTTCAGTAAACATCTATTATTCTTTTTAGAAACCCTATTTTTAAGGGTTTTAGGGAAATATACCCATACCAAATTCCATTTTTCCATAGATAACATTAAAATTATTCATTATTTTACTCACAACCCTTATCCATTCTCAAATTCTTCACTAAATACTCACATTCATTCTCAGCTTTCCTCTTAAAACATTTAAATATTTTTAGATATTTTGATTTATGTTTCATATACATAACACAAGTAATACATATAATTTCATTAATGAATTTTATGAAATACTTATCTCAGTTTTTTAATTGTTTACTAATTAGCCCAAATATTGAATTATGAATATGTTAAAATGGGTTTTTTAACCAATATCAACATTATTATTTACTGTGTTTTTAATTTTTCCCATCCGAAAAAATAGTGCTACACCAATCTATTCTCTTGGAAAATCAGGAATATCTCATGAAGTATCTTGATTTGATAAATTTCTCACATTTCATTAACACGTTCTTCTAAACCTTTTATTCCACAATAGATTATCTTCAACCACACCCATGTAATTTTTTTTTCAATTCCACCAAATTTAAATAGATTAACTTTTTTATGTTATCCTATTGTTACTATCTTACCATATTCATCTCATTTTAAAAAAAAAATTTATAAAAATGTATTGTATTCCTTCAACACAAAATTTGGAAACTCATATAATGTTGGGTTTCATCCCATCAACATAAAAATCATTTTTGGATTTAAACTTTTCATTCTCAAGGATGGATTATTCAAAACCGTTGATTTTTAGGGATCCATCATTAAAGAAAATTTATTATTATTTATTTATAGTCTTTCACATTCATAAGTAACTATGAATAAGATTTCATATTATAAGAACGTATCTCTATCAATAATTCATGGTTGTTATCAATTTTAGGCTTTCATGGTAGTTTCTACAACAAGATATTTTTATTTCCTTATTTATAGCTTTTAAAAATTGATTAAAAAAGTTGTCTTGGTAAATAATAATACATCCTTTCACTAGATTTCAATGTTTTTTACACCTTTAATGGATAGTTTCAAAATGTTAGAACCTATATTAAAGATTTAATCCCACCTTCTCAAGTTTAGTCAAAAAAAATTTCTCAGAGTTCTTCCATTGAGGAAATTGACTACCCTTAAACATTGATTTGTAAATTTTTTCGATTATTAGAAATATTGTTGGTTGAACTTACGCATTTTTCTATATCCTCAAATTGACCACAATTATAGCAGTAACCATAGAAATAATATTTTCTTCTAAAAATTCCATACTAACTAGGGTTTGAATATGTTTCTCAAAAACCATCTTACCTTTATTAAAAATAAATCTATTATCAATTAGAATCTTATTTTCCAGCTCATTTTCCCATTCATCCATATCAGAACATGAAGTAATAAAACCATTTCCATACTAAAAAAATTATAATCAATTAAAAACTCTAGGGTTTAAGAAAATTCTAAATTCACCATTGTGTTAATGATGGCCACATACGTAAATTTCCCAGCACTCTCCTTTCTAAAAAAATTTCCAACAATCTCAAAATTTCAAGGCATGATTTTTGTCCATTATTAGGTTTCTCTTTATATGAACTTTCATAAAATTTAGTGTATCTCCCTGACGCCAGAAGCACAAAATCGGTGCATTATTACATATCATTGACATGATAAAAAAAAGATCATATCTCAAAAGACAGATTAGTTTAGTAGCCTTGGAAGTGCTAGATACATTCATAAGGTTAAATTTATGGCATAAAATGGAAAACGACAACAACATTGTTTCTATAGAAAACTCTTAGATCCAATAGCCTATCCCTGTATGTCATTAATCATATAATTCTTCACATCATGGGAAAAATAAAACATTGAAAAGGGAGAGCTCAGATGCTCAGTATGGATAATAATATAGAGGAAACTTTCAGAAATAAGTATAAACATTTAATGCAATGTATAGAACTAAAACAAAAGCTTTTTCAACATAAACTTTATCATAATATGGAAAATATAAATCAATATAATTCCATTTACTTAATCACATGGATATTATACTAGTTAAACAATCACATGAAATATCAATAGCCACTTTCATAAAGATGGAATGCATAATTTCTGACTTTAATAACCACATAGTCATGGTCTTCTGCCAAGACTACAAATACAATTTTGTCAAGGCCTTGTACCAAGACACTAGTTTGTCTCATGATACCTACGGATGCATCAAATAGCTATAGTGGGATCCACCCGTCACTTACTATGTCCAATGTATTTCTCATATGAATTGTTTGAAACATAACATAAAAATTTGTATTAAATTTAGCATATGAAATGTCAACACTTTATCCACAATCCACGAATGGTATAAAAATATGACATCCACCGTCAAAAATAACTAATTCAATACAAAATGGATAATTGTATTGTAACAGGTTAACCTCAATTGAAAATAATGAAGGATATTGACATAGATGAAAATATTCATCAAAACTATATGAGAGAAATATCCCTATATTTCTTGAAATCATTTAAAAGTCACACAATTTTTTAAGAAGCCATTTAAAAATAGATTTTTGAATCAAAGAGTCCCATACCGCATTGAAAATTTTAAAAGGAATTTACATTTTATAAAATCAATGTTTATATAAAGAAATCCTTAAAACCATTTTTAAAAATGGACATTAATTAGAAATATTTAGATGAATAAAATATTAAACCATTTAAAATGATTTTTTAGTTAGAGTTCTTATCCAAATGAGATAAACTTGAATAAAAATAATTGAGGTAATATAAACATTATAATAACTTGAGAATAAATTATTTCATGATATACTATGTCAATGGAGAGTATATACACCATATATAAGTGAATCGGTGTATTACAACAAAGTTGTCTTAGAGGAATGTAAATTGAGATGAAATCCCTTAAAAAGATAGTATCCTTCGGATAAGGATAAATCAATGAAATAATTTTGTGTAAAAAATATAAATAAACTCAATATGATTGCATATTCAGTGAAAATAAATCAGAGGACATTCACACATATTCTTGAAAAAACAACACCAATGACTTTGAATCTTAACTAAATGAATGGAAATTGAGTAAAGATCATGATTATATAAATGACTTGGGAAATTATAAATGGAGTTATTATATGTATCAATCACATATCCATAAAAAGGGGCGTGGAAATTAATACATAAATAATAAATAGTGATTCCACACATATCATGGAGTAAAATAATCAATGATGTATGCATAAAGCCCACTGAGCAGAAATTAAAATTTGAAATTCCCTTACCGATTTGGTAACTTATTAAAAATACAACCAATGAATAAAGGATCATACAATAAAGATGTAAATACCCATAAATTAATGTGTTTTACACAATGAATACAATCATGGGCAATACATATGCCACACAAAAGGAAATAGTTGCCAATATAGCATGAATCTCAAGGGAATAAATTGTTACATGAAAAACCCTTAATCCGTTGAAATCAATCGAGTCATATGAACAAAAGTTAATAAATACCAAATTAATTATGGAATAACATGAATATAAAGATATTAATGATAATATATATCAATTGTCGGTACACAATATACCACATCCAATAAATAAGTGGCGAAAAAAGGAAATATCACAGAATTAAAAGTGAGATAAGAAACCCCATACTTTGTACTTTTCCTTGGTCAATGGTAGGTTAACCTCATGTATAATGGTTAAATAATTGTATTTAAATTATACAAGAATCATATACATTAATATGATATCATATATAATCTTTTAGCATTTATTTATTAATAATATTTTAGTATTATCATCATTTCGGGTGTTAAGTGATTCGTTTTCCTTTATATGATTTGTTTCGGATGTAGTGTTTGTTATGAATAAGATGTATCTTATATATATTAACAATTATTTTATGTCATTAAACATTAGTTTTAATCATCTGATGAAAATTATTTTTGAATGGATTACGATTGGGAATGAATCCTATTGCGTTTGTGGAGGCGGTAATCCGTACGTATGCACGAGCGACAATATCATTTTTTTGTTATTAAAATAATATATAGTTTGATGGTATATCATATATAATGAATCATTATCATGTTATATTTATTATTTACCTCAATTAAACATCATTATTATACCCATCAAAATTATAATGTATAGAATAATAATTAAACCACGACGTGGAGACGATGAGCCATACGTACGCACGTGTGGTTACATGTCATTCAAAGGATGGATAGAATAATGAATATGGTTGTACCATAAATATAATAACATCACAATGTATAATATATACTGTATTTATAATTTTATAATGGAAACAAAAAATAAAGAGGAAGTGGAAGAAGAAAGGAACTTGAAAGAGTCGATGAAATACTTACCTCTTCTTTGGGTTCTTCCTTTTGATTTGATCAAAAGGGATCGATAGGTTGGCTTTCAGACTAATGAATGGAATATAGGGTGAAAGGAGGATAGTTGTTAGGGAATTTGGGAAATGTTTTTACGTGAAAAATTGCATTGAATGTGTGAATTTGAGGGAAGGTGGAGTGCCCTTTTATAAGAGGAGTGTGGGGAACCTTTGGAAAATCTAGAAATATTATTTTATAATAAAATAATTTTCAGTTTATATTGGCTCAAAAGTATATTATTTAATGGATATAGTGGGGATGGGTCTAAAACCACTCAACCAATATATTTTAAACAGTTTTGGGTCACTATATTAACCTAATCATTTAGATTTAACTCTTTGTTAAATAGTTTGACATTTACCATGTCTCGTTGTATTTTTTATTATATGGTTAATAAACATACTATGTACTTACAAGAGAACACAATGTTGTTATTTAATGATTAACCTATCATTATATAAGACTTTTGGCGAAACCGTAAATTTTTAGGAATAGAATATCAATTAATAATATAATATTTATTTTAAAAACTCTTTTATGTCAATTTTGACACTATTTGATATTTTGGTTTTTCTCAATTCATAATAGCATTAGTACTTCAAACACAATTCATATAACCAACCCTAATATGTCATATTAACCATGAAAATTAGTGTAATTCATAAAAAGTGTAAATTTACATTTATTTGGATATTTATATTATTAATTAGTCTAATATTTTAATAATTAGATAATTATTGTATCATCATTGTGTCATAAATAAATTAAATTATTTAAAGACTAAAAAATATAAATAAAATACCATTATATTGGAAATAGGTTTATCTTTATAATTAATATTTTTAGTTGAATTTATCTCATATGTATCCTAGTATTAAAAATATTTTATTTATTAAACATTTATTTTAAATCGTTCAACTCTTCTTTAAATTAAATACTAATAAATGTCCTAATCTAATCCAAGTGGATCAAAGATGATCATATTTTATTCCTAAGTTTTTTTTGGTCAAATTATAATTATCCAATAGAATTAGGACATGTGTTAGGGTAATAATAATTTCATTTTTACCTTTGATTACCCTATTTACTTTTAACTGTGGTAAATAAAAGTTAAAAGTTATTATTCACAAAAAATTATTTTTATCATATTGAACCAAATTTTAATACTTGATATTAACCATGTCTCTCAGATTTTCAAAATTCAACTCATAGAACCGGTAAAATTATGTTTTATGTAAATTTGAAAATGCTCCTTTGAGCTGGGTAAAATTTGTGAAATGATCAATAAAATTTAATGTATATAATATTATTACAAAATGACTCTAATGAATTACATTGAATGTATATATGTATTATGTATCTAATTTTTCCTAAAATAAATGTAAATAAAATAATTAATTATTTAAAAAAAATTGGTTGTAAACTATATCTAAGTCTTTTTCACAATTCATCAAAAAATTGAATGTTTTCATAAAAATACCAAAAAATCACCCTAGGCTAATTTCAATATTCCGAATCCAAAAATGAAGTTTATTTTGAAAGATAAAATTTTTAAAATTTGAAAAAGTTGTTATTACTTTTAATAATTGATAGTTTGATTGGTCATGGTGGGATAAAATCTTGAAGTAGCGTACAACAAAAGATATAACATTTTTCAAAGGGAAACGTACCATGGAAGGTTGGGGTGTTACATTATCCCCCCCTTTTGGAAATTGCTTCCATGCAATTTTTAAAATTTATTTTGGGAACATAATTGAAAGTCCAACATCAAAAAAAGTTTCTACAAAACTATCACTTTAAAAGAAAGAAATTGAAGTTCAAAGGTCACCCGAGATAACCCATAGGAGGATTCCATCTAAGAAAACATGGATATGGACGATAAACAATGTGTCATGTTCGGATGTAGATGGATAGAAAACATGATCAGGAGAAAGATATCAATAAGAAAACCACAAACTTGTGATGGGAGAAATGGTCATTATTTTCCCAGTAGGAAAAGTAAACAGAAAACACTTTTTTTTGTTTTAAGTTAAATTTCAAAAAGATTAGGAATTTATTTATGAGATTGACTAAGAACATAAAGAGATATAATTAAATTTTTAGTAGAGTTTAATTCTATAATAAATATCTACAACTAAATAATTTTTCCAAATGATGAGTATTCTAGATGACATGGTCACACTGGAAGTGCTAGAATCAATTTCTAGATAATCGCATGATCCAAAAAGGATAAAAAATATATTTACCTTGTATTTAGAGATTATTCCAAACCAAAATGGTTAGTACAAGATTAGATGATCCCCCAAAAAGAAATTCCTTTATTGAAATAAACCTTAGTCATATTTTCTAAAATTAAACCAACAATACCACAAAGATAAATAAATACCATTCAATAAACAATTTTCATTTAAATCCTTTAATATAATCCCAAATAATATTGAAACCCGAAACATAGAAGAATTTGGTTCTGTAGTCTTCCACAATAAATTTTATATCCAAATGTCATTGAATACTCTTAAAGTGACATACATAAAAGTAATTAACCTAATCACATATTTACTATTATAGGTTAATCATTTCCATAAACAACCCAAATCATTATAAATCCACAATAAAAACATTGATAAAAATTCACCATTACTCATTAAATGATATGCCATAGAATTATATTTTCCCTTGGAATATAGTGATCCCAACAGAGGGAACGTCTTCCAAAATAATATTTATCACTTAATCACCAAATCATTTTCTTATTCTAAGGGTATTCATTTGATAAGATATATGATCCCGAAGGAAATTATTATTCATCAAAAATATCATTTAACTAAAATTAATTAGTCACACAAACCAGGGACTTTAGGTAATCTAGTGGTTGGTGGTAAATCCCAATCATACTCTGGTTGTGGGTTTAATTTCCACATCTTTGTCCGATGTGATGGGTTTCCACACGGTCTGCATATTTTCCTTTTTTATAAACTATATTTTATAACATTCCACAAATTTGATAAATTCCAAAAAATAAACATAACATAATTTAACCACAAATGGTTTCTCATACCTTGCATTTTCAATGAAAAATATAATAACATGAAATTTCCTCAAACCCAATGATCATATTAAACAAAATGGTTGTTTATAAATCTATACACAAGTGAAAAGATAATTCTTCCTCAAATATCATTTTCACATGAAAATCTACAGGGTTACAAATACAATGGAAAATAATTTTGATGTAATCCCATCAACAAGGTGCACTAATACTTTTAAACATTTATCCAATCATTTATTTTCACATAGCTTCTTCTTTGTCCATCAAATTATCCTATATGATAGGGAATTTAGTTGAGAAATGTTCAGGTCCCGTACATTTATGTAAATGACTATAAATGGATTCTTGTGACCATTTTTATTTTCTTCCATAGTACACATCATATTATCTCAGCATTTATTTACATTATGTCCTTCTTTCTAACATGTAAAGGATTTTGATGTTCCATTGAGACACTATCCTGGGTTTCTTTTTCCACATTTCCTACATTATGGAAATTTAGGATTATTTTCTCCATGGTCTCCACTACTGGAGATCTTTTCATTCATCATCTTTCTCTTATTTGATTATTCTGAGAGTTGTTTAATATATATGTTGTTGATCATAATTTTCAAAAACAGATTTCTTATGAACATGATATCTTTTATGACTAACAACATTCTATTTTGTTGCTCATTTTCACACTCATTCCCACCTTGTACATCACGATCAAAGTTACTATGACTTCCATGGAATCCCATCATTGAATAAAACCATAAAGAAATTTGTGGTTAATAGTTGTCATAAAATCATTTAGAGAATATCATGACACCATATTTTCAATTTGAAACGCCATATGATTAACCAAAGTCATTTATTCTCATCTTATATTAAAATCATTCAAATTTATTTGTAATGAATATTTAAATTATCCTAAACATATCCCCAGGGAGTGTCGTAACAAAGTGTGCAGCAAGGCCCATTGTTGTGCACCAGTTACCATTCGAGACTAGCTCAAAGCAGTGTTTTGGGGTATTACCCCTAGGAACATCTATGCCAGAGCCGCCTATACTTTCTCGTATCTAGACTAGGATGTATTTCCTGGAAAACTCACAAAAAATATACCATACCAAAATTTTAGTAAGTTCATCTATACTAATCATCGATGTCTATCTTAGGGATATGTGATCTAATCCGAGTTTATCTAAATCTTGTTTCCAATGACTTTACTAAAATTCCGCTGATACCAACAATAACCCCTTGACCCCAGAATCCTTAATTTAGTGCATTATTACATATCATTGGCATGATAAAAAAATATCAAGTCTCGAAAGACTGATTAGTTTAGTAATCTTGGAAGTACTAGATGGATTCATAAGGTTTACATTACATACAAAATGGAAAACTACACAACATTGTTTCTATAGACAACCCTGAAATCCCATAGTCTATCCCTACATGTCCATCATAATATAATTCTTCACATCATGGGAAAAATAAAACATAGATATTGTGGAGCTCAGAAGCTAGTAAGGATAACAATATATCATATACTTTCATAAATAAGCATAAACATTTAAGGTAATGTATAGAACTAAAATAAAAGCCTTTTCAACATAAAATGCATCATAATATAGAGAATATAAATCAAAATAATTCCATTTACATAATCACATGGATATTCTACTTGTCGAATAATCACATGAAATATCAATAGCCACTTTCATAATGATGGAATGCATATTTCTAGAATTTCCTAACCACATAGTCAAGTCCTTGTGCCAAGACTAAAAATATGATTTTCTCCAAGCCTGGTGCCAAGTCAATAGTTTGTATCATGAGACCTACCTATGAATAAAAAAGCTATCTCGGGAACCACCCATCATATACTAAGTCCAATGTATTCCTTATATGAAAATTTTGAAGCATAATATAAGACTTCATATTAAAACTATCATAGAAAATGTCAATACTTTATGCACATAACATGAATGGTATAAAAATTAGAAATCCATAGTCATAAGTAACTCATTAAATACAATATGGATGATTTTATTGTAACAGATTACCCTTAATCGATAAAAATGAAAGATATTGACATAGATGAAAATAATCATTAAAACTATTTGAGGATAATTTCCCCCTTTTTCTTGAAATCATTTAAAAGTCACACTGTTTTTATAAAATCCGTTTAAAATATATTTTTGAATAAAAGAATCTCAAACCACTTTTAAAAAAATAAAATGAATTTTAATTTTAATACATTAATTTATACATAAATAAATCCATAAAACCATTTGTAAGACATTGTAATTAATGAGAAATATTCAGAAGAATAAACATTGAAAACATTTAATATGATATTTTAGTTAAAGTTCCTATCCAACATAGAGATGCTTGAATACAAATTATTAAAGTAACAAAAACATTATAATACCTTGAGAATAGAGGATTTCATGATATACTATGTCAACGGACAGTATATACACCATATAAAAGTTAATTGGTGCATAACAATAAAGAAGTCTCAAAGGAATGTAAATTGTGATGAAATCACTTATAAAGACAGTATCCTTAGGTTTAGGAAAAATAAATAAACTAATTTTGTGTGAAAAATATAAATACACTCAATATGATTGGATATTATGTTTAAATCAATTATAGGACATTTACACATATACTTGTAAAAACAACACCAATGACTTGGATGTTTAACTCAATGAATGGAAATTGAGTTATGATCAAGTTTATATAAATGACAAAAGAAATTATCAATGGAGTTATTATGTGTATCAAACTTATATCCACTCAAATGGGAGTAAAAATTACTACATAAATGATAAATAGTGTTTCAACACATAATCTTGGAGAAAAATAATCAATGATGTATCTGTAAAGCCCGCTGAGTAGAATTTGAAATTTGAAATTCCATTACCGATTCGTTAACTTATGAAACATATAAACCATGAAAGAAGGATCATAAAATGAAGATGTAAATACCCTGAAATTAAATTATATTACACCAGTAATACAATCATGGACAATATATATGCCACACAAAGGAAATTGTGGCCAATAAATCCTGAATCTCATGGGAATAAAAAGGGTGATGAAAACACCTTACATCATTGTAATAAATCGATACAAATGACAAAAGTTAATAACCACCAAATGAAACACAAAATACCATGATTATAAAGAAAATAATTATAATAAATATCAAATGGTGGTACACAATACACCACATCCAATAAATAAGTGTCAAACAACGGAAATCATACATAATTAAAAGTGAGATATGAAACCCCTTACTTTGTACTTATCCTTGGTCGATGGATGGTTAACATACTATATAATGGTGAAATAATTGTTATTAAATTATAAAATAATCATATACATTAATACGAAATCATATATGATATTTTAATATTGCTTTGTTAATAATATTTTACTATTATCGTCGTTTCAAGTGTTAACTGATTCATTTTTCTTTTATATGTTTTTATTCGTTAGTAGTGCTTTTAATGAATAGGTTTATAATATTCATTTTCAGAATGATATTAAATCTTGAAAAATTATTTTTAATCATATAATGAAAATTATTCTAGAATATATTACGATGGGGAATAAATCTCATCGTGTTCGTGGAGACGGTAATCCGTACGTACGCACGAGCGACAATACCATGATTTTTATTTTAAAATAATATATAATTGGATGGTATATCATATATACAGAATAATTACCGTGTAATATTTTTTATTTACTTAAATTAAACATCATTATTATACCCATTAAATTAATAATGTATAGAATAATAATTACACACCGACGTGGAGACGGTAAGCCGTACGTACACATGTTTGGTGACATGTCATTAAAAAGATTAATAGAATAATAATATGGTTGTACCATAATTATAATAACATCATAGTTATTATAATATAATGGAGTTATTATTTTTTAATGGAAACAACAATTAATGGAGAAGTTTAAGAAGAAAGGAACATGGTAGAGGTGATGAAATATTCACCTCTTCTTCGGGTTCTTCCTTTTGATTTGATCAAAATGGCACCTTAGGTTGGATTTATGACTAAAATAAGTCCTATATAATTAAGGTAGGACATATTAGAGGGTATTTGGGTAGATTTTGGTCATGAAAAAAAGGCTTTGATGGGGTGAATTTGAGGGAAGTGTAAGTTCCCTTTTATAAGAGGGGTGAGGGGCACCTATGGAAAAGCCTGATATATTATTTTATAATAAAATAATGTTAGGTTTGTAATGGATTAAAAGTGGATTATTTAAACTATAAGGAGGTTATGGGTCAAAAACTACTCAATAAATATATTTTAGACATGTTTGGGTCACTATATTAACATTATCTTTTAAATTTAACTCTTAGTTAAATAGAATTACATTTACCATGTCTCTTTGTATTTTTATATTATATTTCTAATAAACATACTATATTCTTCCAAGAGAACCCCAAGTGGTTCATTAATGATAAACCTATAATTATATGATAATTTTGGACGATCATTATATTTTTAAGAATATATTATCAATTAATAATATAATATTTTAATAAAACTCTTTTATGTCATTTTTGACACTATTTGGTATTTTGTTTTTTCTAAATTCATAACAGCATTATTACATTGATGGAAATTCATATAACCAACCCTAATATTTCATATTAACCTAGAGAAGTAGTGGAATTAAAAAAATACTCAAATTACTTTTATTTGGATATTTATAAAATAAATTATTTTAATATTTCATCAGTTATGTAATTACTGCATCATCATTGTGTCATAAATAAATTAAATTATATAAATTATCAAATATAAAAATAAAATAAAATTATATTTGAAATATATTTATCTTTCTAATGATTATTTATAGTTGAATTTATATTTTGTGTAAACTTATATATAAAAATGTTTCACATATTAATCATTTATTTTACTCTTTTATCTCTTCTTTGAATTAAATAATAATAAATTTCATAATCTAATAAAAGTGGACCAAATAGTTTAATATTTTATTACTGTGGTATTTTGGTCGAATTATACTTATCCAATTGAGTTAGAACATTTGTTAGGGTAATAAAAATATCATTTTGACCTTTAATTACCCTATTTATTTTTAATCGTGGTAAATAAAATATAAAGTTAGCATTCACCAAGAATTATTTTTATCTTATTGAATCAAATTTTACACCTTGATATAAACTGTGTCCCTCAAATTTTTGAAATTTAACTCTCAGAACCGGTAAAAAAAACTTTAGGGAAATTTGCAAATGCTCCAAGGATGTCGGTAAAAGACGGTGAAATGTTCAATAGAAGTTTATATATCTATTATTAAAAAAATGACAACAATGAATTACATTGAACATATATAGGTATTATGAATCTATTTTGAACTATAATAAATATAAATATAATAATTAATTATTTAAATAAAATGTCATTTTTAAACTATACCTCAGTGTTTTTCACAATTCATCAAAAATTGAATGTTGTCTGAAAAATACCAAAAATTCACCCTAAGCTAATTTTGATATTTGAAATCCAAAAATGAAGTCCATTTTGAAAGATACATTTTATAAAATTTCAAATAGTGGGTATTAGTATTCATAACTGCTATTTTGATTGGTCGTGGTGTGTTAGAATCTCGATGTGTCGTTCAATAAAAGCTATTACATTATTCAAAGGGAAAAGTATCGTGGAAGCATGAGGAGTTACATTTAGTGATAGATTTTTTTAATCATTATAATTTTGTTCATATTATAATGTTTTTATTTTATATGTTCCAGCTCTTCATCTATTTCCTATTAATTCTCTTGTTTATTCATACTATGATTCTTTTGTAATTAAAAATTTATTTTCAAACATAAATTTCATTTACTAGATTAACATTATTATTATGATAAAACTATAGATTACATATTTAGGAAAATTCATTTTTCAACATCCTAATTTATTTATCTTTCCACCATACCATTCATTGGAATTATTTAATTTCTTCTTTCAAATGATATTAAAATCATGTTTTTCTCCTTTTGAACTTAAAATTTCGAACTCTTCATTATTCACTAATGACATAAATATAATCTGATCAATATACTCAGAATATTTTTCATATTCACCATCATTGTCCTATTTTTATTCATTATTAGATAAGAATCATCATAATTTACATTTAATTATATTTTTATCATTTCCTCTTGAAAAATATTTTTCTATATCACCTTGTTATATCAACGATATTCAGGGAGATATTCCTTCCTTATCAATATATTCATATTTTATACTTATAGGATGTTATACCACAATTTTACTAACATATACACATTAAAATCAATTAACGGTAATTTTCTTTTTGTATTTACCATTACCTCATCTAAAAATTCTAGAAAAAAGGATAATATATTATCTGGATTTTTTCACAGCTAATTTTTTTAATAATTATCACCATCATCTTCATTAATAAGGATCTTTTTTCCTTATCTTTATCGGAATATTTAATAACATTTATATGTCAAGTATTCTTTTTATCTTTTCATAGCTATTCCCCTTCTCATTTCATTTGTAATGAGAGTGATATAAAAATCACATAGACGTATTTTATTAGTATATTTATCAAATAATGAAGTAAAATTGTCAGAAAAATAGTTAGGTAAAAATATTATGATATATTTAATTGATATATAATCCTCTGAAGTTTCTCCAAGACATTTGAGAGTACTTATAGTGGCATATATCCTGGTAATGAAGTCCCCAATAGATTCATACTCACATATTTTGAAATCATTCTACTTTTAACTCTAGATTTGATATTTTTTTCTTCAATATTTTTATTTTCTACGTATTTGTTTTCAAATATACCAGATATACCATTCACAATAAATGCATCCTTCACCCTTATAAAATCACTTTAAAAAATTTGATTATAGGAAACCATTCCTGATACTTCCATCATTCTCATGATTTTCGTTATAAATATATGTATGTGGAATTTTATCATATATATAAGGAAAAACATATGTTGTATGTCGATGAAAATAATATATAATAGAAATGAGATATGTAATAATTCATTTATTACAGTTAGGATAGTTCTTACCATCCAAAACATTGATAGCTTTATTGTTGACATAATTCAAATTCTCCATCAACTTTTCTTCAAAATATTAGCAATGAATAATTGAAGGAAACCATCCTTATGATACCAATGGTAATTTTCTCGTTAGGATAATTATATCACCGAGAAGAAGGTGAATCTATGATATCAATTTTCTTTTATATTTCCTTACTTATGAACCATAATTGTCCTCCTATTAATGTTGAATTTTGTTACTAAAGAAATTCAAACACACGTCCATAAGAACACATGTTTTTCCAAGGTTCACTATTCAACAATAATAGATACGTAAAAGTAATGGTAGAGATATGATCCAATAAAACCCAATACACTAGAAAAAATTAATTTTGTTTGGATTACAATAAGTATTATATTCCCTTACACTCGTCTAGCACCATGTAAAAAATTCAATAGTGTGTGTGCTTCTTCTAGGACAAATGATGCAATACAATGTTCTTTAATGAAACAATTTATCATTATTCATGACCCACATTCAGAAATATGATCTCTCAAAAAAAATTCTTCACATTGTTATCCAAAATCTAGTAAGAAAATTTCAGGACATTGTTATAAAACTCAGTTTCATTTTCCCATTCTAATTACTCAATTTGGAAAATTTATAAATCATTCTAAATAAGGTCTATATAATTACGAAGAACTTCATTAGAAATGTGTAACAACTAATATTATTTTCCTAGTCGAATATGATAATCATCTTAATATGATGATCAACTAAATATGTTGCAATCTATTATATTTTTCATTCACATCTATCTGGAGTGACTTCATCAAAAACTTCAATCTGGAAAACTATTATTCTTTATAGATCTTGTCCTTCACTGTTCTTCACTATAAAATATATAACTATCAGAAGTATTATGAACTTTCCATTTCAACCTCACAAAAAAAATATGTTGGGTTGGAATCCAAATTTTTTTCCAAATCAACCAAATTATCAAAATCAACATTTATTCTGAATATTGAGTGCATATAGACTTTATCCCCATTTATCAACTATTCTCTTCTATTATTGATATTTCTTGAATTTTTAAAAAATATTAGCTCACTTTTGAAATTCTAAAAAAACATTATTCTAATTCTGATTCTCTATTCCAATTTATCAATACGATATCATTATTATAATGAGGGCATTAGGTCATTCAAATATTCTTGAATCTATTTGAAGAAAAATAAAAAATAATATATCTTACTACATTTCTCTATATCAATTCAAAAAAAACTTATTATTCTTCAATATCATCAATTTTGTTGACTCTTTTTCCAAAAATTCTTTAAACAAGACTATTATTCTTCTTATTTGATTCAAGCTGATGATCCATAATTTGATTAATTTATTGGTGTCAGGTTACTTTTATTTATTATTCCCTCCATCATTCATATAATCTAATTCATCATTAATATGAGATCACTTGACCCATTTGAAATTAAAATAATTCAACCTAATTAATGATTACTTACATTTATGATCAGTCATTGAATCTTTTTTTTATCGGCTCAAAAAATCCAATTTCCTTTATCATCAGTACCAATATATCTTTATGAAAATACTTATTACTTTGATAAATAAAATGGTATAATTCATATAACAGACAAATTTTATTATCCTTAACTCCAGAAACACCATTCTATTCTTCTTTAAAATAATCATTAACATCCTTTAAACAAATTTTTATCTAGAAACTCATTACAATGATTTTGAGACCATAAAATCTCAACTTTAGCATCTTTATTCTTTCAAAAAAAATACCTTTTTCATTAATTCCTTCCTGAATCTAATTACATTGATTTTTAACTTCAAAATATTCTGAATTATAATTGAATGTATTGTTTCTTACACATCCAAATCATTCCATCCTTCATATACTGAATTTTATTAACATCATTAGGATCTAACTGAATAAGATTTCATTCACCTATTTCCTACACATTTTATCACCCTTTCTATTATCATGAAATAATCAAAAAATTTAGAGAACACATATTATTTATGGGATCTCAAAAATCAAAAAATAATCATCACAATTATATTGGTCTCAAGACGATTATGGTGAAACACCTCATTATGATAATATATTTTACTCTTAACTCATGGTATATTCAATGACCATTTAATTGTGAACTAATTTCTGAATAATATGGACATTCTAATATATAGTGAGTATTATTTTCATTAAAATGTTATTTAGTTTAATTTTCCCAAATACACAGTTAGGTGATTTATTTTCATCTAAAAATTCCCTGATAGAAAAATATAATACCTGAATTATATCTTCATCATAATCATCAGGGTACTAATAATGGGTGGCTTCAATAAGATAGGCGTGATGAAAAGGAACATACCTCTCGATTGGGAAAATCTTGGTGTCCATGACATATAAACTAAAAAAACATGATATTTTTTACCCCTGATACAATTATATGACTTAAAATTGAATTAAATATAACATGCAGTGTGATACAATAACACAACATGTGGCTCTTAATTGATGTCTATACATCTACTTCATAAGGTACATAGACACAACTAGGTGTACAGAAGCATTGAAATTTCTTTTACTCAGACAAGGACACGACTAGGTGTACATGGGCTGATAGATGAGCATGGTCAGATGTACAAAAAAATTGCTATGAGATTTTTCCATGGTGTCGAATGATCTAAATAATCTAGGAACCTTATCTACATGCCATGTATAGGTATATTTACTTTCCAAGTTTCATATAACCACTTAGGTAGATCTAGCTTCAGTAAGGCACACCATATAATCTACATAGATTCCATGTACACCTGTAGAGACAACTTTGAGTTCTTCATCTCTTTGGTTTAGATTGGTGTTAGTTTATTGTTTCACGATAATCAATTCCCTTGAAGTTATAGAGTGTCTTTAAATCCACATCAACTGATTTTGATCACCGTAGGGGGAGAATTATTAGATAGAATTCATGGATTCCCTCCATGAGACCAGATTGTGATCCCCTATCATCTATATTGACCAAGTGAGGTTTTTGGAATCTATGTTACTTTATGTAATTGGGAATTTATCCACTATATAGAGTGTTGTATCATTAGGGGTTATGATATCATTGGTGTATGACTTTATATATAGCATGTTGATCTACATTGTGTTGGTGTTGTCCCCCGGTGGTTCTGGGATAGACTCCATATATGATTATAATGGTATTATGAGATTGTGAGAACTTTAGTGGGGGTCCCAAGGATCAATACTTATTCCTTTAGTTTCTATATTTATATAATAATCTTTCAGTGTATTCATCTAAAACTAGCATTGCATCGAGTAATGTCACATGGATGGTAATTGGTTATGACTTCCTAGTGGCTTGGAGTCCTTCTTGAGTGTATTTCTTTGTATTTTGTTATAAATTTTTTAATAATTTTTTATTTAGAGAAAAATAATTTCTGATGTTTTATTAGTATATTCGTGGAGACCTGCAAGGATTTCATATACTCACCCCTTGTACGGGCTCTACCCACACGTGTCATGTCTTATACTAATGATGTCCCTTCTGAATGTGTCTGGGGAGGACCTGGGGATGAGGTTCATTGGTTGAGATAGATATGCCTAGTAGCATTCGGAGATCCTTAATTTGATCATATACATTTACCTTAGATAATTTTATACTCATTACAATTTTGTTATTGGATTTTATGTCACCTCATATTCAATGTCACTATGTTATTTTCATACTCTGGTTAAGGGATAATAGATTATGCATAAATTTTTTGTAGTTATACTTACACATTAAAATTTTGTGAGCTTGTATGTGTGTGTGTGTGTCTGTAGTTACATTTTTCTGGGGCCCCCTATTTGTGGGATATTCACACACGGTTCATGTCTCCATCCTCTAAAATAATAGAGGCAGTCATGAGGAAGCCATTAGTTCGACTATAGAGGGCTGGTTCAAGAATGAGTTTCATTATAGTTGGTTCTACCTTAATACTATATTTAATGAGATTTATTTTGGGAAACACTTTATAGTTTTTCTAGTTATGTTCCTAGGTTAGAGACTATAGTGTTGGTGTGGTCTTAGTTGTATCCATACATAATGACATTGATCACCTGCCATTTTACTCAGCACATATATATAATGGTTGTAGGGAAATAAATTTTACATGCATCATATAGGAATGGGTTGGGTTTTTTCATGTCCTTCTTGTGTCATCTACCATGATATAATCTTTGACAGTGTTACATATTTTCACTATTACTCAATGTAGAATGTAATATAGGATAAAATGAATGATCAAAATGATGATTTTCCTAGTTTTGAGGCTTCAGTATAGGGACATGTGTCAGATATTGAACCTCTTGCTGGTTTACTAGCCATATGACCACATATTGAGAAGTATCTAGTACTAGAAGTTACAGTAGAGAATTTATGTAGGATGAGGGCAGTACACTTGTTCTATAAGTATCAACCTCCATTATTTTGAGGTGATCCAAAAAAAGACCGATAAGGACTTGTTAGATGTAGCCACTCACATTTTATTCCTTATGACGATTCCAACAGATTATATGTAGTTCCTTCGGGTGGGTCCTATTTAAGAATATGCTGAGTGAGGTTATAATTTAGTGACTCTGACACATTATGAGACAACTCTCTCCTAGGCAGTATTTTAACATATTTTTAGGAAGGACATCTACCTAATCATATTATGATCAGTGAGAATACGAGTTCCTCTAAGTATGTAGTAGGGAAGTTTGACAGTGGTAGAGTACATGATGAGGTTTATTTATCTATTGTATTACTACTTTTATGTGGTTCATGATCTATTCATTAGATAATGTACTTTGAAGATGGTCTTATACCATGATATCAAGGAATTAGTTATATTGATCTATAATAACCCACATGATTTAGTGCTAGAGTGAGCCTTGGGTTGTAGATATAACTAGAAGAGAAGGAACTCATAGTGGGTGATGGTAGCAGGAACCTATGATTTGAAACATTAGTAGTATTTATTTGATGGTAGTCATTGGTATCAAATAATGTGATACATTTTAAGAGGTGTTCCTACGACACATGTTCAGTGGATAAAATCTCTGAGGATGGCTCAAATCAATCAAGGGAGAGGGTGTTTTATCCAATTATGGTTAGGGAAAAATGGATTGTGATTTTTTATACTATGATACAGTAGATCAGTAGATTGTTAGGGGACCACATAAGTAGAGGAAGATATAAGATAAGTAATTTTTTCATGGGTGACATACGTGGAAGAGGGGCCATTAGAGAAGGAGGATTTGGATAGAGGATTAGCATGTTTCCACCGACACCCCTAAGTAGTCCAGGAATAGCTCAAGGAGAAGATGGTTAGGGATGAAGTCAGTTGAGGGTTATGAAGCCATATGAAACCTATGGTTCTTGGATGATATGAGGAATTGTTTTATTTCTTTTTTTACATTATATGTTTTATTTATAGACACATGTTTGATCCATTCATTTATATCCACTTCTCTGGTTTGATACATTGTTATTTCGGTTGATCCACTATCTCAACTATTAAATATGCAGACTCTAATTGGTGGTGATTCTTTGATCAAGCACATTTTCTAATAGTGAGTTATGATGCTTGGAGATTAGAGTTTTGTATGGAATCCCACTATGGAATCAGTGAGGCCTTATGACATAATAATAGGTATGGATTCTATATTAACAATTTTTTTATATTTACAGTATTAGGAAGAGGGGGTGATGTGCTCATAAAGATGAGGCATGGTGAAAATTTTTGGATGAGAATAAATTCAATCTGGAATAGTATAGACAATATTATAGAATAATTTTGTTGATCAGTCACTATTTGTCTAGCATGACTCAGGGAGTAGTGTATTTTATGGTCTATCAATTTCCTAGGGGTGTAGTAGATTATGGGGATGTATTTCATGGGGACGTACTAGGCATACCTCCAAAATGGGATTTAGAATTTTCCTTTGAATTGTATCCTTAGATAGCCCCGATATCTCCAAAATCATTTTATATGGATTTTGTAGTGTTTTTTGAGTTTAGGGTGAATGTTGACATCTTGTAAGAGAAAAGAATTGTAACACCCACTATTCCCCAGGGCGTCCCCAGTGTTATTCTCCAAGAATGAGGATAAGAACATGGGGTTATGTGTGGGATATTAAATCTTGATCTAGGTGACCATCAAGAATAAGTTTTCACTGTAGATGAATGATTAACTCATTGATTTGTTGAGATGGGATCTATGGTTCTCGAAGATCGACCTTATATCATGATATCACCGGCTGCAAGTCTGGGTTGTTGTTTTACTGAAGATAGAATTACGATGTCATTGTGGTCACTATGAATTCATTATAATTCCATTTGGAATTAATAATTCCCTATAAGTGATAATAGGACTCCTAAATAGGACCACCAACAATTCCTAGACTGATTCATTGTGATTTTTAACTCATCCTAGTATACTAATCATGATGTAGGAGTACGTGAGACTCTTGATGATGGTCCTGGAGACACTAGAAGTGTAAACTAGTAATGGAAAGCACTCCAAGTCTAATTTTTTGATTCATGTTTTCCACATTCTAGGACATTTCATCTCAATGGTAGGAGTAGGCGTGGACCTAATGATGGATGAGATAGTGCAAGCTTGGGATCCACCCATGAGTTTTATAGAGGTATGATGTCTCCTTAGGTTGCAATGGTAATAAGGGATGTTTTTCCATTATATATCTACATTGGAAGAACCCTTAAAATGTTTGACCTGAAAGGGTTATTGTTTCATTTTGATAGAAATATGTTAGTAGTGCTTCCTGGAGATGAGGAAGAGGATGATGAGCACTCCCATATTGATATTTCCAGAGGAGGGTGTTGAGAATATAGTGTTATATGTTTCATCATATAATGAATTTAGTTTTTCCCTAATATAGAGGCAGATGGTGGTTACATATTTTTAACATCTTTTGATGCCACATGGGAATAACTATGAAACCTATGATTTAAAGTTAGTAGTCATAGTCTACACAAAGATGATTTTGTGACAATACTAGTTGGGAAGGAGGTTTATCATTTACTCAAACCATTTGAGGGTAATTTATATCCTCTTAAAAAATAATCTTAACATCAGAAAAGGGTAATGGAAATATATCCTATAGGATGATGAATTCTTGATTGCATAAACTCCTAGAAAATGGTATATGGTGGAATATGCTCTTAATAAGATATTTTGTACTTATTTGTTGGGTACAATGTCATAACAATTAGCTTGATTGATATTATACATAATAGAAAATGATGGCGCATTATATCTTCCAGAAATTATCACTACCCCACCAAATTTATATAATTTTAATTTAATTATATTAGTGATATCGACTATCTGACCTTATATATTTAGTTAACCACTTTACATACTATAAATGGATATTCTGAAGGTGGGAAGCATCTTACCTTTTATGAGATCACATGATGATACCATGGATGTTGAGAAAACATGTGATGTAGAAGTTACTTAAATAACCTTTAATGCTATATATATGAGTATAAATGATGTACCCAGACCTATGATCCCATTTTTAATAGCACTACATAAAGATTTGGGTTGAAAAGTACTTCTCATGATGCATCACAAGTCAACATGTGAAGCCTGAGCACTATGTTCCCATGGGTTTAGCTCAAAACAACGAGGTTTCAGAGTATAAGTTAGTTGCAATATCCATGGGATTCCTAATGGCATTAACATGTATGTCTAGTGGACTTGACTCCATCTACCTAATCATAGGCCACTAAATCACGTTTTCCCGCTTCCATGACATTTGAGGAAAGAGTTTAATTTGGATCTGATGATACCCCTATAAGCCTGAGATATTATAACACTATTGAGATCTATCAATTACACTTCTAGAGAATGGTACTTTTTTACATAATGATTATGGAGGGTATTATAGGATGCCATTGGGAGTCTGTTATTCTTTAGCACGTATTCTTTCCCCCATAGAGACAACCAAACTGAGTATACATTCATTTCTTAGAGAAGATTTTTTTTATTCATGATGGACTTTGGTTGTATTTTGGAGGTTAATCATTCCTTTGTAGAGTTTGTGTGCACCAATTACTACTATTATGGAATTAGTATGTCTCCATTCAAGGATTTCTATAGGAAAACCAAATGGTCCTCACATTATTGGAATGGTCCATTTTTTTAATCACTCATGTCATAGAGGATGTGTAAGATACTATAGATAATAGTATTATCAGCTGAGAGTGGTTGTGGACTACCTAAGGAATTAATATTTCTTCCGAGGACTAACGATGTTGAAATCCTGGTTTCATGGAGAGAGACAATGTATTCATGTGGGGGGGCTGTCTTTAATGTGTATTAGAATGATTTTTTCAATGTGGAATGGTTTCGCTAAGATTCATTTTCTCAATATAGATACTACGTAGAGATTTCAAGTTGGAATACCTCTTAGCTCAACTGATGTACTTGGATGGGGTACACAATATCTTTCATGTGTCATAGGCAAGGATATATGTGCCTGACCTGATGCATGTTATTTACTGGGGAGATATGGACATCAATGATGGAGATACCAATTTAGATTACCTAGTGGGTATCGATGATCGATGTGAGAGGTTTGGTCAAAGGTCATTGATTCTCTTATTATGTGTTTAGTGGGAAAATGAGAATCTTTTGGAGAGACACTGTACATGGTAGAAACAGATTTGACACCATTAACCTCATCATTTTGAGTAGGATTTCCATTTTTTGGGAAAAAAATACTATGGTCGGGAGAATTAAAGACATGTATTTTCCATGAATTATTTATATATATTATATGGATTGTTTTCAAGACCACATGATTAGACGAAATGTGATTCTTGAGGCCTACTATTATGCAAATAATGTTTTCAAAATATTAAATATATTTATAATACATGTGTGCATTTTTCAAAAAAAGTCAATAAATCCAAAATGGGTACTTATATCAAAATACGAGGTCACTGTTATGTTCATAATGTGGATTTTACCCCATGCAAAAGATAACATTTTTTGAAACAAGGCATTTGTGAAAAATTCATTGTGGGAATAGAATAAATAATATATAATGTCTAATTTCATTAATTTTTTATTTGACTAAATGACAAAATTTGTATAGAAATTCATAATTATAGCTTTTATCTCATGTTTTCATTAACATAACCGAGAGACCTAGAGACCATTAGAGTATTGCAATCTTGGAAAATGATGATAGATATAAATAGGATCGTTAATCCTTTGAAAAACATAATTTTAATATTCAAATTTTTATTTCTATTTATTTTATCCGTATCTAAATTTTATACACATACTCAATTAATTTATTCACGCATAAGTAAATATTATGATCAATTTAGGGATTTATTTTACAAAACCATTATAAAAAAAATTGTATAGTATTAATATTACATTGAAGGAAATTATATGATCATACTTCAACAAACAATTTAATTTTGTTATCCTCATGTTATTCATAATATTTTTCATGTAATAGAACGATTTTCCACTATTTGGTACATAAAATGTTTTAGAAAATATTTTATGATGAGAAGATTCCATTTCTCTCTCTAGATTAGAATTTTATTCCCTTAAAACCATGTTTTATTTTTAAATACATGTTGTTTAAGAAAAAAAAAATTAAACACATACAAAAATTATTTATTAATGAAATTTAAAAAAACAGTGGAATTATCTTTTCATTTTCCAAAAAAAGCACATTTCTATCCTTTTTACAATAAAAAATAAATTTAATATTTAAACTTTATGACATTTATCGATTTAGATTTTATAATTTACTTAAAGCTTTATTTGAATATAAAAAATGTTTATTTTTAATGAAAATTATTTTAAAAACATTTTAAAAAAAATTCAAATTGTTTTTCAATGTGAAAAGTATATTTCCTTCATAAATATTTTAACAAGATATTTTATAGTATTTCTATTAAAAAATAAAAATAACCATTTATTATTAATCCAACAGGTATAAATTGTGTTGATACCATTCTTATTATTTCACTGGATGGTTTATGATCGATTATACTGAGGAGAGTATCAAAAGTCACAAATATTACTCATTTTTGTAGTCCTCTTTAAATATTAACTTAACTAGAATCATTTTATAATATATCTCCCCAAATTAGGGATATAATTTGTCACATATATGTTTGTTGATCAAACTATACACCGTTTTTACATATGGTGATTAATATGGGAGGTACATGATTTACTAGGGAAATATTAATAACTATGTATCCTTTATTCAATAATGAGATTTAATGATAAGGCATGACATTTTTTAATTAAATATATTATTCTATATGTAAAATATGTTTTTTAAATGAATTAAATGGGTTAGGGATCATTATAAATAAGCTCCATGATCCATCACTAGTCTTATGAGACAAGATCTATTAGAGAAAAACCCTTCGTATTTTCTTCCAAGATGAATCATGCATTTTTCCACTGACAAAGTAATTTTTTTAGAAGAATTCGTGATGGTAATATGATTCATGTTCCATATACATGACATCTTATAAAGAAGAATTACCATAATTTATTTCTTTAATATATAGGGAATTTTTACAAAGAAAAAATTCTATGGATGCATTTCATTATCTTTGTATTTTTTAGATTGAATTTTTTTTTAAATATTTACTATTTATTAGTTATTACACAACTCATGCATTGTTTTTTAATTTCATGGAATTTTTACTCAATTATTTAATTTTCTATATTTATTATGATATTTGATTCATTATTTAATCCTACATAATTATTCATTATTTATAATTTTTTCCAACCCGTATTTTCTCATTAAAATATGTATTAATTTTTTTAATAAAAACTATTCTTGATGTAAAAATTGATATTACCAAAAATTGAGCCTTTATTTCATAATAATTAATCAAAAATTTTGTATTGATAAGGGCCTTTATATAATATATTGAAAATTTGTTTGTTTCTATTTATACCATAAATCTTAATTTCTATTTTATAAAGTCATAATATATAATGGTTGATTTATATTTGGGGTTGCATGTATTGAAATTTATCAAAGATATTTAATTTATTTTATGTGAAATATAACATAAAATCTGAGGGGGTAAAATTTAACACCCTTATACAAATTTTTCACATGAATATCCATTATTTGGATTCAAACAACAAAGGATCCTTCTTTATCATAAAAATCTTGTGTTCCTATGTATATTTATCAATTTTATTATTTATATAAGAAATACTGAACAATATAATTTTACTATTTCAGATCACATTATCTATATGATATATAATTTAATAAAATAGTTCCCTATATGATATATATTTATCCAGTGGTACATCATCTGAGTTTATATCTTCTAAATTATTAGGTATGTATTTCCTAATGCATGATACATAAAACACACTGTGCACATGATAGATATTTGGTGGATGTTCCAAGAGAAAACAAACCATCCCAATATGATGAATAATTTCAAAGGTAATGTTATATCAATGGAACATATTTTATGTTTTTCTAAATATGATAACCTCTATACTAGGTGATAATCATCAGAATACATTATCACAACATTCATAATCTATATCCCTACTATAATTTATTGCCTAACCTTTTTATTTACCCTAATATATCATTATAGGTTGTTTAATAGATATAACCTATTATTCTATTTCTTTATCTAAATTGTGTCCCAATATATTTGTTTCCATTTTTTACCACCACACAATAGTGTTCTTCAAATCCTTCGATATGGGATTAATAAGGATCTATCTAAATTCTAAAGTGAAATCTATTATAGATATAAAATTCCACCTAATACTGGTGTTGATCCCAACAACCTTTGAAATCAATCAGAAAATAAATATTATTATCTTTTAGAGTTTTGATTCTCCTCTATGAAGTACCATCAGTCATAGGGTGACAAGAAATAATGAAAGTCATCTCTATATCTAGATCCTGCTGATGTTTTCTCTATAAAATCTAGGGAAACCCTAGATCCTGATCATATATGACAGAGATTTGCACTCAGTGCCACCTCAAACCATCCTTTATATATAAATAATTAAACTAATAATGAGTGAAATTGCCTCTATTATGAATAATGTTATGTGATTTCTAAACGTGATCAAACACACCCAAAATATCATTCTAGCACTTAGATGTTTTTTGGGGTCCAATGAAAAAATATTTGTTAAATTTTTCTAAATTAAATTTAATTACAGATAATTGTTCTTACAATACCTTATACTTATGTCCCTCACACTGAACTTGTTAACAAAATTAAAAATATGGATACATATGAAGAAATTTAACTTTTCATGTTATCTAACTTGAAATATTTTTTCACATATATATAGATCATAAAAAATAAAATATGATTAGATAATTATGAATTAATCAATTCATCCGGTAGATAATTATTAAATTAAATTATTCATGAAAAAAATACGTGGTTCTAGAACCATATTATTTTACAATGATAGTGGTTGAACATAGTAAAATTCCTCACCTATATTTTCAATTTCACATCTTCTTTTTGCAACTTATTAATACACTATTAGATGGATGAATAATGATTCATATGATAAATATATGATATAACCTATTTCCTCATGATTTCATGTTCCAAATTCTCAAAAATCCTCAAATATTAGATCTCAGTCAATCGAAATCCTGGATAAAATAACTTGACCTTTTAGTCTCAAATCATCAACAATAGTTTTTTTCTTAAAGGGTGGAACTGTATTAATGAGTAATAAAATTTGATCAATTACAACTCTATTCCCTAGATAATATAAAAATAATATTGTGTAAATATATACTTAATTCATTTAGGATCAGTTTATATATAAATCAAATCTATATAAAAATAATTCGTATATATCTTAAATGAAAAAATTATTTCTTAATACCTTAAATCATGAGTTAGGAAATATTTAACACAAGTACTCATTTAGGGAGAGGAATGATATATCACTATAAAATTATACAAGAGGTTTCATCCCATTCCTTATTTTTTGCATCAATATATATTACAAACCTTCCTCCCCTATAGGGTAGTGTATCAATAAGAACACTAACCAAACACATATTTTGTTATTTATGATTATTCTTATATTCATCTATTTTCAAGAACAAAACCCCTTCCAAGTCTACATGGTGAAATAATTAGATAGTCATAAGAAATATCATTCAAATCTTTAGTAGTATCCTTCCATCCCATAAAAACTACAAATCATAGTAAACATGGTTTTTCTAAAACATTAGTAAATAACATATATCTTTTAATAATCCACTAATATACCCCCACATCAAATTATATAACCCATAATTGAGACATCTTAAAAAATAATTCAAACATTGAATATCTGGAATATATTTTTTCCATCCAAAGATTAAATATCATAATCATACAATGTTCATCATGATCTTTTTTATCATAAAATATATATCAAAATCATTTATAAAGATACCCAAATATTATCAATGTAATCTCAAAAGACTATATTCGTATATCCATGAATATTGCTGGATATTTGAAATCTCAATTGTCCTTACTCTAAATTCATAATAAACAAACCTCAAACATAAAAATTATCTTCTATATATCATCTTTATTTACCATTATCTGATGATATCCCAATTTAATATCAATATTGGTAAAATATTTAGCTCCTCATAAATGATCAATTCGATCATTGATACATAGTGGTTGATATATGTTCTTTTAATTAATATGATTAAGATATTAAAAATCAATGAAAATACACATTTAGCAATCTATATTATTAAAAAATAATTGGATCACCCTATAGTGATGCACTAAGATTAATAAATCCCATATCTATATTCTTATTTAGTTACAAATTCAATTCTTATAATTCAATTATTCACATTCTTTGTTTATAATTGGGAATAGGTGTACGACATTGTATGATTTATATTGAAAATCCATGATCACGATTTAGGGGATAACTAGAAAACTCATTCTGAAATACACTAATAGACTATCATACAACATGAATATATTACTTATTGTGTTTATCTATGACCAGTTGAAAAAAATACCCCTCTTGAATAGATTGGAAACCCCATATGATAGTATTAATTTTCATTTGGGGTTCAAGTTAATAATCACATAGATGGATGGTCATAGAATGATCTAGAATATAGAATGTAATGTCACTTTATCCACAATAGATATGGTATTTATGAAAAATATCAAATACATAACCAAAATAACATTTCATTTTTCAAAAGGAAGAATAATAAGATTCATTGGATGAACATTCCCACAAAGGTATATCCAGAATGAGCTACAAATATGAGATGATATCATCTTTACATTATGTGTTTTCCCATAAAAATAAATATATAATTATTTATTTCATGACATGATACATGTATACAAATTCGATAGTTGTACTATTGTGGGTTTAACATGAATCAAATTAAAAATTAAACTTTCACAATATATGATAGGTGTACCATTCACCATGTTTCTTGGAACTCCTACTTTGGATGTATAAATTGTATTAAAATGTCCTTTTCACATTCGATTCATATATCTTATTTTTTTTCTTTGGATACATAATTGAAAATATTATCATCACATTATAGTTAAAACACTAGATATTAGAATTTTTTTCAATTACCTTTCATCCATTTCCCTTATGAAATATTTCTAAAAATATAAAATAAATTCATGTTGTTATTAAGCATGTGCCATGGTGATTATTTCCACAATTACCACATGTTGGAAAACCCATCCCTATCATATTTTTTGACACATTATGTTTTTCATGGTACCGAGCTGGACACCTCTATTCATGAACAAAATAAAAAAAATGACATATATATTTATTTTTAAATAACTATATAAGTTTAATATATATGATAATATTATCAAATCATATGATAAACCAATTCCCATTAATAACCCAGTTTTATAAAATCTGGGAAATTTTAAATATATCATTCTGGATAACATATGTTTTTTGCAGTACGACTTTATAATCATATAATGTTTTCCTCATGCGCATCCACACCTTCTTAATCAATATTATTACATGTAAATAACATTCTATCCATATCAACACACTATTACTGAGGGGGTATTTATAAAATATACCACTTTAAATATTATCCATTACATTGTTCATATTTATTCATCCTCTTATGTTTTCTGTATTAATGAACACCCTTGATCATCATCAACATTCATAAAATCAATTTATAGAATAACTATTTCACATTCATTAAATTATATGGACATGAATATTTTATTGAATTTATTAATACACTGTTTAATTCCAATGGGTTATTATTTCCTATAAAATGTGGATACTTTTGTTAGATGAAGTTATCCAACATATCTGAATCACACTGTAGAACCACAGTTTGTTCCATATAGGCATGCTTATTCAACATTAATTGAGTCGACCTCCATAATATCTCCATGATCTACTCCGTTCCATCAATAATTATATTTAATTTCTCAAAAAATTAAACACATCATTATATATGGGTTTCAATTCCTTTAATTCCATAAAGATTTTTCACAATATAATGGAATATATAATGTTATCTCCTATTCATCATCATTTTTAATCCATAAAAAATAATCCATATAATTATAATAGTTCTAAATTTCTCCATGTGATTATCCTTTTTATTATGTTACATATGCACATTTATAGATTCCTTTTACCCTGGTACTAAAAACTCATTCTAGAATACCAACTATATAAATCCTAATTCTTTTGACACATGGATTTTGTTTACTTTATTACATTGGTATACTAAATAAGGTATCTCAACATGTATGGTAGATTAATTTAGATATCATGGAAAACTATATAAATAAATGATTTCAGTAATACATTAGAAATTCAAAAAATCATTGCATCTCAAACATTTTTAAATACTTTTATCTTTTATAATGTACATCATCAAATGTTGTGAAAACAACTAGGGGGAGATCATATTCTCATTAAGGGTTGTGTATAGTTAATGTTAAATATGTCATAATCAACATGGAAAAGTGGATAATAAGAACATTAAATTTAATCAAAACATTATTTCAATATGTATCCACGGTTATATTTAACATATAAAATCACATAAAAAATGAAAAAATAATTATTAAGTAAATACATACGATTAGACATTCATTATCAAGGCCACTCAACAAATATTTCATGAATCCTACCTTCATGAACACTCAACAATTGAATAATTCTTAATAAATGGCAATGTGCAAACAAAAGAACACTATAATATGTAATGAATAATTCTTTCTAACAAAATACTTATTGATGTATCAATGAGTTATATATAATTGAGCCTCACCCATCAGTTTCACGTCCAATATATTTTATGTATTTTGAATGAACAATTAAAATCAATCAAAAAATGTCATGTAATTGAAAAAATTTATTTATTAAATAAAGAATTCATAACATTAATAATTAATCACCAAAAACATTATATATAAAAAATAATAATGGTACCATGGTTCATATTCCAACTAAAAAAAATGGTTGATGTAAAATTCATAAATATCATTAAAAAATCACTAGAACGTTTCTTGGTAATAATATAATGCTCATGCAGATGAAGATTATTAAAACCTAAACAGTTAAATAATAGTAAAGTGAAAAATTAATTTGAAAATAATAATTGGAACTTTTATTGTGGTATTTAAACCATTCAGCATCCATAATAATAGTAAATTCTATTTATGTTAGGAATGTGAAATGAAATATTCCATTTACATTTTATGTAAAAATTTAAAAGTACCCTATTCACAATGTGGAAAAAGATTCTTTAAAACAATTTGTTTAAATAAAAAATCCTTGGAAAAAATATTTAAAACATAAAATAAGAATATATATAAATTTTAAAAAACTTTTTTACAAAAGAAATGACCGGTAAAAAAATATTCTCGAATATAGAAGAAATAAATTATGTTCATCTTAAAAAAATATTGATATTTATAATAATCTAATATATGAAATGGAAATTTAATTTGAATTTTCCAAAAAATTACTAATGGATAAAAACATAAAAGGGTCATTTAAGATAAGTATTATATAATTCATTTCAATGGAATTTAAAGTATAAATAATCCAAAAATAAAATGAGATTATAATGAAGTTCCCTACCTAATGTTTGAATTTCCATGTTAGTGATATTTACCTCACATATAATAAATTTAGGTGTATATAATTAGATAATAGATTCAGGTAAATTATTATAATATCATATATGAAAAACATATAAAATTATAACATCAATTTATTAATAATTCATATCATTAGCTGGCAATATCCTTTCTGTTATTCATGAGAACATTAATTCATTGGTTCAAAGAATAATAATTTTTCATTTTCACATAATATTAAACATGTTAATAGAGGAAAAAATATAATATATATTATATATATATTCAATCATAGAAGGTAGAGGTAAAAAAATGAAGTATGCTTTTTATGGAAACAATTGTTCATATATATGAATGAACATTTGTTTAACTATTCATTGGACAAAAAAATAAAGATAAATAATAATTCACATATAAAGAATATTTTTTATATATATATATCCATTAAATAAATCATTACTACCAGAATTTTCAATGTTAAATGAAATATTAATCACATCACTTTTTAGATGTGGTAGTCAGCACATATGCACAACCGATGTTATAATTTCACATTGGATTGGAAGATAAAAATATTTATATAATATTATATATAAATAATACATATTTTTTCAAAAAATAAATATATTTATATTTAAACCATCATAATAAAAATCCATGAAATATGGTGATAGAAAATGAATTTTATAGTTACCTAGTGGCAATACTCCACAAATATGGATGAACTATACATGTATTTCCCATTTTTGTGGGAAATAGGGTGAAAATGGTAATTATATAATTATAAATATATTTTTTAATATTTCTTTTAATGAATAAATTATTTCATTATGATTACAACTAATTTAGATTAGGTAAAAGAAGAAGGTAATTTGATGTAATCTGTTAAGAGTTATACCTCTTCATATAGAATACTTTTTGGATTATTCTTTACACCATGAAAGGAGTTTATGTCATAAATTCATAATGTTATAGGTTATAGAGAAAGAATTTAATTATTCAATATGGTTCATCTTGACTAATATATAAGGATCAAAATGTGTTAGGAGTAGAGGAGTTGAGGTTCCCTTTTATAATTGATTGGAGGGGCACTCATAGAAATTCTTAATGTATTAAATTAATATAAATTATTTCCATAATAAAGTGACTCTAAACATATATTTTTCATATATAGGATGAGTAAAATTTTAATTAATTTCATCCAATGATATATATATATATTATTATATGATTTTAACCCTTTCCACTTAGTTTGAACACAATGTTAACCCTTTCGACAATTACACCATCATTAATGTTTTTTCGCTATATGGGTCTTTAATGTTACCATAAAAGGAATTGTGAGCCAAAAATGTACCAGATTTTATGTTTTCAATAATATATTATTAAATTTTACAAGGATAGTATTTTATATATTTATATATATAATTTAACTATATATTTTCTTCAAAAAATAACATTTAATTTTTCTGAAACTATTTAATCAATTTAACTTTAACGTCAACAGTAAAAAGATATAATTGGAATATAAAATGTTAAAACAAAAACGTTAACATATATTTATCTACATAATTCATGGGAAAAACCAATTTACCCAAATAGCATAACTTATACTACTTATAAAATAATTTAATTTATTTTTCAATAAATTGAAAACCCATTGTATAATTGTAGTGTAAGAACATAGGGTAATTATTGAAACACTAGAAATTGATTGTAAAACAATAATATAAAATATAATTTATCATTAAAATATTCAGTTATTATTTATACTAATTTCAAATATTTAATCCATTTTATCACATTCAATTAAAAAATATGGCTAAATTTTGTTGGAAATTAAACCCACGAAAGGGTGTGAGATTTAATATAAAAATACACTTTTATTTTTAATTTTTTATAACATTTTCATGTATATGTTTAATTGAAATACCATTTTTCTGGTTATTTGAAATTAGGAAAATCTAATTTTATATTAAATCAAATCCAAAATATAATGTTTCTATAACATACCAGTTAAATAAAGATTATAACATTTTTAAATTTATTAAATTTTTTGAATTAAATAGTAATTTTACCTTAAAGGGGATGTTATGTTCAATGGAATACCTGATACGGAACAAAATGATTCGTTGAAAACTTATATTTCTCACAACGTTATGTTTTACTAAAAAATATTAATATAATATTATTATTTTAAATGGTAGTTATCAAATAGACCTTTTATTAAGGAGATTGGAAAACACTAACCATATTGTGATTAAACATACTTCTTAATTGTTTTTACATTTATCAAATAATATTTAGAGGCTCAAAATAATCATAAATACTCTAATATTCATTAAAATGATGATTTATTGACTTTTGATGGAGAACATTCATTAAATCTAGTTTTGATAACTTGTATATGTTAAATTTTAATATATAAAATTTTTATTTATAATAAGGACATTAACAATTACTTTTGGTTAATTTTTTGTTTTTTTCTAATTAAATTTATTTTTTAATGAATATTAAAAAATACTGTATTTTAATTCAAAACTTCCTTTTAATATAATTTTTTATGAGGTTATAATATCATTTTAAATGGTTTCAAAGTTGTAATTAGAGTATATTTTTCCATTTAATCCAATTATTTTCATTGTAATAAATTTCACTTTGATATTTGACTCAAATAAGTGTCAATGTTTTGATTAATTTTTTTTAAAACATGGTTTTTTACAGCGAGAATTATTTTTTAATTAATTTCTCCCACTTCTGTGTTTTGAATTTTGAAAAATTGATTCCATTTAAAATCCAAAGTTCCAAATTATGTAAATAGTTAACTCTTTATTTTATACAATATGAATATTTAGATTAGTAAAAATTTTATTTATAATGGATAAAGGATAAATCTGGTAAATAAGGGTAAAAAATATAATAATAATAATAATAAATTACACTAAAATGTGTCATAATCCCATTCTTTGAAACATTACCTACCATGGGAATCCTTCTGTCTATTTTGGGACCCTCTAGAGCCACATGAGAGTTATAATGACACTTTATAATAATTAATTTAAAGTAATTACAAAAATGACTAAAACATATATCTTTTTGTAAATAAATTTTTACAAGGGGTTATATAAATTATCTATTCGACTATAAATATTAATTTGAAATATAAAATGATTTCTTACATAAGGATATATTTTTTATAATTTTTTGACATCAAATAAAAAACATTATTTATGCCACAATAGTGATGGTGTATTTACCACATCAGTGAATAATTAAAATAAATAAGCTTATAATGATAAAAAAAATATCCAAAACCTATCCAATTATTATTGGATGATTTTATTTCAAACATTAGGAATCTTATATTTTTTGTAATTAGTTTTGGGCCTCTATTAAAAGAAAATAATTATATAACAAAATAATATTTTTAAACATTCTTAATGAGCCCTCCCCTTTATAAAAATACCTCACTTCTAAATACTTCCTCACACTTATCAAGCCTCTTGGATAGTCCAAAAACATCACAATTAATCTTAAAATAGCCCTATCCTCCTATTAGAATCCTTTCTATAGGCAGAAGTAAATTCATGTAATCATTTTGCTTCAATCTAGAGGGAGATACACGATTTAAAGGTATCGTCTTCTCTTATGTTCTTTTATATTATTTTACTTATACAACCCCATAAACACTTTTTATTCCATTGTTTTATAATAAAATATTATATTAAATATAGTAGGATGTTTTTATTTATTATAACTACACTTACACACACCTCCATCCAATGTGTAAATAACATATTGTTTCTGTGGATGATGATCTCTAGCCTCACGAAACGAAGATTGTTCAATCTTCTCCTACCACCTCTCACGGTGTCCATTATGATGGAACAGTATTTATATATGATATATATAATTAATATTTTTTCTCATTTCTTTTATAATTTTTTACAAGCATAATTTTATGTTTTCTAATAAGTGTAAATATAACAATTTCATTTGAGAAAGTGCGGACTACGACCCCCTCAAGGTTATATGAGTCATTAATGACATTCATGGAACACATAATGGATGGAAATAATGAAATTACGTAATATATATATCATAAGAAACTATACGGGAATTATAATATACCTATGTATCCTATGGTTTTTTTATTTAATATCAAATAGAAATGAAAGTAGCGTTCATGCGTACGTATGACTGACCATATCCATTAACGGTGCATTTATTTTCTTATCTTCAAATGTTACGTAATATTATAAATACATAAATAAACTAGATATATATTATATATCTAATATCTAAATCATGAATATAATTATGGAGATAATGGAATTTTGACCACATGAACAACTTATAATTATAAAAAGTTCATTTTTGACTAAGGTACCAAATATCGACAAAATGACCATTATTAACATAAATGATTTCATAATGTTTATAAAATAGTAACAATTGATATTAATGAAGTAATAAACTTGAAAACTGATCTTAATAAAGTATAAATTAACTTTATTTTTTCATTCAAGAGATTAAAGAATGATCGAGTCACGTCGGGCATTAGGTGAGGGATTTCTTACCTCACTTTTAATTCCCTATGTTTTCCAATGATCACTACTTATTTATTGAATGTCTTGTATTATGTACTAATATTTGATGTATATTTTCTTGTTTCTCTATATATTCATGGTATTATGTGATTCATTGGATTTTTATTAACTTTATATTTTATGACTCAATTGATTACTACGGGGTAAGGGGTGTTCATCTCACTTTTTATTCCTATGAGATTCATGCTATATTTTCCACTAGTTTCTTTTATGTGGTGTATGTAATTCCCATTATTTTATTCTTTGTATATTATAAATTAATTTATGATTATTTAAATATTCATTTTATGATCCTTCCTTCAGGGGGTCTATGTTTAGTAAGATACCAAATCGGTGGGGGAACCTTTCACCTTCCACTTTTAGTCGAAGACTTATGATTGTTATGTCTTTTAATTTACATAATATTATGATTGGATATGTTATTATATATCCTTATTACTATAAATTGTATGTCCATGTAATGTGAGACCATTCTTTTCTGTCATCGACTCATTTTCTAAAATTTAAAGTGACACTGTTAGGCTGTCGAATTTATGTAAGGGAACTTCTTAATGCAATTTAAATTCTTTGGGTTAAACTTCTACTTCCAGATTATGTAATGATATGAATATGTATGAAGAACCTATGATTTATTATCACAAAATATCCAAATAAATTGGGTGTATTCTTATTTTTCACACATAATCATTTCCTAAATTTGTCCTTAATCTTAGGATATGATATTTGTAAAGGACTTTTTGTCAATATACATTCCATTAAAACTAATTTGTCATTATAAACTAATTAATTGTTATTTGGTATATATACTATCCTTTGAAATAGTATACCATGAATACCTTTATTCTCATGATATTAAAATATTTTATTAATGTTATTCCACAATTATTTTTTATCAAGCATTTCTCATTTGGTTCGGATCTCTTTAACAAAAATATCATTTTAAATGTTTTAATGATTTATTCATCTAATAATTCATCATTAATTTCCATGTTTTAATAATGGTTTTAATGATTTATTTTTTTGGACATGAATTTATTGAAATTTAAATTTATTTCTTAATGTTTCAATGTGGTATGGGACACTTTGATTCAAAAATTTATTTAATAAATATTTCAAATTGTTTTGAAAATGGTTTGATAGAACATTGATTATTTCAATATCTTAAAATGATATATTGTGATTGGAATGGAAAAATTTTGTTGTTCTATTATGATTGTGTTATGTGTTATGATTATTTTATGGTTATTGGAAAATTTTTATGTATACGGGTGGTTTTGTGATAAACCTTGAGCAGGTGATTCCGAGATAGCTCTCTAATGAATTGGGTAACATGACGGAGGTAAAAGTTAATGTTTCTCCTAATATATTTAGGGAATATACTATGACAAGTTTTTCAATGTAACTCTCTATGTAGATGTGATAACTACAATGTATGTATGATATAGATTCCATATGTTTTCAATATTAATTATGATTTCAATGTGTTATTCATAAATATTATGATTTCATGAGATATGTTATGATTGAAAAGTATGGTTTCATTGACTTTTATTTATTGATGAGGTAATGTTTTCTTTCCTTATTTTATAACCCTTACTGAGCTTTTTTTGCACATACAATGTTTTTAAAATGTTTTAAACATGACTTAAAGATAAATAGTGTCAAATATGGGATCAATGAAAATACATTCTTAGAACTAGACATGTTTCTTTTTAAGAGTTTTTATTTTAAGAAAAAATGGATACTAATTAGTAGCGTTTACATGTAATTGTCATGTTGATATGTAATAGTTATGTACAAATTCTCCAAAACTCTAAACATGAAAAGATAATCAATGTTAACTGTTAAATTAATTATATATTATTTAATGATTATGTTTGGGTCATTATAGTTGGTATCAGAGGTTGGTTTAGACATATTTAGGGATTAAGAGTTCTCATTAATCACATAATCAGTCCCTATGTGTATTATTTCAGTTAAATCATTTTTTTATTACATTTTCAGATCAAGTAATGTCAGTTACAAATTGAAGGAGAAGGATCTCCATAGAAATTCCTCTCTCTTCCTGATGTCATTCTGACAATAATTATTGTAATGTCTTGTTCATATGATTGTGAATCTTTTTCTAGCACAAAAATCACTTGTAACCAGTTGTTTACGAAATCAAACACCTCCAATATACCTCAATATCATCTTTGATCATGGGTTATATTTAATAAAATCTGATTTTCACAATATACTCATATTTTCATGAAAGGAAATTATTATCAAGTAATTTTCAAATATTTTACCTTATCAAAATATTTTAAAGCATTTAATGATTTTGAAAAAGGTGTTGAATAAGGAGACCATATTGAAACCTATATATATTTGATTTGAAAATATATTCTCTCAGCACATACATATGGTATTTTAAAAGGGCCATTGATTGAAAATTTTAACTCATATCTGGTCCGGCTATTTTTAAAAAATTAAGTTTTATGAGATGTTTTGAAATTATATGTCATATATGATTATTCTCCAAAATGTTTTTTTCTAGAACACCCATATGACCCAAGTTGTACAAGGTGTATTTTGATGAAGGTAGAAAATGATTTTTAACTATCTATAAATCAATGACGCAATGCATTGACCTTCTACCTATGTGAACAAGATAACGATGAAACCATATGGACACCACGATGAAGGTATGTTGTTCTTTATATTTGGAATGGTTTTATTTTATCATATGGTGGTGAAATAAGATAAAAATGATAATATATATTTGGATTCATGAATTAAGATGTTAACATATTAATGTGTTTGGATGAAAATGAATGTTATAAGATAAACTATGAGGTTGAAACATGTTCGGGTTATTTTTGAGTTTTACAAAAAGGAAAACACACATATCGTGTGACAAACTGTCACGTCAGAAAGAGCTGCTAGAATCGAACCCACAACCAATGTGATATTGGGATTCATCGCCTACCATTGGACTATGTGAATTCCCTTGTTAGTATGACTTATTATTTTTAGTTAAATTATTTTATTGATCTTGAATTAGTTGATCTAGGATCTTAGGTTTTATCAAAGGTATATCCATAATTTAGGAAAATGATTTCGTGATTATGTGATAATGGTTATTTTATAATATGTTCTCTTTTTTGGGGAACATTATATGCTAAAGGAAAATAGAATACTATGGGATCTCATTTGTCGAGTAATGATTGATATGTAATGTTTTATTGTGGACATATAATGATTTAGGTTGTTAATGGATATTATTAACCTATCATAGAGAATATGTGATTAGGCTAATTACAATTTAGTATGAGACTTTAAGAGTAGTCGATGTTTTTTTAGAGATTAATGTTAACATCAAATTTAGAAGACTATGTGATTAAATCCGTCTCAGTTTTGTGTTTCAATATTATCTTATATTAAATTGAATAATATTATGGAAAATATTGTACTTAATGGTTTTGTTGAACATTGGTAACTTTTTGTTGAATATTAGAGATTAAGATACGTATTTCTTTTTTATAAAGGATTATACTTTTCATTGATTATCTGATCTCGTACTAACCATATTGGTTTTGGTTGATGGATAAAGACACGGGAAATATATAGTTCATCATATATGGATTATGTGATATTCTATAAGTTGATTCTATAAATTTTTTTGTTACCAAGTCAGTTTGAATACTAATCGTTGGGAGAAAAGATGAGATTTTGGTATAAATTTAGTAAACGATGAAAGTCTACATTTCAAGATTTTTACGTTATGTTATTAGTTAATATCATAAATAAATTCCTCAAAATTATGAAATTTAAATTAAAAAAAAGTAGTTTGTAAACTTTTCTTACCTAGGAATCAAAGACTATTTAACCCATCACATGTTTGTGATTTTCTTGCGGTTACCTTTCTTCTAATCATGTTTTCTATCACTGACCATCAGAACGTGATGGTTTATTTTCTCCCCCATATCCAAGTTTTCATGGAATACTAATAACTGTTGTCTCAGGTGAAATTTGTATTTCTCTATATTTATTTTAAAGTGATAGTTGTATTGAATTTTTTTGAAATGGGACTTTCAATGAAGTTTCCATGCCCAATTTTATATTTGTGAGGACACAATTCCCAAAAGGGTGGAAGGATGTAACATCCCAAGTAAATAAATATTTTAAATTTTTTATATTTATTTTAATTTTTGAAATAAATTGTAATTTTACCATAAATGGGATGTTATATTCAATCTAATACCTGATATGAAGCATCATTTTTCATTGAAAACTTATGTTGCACACAACGTTGAGTTATACTGAAAAATATTTATATAATATTATTATTTTAAATGGTATTTAAATCATAGCCCTTGTATTAGAGGTAACGATCGAAACTAACCATATTATGATTAAATATGTTTCATAAATGTTTTTACATTTATCCATTACATTTTAATGGCTTAAAATAATCATAAATACACTAATATTCATTAAAATGTTGTTTTACCACATTTTAGTGGTAAACCCTCATTAAATCTAATTTTTGTCACATTTATATGTTCTATTGGACGAAGTAAAATTCTTTATTATAATTGGGACATAAAAATTTACATTGGGTAAATTGTTTGTTTTTTTCTGATAAAATTTGTTTATTTCATGAATACTGAAAAATAATGAATTATTAATAAAAACTGCCCTTTATCTAATTTATTTATATGTTTCGATTCCCATTTTGAATTTTTTTAAAGTTTATTTTGATATATTTTTAAAATTTATTCCAATTGGGGTCATTGGAAGAAATTTTACTTTGAAACTGGAAAAAAGTGTCAAAATTTTGATAGTTATTATTTCATAAAAAACATATTTTTTTTATCTTGACAGTGAGAATAGAATTTATATTAATTTATAATACTTATTTGGTTTAAATTTGGAAGAATTTATTCCATATTTAGAATCATAAGATCCAAATTTTGTAAATAGGATGCTTTTATTTTTAGACATTATGAATATTTACTTCAGTAAAAATATTATTTACCATGGTTAAAAGGTAAATCGTGTAAATAAGAGTAACATAATATTATTATAATAATAATAAAATTCGATAACATATGTCTTAATCCTATGGGTTGATACATTTCTGATCATAGACATCCATTGGTTGATTTGGGACCCCATGGGGCCACTTGGGAGTGACAATGACATATTATATTAATTAATTTAATGTAATGAAAAAAATTACTTAAACATATATCTTTTGGTAAATAAATTCTAATATGGGGTTATATAAGTTATATATTAGAATATAAATATTCATTTTAAATATAAAAATATTTCTTACATCATGAAATTTTCATTTATAAATTATACATATCAAAGAAATAAAATTATTAATCACACAATAATGATGTAGTATTTACAATAATAATGATTGATTTCAATTAATAATATTTTAATGATTAAAACAATATCTAAAACCTGTAAAATTAATATTGGATGATTTTATTTAGAAAATTATTTAACTTATATTCAACGTTAATGATTTTTGGACATTTAGAAACCAAAAATAATTACATTATAAAAAAATATTTTTATACATTCCAGAAGAGACCCTCCTCCCCTTCTAAAAATCCCTCACTTCTAACGCATTCCTCACACTTATCAAGGAACATGTCACCTCCAAACTCTACCCAATTATGCTCCATATATCCCTATTCTACTCCTGTAATCTATCCCCTAGGTATAATGATAATTAATAAAACCCTATGGGTCAAACCAAAGGGAGATACCTGATTTAAAGTTAACGAATTCACATTAGTTCGTTTGTTTTATTTTACTTATTACACCCCATAAAATCTATTTGTTCATTTATTTTATGACAAAACAATTATTCAAAATATACTAGGTTGCTTTTATGAGAATTATTATATCTACACTTACACACACCTCAATCTATTGGTTAATAAACCTACTATTTCTTTGGATGATGAACTACTACCTCACAAAACGATGATTGTTCGATCTTCCACTACAGAAAATTTAGGCTATAGACACAGATCTATAGGAATGGTTTTATAGATCTATGGATATAGTATGTTAATTTCCATGGTTTAATAAACACACTGTGGATACTCCTTTTTTTCCGGCATAATCGTTAGGATCCACCCCCCTATACGCAATCTGTCCTCCCTCGACCTCTCTACGCCCTACTCCTCTCTCGAGCTACTCCCCACCGTAAGTCGTTGCGACCTCCTCCCTCGAGCTCCTCTTTGCCAAACATTGCCGCGACCTCCACCCTGGAGCTCCTCCCCATCGAACGCCACCGCAACCTCCTCCCTTGAGCTATCCGCGATCTCGTCCTTGTCGAACTCCACCACTCCTCCCCCGATCCACGACCCTCTTCCTCCCTCTACCTCTTCGTGCCCTCCTCCCCCCTCGAACTCTCCACACCCTCATCCTCTCCGAACACTACCTCTATCGACGACACTTTATTTTTCACTCTAGGAATGTATTTCCTTTTTTATTCCTCTAGATTTGGATTCATTAGTTTCATCTTCCTTTAAAAAATCCTTTAATTCTTAAACATTTCAGGGAAATTCTTAGAATTTTGGTGTGCATCAATTAGAAAATGCTTGAAGGGAAACATCCTATTTAGGCTCATTTGTATGCAGAGACCAACTTATCTAGGAAGTATTTAGAGTTTATTTAGTTCTCTGTCAATGATGAGTTCAATTTTAAGAAACCCATTATCTAAGAAACTCAAATGGATTATTGTTCTTCATGTTTTATTCAAGACAGTTCATTACTAAATTATTAGAGGGAGTCTCTATCTATGGGTAAACTCAAGTCTTTGGTTATCACTCAAATTGAAGAGGGGTGAATGTGTTCTTTATCTTTTGCTGGTGATATGCTAGATATCAAGAAACCTATGTCATATACATGTGAGGTTATCTAGAGCTTGTGAGGATCATCCAATCACAAAGACCATATATCATGGTAAAGTAGAATTCCATGATTGTATTGGAGCAATTGATTTGAAATTAGATTAGGAATAGTATTTTCAGGATTCATCTAACACTTAGCATCAGGAGGGATGAGTGTGTTCTTATTATTTTACTAGTGAGGCATTGGTGGTCATTGTATGAATGACCCATGCAGGGGTGGTCAGCCAACTCATGAATCATCATAGGTGAAACCTGGAGCTTGTGAGGATAATTCGGCCACAAAGGGCATGGTTCTCTTAAAGGAATCATCCTATGATAATTTTGGAGTAGGTAGGCTATAATAAGATACATTTTACCCACATATAGTTTCTGAAAACTTCTCCTAATAAATCATAAAATAAATTAAATAAAAAATTTATCCTTTGTGAATAATATCAGCCACTATAAAAATTCAATTTCTCGCATGAAATTGAAAAAACCAAACTAATCCATAAATCTTCCAAGAATCGAAAAAAAATTCATGAAAATAATGCAACTCATGAAAATCATGCAACTCATGTAAACTCTTTTTACTATAATAAATCATCATTCTTGGAACTTATGTAAGACTATTCGTGAATTTTTATAATTTAAAACATTTATGAATTCCCTAAACCATAATTTTAATATATTTGTTATGATTTTTTATTCACTAGTTATTGATGATTACTTAATATCTTATGAAACAATACATATAATATTAATTCATTTTCAATATTATTTATTTAATGTATGATTATCTACCTCAGAATGGATAGATACCTGATGTACAACATTGATCAGACCACTGATGAATTTCAGAAGGATTTACAATATTGTTTTGACATTGCATTCACTAATTCTTCAGATGACGGATTGATTCGATGCCCTTGTTTTTATTGTGTTTTAAGACCTTGTTTAACTCATGAGGATGTCAGTTACCATATCACTAAAAGTTGTTTCCAGAAAATTTATCCTGTGTGGTGTCACAATGGAGAAAAAGATCAAGTGTTGAATTACTATAGTAGAATTATTCATTTTGAATTACTTATTCTTAGTATTTGCAATCTCATTTTATGTAATTGATTACCCACTTTAATGTTCCACATCCTTGATATGTAATAATTACTTCCCTTTTTTTCATTTTTCGGTGCATAATTGATGCATTTTAATGATCGCATTTCTGAATACATAATGAATACATTTTCAGGTATTCCTATTTTTTATGAATTCATTCTCAAATACACATTGAATACATTTTTATCTAGCGGTATGTTTCTTTCTCATTTCAATTTTGTTTACTGTATTCAATTGAATGCATTCTAATTATGTATACTAAATATTCTTATTTCTCCCCCCATTGAGGTTCATGAAATGAAAATTTTCACTCTCCTGGGGTCTCTGATTCATTCAGCAACATAGTCCTCTTCTTCCCCATCATGTGATGTGTTCCCTAAAGTTTATTATAATATTCTAGAGCCTCCGGTTCATTGCTCTTACCCTCTTATTGATTCGTATATTTCCATGTTAGCAGTTTGGGAACCCAAAATCAAGGAATATTCTATAAAAGATGTCTGTAGAAAATTACATGTGTCCAATTACATGCATTTTAGTACAATTAATATTAATATATAGATTTTATGGGACAAGAACCATGAAGTGGAAATCATTGATGCTTCCCATAAGAAATCCCAATAAAGTGTTTCTGAAGATGTTATTAGCTGGAATGTAAGAGGAATTAAAATACATAATTAATTATCCTACATTGATTGTAGTGGGTTATCAAATTCAAACTATAAGGAGATGAATGAATTATATGGGAAGTACAAATATCTAGGTTTGGGATTTACATTTATGTTCTCCATATGCATCTTCATCATTAAAGACAAAAGATACGTGGCGATTTCATATTTCACCAAACCTGCCCTTAAAACCCTCTGCATTTCATTTCTCTATATGTGTTACATTTACAAACACTTGATATGATATTGATGGGGTTTTTATATAAAACTTATTAAGTCCATTCTTCTATGTTTTTACCATTAATTTTTTAAACATTATATGATTTAATTTCATAGTTTAATATAATATTCAGATTTTTGAATCATCTCACACATTTTGTGAAAAAATACAACACAACCCAAGGGGCGTCAAACTGCATCACTATCCACTCATATCTTTCATGTTTCCCATAGATAGTGGCGCAACCTACTCCATTAAGGAATACTCAACAGATATAGAATAATATTACTCCAACTCTTCTATTGTGTATGTATTGAATGAAATTTGATTTCATTTAAACAGAAATCCTTTATTAATGATCATGTTATTCATTATTCGGATTTACATGTCAATCTGAATATCTATCGGTCAATGTTTATTATGGAGTTATGTATCTTCTATCATGTACATTTGACACACTTATCACATATATATATAAGAAGTGCTTATATCTCACTCTTTTTCCTATTATTTACTTACAGGTGGTTGTTTATGATGAGGTTTATTCTACCCACCACCATATAAGGAAGTGAGTTTAACATCGGATTCAGGTAAGGATTCTTCGATTTTTATTCTTTCGCTCAATTTTAATTTGGGTTTTTGTGATTTTTGGGTTCCCTATCTTTTTGTAGTGCATTTTGCATCTTGTTGAGGACAGTGGAGCACCACATGACTGGGATATCCTCTCAACCTACAGGAATGAGGCCTTCTAAAAGTTCCTCACAAGGCCTGACTCATTGGTTCAGTTTGGTCCAGCTAAGGTTTTCCATGTTATTTTTTATTGGGTTCATTTTTTTTGGTTTATGTCAATTATAACAGGTTCATTTTGTTCGATTTGGGGCTATTTGGTTCAATTAAATTAATTTTAGATCCAATCAGGTATGTTTCATTAGTTTCATTTTTTTCTTGCTCAATTATGTTTTATTGAAGTTAGTTTTGATTTGTTTGAGTCAGTTTCGTTACATTATTTTCAGTTTGGTTCAGTTTAATCTTTTTCAAAACCATTTGGTTTGGTTCCAATTTACTCAAATTGGCTTGATGCTGTTTGATTTAGTTCCAGTCATATTAGTATATTTTTTATTATTGTAGTTAATTTGACTTGGATTTTTTGTATAATAACACATATTAGCATGTTTTTGGTTTTCCCAATTCAATTGTCCCACCTCCTCCCACTCCCTTCACTCCTGGATAGAAGATGCTGCACCCCAGATGTCGATGGACTGGGCCAACACATCGCAATCACGACGCGGTCACGCCACGGTCACACCGCGGTAATGTCGTGATTTCACCCTGCTCCAGCCACATCCAACCCACACCACACACCTTCCACCTTCATTTCAGCCCACTTCCACCAACATTCCAGCCCGAAACAACCCCCCCTTCCACCATTGAATGATCCCGCACCATCCCCCAGCAGCTGCAACCATCCCCCTTAGACCATAATTCCAGCCTCCTCCCGCTCCCTTTTCTCCTGGCCAGAAGATGCTGCCTCGTGGATGTCGCTGGACCGGGCCAACACGCCGTAGTCACACTGTTGTCACGCCACGGTCACGCCGTGGTAACGCCGCGGTAACACCGCAGTCACGTCGCGGTCACTCCGCGGACACACCGTGGTAATGTCTTGATTCGGCCCTGCTCCTGCCACATCCTGCCCAAACCACCCCTACCACCTTCATTTCATCCCACTGCCACCAACATTCCATCCCTCAACACCCCCCCCCCCCCACTGCCACCTTCGAATCAGCCCCCACCATCACCCCAGCACCTGCAACCAGTCCCCTTCTACCAGCATTCCATCCTCCTCCCGCTCCCTTCGCTCCTGGCCGGAAGATGCTGCCCCGCGGATGTCGATGGACTAGGCCAACACACTGTGGTCATGCCGCGGACATGCTGCGGTCACACTGCAGTCATGCCGCGGTCATGCCGCAGTCTTCCATTATACTATTTCATGCCTCTATTTTCACATACAAGCAAGGGTTTTTTGCATGAATCTATGTTTTTCTCCTTCTTCAATGATTGATGAACTGATCCTTTTATATTTATCACATGGCATAGACTTCTTAGGTTTATTACCCAAAGATATATGATCTTCCTTCATTAAAAACTTCTTGGTAATAGTGTTTCCAACTTCATTTTTTAACATTTTTCAAAGGAATTTTCTGTCCATTTTTCATCATCAGTGGTCTTCATTATCCTTTGTTTTTAACACATTCTTAGATGATCATGCTCCATTCTAAACATGTATGTTTCACATTTACTTATGATGTAGCGACCCTTAATTCTTTGATTCTTTTGTGAGGGTTGTAGGTTGCAATGGCATGATGAGGATCCTAATCTGATTAATGGAAGGGATATGAACGAAATACCTACATGCTCACCTCTTACCCTGAAAACATCATTAGGACAGGTATGGCTGAGAATCAGGTATTCGGTTCGATATCCTCAACTTTATTGGATTTGAGAATATCAATCACTACAATTTATATTTGGATGTAGTGGATAGTTGGATATTGATTTCACTGTACATGAAATATTAATTCAATTTGAATAAATATTAGGTTTTAAAACACTCCAAATCCTCCATTTACGCAACAAAAGGGGTTGAAAATTCTAACATAATGGATTATCATGTCCTCAAGGAGTTTAATTAAAATAGGGTTATTCTCTCTTTTTTTCTATTAGTTTTAGCAAGTGATTCATTTGTCTTTTATTATAAAATTGTGTTATTAAATCATTCCAATTAGGCATATAGTTTATCAGGCATACACATTTAATGAACATTCTTTCAATTTTCAATTTTGTTATACAATTTTTGCAATTGGTTTAACAAACTGAATGCATAAAGTTTATTAAATAAACTGTATGAATCATATATATTTCATACAAATTATTAAATCAAATATATAAAATTTATCCAATAAACTGGATTCCTAAACTAAATAAACTATATAAACTGTATGCAGTTTATTCAATAAACTAAATACAATTTATTGAATAAACTCAATGTCGTTAAACTATATAAATTATATACATAAACTGAATACATCTTATTGAATAAACTATGTAAACTATATTTAGTTTATTTATTAATAAATCTAATCAACTTGATTCAATAATTTATTTCAAAGATGTATGTTGGTGGACTGCCACTGATAATGGTTTTGGGGTGAGCTATGTTTACACCCGGCCATATACCCGGTATTTCTCCCTTGAATATTTTTTCTTTTAAATCAATAATTCTTATTTTATTTAGGTAATATGATCTCAAACTATGAAATATTTATAATCTATGCATGTTTTCTACTGGGTTATTCTTCTATATGTATACATGAGTTTAGATGATATATAAACACACAAATCTTCTATGGCATCTTATAAGTGTGTATATGTATCTATAAGCACACCAAACTTTTCGAAATATCTGAACTTTATATGATTATAAATGGGCTGGGTAGGGGGAGGGGTTAGGAAGGGGGGAAATGAGATAGGAAGAACTGGGTAGGGGGAGGGGGCTGGTGGGGGATGGGGCTGGGCTGGGGGATGGGGCTGGGTAGGAGGGAGGGGATGGTGGGGGAAGGGGATGGGTAGGGGGAGGGGATGAGAGGGGAAGAACTGGGCTAGGGGGAGGTGGTGGTGGGGGATGGGGCTGGGCAGGGGGGATGCGGCTGGGCTGGGGGAGGTGCTGGTGGGGGAAGGGGCTGGGCCGTGGGGAGTGGATGAGAGGGGAAGAACTGGGCCGGGGGGAGGGGGCAGGTGGGGGCTGGGGCTAGGTAGGGGTGGAGGGGGCTGGGTAGGGGGGATGGGGATGGGAAGGTGGGAGGGGGTCGTGGGGGAAGGGGCTGGGCAGGGGGGAGGGGATGAGAGGGGAAGAACAGGGTAGGGGGAGGGGGTTTGTGAGGGATGGGGTTGGGCAGGGGGGAGGGGCTGGTGGGGGATGGGGCTGGGAAAGGGGGAGGGGATGAGAGGGAAAGAACTAGGCAGGGGGAGGGGACTGGTGGGGGAGGGGGCTTGTGGGGGATGTTGTTGGGCAGGGGGGAGGGGCTAGTGGGGGATGCGGTTGGGTGTCTTCCTCCATTTGAAGGAAAATGATATCAGAGAAGATAGACCAACTCTCTTTTTCATACCGGTAATGCATCTAGAATAATCTAAAATTAATTTCATGTTCATAACAACTACCCATTGTATATTACATATTACAGAATCAAAATATTATTTATTTTCAATTTTCTACCCAACTGTTGATTGTGTTTTCATTTCATTGTGCTATGATTTATTAATGGTTGTTTTTTTAGAATGAAGAAAACCATTTTTGTTATTTTACAGTCACCCTCCTGTTTTAATTGGGTCCATTGCAAAAGTCCACTAGAATGCAACTGAAGAGATCTAATGGATGGATGGGTACTTTTGGTTAACCTTGTTTGTCATTTCCTTCATTTTTACTCATTTCTAGTGTTGTGTATTACATCTTTTTATGGGTGTTTTACTGCTCATACAGTTTGAACTACTTTAGTTAGCTTTTAGATTTTGCGGGTTATGTACGAAACAAGGCAAATTGAAATTATGGTAAGATTCAAATGGCAGAATGGTTTGGGGGTGGGTAGGACTAGCAGGGGGAGGGGAATCTATCCAGGGTTTGGGGGGGATCTGTCAAGGGTCTGGGGGAATCTGTCCAGGGTCTGGGGGGAATCTGTCTATGGAAAGGGAGATCTGTCCAGGGTCTGGGGGTTGTCCAGGGTCTGGGGGGGGGGGCTGCTGTCCAGGTGGGTCCAGCAGGAGGCTGCTGCTGTCCATGGGGGTCTAGCTGGGGGGTGCTGTAGAGACCCAAAGCTTGACGTACAAGAACATTACATTACTTTTGTAGAATACTTAGTACATAACAAAACACACACACAAGGACCGTAATAGTTTAGTGTATTTGCAAACTCGGAATAAAATCTTCTAATCGTGGTGAAAGATCTTCAATATCTCCCATAAATATCTTCTTCTTTTTCCTAAAACCTTTCTTTATATCCTGGGGAAAAGAAAACATAAAAGGGTGAGCTCAAATGCTCAGTAAGGGTAAACAAAAGAAATATCAATCACATCATATACATAAGAATATAGCTTTTGGAAACCTTAACCTGCAAAAGAGCTCATAATATCATAACATGGGATAAATCATAGAAGTGAAATGTAATCCCAATAATCACAACATAAAACATGAAACCTTGTGGCATACACACATAATCATAGAGAATCATTTCTTGTTAGTCAAAACTCATTGCCAAGACTATCTTAGTGGACAAAGTCCCTTTCTGAACCGATTCACCCTCGTTTCAGTCCTGTTTCACTGAACTGGTATAACCTACCATTCCAGCCATGTCTATCTCATGAGATATAAAATCTTTACCCAATGAATTGGAGGGAGATATAGGTCCCACCCATCTCATAATGATACCATTCTTATGTGTGCCACAAAATCATAAATCATACATCATTTCATAACCCATGTAATGCAAATAGGTATCTTAAACATCATGACATCATAAAACAATGCATATAAGATAAAGGAATTCATAAAAATAATTCCATCACAACATGATCAAATCAATGTAAGAATAGGGATAAAAACAGAACCCTTTATTATCTTAGATGGAAAATAATTTTGATAAAACACTTGAACTCCATTCTTGAGGAAAATATCCTTTCTTCTTCAATTTTTTTTCCTTTCTTAACATGTCATACGACTTTAAACTAAAAGAATATGATTAAAAATAAACATGAAAACTTATAAAGGAAGCTTCTTGGAAATAATGTTTTAAAAATCCATTCATGCCGTATAAGTTAAAAAAAACATTCGTCGTACTTTTTTCGGAAAAGTCAAAAAGTACCTCGTACGAAAAACGACAAAAGATTCCTTTCATATTCTTTACTAAAAACTCACCGAAGGGTAAAATTGGATTTAAAAACTTTTAGGTGGATGGAAATAATATTACATATTGAGGAAATGTGGATTTGGATGATAAAATACACCCCAGTAAATACCAAAGTATAAACAATCTCGGATAAAAATGAGATTGTTATATTTCCCTTACCTTAGGTCCGACTTGCTTTGTATGTGTCCGAACCTCCTGTATAATGATTTAAATCATGTTATTGACTTATTCCAGAATCATATGCATTGTTATTATATCATATATGGTCCACTTATGACTTTATATTACCCGTTCTTTTGTAAATTCATGTTAAAGTATCGTTTTGGGTAAAATCGTCTCATTTGTCATTCGTGTTTTTAACTTGTAATTATTCATATGATTACTTAGATCATGATTACTTAATTCCAGAATATAAAACATGATTTATATATATATATTTATAATATACAAATATAATAAATCAGTAAATGGAAATAAATACACCGTTCAGGGAGACGGTAGTCCGTACGTACGCATGAACGCTGTTTTCGTTTCCTTATTGAATTGAATGGAATTAAGTAGATGACATACATATAAATATAAATAATTCCAGTATCATTATTAGGTCATATATTTCATTAGTACTTATTATATATACTTTATAATCATTCATGAATGGTTAATCATTGAGAATGTATCTCATCGCGCCGTGGAGACGGTAGTCCGTACGTACGCACGAGCGATGATATTGTTCCCATGGTTGTGGAATTGTGTTGAAGTGTATGTATACTATTTCAGTATAAATATCACTTTATAATAATCATATACAGTTACTCATTACACCATTATACCCATCCAATTAAGGTGGTGATGGAAAATAGATTACACCACGGCGTGGAGACGGTATTCTGTACGTACGCACGCGCGGTGATTTCCTTTTTCCGTAGGATGGATAGAAGGTTAATTATAGTTGTTTAATATTTATAATAACATATCAGTATATAATAAATACTGAAGTTATTACTTTATCATGAAACAACTAAAGAAGAAGATGTTTAAGAAGAAATAAATTGAAAAAGATCGGTAATGGATATTACCTCTTTTTGACGCGCCTTCACTTATCCTCCACTTAAAGAACTAAGGATGGTCTTTGAAGAAGACCAGGACCTCTAGGATGATACTAGGGAAGTGGAGAAGTGATTTTAGCAGGGGTTGGCCGAGCTTTAATGCACAAATTGGTGTGAGGAGGAGAGGGAGGAGGTGCCCTTTTATAAGGGAGGAGAGGGGCATCTTAGGAAAATCACTAAATATTATATTATATTAAGGTCAAATTAGGTTTATAAAGGTTCCAAATGATCTTATTTCGAAGATAAAGTGGGGATGGGTCTAAATCCTCTCATCCAATAGGATTTAGACAAATTTAGGTTATTATTTTAACCTTATCAAATAGATTTAACTCTAAGTTAAATAATTTAACTTTTACCGTGTCTTTTTGTTTTCTTACACTATATGGTTAATAAACTTACTATATCAAGTCAAACGAACCTCAAGTTGTTTATTATTAATATATCTATCCTTATCTAAGTCATTTGGCTGAAACTTAGATTTTTAGGAATTAAATAACAATTAATAATATAATATTTGTTTTAAAAACTAATTTATGTCAATTTTGACACTATTTGGTACCTGATTTTTATGAAATTTCTAACAGAATGATAAGTTCAAAAAAAATTTACTAAAATCAACGATAACATGACATATTAACCTATAAAATTAGTTTAAGTTATAAAAAGTCTCAAATTACATTTATTTGGGCATTTATAACATCAATTATGTTAATATTTTCTTAATAAGGTAATTACCGCATCATTGTTGTGTCATAAATAATTAAATTATATAATGTATAAAAATTACAAATAAAATAACATTATGTAGGAAATCTTTTTATATTTCTAATGAATATTTATAGTCTAAATTATATTATGTATAACCCTATATTAAAAATGTTTTAGTAAATAAACTTTGATTTTAACTCTTTTAACTCTTCTTTGAATTAAATAATAATAAATGTCCTAATCTAATCCAAGTGGGCCTAAATGATAATATTTTACAGTTAAGGTTGTTTTTGGTCGAGATACACCTGTCCAATAGGATTAGGACATGTGTTAGGGTAATATTAATATCATTTTTACCCTTAATTGCGATATTTACCTTTAACCGTGGTAAATAAATTTAAAAAGTTACTAATCACCAAAAAAAAATTCATCTCATTGAACCACATTTTACTTACTGACATCAATCGTGTCTCTCGGATTTTTGAAATTCCATTCACAGAAGCGGTAAATTTATGATTTATGAAAAAATTAATGTTTTTAACTACCACTTAGTAGTTTCACTATTCATCAAAAATTGAAGTTTTTCAGAAAAAAGCCAAAATTTCACCCTAAGCTATAATTGATATTCCGAATTCAAAAATGATTTCTATTTTACAAAATTCCTAACATATAAGTTGTATTAATTAATTTTATAATTAATTTCCGCTGTCACAACAAATAGCGTGTTTTTTAAGAGATAATAACTATCAAAAGATTAACACTTGTTTATGTCTGGTGTAAATGTGAAATTACATCCAATGACCAACATTGTATTGAATTGTAAAAATATATTCTAAATATACTTTATAACCACTCAAATTAATAAATTATCACTATTAATTATTTCGATAAAAATAGTTGTTTTTAATTAAAATTTAGCAATTTTAACTATTCATCAGAAAATGAAAGTTTTCCAAAAAGTACCAAAATTTCACCGTAGGCTCAATTCGATACTCCGAATCCAAAAATGAAGTCCATTTTGAGAGATAAAATTTCTAAAATTTTAAAAGGTGGTTATTACTATTCATAACGGCTAGTTTTAATAATATTTTAATAGCATATCGTTGTTTAGTGAAACTCGGTATTGCGTACTACACACGCTATCGAGGAAGGTCGCGACTGCGTGTAATACAAGGAAATTCAAGGATGCGTGTTGAGCAAGCTTCTTTTGGTGTAGTGTATAACACAGGAAATTAATTAAATTAAAAAGAATATTTTTCATAAAATCTCGGGGTGTTACATTCTTCCCCCCTTAAAATGAATTTCGCCCTCGAAATTCGTCGGGGTTATAAATGGTTTACTATACGAAAGTTTCTTTGATAGAAACCCACATCGTAAAAAGCAATACCAAAACTAATCTTTAAAAACCAAAGTATGAAACTTAACGGTTACCCAAATAAAATAATCACTGGGTTTCCACATAGGTGAAAATATGGATATGGAAGAGAAATCTAACCATCATGTTATGATGGAGAGTGGTAGAGAACATGGCTATGGAAAAGCCAGCAATCACAAAGCCATAAATTTGTGATGATCTAGGGTACCATCTAATTCATCGGATATAAGGGCACTAGGACAACATTTTTGGGTTTCAAGATCATTTCCCTAAAGATGAAAATTTGAATTAGAATAAATACATACTTTATTTTGGTACAATCTCACTATTGTTCGTGCCATGAACAATTTACACTTCATCTCTTAAATAAATGAAGTTGAATTTGTTATTCGTGAAGTGTTAGCAGATCATGTGATAGAATGACGGGTCATTCCATCTGTCTCAAACAAAATGTTAGCAAAAATTATATACATAAGTCGATCTATAGTGAGATTAATCATATTTGGTTCCTAAAATGGACTTATACTTCATATATCATACTGCTTAATATAATAAAACTAGTTTCTACTAAACAGGTACCTCCTGTAGGCCAGTGGTAGGCGATAAAGGCCAGTCGCACTTTGGTTGTGGGTTCGATCTCCACAGCCTTGTCCGATGCGATGGGCTGTCGCCAGTCTTGCAATTTATCCTTTTTCTAAAACTATATTACTATAACATCCCATCAATAATATCGAAAAAACTTCTATCCTTAAACAATAATAACTTTTGTCCAACATAATCCATTCCAATCTTTAGTCTTATTCATAATACTGCAGTCCACTCTCATAACATAGTGAAAACGATTACCAGAGATTTAATACCATCGTTGATCCCCATATAACATAAGATATGTTTTGTTGGTCACATTCCAAACATTCAAAGTCCTTAATCATGTATTCTCTTGAATACCTCAGTGAAAACATGAATGCAGTTAAAATTTAACACCTTCCACATACCAAAATCCTGAAAATTCTATATACTCAAACCATGATATCACATAGTCCTTATATCAATCATGATCTCATGAATACTGTTAAACATTTCATTTTCTTGTTTTCCCTTTATTATGCGCATAATATCTCAATCCCTTTGAATACCACATTAGACCAATACATAAATATTCCAATGCTCCATGATACAACATTATTTTGGAATCCCATTACATAAACACTTAATCATTCCACCACATCATTGTCATATTCAACAATGCCAATAGTGATCACATGTGACTTCCCTTTTTTCCTTTAACTTAAGCGGTTGCTCATGTCAATCATCACTAACCCTTGGATTAGGGCATTTATTAGCATAATGCCCTATTTCCTTTCATTTGAAGCATTGAAGTGTTGGTTGTGCGTTCTCTGCAGTGTTTGCTTTATTCACATCATTAGAATCCCTTTTTCCATTACTTCGATACTCAGCTGCTCGATGACCTTCTTTTCCACACTTAAAACATTTTCTAGTCCCTTTAAGACAATCTCCACCATGCTTCTTTCCTAACTTTGTGCATAAGGAAACATTCATCTTTTTTTCACCATTATTCTGAGATTTCTCCTTGAACTCCATCTTTCATTTCTTGTCAAAACCATGAGATGGATATGTAACACCAACTTCCATTTCTACATTGATAGCACAACGCACAATTTCTTCATAGCTACTGAAGTCTCTTATAGCTAATGCCCTTCGAAGACATGGTTTTAAGCCACTGAAAAATCGATCAACTTTACTTTCAGGTTGGATGATAATGCCAGATGCATACCTTGCAAGTCTTGTAAAATTTTCTTGGTATATACCAACAGATTCATCATCCTTCTGCTTCAACTCAAGAAACTCCTTTTCCATCTTTGTTCGAAGAATACGAGGGAAGTACTTACTGAAAAAAAATTTCTTGAACTAGTCCCATTCCATGGACTCAATTTCATCTCTTGGCCTCGTATTCTTGATAAGATTCCACCATTGATCAGCTTCACTTTCCAAACGGTATAATTCTAAGATGACTTTATCATGTTCAGAACATTGAAGAACTGAAAATATCTTTTCAGTGGTACTGATCCATTGTTCAGCAACAAGTGGATCGGAAGTCCCACTGAAAGAAGGTGGATGTTGCCTCATGAAGGACTCAATAGAATATTGTTCTCTTCTCTGCTCATTTGGAAGTCCAGAATGATTCATATCTTGTGTAAGGATATCAATAAGATTTTTCACTCCATCTCCCATAACATTTGTTTGTTCAGGAGGACAATCATTTCATTGTCCATTACATTGATCAACACGGTTCCTTCGGGTTCCAGCCATCGTCTAAAACCCAAAAAGAATAGTGTGAGAGGAAAAAATCATGCTAGGGAAAACAACATAATAAAGGGGGAGTACCTTCAATATCTAACATCTTAGGGTTAATTCTATGATCGTTAGCATAGTTCTAGTACTATAACCTATACGTATACTTAACCTTAGGGACATCCCTAGACATACCTTAGAAATATCTCTAGGGATCTCACTAGTGTTTTCGCATCCTAGATTCCAAAGGTTAACTAAACCTTTCCTCTGATACCAACTGTAGAGACCCAAAGCTTGACGTACATGAACCTTACATTACTTTTGCAGAATACTTAGTACATAACAAAACACACACACAAGAACCGTAAAAGTTTAGTGTCTTTGGAAACTCAGAATAAAATCTTCTAATTGTGGTGAAAGATCTTCAATATCTCCCATAAAGATCTTCTTTTTTTCTCTAAAACCTTTCTTTATATCCTGGGGAAATGAAAACATAAAAGGGTTAGCTCAAATGCTCAGTAAGGGTAAACAAAAGAAATATCAATCACTTTATATACATAAGAATATAGCTTTTGGAAACCTTAACCTGCAAAAGAGCTCATAATATCATAACATGGGATAAATCATAGAAGTGAAATGTAATCTCAATAATCACAACATAAAACATGAAACCTTGTGGCATACACACATAATCATATAGAATCATTTTTGTTAGTCGAGACTCATTGCCAAGACTATCTTAGTGGACTCCCTTTCTGAACCGAGTCACCCTCGTTTCAGTCCTGTTTCACTGAACTGGTATAACCTACCATTCCATTCATGTCTATATCACGAGATATAAAATATTTACCCAATGCGTTGGAGGGAGATATAGGTCCCACCCATCTCATAATGATACCATTCTTATGTGTGCCACAAAATCATAAATCATACATCATTTCATAACCCATGTAATACAAACGGGTATCTTAAACATCATGACATCATAAAACAATTCATATAAGATAAAGGAATTCATAAAAATAATTCCATCACAACATGATAAAATCAATTTAATAATAGGGATAAAAACAGAACCCTTTATTATCTTATATGGAAAATCATTTTGATAAAACACTTGAACTCCATTCTTGAGGAAAATATCCTTTCTTCTTCAAAATTTTTCTTCCTTTCTTAACATGTCATATGACTTTAAACTAAAATAAGTTGATTAAAAATAAACTTTAAAACTTGTAGTGGAAGCTTCTTGGAAATAATTATTTAAAAATCCATTCATTCCGTATAAGTTAAAAAAAACATTCTTCATACTTTTGTCGGAAAAGTCAAAAAGTGCCTCGTACGAAAAACGACAAAAGATTCCTTTCATATTCTTTACTAAAAACTCACCGAAGGGTAAAACTGGATTTAAACAATTGTAGGTGGATGGAAATAATATTACATATTGAGGAAATATGGATTTTGATGATAAAATACACCCCAGTAAATACCAAAGTATAAACAATCTCGGATAAAAATGAGATTGTGATATTTCCCTTACCTTAGGTCCGACTTGATTTGTAAGTGTCCGAACCTCCTGTATAATGATTTAAATCATGTTATTGACTTATTCCAGAATCATATTTATTGTTATTATATAATATATGGTCCACTTATGACTTTATATTACCCGTTCTTTTGTAAATTCATGTTAAAGTAGCGTTTTGGGTAAAATCGTCTCATTTTTCATTCGTGTTTTTAACTTGTAATTATTCATATGATTACTTAGATCATGATTATATAATTCCAAAATATAAAACATGATTTATATATATATATATATATTCAGAATATACATATATAATAAATTAGTAAATGGAAAGAAATACACCCTTCATGGAGACGGTAGTCCGTACGTACGCATGAACGCTGTTTTTGTTTCCTTATTGAATTGAATGGAATTAAGTAGATGACATACATATAAATATAAATAATTACAGTATCACTATTAGGTCATATATTTCATTAGTACTTATTATATATACTTTATAATCATTCATGAATGGTTAATCATTGAGAATGAATCTCATGGTGTCGTGGAGACGGTAGTCCGTACGTATGCACGAGCGATGATATCATTCCCATGGTCGTGGAATTGTGTTTAAGTGTATGTATACTATTTCAGTATCAATATCACTTTATAATAATCATATATAGTTACTCATTACACCATTATACCCATCCAATTATGGTGGTGATGGAACATAGATTACACCACGGCGTGGAGACGGTATTCCGTACGTACGCACACGCGATGATTTCCTTTCTTCGTAGGATGGATAGAAGGTTAATTAGAGTTGTTTCATATTTATAATAACATATCAGTATATAAGAAATACTGATGTTATTACTTTATAATGGAACAACTAAATAAGAAGAAGTTGAAGAAGAATGAAATTGAAAAAGATCGGTAATGGATATTACCTCTTTTTGACGCGCCTTCACTTATCCTCCACTTAAAGAACTATGGATGGTCTTTGAAGAAGACCAGGACCTCTAAGATGATACTAGAGAAGTAGAGAAGAGATTTTATCAGGGGTTGGCCGAGCTTGAATTTTCAAATTGGTGTGAGGAGGAGAGGGAGGAGGTGCCCTTTTATAAGGGAGGAGAGGGGCATCTTAGGAAAATCTAAAAATATTATTTTATATTAAAGTAAAATTCGGTTTATAAAGGTTCCAAATGATCTTATTTCGAAGATAAAGTGGGGATGGGTCGAAATACTCTCATCCAATAGGATTTAGACAAGTTTAGGTTATTATTTTAACCTTATCAACTAGATTTAACTCTAAGTTAAATAATTTAACTTTTACCGTGTCTTTTTGTTTTCTTACACTAAATGGTTAATAATCATACTATATCAAGCCAAACGAACCCAAAGTTGTTTATTATTAATATATATATACTTATCTAAGTCATTTGGCCGAACCATAGATTTTTAGGAATTAAATAGCAATTAATAATATAATATGTTTTTAAAAAACTAATTTATGTCAATTTTGACACTATTTGGTACATGATTTTTATGAAATTTCTAACAGAATGATAAGTTCTAACCAAGTTACTTAAATCAACAATAACATGTCATATTAACCTATAAAATTAGTGTAAGCCATAAAAAGTCTCAAATTACATTCATTTGGGAATTTATAACATCAATTATGTTAATATTTTATTAATAAGGTAATTACTACATCATCGTTGTATCATAAATAACTAAATTATTTAAAGTAAAAAAATTACAAATAAAATAAAATTATGTAGTAAATCTTTTTATCTTTCTAATGAATATTTATAGTCGAAATTATATTATGTATATCCCTATATTAAAAATGTTTTAGTAAATAAACTTTTATTTTAACTCTTTTAACTCTTCTTTGAATTAAATAATAATAAATGTCCTAATCTAATCCAAGTGGGCCTAAATGATAATATTTTACACTTAAGGTTGTTTTTGGTCGAGATAAACTTGTCCAATAGGATTAGGACATGTGTTAGGGTAATATTAATATCATTTTTACCCTTAATTACCATATTTACCTTTAACCGTGGTAAATAAAAGTAAAAAGTTACTATTCACCAAAAATTATTTTCTTCTCATTGAACCACATTTTACTTACTGAAATCAACTGTGTCTCTCGGATTTTTGAAATTCCATTCACAGAAGTGGTAAAATTACAATTTATGAAAAAATTAATGTTATTAACTACCACATAGTAGTTTCACTATTCATCAAAAATTGAAGTTTTTCAGAAAAATGAAAAAAATTATTCCAAAGCTATAATTGATATTCCTAATTCAAAAATGATTTCTATTTTACAAAATTCCTAACATATAGGTTGCATTAATTAATTTTATAATTAATTTCCACTGTCACAACAAATAGCGTGTTTTTAAGAGATAATAATTATCAAAAGATTAACACTTGTTTATGTCTGGTGTAAATGTGAAATTATATCCAATGACCAACATTGTATTGAATTGTAAAAATATATTCTAAATATACTTTATAACCACTCAAATTAAAAAATTATCACTGTTAATTATTTCGATAAAAAAAGTTGTTTTTAATTAAAATTTAGTAATTTTCACTATTCATCAGAAAATGAAAGTTTTCCGAAAAGTTCCAAAATTTCACCTTAGGCTAAATTCGATACTCGGAATCCAAAAATGAAGTCCATTTTGAGAGCTAAAATTTCTAAAATTTTAAAAGCTGGTTATTACTATTCATAACAGCTAGTTTTAATAATATTTTAATAGCATATCGTTGTTTAGTGAAACTCGGTATTGCGTACTACACACGCTATCGAGGAAGGTCGCGATTGCGTGTAAGACAAGGAAAGTCAAGGATGTGGGTTGAGCAAGCTCCTTTTGGTGTAGCATACAACAGAAGACATTAATGAAATTAAAAGGAATATTTTTCATAAAATCTAGGGGTGTTACAGGTGCTGTCCAAGGGGGTCCACCAAGGGGGCGAGAGTTGTGCAAGGGGTGAAAGGGATGTTTGGGGAGGTGACTATTGTCCGGGGGGCTTTTGTTTTATGATATAGTAAGAGGAATTTGATTATGTTCATTGGTATTGGAAAAGCAAAGGATGATGTCGGCATTGTCACAAATAATGCATGCATTGTCCTCCAGTGCTAGCTTTTTCCAGTTGTGATCGCGTCGCAGCTGTGATGGTGTTGTCCAACAGCAAACAAAGGTCTCCCAGTTGTCTCTCTCCTTGATCGGGTACTCACAGACAACTTCAAAAGTATTCCACTGACTTTGTATTCCTAAGATGTCTATATGGCTTGAAAAAAGAAGATATAACTGCCTTTCTGCCTAGATCATAACTTATGATCCATTCTTTACTTATATGTGGCAAGCATAAGATTCCATCACTTCCAGAAATGAGAATTATATTTATGGGATTGTGTAAATATACAATGTAATTAAAATTCTAGTCAACTTTGATCATTAGGTTTTCACCTTGATAAGGAATAAAGTGACATTATTAACTGATGTCCACATGGAGATGAAATCAAGATCAAGATTCATGGGAATGTGTTAATTATATATGAGAAAGTGTTGGATTGGTGTTGCCTGATCCAGTTGGGATGAATTCTTGTGGCCCGAAACTGTCACGAGTCGAGCTCTGCGGTGAGCTCGTTTGGGGTTGCTGGGGGCAACGCGGCCCTACTCCGGGGGTTCGGGGGCCGAAGGGTCCTGATCGAATTTTTCGCTAGTGTAGTAGTGCGGACTTCGGAGTCACTATAACACTTTTGACATAGGTGACCACCTTTCACTATAGAGACACGGGGTGGGGAACCAGGGGAAAACTGGTAGGGGGACTGGTAGGGGGCAGAGCCAAATGGAAAATAAGTGGGAGACATGCAGGGTGGGGTGGCAGGGGGTGGAAGGTGTGTGGATGGTAGGGGCACCAGTAGGGGGTGGAAGGTGTGTGGATGGTAGAGGGACCAGTAGGGGGTAGGGGGACTGGCAGGGGGTGGCAGGGGGCAGGGAGGGACAGGCAGGGGGACTAGCATGGGGAAGGGGGACAAGCAGGGGACTAGCAGGGGGGTGGTAGGGGACTAGCAGGGGGAAGGGGTGGAAGACAGGCATGTAGTCCAGCTATGTTTTTTATTGCAGTTGGATCTATATCCATGGTTTCTAACGGTGGATATAAGGCTTGTTTGTGATTTACCTTCTTCCACGGTTTGAAAATGTGGCTATAAGACTTTAGCCACGGTTTTAAACCGTGGATATTGGGATTTATCCAGTGTTTGGACCATGGATATAGGCTTTAGCCACGGTTTTAAACCATGGCTATAGAAGTTGGCCTATAGCCACAACAATACCAGCCACAGTTCATTGAACTGTGGCTGTAACCTATAGCAATGGTTTTTGGGCTTATAGCCACGCTTTCAAACTGTGGCTATAGCCTAAATTTCCAGTAGTGATTCTCCTACCACCTCTCATGGTTGTCATTATGATGGAAGTGTATTTATATATGATATTTTTTATGTTTTCAATATTCTTCAGTTATTTTTATTTACAAACATACCATTATTCTTTCTAATATGTGTAAATACAACAATTTCATTAGAGATAGTGCACACTACCGCCCGCTCAAGGTGATATGATTTATTTGTGACATAAATGGAACATATAAAGGATGGGGATAATGAAATTATGAAATATATATATATCATATTTTATTGTAATTTAATTATAATATTCCTATGTATCATTATGTTTTCATTCAATTAAATATGAAATAAAAAGAAAGTAGTGTTCATGCATACATACAGCTTACCGTCTCCATGAATGGTGCATTTCATTTCGTATCTCCAAATTTTATGTAATAGTACAAATACATATATATATTGGGTATATATGATAAATATGATATCTAAAACATGATTATCATTCTAGAGATAATATAATTTTGACCACGTGAACAACATGTAATTATAAAAAGTTCATTTTTGACTCAAGTACCAAATATCGACAAAACGACCAATATTAACATAAATGATTTAAAAATGCTTATAACTTTGTAATATATAATATAAAAGAATTATTAAACATTAAAAGGTTTCTTATGAAAATATAAATTATCTTTATTATAGTATTTAGGATATTAAAGAATGATCGAGTCAAGTCGGACACGAGGTATGGGACTTTTTATCTCAATTTTAATTTCGTGAGATATCATTGATCATCAGTTATTTATTTAATGTGGTGCATTGTGTACTATGATTTGATGCATATTATCATGATTTTATTTATATTCATGGTATTCAGGGATTTATTTGTTTATTATTACATTTTGGGTTTAATACTTGATTGATTACAATGTGGTAAGTGTTTTTCATCTCACATTTTATTCCCATGAGATTCATGCAATTTTTTCCAATATTTAATTTTGTGTGGTGTATGTAATTCCAATGATTGTATTCATTGTATAATGTACTTTAATTTATGTGTATTGAAATATTTATTGAATGATCCTTCCTTTATTGGGTGTATGTTATGTAAGTAAACAAATCAGTGAGGGAACCTTTCACCATCCCATTTTAGTCAATGAATTATATTTGTTATGTCTTTTAATTTACATATTCTTATGATGGGATATGTTATTTTGTATCTTTGTTGCTGGAAATTATATTTCAAAGTTATGAGATACCCTTTTATATCTCATCATCTAATATTTGTAATTTTAAAGTGACGTCGTTAGGCTGTTGAATATTTTTAATGGATCTTCTTAACCCAATTTCAATTCATTGGGATAAACTTCTTCAACTTGATTATGTCATGATATGAATATGTGTGAATTAACTGTGATTTATTTAAACCTAATATCAAATTACATTGGTTTTATTATTATTTTTCACCGATATTCATGTCATTTATTTGTCAATAATCTATGTATATGATCTTGGTAAGTGACTTTTTCTCAATTTACATTCCATTGACACTTATTTATCGTTATACACCAATTCACTTTTATATGGTGTATATAATGTATTTTGGAATATTATATCATTAATATTATTATTCTCATGATATGATAATGTTATGATTAATATTATTCTTTAATTATTTTTATTCAAGCTTCTCTCATTTGGTTAGTAACTAATTAACTAAAATATCTTTTTAAATGATTAAAATATTTATTCTTGGAAATCATTCTCATTAATTTCCATGTTTCCAAAATTATTTCAATGCCTTATTTATATGGACATGAATGGTTTTAAATTAAAATTTCTTTCAAATGTATCAAAGTGGTGTGTGACACTATGATTCAAAAACCTCTGTATTAAATTCTTTAAATGGTTTTGAAAATTGTTCGATAAATCATTTCTTATTTCAATATATGTATATGATATATTGTGATTGGAATGAGTAAATGGTATATTTTCTTTTATTCATGAGTTAGGTATTATTATTATGTTATATTTATTCATCATTGTTTACATATATGGGTGGTTCCATGATAAATCGAGGGCGTGTGAGCTCGAGATAGCTCTCAAATGCATTGGGAAACATTATAGAGGTAAACGTAAATGATTCTTATAAGATATTTAGGGAAAATACATTGATTGGTATTCCAACATAACTCCCTATATAGTTGTGATAGCTATAATGTATGTATGTTATTGATTCCATAAGTTACATTTATGATTTATGATTTCTATGTGTTATTCAATAATCTTATGATTTAATGACGTAAGTTATGATTGAAAATTATGGTTTAATTGATTTCTATTTTTTATTAGTTCATATTTCCATTCCATATTTTATAACCCATATTGTTCTTTTTATACTCATCCCATGATTTTGGAATTTTTTCCATATGACATAATGAGAAAAGATTCAAGGATGGGATCAAGGAAAATTCATGATTAGAACTAGACATTTTATTATTAGGAGAGTTTATTTTATAAAAAAATTTATACTGAGTAGTAATGTCTACATGTAATTTTCAAGTTGATATGTAATAGTTATGGCCTAATTATCTAAATATCCAAACCTGAAAAGATCCTCAATGTGAATTATCAACTTAATTCAAGATTATGTAATGTTTATGGATGATTACTTATAGTTTCTTTGTAAATAAATGAATTGAAAAGATGTTTTCAACAAAAATTAACATTTTTCGTTCTTCATTAAAATATAAATCTTGCCAGAAAAAAAAATTAATCCTATGATATGTTTTATATGATGATTTAAAAATGGTACCATTTTTAAAAAGATAAATTATTAATAGTTTCTAAATTAATTATAATTGTTTTTCTTAAAAGGAAATAATTTTTTTTATGACAACATATTTTTCATGAATAAAATAAATTTATTAAAATATTTAGTGTTTCATTGATAATATTTAAAAAATACATTTTCCATGTGTTATACGTTTATATATAATCTTTATAATATGGTTATTATTATTAGTTCCTCTAATTTCAATTGTTATGTCATAATTTCAAACTATATAATTATTCATTTAGACATGTTATTGTGTGTATCAAAAGTTATCAAAGAAATTAAAATTAGTTGAAGATAAATATATTATAAAATCATAATCTGTTCCAAAGGAGAATTTTTCCACTGAATTTGTAATGCTTTTTACCATATGTTCCACTACGATTCATTTCAAAAAAATTGAGAATAATAAGGATCAAGAACTAACATTTAGTGAAGTTTGATCATCTTTGAGGTGATGTGGTTTGTGAGAAAAAAATTTAAAACACAAATATTTTGATAATTACTAGAGTGTCCCCATTATTAAATTTATTATAGAATAGGCCAGATGTTACCTCTTTTGGGGCCATTGTGGAAATATTTTAGATATATTTCTTAAAAAAATTATTTTTCTGTTAATTTTAATTGTGTTAAATTTTCTAATAGCCTCAATTGTTTTTTTGAAATTATCGCTATAAAAAAAGAATTAAAAGTAAATTATAAATTTACCTAAGAATATGTATATTTAAAAATTAATATAAATCATTTGAATATATAACATATTATTTATAAAACTTATTTTTATCATTTTGGAGACATAAGAAATAATTTATTCTAAAAAAACTTTTATATTTTATTATATTAATATAAATAGTTTTCGTCACATATAGATTCTAAATATGTCTAAGTATATTTTCTATTTCAGATAAAAAGTATAATAATTATTAATAAATATATTTTAATTTTTGGTTATAAATGTATTCCACCTAATATTAATGTTAATTCACATCATAATGGTAAAGAATATATTATCATGGTGTGTATTTATTAATATTATGTAATTATTACATAAAAAATAAAATAAAATTGTCTCAAAATTAAATATAACAAAACTCCTAAAACTATATATATATATATATATTTTAAATAATTAAATTGGTAATGTATACTAAATAATATTAATAAATAATGAATTCTATAAACAACAACTTTTCATCAGATAGGTTTTCTATATATTAAATGTTTTTTTAGATAAATTAATCTTATTTTAAAATTTAATTAGATTATATTGGGATTATATTTATATTTATAACTCCATAATTTGGTAATATGGGTTATTTTAATTGTTTTAATACAATATAAATCACTTTTGTAACCATTTACCCTTGAATAGTGTCATGCCTTTATCAAAATATATTGGGTGATTATTAAAGTATCATTTTATTCCAATTTAAAATGGGATCACATGATCCACTCCATTACATAACTATACCATTTATTATTAACCTAAAAATCATCTACTTAAATCATCCCTTAATTTGATCATATGTTCATAAACATCTAGTCTCAATAAGTAATAATTATCCTTTTATTTCCAATGAAACTTTATAGAAAATCTTTGTGGTCCCAACCTGAGTATTACACAATCCATAATATTTTATTATACATTTTTTACTTCGAATATTTTCACAATCATAGTAATATAATTACCAAATTTTCTTTATTATTTGTAATGATTTATACATTAATGTTACATCCATTATTTTTGTATTCCCATTCACAAAGAAATATAAAGGAATGTTGATTTTTTTTGTGGACTACAACCACTGTATAATGATGTTTATTTTTTAATACCCATAAATAATGGTTGGTAAAAATGAAATATTTTATTATTTACCATTATTAATATTTATAAATTATAATTCTTAAATTATAAATTTTCATATTCCTCAATTTTATCACATTGGTTGAAAAATTGAGTCCCAAAACATTCGTAGAGTAGAATAACACCACCACAAACAATTTGTTTCATTTATCATAACCAACCTACAAGTATTTGTCTAATAAATAATTTATTAAAGTAAAATTATGTTTATTACATGTTTGATATTCTTTAAATGTTATATTATTATAATATTAAAACATATTCATATTCATAAACAACCATGTCAATAATGTTGTAATGTTTGTATCATGAAGGACTATGGAATGTTATATAATGATACTAAAATTTAACAATAAGGAATTATAGGTTTTAAAGAAAATTTATATTTATTATTTATATTTCATATATTTTTTAATATTTATCATCTTTTGATAATTAAACATAGTGAAACTAGTCCTTTAAAATTTCTATTTTAACATACCATGATTTAAACTCTCACATATTAATAATGGAATATAATGAATCATTATAAAATGAAAATAATGTTATTCATAATATTTAATTAATTAATTTTCTTAATTAACATCAATTCATATGACCATTACAATACTATTATGTAAGAATAAAATAGATTTTTGGATATCCAAAGAAGAAAACAAACCAAAATCGACTAATATATTTGTAATAAGTGTTTATGAATGAGTTGTATAAATGTTAATATATATGAATAAATTACATTAATAATTTATTTAGATATATTTTATGTTATATATAAGGTTAAATCTTGTTTTAGAGTGTAGGAAATAATGGGAGGGACTTTTGTCTCAATTTTACTTATTTGATACATATATCATTTATATACATATTTTAATTAAAATGGTGTATTTACTAACTATTGGATATATCATATAAGGAATTATCTTTAATTAATGTTATAATATATTCAATTTTAATCCCACTCTTTCAAGGGGTTATTTTCAATGTCTCATAAGCTATAAAATATATTGATTACCAAAAAAATCTTTCCTAGATTTATAATGTTTTATACAAAAAATTATTTTTATATAATTTTTTCCTTCCACCCCATGATTTTATAATGATATTTATAATTATATTTTTAGAAAATTAAGCATTTTCAAATATTCAACCTCAATGAATTGACTCACTCAAAATTAATAACATTTTTATCTATAATTCAGATTCTCATTCATGATAAATTTTAATCCTTGTCAATATTTTTTACTTCAAACCAATGATATCCTTTATATTTGGAAACATAATTATTTGTGACCTCAATTTAAATTCACATTTCAGTTTTCCTATTAAATAAATTAATATTTTTTAAACCTTTTATGATTTTGGTTTTTATAAAATGGTTATTAAAATATTCAAAAGGTTCTTCTTTATTATAAATCAAATCTCTTATATTCCCATCCACATTACATTTTAAAACTATTTTATATATTCGCAAAATAGTATTATTTTAATTCTTTATAAATATAGTGTTTCCTAATGTTTTGAATTTTCTTTTAAAAAAATTTCTCTTTATATTTTATGTAACATTTATATTGACTCCAAAAAAAATGAGTTCTCTAAAAACTGTTCTATTTTATCTCATCGAATGTGAAGTATGGAATTTGAACAAATCTTTGTAAACCAAAACATTATTATTTTATAAAGAATAGGGTTCTTCATGGAGGTTTATAATGGATCTAGAGAGTTTCGACTTCTAATATATGGGAGTAGGGGGAATACATGGTGTTGATGTATTTATCATATTGTGTATTTACATATCACAACTTTTATATGATGATTCATAGGGGAATTAGTAGTGTGTAAATATATGGTATTAAATTATTAAATATAATTTTTTTAGAAATAATGCATCCTGAAATTTACATGATGTGTAAGTGATACAATCCATTTTTATCCCCAATTTAGTGCATTTTTAAATGGTTCATCAAATATGAATTTTAATCAATATAGAGCCCCGAACTTAGAAAAAAATATTCGATGAATTATTTTATTAAATTGGAATGATTACAATGAATAAAATTCCAAATTACCATTCAGTTTAGCATTATTAAAAATTAGTATTACATAAATTATACCAATAATATATTGGTAAATATGATATAAAAACATGATACGTAATAAAAATAAGTAAAAAGAATCTTTTAGTTCTTATTTAAAGATATATTCTTCAAAACCTAGGTAATAAAAAATATTAATGGTGAGACTAAATGTTTAATAAGGGTGATTGAAGAATAATTAATAAGGAATAAATAGGAATAAATTAACATGGTAAGGTAAATAACTGACAAAACATGACCTTATAATAAATAGATAATGAAACATCATTAGGGTAGCGAATAAAATTGCAATTCATGCAATATAAATTAGTATGTAGTGAATGAAATGTATCCATAGATAAGTCAATGAAAATTATCATGGATGAATAATAACATAATCCTGAAAACAAAATTCATTTTTAGATATTTTGACATAAAATCTCATGAATGAATACTAACATAATATAAATTAGGGAAATCATAATTATTGGTAACTATGTCTCCTCTTTACATGGGGCCTTTACCATAAATACAATTCATAATACAGTTTACAAAATATGAGGTACATACCCATCTTATATAGCCAAATTATTCATCTCATGAAACTACAAATGCATCATGGTGCTATCTATAAGTGAGACCCACTCGTTTCATACTAGTCCAAAGAATTTATCATATTCATGAACTCTTTTACTTATAAAAATTTCACCTCGTTGAATAGATGATATGCTTTTATAGACAATTCCCCAATTAATCAAATAACTGTTAGGTGATCACTGTATGTAATATCATATATGTTTCCTGAACTAATAATATCTATAGTGTGAGAATATGTATATTCATGTTAATTTACAATGTAAAATGATTATAACAAATTGATTGTTTCTAAGATAATGATAACCATAACAAAAGGATGTGAGATTTAAAACATAATCCTTGGAATATGTTATAGGAAATTAATAATTAAACATCCAAAAGTGTCTCATATAACTTGAAACATTTAATTAATAATCCCCATAAATGAAAATTATCCATATCATATAGAAAAAGGATTCATGATAAAATGTATAAAAGGGGTATTATATAGACTATACCAAATTATTTCGTGTTTTATATTGGGAATGACTTATGAAAATAAATTTAAGACATGAATCTTGTTCCTTTACATTTATTTTGGTGTGTGGTGTTTATCCTCCTCTTAATTCAGAAACTTGTCTTTGTTTTACCCAAATGGATTCTTCAGAATATTTTCACCCTAAAATAATTCTTCTTTAATATGAGGGGAGAGATTTGGCAGTCTATTTTGATAGGTTTTTTCCAATCCTATGTTTTTTATAAGTGTAATGAAGTGGGAGGATATGATGATTTTTTATAGTGTATGGGGTGTGGAACTCTTGTAATTAATAATAGGTTATCATTAATGGGAGTTCTACATTACCTAATGTGCTACCTGAATTTCAAAAAAATGGATTAAATGATAATAATTACTGAGAAAAGACTCATCCATTCAAAAATATGTGTATTTTAATAGTTTTGATCATCAAATTCAATGATTCCCCAATCATATCAATATTGTTTTTATTAAATCATATTGTTTTATAAACCGAGTAATATTAACATTAATAATAAAATAAAATGATATTTAATGGATAATATAGAGACACTAAATTATTAATATGTTATCTAATTTATAGAATAAAAATCTTAATTGGTTTTGAAAATTATTTTAAAACAAGTGCATGTTTGATGATAAAATACTACATAGACCCAGACATTGTTAAAAACGTCATTACTATCTATGTGTAAATAATTTATTTATAAATGATCAAATTATAAATTAATAGAACATATAATATATATATTAATAGTAAGAAATAAATTGGTGTAATATATAATTTTATTTGAAATTTAAATCATGTATTAAATTTTTATTAATTACAAAATAACAATAATATTAATTCCCATATTTATTATGTAATTTCAAATTGAATATATTTATATAATATTTGAATTAAAATTTTTTATGTTTAATTATGTCTAAAATTACATAATCATTTAATAAATAAAAAAATAAAGTAATTCAATCAATTCCCATCAGTTATAACATTTATAGTATTATTATTTTTAGTTAATTATTAACTAAATAAACATAACTTTTACGTTTCATAAGAATTTTAATTAAGTTAATTATCTTTAAAAATTAATGATAATTTATAATTACAAAATTTACCCCTTATTTTTTGAAATCAACATTAATGTATTAAATTATGATGTTATTTACATATCTCAAGGTTTCATAAATGTGAGTGGTTAATAAAGTTCCATTTTTCTCTTTTTATTACATAAACTTTTAATAGAGTACGTATATTTAATAATATCTCAATAACCATAAAAAATCAATCAAATAAGGAATATGTTCAAATTTTTGGCATAAAATGGATTTTAGTCAACTATCCAAGTCATTTCTATACATTTTACTAAGGTTAGTCCCTTATGAAGCTTAATTTTACCTTGTTCACCGTAATTAATTTTAATCACTTCTACTAATATTTATTTTTCAAAATTTTATATTATATTTTTAGATCATAAAATTTCATACTAATTAAAAAAAAATTCAGATTTAAAAAATTAAAATAAAAAATGTGGTAAAATTATGATTAACTCTAATAACGAAAATGTGGTGAAATAATAGTTTTTTAATTACAAAACATTAAAACATTTGTTAGGTTTTTTTATTTTCAATTTCCATTTATAATAATCAACCCATGAAATATATTAAAATTATAAACTAACCCTTAAATTAGTGGGTATGAATAAAATTTACTAAATTATGATATATATATATATATCATAATCAACCTAAACTATTGATAAACCTTTATTAAAAACTAATAAATTATTGGTAATGTGATTTTATTCATGAAAATATATTTCTCAAGAAATGAATCATTTTCTTTTCATCAAAAAGTATTATAATATATATTTTAGATATTGTGAATTTTGGATTAATAATATTAACATCATTTTTAAATCAGAATATAAAAATTTACATTTTGTGAAATTTTTTATTTTAATTTTGAAAATATTCATTTTCATTACATACTGAAATTTTTTTGTTTTTGAAATGCTATAATTAATTTTCAAAATATTATATAAATTTAATGTCATAGAATGTTTTATATATGATTTAGGAAAACATAATTATTCTTAAATTATATTTATTCAAATAATTTTTTCGAATCAATGTTATATTTGTTTTTAGTAAATTTATTTTTCTGGGATTAAAAATGGGGTTTTCCGAAACAAAAATTTGGTATGCATAAAGTATATCCATATAAATTAATTGAAAAATACATAATGGGGAATATTTAACATGAAAAATATATATTATATATCATTAAATATTAATTTATTTTGATAAAATGATTAATAGTATTCCTATATTTTATATAGAAACATATTTTTTTTAAAGTACACTTCTAAAAAATACATAGTCTAGTTAAATATGAAATAATATTGTTAAATTAGATTTGTACACATAATTAAAAAGAAATTTAAAAATGGATTAAATATTTTTAATAAAAGTAATTCAAATTAACTATTATGTTCAAATTATATTTTTACTAAATTGATTAGTGAGAAAATTAAAATTAATTATAACTCTTTATTTTAAAATGAGTTTACCTATTAATTAAAAATTAAATATATGTTATAAAAATGACCAAAAAATTCTAAATCATTATTGGATGGAACTATATCGAACTAATATAATCTATTATCTATTTTTGTGATTTAGTATATCCCCATGAAAGTTAAAATATGTGATCTCAACATACATTCATCAAAATAATTCCAAGTCATCCCCTCACCTCACTTATAAAAGGCCACCCAATACCATATTCTCTTCGAACATCCAAAACCAATTTGATCATTCAATGCCTCCAAAATTAAATAATCCAAATCCATCGTAACATTCTATAAGTCTTAATTTGTGAAAAAAATCCAACCATGAAATTTTCTAAGTGGAAACCGAAAAGAGATACTTGAAGAAGAGGTAATGTCAATTAATGAGTTTTGTTTGTTTTATTTCATTCCATGCCCATATTAACTAATAATATAAAATGATGACAAAATAACAAAAATATATAATATATAATTATATATTGTAGTTATAATTTAATTAACTAAAACAAGACACGGTTTTATTTAATTGGTTACGAAGTCATATTTCATATGTACGGAGGACTGCATCCTCTCGAAATGATGTCATTAACTTTTCCATTAACATGTCTAACAATTGTTTATGATGAGGGATATAATGAATATATAATATATTTATAACATAATTATAAATATTGATTCATTATATCAAATATTCATTTTATGTTCCATTTTATAAGTGATATAATGACATTGCTTGTGTATATGGTGGAGTGCCACCTTGCAAAGCAATGTGATCCTCTTTTCACTACTGTTTTACATGGAATGTAATAAGTGTAATGATAATAAATTTATATTTTATAAATTAAATGTTTAAAAAATTACGGAAAAATCTATCATCCTATAAGTTTAATATTTCTTTTTTCCTTTAAAATGATCCCTCACTGAAAAATGAAAACGTCATTCGTAGACCTATGGACTACAATTGCCTCAAAGTGATGTGATTATTTTTTTCACCAAAAAATTATAATATATATATAATTATAATTATATAGAACTAAATAATATGGAATTTATGATGTTATTATCTTTATAGAAATATAAAATATTTCATTCCTTTTTTCCATAATGATCACTGACAAATAGAAATGTTACTCATGAATATGTACAACCTACCATCTCACTGATTGTAACATTGGTGCATTTCTCCTGGCCATCATTAATGATGCATTTCAAAATTATAATTCATTTATTTATATGATAATAATTTTATTATTAATATTATTAATATATTTAAATTATTACATATATTATCATTATCAACCCAAATAATTCATTTTTAACAAATAAGATGAATATTGTAAAAACATATGATGTAAAATTAATTGAGTATATAATTTGATATAATAAAATAATAAGTAAAATAAAATTAATAAAAAATGTGAAAATGGTTCTCAATAAAATTAATAATTATCATAATTTTATTATTCAAGAACATAATGACACACATGACAAGTCTAATTGATGTTAAAAGTTGTTTTGAAGTATCACTTTTATTTTTTTTGAGATATATACCATATTCGCTAATTATTTTTGGTGTTTACTCTATATAAAACCAATTTATATATTTTTTATTCGTGTAATATTAAATTTATTATTTACATATCTATTTGATGATCTTCCATTCATGGTGTTTACTACTTTAATATTACCAAAGTTGTGTGAGATTTTTGTCTCCATTTTTCATCATTCAGACATATGTTATGTTATACATCTTACATATTTTATGATATTTATATAATTCCCCTTTTACATGGTATATCACATAAATCCTTATTATCATGATATTATATGTATCATTTAATATTATTATTTATTTTGGCTTATAGTTCAATTTTTCGAAAGTGCTAAGTGTCTTTTATTAAAATCTCATCATTTGTCATGATTGTGTAATATTAAGTCTCTAATGTTGAATTATTATAAATCTCATGAATTATATAATCATCATTATATTCATGATATTTTATTGTAATTATAAAAATTTCTCCCTCTATGATACATAAATTTTTTTTGAAAATGTTTAAGTTAAAATATGACATTGTTTCTCTCTATGGTCAGAAATATATTTTCTTCCAAAACTATGATTTCTAAAAATAATTCCAAAAACAAATTGATCTAATTAGAAATGGTTTATAAAATTATTTTTTCCCATTATCATATTGAAAAAATGATTCAAATGTAGTATTACTATCACTTTCTGAATAAGGAACTTTTTAAAACATTTTGTTCGGTGAATTGAATGTCTTATTCTGTATGTACATAATTACCCACTGAAATGATAACAATTTATTTGATGTTTATATTTCGTGGTTACAATATTATTTTTAAATTATTTTTTCATTATATTCTTGAAATTCAACATAATAAAAATTCATGTTAATTCCGAGGTTAATCATGTTTAAAAGATATTGAAATGAAAGTAATTTATTTTCTATGTTTTAGTCACTTCATGAAACTATAATGATTTTTCAATGGTTTTTATGATGAATTGAATGATTTATATACATTATTCTTGTTTTTTTCTAGATTTTATATATGATGTGTGTTCCTAAATAGCACACAGTGACTATAATATGGCTTATATGATGGATTCACCAAGATATTTCTTCAATTCATTATTCAATAATTATTTTCCCTATAAATTTATATAATATGTTACTCATAGGGTTATTCCAATTTTGACGGGTTCTCCAACTTTTATGTAAGGGTTATGTATGAATTCTATAAAGATCATGTCGGAAGGTACACGAATGGTTTATCTATGATCTATCACACTCCAACCTCTGAAATTATTCTATTATATTATTTTGATGTTATTGGATGTTTTAGTGGAGGATCAAGTTGTGTCACAATTTAATGATTTCTATTTTAGATGTTTTTAGTGGAATTTTGTCTTGTGCATGGTTTTGGTGTATATTGTGTTAAACTATGTGGAAAAATGTAGTTAAACAAGCGGTAGGTGTATGATTTGTGATATAAGAAACCATATTTTTCATGGTTGTTCATACTTTGGAGGATAGATATTTGGTAAATCTCCTCTTGGATAGCAGCTACTACATGGTTAGTTCATTATTTGGTAAAATGTTTGGCTAAACCATGAAATATGACCATATTTTTAAAATCATTGAATTCTTAATAAAACCTTACCTATTATTATAACCATTAGAATTTCCACGCCATGGTTCATTTTGGTGCATGAATGGATCCCCATAGCACTCTTAATTTGGTTATTATCACACCATGGTTTCTCCTACATGATTCAATGGTGTGTTCATAATTTTCTGGGTAATGTTTCTCTACTTCCTCTCCTCATCTTATAGTTTCATGGTGTTTCATTTATGTATTATCCCTTTCACGAACCCTAGGATAGAGATGTATGCTTTTGGTAAATTTTGTGAATGTAAGGGTGTGTAGATATTGTCACAAGCTTATATACCCATATCCTTATGTTTCATCACATCTGTGCTGCATTGAGGTAGGTGATTCTCTTAATTTTTTTTCTTATAACTCATTCCATTGGTGTTTCTGAATTATTTAAATGATATAAAAATTTGTTTCACATTTTTGTGATATTTTTTTGCATTCATGGAATCATTTTTTCACATTTTCAAAAATTAAAGGTTTGTACATTTTTAAAAGGGTTATCTAATTTTTATATAGATTATGAACACCATGTATTTTTTAGAATGTAAATTGTTCCTTTAAATTTAAATTTTTTAATTTGAGTGATGTTAAACATTGATTATATTTTGATAAATTTTTTATTTTTTATTTTTAATTTTTTGTGAAAAATATGTTATTTTTATTGAATGAATCACAAAAGTGTTTCATTGTGTTGGTATAAGAACATGAGGAGTTTATTTAAAATTTTATTTAGTTATGTTCATAGATTCTTTTGGTGATCTATTGGACTTGAGAACAACCATGTGTGCCTAGTATTCACACATGGATGGGTAAAAAATGATAATGGTCTTATATAAACTTATTAAATGAAAGAAAATAGATATGAAATAAAATATGCATCCTCCTTATTTATTCTATCAAATTCTATTAAATTTTCAAATATTCTGTTTATTTCAACTGAATCAAATATGATTTCAATTTTAATGTACCATATTATGGAATATTTTTTTGTTCATAAAAATTGTTTAGTATTTAAACAGTGTGTACCCGCTTTTTGAACATTCATGAATGTTGTGAGTTTATAATAATTCCATTAATATGTTGTTGAACTTGAAAAAAAAAGATAAATTTTATGAATTGTACAAAATAAATTGAAATTGTTTATTATTTTTTAAATATTATATAAATGTATTTTAATTTTACATTATGTAACTATTGATTGTAACTTTGTGGTGTTGGGAAATTTCCATGGTTTTTCAATTGATAATAAACTATTACAAACATAAGGTGTTTTGTGAAATGGTTGGAGAATTTATGTGATTAGAAAGTACAGGAAGATGTCGCGAATGATTTCTTGTATGATGGAAACCAATAAAGAAGATTCCCCAAAGAGTGCTCTAATTTCGGTGGTGTCAATCTCTGGGGTAGGCATCTGAGGTGATGTAAGGAACGGTGATTCACTCATGCAAGGGACTCCTACACACACATTATATTATTACAATGGGGTTTCGTGGAATATTTTAGAGGGTCAATTTATTGTTTCTTATCCAGTCTGATTAGATGGGTTGGTATCCCCTTGAATGAATAAGTAATGGTGAGACATTCCAATGGATTGGTTAGTTTAGGGAATCTATTTGGTTATAGACTATGAGGTTACACTGTATGCTAATATATGAGTCTAATTCTATTACGACCAGGGACCACTCAAGGTATTATAATCAAATTACAGAGGTTAATATCTAAATTTCATTGTTTACATTCTATGATATTTGGTTTTATTATTATTTTCCCATTTCATCCACTATAGAGTAGTATCATTTGTTAAAATTTGGTTTGGGATTTAGTTATAAAATGGAAGTCTCATTTCAAACTATAATTGTGGTGTGTCTTGTTTTAATGAGGAAAATATATGTTGTTTAATAAAATGTGAAAAACATATTATCGGATGTGAATTTTATAATAGTGTTAACAGAACATTTTTGGGATAAGAAAATATGGATTCTATGGTGATTTCTGATTGTGATGTGAATATCAATCCATACTTATACCATTCGGTGTTGATAGAATTGATTTAGTTTGAAACATCCGGTTTTTAGTTTGAGATTTCAATATAGGAGGTTGGATAGTTGTTGGTGTTGACCAAGATGTCACATTGAGATCATTTCTGTGTGGGTGAGATTCAGATTAGTATGTTGTTTTTGTTTTTTTAGATTTTGTAACTAATACAGTTTTGTATATTTATTTTACATTTAGTTATGGTTGTCTCATCAAATTTATATGTTATTTTATTTTGATCCTAGTTTATTGGGAATAAATCATTCCACTTAATTATTAGATTGATTCCAGACACTAGTTTCAAGCCCATGGGGATTGGGAACACCCTCTGGGCCATGTATCAAACATGTTTGATATTTTTTTTGGATGAAAAACTAGCATGGTTAGTGAAAAAATTCAATCAAAGGAGGTTATTTTTTTTTTGGGGTGTCATGTATATTGGATATTAGGACTATCCAGACTGAATATGTTGATACAATATGATAATCAAGAACTTTTTTTCATTATGATCTGTAAGTTACCAAGTGTAGTCTAGAATTTGATTCTGATGTTTTTGTTTTGGAGTGACGGATAACATAGGATGTGAGATGGTTTCATTTTGTGATCCTTCATGTATTGTTGAACTTTGTGGAGAGCAAGTGCAGTGTTCAAGATCCTTTTAGTTTTTGTTGATTACATGGGGCACAACCCACTACAATGTAATCAGGTTAGGCATGACTACAAGTTATTTACTCTGGTAGTTTTCTATGAGCTATATATTGTCTTGATCCCAATTGATGGTAGAATGATTTTAAAATAAATTTTTTTGGGTATGATAGTGACTTATTTCAATGGGTTTTGATAATGAAATTGTAATAATATCAATTTTTATACCTTAGGATGGTTTACATATGTGTGGGTATGTATGCAATGAGTGTGTCAGCTTCTGTGGAATGAAATGGGTGAAAACATATGTGATAGTTCATAGGATTTCATGGGTATGTATTTGAAATAAAATCATCGGTCTTACTTTTCTGAAGTTCTTTAGAAATTTGGAAATGATTTTATTAATATGATTTTGTATTAAACGTGGGTCTAGATTATTAGAATATTATTCTGAAATTTGAAAAGTGGAATTGGAAGAAGGATGTTTTATAAGTTTAAATGGAATGATAATTTTTATAAAGAGTCTTTGGGAAATGTTATATGTGTTGTGTTATTTATGATATTATCTTTTCTCATGAGGTATTTTTTTTATTATTCTTTGGTTTTATGTTGATTCTAATTATTATTTCATAATTTTATTCCGAATAAGCCGCATAGAAAGATTCAAATAATATCAAATGATTCAATACATATTTATAATTTTTCTTGTGTGATTCTGGTTTATGATGGTGATCGAGGTCCGTTAGATCCAATATAGTAAATTGGAGAAGCTGAGCGTGTCTTATGATTATGGTGATCTCACTAAGCTATTATATTTTCTATTGTTCTAGGAGCGTTTAAGTTTCCATCTTTTAATGGATGAGATACTTGTTTCCTACTATTGATTCATGTTGGGATGGAGTTATTTGTTTTTAATTCTATATTATCGGATGTTTTATACCATATGAGTTTAAGATGATGAAAAAGGTAGAGCTCATGGGTATACGTTGTGGCTAGCACACACTGAAGGTTATTTTTGACCATATCAAGGAGTTGGGATCCTTTTATCTAGAGATAGTAACAAAGGATATATTGAATGATTTTCCTTTCCATGGGTTTCTCCATCTAGGGATTATGTACTGAGTCCTATCCTATTAATATATTCATTAGAAAAATTAGGTGGATGATGAATATTTAGGTGAGTTGGTTTCCAATGAACAAAAAGTTGGAAATCTGGTGTTTCTAGTTGATACTAATGGTTCCCCATATAGCAAGGGGTGTGTTCTAGAGTAACATGTTCCTAAGAATTTTTCCATTATTGTTTCATCTTCCCATTTTTCAAACCATTTTCATGGGAATTTCTAGTGTGTTCAGTTTAGGCATTCAACCCCGTCTTGGGGGGAAAACCACAAAAAAAGTTCCATATTTGTGGTTGTATAGGTCATCTGAATATTTATTGTAGAATTATTTTCATGATGAAGTTGAAGTGTTTATTGGAGGGTTTTTGAGACTAAAAGTAAGGTAAGAGATTCTTTATCCATGAGGACTCTTTCCATAGACCTCAGAGTGAAGCTCTCAAATAGCCCTGAGATTGCTAAGGGTGAAAGAAAAATGTGGCCCTGTTTTTTTCTCTAATTTTTTATTAGAGATATTTTCTTTTTTCATTTTAATTTAATTATTTTTATGAATTTATCTTATCTATTTTAGAAACTGCATTATTTTTTCATATAATTTTTTTCTTATACCATTTTAGTGTTGGTACTTATTTTGTTAATGATTAATTATAATGATTAACCCTTGTGTCGATTATTTTTGGTTTCATTTTTCAGTTGTGCTTATTTGGAATTGTTTGAGTTTTTCTAAATTGATGAATTGTGGATCTATTTCTCTATTTTGGTTTAAATTACATTAATGGGATGCCCTTATAGATTAGGGTTCAGTTTGAGAAGTAATATTTAGTTCTAGTGGCATTGTTAATCATTTTTTTTAGAAGGGAAGTTTAGTTGGGTTTCCAATTCCATATTGTTGTAGGGATTTTGGTCAATTAATGTGTAGAAGTTGAGTTATACCATAGTTTTAGTTCCTAGTCTTCATGGGTATGTTAGTTAAATTATTGTAATGGGGGGAACCATCTTGTGGTCACCCTTAATTTATGTGTTGTAGTTTCTCCATGATTGGTCATGTGTGACTTTTTAAGTGAATGTTCATCCTGAGGTTTTGAGGACTCTTTTGGTTTTGTCTGGGCGGGAGAAAATTTTTTCTCTATCATTCAAATGAGTAACATTACAGGGAATGAATGTTTTGGGGGGGGGGGGATATTTGTCTCATCTTTCAATTTTAACATATTTTATTTTATTATTTTTTAGTCTTTGGATGTTTTGGTAATGGCAGGGGTTGAGTCCCAATTTAATTTTTTTAGATGTTTTGTTATAATTTTTTCTTGTGAATGGTTTGGTAAAACATTAAACCCAACCCATGAAACAATGTAGAACATGTGGTATTTGACATAGAATCTACTATATGGTGTTTTCATAGTAGTTAAACCATGTGGGGTATTCGTGTAGTAGATTTACTCTAGGACAATTGTTATCACACTATTAGCACATGGTTGGGAAAACTGTGCGATCTACCCATATTTTTAAAATCTTAGGGTTCATAATATACCCTCCACTATTATTATACCCTTTCGTTATTTCCAACCGTTAGGTCATTTTGGCACATTATTTTATAACCCTAGCCCTATACCCTTTTTATTCTGCCTCCATTGATGATCCTTTGTGATTCAATGGTGAATTTCTTATAGTTTTATCCTCCTTTTGTCCTCTCTCTATCCTCTTCTTTTTGTTTCATGGTGTTTCTTTAGAGGATTCTCCCTTGGAAAAATCCTTGGGTTAGTGGTTTCTGATTTTTGTTGATTAATTTAATATCAGAGTGTGGGGATCTTGTCTCATTGTTGGAACTCCATTTTCCTAAAGTTTCATCGAATACACACTCCATTAGGGTAAGTGTTTCTAATATTTTTCTTTCTAACTCATTATATTGGTTCTTGTGTAATTACAAATCATATAAACATGAATTTCACATTCTTTTAGTATGTTTTACATTCATGGTTTGATGTTTTCATTTTTCTAAAAATTATTCAAAGTGGTTTTTAATATGTTTATCTAATTATTATGCATAATATTCAGAATACATGTTTGATATAACGTTAATTATTCCATTAATGTAAAATTGGAAATATTTTTAGGTTATAAATCTTTATTATATTATGATAACATTGTTTTATTTTGTATTTAATGTTTTTCATATAAAATTTTTATTATTATGGTAGGACTTGTATGTGTGGTTTGTCGTGCTATTTTAGAACACATGGTGTTTCTTTTGAAATGGTTTTAGGTAACATCAATGATGTTTTTGTGAAACGGGGGATGTTGGTACATCCATGTGTTCATGTGATGCAAATATAGAGGGGACCCCAAAAGATAATAGTCATAGATAATATTACTCTACATGAAAACTATGAATTCAAAGCATTTATCCTTTCTCCTCCGATCTTCCGTCGCACACATGACACATTATAAATAGTCCCATGGATTAAAATGAATCAAAAGGTGATTTCAAATGTTATGTTCAATATTTTGGGTTGTTTGGTATTTTATAAATTATGATTATATTATAAATGGTATGATGCACTTTTTAAAACTTATTAAATGTGGTTTTATCATCATGGATTTTAAATGATGTTAAACAAGAAAGGTAAAGGACTATTTATAATTGTATAGATAAATGTGAAACATAATATTATTTTTTTATTTAATCTAAATATATTTTAAATGGACATGATATAATTCCCAGTTCTCACTTTTTAATGCTGGAAACTGAATGTGGTTTTGAAGATGTTAATGCCTCGTTGGAAATTTAATGTGTTATGTGAAATTGTTTAAAAGCATAGGTGATTTGACAACCCAAGTTTAACTATTGAATGCCTTGATGAATATTGGTAACCCCTATAAATTATGTCCCAATTTTTTTTATATTATTGGCGGTGTTAGTGTTTGGGATACAGAAGTGTGGGGACGGTAGGTAAGGTGATTCATGTGTGCGAGGAATCATAAATTACATAGTGTATTATTACCATGGGTTTCCAAGGATACCTATAGAGGGTTGAATGATGGTTGAATATAAGTCATGATTAGTAAGGTCGGAACCTACATACAAGATAGGGATTTTTGGGAAATACCAATGGATTGGTATTTTTAAGGTGGAAAGTTGGTTATAGACTGTGAAACTACACTGTATGTGTACAGGTGAGTTTGATTTGAGTACCTCAATGAATTAGTCCATGGATGTTTAGAAATTCCCATTGTTACAATATGTATTTTATTTCATTACATTATACTGTATTTAGTTTCTTGTTTATTATAGACATTAATATTTCAGTATATCTTGTTATTGTTTTGTTCATATTTTTGTTTGGGATTTATTTATATAATGTTAAACATTTTTCCAACTAGGGTTGTGGTGTGTAATGTTTTTAAGTGGAATAGTTTGTTGTTTACTAAAATTTGAAAACCAAAATTTATATGTCTATTTTAAAATAGTATAAATGGAATTTTTTGGTGGAAGGAAACACATTTATTTAGTAGTGATAAACTACGATGCTTGAAAATTGACACCCAATATATACCATTCACTATTGGTAAACCCAAGCTTTATTTCTGGTTTATGATGCTGGATTGAGTTTCTTTTATAGAATGTTGGGTTGTGGATTATAGTGACAAAGAGGTCACATGGATATAATGGTGTTATGGTTAATTCATAGATTTTTATTTAGTTTCTTTTTTTTCAGTATTTATAATTGAATCTGTTTTGTATATTTATTGGAGATTCATTTATGGTTTGATCTTCCACTAGATCAGTGATTTTATTTTAATCACTATTTATAAGACAAATATCATTCCATTAAAAAATTAATTTGATTTCACGTGGTAGTTTCCTGGTGGTGGAGATCGGGAACACCCTCCATTCCATGCCTTAGACCTGGTCAGATGTTGGGTTGAATGGAATCCCATCTTGGTAGGGGATATGTTATCTACTAGTTTATGATGTATCATATGACCAATGTTTAATCACATGGATAATTAGTATTGATTCTAACAACCCATTCAATTTTAAAATCTATTGTCCATGTTTTTATCTATTTTGTGCCATTTAATGTTGGGTATGGATATTCTTATGTTACAAACATGCACATTGATTATGTTCTCATATTCATATTCTATTCTTATGATCATTGATCTCATTCATTTGTTAATGATTATGCTTTCCCTTACTGATAATTTGAGTTCACCCTTCTTATGTTTTTTTCATTAGGTTATAAATAATGAGGTTAAATTAATTTTTTTGAGGGTTTTTCATATGGTTGATTATGGGGACATTACGTGAAATAATAAAAGTAATGTTAAATATGAAAAATTCTTATTTAAAGTAATTTTAATTGTTTATTTTTTATTTCTTTCTAAAATTTTAAACTATAAACCTAAATAATATATATGAATACATGTTTTCAATGATTTAATTATGATGTTGTATGGTTTGTATGGGAAAATGGGTCCCAATAAATGGAATAAATGCTCTAAATGTAAAGATTATAATTTCTTCATCTTATTCGGTTTTCAACATTATATGTTATTATAGTTTGTATCAAATGATTTCATTGATTAAAATGGAGATTATGGGGTTTTTATGTGATCATATCTTAAGAGTCATGGATAACAGAAATATTCTATATGATTTATGTTGATCATGGTTTCAATATCTTAGACACGTCATTTAAATAATTTATGCAGTAACTTTTTTTTTAGAATATTAATGACATTTTGGAAGGTGTTGTTTTCGGTTGAGGTATTTTTATCACCTTTAAAAAACATGAAGTGTTATTGATGGATGACTAATTTTTTATGGTTAATTTGAAAAAGGACATCCCAAATATGGGTGACAACCCAACATATTTGACAATTGTTTGGGGGCTTGAACCCATGACCGAAGGATGTTAAGGGTTTCCCTCGACCACTGTCCTACTTAATTTCCATGTTAATATCAAATTTTTTATGTCATTATTATTTTTATGTGATTTTATTTGAGAAATATATGTTTATTTATCTTGGAAAAAATATGATAAATCCTTAAAAGAAATGGGTTTTCAACAATTTCTAATAACATTTAAGGAATTGGAATGCAAAATTCAGTTTCAATGTTTTATCTTACTATTTATTTTTTAATATTATCATATCATATGACGTATTACTCATTTTAAAATGTATATTACCCTGGGATGAACATTTTTGTTTTGATTATTTTATAATTATAGGAGGAATATATTGAAATTATTTCTTTGGTAATGTTGTCTTTTGATGTTTTCTTAATGGCTCATAAATTAAAATTTCACCCTAAATAAAAATAATTACAAGAAAAGTATTATATTATTGTTCAAATTGATTAATCTATGAAATTGTATTGATTAAGAAATTATATTTCCATACTCACATTGTCAGGATGGTAATAAAATTTTTCAGCTCAAGGAAAAGGATCTTGACATTAAAAAATTTATCCTCATTCCACCATTTATGATTAAATGATGGATTATTTGATTATAACATAATTATGGTTTCTATTTCTTTAACATTGTATCAATAGCTCACTTCCTTGTGACCAATGAACTCAATCACTCTTTATATTTTTTACGCTTTTCATACATTCACCACATGTTTTCTTGTTTAGAAGCTTAGTTATGTGTTATTACTTACTAACTATATGATTATTTTTAACTCCAATTAATAGTATTATTATTTTTCCATTTTTATTATGATATTTCACAGCAAAAGTATTTCAAAATCTCTATCTTTATTTTTATGAAAAAACGTTCCAATTTGAGAGACCAAATTTAATAAATAGAGGAGGATGTAACACCTCATGTTTTAAAAAGTAATTCAAATTATAATCAATTTTATAAAAGAAATGGAACAATTATTTTCTCTTATATTTCACACAACACTTAGTTTACCTTGTGTTACACGCAACCCTCAATTTTTTATATTTCATAGCATATTCAACGCAGTACCCCGAACATAAACGACCCATGATATATATTTACATTATAATATAGACATTAAATTAGAAAGTATGAATAGTTTTAAATATATTATATATAATATACATAAGTCTTATTCAATATGAACTATTTATAAATGTTTAGTAAACAAAAAATCAAATATTAATAAAGTGATTTTACTCTTTAAAATCATGTTTTTTACAAAAATGTTTTTTATTTATTTTCCTAAAATATATGTTATGATATTTTTTTAGAAAAATTAAAAAAATTTATTTGATGAAATTAATTTCATATTTTTAATCGTAATAAAAATTTTCTTAGAGATAAATTTTGAATTTTTTCTGAAATCCAATTTTTTTATGAATACTTAAAAATATGAATTTTTCTAAAACTATAATTACTTTTCAATAAATTATATAATATACAATTCATTTTTTTTAAATATCATTACATGAAACATAAATTTTTTATTTATATTTAATAAAATAAATTACATTTGAATAAAAAATATTTTATTTATTTGAATTTTTTATTGAGTTTAAATACCTATTTTCTAAAAAAACTTTTTTAGACTGGAGAATGTTCCTTCATTTTAGAAAATATAAATAATTAGTAATTGGGAAATTTTTAGATGATATATATATTATATATCATTAAAAATTACATTATATTTATACAATTATTATTATTATTATTGTTGTTTTTACTAAAGAATATTCATTTTTTTAAAACCATTCTACAAAACCCGCTGTATCGCAGCTTCTGTGGCATTAATATAAAATTATTACATTCCACTAAAATGAATTAAATTTCGAAAAATTTATTCTATATTTTAAATTATCAATATTTATATAGTATATTTTGTTTTATATTATTTTTTTACTAAATTTAATAGTCACAAAAGTGAATTTCTCACAGTGATAAAGTTAAAATTGAGTTTACTTAGTGGTAAATGATAGAATATAAGGGGTAATAATGACCCAAACCTTATTAAAAATTACTTTTATGGAAATATTTTGACCTAATAAATTATATTATCCACATTGGTTCATTATTTTGGCCTCAATTTAGGTAAAAATGTGCCTTCACATAACAATATTCAAAAAAATATCAGTGTGCCACTCACCTCCCTAATAAATGGCCACGCCCTCTCCACCTATATTCACACCATAAAAAACAATTGTATTGACCATTACCATAACAGAATAACATCTAAAATTTCATAATCACATTCATGATGCCTTAAATTTATAATAAATCCATCTTTTTCATGCATTTGGTGCAAACTAAAATTATATACTCGAAGAAGAGGCGGTATTCATCAACATGAATTATTTTCATTTAATTCCCTAAAACCATTAATTCTCATTATACCTTGCTGATAAAATAAACTAATTATCTTCCATATACCTATATTTTTTTATTTTGGGTTATGACATATAATCAAGAACACTTCCATCAAATGTTTTAGGAAATCATCATTCTCATGTACGGTAGACTACCAACTTGCAAAATGATATCATTTGTTTTTACATTTACACCTCAAATTTTTGGGTATGATGATGGATATTAAGTTTATATATGTTATTTATAAGATAATTATACCTCTTTATTCCTTATATCATAAACACACTCTTATGTTCTATTCTATAAGAGATGTGAAAATGTCGTTCATCTGTGTGGAAGACTACAACCTTGTGAAGCATTGTGATTCATTTCTTACTGAAAAATTATCTAGAGTTTATTAAGGTTAAAGGTATTATTGATATATTATATTCATGAAATATTTATTATATTAATTAAATTTTAATTATTTTGTTCTTAAAATATGAGACTTTATGTTAACTTTTCACTTACTAAAAAATGATAACAACATTTGTTGATGGGGGCGATTACAGTCTCCTCAAAGCGATGTGATTATTTTTTTCACGAAAAAATCAATAAATGATATGTAATAATATATGAATAAAAAATTTGTATTTATTATTATATCAAAATTATGGGAAAATAAAATATTGGATACCTTATATCCATCGTGATCATTGAATAATTTAAATGTTACTCATGCATACGCGTGGTCTGCCATCTCCCGGATTGTAACATTTGATCATTTTTCATAACCATAATAAATTATGGCTTTCAAAATTATATTTTATGTCTTAATATGATAATAATTTCATGATTATTTCTCCTAATATTTTTAAATAAATACTTCTTAGACCATATTAACCCATATAAATCGTCTTTGATACATAAACCAAATATGGTCAAAGCATTCAATGTAAACGTAACTGATTAAGTAATTTAATTTAACAAGGTAATATTTAAAATAATTTAATAATAAACAATATAAAAATTACAAATAAATAAAATAATTATCATATGTTTTTTATTCCCAATGATAAAGGCACACAAGACTATTTATACAAAATATAATGGTTTTTTTCTCTTCTCACAATTATTTCTATGAGATATATTACATATTCACAACATATTTTTGTTATGTGGATTTTATAGTAAACATGAATTTGTTATATTATTCTTATAATTATATTTATTTCAATATTCATGTCTATTTTATGATCTCTCTTTCATTGTGTTTATAGTTTCAATGTTACTAATGATGTAAGCTGGTTGTGTCAAAATTTTCCAACATTGGGAAATATGTTGTGTTAAATAACTATATTATATTATGCAGTGTATATAAGTCCCATTTTGAATTTTTTTATTATGGATCTACCTATTTTCAAAATATTATATTTTTTCTTAAAATTTTTCTTTACTTGGGGATAATGAATCAATGTTACAAAATTTGTAATAATATTTTGTTGTAGTTTCATCATTTATCAGGATTTTAAATGATTATATATCCATTGTTGAAAACATATAATTATAATGAATAGAGTTATAATATGGTTAGTAATTATTTTTTCATGTAATTGTTAAATTTTTACACTCAGTGGTAATTAATTTTTTGTATAAAATGCTTTTAAGACACCCGAATTAATTTCTCTCCTGGGTCTAAAATTCATTTTCATCCAAAACCATGTATTTTATAAATTTTTTAAAATATGATATAAAATATTTAAAAAAATATTTATTAAATAAATTTTTATCGATTTTTACATTCTAAATAAATAAAAGATTATTATTTTTACTTTTTGAATAACTCAATTTTCTAAAATTTTTAATGTGAAAATGTATTGTTCATTAAACATATTAGGAATAATGGGACGATATGACCATAATTTTTTAAATATAACATTTAATGTATAATTGATTATTTTTCAGGAAAATTGAATCATAATATTATAGAAATTTATAATTATTAAAAAAATCAATTAAAAATATTTTCAAAAGGTTTTATGTTTCAAAAATTTATTTTTAAAAGGAAAATGATACATTCCACAATAATACGTATTATTATATGTTATTTTTATTCCAAATTATCAATTTAAAAAATCTTTGATTTTATATATTCTCTAATGAGGATATTTTTTAATGATGTATTCAAATATCTTTATCAGGAAGGATTAACATTATTTCAAAGAGATTTTTATCGAACTCATTTATTTTTCATGGTATAGTCTTGTTTCAAAGAGATTTACATAAATCCCATTAATTTTAAAATGGATAAACTGGTTGTAAATGTGTGATGATTTATTCAATGATATTTACGATGAAGTTTATACTTTATATACATTATTCATATTATGGTTCTTTCACATTATGTTTGATGGGTGTGCCTAAATAGAGTTGGGTGATCCTGTTATAACTTATATGATGGGTGCACCCAAATTTGAAACCAATTCATTGGGAAATTATTATGTTCTCAAAATAATTATATTGTAAGTTATTCATATGGTTCATCTAATTTTTATTCATGTTTTACCTGTTCAGTAAGGTTTCTGTAAGTGTTATATGAAGATGATGTCCAAAGATTCCAATATGTTTTGTCTATGCTTATTATGGGTTTTGGATGTTTCTTATGATCAAGATTGATTTGGCAGGCATTAATATGATTAATTCATAAAAAAATTTCCTTAATTAAATCCTTATTATATTTTTTCTGGTTTGATGATATTGGTTGTGATTAATATGAATATCCTTATGTTATACTCATAAAAATATATAATGTTATCATGATCATGTTCTCTTTTTATGCTCATTGATGACATTTATTTATTAATTATTATTTTTTATCTTATAAATAATTTGAGTTAACCCTTTTTATGCATACATAGTCCTATGTTATAACGACTAAGGATGAAGAAGTTATTTCTAGAATAGAATTTATTCAGATAGTGGTGATGAATTAATGTGAAATAAAAAAATAAATGTTAAATTGTAGAATTGATCATTTAATTCCATGGTAATATTTTATGTTAGATTACGTATTAATTATATAAAACTATAAACCTAAAATTTTATCCATAATGTATGTGACCCATGTTTTCCTTTTGATATTATAATTATTGTATGGAAATAAATGGGTTAATATATGAACATGATGGCCAGATATTTAATGTTTACAATTTTATCACCGGATTCGGGTGTCTGAAATATCGGTTATTACAAACCCAATATGAATAAAAACATGATAAGTGCTTTTTATGAATTAGTTAATGTTCATGAGGTGAAATAGTTTACTAAAATCATATCATTATATACTTTATATAAATTATATGAACAAATAAATACAAAGGATCAAAAATGTTGTAAATGTTTTTCTATTTAATTAAAATTAGTCAGATTAACTACACTTTTTTAGGGACACATGATGTTTCTAATTATAATTTTGTATTTTCATTTATGAATACACTATTGTACTATTATGTAAAAAATCATGTATTAGTGGTTCAAGTTGTTTAGTTTCCATTTGTTTCCCATTTTATTTTTTTAGCTTAATAATTATTTTGCATTATAATATTTAGCCCAATTTTCATTAAAAAATTTATCTTAATGACTTTTATATAGAAATAATATTTATGGTTGTTATTTTCATTTAATTATTTCTGAAAAAGTTATAATATTTTAATCATACAACATTGTCTGATGTGATTCTCTCTACATATAGAGGAGGATATCGTTGATTTGACAGTAATGATGGACCCCAAGGTAGTGAAAATAATCATGTAAGGGGATGGAGAATAAATTATTCATGGTCATATAATTTTAATCATATAATGACTATATTTTTATTATTATACATACAATACCAAATAAATATACATTTTATTCTCATGTGAAAAGTGGAAAATGATTAAAATAGTTTCTCAATCTAGAAAACATAATCGATTAGAAATGACTTATGGTAACTAAGGTGTAATTGATCAAAAGTTCAAAAATTTCAAAAACCATAATGGAGTTATGAGATAAATAACAATAAAATTTTGAATTAAGGGTATGGGATTATGGAAAAATAAGAAAAATTATTTTAATTAGGGAATAGTTATATAATAATGGACTGTATAGGAAGAATATTTAGAATATATGAAATAGGTGTCCATTTTGGTGCCATTTTATAGACATATGATGGATGGCCATTAACCTTCCTTGATTGATGGGTTTATATATAAATTGTTGGAGGAATTTTGAGAGAGGTATTCTTCACCATATGACTAGTATATACTTTTATTTGGTTATACATGAGTTATTTAGGTAACATATATATAGTTACCATGAAAATGGGTATCCCTAAGATTTATAAAATTGAATTCAAATATCCAAATGATGACTATGGTAATTAAAATATTCATTTTATGATGATTGTAACATGGAATGTGTTTTCTCAAAGAATTTACACTTACATTAGTTTTGAGCATACCATAGTGGATTCACAAGAAGTTTATCTAAGGGAAGAATGTTAGAATAAATATAAAATGGTCCTAGGATAAAATTTCTAAACATCACTACATATAAAACTACTATAAGAATAAATATAAACAAAGTTTTTAAAATGTATAAAAATAAGTAATATGTTTAGTGGGTGAATACCTAACATGACTTTAAAATAATGTATTATAGGATTATGGGAATAAGATAAATTAAGGTGAATTTTTTTTGTTAATATTAGAGTATTTAATCTGAATACTCTTAAATATCTTTGGTAATAAGAATAAATAAATCCATAGTTTTAGAATTATGGTTATTTTATACTAGTTTGTGGTCAAATAAAGGAAAACTATTATGAATGAAAAGTGTCATTAAATATAACACCCATAGATTTTAGTTTAGAATTTATTTTAAAATTACACTATAGTGTACAACGAATATAACTTTGAAATTTGAAAAACTACGTATTAATATTATTTAACTAGGAATGTTATTACCTGGTCATAAGGTTAGTGGAAATGAATAGGAATAACCATGGTATTTTGTATATTTCAGAGAGGTTCCCATTAATATAACTATTTAATTATCTCTAAAAATTTATTATTAATATAAATTTTTAGTAGGAAAATATTTAGAAAAAATTTATTTAATGATTTTCCAATAATTTTCTTTTCATGGTTTTTTTGGTTGTTTCATACATGGATAATTTGAATTTTTTTAAATTAAATTATTATTTAACAAAATTAACCTTATTTTTATAATCATCAGGTCAAATTTACCTTTTGAAATCTATTTGGAGTTTATATGAAAATGTATTTTTTAAATTGAAGAGTCAAAATACTCATTTTATGGAAAAATGTCACTTATTTTCATTTCATTTTCAAATAAAATTCTTTTTTAGATTTCATTAGAAGTTACATATTTATCATTTTATAGATAATAATCCTATTATATCAAATATAATCAAAATTATACATGATTATGGGGTAAAATCCTTATTATATTTTAAAATATTATTTTTGTAAAACTTATTTTTATGTGTTTTTTTACGTATAATAAATTTTATTATTAAAAATTATTGGAATGAAATATTTAAAAATAAATTTCATTCCTATAATCATGTAGTAAATTTTTTAAATATTTCAATTTTGTTTTTAGTAATAAATAATAGAAAACAAATTAAAAATAGTCATCATGATAAGGATAAAATAAAATGCAAGAGGATAAAACTATTGTTTATTGAATAATGACCACTATAAAGCATTAATTTTTGTTAATATAATGACTCTTTTTCGATCATAATCTCCAAATATTATGTATTTTGTTATTTTTGATCCATTTAACCCCAATAATGAAATAAATATTACATTATATGAATATTAAATACAAAATGAGAATTCAACTATTTTAAATTTTCAAATATTTTCTCTTCAAGGTGGAATTTTTTTATATACGATTCTAAATATATTTATTTAATATAAATAAAATATTTTTATGGTAGACATTTGTTTATAATTTTTATTGATGGTATAATAATATAAACTTATTATGTGAGACCGATGCAGAGCATGGGAAAAGATATAGAATAATAGTTTAAAGAATTTTAAATACATTAAAAGTGATATTTTTTAGATGTATTGTTAAATTACATTAATCTATTAAATCATTATAAATTATTAATAGTGTTATAATGATTTTTACTCCAATTTTATTATTTTCATGATTCCTTTAATGATAGGTTTTCTGAAATTCTTATAAATAAAATTAAATGGTATATAATGTCAAAAAAATTTCCATTATAAAGTTAAAAAAATATATTATAATGACTCCAATGGATTGAATTAAATTACAAAATATAATTAAAAATATTTTTATTACACTTATAATTTTAAATGATAATTTTATTACCCATCTTGATTGGAAAAAATTAATTTCGATAAGGTTAAATGTGCTTAATGATTGTGATAAACAAAAGTATATGGTTTAAAATTCAACTTAACGTTGTAAATAAAATCATGAATTTTATTTTATCTTATAATCAGTATCATTGATTATATGATACTTTGAATTCATTTTTCTTGATTTCAAAAAATATTATATACTAGTATTTCATTAATTTATAATATTCCATACATCCTCACTTTTAAAAGGGAACCACCAGTCAACTATTCCTCACACCCCATACGAAATTTTTGTTGGAACATATATACCATAATTCCATCCTATAAAACTTATATAATTCTTATATATTCTTTTATTCCCATAACAGAATTATATGAAGGCTTAGTATGTACATCATTGGATGATTTCAGAATAACTGGTATAACTATTAACTGATTTCTTTCATTTTATTTCAAAATTTTCGCCGTCTAGTTTTTTATTGACCATCATGATATAATAATATAAGAGTAATTCGTATATTTAAATTTAATTATTTTTATTGAACGATCTTTTTATATATACTTTTCTATCCTATTGTAAATTAAAATATCACTCACTCTTAGGTGTGGACTACAACCTCTATTAAGTGATGTGATTCACTTTCCACACTGCCTCAGAAGGATTGTTATTATGATAAATTTAGTGAATGTAAATGATATTCATGAAATAGTGATGATAATAGCGATACTATATATTACTTACCTTCTTACCTTGCCACCCTTTTTAATGGGATTGTGTCATTGGTGCGTAAATATATGCAACCACAATCATGATGTGACGTGATTCATTTACCATAGCCACCTTTCATTGATGATTGTAAATAATATTTTAATATACAAAATGGTAAATATTTTATGATTATAATTTTATATTTTTTGAATTATTTACCATAATCCAAAGACTGGATCATCCAAACAAAATTAGACATGAAAAACGCAATGTTTAACACCCTTGATGACTACTTCTAAAATGAAATATTAATAAATTGATGATGGAATATTATAAAAGAATAATATATTGTATGATAGCAATTAATATGGTTCTATTAATTTTTTATAATTGATAATATTAATAGATATGTTTTTATGATTACTTAAAATCCATGCTGGACATGAGGTATGGGTAATTTCATCTCATTTCATCTTTAATGATACAAGTTTAACATTGCATACATAATTTAACTTACATGGTTTATATATTTCATATTAGACTCATTTTATCAATAATTATAATTTATTCATGGAATTTAATGACTTTATTCAATTTTTTCTATTTAATAGTTTTTTATTCAAAATTTACTAAAGCGGTAAGGATTAATTTCAACATTTATTTTCCAATCAGTATTTTTGTTAATAAAATTTCTATCGAACTTATTTTATAATATATTCTCTTTAGACCAAATCTATAATAATATAATCTATTAATTTAGGTGTCTTCCATGTTTAAAACAAATTTTTTCCTATTTTGTAATTAAAATGATCAATTAAATTTTTATTTATAAAAAATATATTTATTTACTCTGCTGATACTAATTATTACATGTCCATGTCCATTAAAATGAATTCAAGATGTTTTTTTCTATGATAAAAGCAATATTTAATTTCATTTTCAAATTTATTTTAATTTTTTTTAATGTATCTTTTTTTCATTTTCTGATTGAGGTACTTTTTTGGTCTTATTATTAAAAGAGTTAATAAATCATTATTTATAATAATTAACAAATGAATGGATTTTCCGACCCACCAGACTACTAATTTATTTTAATCATCCTTTTCAATTATACATGTTTATCATCATATAAATTATTTTTATCTATATTCTATATATTTTTTGTCATAATTTTATTAAAAGAAAATAATATTTTCCTAATTCTCAAATAAGGTCATGAATGGTCTTTGAAAGGTATTTTCATCTATTTCAATATACTTTGACGTTTCTAATCCTCAATATGGATAATATCAAATAATTCTGTCTAAGTTCATTATCAAGAATAATTTTTATGATGTGATGTTTAAATATTTTTTTTACCCATATCTTTCCTATTAGTTATACTCTGATGAATTTACAGCATTCTTTCACACTCTGTTGATACATTTCATTTGTCATTTGATTCCTCTTGATCAAATTCTGTATCACTCTTCATCACTTCATAGAATATTACATTATCCACCATATATATCTTATTAATGATTCATTTTTATTCCATAATTTTTTCTACATTTATATTTTTTAATCACATTCCATTTTAATATATATTTTTAGTTAATGAATGATTATGAATGAAATTATTTAATTTACTATGAATATATTGATGTTTTCTTTTCATTATTCAATAATGGTATTAATTTAATCATAAGTTATATTTATTATATATTATATTGTTTATTAAATATATGTAATTGATTGTTAGGGACTGATTATTGATATTCCCTCTGTGTATCGATTGGTTTCATGAGGATAAACATGAAATCATGATGTATGACCCAAAGCTATAATATCATGTAATAATTTTCAGGAAAAAATTTATAACAATCCAAATAATGAAAGTATCTTTCTTAATGACATGACTAAAGGATACATGATGACTTTATCAAGTCCTTGATGGTATGATGATGAATTTAATCTATTATAATTTTCATTTATTAATTATTTAATTATTATTACCTATTTGATTTTTTTTCAATGGATATATTTTTAAGCTCGTGTTATTGATTAAATGGTATTTCTATTGATAATTTACTCATTCAAATTTTTAATTCTGTATATGCTAATTCTAAATTATGTGGTATTCATTCCCTTTATAATCATTTTATAAAACCATTGTTATATTTTATTATATATAATATATGAAAATGAAAAACATTAAATAATCTTTTAGGATGAAATAATGTTTTTAATTATTTATTTTATTTTTATATCATATTATGAAAATGATGTATGTATTTGGTCTACCAATAATAGTAAATAGATAAATTCAATATGGTTCTGTCCAATGTATATTATACCTATGTATTAAAGTAATCACAATATATGGGTTACTGGAGTTTGAAATTATATAGTTCGTTTGAATGGTGTTTTTGTTATATCCTTGGGAATAATATTTTAGACAAACATAGCATGTGTGACCATTATGATAAATCTTATTAACATAATTTTTGGATTTTTTAAATGGATATTGATTCAAGATTTTTTGATGTAATTATTAATATGTAATAACCTATACCATTTGGTCCATTCCTTAGTGAAAACCCAATGTTTTTGATTTTTTGGTGGTCATGGTGGCTATTTTGGATAGTTTTCCAGTGATTCCAGTTTGCCAATGGTGATTAAGGATAGGTAGCTAGTGTGGGATGAGGACGTTGGTAGGTGGTGTCAATAAGTGACATTGGTATGTGGTGTCAGTTAGTGGTGTTAGTAAATGGAATAAGTGAGTGGAGTCGATAGGTGGCATCAGTATGTGGCATTGGTATGTGTTTTTGATGGGAGGAATAAATATGTGCCATTAGTAGGTCGTTTCAGTTGGTTGTGTTGGTGAGTTGAATCAGTGAGTCCTAACAATGACTCGCTAATGGTGGGTCAGGATGGTGAGTCATCCCTAATTCAGTGGTGTCGGTTGGTGGTGTTGATAGGTGGCATTGGAATGTGGAATCAATATGTGGAATCAATTCACATCATTGCCTCAGCCATAGGTGACTCACATCGGATGGTCACACAATATTGAGTCATTTTCCAACTGTTTTTTAAAAATCATTGTTTTTCTAATTCCACCAATTAAAAATATTAATTTAATTAAATTGGATTTAAAATAATATTGATGCAGTATTTGTTATATTTCAGTGAATATAAAAATTATCTTTAATGTTACTAATTCCTTCAAGACTTTTAGTTGTTAAACCACACAGTCTTGATCAGGATTCAGCTTTAATGTACATTGAAATTATTTTATCCATAGATTAAGAATCTTCCATTTCATAATCTGAGTCACTTAAATTCCTATGAACATCCCGTTTTCTTGATACCAAGGCACCCAGAAACAAACATACCCAATGAGTTGTGAGTATGTGTCACACCACTGGATCACATTTCCGTGGAGCTTTACACACCCTCTTTTTTAGCAATAGGAGGAGTTATCAATCGTTTGTTCCTCCATATAGGTATCACTTCATCTCTTTTTTTGTATTATGTAGCATGGATGTATGAATGTTCTTTTTTTAAGATATTATAATTCAGAATAAATAAATATAATCAAATATATTTAATTCTGATATATATGGTGTGGGGAAAAGTTTATAATGCTTATATATTTTTTATTACTAATATAGTGATATGTATAGGCTTTATTCCTATAAATAATCTTATCCATTGGTGGACTTTGTTTACTCACCTATGATGGATTGTGGATGTTTATTTTGTATCCTCTATCAATAAATGTACGAATATGAAATTGGTTTACCATATATATTCTGTTAATAAATTGATGCATCAGGACTGATCTTTCTCTTCGATAACCCATGAATTAACAAATATGAATTAAAAAATTAGTGTTTTCTAAATCTGAATAAACCTAGATTTGTTCGTGTGGTTGTGTGATATGTGTGGAATTGATTGGTATTTTTCCTTTGATGATTTTATACTATTTTTTGTTGAGATCAAGGTTATTTGTTGGTGATACATATAGTGAAATAGAATCTCATGTTGATATATTGTTTGATTGTGGAATTAATTTGCAGTGGTTGAGCATCAGGGCTGCATTTTCAGGTTGTGTTATGTTTAAATAACTAGATTTTATAAGTGTGGGTTTTTATATACTGTGGTATTTAGTTTGGATGTGATGAGGTGTGTTTCGTGGGATGGAAATATGTTGGAGGTTTTCTTATTGATATGATGTTTATGTAGGAATGACAGTGCAGAATGATGATGGTTGTGGTTGGTATGGGTGTTGAATAGAGTAGAGAAATGAATTTAATTGTTATAATGTGGTTATTTTTCCTTTACAAGGTTTATTCTACATGTCTTGTCACAGGCTGGGATTGGTAGTTTCTTGGTTAGGGATGGAATGAATAAACTGTTTCCTTAATAAAGAATAATATTTTTTTTAAATGACATGGTTGCGTGTATGATATAGTTGCGGATTATTGTGAATGGATTTCATTCATAATTATTTTAATTTATGATTTATGGTGTTAACAAAATAATTTAGAGGCATACAAATATTTAGAAGTATCATAGGGTGGTTGATAGTATGATTGATAACCAATTGGTTGGGCTTGAGTGTTTTACACTATATATACATACTAGTATATTTCGTTTTGGTTTCAAAAAGTGAACCACCCTAGATGAGAATTATGTACTAAACACCACCATTTTCATGGGGGAAGGTTTATTACCAATCAGCATAGTGGGAGGATGGAATTTTGGAAAACTTCTTTTCCATACTTCCTCTTCGAAGGGGTTAAATCCCAAAATTATTTTGGTAGCTAGTGGTTTCTATGGTCTATGTATGTGGTGGAATGTTTTGCTTTTTTAGATGTATTTTGGATAATATTTTTTGGGCTTTCCAAGGTTTTTTTGGGATGTGATGTGGTATGTGTACTGTTTTTCTATAGGCTGGAAGTGGTTGAGTGGACTAGTTTTGTGCAAGTGAGATTTGAGGAGATTTGTTTTCACATATTGTAGGACTAGCTATGAGGCACAAGTTATTACAGGTTGGTTGTGACAGAGAAATTTTAGAAGAGGTGGGACTGTAATGACTTTTCATTAGTTTATGAGATTTGATAATTAGTTGGAATGTGTTGTGAGATACCCTATCATTGATATTCTATATATTACAATATTTGACTTATGTTATTTGGTTAGTGTGACATTGATTATATGGGGTGGCTTGTATACCATGTTAGGTTGTTTTGGTTTTGTTCTTTTCTCTTGTGGAAATTAGTATGGTTCTCTACTTGAGCATGAGAGACTTTGGTTTTTCCATATTGAGTATACATGTACTCTCTCCATACATACATGAAATAGAATATAGGTTTCCAGGAGGACTAATGGGACTATGCTAGGCATCACTAGCTCAGAATCAGGGAAAATTGTCATGTCACAACATAGCTTTATTATTTTGGTACTAACATTTGGGTTTATCATTGGATTCATAACAGGTTTACATTAAAACATGCATGTGGGATGGATTTGGGTTTTAGTATTAAATATTTCATAAAGATGTGTTTAGATGAATCATCTTATCTCCCAATCATTTTATTTTATAAAAAGGGTAATGCCTTTTATGTTGTGAGACTCTATACCATTGGTGTTGGTCGCCACCCTGGGGCCTACAAGTGGCGGAACTGCGGGGTCATTATCTCTCATCCTTCATGGCCATCTCCAGAGGGGAATATTTATAGGGAGGGGATCATGACCGAATGGTATCAGAGGTGATAATTGAGATATATGATGGGTTCTAGAATTATGCATTGTTATTATTTCATGGGTAGGTATAGAAGTTGTGTTAGGTGATCCTAGTGTGTGACATACACCTAAGATGATCAGCTAGGACACAGAATTTGGGGGACCACAATGATTCAATGTTAGGATTTTGATACTATGGAAAAACCAAGTGACGATACACCTTTAAAAGGTTAGAGACCCTATGAATGGTACATGCATAAAAATGAATTGGGATCTTTTTCTTAATTAGGGTTTTTTCAGACATTTAGATGAATAAAAAATGAGTTAAATGGGTAAAAATAAATATTAAATAAAATTACATACTATGTTGGATTATTAATTCCTTTTTTACCATTCAGTTATGGATCTCGTTCATTATCCCCATGCAGTACAGGATGTAGAGGCTCAGCAGGATGAACATGTTGATCGAAGTAGGGTATATTTAGTGGAGGAGGATGAATAGTGGAATAAAATGTTAGCTACTTTCTAGCGACAAACTCTGGGGAATTATGAGGGAATATATTCATATATGGATACAATGAGTTGGTTCAAGGATCATTTTAGCACCTTCACCATGATCTATGCTCTGACGAAGAACTGGCTTCCCTTGGCAGTGAGATTGATATAGGGATATGTTCCCCACTGTTGGTTGCATTACATAGGAGGATAGGAAGAAGGAAAAACAATCAGTTTATTTATATTTAAAAGGTGTTCAAAGAAAAATTCCTTTCATCGACAATGAATGTCGTGAATAGGGAGGAGTTAATCTCCCTGTAGCAGGGGAGTATGTAAGTATGGGAGTTGGAGATCAAATTCAATGATATTTTTGTTTTTTCTATAGATCACTTTCTGAGGATTCTCATATGAGATTCCCAGATGAGGGAATTCTTCGTTCTCTCTAATATGAATTTACCCATTTAACATGTCAGAGTAGCTGGTGGCCTATAATAATTATTTTGTAGATTAGAGGATGCATTGGAAAAGTGGACTACCACGAGAGGGGAGTCAGCCATGTTTTTTTAAGGGAATTTTTTTTTGAAACATGTCTGAGGTGCCAGGGACATCGTGCTTCTAACAACCTGAGATTTTATGAGAAATATTATATTCAATTTTGTTTATTTCTTGTGTTTTATGTTACACCAAAATTAGATTGCACAATACGCAATACCGTATGAGATTGTATTATATGCAAACACTATTCTTGGCTTGTGTTACATGCAAGAGCTACCTTCCTCAATATCATGTGTTTTACCCGATACAGAGTTTTACTAAACAATGATATATTGTCATAATATTATTAAGAACTATCCATTATAAATATTTTTAACCATATTTTTTATTTTATAACATTACCATTAATCTTACACATTTTCTAGATCATGCTTTGAGAATAAAATAAATTTCTTAGGTAAAATATGTATTTTTCAAAAAATGGAGTTCTGTCGCCTTTTGATGGAACACCTATTTTAAATATAATTTTTAACATTATTATATGTTCAATTTTACAAAATAAATTTCTTCTAATGAATCAGGATATAAAAATTTACATTGGATAATGTTTTGAGATTTTCCTATTAACTTTCATATTGTGATGAATAGTAAAAATATACTAAATTTTAATTTTAATTTCATTTTCAAGAAGATAATTTATAGGGTTAAATTATTATATTGAATTTTTTTAATGTAAAAATAGAAACTATTTTTACCATTTTATATAATGTATGTCATTTTAATTAATTTTACATTGAATTTTTAATTAAAAACATTTCAATCTTTTGTAATGTTTTTAATTACCAACCAATTTTTCGACAACATGATTAATTTTTAATGAATTACTACAACTTTTTTGTTTAGAAATTGGAAATATAGATTCCATATTTGGAATCAGTTTGTCCAAATTATGTTAATAGGCTACTTTTTGGGGCATTATGAATAGTAACTATGGTAAATGTTATTTACAATAGTTAAAGGTAAATTTGGCTATTAAGTGTACAAATAATATTATAAAATTACCCTAACACTTGTCTTAATATAAATGGATCATTATATTTCGTCCTAAAATATACTTTGGTCGAAATGAAATCTATTAGAACACACTTTTATGTGATTAAGACCTTTAATTTATTTTATTTAACTAAAAATGAAATATGTCTCATTCTAACTTTAATAATTACATTATTTTTTATATATGGTTATAAAAAATATAAATCCGGTTATAAACACTAATATGAAAGATAAAAAAATTTCTTTATCATGGTAATTTATTTGTAGTTTTTTTTTGAAATATAAAATTTCCTTAAGATCTTATACATTAATGATACAGAAAATATTTATTTAGAGAAAAATCAATAATAGACTTTTTATTAAACTAATAGTTCATATAAAAGTCAAAAAAACAGGACCAAAACATATTGGTCATGTACATATGATCCATAAGCATCCAAAGGTAGCATTTTTGACCATTTGGTGATTTATAAAAGTTATTATGACACTTATATTATTTTATTTTAAATGATATCAAAGTTGTCACCTTCATAATTTATTAAACATAACATTTTAAAAATTAGATTTTTTAAAGATAATTTCGAATAAACGTATTATTATAAAATATATTAGATTTATATTGATAATATTATTTTATTTTTTATTTTTTATGAAACAAATAATTATATTAAATAATTATACAATAAAACTGTAATAATTATTTTATTAAGAGAAATATCAAATAAATGGTATTAAAAATATGAAAATAAATACTTTATGAACTAATTAATATTATCCATGAATTTTATAGATGGATATTATATATTAAAAACCTATTAAATATTTTGGTACAAATATATTATCTATGTGTATTTTATTTAAATTCAAATATATGAATAGTGTCTAAATTTACACTATTGGTATTTTATAAAAATAACATATTTTTAAATTATTTAAAAATCACAAAAAAATTACAAATTACAAATTAAAAAATATATTGTCTTGAAAGTCAAATATTATCAAATTAAGTAAAATTTACAACATATAAGTAAGTATTTATGATAATTTAAAATTTCAAATATTATTATCACACATAAAATTAAATAGATTAAAAAAGGATATATCAAAATGATAAGGTTTAAAATAAACATAAAACATGTCTAAATTTTATTGGTTGATGATATTACAACCCTATATCATGTAATACTCTAATCGAGTCATTTTTTGTGGGGATTTAATTTATTATAAAATAATAGTTTTTAGGATTCTAAAGATACCCCTCTCCTCTCTTATAAAAGGGAACCTCCTCCCTCTCCTCCTAACAAATTTTGATCTTTCATTCTCAGAAAATTCTTTTCTCTATCTCTTCTCCACTTCCCTAGAAACCTTCTAGAGGAAGTGTAATTATTAAATGAACAAATTTAGTTCCCTTAGAGGATGTTTAGAAGAGGCGCGTTCAAGAAGAGGTAATATCCTTTATCGATTCTTTCAAATTTATTTCTTATACATCCTATTCTTTAGTTGATTCATTATAAATTAATAACATACAAATAAATAATATACTAATATGTTATTATAAATATGAAACAACCTTATTTCACCTTTTATCCATCCTATAGAAAATGAAATCATCGCGCGTGTGTACGTACAGAATATTGTCTCCACGCTATGGTGTAATCTGTTTTCAACAAAAAATTACTTGGATGGGTATAATGGTGTAAATAATAACTATATATGATTATTATAACATGATAATTATTCTGAGATATTATATATACCAATACAATTCCATTCAATAATTATGGGAATGATATTGTCACCCGTGCGTACATACGGATTACCATCTCCATGATGTGACTAGATTCATTCTCCATGTTGACCATTCAAGAGTGATTATGAAGTATATATAATAAATAATAATGAAATATTTTACAAAATAATGATATTTGATTTATGTACATAAATATTTCATTTACATAATTCCATTCAATTCAATAAGGAAACAAAAACAACTTTCTTCCGTACGTAAGGCCTACCGTCTCCATGAATGGTGTATTTCATTCCATTTATCGATCAATAATATATATTTACATGAGGAATATATATTGTATTTATATAATTTTTTACATTCTAGAATTAAGTGAATTAGGATATATGTAATAATATCAAGAACAACAAGTCCAAACCCGTATGATAAATGAAACGATTTTACCCAAAACACTGCTTTAACATTTAATTGAAAAAAGAACGGGTAATATAAAGTAATAAGTGAGTCTTATATGATATCATATATATTATTATGGTTCTGTTAAAAGTTAATAATATGTTTAAACCAAAAATACACGAGTTTCAGACACTTACTGATGAAATTGGACCGAAGGTAAGGTAAAATCTTACAATCTCATTTTTATCTGCGATTGTTTATACTTTAGAATTTTCCATGGAATATTTACCATACATATCCATGTTTCCTAAATATTTAATATTATTTCTATCTTCCTACAATTTTCAAAACCAATTTTTCCTAGTGGTGAATTTTTAGTAAAATATATGAAAGGAATATTTTGTCATTTTCAGTACGAGATACTTTTTGACATTTCTTTCCAATGTACGAGAAGAATGTTTTTTAACTTATACGGAATGAATTATTTTTTATTATTTCATAGTACTTTATTCCCATGAAAATTTATTTACAAGTTTTCATGTTTATTTTAAATTAAATTCTTCTTGTTTAAAATTGTATGACATACTGAGAAAATAAAAAACTTTTTAATGTTAAAGATATATTTTCCAAAAGAATGAAGTTCAAGTGTTTTATGAAATTTATTTTCCATCTAAGATAATATAGGGTTCTATTTCTATCTCTATTATTACATTTATTTGATTATGTTATGATGTAATTATTTTTATGAAGTCTTTATATCTTAGATGGATTATGCTATGATGGCATGATGTATAAGAATCCAATTTTTATTACTTGGGTTATGCTATGATGTATGACATATGATTTTGTGGCACACATAAGAATGGTTTTATTATGAGATGGTAAAGACAAACATCTCCATCCAATGCATTGGGTAAAGATTAATATCTCATAAGATAAACATAGCTGGAATGACATTTAAATCTGGTTCAGTAATACATGGCTGGAACGACAAGTAAACCTGCTTCAGTAATGGACGTTGTCCACTATGATAGTCTGGGAAGAAATTCCATGGATACTATGGAAATTATATCATTTTCTAAATTGTTTGACATAATTACATGTTTTATTACAATGCTATTTTATCATGATTAATGATTCATTATGATATATGCCTCATGTTCTAAAATGTTTTATGTTATTGCTCATGATTTTGATGTTTAAATATTATGTTCATGTTTTCATGTTCAAATATTTATGGATTTTTTTTATGTTTTCCATGTTTACCCTTACTGAGCATTTGAGCTCACCCTTTATATGTTTTCTTTTCCCAAGAATATAAGGAATGATTTATGTAATAAAAAAAGCGGAGATCTTTATAGGAGATATTGGAGATCTATCACCATGACTAGAAGATTATGATCCGAGTTTCCAAACAAACTAAACTATTACGCTCATTGGGAGTCTATTTTTTGTTATGTATTAAGTACTTAGAAAAATTAATATAATTTCCATGTAATTCAATCTTGTGTCTCTATAGTTGGAATCAGAGGAAAGGTTTAGTTAACGTTTTGAAAATAGGATGCGAAAACATTAGTGAGACCCCTTGAGATATTTCTATACTATGTATAGGGATATCCAAAAGGATAAGTATAAGTATTGGTTATAGTTCTATAATTACAGTTACATTTTTAGAATTAAACCTATGATGTTAGATATTGAAGGTACCCCCTAGATTATGTTGTTTTCCTAGTTTGATTTTTGCCTCCCACATTATTCATTTTGCATTTTAGATAATGGCCAGAACCCAAAATAACCGTATTAATGATCAATGAATTGGGAAATACAATGATTTTCCTTCTAAATAATTGAATGTTATGGAAAATGGAGTGAAAAAAGTTATTACTATACTTACACAATCTTGGAATCATTTTGGACTTCCAAATGAGCAAAGAAGGGGACAATATTATATTGATTATTTCATGAGGCAATGCCCTTCTTCTTTTAATGGGTCTTCAGACCCACTTGTGTTTAAAAAATGGATCTATACCATTGAAATTTTATTTTCCATACTTAATTATTCAGAAAATGAAAAAGTCATTTTGGTTGTTTACCATTTAGAATGTGATGTAGACAAGTGGTGGAATCTAATTAAGAATACAAGTGGTGTAAAACTAGGTGCGCAGTAAGGCCTATTTTCTTGTACCATGTTACGCTCAAGTCAGGCCTAAAACACCTTATTAGAGATACTACTCCTTATATATATCTATTATATAACAATATACACATGTATAATCTACACAATGATGTATTTCAAAGAGAAAAATTTCTCAATATGTAACCAATATTCCATGCTATTTTCATATTTTTTTTCCTTATGGTCAGACTTATCCATAGGCATTTCTATTGTGTTCTCACTAAGGTTTTATCATCCTAGTTTGGAATGGTTGAATAAAACATCACTTTGGTACAATCTAAAACAATCCAGTCATAACCTACATATAAATTAATTCATTTTTTGTAATATGAAAAACATACAAAAATAGTTTCTAGAGGAACATATTCATTTAGTGCCTTTAGAAGCATAGAAATAAAAACACTAGTATATGAGTGAGCTACATTATATCCCACTTGGTTTTACAAGACTATCACCCCTCACATACCCAATATAAATAAATAAATATTCATAATAGAGTGAATAAAACCTAAAAATCAGTGATATCATTGGTTCAGTATGGGTAAAAAAGGGATAAATGTTAGCATAAAAATGAGAATAATGGTATGAGAATGTGACAATAAAATTGAAAGATCATACACCATATAAAAATGATCATAAAAATTAAACAAGTCATTATTGTTAGTGGTTCATATAGAGTGAATCATTAAGAAATCAAGAGCATAATCCATGAAGTCATAACATATGGGTAAGAAATGTAATTTTGGAATACACGTGAACATGTAATATCATTCCCTATAATAAAAGACACATTTCTAGAAAATATTAGGAAACTTCATAGGGACTAATCCTAGTGGATGGGAAACACAACTATCCCTATCCATAATCTTTTACCTATAACGGATTATGTTTCATCACAATCTCATATTGGATAAAGATTCACCAATTTCCCATAGTTGATTGTGTTTCCACATATTCACATAGTGGATGAGGTTTCCCCATCATCTATAGTTGATCAAGCCCATCGAATTGATTCCCATAAATATCTCACAAGATAAAAATATTTAACTAGTGCATTGTGGGTAGATTTATGTCCCACCGATCTCATAATGAAATAATATATACATGTGTCATAGAATCATAATCAATCACATCATTACCCCTGAAATTTAGTGGGTTATAAAAACATGTAATCATATCATTACATATGGAAAAGGTAAGTTTCCTAATCATTTTATAAAATTATAACTAGTTCAAATAAGCAGGATTCATAATCACATGAATCGTCGAAGGGAAATGAGTTTTATAAAAATCATTCCATGAAAGCATAATCCATTTATAAAAATAATATAAATAAATTCCTTGGATCATGTACCTATAAAAAGAATTTTTTAAACTAATATGTTTCATATTAGTTGTAATAGAGTTTTGAAATGTCCTTTAAAATCATTTCCCTTTGAAAATATTCTCTCTTATATGAAAATTTCATAAAAAAATATGAAAAACATTTTCCTTGAAAACATAAAAAATAATCATGAAAAAGGTTTTGAATCCCATTTTTTTGAAAGTACTATGAATAAATTTAAATAAATTAAAAAAAAAATTCAAAACATTTTTTTTGAAAATACAATGAAAACATATAAATAAATATTTATAGCATTAAAATCTAGATTTTAGAATGTAAATTATTGATACCATATAATATATTCTTTTAAATAAATTTAAACAATTTTTAAATGAAAAAAATTTTGAAAAATATTTTCATTGAAAAAACATTAAAATAAGCAAACATTTTGAATTTTAGGAAAAGATATTCATTTAAAATATCATTTTAAACCTAAAAAGTATTTTTTAAGGAAATGATGGTCATGATTATGGGCAAGTCTTTAGATACAAAATAATCTTTTTTAACATTAGATGTTTATAAATATGACCTTATCTGAAAATAAAAAGAAGATTCAATTTAAAAAAGTTTTTTAAAAAGGTAAACAATGGGTATTTATGTCCATTAAATGTAATTGAATAATAATAAAACATTTTGGAAAACATTTTTAGGAAAACATTTTTAGAAATAACACATATTTTTGGCCGAGAAGGGAATGAAATGAAAACATTGATAAAAATGTTTTCTTAAAAATATTAAGTAAAAAAGTGTCAGAATATAATACTAATACAATATTAAATCCAAAATATATATAAGAGAATAAATTTTTTATCTTGAGTTATGAATAATTTTATTTCATCAAGGGAGGCATAGTCATATACAATCTTGAGAAATGGTGAGGTTCTATCAATAAACTCTTACTACATTTTCACTATGAATTATGTTATCCATGTCGGAAAATAAAATTAATTAAACAATAATATTACCTAATAATTTATATATTCATGTTATAACATGTTAAATCTTATTATAACCACCTTACAATAGAATATAGGTTCTTGACCGGGCTTGTGTTTCAAATATGGAAATTTGAAACAAAATAAATTTACGGATATGGTATCTTTGGTAACATAAAACCTATAAAATAAACCTCATAAAAAGGAAATGTAAATACAACTGAGAATAATTATAATAAACATATAATACATTCCATGGAAAATAATACAGACCACATATTATAAATTTGTGGTGAACATGTGTTGTGTCTCACAGAAAAAAGTAATTTTAGAAAACCCTTACTTATGTTCTGATTATCATCATACTCAATCAAAACTAAAATATAATAAATATTAGTGTGTGGAAAATATAAAAAATTATTCTTATACATATATCTAATACAATATCTTTATTTATATAACACTCTTATTAACACATCCATGTTATGGTCGGGTTTCATGTAATATCTACTTTGTTTTTCACTAGAGTCTTAATTTGTTTTATTTTTTGTCATCATACTTATATCATGATTTATAGAATATTAACCATTATAGAAATATAATTTACATTATATATATATATATATATAATACTCTAGTAATGATAGTAATGTGAAATAAAATATATTGTTCATGGACATTATAGGTCACACATACACATGAATGTAGTTTCTGATTAATTATTGCATTAAAAGGAAAAATTGAATGAAATATATATATATATATATATATTAACTTTAGTATAATTACTGTTATATATAAATCATATATTTTTTATGTAATCATATTTAATACATTCCATGTATATTTTGAATGAATCACATTTCATTGATGAGATAGTAGTCTACACTTCCCAACATGAAATTATTGTATTTACAAAAAATAGAAAAAATGAAGGGGTGTGTTTTATGAAAATAAAAAAAAACAGAATAAATATAATAAATATCTCATAAGTACATATTTTCAATCATCATTCCAAACCATGAGTGGTTGTAATGGAAAACGAACAATATCATTTTGTGAGAGATAGTTCATCATAAAATATAATGGCATGATTATTTACAATTAGATGGAAGTGTGTGTTTGTGTTGGTATAAAAAAATAAAATGGAAAAACTATTATATTTATGATATTTATGATTTTTTATTGACTGTATGAATAATATTTTATGGCATGGAGAATGAAAATAAAATAATTTTGCGTGAGTATGTATGTTACCTAATTTTTGGGCAACTATTTTTAGATTACATAGAGGGGATACCATAAATGGATTTCTTCACAAAAGAATGATTATAGTATTATGTCATGGATTTTTGTAGTATATTCAGATTTATATTTTCAAATCATATCGGATTTATAAGTGTGAATAAGTAGGAGGGTGAGTTTATTTTAATTGTGGAGGAGGAGTGGAATTGTTTTGTAAATTTTTTAAAAGAGAATTATATTAATATTTTTTCAATGAAAACATGATAAAATAATGAACCCAATAATATAAAACGGATCAAAGAATATAAATGTTTCCATCTAATGGATTTGGGCCAATTTCTAGATCATTTGACCCATTAAGTGTAATGTTTTTTCCAATGTTAATCTAATTTTTTTTCTTAATCCTCATAATTAATGGTAATCAATATCACAATTGTTTTTTTATTCAAAAACAATGTTGATAATTTTTCATATTATAAATCATTCATATCCAAAATATTGAATCCATATTTTCAAATTCATATCCCATATGTGGTAGAAATTATTTTAAATTTAATCCCATAGATTAGACGACACCAAGTGGTTTTAATATAAAAATTATCAAGAGATCGGCATGTCTTTTGTACAATATAAAAGTAAAATCTATTTTAAATACCTATATTTGATTAATCGATTTTTAATTTATCTCATTAAAGTTTAATACCAATAAAAACATAATTTTTTCCATATAAATAAATAATAATATTAATCTTTTTTGAATTAAAATTTATTAATATTTACTATTCATCACATTATAAAACACTACTAAACATTACAAAAAATTAACCATAAAATTATTTTAAAATTTTTAGGAAAAAAATAAAGTATATTTGTAAAATAAAAATAATTAATACTTCAATAAACATATTAAAAACTTGTTCTCCATTAAAAAGTGATAACATTACTTTTTGAAGAATATATCTTTTTATTCATAAAATTATCATACACCTATAAAATATATTCCATGAGTATAAATTAAAATTATTAAATATATAATATATAATTTTAATATAAAAAATATATAATTTTTTTTAAAATAGTGATATATAATTGTGTTTATACAGAGATAAATATTTTCTTATGAAAATTAATTACATTATTTTCCAATAATAATTCATTTTAGTTATAGTAATTGATAACTAATTTATTGATTTTATATACATGTTTAAATCAAATTTTTCCAATTTAGATAATATTATTCATAACATTCGCTCCAACAGATAAGTGGTATACATAATAATATTATAATAACCATATTAATAGTATATTGTAGTTTCGTAAAAACATATATTTTCACGTAATGGTATCTATTGAAGGGACTATGTATTTTGTGTATTAGAAGAAAAAAATATTGATTCTTGGACTAAAATATAATATAATTGTTTATATTATTTCACATAAGATAAAAATAGTACTTTAATATATTAGAAAATGATATTCAATTTTGTGTGAAATATAAAATATCAGAAAAATTAAATAAATTAGAATAAACTATTTCACAAAATATTGTGTTGTTACCTTTTAAAAGACCCATTTTATTTTAAAATTATTTAAAAGTGTAATTATATTATATGTTATGAATATTAAAATTTATTTTATTTTAAACAATTTTATGGTTGAATTTGGTATTAATATATTTTTATACTTAAATGGGTATTTTTCTAAAAATATATATTTAATTGCATTTTTAATTTTTTAAATGAAATTAAATTATAAAACAAATCAAAAACGAATGTTAATAAAGGATTGTATATTTATAATCAAGAATTAAATTTTTTTTAAAAGGTCCCTTATATTTTGGGACATCATGAATAATAACCGTTGTAAAGTTTTAGTACAACAATAATGGTAAAATTGGGGAATTGTTTTTAAAAATAATGTAATAAGGATTTAATGTCATTAAAGAACATCTATTTACATCATTTTAGTAATATAATTCATCCATAATCATTTAATTTTTTAAAATATGACCTTTTCAATCCTATTAACTTGGATTATGGGATATTTAATATTTAAATAAAAGGTATAGTATAAAATTTCACTCTTCTACGTTTAATATCTATAATACATTCTAACTGGGGAAAAAAGTATTATTTGTTAATTTTTATTTAAAATATGAATTATTTATTTGATATTTAAATTTAGTTTTAATAATTTTTTATGAAATAATTACCATAAATACTTAAGATGCATCAAAATTGTACATAAACCTTGAGTAGTAAAATGTGTTAAATTATTTTAAATAGTCCAGGCTAACTATTATTTGGGAAATTTTAATTTTCCCATGAATTGATAGGTTAAAATCAATATATTATATATGTGTTAATGTTATAAATTATAATTCAATTACTTTTATGTGTTTTCTAAGTCAAAACTATGTGTATAAAGATAAAAATGAAATAAATAATATTTTATGCCAAATAAAAATATCCAAATTATTTAGAACATATATGTATCCATAAGTAAGACTATTAGGTTGATTAATTTTCTAAAATTTCATCCCATACACATTAATGGACCATTTTTTATATTTTATGTCAAATAATAACCCTTTAATATTGAAAATTCATTGACATGATTAATAATAAAATTGGTTAACAAAGACGTTAAACCAAAAGATACTCATTAAATTTATCTATAAACCTATATAAATATTTTTTGGTGATTATATTAAGACAATTTAATCTTTCTCTTGGAATAATTTTCATTTTGGAACAACATTATATTATAAATACATGTATTATACTATGTAATTTTATGTATTTTGAAAATATAAATTCATGATATTTATAAATATATAATATATTTTTAAATGATTTAAGGTTAATAAAATTAATATATTAATCTTATTTAATGTGAAGTTTTATATATAAATAATAATCCATTTATGGTCACTTTTTCTTTTATTTGTAACTTTCTTTACCCCTAATGAAATAAAAAGTATTTTATTATGATAATTTTCAAAATGATTAGTAAGGTTTAAAATTAAAATATATTAGTAAATACATCACCTCAACATGAAGGAATGAAACCCATAATAATATTTTATGATATGTATAATTATAGGATAATATCATATTATTTATTGTATATTAGTTATTATGTGGGTTTCCATTTTAATAAATCCATTATTGGATACTTCAACTAGATAATGTTTTTCAAAATTTTATTCTATATATAATAACCCCCAAAATGTATTGGTGTAATTTATCATGGATATGATTCTATTTCAAGATGATTTTTCCCATACATTGAACCTATTTTGACACCCTTATGGGATATGATTACGATAATTTGAATTTTCTATTTAATTCAATATGAATAATAAGAGAATTGAACATATTTAATTCCATTAAATAGTTATATGGGATAATCCTAATGTCTATTGGGATGATATGTCTTTTTTCATCATTTGAAAGTTAATTTCATTGATACCCATGTTGTGGTTATTTATGATGGTATTTTAACATGCTTAAATTCAATTTGATTAAAATTTATAGATATACAACAACTAGTATTAGTATATTTTTGAGTGAGCGTTTTTTAGGAACAATTATTTTGTACTCTATGGATATATGATAATGGTCATTGAAAACCTATACAATTGACATAATCATATATTTTTATGTAATAATATCAAATTAATATTATTGTATTTTGTGGAAAAAATAAAGTTTATATAATAAAATATTTTTTTAATTTTATTTTATAATTAATGTTACTTTTTTAAGATATTAATAATATTTTTAAAATAATATATATGAATTATATTAATATAGTTTTTTATAAAGGCTTACCAACATTATGGGTGATATCCCATAATATCCGGAATGGTTGTGGGACATGGACTGACAACCAAAGGCTGATTAAGATGTAGCTCCTACTATTGGCGAACATGATTTATTGATTAGTATGAATTTCTTTAAATAAATGATTTGATTACAAGATAATAATTTTATTTTGGGAAACATTCTATAGGATATAGATTTTTGAATTTGGTGGCGGAAAATTGTATTTTAGGAAACCATCTATTTGGTTGAGGTATATATAACAATTTGGTCTGACATAAAATAAAATTTTAAAAAGGATTATTTCAATTTTTAAGAGGGGAATTATGGTGTGTATTATATAAGCCTTGAGGTTAAAAAATTCATTAATGTGGGGGTTTTTTATTTTATTTGGGATATATATATATTTATTTAAGTAATGATCTATGTTAAACCTTTAGTTTTATCATTGAATTTTGTATAGTAAATTACTATTAATCAAATAAATTTCCATTAATTTTTGGTATTATCATAAATTATGCTATTAATTTTCGATTTATTATGAATAATATATTGGTATTATATTTTGGATTATCTGATCAATTATATTTTTATTTTTCTACATTGGGCATGAAAAATTCATCATGTATACTATTCATTTAGAGATAACGATGAGATTGTGATGGAAATTCATGAATTTATCCTTATAGTATATCTATATATCCTTATGTTTTTAGTGTATATTTTAAACTAATTACACAACTCTTATAAAAGGGTCTTAATACAAAAAATATTTCATACTATATTAATTTATTTTGAATCAATGATCTCTTTACCCATCATAGATTTGTGTTTTTATGAAGATTAAATTCTTTTAACAATGTTCACTATCACACTCTAATACTCCTTAGACATTAAAATTCACCTCTAAATCCATATTTTCACTTCCCAATGATGTTCAACTTCATTAAGACATGTTTTTTAATATTCTAGTTTTCTTTCATATTTCCCTTTCCCACTTTCTAAGAGGATTAGTTATTAAAAATTTTATTATGTGGGATTTAAGAAATGTTATACTCAAATATAAAACCCATAATTGTGGATATCATGAATAAAATTTTATATGACACTTTTATTAAATTTTGGTAAAATCTGACACCCTAATACTTTAAAATAACACTATGTTGGATACCGTATATGACATGCAACATAGAGCTAAAAAAACCCCAATATATAATAATTTAAATGTTACAGTAATAACCTAGTTATTGAATATGAGGATATATATTAGTTGAACTTTATTATGAAAAATATATATTGTTATATCTAAATATAAATTTAATGATTAATTATTAGGAAATAAAATGAAATATTTACAAATGTGGTTTTATTCTTCAAAACTATTATTTACTAAAATATGGGTTTTATTTTATCAATATAAAATAATATATCTTATTTCTAGAACATTTATAAATTGTATCTCATATAAATAATATATTTTTTAAATTATAAAAATAAAAATTTTCATATAAATGATTTTTGGATTTTTTAAAAAGGAATTGATTTACAGTAAATAAAAAAAATATGATTTTTATTGAAGACTATATTTTTTTATGAATTTCTAATGACCCACTATTTAATTGGTTTATAAGTAAAAGTAGTTCTCCAATATAATCAATAATATATATTTTTTCATTTTAATAAATTATAAGATAAAATTTGTACTAAAAAAATTATACGTAAAATGAATTATTCAAAAAATCTATTTTTTATTGGGTTTTGCGATCATTATCATAATTTAATTTTTGAAACATAAAAAAATATATTTTTAAAAATGGATTCAATATTTTTATCTCAGGGTTTTTTTTAAATATATCACTTTTATGATTGGTTATTAGGAATAATAATCATAGTAAATTTTAATACCACAATAATTGTAAAATATGTTTATTTATGTCAAAATATGTATTAAGGATTAAAAATCATTGAAACATATTACATTATTTCATTGGATGAGTATATTTCATCCATAATTATAAAAACATATAAAATGTTACCTTTTTTATTTGACATTGATTTTCATATTTATAATATTTATATAAAAGATAAATTTAATAATGTAACAATAATGATAATAATTTATATAATTTTTTAACAGGGTTACATACCACTTGTGTTTTGTTATATATATTATATTTTAGATTAAAATTATTTGTAATCATGGTAATTTATTTTATATTTTTTATTGAGGAAATAGTTATCTTAAATACTTAATCAATGCTGACATAAATCTTGTGCAAGTAGTAGAAAAATCAGGTATGTTACTTTAAAAACTCTAGAACAAATATTATATGTATCAATTAATGTGTTTCACCAATTTTAAAAATAAAAATAATATAATATACATATTTGAACTATATATATTTTATTTCTAATTTTTTCATTTTGGTTTCAATAAAAAATAATCTGAATAATGTGATAAATGACATAAATTATATTTTTTGGTTAAAATATATTATTGAAAAAAAAATTTAAAAAAATTCAAAATGATAGTTAGTATTATTAATTCATTAAAATTTTACCCGAAATCCATTTATGTTCCTATTTTTATTAAATTAGTAAAATAATAAATGTATAATATTGGAAAACACATTGTCATGGTAATCATTAAAATTAGTTGACCATGAAATTAAACAAACAAAGAGGATTTAAGATAACATATAAACTAAACAAAATATTATTAAGTGATTATAATAACAATATCTAATCATTATATATGAATACTTGTTATTTTCATCCATTTTACATGAGATAGACCCATATTATATAATATAATTTAGTGTATTTTCAAAAAATAATTTTATTTTATTTTATAACAAATTATATATTGTTAAATGATTAAATATTATTAAAAACCCAAGATTTAGAAAATGTAATTGTAACTGGCTCGAAATATCAACCATATTCCACATATGGGTCACCATACATTTATCCATAACTTCTTTCCCCTAATGAAAAATCATTTAGGTTGTCATGGTGATTGTCAAAACGGTTAATGTGGGGTTAAAATGAAACTACATGGGTGAAAAAATAACCTTAAATTTTAAAACTTTTAAATTAAATGATGAAATAGAAAAATAATCATATTATATTATATATTTTATCAATTTGGATCTATTATAATGTGAAATTAATTTGTATTAATTTATGACTTTTAGAAATTCCATGAATTTCATTCCCTAACTTATAAATGGGAACCACATATCATTTCTTATCCAAACATAAAATTCTATTTGGAACAAAAAATACCAACAAAAATACCTTTAATATCACTTAACACATTATAGAGTTGCTATATATAGTATAATATCATACTTACAGTGATTAAGATGTAAAGAAAATGAGGTTGCTCGAAGAAAAAATATTGATTTTCACTGCATTTTTTATTATTATATATTAATATACCGCCATAATTTTATTTCTAACATAAAAAGAAAGAAAACTAGTTTTTCTCCAATAGTTATATTTTTTTGCTAATATTAAACCATATATCCTTATCCTCTTCCATAAAGTGGGGAATGAAACCATCATTATTTCGTATGGCAGACTACCTCCTTGCAAAACAATGTTATTAATTTTCTATCACCGCCTCTCATAACTAGTTATAATGATTCATTTAATGCTTATTTATTATATTAATTACATATTTATCATTCTAAAATGATATAATATCAAATAATTTCTTAATTTCTTATACATTGAAAAATTATAACATTATTCGTCTATACATGAGTATTTGCATCTCCACAAAACGATGTTATTCATTATCTGACACATTGATGATATGAATATAGATGTTTTACTGAAATTCTAATTTTTTTAATAGATAGTGATAACTATGGAATTTTAATATCGTACTTATGTAATATCCATCCTAATTTTTGATGAATGGATATGCTACCCATGTATATGTACGACCTACCATCTCCATAATTGTATCATTTTTCCTTTTTCATAACCACGTTTTAGTGTAGATTTTAAAAGTATAATAATTTTTTAAAAAAATTATTAATTTAATTCCTATTATTATTATTATAATTGAGATGATGGCACAATAACCACATTTATCATTGTACACTTACCAATATCATTTTGGATATAATAACTAAATATTAAAACAACATATTAATTGAAATTAATTGATTATGTAATTAAATATAAATTTAAATAAAAAATGTGTTGAATAATAAAAAATGGAAAAGGTTATTAATAAATTAAATAACTAACATATGATTATTATTCATGATAATTAAAAATATACTTGTCGAGTGAGACCTGGGGAAATTTATTTCATCTCAATTTTCAAACATTCAGGTATATTTTATTATTATGCCCCTAATTTATTTAATATAGTGTATATACAACCCCTTTAACATGTCATATCATGATTCCATAAAAATTAATTTCATTTTATTTATTGAAACAATTGTATTTTTCATGACAGTTACCAATTGGTAAGAGGATTCATAATTGGAATTACTTTCATTTCGATATAATATTGATTTATTATCATTTATATTCTATGATTATGTGTGAAATGACTTATTATTATTTTATTTTCTATTTCCACTTGTTTTCATTGTGTTTATATTTTTTAAACATAATAATAATATTGATTAAAGTCTCACTCCAAAGATATAATATATGTAAGGGGTTTCTATCTCAATTTTGTTTTCTAGAGATAGGTGTTGTATTCAACACATCATTCTTTCATTTTATTTATATAATTTACTTTTGATATGGTATTTTATGATTATAATTATATTCATGTTATTTCATTATTCATTTGATTTTGTTTGTTTCATTGGGATTATTATTCAAATGTTACACTAGAGGTAAGGGTTTATTTAATATTTCTCCATTAATCAGGATTTCTTATTTTTAAGTCTATTATGGGTGATTTATATGGTATTTAAAACATAAATATATATATATATATATATATATATATATATTTCATATGGTTGTTTCCAAATTTTTAAATTTTTATTTCATTATCCTTTATTATGTACTCAAGATATAGAATAAATATTTTTATCGAATACTAACATAATTCTCTACATAGTTTGAAATATTTTTATTCGACATATATATTTTTTTGGGTTTTTTTAAAACATATTTTCACTATTATCAAATAATATTTGAAGGAAACATTTAACACATGTTTTCAATTTTAAAAAATGGTATAAATGGAATCATCTGGTTTTTTAGAATGATGTATTTTTTATTATTTACCAAGAATGTGAAAGGGGTCATTATTTTAACATACACGACATGAACAATATTTTTTATCATCAATACTAATCAATGACTCAAATATTACTTAATAATATTCAATGAATACTTTCAATGAAATTATTTTATAATATATTCTAGGGAATTTTAGTTTAAAAAGTGAATTACAATATTAAAAGGTTATCTTCCTTAAGAACATTTTAATGATATTTTTATAGTATTTATATTAAATAATGGAAAAAATAAATTGGCTAATGTATCATCAACTTAGAATTTTTTTAATGATATCATCTTTATTCTTTTTCTAGATGGTTTACAATCAGTATTATTTTGAGAAATATCTGAATTTTATCTAGTTTCTAAATATGAATGTTTATGATGACTATATATTGAATTCTAATTCAGCTCATTCATATGATAAATTCATTAAACATAGTAAGTTAATTATGGGGCCTAATAAAACATCAGGTTTCATTGATAATTATTTAATAAATACAAGTATGTGTATTTGGGAGTGAACTTAACCATTTATCAAATATTCCTTACCATTATGCCTTTATGATTTGAACCGAAATTATGCATTCTATCCTAAGGAGATTAAAATTTGATATAAACATGGTTAGATAAAGAGTTGTGGTATCTTTGGAAAATTTTCAAACTCGTTTTAGTATTTATATGGAATAATTTGATCATTATTTATTCATACCATTTAATTCATTATGCTCCAGTTATTGATTATATGGTTTGTGTTTTTTGGGATTTACCATGTAACATTGATTATAAATTATTTAATCATGATTGATTACAAAATAAATCAGCCTTACTACTCATTTCATTACTCCCCTTATATTTTGGCATTCTTTAGGAAAAGAAGAATCAATCTTTTACTTACATTGAGGATGCATAATATGCACTTTCCTCAAATTTTATATTTATTTTTCAAATGTAAAATTGGAATAATGTATATATGTAGTTCACCATGACTAATAAACTATTCTTTAATTAGGGATAATATCACTTTTATATATTATTAATGTAATAAATGTACTATTATCATAAGGATTTAGGATTGGGGTATTTACACAACAAATGTTATTTTTTAGATTTTGAAAAAAAATGTCATCAAAAAATTTGACATGAATATAACTGATTGAATAATTATGTAAGGAATTGAAAAAAAATGATGATGGGAAAATAATAACATTATAAAAAGATGATTTTTTCTTAATTAAGTTAAATAAATTAATAATGTTTTTTTTATTTTAAATTCAGGTATGCGGAATGTTAGCCATGGGGTAAGAGTCATTCATTTAAATGTCCTATTTTACCATATTCCTATAACTTGTTTTCTTCCATTTAAAGGTTCATTTAAATGTTTATAGAATTTAATTATTCATAAAATATTGATAATTCCCAATTTATATTAATTTTTTATTTCTTTAGAAGGGAAAAAATTTTCTTTTTAATATTTTATATATGGATTATTTCTGACTTTTTACAAAATATAAAAATGATTTTTTTGTAACAAATAAAATTTAACCATTTAACCCATAATTTAAATTAATCATTATATGGAATCCACTAAAATTTCCATGGGTTTTATGGAAGGAAATTTACAAAAACAATATCACAGTAAAAGTTTACGTTAGAATGTTTTTCTTATGAAACAGAATCTTTCTCTCGTATTTATGACAAAAAATAAAGTGTTATTACTTATGTGATTTAATTCTCCTTAAATGGGATTCATGGAAATATTTGAAGCTATATTTTTTTCATTCATGTCATGACCCGTCCTCAGGGCCCATTTTGTGACTACCCCTAGCCCACCTTCCATAGGCCAGGGGCTGGCGACTAGCAACAAGGCGTAAATCCCAGTAAATGGTAAGAAATTTCCTTTATAAAAGTAAAAAACACAACAGAGTGTGCTAGTGAAGTATGAACTATATAAAACTGGGTACAAAGTATGTGCTAAAAAGTAAATGGGTCATTATACAAACCCAACTGAAAGTACAGTACAACTGAAAAGAAATTACAGCAGCAGTAAAGTAAAACCTCAATACAGAGTCCTCCTCCGAGAATCCGACCTCAAGGGTGGATACAAATAGTCTCCTCAACTCCTCGGTTCCAGCCGTCCACTCCATTTACATCCCACCAAGTGTTCCACCTACGGGTACCTTCCAGCTCCACAGGACTCCACCTCGATCAGTGTTTTCTATTGTCTGAAACAACACAACGTATTGTAGGAATTTCCCTTGCAGAGGTGAGTATACGATACTCAATGGGGACCTCGAGACCCCCGAAGGTCTCTCAGTATCCACGAAAGATAAACCACAAAGGTAAGATACAATCACGAAGTATCAACCGACTCTACCTAGGTATATGCCCATACATATAACTAAGTCATCAATTACAATTAGGCTCCAACTCTTGATCCCATGCACAACCCAGTCCACATAAGAAAACACAACCCAGTTCACACAGGAAAGAAAAACCCAGTCCACACAGGAATGCAAGTCAATTACATCGATGATAATGATTGAAGTCAAGGCTCATCTCACACTGGTAGACATATTTAGTATAGCAATAGAGATTATCATATGTAGCCACTGATTCATCTAAGCTATCAGACCCACACATGATACATGTCCAGATAAGGTGTCGGACCCACACATGATACAAGACTAGGTACTCTGTTGGACACAAATGGGATACAAGTACAGAGGTCAATACTGCTGGACCCACACATGATACAAGAATAGTAGCAATCGCCGCCAATCCCACGTAGGATCCTAGTATGGTAGTCATCACTGTCGAACCCATGGAGGATTCCAGTACAGTAGTTGATACAGTCGCAGCCAACTCGAGGGTACCCGCACACAACATGCTCAATTCTAGGAGGGTCTGCTCCTCGAGCAAGGGGGTCAATACATCAACTGTCATGAAGTCAAAATTTGATTTATCCCAAAGTTTCATATCGTCAAAAGAGACCCAATGCGACATACGGCGTGTCAATTGGACGCCCGGTCTGAGAGTTATTGGATTTTCCGTACCAGGGGATCAGTTGGTTTTTAAGCTAAAAACAACCCGACCGTACACTATTTGCATCCGAACCTCAAGTGGAGTATTCTTAAATAATCATCTGAACAATAGTATTTCAACGTAGTTGACAACATTTCAATCGGACATCCGGTCCTTATGTTATAAGCGTTTCCTCTCCAAGTGCTCGGTTGGATTCAGGTTCGAAACATCCCAGACATACACAAACATCGCTAAAACCTCAAGTGTAATATACCAAAACAACCGTAGCAATCCAAGAATTCCTATTCAACTACCTGTACATCAATCAGAGGTCTTTAGCTCATGGTATGTGAAAAAGACCAAAAAATGGTCTGAAGTGGGTGTTTGGGCCCGGTCTGACCCGGCCCAACCCCCCTGGGTCGTCCTGAACCGAGTCGACCAGACCTGGGTCTAGGTCTGGCCTGGCAGGGTGTGGCCTGATCCATGTCACTCGGCCCGGCCCGTCCGGGCGGGGGGGGGGGGGGTGCGGGCTCGGCCAACTGGCTGAGCGATGGGCACGACCCCCATTTCTGTGGACGCAGCGCCAGGATGGGGCCACTGTTTCCCCCGCATCCAGCATGGCCGCGGGATCCACCACACGTGGCTGCGGCCATTTCCGTGGTGGGATCCTTCTAGTGGCGCACCTCCGCAGTCCTGTTCATGCCACCAGATTCATTCTAGTGGTCCGTTTTTCATCCATCTACGGCTACGATCGTCTCGAGTTCCGTACTCCACTGAGAAGGCCCCAAATCGCTGTTGTTGTCCCATTTCATTGTCTCCATACACATCATGCATCAAGAAAAAAATAGTGGTGGGTCTGGACTTGTATGTTAGTCCGTACCCACTTCATTAGTGGTTTCAACATCACCCAATACTTTAAGCACCATGATCGAGAGTAATAAACACGTATATGAAATATACAAAAATTCTGCCTACCTCGAAGTTGTTGTCATATGTCATCGATCCGCATAAGACGACTCTCATGGTAGATTGGTGTCGCAGAAGAATGGTTTCATTCCATCAACAATGGAAGAAGTATCGCTGTCGTTGGCGACATATGATCCTTGATGTCGAGGTGAATCCGAGGGAGAAGTTCTTCATGTTCTTCTCCGGGGGTGTTATACTTTGAAGAATGGTTCGCCTCCCATTTTAATGCACCATGGACTTTTCCCCAAGTGTTTCACCCACACACAAAGAATAAAGTGGCTCACCAATTAATATAATTGCTATGAAAATAATATTAATTCAATATCGGTCCATTAAATTAATGCTAACATTAATTAAAAGTTTTTTTCACATTTAATTGGAAGAGGGAGGGGGAAGGCTCCACCATTAATGTGGAGTAGTCAAAGGAAACGGGAAGGAAAAAATGGGGAGTTGAAGGATGGGGATTGTGTGGTCCCCACCACACAATTATATATACTTGGGAGGAAATTACCAACTCCCAAATAAAATCGTGTACCACAAAATTTTATTTAGTTTAAGAATAATCCCAAAAAACTATCTTTAGACCCACATAAAACTCAACTGCCATAAAGGTGCCCTTAAGAAAATATTGTCGCTGCAAGTTCATCGGTTCCCTCAGATTTCAATTCTAAGTACCTGCTTCAAAAGATAGAAAAATTGGATCATTCTTTCATTGAACGTACCCAAGCTAAACATCCGAAAATATTTCTGGCCACACAGGGCCCCGAAATCTGGTGCCTCCAAAAACTGCATACTCGTAAAATTCCAATGAATTTAAGAAAAAAAAATTTCTCAACATTTTCTGGTCATTACATTAATCTCACCTCCAAAATTTATGTCCCCATAAAGCTACAACATAAACTAGGAAAACAAATTAGGGAACTGAGCATGGATTCGAGCCTCCCACTCCCATGTGCTCTCCTGAATGTTCTCCTGCTACCAATGAATGCACACCAGAGGAATCGACTGTCTATGTAGGACTCGCTCCTATAAATCCTCAATCTCCACTAGGACCTCTATCAATGACGACCTGTCGTCAATGTCCAGCTCCCTATGATCGATTATGTGGGTTAGGTCGTGCACGTATCTCCTCAACTAAGATATGTGTAAGACATCATGCACCCGGTGAAACTGAGGTGTAAGGTCCAGGCTGTAAGCCACCTCGTCTACCATGCTGAGGTCCTAGAATAATCCGGTGAAGCACAAAGATAATTTGTCACCCCGGACAAATCTTTTTAGTCCTCTTCAAGGTGAGACCCGTAGGAAAACGTGGTTTCCATCCTCAAACTCCAGTGGTCTCCATCTCCTATCAGCATAGGACATATGTTTGCCCTGTGCAGTCCTTATCCGCTCCTGGATGATCTACACCTTCTCCATTGTAGTATGAACCATCTCTTGTCCTACATGTGCTTACTCCCCAAGGTCAGTCAATCACAGAGGTGATCTTCATGGATGGCCGTAAAGTACCTCGTATGGTGCCATCCCAATGGTGGAGTGGTATCTCTTGTTCTACGCAAATTCAACCAAGTGCAATTGATCCTCCCAACTGTGACCAAAGTCGATGACACTTGCACAGAGCATATCCTAGAGATTATGAATGGTCCTCTCCGTCTGGCCATCCTTCTGATAATTAAAGGCAGTGCTTAGGCGTAGCTATGTCCCAATATCCTCTTCAAACCCCTTCAATGTCGGGATGTAAAACGAGATTCTCAATCGGAGATGATAGTCAATGGAACAACTTGAAGCCATATGATCTCTTAAATGTAGAGGCGTCTCAAGCTCTCTACTGAGCCATACTATCTGATCGGTAGGAAGGGGGCCAACTTGGTGAGTCATTGTATGATCACCCATATGGAGTCATTTCCTCTATAATAACGTGGAATCCCCATCACGAAATCAATGGATATTTCATCCAACATCCACTACGGAACCTCTATGGGCTGTACCAAGCCTGCTGTAACCTGGTGCCCAGCCTTCACTTATTGACAAGTGAGGCATCGAGAAACGAACTCTGCTACATCCTTCTTCATACCTGGCCACCAGTGCTGTCGTTTGTGGTCCTGATACATCTTCGCCACTCTTGGATGTACCGCTAGATTGGAAGTGTGGAACTCTCTCATCATCTCCTCCTGTAGTGCAACCAGTACCACGGTATACCCCCTGAAGAGGATGACGTGATCCCCACCTTTAAAAAATCCATCAGGCGCCTTCCCTAGAAAATATGAGCATGTCACGTCTCACAGTCAACATCCCCACATTGCGCCCCTCTGACCTACTGAAGTAGTGGAGGAGTGACTGTGAGGACTATAGAAAGGCTGCCCCATCTCCATCCATGAAGGATATCTGCAAAGCGGCTAACAGCTCAATAACCTCTCCATGTTGCTGAATTCATGATCTCCTGCTGAGTGCATCACCCACAACATTCCTTTTGTCATGGGTATAAACAATCTCAAAATCATAGTCCTGGAGGAACTCGAGTCATCGTCGCTTTCTCAGGTTCTGTTCCTTCTATGAGAAGATGTACCTAAGACTATGATGGTAGTTGAAGACTGTAAAGCGCTCACCCATCCGATAGTGCCGCCACATCTTTAGGGAAAAGACCACTACTGATAACTTTAGGTCATGGAAAACATAGTTCTGCTCATGCTTCCTCGACTGCCACGAAACATAAGTGATCATTGCTCGCTCTTTCATCAGGGCACACCTGAGTCTGGTCCCTGATGCCTTGCAGTAAACTACATCCCCTACACCCTCATCTAGTAGCCTCAAGATGGGTGCACTGGTCATTCTCCACCTCATCTCCTTAAAGCACAGCTAGCATCTATCTGACCGCACGAAGGGTTTCCCCTTCTTCGTCAAAGCGGGAAGTGGTGCTGCAACTTTGGAAAATCCAGGAACAAATCTCTAATAGTACCTGGCTAGACCTAGGAAACTCCGCACCTCCGTCAGGCTTCGGGGTGGCTCCCAAGAAAGCACTGCCTCGATCTTCACGGGATCCATAGAAACTCCCACCTTAGAGATGACGTTCTCGAAGAAGTGAACCTCCCGAATCCATAACAGGAACATCGAGATCATTCAATAAATCTGGTTCTCTTAGAGTGTATCTAGTACAACCAGTAATTGGAAGGCGTGCTCCTCCTCAGTGGTCGAGTAAATCACATTTTCATCAAGGAAGACTACGAAAAAATGATAGAGGTAAGGCTAGAATATCCTATTCACGGGACTCATGAACACTATTGGAGTTTTGGTCATGCCGAAGGGCATAAACAAGAACTCATTGTGTCCATACCAACACTAGAATTCTATATTCTGCACATCATCATCTTGAACTCAGAGCTGATGGTAGCCTGATATAATTTCTATCTTTGAGAACCATCGTGCTCCCTTGAGCTGATAGAAGAGATCGACAATCCTCAGAAGTGGGTACTTTTTCCTCATGGTCACCTGGTTCAGGCGATGGTAGTCGACACACAGTCGCAAGCTCCCATCCACATTCTTGGTGAACAAAATCGGAGAAGCCCAGGGTGAAACAATAGGTCAGATGAATACCTTTCCCTAAAAGTCCACCAACTATACCTGTAGCCTATGATGCTCGGTGGTATCCATCTGATATGCTGGAGTGGATATAGGTTTTTTCCAGGGGTACATGTCAATGTAGAAGTCTACCTCTCTGCGAGGAGGTAGTCCTGGAACGTCATTAGGGAAAACGTTCGCATAATGATCCACAACAACAGGAAAACTCTAACTCCTCACATCAACTGCTCCAAGGATGAGACTAGCCAATTGATGTGTGATTGGATGCCATCTCCTCTACGTAAGTCTATCCTACGCTGCAAAGGCTCGCATCTTGCTGGTGATGGTGAACCAAGTCCCATCCGTGTGGACACACTGCACTATTCACCTAATACAGTCGATCTAAGCATAGACTGTAGATAACCAATCCATCCCTAAGATGACTTCGTAAGGCCTCGACGACACTACAAGAAGATCCCATCCAAAGATCTCGCCTCATATAGTAATCTCACACTGCTGGTACCATTGTGTCGTCATCAAGTCTGCTTCTGTAAGAGTCTCTAGCCATAAGGGTCGAGCAAACGGCTCTGCTTGAATCTCCATGTTCTGAACAAGGGTAGTGGTAATAAAAGAATGACTCACACCTGTGTCTATAAGAACTGCAAAAAGGGTGGAATAGACAAATATAGTATATAAAATAATCTCTTGTGCACTGTGGTCGTAAGCCTCTGATGCCTGGAGATGAGCATGCCTATGTCCTCCAACTCCCTGTGGTCGGGATGGACCACCTAGGGTGGTGGTGGTAGAGCCTCGAAACGTCGTCCACCACCTGCTACTCGGCCATCTCCTCTGCCTCATCCTCCTGCTCCCTGTGGACCGCCACGGTCGAAAAACTGCCTCTGCCAGGGAAGTCCCTCCACTGTCTTCTACTCATCTTCATGGCGAGACGGGCAGTCACGAGCCATGTGGACCTGCCCGCGGCATGCATAGCACTGTTTACTTATCGTAAGGTTGTCCCTATTTCGTGTGGCCGGCACAACCGAACCTGTATCCTGAGGTCTCCCACCTAATAGTCTGGTCCACTTGGATCCCTGTGACGTCTATCTACTACTGGCTACAGAAGGCTCCGCTAAGTGTCACCCTGCGGTGGGTCTTACCGCTAGTGGCTGCTTAGTGAGAAAGCACTCCAATAAAAGGGCTCGCTTTAGCACCCATGACTGCGTCAGGATGTTGAGGGGAATCGTTGATCCCTGATCTCATGCCACATTCCCTACTCGAAGGTCTGGGTCTTGATGAATGGGTCCCATACCATATTCGTGGAGTAGCGTGAGAGGTCAGTAAATATATCTGTGTATTGAGCTACTGTCATACTCCCATGCCGCAGATGAAGTAACACCTGGATGTGCACCGCACAGATGGTGGCTGGAACAAACTGAAAGTGGAAGAGGATCTCGAAGTCCGTCAAATGTATAGATGCTTCATCGTGCACCTGGGGCTTCAAGCTCCACTATTTACCTACTTCTATGTGAAGGAGACTCGTAGCAAGGATCACCATGAGGTCAGCTGGTGTCCCTACCAATCTGAAGACTCTGAAGATAGCCTCCATCCAATCCTCGGATTCCTGAGTGTTTGTATCTCTGTGAAACATGGGCGACCTCTACCGCTGAAACTCGTGAAACGCGCACAGGCGGCGTGCACTTTCCACTGCTGGGGCTAGCAGCATCGGTTGCTCAGCGGGTGGTGGTACAGCTTGTCCCTCTGCTATGATGGGGCCCTGCACCGAGGCCTCGTCGCTCAGTGGGCTTCCATCTCGCACATACCTAGGAACCCAGGCTGGCTTCCTTCGTGGGGCCATCCTAAAAAAAACACAGGTGCACAACGGTCAAATAGTATACCTAGTGAGCTGAATCAAAGTAATCACAAAGAAAAATTTTCATACACACACACACACACAATTAGTGTTTTCTTGCACTGTGTCAGAATTCAAAGGTCATGGTCTTAGTGTATGGATATGTCGGCCTCCACAACAACACTGGACTCTGTGGACTGAAAACCACCCACAATACTCTTAACACTACTGCATCACATAAGGGAAAGATCAGAGTCTTGAGTTCTACGGAAGAACTGACTCCTCTGATAGCAATTTTTCACGACCTTTCCTTAGGGCCTGTGTCGTGAGTACCCCAAGCCCACCTTCCATAGGCCAGGGGCTGGCGACTACAACCAAAGGCGTAAATCCCCATAAAAGGGAAGGAATTTCCTTTATAAAAGTAAACAACACAACAAACTGCGCAAGTGAAGTAAGAACTATGTAAAAACTTGGTACAAAGTAAGTGAAGAGAAGTAAATGGGCTAGTATACAAACCCAAGTGAAAATAAATTATATCATTACTAAAGTAAAACAACAACACCAAGTCGTCCTCTGAGAATCCCACCAAAAGGGTGGGTACATATAGTCTTCTTAGCTCCTCGGGTCCGGTTGTCCGCTCCATGAATGTCCTGCCAAGTGGTACACCTCTGAGTACCGTCTAGCTCCACAAGCCTCCACCTTGATCAGTGCTGTCTGTCTTATGCATCCAACACATCGTAGTGTGGGCATAGCTCATGCATGGGGGAGTATACGATACTCAGTAGAGACCCCAAGACCCCCGAAGGTCTCTCAGTATCAAATAAAGATAAAACAAAAGGGGAATATACAATCATGAAGTGTCAACCAAATCTAATTAGTTGTATGAACATACATATACCAAGTCATCAATTACAATTCGGATCCAACTCTCGATCCCAAGCACAACCCAGTCCACATAGGAAAACACAACCCAGTCCACACAGGAAAGCACAACCCAGTCCATAGAGGAAAGAATGTAAATCACATCGATGATAATGATTGAAATCAAGACTCAGATCACAAAGTTATTCATATTTTGTATAGCGATTGAGATGATTAGATGTAGCCACTGATTCTTTTAAGCTATCGGACCCACACATGATACAATTTCAGCTAAGCTATCAAACCCACACAGGATACAAGACCAGCTAATTGGCCAGACCAACATTGGATACATGTACAGAGGTTAATACTGCCAAACCCACACATGATACAAGAACAGTATCCATCGTCGTCGAACCCATAGGGGATCCTAGTATGGTAGTCATCTCTATCGAACCCATGAAGGATTCCAGTACAGTAGTCGATGCAGTCACATCCAGCTCTAGGGTTCCAGCACACATCACACTCGTTTCAGGGAGGCTCCGCTCCTCTGGCAAGGGGGGTCAATATATCAACTATCACGAGGTCCAGAGTTGATGTACCCCAATGTTCCATCTTGTCAATATAAACCCAATGTGATAGACGACGCGTCAATCGGACGCCCGGTCTGAGAGTTATTGGCTTTTCTGTTCCAGAGCCTGGTTGGATTTTAAGATAAAACCAACTCGACCGTACACTAGCAGCTTCCAAACCTTTAGTGGAGTATTCCAAAAGAACCGTCTCAACATAAGGAATTCAACGTAGTTGACGGAACGTAAATCGGACGTCCGATCCTTATGTTATAAGTGTTTCCGCTCCAAGGGCCCTGTTAGTTTCGGGATCAAACCAACCTGGACATACCCATAATTTGCTGAAACATCGAGTGTAATATACCGAAATGACAGCCTCGATCCATGTATTCCTCTCAACTGAAGGTATGTCGATCGAAGGTCTGTAGCTCATGTTTTGGGAAAAAGACCGAAAAATGGTCCAAAGTGGGGGTCTGGGGCCGGTCCGACCTAGCCCAACCCCCCCTGGGCAGCCCGAATCGGGTCGACCCGACCAAGGTCTGGGTCTGGTCCTTTTGGGCATGGCCCGACCCAGCCGGCATGGCCCATTCCGCGTGACCCGCCAGGGCCCAAACCGGGGGAGGGTGATCTGGCTCGGCCCCCGTTTCTGTGGATGCGGTGCTAGGATGGAACCGCTGGTTCTCTCGGATCCCGCGCGGTCATGCTATCTGACACTCACCGCTGTGGCCGTTTCTGAGGTGGGATCCTTCCGGCGGCATGCCGAGGCACCGTCGCCTCCAGGGGCTGGACGGTGCCAGCCGCCAGTGACCTGCACTACCACGGCCCTCCACGGGCCACCAGATTCATTCTTGTGTTCCTTTTTTTCTTCCATCTGTGACTGTGATCGTCTCGGGGTCCGTACTCCACTGCGATGGCACCAAATCGTTGTTGCGGTCCCGTTTCAACATCGCCAAACACCCCATGAATCAAGAACCAAATATAGGTGGGTCTGGACTTTTTCATTATTCTGTTCCCACTGTGTTAGTGTTTTGAACATCACCCAACACTTTAAAGGCCATGTTCGAGGGATATTAACACATATACGAAATATTAAAAAATTACCCCTACCTCGAAGTTGTTTCCGTACGTCGTCGATCCGCAGAAGACGAGTGTCGCAGTAGATGGGCGTCACGGAAGAATGGTGTCGTTCCATCAATGATGGAGGAAGGGTCGTTTTCATAGGCGGCGTAGGCTCCTTGACATTGATTTGTGTCCGATGGAGAAATTATTCGCGTTCCTCACCAGGGGTGTTCTTCATTGAAGAACAATTTGCCTCCATTTTAATTCACCGTGGCCTTTTTCCCAACTGTTTCGCCTACTCAAAAAGATTTTGGTGGCTCACCAATTAACAGAATTTCCATGCAATTCATATTAATTCAATAGCGGTGCCATTAAATTAATGATGACATAAATTAAAAGATTTGACACATTTTAAAAGTCCCCAGCCTTAAACCTTACTTAATCTTGAGTTAATACAAGATTACACATTGAATATCTTTTCAGGTTTAGAGTTTTAGAGAATTATATCATAAAACATTCATTACATTCCACATTTAAACAAAGTGGTTACATAAAGATAGTATTCATTTTTATTCCCATCAACGGAAACATATTTAAAATAAAACATGTATTATTTCTTGACACTTCCTTGACACTATCATCACATCATGTACCTTTCCCTTGACCTGTGAATAACATTTCAAAAACATGGGATGAGCATACAAAGCTCATTATGGGATATAAAAATATGGAAAGGAAACATGAGAACAAGTATACATAAGAATGAAGTCATACTTTACCCATAAAACATAACCACTTTAACATACCTCAAAAAATCCTGAATAAATCATAGAAATCAATAGACATAAAGGTAACTTGAGGCATTCATAACATTCTTACATAGGGAGTAACCCTCTTGGTTACGTTTGGAATACCCATCATAGTATATTCCCTAAATCTCTTCTGATAAACCTTAATGTTTAACCCCTTCGCGTTACCCAATGCATTGGAGAGCTATATCGGGCTCACCCTCCCTTAGATTATCACGGAACCACCCATCTTCATAACAATGCCCAAGTACCATAACATAATCGTAGAACATAACATAAGCATAAAGGAATGATAACATTCCCACATCTCAATAACAATGTAACATTTTATGATATTGAAATAATGAATCCATTCTAATAACCATTTTCAAAACCATTTAATACATTTAATAAAGATATTTTTGAATCAAAGTGTCCCATACCACTTTGATGTTATTAACATTTTTAACCATTAATATCCATATAATTAAATCCTTAAAACCATTTTGAAAACATGGATATTAATGAGAAATAAGAATAAATCATTAAAACATTTAAGATGATATTTTTGTTAAAGGGGTTTTAACAAAATAAGATACACTTGAATACAATAATTGAGGAATAACATTCAATCAGAACTTTATAATATCATGACAATAAAAGGATTCATGATATAATATTCCAAGGGACATTATATACACCATATAAGAGTGAACTGGTGCATAACAACAATGAAGTCTCAATATAAATGTAAAATGAGATGAAATCCATTATAAAGAAGGTATCCTTAAATTAAGGATAAATCAATCTCATAATTATGTGTGAAAAATATAAATACACCCAATATAAGTGGATATTAAGTGTAAAAAAATAAAATTTCATTCACACATATTGAAAGGATTACATATTCAATAACTATATATTGAACCCAAAGAAATCAAAATTGGGTTAAGAAGTTCCCTTGGTAAAAATTGGATAGCCCAACGGCGTCACTACAAAAATTCAGAAAAAGAGTTGATGAGAGATAAAAAGGGTATGTCATCACTTGGAGATAAAATTTACATAAATAATGATATAGAAGAACATATCCCAACATAACAATATGGAAAATAAAAGACCCAACAAAAGAAGTCTTTTAAAAAGAGGAGGGTGAAAGGTTCCCCTACTGACTTGGGTATCTTTCGAAACATACACCCCATGAAAGAAAGACAATAAAACATTGATGTAAATACTCATAAATTAAATTATATTACACAATGATTAAAATAATGGGCAGTACATAAACCACTCAAAGGAAGTTGTGGCCAATGTATCATAAATCTCACGGGAATAAAAGTGAGATGAAAAATTCCTTACGAAAACTCAGCAGCCTAACGACGCCACATAAAACATACAAAAAATGGATTGAAGAGATAAAATAGGGTCTTTCATAATATTAACATAAAGTTTACATCATGAGGAATATAAAAGAACATCCCCCAAAATAACAAAGAGGAGCTTAAAAGAAGTGACATAATGGAGAGTAAGTGACATAAAGGAGAGTACATAAGGAGAAAGAGAGAGGTTAGATCTCTTACGAAAATTCTGCAGCCTAACGGCGCCACTCAAAACATCCAAAATGGATTGATGAGGGAGAATAGGGTCTCTCATCATATGAACATAAAACTTACAGTAAGAGTAATATAATATAACATCCCAATCACAAGAAATAGGAGCTTAAAAGGAATGACATAAGAGAGTGTACTTAAAAAAAAGAGAGGAGTATGATCCCTAACCTCACGTTTGACTTGTCTTGTTCGTTTCTTTATATTCCTGAATAATAAACTTTGGTCATTTTATAATTACCTAAGGAAATCCTTTAAAGATTATTATTCAGTTCATATCACATATTATTATGTTATTATAATTGTTTAATAAAGTTAGTTCATATTAGACGTTTTTGTCGGTGCTTGGTACATGAGTCAAAAATGAACTTGTTTGAAAAATGATTGCCCATGTAGTTATAAGTAAATAATTTCCATAATAGTATTAATAATTAAAATACCATATATATCCAGTACATATTCATTTTATACTATTCCATATCATTTGGAGATAAAAAACGAAAATCACCGTTCATGGAGACGGTAGGCCGTACGTACGCATGAATGCTACTTTCATTTTTTTGTCATATTAATTTAATTAAAAATAAATGATATATAAATATTATAACTCCAGTATAATATATATGTTATATAGGTCAAATATGTTCATTAATTTCATTCTTTATGCATTCCATATATTGCATGTACGAGTCACATCACTTGAGGGGGCGGTAGTCCACACTTCCTCATATGAAATTATCGGATTTGCACAACATGAAAAGAATAAAGGTTTGTTTTAAATATAAAATACAGAATCATATAGTAAACATAAATACCATATATATCATATATAAAATATAGTGACAACATAATGGCCACCTTTAGAGGTGTTAAAAGAATATTTAACAATCATTATTTCGTGAGGCAGAAAATTGCCAACCACAGAAAGAGTATGTTCTTTAACCATTAGACGAAGGTGTGTGTTAGTGTATCTCGAATAAATCACATAAAAATATCCTATTATATTGAAGATACTGGTGTTGTTACAAAAGAAAAGAATAAAAAGAGTTTAGGTGGTTGGAGAAGCAAAATAAAACATAAGAACACAAGAAAAAACACTACCTTTAAAACGGGTAACTCTCTTTGATTTAAGCTCAAAAGCTTCCTTAGAAATGATTCTGCCCAAACTGAGGCTTAAATGATGATGATAGGGATGTGGAGAGATGAAATGGGTAGGGTTTGGGTGGGCCAATGGCTTGAGAGGTGTGTGTAAGGTGGTAGAGGTGGGGGCCTTTTATAAGTGGAGAGGAGGGGCACTCTTGGAGAGTAAAGCAATGTTACTTTATTTTAAAATGAGTTTCGAATTTAAAAGGTACCACATTGAAATAATGCGAGTCTATGGTGATAAGGGTTCGACATATACCCATCCAATAGGTTTTGTACATCTGTAGGTCATAGATTTTACATTATCTTTTCATTTTATTTAAATCCTTTATTAGTGAGGTAATCGCTGCATCATCATGATGTCATAAATAATTTAATATATTTATGGTCTAATAATTATAAATAAAATAATGATTTAGGAAATCTTTTTAGCTTTCCAATCAATATTTATAGTCAAAACTCTGACTTGTATAACCCCATGTAAAAATTGTTTTAGTGAAACATCTCATGTTTGTGTCATTCTTACTTTAACATTAAATAAAAAGTAATTTATGTCATTTCGCAACCAAAGTGTCTCCATGGGGTCCCCAAGTTGACCCATGGATTGTCTTGGTTGGCTATGACACATCCAATGAGGGTAGTATATGTTTCAAGCTCATATCATATTATTAAAACATTATTTTTACCTTAAACTACACTAATTACCTCTAATTGCGATTAAAAACATAAAAATTACTATTCACCAAAAAATTATTTTAATCCCATTGAACCAAATTTTACTTATTAATTAAAACCTTGTATGTCGGATTTTTTAAATTCAAAACACAGAGGTGGTAAATTTTCATTTAAACGAAAAATCAGTTTCTTAAGTACCACTTAGTGGTTTCACTATTCATCAAAAATTGATGTTTTCCAGAAAAAACCAAAACTTCACCCTAAGCTATATTTGATATTCCAAATTCAAAAATGATGTCTATTTTAAAAAATTCAAAATATATAAGTTTCATTAATTAATTTAATAATTAATTCCTACTATCAGAGCAAATAGAGTGTTTTTATGAAACCATAAGTACCAAAAGATTGACACTAGTTTAAGTCCAATTTCAAAGTTAAATTAATTCCAACGACCACAATTGGATTAAATGGTAAAAATATATACTAATTTTAATTTAAAAAAAATTCAAAAGATAATCTAATCATATAAATAAATTGGATTAAAAATAGGTTTTGAATTAAAATAAATATTTTACACTATTCATTAAAAATGAACTTTATCGGAAAGATAACAAAAATTTACACAAATTAAATTTTGATGTCCCGATTCTAAATAAGTATTTTATTTTGTCAAATATAACACATCAAATTTTCAAAAAGTGGATTTAAAAGAGGTTCGCCTTCAAAAGGCCGTTAATCGACCTTTTAAAGAATATTGGAATGTCTACGCTTAAAATTGGATTCATTCGCATTTTTAATCCTCTAACATTTATTATAAAGAGTAAAAATATCTGACAAACATATATAATCATTTTGTAGTTTTTTCTGTTCATTCCCACCATTACAACGGCTAGGCGTTAACTACTATTTAAAATAATATTATTTTATTATTAGTGTGCAACGTAATATTCCCAAGAAACTCGTTGTTGCGTAATAGGTACGCCATCGAGCATAGCATCCACTTTAATGTAATATTAATATTTTATTAACAAATATGGATAAATATAAAAATGTCATATTCTTTATTTACCTGGGTTGTTACATCCTTCCCCCCCTTTTGGGAATTGCGTCCTCACAATTTTAAAATTGGGCTTGGAAACATCCTTGAATGTACCACATCAGAACAAGAGTCGGTAAAACAATCCCTTTAAAATAAAGAATGATAAGTATAGAGGTCACCCGAGTTAAACCATACTAGGATTCCATGTAGTAAAACATGTACATGGAAGAGAAAACATAGGGTCATGTTCTGATGGAGAGTGATAGAAAACATGTTTAGGGGAAAGATAACCACAAGAAAATCACAAACTTATGATGGGTTAAACGGTATTCGATTCCCTAGTAGGAAAAGTTAATAGACAACATTTTTGTTTTAAGTTACTTTTTATTGCGGAATTTATTCATAAGGAATCATAATCACTTATCATGTTGACTTTCAACTTTTATTAGATTCCTTACGCAAACTCATATTTTCTCCAAAAGACGAGTATTTAGGAAGACTTGTTCACATTAAGAGTACTATAATAAACTTCTAGAGAATCACCTAATCCACAAAAGGGAACTATATTCATCCCATGTCTTTAGACTTTATCCAAAACCAAAATCAAAATTATTAGTACAAGATCATATAATCCATAAAAGGATAACCATTTATAAAAAGAAAATATATTCTTAATCTCCAAAATTTGTCCAAAAAACCCAAAGTTCAACGAGGACCATTAGATAAACAATTTGCCCATAAAATTATTTATTGTAAACCAAACTAAGATTGAAACCCAAATATTTGAAGGATTTAGTCACATAGTCTTCCAAGTTAAATCGTAACATTTATCTCCAAACAACATCAGTTTCTCTTAATGTCTCGTATTGAAATGTAATTAACCTAATCACATATCCTCCATGATAGGTTAATATATTTCCATAGATAACCCAAAATCAACATACTCTTAATTCACAAAATCATCTAACTAAAAAGTATCAGTCAAACTAACCAGGGACTTCACATAGTCCAGTGGTAGGCGATAAATACCAGTCGCACTTTGGTTGTGGGTTCCATTCCCGCAGCTTTTTCCGATGCGACGGGTTGTCACACGGTCTGTGTGTCGTCCTTTTTCCAAAACTATATAATTCTTAAAACATTCCCCAAAAAGAGATAAACTCTTCAAAAATAATCATATCATATTTTAACCTCAATTTTATCTCATGTCTTCAATTTTCCATCATAACATATAATAACCCATAATTACCTATAAAGTAAGGATCATATAAACCCTAATGGTTACCATTATAATTATTACTTGAACATCCACATCGATTAGTCATATCGTACATGATGCATTAAAGAACATACCAAGGTTCAAGTGGCTGATCATGACTCCTTGATAGTTGGTTTAGAACAACCACGAGTTTCCTCATTGAATCCCCCATTTCGTCCATTCTCTTAATCAGAGAACCACCACAGTTTCCTTCAAACCTATTGTCACTTTAGTGCCTGCTAGATCCATCCATTCACTAAAAACAAAAATTTCAGTGTGAGTATATCAAAAAATCCATAATGTACTAATGAGGAAGATATACTTACTCATTCACTTTATCTAAAAATTATGACTCTTTCTAAAATCCTAACCATTATGGTAATGTCACTTATTCTTAAAAAATACCCTAACCTCTACAGTTATCGAAACCAACCTCTGATACCAACTATAAGGCCCTAGCCTTAAACCGTACTTAATCATGAGTTAATACAAGATTACACATTGAGGATCTTTTCAGGTTTAGTGTTTTAGAGAATTAGATCATCAAACTTGCATTACATTCCACATTTAAACAAAGTGGTTACATAAAGATAGTATTCATTTTTTTCCCATCAACGGAAACATATTTAAAATAAAACATGGATTATTTCTTGACACTTCCTTGACACTATCATCACATCATGTACCTTTCCCTTGACCCATGAAAAACATTTCAAAAACTTGGGATGAGCATAAAAAGCTCAGTAAGGGATATAAAAATATGGAAAGGGAACATGAGTACATGTATACATAAGAATGAAATCATACTTTACCCATAAAACATAAGCACTTTAATATACCTCATAAAATCCTGAATAAATCATAGAAATCATAATACATAAAGGTAACTTGAGGAATTCATAACATTCATATGTAGGGAGTAACCCTCTTGGTTACGTTTGCAATACCCATTATAGTATATTCCCTAAATCTCTTCAGAGAAACCATAACTTTTAACCCCTTCGCATTACCCAATGCATTGGAGAGATATATCGGGCTCACCCTCACTTAGTTTATCACGGAACCACCCATCTTCATATCAATGCCCAAGAACCATAACATAATCATAGCACATAACTTAAGCATAAAGGAATGATAACATTCCCACATTGCAATAACAATATAACATTTTAAGATATTGAAATAATGAATCCATTCTAAAAACCATTTTCAAAACCATTTAAAACATTTAATAATGAGATTTTTTAATCAAAGTTTCCCATACAACTTAGATGTTTATAACATTTTTAACCATTAATATCCATATAATTAAATCCTTAATACAATTTTGAAAACATGGATATTAATGAGAAATAAGAATAAATCATTAAAACATTTAAAACGATATTTCAGTTAAGGGGTTTTTAACAAAATAAGAGACACTTGAATACAATAATTGAGGAATAAAATTCAATCAGAACTTTATAATATCATGAGAATAAAGGGATTAATGATATAATATTCCAAAGGACAGTATATACACCATATATGAGTGAACTGGTGCATAACAACAATGAAGTCTCAATATAAATGTAAAATGAGATGAAATCCATTATAAAAAAGGTATCATTAAATTAAGGATAAGTCAATCTCATAATTATGTGTGAAAAATATAAATACAACCAATATAAGTGGATATTAAGTGTAAAAAAATAAATGTTCATTCGCACATATTCAAAGGATGACATATTCAATAACTACATGTTGAACCCACTGAAATCCAAATTGGGTTATGAAGTTCCCTTGGTAAAAATTTGACATCCTAACAGTGTCATTACAAAATTCAGAAAAAGAGATGATGAGAGATAAATAGGGTATCTAATCACTTGTACATAAACTTTAAATCAATAATAATATAGAAGAACATATCCCAAAATAAAAATATGTAAATTAAAAGACCCAACAAAAGAAGTCATTTAAAAAGTGGAGGGTGAAAGGTTCCCTTACCGACTTGGGTATCTTTCGAAACATACACCCCATGAAAGAAGGACAATACAACATTGATGTAAATACTAATAAATTAAATTATATTACACAATGAGTAAAATAATGGGTAGTATATACACCACTCATAGGAAATTGTGGCTAATGTAGCATAAATCTCACGGGAATAAAAGTGAGATGAAAAATCCCTTACGAAAACACGGTATCCTAACGGCGCCACTTAAAACTTACCAAAATTGAATTGAAGAGATCAAATATGGTCTCTCATCATATAAACATAAAGTTTACATCAAGATGAATATAAAATAAAATCACCCAAAATAAAAAATAGGAGCTTAAAAGATGTGACATAAAGGAGAGTACTTAAAGAGAAAGAGAGAGGTTAAATCTCTTATGAAAATTCGGCAGCCTAATGGCACCACTCAAAACATCAAAAATTGATTAATGAGACAGAATAGGGTAACACATCATATAAAGATAAAACTTACAGTAAAATTAATATAAAAGAACATCCCAATAACAAGAAGTATGAGCTTAAAAGGAATGACATAAGAGAGTGTACTTAAAAAAAGATAGGAGTAGGATCCCTTAACACAAGTCTGACTTGTCTTGTTCGCTTCTTTATATTCCTGAATAATAAACATTGGTCAATTTATAATTGCCTAAGGAACTCATTTGAAGATTATTATTCAGTTCATATCACATATTATAATTTTATAATAATTGTTTAATAAAGTTAGTTCATATCAGACGTTTTTGTCCATGCTTGGTACATGAGTAAAAAATGAACTTGTTTGAAAAATGATTGACTATGTAGTTATAAGTAAATAATTTCCAGAATAGTATAAATAAGTAAAATATCATATATATCCAGTACATATTCATTTTATAATATTCCATATCATTTGCAAATAAAAAATGAAAAGCACCGTTCATGGAGACGGTAGGTCGTACGTATGCATGAACGCTACTTTCATTTTTTCACATATTAAGGGAATTAAAAATAAATGATATATATATCTATTATAATTCCAGTATAATATATATGTTATATAGGTCAAATATGTTCATTAATTTCATTCTTTATACATTCCATGTATTGCATGTACGAGTCACATCACTTGAGGGGGCGGTAGTCAACACTTCCTCATATGAAATTATCGGATTTGCACAACATGAAAAGAATAAAGGTATGTTTTAAATATAAAATACATAAGCATATAGTGAACATAAATACCATATATATCATATATAAAATACAGTGACATCATGATGGTCACCGTTAAATGTGTTAAAAGAATATTGAACAATCATCGTTTCGTGAGGCAGAAAATTTCCAACCACAGAAACAATATGTTCTTTAACCATTAGACGAAGGTGTGTGTGAGTGTAGCTTGAATACTTCACATAACAACATCCTAGTATATTTAAGATACTGTTTTTGTTACAATAGAAATGAATAAAAAGAGTTTATGGGGTTGGAGAAGCAAAATAAATCATAAGAACACAAGAGAAAACACTACCTTTAAAACGGGTAACTCTCTTTGATTTAAGTTCAAAGGCTTCCTTGGAAAGGATTCTGCCTAAAGTGAGGCTTCAATTATGAATATAGCGATGTGGAGAGATTAAATGGTCAGGGTTTGGCAGAGCCAAAGGCTTGAGAGGTGTGTGTAAGGTGGTAGAGGTTGGGGCCTTTTATAATAGGAGAGGAGGGGCACTCTTGGAAAGTAAAGAAATATTACTTTATTTTAAAATGTGTTTCGGATTTAAAAGGTCCCACATTGCTATAATTCGAGGATAAGGTGATAAGGGTTCGAGATATACCCATAAAATATGTTTTAGACATGTTTAGGTCAAAGATATTTCATTATCTTTTCATTTTATTTAAATCCTTTATTAATGAGGTAATCGTTGCATCATCATGATGTCATAAATAATTTAATATATTTTATGTCTAAAAATTATAAAAAAAGAATCATTATGTAGGAAATAATTTTATTTTCTAATGAATATTTATAGTCAAAATATGACTTGTATACCCCCATGTAAAAATTGTTTTAGTAAAACATTTCATGTTTGTGTCATTCTTACTTTAACATTAAAAAAAAGTTATTTATGTCATTTCCCAACCAAAATGGCTCCATGGGGTCCCCAAGCTGACCCATGGATTTTATTGGTCGGCCATGAAACATAAAATGAGGGTAGTACATGTGTCAAGATCATTTCATATTATTAAAATATTAATTTTACCTTAAACTACACTAATTACCTCTAATCGAGATTAAAAACAAAAAAGTTACTATTCACCAAAAAATTATTTTAATCCCATTGAACCACATTTTACTTCTTAATTAAAACCATGTATGTCAGATTTTTTAAATTCAAAACAAAGAGGTGGTAAAATTTCATTTAAACGAAAAATCAGTTTCTTAAGTACCAATTAGTGGTTTCACTATTCATCAAAAATTGAAGTTTTCCAAAAAAAAACAAAACTTCACCCTAAGATATATTTGATATTCCAAATTCAAAAATGATGTCTATTTTACAAAATTCAAGACTTATAAGTTTCATTAATTAATTTAATAATTAATTCCCACTGTCAGAGCAAATATAGTGTTTTTATGAAACAATAAGTATCATAAGATTGACACTAGTTTAAGTCCAATTTCAAAGTGAAATTAATTCCAATGACCACTATTGGATTAAATGGTAAAAATATATTCAAATTTTACAATAAAAAAAATTCAAAAGATAATCTAATCATATTAATAAATTAGATTAAAAAGTGGTTTTGAATTATAATACAACATTTTTCACTATTCATTAAAAATGAACTTTATCGGAAAGAAACCAAATCTTTACACAAAGTAAATTTTGATGTCCCAATTATAAATAAGAATTTTATTTTGTCAAATATAACACATAAAATTGTCAAAAAGTGGATTTAAAAGAGTTTCGCCTTCAAAAGGTGGTTAATCAACCTTTTAAAGAATATTAGAATGTCTATGCTTAAAATTGGATTCATTCGCATTTTTAATCCTCTATCATTTATTTTAAAGAGTAAAAATATTTGACAAACATATATAATCATTTTTTAGTTATTTCTGTTCATTCCCTCCATTACAACGGCTAGGTGTTAACTACTATTTAAAATTATATTATTTTATTATTAGAGTGCAACGTAAGATTCTCAAGAATCTCGTTGTTGCGTGTTGGGTACACCATCGAGCATAGAATCCCATTTAAAGTAATATTAATATTTTATTCACAACTATGGATAAATTTAAAAATTTCATATTCATTATTTACCTGGGGTGTTACACATTTATTTCGAAGATGGTGGTGGGAAGGCTCCACCTTTAATGAGGAGTTGTTAGAGGAAACAACAGGGAATTAATGGGGAGTTGAATGTTTGGGATCGTGTTGACCCCACATCACAATTACCCACACTTGGGAGGAAATTACCTTCTCACAAATAAAATCTTGTACCACACAATTTTATTTAGTTTAAGATTAAACCCCAAAAATTAACTATCGACCCACATAAAATGCAACTGCGATAAAGGTCCCCATAAGCAAATACCGGTGTTGTGAGTATATCGATGCCCTCAGATTTCAATTCTGAGAACCACATAAAATGTTAGAAAAACCCACCCATTCGTTCACTGAACGTACCTGATCTAAACTTCCAAAAATTATTCCAGGCGCACCGGGCCTCAGAATCAGGTTGAGTGAGATACTACGTACTCGTATAATTTTAAAGTATTTAAGACAAAAATTCCTCGAATTTTCTAGGTCATTAAAATTCATTTTATTTTTCATTTAATTTTTATACAAATTATGGGAGATCCTGATATATCTCTGATGATGGTTGAGAATGTGATAGATCTGTAATGTATTGGGTAAAGTGAAAGAGTTTTATGGGGATTTGTTACTCTTATTCGATATGGGAATTTTCTGGTTATTAGATTGCATTATAGGGGTTCTTATATGGATTAATGTATGTACAATTTACTATTTTAAAATAAATATTTTTATTTCATGAGTTAATTTAATGGGATTATTTATAAGGGAATACTCATGCCCCTTTTAAGGGTGAAAATCACACTTTTCAATAAATTAATTTCAGAAGTACTAATTTTTTATAAGAAATAATCAGGAATATGATATTTTGTATATAATTGATTGATGTATTTTTTATAATGTATTTATATAATGAATTTTATTTCTTTTATATGTAATTTATTATTTTGTGTTAATGATAATTTTGATAATGAAATACTCACTTATAAAACATATTTCCATTAACTAGGTCAAACCTTACAAGGGATATATACACCATATGGTGTTTGTAGGGTTTGAGATATTGCTATGTTGGTTTTAATACAATAGACATTACATTCCATAGAATTAGAAGGAAAATTAAAATGAATGTGTTAAGAAATTAGTGGGAAATTTTTTAATTAAAACATTTTATGGGAATAATAGTTTATTTTGTAAATAAGTAATGTCCACTATATTAGTATGTTAAAAACAACATTAGAAGATCACTGTGGGTAATCCCTAAAGGGAATAAATCAAGTGGGACATCATAAACCTCATATATAGATGCAACATGGTATACAACCATAAACGATGACATCCTTATGAATAACCCTCTAGTGGGTAATGCATACCAAGGTCTAGTGGTCAGTAATAGTAATTATAGTTTAGTTAGTTTTGTATTACCAATAGTACTAAATGAATCTATTCCTCGGTCCCACCAACCAAACTAGCGTACAAGTCCATGTCTACCCACCGAAATAACTAAGATTCCCATTGTGCTCAATTTCCATTTTAGATGCCACATAGATCAAAAGTTTCACATACACACGTCAATAAATACAAATACACATGAAAACCCACCATTTATCATTAGAAAAACATATTTTAAAACTATACACACATCAAATACATTTAGAAACACATTTCACACCACATACACAATTTATAAGACACTTTTACAAAGCATAATAAAAAACCACACATGTAACAAGACCAATTCCATTTAGAAACCCATATTCCAACACTTATTCATCTCAAAAAAAGTTGAAAACACATTTCAAACCTTTCACACAATCCATAGAACACATTCATGGAGAAAAGAAATAATTAAGAATTTATATAATAATGATAAATCATAGAATCACCGACTATATGCTCGGAATCATCCAATATCTAGTGGAAAACAACAATCACACAACAAGGGAACCCAATTAGAAAAATATTGAACCATAAACACTATGATTAATCACATGGAACCATGATTCAAAAAATTCTTAATAAACTGACTTGCTGGTTAAATTAATACATAATAAATATGAAAGAATGACCCTATAAGAAATAATAATTCATGATAAGATAGGATTACATGATGATTTTTGAAGATAAAAATCTAAAACCACCCAATGTTTTAGGTACTATCAGATCCAAGAGTATTGGAGGAGGAATCTTGTAATACAAATACATAGTGGGGAGAAGGATGGTGGATTTCTATTAAAAATATATAATGGTGAAAAGGTAAATTTCCCATCATAAATGACATGGATAAGATATATTGTTTTCCAAACCATTCATCTACATGTGTCCTTCTTTGTCTAGGAGGAATTTGGTAATACTATTTCTTAGGGTAGGATTCATGACCGTGAGAAAATCCATGTGACAAATAAAGTGGCACTATCTAGGATGCACTGTTTCTTCAAATAAAATGCATGGTTCCCCCTAAACATGAACAAATCAAAATCCACCATATCTTATGTTTAAAAACTCTATTTTTATCCAAAAACACCTAGTAGAAACAAGGGATAAATAAATTGCCAAAAATTAAAAATTAATACATCAAAATAACATCATGAATATGAAAACTCTTCTTACCATGAAAAAATTTCACCCTCGGAACGTCATCCCAGATGCTGAAAAGATAACAGAAATGTATAATTCTCCTCAACCCAAGTTCTCCACTACCTTGTATCATGCTAATCATTTCCATGATTCTAATGAAATAGAACCTAAAACATAGGATTCTCAAGAATAACTTTATATTAGGAATCGACAAACCACACTAGTAGCTAAAACATATAAAAATATGGTTTTGGATCTAATTATTCTCAATTTATAACATATGGAAAATCCACATTATTCATCATTAACCAATATATATGGAACGTGTCAGGATTTGATGTCAACTAGGATTGCAAATCTAATTGGTATTTCTTCTTACCAACTCTCTCAATATCCTCAAAAGTTCTAACATACAATTGTGTTAGCGTCCCTTTCATAACAACATGAAGATGACCCCTTAAAGGTTACACATTCCGAAAAACATAGACACCTATAAAAAAATACAAATCATGGTTCATCGAATCGTTATACGGCTTCTAGAGACTCTATGTTGTCAATAACAATAGTATTGACAAATGGAATTTCGGAAACATGTCCGACATGATAATTCATACCAACAACAAGGACTCACCCAACTAAACCCAGTATAAGGGATACCACCACATCAAACTATAAAGAATATAAAATGGGGATATTCTTATCTAATATTGGTAACTATTATTATAAGATAATTCTACCAACCCCAAATATCTATCCCAAAATACTCCTAAATCCAACACATATACTTGGAGCATTTTTTCTACAAAATAATTCACCTACTTCATTTGAGGATCCATTTGAGTATGGTCTTTCATGATCAAACTGATATTCAACTATATTTACTTATGAAGGACTTCCCAATAATTTAAGGTAATATGGGGCTCCATTCCTGATATTTTGTATTGATGGAACACCATAAAGCCTAGCTATCTGAGGGTAATACAGCTATATAAACTGATCCACATTTAATTAATCTCTAATTGGAATAAAATGATTTGGTTTTTTATGATTTTAATAACCAGAAATATAGAATTTTGTCCCTTGGGTGTATGATGTAAGCCAAAAATAAATTACAGGGAGACCTCATCCCACTAACATGTAGAAATGGTTAAGGGATAATGTAAACCAGAGGACCTCTAATTCTCTTCTTTGTCCTTCAGACATGTATAACACATGGATATGAATTCAGTTATGTTCTGTCTAATACCTGGAATCCTGAAAAGATTACTCTTATCATAACACTCCATGGTGAAACAAAGATGAATTTATCAATGAGATATACTTCTATCATGAAGCAATTCCTTACATAGTATCAATGACACCAAAAAGTGAACTTAAAAATAGATAACTCCTTCAAGATACAAGATAATTAACACAACACCTCCCCAACATTTATGAACTTTAAAGAATGCTGGTATAACTCATCACATTGTTTCTATTTTCAAAACAATAATAATAGGTAAGTCTTTAGATAAACATTATCCAAGAATGATCCCTCACATTTCTACTTGGACACCAAATACAACATGAAAAAAAGTACCATCAAAGTCCACTAATCACTGTAATCTTTCACCTCTTTTACTGACATATTCCTAATCATGGAATGTGCCAAAATATTACCCTTACCTTGGGTATACACAATATCAATATCAAACCCTTGATGTTACTCGACCGAAAGAGGTTTTCTCAAATTTAGTTCCTTGGGATATAATGTGTGTGATAAAATCTTGTGATTATAATAGAACAAAAAATTATCCCAAAAAATATAACATATATATTTTTTTAAGGAACACATCTCTTCTATTAATTCATTTTCATGTGATTGGTAATTCGTTTTTGTGTTCAATGTTGGGGAGAACCATACACCACCACATTATTGTCCTTCATCAGCACATTCCTAAGTCCAAAGCTAAATAATTATAATAGACCATGTATCTTGTTCTATTTTATGTAAATATCAAAACATGAAATGTGGTCAAGCATCATTTATCTCCACAAAGGACTCCATAAATTATGACTTCCAACCAAACTTCACACAATTCCAGGTCAGTGTCGTCATGGGAGAAGCAATATAAGAGAAATATCTAAGGAAATTTCTACTATACCAATCCACTCCCAAAAATATCATTATCTAAAAAACATTATCTAGAATCTCCCATGAAATCACAAATCTTATCTTCTTGAGGTCCACCTAAACCCCTCATCCCGATATCACAAAACCCAAAAACATTACCTCACTAATCTAAAATGTTCACTTGATAAAACATTCATAGATATGATGATCACGAAGAGTTCCCCAAAAAATTCCCAAATGCTTTCTTGATCCTCATTAGTCCCTAAATAAATCAGGATTTCATACCTTAATACCACAAAAAATGAATCAAGATTTCGATGAAACACCCTATTCATGGAAATCATAAAGAACACAACAGAATTCAGTAATTGAACATGATTAACCAAGTAATCACAATGAACGTACCTTCTTTATAAACATACTTTATGAATATCCACATCTATGAATCTATCCTGGTGATACCTGAATGAAAATTATATCTTATAGAACCACTACCCCCTTAATCTAATCCAAAAGGGCATTAAAATAGGGTAAATGGTATTTGATTTTGATCATTTCTTTATTTTGATTCCAATAATCAATGAAAAACTAGAGATATGCATTAACCAACAAATAAAAAAAACATAGAAATACCAAGGTGATATGTTCATTGGAATGAATCCATTATTTTACAAATCATCTAGTTGTACTATAAATACTCTAAAAATAGTGTGGTCGTATCGTCTATGGTAAGGGATATTAGTTTTGTTCCTTGTAATAAATCATTGGTTAACTAAATATCAAAATAGAATGGCTAGCCCAAAAATTCATCTAGAAATACCTCTTTGAACTCATCCAACACATGAGGAAATCCATCATTAGTAAAACCACCATCATCCTCCAATATGATTGATGGAATCTAAAAACAATATTACTAAATTTCAGAAGTGGATGTCTAACTCATCCCGACTGAGGATCCCATTAACCATGAAAGACCTGAGTTATCCCATCTGATTTCATGAAATCCACTCACTATCAGTAAAAATTAATGGGAAACTTAAATTTAACCTTGAAATCTATTTTTAAGATCACGTGAAAGAGTTTAATACCCAAAATCATAAACTCATGTTCCAGATCAACCCCAAACATCACGACTGTACATGATAGACACAAAAAACCATGATCATTTTTCATACAAAGAGAAATTATAAAATCCATTGAATATAGAATAATATCAATATAAAATATTATAATATACATTAGATTGGTAGAAATAATAGAAAAAGAGGTGCATGTATCAATTAAATAAACAAAAATGGATATGTAAATACGATTTGTACCTTGAACAATCAATTTTCTTATATCAGGTACTGTTGGTGACATATAAGAAGCATGAAGATTCCTTATCTCTTCCAAAGAATGATAATGAATACTATCCTATGGATATTAATTGAAAAGAAAATATCTAGAAGTGGATATAACCCTTCCTCCATGACCCCAAAACTGTGATCCCCACTACTATGGATGGTTCTACCTGAGCATAAATCCCATTGGAGGCTATAGATCATGAACCAAACTAATATTTGAATCAATTTTTGAAAAATAACTAAAATTTTCCGATAGTTCAAAACCGATGGTTTGGTCTGAGTGGAGCTAAATAGCATTACATCATATTCCCTTCTTTCCCACACTGGTGGCATAAAGTGATCTAGTATCTGATATTGTAGATGAAAATTTTTGGGATAGATGGTTTGAGATAACCCAACCCTCTTTTAATACCCATAATTGGTCCTTTTCTGTTCCTATGAACTTATACTTCTCTAGAATATTTCTAAAACTGCACCATAGAAGTAGTACATTCCCACAAGATCCATATCTAGCATCACAGAACGATTGAAAACATCGTCATAGGTATTTAGAGATAACAAGAATGAATAGGTCCTATATTTGGATGAAACCTCATACCAAACCATTGTGCCTACATATTTGTATTGTATATTGTCTCTATCATGAATATAGGTAACTCTACAATGTGTTTTTCATACTCCATCATGGTCTAATCCACTCAATGATGAACAAAAAACTACCTGTTATAGGGAAGGTCCAGCTTATCAGGGAAATATTCAACATTGAATATGACAATAAATTACATCCAACCCATATACATGCACTTCATAGAACAAAAAACTAAATCCCACCACCTTATAAAAGGACCTTCCTTAAAATAATGATGCAAACCTCACCCTAACAACCTCAGGTGTCTCAAGAGACCCCAACATACTCTCAATATCATTGTTTCACTCCTCTACATCTTGGGGATCCTTGTTACCCTTTATGGACTGATTATTTCTTATAAGAAGCACGTGATTCTTTTCTTTTATTAGTCTTAGTTTGGATTCCCATTCCTGATAATGACTAGATCATGATCCTTACCCAAATCCATGGACAACCTGAATGAATTCTTCAACTATGCTCCGATCAAATGGTGAGGGAGAACTCTATTCAGCCTCTTCCTATGGATTCATTGCTATTATCTGGGGTTTCATCTTTCTAAAAAATTTATAAACAAAAATAAATAATCAAAACCTTCAACAATAACTTTTATTGAAAATTTTTAACAATAAAAAATTTCAAACATCCCCAATGATCAAAACAAATCCATATCCATCCCAATACTATGAAAAACCACTTCACCCCTGACAGGTCTTCATGATAATTCATAATCATGTTTCTCTCTGCTAAAGGATAAGTAAAACAAAATTCCAACATCCCATGGAATCTCAAGGATTTATATAAGTTGTGTTATTCTAACAACCCACTCGCACCACAATTTTCAATCATTGACAGTCCTAAAACATTTTTATTCTGAATCATTCCATTTATCAAGACCCAATTAAAGGGAGAAATATAGCTCTCATATCATTTGTAATGAACCAGTCCAACACTTAATCCACCCCAACACATAAACATGCTCATGGTATGGCCCAAAGGGCATTACAAATCCCCATGGGTTGGAAATTAATGCATGATTATCCAAAAAATACTTATTGGTATGAATTCAACCATGATAAAAAATCATGAAAATTTATAAAAAATAAAACATTACACAGAAATCAATATCCATAACCAAAATATATAAAACAATTTTAAGTTAGAAATTTTAATAAATTAACCAAAAACAGAAATATAAAAATGGATGGGGATTGAAGTTGACCACAACTCAATATTATCCATGAAACATGAGGTCTTTCATAGTCATCCCACTTCAATCATCACCCACAAGCGATAACTATCAACAACTAGATCAACCATTACTATGAAATTTTTTACCTTTAATTATTTCAAACATTACATGGACTATATACAATTGAGAGTCTACATAGGGTGTGATCCAAATATGATTATGAACACACAAAAAGAGATACAATGCTATATCATTATTAAAAAAATTAGTGAAGACATTTTAATACCAGAGTGTGAAACATTTTTAATAAAATCTTTTAAGGACATCGGTTTATTGAAAGCATGCTTCAAATTATATCTAGATAAAGAACCACCATATTCTAAAAATAATCACCACATCACAAGATTTTGATGAGTAGTCCTTAATGATACTAGCACTAGTGGGACAATAGGAACCACATATCACAATGAATCATGGTATAACAACCATGGCCCATAGTGTCCTCAGGCATTATCTGCTAGAGGAGAACACATCCTGGGGTTTAGTTCTCTCTAATCATCATTATAGTATAGATAGTGTTTTAGAATATATTCTCATTGAATAAATAAGGTTGTATCTCTACCGATCCAATTAGAGTACTAGTCATAGTCCACCCACCTAGATACATAGGCTTCCTATTGTTCTAAATTTTCATTTTAAAAGTCACATAAATAACCTCCTTCATATCCGTTACTTATGGAATAATAAAACACATTAAATACCACCATTTTTCATAGTAAAAACCTTATTCAAATCTATGCTCATGCAGAATCAATTTTGGAACATGTCTCACACCACTAAAACAATATATAGAACAGATAAGAGAATCACCACAATGAAGAACAGATAAAACATAACCAATTTCATTTGGATAACCATATTTAAACATATAAACAAGTAAAATAATTACAACTCATTGTATCCCTTTCAAAAATTCTATATAACACACTCGAATAAAAAAATCATTCCTAATTCATTTAATAATAATAAATCATGGAATCACTTACATCAAGCTCAAAGACACCTAGAATCTTGTGGAAATTAACATCACTACCATAAGATAACAATATAAAGGATAGATCAAAACATAAAAACCATGATTGAAATTAAGGAACCCAAATTAATATCATTTATGGAAAAATGACGTTCTTTTGAGAACATAACCCAATAATATTGAAAGAAGAACCCTAGAATAAGGATAAAATCATGTTAATATAGGCATGCATAAGGATTCTTGAAGATATAAAGGCAACACCACATATGATCTGAGTTTCCAAGGGTTTTAAGAGGATTGGAGGAACCATATGTGACTAAAAATCCAAAATAGTTGAGAAAGAAGGTGAATTTGGGTTAAAATCGATTGAGTATAAAAGGATAAATTTCCCATTTTATAATGATCTTCAAATTCCACATTGTTATCCCACATGGTTTTCCAAACACTAAAAGAACCATGTGTTTCTATCAATCCAATAGGAAAAATGTTGCATAGTTTCCTTAGGGAGGGTTCACACTCATGGGGAAATACACGAGGCATACATATTTAAATTTTATAAGGTACATATTTCATCCTAACTATGGACCACCAGCTGTTATGTCTAAATTGAAAATTTTCTCCCAAAACACCGAGGAAAAAATAGAAAAAATATAATGAAAAAAGTAAACAAAATAATACCTAAAAATAATGTTATGTATGTGATATTGGATTTCATACAATCCTCATATATGGTGAGGTATAATCCCATTGAATTGTATCCAGTGTAGTATGGTGGGAAAGTTGAGGTATATTTTCACTGATTCACCCATGATATGTGGTACATGAGGACATTTAAATCACCTTTATATATAATTAACTACTTCTACTCATTTTTTGGAGGCATTGGGTAATCATCTCCAAAAGGTAATTTGGTAGAATCACATTCTTTAAAAATAATGGGTTCTAGATATATAAATCCTAAATGAATCATCTTCATATAATGAAAGAGTTGATATAGAATGTTAATATGATTATAGTAACATTTAGATTAAGTATCAATATATCATCATCTTTATTGAATTCTTTATTTTAAATGAGTTCCTCATAAGCTAATATTTATCCAAGTTCTGTAAATTATAATCCTTCATATACATATTTTATCTTTTGTGATGGATCTTAATATTCCCCAATGATTTAAAGGAAATTATGTTCTATATTGTCCATCATGTATTTTCTCTTTATCATATATTGAACATGACTTAAATTTGCAGCTTCTTGACATGAAACCTATGGATATCCATTTTTAGATGTATTGACAGATTTCTCATAAGGACTAAATTGGAAATTACATTCAATGGTTCTCTATTAATATGCCTATTGTGGTGTTTCATGTTTTTTGTTGGAATAATCCCTATGGTCAAGTAGATATAGATGTAAGATTGGTATATAGTATGAGGTTTCCAACCTCTGATACCAATTGTAGGATCGAAATAACGATGTAGATACGCAATATACAAGAGGGGGTGAATTTTACACTTTAAAAATTTCCTTAAACAAGGAAAGATATATTTTTAACAAAGTTAAACTTTGCAAATTCACAACACCTCTAACACTAATTAAAATATTGGGGCAAAGTATGAAGTTACAAACTTCTAGTTCTCTATGCTTGCTTAAATCTAGAATGTGATTCCCAAAAATAAGTTCCAAATATATGGATCCAAAAATGGAAACTTAACTAATGTTTACAATATTAGATTCTACCTTAAAGCGTATAGAATCTAAATGAATCAGAGTTCAATTGTAAGGAAAAATAATAGAGTGATAATTTCCTTACAATAAAAAATTGCAGTGGAAAAAAAATTAGCAAAACTACAAGTAACAAGATATAAATCTTTTAACCCAAAGAGATGGGTGCCCAATAACCTTCGATAAAGGTAACCTGATTTACACTTTTAAGCAAGTCTGTCTTACCCACACCAGGTTAATCCCTCGATTTGAAGATCTGAATGTATGTCTTGCTATCCCTGCAAGACCTCAACTTCAAGGTAGTTGGAACCTCCGTCTTCCTCAAAAAGGAAGCCCTCAACTTAATGGTGTTGGAACATCTGTCTTCTTATACCCGGAAGCCCTCGAATGTGATCACCAACATTCAGAGTCGTACGAAGAAATCAGCATAAGGAAAAGTTTGAACAAGTCGTTCAAACATTATGCACGAGGCTTGAGAGTTAATAAGAGCCTCTCTCCCTAGAAATCACTTCAACAGTATATAATCACAAGTTGTCAAAGTTGTTTTTTCTTTTATAAATGAGCTCATATTTATAGGTGAAGCTCTAACGGTCATCTCCCTCCTCCAACGGTCATATTTTCCTTAAATTTCGGAGATACCACTACACGTGTCACTAAACCTATGGTTAGTTAGAAACAAAATGGACGACATCATTTTAAAACATGTGTAACTGAAAGCATGAAATTATTTTATAATGAAACAGGTGTAAGCATAAGAAAAACTAATAGTTTTTGAGATTAAGAAAATTAAAGTTCGGAGTCTAACCAAAATGGGTTCAGAGTCTAACCAAAATGTGTTCAGAGTCTAAAAAAATGCAATTCAGAGTCTATAATAAAGTGATATTCAGAATCTGTTTTATACGCATTCGAAACGTGAATTCTGTAGCAATACATAGTCTGAATTTCTAAGTATATTCGGATACCAGTTTCACCAGAGTTCAGAATCTGGACTTACAACGTTTGGAGTCAAACTAGTAAAAGTTCGGAGTCGAAATCATAGAAGTTCGGAGTCCAGAATTTGGAGTGGAAGTATATGAGAGTTCTTATCCAGAATTCAGAGTCGAACTATAAGAGGGTTCATATCCTGAATTCGGAGTCGAACTATATGAGATTTCGTATCCAGAATTCGGAATGGAACCTCATTAGAAATTGTATCTAGAATTTGGAATGTAACTTCATTAGAGTTCGTCTCCAGAATTCAGAATGGAACTTCATTAGAGTTTCTATCCAGAATTTGGATCCTAAACAAAATGCTTCATATCATATCAATATATGATTTCGAGGTTTTGGATATGAACCCGATTTAAGAAAAATATTTCTATGTATAAGAAAATATAAGTTCGGGTAAATTTCCATTAAGGAAGGAAATTCTCTTTAGTGAAGTAAAATATAGATTTTATTATGTATAAGGTGTTTGTGATTTTAAAAACCAGAAGGAATGGAAAAGTCATAAGGAAAACCTTATTGAATCCACAATATCCACCTTTTTGGAAAGCACAAACATCCTTACGAAAAATAATACATGGAGTTTGAAAAAAGATCATTAGACTTTGAAATTACAACTTGTCTCATTTTGTTCATGGCTGATAGTGAATACAACTAACTCCCCCTTAAGCATAGGAACTCTAAAGAATGTATTCTGAATTTCCGGAGTGAAGTTTTAATTATCATTGGAAATGAAAATCTTCTTAATGAAAAACACCCCCTTACTTTAAGGATATTTTACATAGAAAATTTTCCTTCTCCATTTTGAATTTTTCTTTCTCCTCTTTTGAGTAGTTCTTTTTCCTTCTCCCCCTTTGTGATTTTAAAAAATAATTCAAGGGAATGGAAAAAAAGTACCTGAAACATTAGTACATTACAAGACAATATATAACCAAGGAAAAAATTTCATTATATTTGAAAAAGTTTTTACAAGGAAAGAAAAATACAACAAAAGATCAGAGGGGGTAATTTGTCTTCCTTTTCCTTCAGGATCAGCTTCTTCAACAAGGATTTCAGTTTCTTGAAATCTCTTTGATCTTCCTCATATTGCCTCTTGAAGGAATTTATTCTTTCTTCATGAGCTTTAAAAGCTTTTTCCTGAGCTTTCATGGCCTTTTCCTTCATTTTAAGTAACTCGTCTTGCTTTTCCAGCTTCTCTTTAAACTCAATCTGGAAATCTCTTTCCCCATTATAGTTCAGTGAAACCAAGTTAAGCTTCCCATTCAAGTCTCTAACATGTTGATTCTGAGAACATTGTTCAATAATCATCCCATCCTAACGATTCTTAATCTTTTCATACTCAGTATCAAAAGAATATTTTACCTCATTCTAAAAATTATAAAACTGAGCCATGTATTCTTCAAATTTATTAGACCACAAAGTGATTTTGCTGCATGATTTCCTGTGTACATCATATTTGATAAAGATTTTTTTATGGTCAGCCTCAATCTTTATACACATATCCATCACTATATATAAGGATTCTGACTTTTGATTCAAACTATGTTGCAGCATCTGGAATCTGGAGTCAATATTGGGAAATATCAGAATGGTGTCCACCAGCTTCTTCAAAGATTAAACAACAATATCATGACCATGTGCTGATGACTCCAAATCAGATATCTTGCATAGAGATTTATCTTCATCAACCTACACTAGATTTCTTCTATAAGAACCACCAACCTCATTCTTCCTGATGACATATTTTATAGGTGTATCCATGATCACTTTCTTACCATTATCTATTTTCGGAATGGGTTTCCCATCTAGAGCTTCTTCCTCACTTTCTGAAAGTTGAACAATATAGTCTTCATCTATTTTATCTTTTTCATCTCCTTCCTCAAAGAAGTTCTTATCATAGGAATCTTCCTCATCATACAAAACATTTTCCATGACTTCCTCTTTCTTATCATCATCCTTCCTGCATTCTTTCTCAACTCCCTTTTCTAGAGTGACTAATTTTGCTAATTATGCTTTTTCTTGGTACTTTTATACTTGCTTGATCAGTTCATCTAGATCAGCACTTCCTTCTTATTCTTCTTCTTCAAAAACCTCTTCCTCTACTTCTTTACCAGCTATTTTATGTACTTCTTAGACAATATATTTTCCTTTGGACTTTTCCCAGGTGGAGTATTTCTTGCCAGGAGTTTATGGTAAATAGTGGACATCATAAGATTCCATAATGGGAATCTTATTAGAGTCTATTTTAGTGGATTTCAATAGAGATTGAACAATCTCTTCCTCTGATATCTTCTTCTTCATCTTTTTCTCTTTTTATTTCTTTTCTAGCACATCTGCATGTTTTTCTCTTAAGGACTTAGCCTCATCAGGGTCCAATACGAACTATGGATCCCCTCCATTCCTTTTCTCTTTGTCTTCCCTCTACATAGCAACCACTTAATTTGGATGAGCTTTCTATTTTTTCTTCTTGGGTGGTGCATATTGAGTTTCCTTACCTTTCAGTGTTTTTTCCTCAACAATCACTTCATTAACATTCTCTTCTTTGTAACATTCTTCACTAGTTCAGACTTCCCCCCATTTTCTAGAATGGTCTCAGCCTCTTCTTCTGGTAAAGGATAAAATTCTCCAGATTCATCAAAAAAACCATATTCATCCTTTTTAGTGTATCATCACTTACTAACATAACCTTGCAATTTATTTTCTTGGAGGTGAAAGAAATTTTGAATGAGTCAAGACAAAAAATGAAATGTTTGGAGATCAGGGCTAGATACATAATGATCTGAGCTTTTCAGATTCTCTTCATTGATATTCTTAACTATAATCAAAACATGGATCATCAGATTTATCTTCCTTAGATTTACCAAGAAAGTTAGGTTGTAGATGTCACAATTCTCCAGATTATCCATGTCACCCCATTTTTTTATAAGAAAATGTTGTACCCATAGTTGTAGAATCCGATTATTCAGAGTCAGATGAGAAATCTTACCTGTCTTGGAATCTTTAAGTCCAAGGTATTTAAAATCATTCACCTTGTTGAATCTTCCTTGCTCATCCGGAAGCTTGTGTGAAAAAAACTCAGCTTCACCTTCATACATTAAACCCACCAAGCATACAGCCTTCGTGTAAGATAATTTTTAATTCTTCCCATATGACTTGAAGGAAAAGAAATCTCTGCCATCTTCCTCAAGGAAGGAAAGAGACTCATAAAACTCAATAATAATCTCTGTGTAAACTGGATCCTGTTTCTCAGGGTTTGATAGGAAAAAATCATCCCAGCCGTTCAATTTTATATTATTAGTTATAAGAGAATCATACTTGAAGAAGCTCGGATTTACTAACCTCTCCCTATAAACTATCCATTTTGATATTTTTTTGAGGTAGACATATATTGAAATGTAGCTTCAACAGACATTCGGAATGGAGAGTTCTAGAAGATTTAGAACGATCTTAAGAAATATTCGAACGGTCCTTAGGAAGAGAGTTAGGGGTTCAAGACATGAATTCTTTGAAACACTGATTTGGGACGACCTTTAGGGGTCCCCTTTATATATGCGTTGAGACAATGGTTCAGATTCCATGGTTGATCGAACGGTTGAGATACATTGATATTTGATCTGACAGTTTAGATACAAACTGCAAGGAAAACATGACTCCAATTATTTGAGGTATTTTTCAAGAAAAACAATCAGTATTAAAGAAAACTAGAATCAAAGAATTTTAAAATCTCATAGGAAAATACCAGTAAGAAAAATATGACTATGAAATATTATGTAAGGAAATCATTCCTATCATATTGGCTAGAAAAATTGTTCGTAATGGGTAATATTCTACTTGAGGAAGATAAAAAATCATTATAAAAATATTATTATGAAAAGTCTCATTACGAAAATTGTTAGTACAAAAATTATCATTACGAAAATTCCAGTATAAAGATTTCCATTTCAAAGATATCAGTTCAGAAAATTTCATTACGAATATTTCAGTTCTAAGAATTTCCATTCTGAGAATTTTTGTTCAAGAAGTTTCATTACGAATATTTCAGTTCCGAGATTTCCATTCTGAAAATTTCTGTTTCGGAAATTTTTTAAATTCTCATTACGAAAAATTTTATTTACAAAGATTTGAAAAACTAACAAAAAAAATTTTGATTACAAAATCCTAAAATAAATGACTATGAAAAAATTGATTATGCAATCAAGGAAATGTACTCCACCTATGAAAAGGTGTTTATTACTGTAAGGTGAATTTTTTAACAAGAAGTTAATGAAGAATTATTACCCCATGGTTATCATTACTAACCTCTCTTTAATGTATTCAAATCTATCAGAAGGTAAAGATTTTGTGAAAATGTTAGCAAGTTGATCTTGTATTCTGATAAACTGAAGAATGATATCTCCTTTTTTGTCTATGATCCCTAAGAAAGTGATGTATAATATCTATGTGTTTTGCATGGGAGTGATGTGCAGTGTTATTAATAAGGCAATGGATGTTGTGTTATCACAAAAAATTTGAGTCTTATTAAAACTCAATCTATAGTCTGTGAGTGTGTGCTGCATGCACAACACTTGAGAACAACATCTTCCAGCTACTATATATTTAGATTCAGCAGTGGAGAGTGTTATAGAATGTTTCTTCTTGTAGGACCAATAAACTAATGAATATCTTAAGAAATGAGATGTTACAGATGTACTTTTTCTATCCATTCTACATCTACAAATGTCAGAATCTGAAATTCATTTTAAGATAAATTCATTTACAGAAGTAAAAAAATAATCCTAGATCCATGGTTCCCTTTAAGTAGTGAAAAATTCTTTTCAATTTATTTATGTGAGATTCATTATGATTGGATTGATATCTTGCACATAAGCATACTAAAAAAATTATGTCTGGTTGACTAGAAGTCAAGTATAGTAGGCTTCCTATCATACCTATAAAATATGTTTGATTTATTCATTTCACAGTTTTATCAAGATAAAGTGTGTTTGAGGTACCTTTTGGAGTACGTATACTCTTAGTTCTATCAAAACCATAATTTTTAAGATGATATTTAATATAAATATGTTGGGATATGTAGATTCCCTCTAGTTTTTGAGAAATTTGAAAACCAAGAAGAAACGTCAACTCAGCCATTATACTCATTTCAAACTCAAATTTCATTAGATTTGAAAAATAATTAGTAAAATATTGCTGAGTTGAAACAAATATGTTGCCATCAACATATATTTGAAAAATCAAAACATTTTTCTTATCTTTCTTTATAAAAGGATTTGGATCTGCATTTATCTTAACATATTTATTTTGAAGCTAAAAGCCTGTAAGCCTATCATACCAAGCTCGTGGGGCCTGTTTAAGACCATACAAGGCTTTGGTGAGTCTAAAAACATGATCAGGATGTTTTGTATCTTCAAAGCCAGGAGGTTGTACAACAAAAATATCCTCTTTAACATAACTATTGAGAAAAGCACATTTTACTTCGATTTTAAAGAGTTTAAAATTGAATAATTCTGCAAAGGATTGTAAGATACGAATAGATTCAAGTCTAGTTACTGGAGCATAAGTTTCTTCATAGTCTATTCCCCCTTGGTGATTATAGCCTTTAGCAACTAGTCTAGATTTATTTCTAAAAATGACTTTATTTTCATCACACTTGTTTCTGAATACACATTTCACTCAAATAACAGAGGTTTCCTTAGGTCTTTTAACCATGGTACAGACTTTATTCCTATCGAATTCATTTAGTTCATCTTGCATGGCTTTGATCCAATCATCATCACCAAAAGCTTAATCATCTCTTTTAGGTTCTAATTGGGAATGAAATGCTACATTCTCTACATCATTTCTTAAGGATCTTCTAGTCCTTACAGGTTTATTAACATCACCAATGATACTATCACAGGGGTGATTATTTAGAAACACCTTACTTGGGTTTTGTAAAACATGTTCATCAACATAGGGTAGAAAGTCTTCTAGGGTAAATGTTTCAGAAGTATCTTCTTGAACATTTTCCTTATCAGAAGGATCTTCTAAAAAATGTTGATAATCAGATCATGAAAACAAATCTGAGGATGTAGATTGGGATGGTTTGAAAACAAAAGGATTAGACTCGTCAAATTTTACATGCACTATTTCCTCAATAGTACAAGTGTTTTTATTGAAAACTCTATAAGACTTAGAAGTTTTGGAGTATCATAATAAAATTCGTTCATCATATTTTGGTGTGAATTTGTGTAGATTATATTTAATATTCAATATGAATACCATGCAACCAAAAACATTGAAGTAGGAATATCTGGGTTTTCTACTATTCCATAACCCATAAAGAGTTTTATTATGAAAAGGTCAAATCAAAACTCGATTTATAGTATAACAAGTAGTACATACAATGTCAGCCCACAAATGTCTAGCTATAGAATATTCACTCAACATGGTTCTAGTTATCTCTTAAAAATTCTATTTCTTCTTTCAACTACACCATTTTGTTGAGGAGTTATAGGTGTAGAAAAGTTGTGATTAATAGCTTTTCTACTATAAAAAGTTTCAAAATCAGAATTTTGAAATTCACCTCTATGATGACTATGAATAGTTTTCCATGGAAGGTATTTATCATTTTTTACTTGGGATCTCAAAATTTTGAAATAATAAATTGCTTCAGACTTAATTTCTAGAAAATAAACCCATGTAAATCTAGTGTAATCATCAACTAGAACAAACAAATAGTATTTTCCTCCAATTCTTTAAATTTGTGTTGGACCAAAAAGATCCATGTGCACCAACTGTAATGCATCAGTTGTTATAACTTCACCGATTGATTTAAAACTCGATTTATCATTCTTGCCATATTGACAAGTATCAAAAACATTAGAAGAATCAAATCTAAGCTCTGGTAGATCCTTAACTAGTTTCTTCATAGAGAGTTTACATAAGTTCCTAAGGATACAGTGACCTCGTCTTCTATTCCATAAAAAATAATGATCTTCCATTGCACTTAGGAAAGGTAAGTCATGGCTCCTAAGGTCTTATATGCTCAAAGTGTAAACCTTCTCTTACCTATTAGCAGAAAGAATAAATTATTCCTTGGAATTTTTTACTAATCACTTATCATTCCTAAAATTCACAAGGTATCCTTTATCACATAATTGACTTATGCTAATGAGGTTGTGCTTAAGACCCTTAACAAATAAAACATTTGAAATCAACATTTTACCAAGAAGAACAAAATTACCTATACCAACAATTTCTCCCTGAGCATTATCTCCAAAAGTTACTTTTCCTCCATTCATTTTGATAATCATTTCAAAATAGTTCTTGTTACTAGTCATGTGCTGGGAATATCCACTATCCATGTAATAAATATTTTTGTTTTTAATTCCTTTATCTTCCTGAAAATAAGAAAATAATTAGACTTTCGGAATTCAAACATGTTTGGATCCGAGATTTTAAAATAAAAAAATTTTGTGTTTCCACATTTTTTAGAGAAATATGATTTATGAAACCCAAGAGATTGAACTTTATTCAAAGAAAAAATTTTCTTCCAATGCCCACAACTTTGACACTTGGTGAAAAAAGGAGCTCTAGAAGGAACAATATAATTTTTTTGAAAATTGGTTTTTGGTGAGTATAACCTATACCAGTAGTGTTTCTGTGAGGTTTAATTTCAGAATACATCATGTCAAAATTTTCCTTCCCAAAAGTAAATTTTGTATGGAGCTTTTTTGGGGGGAAAATTTCGGATTTTAGTCTAATGACTAAATTCCTATCCTCTGGAATCATTTCCTTAGAGTTATATTTTTCCTCAAAGATTTTTATTTTTGAAATAGAATTCATAAGATCATTAGAAAGTTCTTCTTATCTCAAGGTCTTTAGAATTTTTTTCTAAAAGATCATCTTTATCTTTAAGATCTGAAGAAAGATCTGAAATCTATTTTGTAAGAACATCTTCCCTAGTATTTTCTTTGTCTAATTTCTTAGAAATTTTACAATTTTTTCCTTCAATTAACATGGAAAATCTAGATACTTCTTCATTTGAAGGTTAATTATTTTCTGAAGATGAAGTATGTTCATTAGAAGTACTATTTTCAGAATAGTAGTTATTATCAAGAGATTTGTTTGTTAAATATTTGATAGAGCGTACCTTAGCCATAAGACATGTATGTAGAAAATAAGTATTATAAATGAATACCATATTCTTCTTGAGCTGATGAATCATATTTTGAAGATTCACATTTCGAAGAGTCTCCACAGCTAGCACTCCAAGTAGTATTAGCATTCAAAATTTTCTTTGCTTTAGCTATGTAGATATTCTTCTTATTCCTTTCAGAATGCCTCTCTTTTCTTTCATTATTTTTAATAATAGGGAAATCAGGTCATATGTGTCCACTTCTCAAGCATTCATAGCATGTGAACTCTGAATCTTTTATATATTTCCTTTCCTTCTCTTTATACCTGGATTGAAAATTTCTTTTACCATCTATCTTGTTCATTCATCGAGCAAGATTTTCCAACTCATTCTTTGAGACTTCACTCTCAATATATTCGGATTGGATAGTAACCTTGTTATACTTGGATCTAGTTACTCACTCAGGAGTCTTTTCATTCGTGTGATTTTATGTAGTAGTAAAAACAACATTACTATTCCCATTCTTCTTTTTGATGTTGTTCTCATCCCTCTTCATTCTTGTTTCATGTTGGAGAATATTTCCAAATATTTCATCTAGAGAAATTTGAGTAACCTTCATGTTCTCATTCCTAACTATTCTCTAGGATTCCCACTCATTGGGCATAATATCAATAATCTTATCCACAAGATCTTCATCATCTAGACCATTCTCTCCCATAGATTGTAAGCTATTTACAATAGTCATAAATCATTGTTACACTTTTAGAATTGGCTCTCTATAGGTAAAATTAAAACCATGATATTCGGATCTCAACCTAGCTCTTCTAGTCTCAATCACTTTAGATGTACCAAAATGTGTATCTTTGAGTTTCTTCCATATATAATTAGCAGTTTCACATGAATAAATTTGGCTATATATGTTCCTAGTCATTGAATATAGTTGAGTATTGCGTACCTTGTAGTTTAATTGATAATCATGCTTCTCTTGGATTGTGAAAGCACTCACTTTCTTATCAAGAATTTTATAACCTCCAGAAAGCATAACAATGTTATCTACACTAGTATTGATAACCAAAGTCTTCATTCGATATCTCCAGAATTCATAATCATTGCCATAAAATTTGGTGGTCATGTAGGATTTAGGTAGTCGATGGTACCAACATTTAATCTTTCCATCTTTAAAATATTTCTACATAAAAACATGTTAAAAGAAAATGTTAGGATTCAAGGAAAAATATTCCTATGCAAGGAAATTATAGAACAATAAAAAAAACTAAGCAAGAAAAAAGTATATGTGACTATAAGTATTTCAGAGACCCACGCTCTGATACCAAATGTATGATTGCTATAGAGTATGAGGTTTCCAACCTTTGATACCAATTGTAGGATCGAAATAATGATATAGATGCTCAATATACAATAGGGGGTGAATTGTACACATTAAAAATTTCCGTAAACAAGGAAAGATCTATGTTTAACAAAGTTATAGAAAGAAAATTCACAACACCTCTAACACCAATTAAAATATTGGGGAAAAGTATGAAGTTACAAACTTCTAGTTCAATGCACTTGCTTAAATCAGGAACGTGATTCTGAAAAACAGGTTTCAGAAATATGGATCCGGAAATTGAAACTTAACTAAAGTTTACAATATGAGATTCTACCTTAATGTGTATATAATCTAAATGAATCAGAGTACATGTTTAAGGAAATATAAGAGAGTTATACATTCATTAACATACAAAATTGCAGCGGAAAAACAAGTAGTAAAACTACAAGTAACAAGATATAAATCTTTTAACCCAAAGAGAAGGGTATCCAACAACCATGGATAAAGGTCCCTTGATTTATATTTTCAAGAGAGTATATCTTACCCACACCAGGGTAAGCCTTCGATTCGAAGATCAGAGTCTCTGTCGTGCTATCCCTGCAGGCCCTCAACTTCATGGTAGTTGGAACCACCATCTTCCTCAGTAAGGAAACCCTCAACTTCAAGGTGTTGGAACCTCTGTCTTCCTATCCCCGGAATCCCTCGAATGTAGTCACCAACATTCGGAGTCTCACAAAGAAATATATACAAGGATAAGTTTGAAAAAGTCATTCAATCTTTCTGCACAAAGCTTGAGAGTTAATAAGAGCCTCTTTCTCTAATAATCACTTCAAAATAATATAAGCACAAGTTGTCAAAGTTGTGTGTTCTTTTTAAATGAGCTCTTATTTATAGGAGAATCTCCAACAGTCAGATCCATCCTCCAAAGGTCATATTTCCCTTAAATTTCCGAGGGACCTGTACAAATGTCACTAAACCAACGGTTAGTTAGAAACAGAATGGATGACATTGTTTTAAAACATGTGTAACTGAAATCACGACATCATTTTGTAATGAAACAAGTGTAATCATAATCGAAACTAATAGTTTGGAGTGTACGAAAATAAAATTTCGGAGTCTAACCAAAATGGGTTCGGATTCTAACCAAAATGGGTTCGAAGTCTAACCAAAATAGAATTCAGAGTCTATAATAAAGTGATATTTTGATTCTGTTTTATAGGAATTCAGAACCTGAATTATGTAGAAATCTGGAGTCTAAATTTATAAGGAACTTCCGAGTCTGGTTTCACCAGAGTTAAGAATCTGGACTTATAGAGTTCAGAGTCGATCTACTAAAAGTTCGTTGTCGAACTCATTAATGTCTAGAGTCGAACTAATAAAAGTTTGGAGTCAAACTCATAGAAGTTCGGAGTCCAGAATTCCGAGTGGAACTATATGAGAGTTCGTATCCAGAATTCAGAGTCGAACTATATGAGAATTTGTATCAAAACTTCAGGGTCGAACTATATGAGAGTTCATATCCAGAATTCAGAATGGAACATCATTAGAGTTTGTATCCAGAATTCGGAATAGAACTTCACTAGAGTTCGTATCCAGAAATTGGAATGGAACTTCATTAGAGTTTGTATCCAGAATTCTGATCCTAAATAGAATGCTTCATATATTAGCATTATATTATTCTGAGGTTTTGGATATGAATATGATTTAATAAAAATATTGATATGTATATGAAAATATAGGTTTGGGTAAATTTCCTTTTAGGAAATAAATTTTCCATAGGGGAGTAAAATATATATTTGCTTAAGTATAAGGTTTTTTTGATTTTCAAAACAAGAAGGAGTGGAAAATTCATAAGGAAATCATTATTGACTCAAAAATAGACCATTATTTTCATTTATGATCACATAAATAATTGTGTTCTATATTTTCATCGTGTGAGTATATTTATGTGATTATTTACCTCTCCTCATCATTGAGTTTTTCAACACTTTCCATTCTTATTTCTCTTGTATTACACTAGTAAGAGAGGTATAATTATCAATTAATTTGTTACATATTAGTGAACTGGTACCTATATATTATTAATATATTACACCTATAGAGGTGAAGGATAGATTTTTTTAGAAAAAATTACTTTCATAAGAAGTTATTTATAGAAATTATTATGTCATATTGAGTGGATCTTTTTCTATATGTCAATAAATATGATATAAAACTTCACCTCAATGATGATTTACAAAAACTAATTCATATTATTATAAAAAATTTATTTATTCCCACTGATTAGTGATACTTACCACCAATTGAAGGGGGAAAAGTGGTTCTCAATTATTAATATTTGATTTTGGTTTTAACCAATTGGGATTTAATGAATCTAACATTATGAAGACCACATTTTTGAGTAGGTTTGTCGATTTTTAATATATTATAATTTTATTTCGTCTAACCAATTCAACTTCCATATATATGATATTTATGAATAGAATATTTCAATTCTTCCATGATTATTTCATGGTGATTTTTGAGGATGATATTTTGGTACACTCAAAAAATGATGAAGATGTTGTGTGTTATCTAATATAAGTTTTCAAAAACATGATGTCATATATAATTTACAAAACCATTCAATGTTTATTTTCTAGATTCGAGAAGTTTATTTCTTGGGGGCAAAGAGTATTCCAAAATAGCATTTTAGTAGATCCAAATATAATTGTGTCTAATATAATATGAGAGTATCTATGTAATTCTTTTGAGATATAGTGATTCTTGGGAATGGAAATGTATTCACAAATGATTAATAAGTATTTAATAATGATATATTCTATAATGATTACTCTCCCAATAATTGGAGTGATGTTATTTTAGAATAAAAAATGATTTGATTTTTTTGAGTTTGATTGTCTTATAACTTCGGAACCAATGCTCAATCTTCTAAAGGTTGGGCAGGGTTATGTGTTCTTTTCTAACACATCAGTTTTTGGTTTGGGTTATGTTATTTTAAATGATGTTATCATGGTTTCAAATGGCTCTAGAGAGATTATTTCCCATGATAATAATTATCCATAACCGTATTTAGAACTCTTAGTAATGATTTATTCTCCTAAGACTGTTTCATTACACATTTGGAGAAATATTAACCATTAACTCTGACCAAAAAAGCTTGATTTATATCTTAAAACAAAAATATATGATCTTATGATATAATTGTTGGGTGGTATGACTACATACCATTGATTTAGAAATTTCCTATATAATAAAGTAGTGTAATTTTATTATTGATTCTTTGAGTAGGAAGAAGTTATCCCATGCTGTGAAACAATCATAAAAAAGTGGATCATAGTGGTACTTTTTTGTCAAAATCATTTTTAACATTGGGAAGAAGATTCATTGTTTGTCTTGGATATTTTTTATCTGACCAACACTATTCACAGTATGGTTTTTCATGTTCATATATTTGATTATTATTTCCATTTCAAAATGTACTATCTGCATAATAGGGAGACTAACATTGGGTATATCTTCTCATCAAAGAGTATCTTATGATTTTAGCTATTTAATTATTATTTTTCCTATGAGAAATGAGATGATGTGTTATTTACATATCCCCAAGTGGGTGGTGAAACAAGGTATTTAAATGATGTTCTATGATATGAATCATAAATTCTAGTTTCAATTTATCAAATGAGTCATCAATTACTTTTTTTTCTCATGGTTATACTTTTCAACTGGACAAGGTGGAGCACCAGTGTCCTTCAAGACCACTCTAGTATCATATAATGATGACTTTAAAGCCTAATAAAATATCCACTTAATTCATGGTTGGGATTCCACATACCCCTTGAAAAACTAATTCTATATGGGGTATCACATATAATATTACCCCCATTGTTTCACTTGTTACATGTTCAAGATACAACTATGGTTGAAGATTTGGGTAATATCTATCTGGAAATAATTATTAATTATCATGGAGTTTCTTATATTATAGTTTCTAATAGGGATCCTCTATTTCCATAATAGTTCAACAGAGGTATCCACGAGGAACAATGATTTTATGTATGTTTGATAATAGATTATAATCTATGGAATTATTTTTAGCGACAACAAGCTATACATATTCATTATGAAATTATTTTTATCTACATTAATGACATTGGGGGATCACGAAACATCCACATGGTACTATATGACTTTTATGTTTAATAAAAGGTACAATTCCTTAATTCATAATGATCCTTTTGAGGCCTTGTATGGTTAATCATGTAAATCTCTATTGTGTTGGTATGATATTTATGAATCATGCTTCATTGGACTGAGTTTGTTCCAAGAGACAGCTGTGAAGATTAAATTGATTTATTAGTGAATTTAAATTCTATAGAGCCAGTATAAATCTTATTTTCATCATCATCAATATCCACTAGTTTTTTTTAGTTGGTGACTAGGTATTCTTGAATGAATCACCTCTATTTCATCTACAATTATTTAGGAAAAACGAATTCTTGTGATGAGGTTTCATGGTCAGTTAAAAATTGTCTCGTTTATTGGGAATGTGGATTAAATTTTGAAAATTACACCAAAATATACTTTTATAGAAAATTAATTAATTGTTTCACTATTTAGGAAGTATCTTTCATAAACATATCATGTCCATATCTTGGAAGGTATTAATTTTGATCCATAGCTATCCATGACTAAGAATATATTTAGGATTGTGGACTCTGAGAACATGGTTCATCATGGCAGGAGGATAACATTGGTCTATGTTATATGGTCGCATGGATTTAATTAATATATGACTTTCTAGTAGGAGGAACTAGATAGAGATTAGTTTCAATGACAATTTGATTAATAATATTCTTGAAAACATTTCTAGGGATTGAATTTATTTATAGTCTGTAGGTTATAACATACATTTACCAATATTTGGGTATTATTTGACCATCATTTTTAAATTTATTAATATTTTTATTTGGGTACTTTTCTACTGTTCATTCGGAAATTTTTATTTCCAATGGTGATATGCATGGTATCCATAATGTTGGGTAAAACCATGTGGTTTGACCCCATAAACCATGAACCCTAACAAGGACTACAAGAAGGAGGAAGATGGTTTATATAAAGAAAAAAACCTTAGAATTAGGGAGTTTCATGGGTGGAATATGGTTAAATTAACCATATATACAATTTCTCCACCTCATCAAACAACTTAGTTCGCTCACATTGTAATGGTTCATGGTTACTCCAAACTGTGTGGAATATCTTGATATTTTTTCTCGTGGAGTTTAATTTTCCCCAAAATTTAATTAAAATATTTACAACTCCTATTTTATCCCATAATTTCCCCCACTATAATCTATTCTGATTCCTTGGTATTATTATTCTCTCAATAGTTTATTTTTTACTACTACAACCTCTTTTCTTTAAGGAAATAAGTTATGGTGATTTCATTCAATCCCCATCTGGTATGTGTATATCTTATTATTGTTTTATCTCTATCAACTCTTTATATACTTAATTGATATGTATTTATCATCATCTATTTGATAAATATAATTATTATTTTTGTGTATATTGATTCTTGTTTGTAATTGTTGATCTCATTCACCACCTTTATTTTTGTTATTCTCACTGTGTGTGTTGATCATGTAATCTATTGATTAAATGAAGGTGGTTCCATATTTGTTATCATTAAAATGAATTCTTACATGTTGTGATTTATAATAATTGAATTTTTAAATGTTAAAAAACTAATAAAATAAAAATTATTTGATGTGTTGTTTTGTAAAGGGTGTGACATTTTTGAAAACTCCATGACATAAATTAGAATAGAAAAGGTGTGTTGAAAACTGGAAATGTAAAATTTGAATATGAATGATTAAATGGTCAGAAATAATTAATTTTCCCATGATTTATAGATTAATTATTTTAATCACATGGTATCCTAGGAAGTTTCTTTTAAATATAAGAAGTAAAGTAGTATCGTGACTAACTAGAAATAGATTTTTGATGACAACAGAAACAAAACAAGTGTAGTATGACTGCCCATAATTTTTCCCCTATTTTGGGAGTAGAATAACTATTATTGGTTCCTCTAATAGAATTTATAATTTAATTATGGGTTCCCCTATTGGGTTGTATGTTGATTTTGCATGCACATATATCTTGATTTGTGACCATGGTGGAGATGTGTGAGTGTCCTATTACTAGAATTACTTTATCATATTTATTTTTAACATGGTTATAATTTTTTTATAAATACAATTTAAATGACCATAATTATTGAATTGTTTTATTCAGGAAAAATATTTTATTTAAATGTTTTCAATATAGTATTTATTTAATCCAATTTCAGAAATCATTTAGCTTTTGTGATGAATGTATGTTTGTTTTAAATATGTAAATGTCATTTCCTGACATATATATTTAAATAAAAATCATAAATGTTTAATGGTAAAGGAATTGATTTTGGAACACTAGTTTAGAAAATATTGGGATTTATATCTCACAACATACCTTTTCCTTATGGTGTTTGTTGACTTTCCTTTTCCATGTCTGTGCAATGGGACAATTCCACTTAGAGGTGGTAGGTGTTCATGATGAATGAGATTTTGGAGTGGAAAAGGTGATAGTTGGATATATTGTACACTTTTTTACAGATGGGTTTGAGTTTTTTAGTGATTTTGGGACCTTTTATGTTAATTTAATCTTGGGGAACTATTTTACCAGTTTGATTCTAGAATTTTCACCCATTGGAGTCTTGATCTTGATGACTTGTATCTTTTTTCTTCCAGAATTTATTTAAATATTTCTTCCTTCATTATTATTTTCTCATACCTTTTTCTAGGAATCAAGCAATTGGGATTAGGAACACTATTTTTTTATGTATGTATTGGATTTTTATCAGGGTTATAGGGTTTCATGGAAGCTTCATCATATTATATATTAATATTTCATGTATTTACAATATTTCCACACATATAAATTATAAAATGGAACCACCTACCATATCTTTTTTACATCTAATGAGCCATTTAGGTAATAAATTATTACACATATACCTTACTAGACGCCTTATAAAATTCCACGAAATGTTTTTCATCTGCTAAAACCATTAGAAAAATGATTATAGAGTAATAAAATGGAGGATTTCAGAATAATAAGTATACCTCTTAACCATGTTTTTTAATTTTTTTTTATTTTTCTACATCATTAAATATTATAATAACCATGATGATATAATAATATAATTATCTTAAATATATAAATATTATATGATTTATGTAACACACCCTTATTAATATACAGTTATATCCTACAGAAAATGAAAACATTACCTATGTGTATGTATAGACTACCACCTCCATAAAGCGATGGTTATTTGTCATAATAACCACTTAAAAGTGATGGTTACTTTAATATATTTAATAAATATTTATTTTATTTGTGTAACAATCCTTATTTTCAAAATTTAATATATTACATTACATAACACCCTTTAATGAGTTGGAAAATGATGATGTTTTGGTGTGTTTTTATAGATTATAACCTCCATGAAGTAATGTGGTTCATTTTTCATGACTTGTTTTATTGTATGATTTTAAAATATTAGGTAATATAATAAATATTATTATTAAATTATTAATTCAATATTTATGAGGAAAAAATTACCAAGCTTTAAAGAGTTAATCTACCAAAAAATACATTTATGGAAATGGAACAGTCAACCCCTAGGATGATGATGTTAATAAATAATTGTTAATAAGTGTGTGATAAAATGTCATAAGATTCTCATATATGGTATCATAGAAATAAAAATCATTGAAATATATATTTATAATAAATATTAATTTAATAAACATGAGGTTTAGATTTCATAGAAAAAATATGGACTTGAGGTAAGGGTAATTTCATATAATTTTACATTTATTAAGACATGTTTTATATTATAATCATACATTATTATGCATGGTTTATACCATTCCCTATTTTAATTTTATATTATAAATTCATATTTACTCATCATATTCAAATTTTTATTGTCTTTTTCTCTTTAAGGATAATTTTTCTCAAAATCTACCAAATTAATAGCGATTTATCTCACAAAATTATTTTCAATCAAGATTTATTATATTTAAATATTAAATGAAAATGTTTAGTGATAAAATTTTTTTATACCCCATATATTTTATATATTATAACAATTTATCTGGTTTTTATGTTATCATCCAATTATTCATATCTTTGGTATTTAACATGATGAGGGAAAAATTAGAAAATTTATCCTTATTTACTCATTTTTCAATTTACATTTTCTTCAAGGTTCATGTTCCTTAATTTTATTTAATGATGATCTTTTCTTGGATGAAATGGTTATTTGATATAATTTTAAACCATATATTACATTCACTTAACAGTTTTAAAATAAATATTCCTGTATTTGTTTAATGAGGGATTTATTTACTTTCTACAAAATGTGTGAAAGGATACTTTTTTAAAAAATTTATTGAATAAATGGATTTTCCCCCAACATGACCATTTTTCATTGAATTTGACTATATGTCTATTTATTATTCTCCCCAAGAATATATATTTTAATATAATGTGAATATTTATTTTTAAAAGATACATATTTAATTTATTTTTTCTCGTTTTCAATGAAATGTTCAAAAAGAATTTTCATTTTATTTTTAATCTATCTAATCAAACATTGATGTGTCTAATTCTTCTATATGGATTTGATCTAATAAATCCATCCATGTTGTTTAATTTTATTCATTTTAATTAAATGACAATGAAATATTTATGAATCCCATTTCTCTTCCTTGGTTTATAGTATAATGAATTTACTGTCTTTATTTATCCTTTGCTAATTCTCTGTTTTTTTGGTCAATAACATTGTCATTTTTACACCCCTAGCACTATATCAATTAATAAGACATTAATTTCACCTCTATATCAATATTTTATCTATGATTCATTTATAAAGTCTCCTTTATAATTCTTTGATATTATTTCAATTAGATTCCATTTCACTTTATGGTGTTAGTTGATGGAATATTATCAAGAAAAATAACTAATTTTATTTGGAAATTTTGTACTTAAAGATTTTTCCATAAATATGGATATTAATTAATTGATAAAGAATATTTCATGTATGTAATATTTTTATATTAAATATATCTAGTATGAAATGGGAAATTTTTAAGGGTTAGGTAATGGTTATAGATGACCCCTCGATACGATGACTTTTCCCATGAGATAAAAACCGTTTCCATGATGTGTATGATGAATGTTAAGATTATGTCATTATAGTTGGGTAATTGGTGTATAAATCGTCTTATAATGAAAATATATTAGATTAATACTTCAATGTATGATTCATTATGTATTTTCTAAGGCTTTTATGATTAGATCATGAATTTCTGGACTTATATATTTCCTTATATTTTAGTTATTATTCGCCACCAGATTTTTTTTATTTTTCATCGATATGTTTTGGTTCTCATGATATTTATTAAATTAGATGTCAAGAAATAATTAAGTCATCCATATCATTATTACCTTCCAATGATGATTGATTACATTGTACACTTTCCCCCACTGGGCCTTTGATCCCACTCTTTGTCACTTTTTCTATTCATATAGATATAATGAAAAATTAAATAAATGATATTAAAGGATGAAATATTTTTTTCCCATTAAACCTTTTATTTTTCAAATGTAATATGAAAATAATATAATTATATTACAAAAAAATTATACTAAACAAATCATCACTTCATGGTGTGGTTCCTTATACCTTTTATTATTGCAATTATTAAGCACCATCTATGGGTAGTTGGAGGTAGGGTTTCTACAATTTACATAATACTATTACCAATATATTATTATTAGATAAATGGACTACATATAATTTAATGGACCCCTATTTCATTTTAGTTTTTTTTGTGATAGAAAACATAACATATAGTTTATTTTCAAACAATAAGATATTTTACTATGTAATTTAAATTCATGTGATCCAAACCCCATGTTTTATAATTGAGTGTCACAATACAAGAACCATGTTCATCCGATGAATATCTATGTATTAATTCTTGTGTAACCTCTCATTAATATAATATTTAACATAATATCTGTATAGGTTAATTATTTATTAATATCTGCTATTGATTAATATATATACAATGAATGGAAGTTCAAATTTTTGTTCCAACATTGTGGTTTTCCTCTAGAAAATCATAAATATTCTTATTTCCATAAAAAATTCACGATAAAAAATTTACTAGTGGTGGCCATTTTTATTGATTTATCATGTTAAAAAATTCTAACAGAGTAACTATTATAGAGAATTTATAAAATACGCATGTTAGGACACTTAAATTCATCCTTCAATTTTCTATTATCTTTCTTCCTCAGTTAGTAAGTTAAATATAGATATAAAAAATGATGGAAAATAGAATTTTATTAAAAAATTAATTTTATAATGGTATACTATAAAATTATGTTTATTCAGGGTAAAGTTGTTCTATATTGTATGATAATAATATATAAAATTTATGGGTTTATTAGGATAATAAATTTTCTCTTTATCAACTACCTTAGAAAAAATAATTGATAGGGTCTGGTTGAAGTCCTTGATGTTTATATTATTTTCAACAAATATTAGATTATTTATTAGATTTAAGGATGATAATTACATATAGAATTATTAATGTTGAAGAAAAAATCATTTATTGTTATATTTATTAATTAAGAATATATATTTGGTTATAATATTATATGTTTCAAATTTCATCACAAAAATTTTTTATCACACATTTGGGGCTACAGGTTCTACCCATATATAAAAGAAATATGTTTTTATAATGATGACTTTTATAATTCAAATAGTATTGAGAGGGTATACACCGATAAATAATTTCCACAAAAAAAATTCCAATGATTAAATTTAAGAAAGATGAAAATATTTCTATTGATCATTATAATTGATATAAACATCATAATGAGGATTATTCCATGATAAATCTACATAATCGTGCATTATAGTATGGAATATTTATCCAAGCCTCTAAATTTTATGTTAATGTGTTCTTCCTCTATGATATATACCATATATGTAGAAAATTAAATGTTAATATTAGTATTTCATACAATTAATCTAATTATTTATGCTATATATCCCATATTATATAGAATAAATTCAGAAATAATCTAAACATGGAAGAAAAAAATTTCTTCTCATTTCTGATTTATTTATATTTTTCACACATTCTATTTGTATAATTTTAATTATGAATATAATCAACTTTTGGGGATATTATATTGATTTAATCACTATCATATAGAGGTTATAGAGTCTCTTGATCCATGTTGGTTTCAATTTCATTTAATTTCTTCATATAATTATTAATAATTAAAATACCAACCATATGTATGCAATGTGAATGATCATTTTATAGTACATGTTGTCAAAAAATTTGTTAAAACATCTAATTAAATATTTTTTGAAAAAATTTGATTCATCAATAGTTTAAAAGGAAGCATAATCATTATTTCACCAATACAGTGAAGTGGGGGTGTAATTTTATCATTGATAATATGCTCTTCATACTTTTTCATGATTACCGACACTTATACTCTATTAGAATTCAATTAGATAGTTGTTTTATACATTTTTATCATTTATCAGGTTATGATGGATTCATATTCTTTCTCATTTTTTGGGTATCTTTCTAAGAGATTTTGATTATTAAATATGGACTTATTAGAGAAATATGCTTGATTCCAAAGATGATTCCATTATGTTCTATGTTCTAAATCTTGATATTGTCATATTATGGATACACCATAAAATTTCATCTCCAATTATTATTTTTTCATTAATATAGTAGAATATTTCATTTTAGATATCATTATAGAAGAAAAATTCATCTAGGGTAGTATGCACTTCTAAACAATTCCACCAACTCTTTTAATTTTATTGTAATATATGAGAAAAAACCTATATAAACTTTTTGTTTAATGACACTAATTATTTAAAACCATATAGTAATAATTAGGTTCATAAGGATATACATCAATGGGACAAATTTTTATATCATGTGTATTTATTTTTATATAAATGAGGATTAAAATATTAAACCCCAATGACCAACTTAATAAAACTATTCACAATTATATTATATCTTCTATCAGCTTATAATATTATTCATCTATTCCATTATAGAGAATTATCGACTCCCACATCTTTTTTTTGGTTCAATATGGAACCAAGGAATCTCTCTTATGTAGACACCGGGGTTTGAGTGCATTTTCATTCATATGAGGAAATTCTATATAGGAATTTATATGTAATATTTAAGTTTATCCAAATAACTGTAATATGATTATTTAGGGGTAAATAGTTTCTATAATAACCAAAATAATTATCAATGAAATTTCCCTTTTGATTATATAATTGTATAATATTTAGTAATGTAGATCATGCAACACAAAATGAAAACAAAAAACAAGTTATTATATTAATTTTACCATTAAATTTTAAGAATAAATATTTATATATTGATTGAAAATATCATTGTTGGATGAAATAAAAGGAAATATAAATAGGATATAAAAATTTGAACTACTTAATCTATTAGAATAACCACACTGACAAACAAAAATTTAAGAATGAAGCAAAATACTACTAATTAAATATTCTATTTGGGAAAGGAAAATTGGTATAAGCATGAAATTAAATATAACATAATTATGAATGAATGCAATTTTATGTGTTTATAGAATTTAGGTAACCGATGTGATTATTTTAAATTTTACCTTAAGAAGAGTAATATAGTTGTTAGAATAGTAATATGACCATTAAAAATAGTAACATGTTATTTATAATAGTTTCCCTAACTATTTCGGTGCAAAATAATATATATGTATCATATAATATGAAAAACATAATATTTACATTATGAAAGAAGAAAATAAATATTTAAAAATTTATAAAACAATTATTTGTATTTTTTTAGACAAAAATGTTATATTCTTATTTATATAAAAAAATTATTATAAAAAAATTATTTTAATAAAAATGTTTTATATATAAAAATTAACAGTTATTACAATGATAGTACAATTTAGTGAAAACATAAATAATTTTTTCAGAGCGTAAAAAAATAGATCATAATGTTTCTTTTTATTTTTTGAAATAATTTATTATTTTATTAACAAAAAAAATTTATGATTTTTATAAAAATAATTTCATTAAATGGATTTTATTTTTATAAATATCATGTCAAACAAATTATGGAAAATTAATGTTATTTTTCTAGAACTATTTATTTTTTTGTATAGTGAAACAAAATGAAATATAATAATAAATAAAAAATGATATATTAATTATATATTGATTATGGTGCGTTGTAATCAAAAATTATTTACAAATAACATTAACCAATATCTATATATAGTCTAAATATTCATCACTATTTGTTTTCTTGTGGAAAAATAATAAACCAGTGAATATAATGTTAAAAACTCTCACCTCCTCCAAATATAAATACCACCCATCACCACCCCTTATCCTCTCTCATAATAAGCCTTGGATCATACACTAAATCTATATAAATATCTCATTATCCCCCTCCATAGTTCCCCAAAGTCCTTGGTATCACAAAATATCATCTAAGGACCCTTAAGGTGTAACCAATGTGGAGACAACCTAAGAGATAGATATATTCTCAACTAAATGTATTTTTTAATTCTATCACCCACATATATTTTCCATATAAATAGAAATAGTAACATTAATATCCTAAATATAATAATGTGTTTTAATTATAGTGGGATTTGGATCTTGTACCATCCCTCCATTTGATTCTAAAATGAAAACATTGTTCATAGTATGAATAGTTCACCACCCCCATAATCAATGTAATTATTTTTATCCACCACCCCTATAGAAGCATATATAAATATTATTATTATCAAATATGATTATAATTTTCATTTTAAAATGTGTTTCGTGATTATATAATACATTTCTAACCTGTTGAATATATAATTCAAATCAATTTCATGATGGTTAGTAAAACCGCTAAAGTGAACAAATCGTAAAATGATAACATTTATTGTAATAAGTCTTTACTATATCATAATTTATATGGATATTATAGACCATATAAATTTCTATAATAACATTAGTACTTTTTCATTTAAATTATTTATATTTATTTCCATTTAAACAACATCTATAGTGATCCAAAAGTAATTGAACCGCAAAACCATGAACTGAATTCTCTCTTAACAATGAAATTAAAATTGATATCTCATTTAAATGGTATTAAATGAAAAATTTTAACCTATATTAAATAAAATATAGGTGGAAATTGTTTTTAATTATTCAATTAACTTATCTATTTTAATTATTTAGGATGTTAATTTCAATTTTATAATGATTCTACAACCAATTCCAACAGATCCCTCTACCCCCCTGCATTTTCCTGGGGTTTTTCTCTATCTCTCCCAATACCAAACACTCACTCTATATTTTTATTAAAAACATACTATATATAATATATATCTTTCCTAAACCTATATACTATAAATAAATTAAATTTCCTTTTTGGGATATACAATTTCTAAAGTTTTCCATTTTAATTATATTCATTATAAAATCCCAATAAAAGGGAACTTCTTTATTTATTACCCCATTTCCAGTAAAACGCCATACAATTTTTTAAAAATTCATTTTTTTATAGAAGTTTCCAAATTATTTTGGAAATCACTTTTTAGTTAAATATTGGTTTTAGGTATATCATTATTTTCATTCCCATTTTTTAGGACTATTTACCCTTTTCAATAAAACCCTACTTGAGTGGTACATTTCCAACGATACCTATGTTAAATATTTTAAATACTCACTTTGTATGGATATTATTCATTATGATTTATGATTATTTTTCACAAATTAATGTTCTATAAATTTTAATCCATACATTAATGAAAATTGTTATGATATTCCATGTCGTTATTCTATAGAGACATTATTTCAAAACCGAGTTCTTTCGACAGGAAAGTCATATATATATATATGCTTTATGTTTGATTTAAATTTATATATCACATAAAAATTTATATTATATAATGGGTATTCTAGGATAGTGATCCAATTAATTTGGTAATATTTATGACTCATTAGAATATATATATGAGAATAGAGTGTAAACATAAAAAATGATGGGATAATATCCAACTTGTGATGTTTTCATAGTGGTCAGACATGACTTATTCTTATGCAATTTAAATTATACTTCCATTTTACTATGTTATATAGAACATATTATTCCATGTTCTTCATGTTATTCTCCCTATAATTATTCATGATCCTTTTTTTGATGAAATTGTGTTATTCTTTTTTACTAGTTTATTATACATTGTATCATATTTATTTCCATACAAGGATTTATAGATCACCACATTTTTCTATGTATTCCCAAAGTTATAATAGGAGAAAAAGTGATTTAAGAAATCATTTTAGAGAATAAAATAAAAAATTTCTTTTATTTTGAGGTATTATGAACCTGGTATTTCAAATAAACTAGGCCTCTCAATCATTTGGATATATTTTTTCAATATTTATGGTATAAATGATGTAATAATATGTTTACATTTATTATTTTGATACAGTTGGTTTTCATGAATGGTTTAGACATTTTTGGTGATTAGGATAATAATATTTTTGCAAAAACCATTACGATATGTCAAACTATCGAAAAAAATCCTAGAAATTTGGTGACACGTAGAGTGAGTGGTTTCTAAGAATTATAATCATTATATGTGAACTATAGGTTGATGAAGATCTAGAATAGATGTTCAAAGTCATAATAACCCTAAATGGATCATTTGTTATTACCATAACCTATAATTAGTACATGACCAATATTCATTTCAATGCACTTGGTTTCACAATCCTAGTGGATATGTGTGGGTATATTGATAAACTCCCTAAAACCCAATAATAAGGACTTGAATATATTATTAGACTAGAAAATAAAATACAAAAGTTATAGTGGATTACCTATAATGAAACATATATCCTCTTAGTTAATGATATGCATTTAATTTATTATTCATTCATTCTAAGTTCATAGTTTCTCTTTTATATGTTTATAAGTTTTTGTATTCACTTTACTATGTCAATTTCTGATATAGGTAATTTCTATAAAAAGAATAAAATATTATGAGTATTATTTATCCTTTAATGAATGTAAAATTTCCTATACGATTATAGTTTCTCACATTCCTTCATATAATGAAATATTAGTAGATGATCACAAATACAACCTCAAAACATGTCGGTTAAGTTAGCAATGGAAACAGAAAATGGAGAAATTATTGAATTACAAGTATATAACTCCTCACTGGTTAATTTTTATGGATTGGATATCCAATAATATATTTTCATAAATAATATATGTGTATTTTATGTTATATTTGGCATGGATTTTATATCCTTGTATAATGAAAACATGATCTAATGAGAGAGGGGGATTAACCTTCAGATCAAGGGTTATCCTATAATTTTTTACAAGTGTAAGGAGGATAATGAACCTAAATTTGAATATTATTTTCACTAATGGATATTATTACTTTATGTAATAATATAATATTTAAATGATTGATTTAAAGGACAAAATAATTATCAAATACATGACAATTTTATGGGGATATACATACATATTCCCTAAATTGATTCCAAGTGTATCATGTAACTGAGTGGTTATGTTCACAATTTTTCCTATAAGTGAATCTCATACCATATTTTTAACTCCTTGAAAAATTGGTTACATTCAACTGTAGTAACTGAATAGTTTTTTACCAGATAATTTGGAAAAGGGTTTTATAAATCCATGTGTGTCACCATGATGTGATTTGGTCCTCTCCGTCGTAATGATGAATGGGTCAATGTGCCTCTGCATTGATTTCTGTGAACTCAATAAAATATAGGTGAAGAAAAACTACCCCCTTACCTAGATTAATGAAATTTTAAATAATATATGTGTGGCTAAATAACTCTCTAATGTGAAACATATATCATGATATGAACAATTAAACATGAACAAGGATGTTGTTCATAAGACTATATCTTGATCATTCAATGGAAAAATTGTGTTCATCATGATTCCATTTGGCATCATTAATTATTTTGGAATATTTATATATATGATGAATACAATATTCATGGATTACCATTGAAATTCATGTTGTAGTCTTTAAATAGGAAATTTTTATATACACCAAAATGAAGGTGTGGCATAAAGAGCAAAAGAAAATTGTGTTAAAGACATTTAAAAATAATTTTCTATATAAAATGTATATTAAATTTGAGTAAATATGGATGGAGTTTATTTCAATGGGAATTGAATCACTATAAAATCATTATATATAGATCCTACTATGATGAAGGAAATTAAGGATTATCCCAGAACAACATCTGTAATGGATGGATTTATTTTCCTTGAACTAGATCGGTACTATCAACTGTTTATGATGAATGTCACAATATTTTTCTACCTATCCACAAATATATCTCAAAAGGGATTGAATTTTTTAGTACAAAATGATGTGAATATATTTTAGAGGAATGAAAAAGAGTCTTATCACACCACTAATACTCATAATACAATCACATTGGGAAATTTTCATGGTATACTGTGATGATTCAACGAAATTTTTGAGGTTTTACTATTACAATTTTTAACATTATATCTTATACATCAATGTAGTTGAATGTTCATGAATCAAAATTTCTATGGTATGATATATATTTGGGTGCAAGAATATTGGCGTTGAAAATTTTATTGAATTATCTCTATGTGGAGAAGGATGAAATATATAAGATTCATAATAGGCCCAAATATATATAAATAGAGAGATAATAATATGAACTAGTGTATATGGATATAGATTATCCTAAATTATGACCACACAATATAATACCTTTTGGAAATGGAAAATAATTTTTTAGTTAATGTATATACAAAGGATCTTGTGACCTTATCCCTGATTATATTGATAGATATTTGATTACCATATAAATTATAATGATGGACATGGGAATCATAGAGGAATGGAAATCATAATTCAATTCCCAAATGATTTCCCAATGAACCATTTTGGAGATGATAATGGAATCTCAAAGGGATTATATGGAAATTGTAAAGAATATAGAATCTATATGTAAATATAAGCCATCAGGGATAAAGTTTTAGGAACAATTAATTGTAATATTTGTGTCACGACTATGTGTACCATCCAATAATACGATAATGAATTTATTATTGAATGATTCACATAGCTTGACCTTCTCTGTATATATAGGAATCATAATGATGTGTTGATTTATCTGATAGAACTATTGGATAGATAGTATTATAATAGAGATTATGGAATATACATCTGTAACATCCCAAGAAAATAAAGAATATGAAAATTTCATATTTTTTAATATTTTTAATTAAATATTATTTTTATTTTAAGTTGGATGTTATATTCAATGGAATACTTGACATGCAACAATAGGTTTCTCTAATGTCTTATGTTGCACACAATGATGAGTCATATTTAAGAAATTAATAACAATATAATATTATTATTTTAAATGGTAGTTTACATCGATACATTTTCATAGAGGGAATCAAAATAACTAACCATAATATGATTATATATGTTTGTACATTTTTTTACAGTTATCCAACAAAATTTAGTGGCTTAAAATGTGAATGAATCTAATTTTAAACACAAGTACTCTAATGTTCTATAAAAGGTCGATTTACCGCATTTTGACGGAGACCCCTATTTAAATCTAGTTTCAATCACTTTTATATTTTTTATTTTACAAAATAAAATTATTCTTTAGAATATGGAAATAAAAATTTACTTTGGGTAATTTTTTGGTATTTTTCTGATAATGTTCTGTTTTAATGAATAGTGAAAATTTCTTCCTTTTAATTCAAAAAATTCATTTAATGTAATTTATTTATATGGATAGGTCAAATTCTTAAGATGCTATAAAGTTTAATGATAGTATATTTTTACCATTTAATCCAATGTTGGTCATTGGTAGAAATTACACTTTTGAAAAGAAACAAGTGTTAGTATTTTGATATTTATTATTTTTTAGAAACACGCTTTTTGTTTTGACAATGAGAATTAATTTTGAATTAATTAATGAAACTTCAATGTTTTTAATTTGGTAAAATATGCATAGTTTTTTTAATTCTGAATATCAAACATATATTAGGCTTAATTTTTGTAATTTTTCTGAAATCCATAAATTTTTGATGAATAGTGAAGACAGTGAGTTGTAGTTAAAAAAACCCAAATTTTTCATTTAAATGGTATTATAATGATTATGTGAATTGAATTTATAAAATATTACATTAATGGTTGTTATCAGTAAGTATAATGTTTTTCAATAAGATGAATATAATGTTTGGTTAATAGAAACTGTTGACTTTTATTTACTGCAGTTAAAGGTAAATCGGTTAATTCAAGGTAAAAATAATATATTAATAGTATAAAATTACCTTAAAATTTATCCTAACCTTATAGGATGTGGAATGAAAGACCAATACAATCCTTGGGAGATATTTTTGTTTTTTAAATCCATTTGGGTATGACAATGACATTAATAACTTTTTTAAAGTAAAAGTTAAAATATCATAAACAAGTATTGTTTTAAAAAAACAATTATAATGTGGGGTTATATAAATGATATATTTGAAAATAAAAATTCATTATAAATCTAAAATGATTTCCTATGTCATGATATTTTAGTTACAATTTGTGGACATCAAATAAATAAAATTATTCATGACACAATAATAATGAAGTGTATAACTAATTATTGAATGATTTAAATAAATAAGATTATAACAATTTATACAATATCCAAAACCAATAAAATTCTTATTGGATTATTTTATTTCAAACAATAGTTATCTTATAATCTATTTCAATAAGTTTTGGACCTTTAAAAACGTAAAATAAATTTATAATAACATAATATTATCAAACTTTCCTAAAGATCCCCTCCTCCCCCTTATAAAAAGCATCACCTATGACCCATTACGCACACCTCTCAAGCCCATTGGCTCATACAAACTCTTCCCAAATAATCTCTCAATTCCATTGTCTTACACATAGAATCATTAACTTAGGCAGAAGGTACTTCAAGAAATCCTTTTGGTCAAACCAAAGAGAGTTACCTGATTTAAAGGTAACGTCTTCTCTTACGTTCTTTTCTATTGTTTTTCTTCTCCAACACCATAAGTTCCCTTTATTTCATTATTTTTAAAAACACCAGTATCATGAATAAAATAGGTTGTTGTTATGATTATTAATCGAATTACACTTCCACACACCTCTATATAATGGATACGAACATAATGTTTCTGTGGACGGCGAAATACTACCTCACGAAACGATGATTGTTCAAATATCTCAACCGCCTCTCTTGGTTGCCAATATGATGGAACTATATTTATATTTGATATGTATGTGGTTTATGTTTTCTATGTTATTTTATATTTTTTATTTATATCATAACTTTATGGTTTCCACAATGGGTAAATATGATAAATCATTTGAGAAACTGTGAACTATTCCCCCTCAAATGTGATATGACTCATTCATTCCATATGTGGGATGTATAAAAAATGGAATTTATAAACTTATGTAACATATGTAACATATATAACATATAAATTATACTGTATTTATAATATACCTATTTATCATTTAGTTTCAATTCCTTTAAAAATTAAAATTAAATAAAAGTAGTGGTCATGTGTACGTTTGGCTTACTGTTTCCCTAAACGTTACATTTCATTTCATATGTCCAGATGTTTTGGTCTATTATAAATACATATATAATGGATATATATGATATATATGAAATATAAATCATTAATATCCTTATGTAGATATTGTACTTTTGACCACATGGTTAATTTATAATTAAAACAGATTCATTTTTTACAAGTTCCGAACATCGAAAAAATGTCAGATATGACCTCAAATAAGTAATAATTGTTATAGAAAGGTAACATGTGATATAAAAGGAAGAATAAAATTTAATAAATTATAAAATAACAAATTTCTACTATTGAGGAATAAAAAGGATGAAATGAGTCATGTCGGACATGAGGTAAAGGGCTATAATCTCACTTTTTATTCCCATTAGATTCAATCTATTTTTACCACTATTTCCTTTTGTGTGGTGTTTATACTAGACATGGTTTTATTAATTGTGTAATATAATATAATTTATTTTTATTTACATCTTCATTTTATGATATTTATTTCATGTGGATTATTTTTTATATGTTACCAAATCAGTAAGGGAAACATTTATCATGCACTTTTAGTTAAAGATTTCTTTTGATGTCCTTAAAATTTCCATTTTCATTGGTTAGGATATTTTGTTATATATACTTATTTATATTAATTTTACAACCATGTTATTATAGACCATTTCCTATCTCATTAAATAATTCTCTGAATTTTAATTTAACGTTTTTAGGTTGTCGAATTTCTGTATGAGAATTTATTAACTCAAATTTAATTCTTTGGGATAAACTTCTATTTCTTGATTATATCTTGTTATGAATATGTGTGAATGAAATATTATTTTATTACACATAATATCCACTTATGTTGGGTGTATTTTTATTTTTCACACATAATTATGTCATTTATTTGTCCTTAATCTAAGGATAAGATATTTTCAAAGAACTATGTCTCTATTTACATTCCATTGAATCTTATTTGTTGTTATACATAAATTCACTTTTCTATGGTGTATATAATTCCATTTGACAAATTATATCATTAATCTCATTATTGTAATGATATTATAATATTTTATTAATTTTATTCCTTAATTATTTTTATTCAAGTATCTCTCATATGGTTAGGAACTCTTTAACTAAAATATAGTTTTAAATGTATTAAAGATTTATTCTTCTAAATCATTCACATTAATATCAATGTTTTAAATATGGTTTTAATGATTTATTTATATTTACCTGAAATTTTTGATTATAAAATGTCTTTCAAAATATTCATAGTGGTATGAGACACATTGATTCAAAAATATCCTTATTAAATGATTTGAATAATTTTGAAAATGGTTTGATAAATCATTTATTATGTCAATATATTGAAAAGAGATATTTTGATTGAAATATGGAAATGTAATATATCTTTTTTTTATAGTTTTATGGGTTATGAATATTTTAGAGTTCTTTGGAATATCTTACATATACTGGTGGGTCAATTATAAAAATAGGGTGGGTGAGCCCATGATATCCCTCCAATGCATTCAGTAACATGACAGATGTAAATTTTAATGTTTCCCCAAAGATAGTTAGGAAATATACTGTGACGGGTATTCCAAATGTAACTCCCTATGTAGTAGTGAAATACACAATGTATGTATGATATGTATTCCATAATTTACGTTTATGATTTATGATTTCCATGTGTTATTCATAAAACTTATAAATTTTTGTGGTATGTTAAACATTGAAAAGTATGATCTTTTATTTGAATGTATTGATGGAATAATATTTTATTTCCTTGTCTTATAACCCTTAATTATTTTTATGCTCATCCCATGTTTTGAAATGTTTTTCACAGGACATAAAGATGAATAGGGATAAGGATGGGATCAATGAAATGTCATGCATTCTAAAAATGGAACAAGACATGTTTATTTTTTTAAGAGTTATCATTTTATGTAAAAATAGAAACTGAGTAGAAGTGTCTAATTTTTAATTTTTTAGATGTAATTTAATTGTTATACATTAATTTTCTAAAACTCTAAATCTAAAAATATCCTCGATGTGAATTCTTGATTTAATTAAATATTATGTAATGTTTAAGGTTGGGTCCTTATAGTTGGTATCAGATATCAGTTTATATAACTATAAAGTATATGGTGTTATTTAAGAATAAGTGACATAGCCATAATGTTTAGCATTTTAGAAAGATTCATAGTTATTTTAGAGGTGATAAATGGTTATTATATATTGGGGTGAAAAATTAAAGGTATTAGATAGCATTTGAGGATAAAATATGTTATGTTTATTTTTTATGAATTGGTCTCATTTTTATTCAATGTTATAAAATTAAATCAATTTTTTTGAAATTGGACAACATGCAGATTTGTGACAGATCATCACATCAGAAAAATATATGGTAATAAATCCCACAAAAAATGTGTGATTGGGATTTATAGCCTACCACAGGAATACGTTAAGTCCATGGTTAGTATGACTTTTGAATTTTGGTTAAAGGATTTTATGGACCAAGGATAAGTTGATTTTTGGAAATTATGTTTAATCAAATGGATATCCTCAATATAGGAAAATTATTTGGGAATTTTATGATAAGTGTTATTTTGGAAGACGTTCTCTATTTTGGTAACACTATATACTTAAGTAAAATAGAACACTATGGGATCTCATTTGTCGAGTAATGATTGAAATTTTATTTTTCAAGATTCTATGTATATTATTGTAATCATAAGGTGATTTGGATTATTTATGGAAATTATTAACCTATAATAGAGAATATGTGATCTGGTTAATTACACTTCATCATGAGACTTTATGATTAGTCGATGTTTTTGGAGATAAATGTTAAGATTTACCGTGGAAGACTATCTAATTAATCCTTCTGAGTTTTTGGAATAAATAATACTATGGATTATTTTTGAATAATTTTAAAGAAAATCTCATATTTGATAGTATTTCATGAACTTTTGGTACTTTTTTGTTGAATATTGATGATTAATATTAGTATTTAATTTTCTAAATAGTTATCGTTTTGGAGATTATCTGGTTTCATACTAACAAATTTTGCTTTTGGTAAATTTATAAACATATGGGAAATTTATATTTCATATTTTTTGGATCATTTTATTCTTGAGATGTTTATTATAAACCATTTTATGTGACCAAGTCATCATCAATACTAATTGTTTGGAGAAAACATGATTTTTTGGTAGAATGTTTGTAAATGATGAAATTCTATATGACATGTTAGTATGTTTACTTATTTTATTATTCAATATTATAAATAAAATCTCTATCTTTATGAAATGGAACAGAAAACAAAAAAGTTTTCTATTTAATTTTCCTACATAGAAACCAATGATTGCTTAACCCATAAAAATTTGGTCTTTTCTTGCTATTATCTTACTCCAAATCACATTTTCTATCACTCTACATCAGAACATGACAATTATTTTCTCCTCCATATACATGTTTTCATGGAATTCATGTACGGGTTATCTCAGTTGACCTATGTATTTATATTTTTTTCTTTTAAATTGATATTTTTATTTACACTTTTTTTGAATTTGTAATTTCAATGATGTTTCGAAGCCCAATTTTTAAATTGCAAGGATGAAACTTCCAAAAGGGTGGAAGGATGTAAGATCCCAGGAAAGTAAATAATATGACATTTTTATATTTATTAATATTCGATAATTAAAAAATAATTTTATTTTAAGTAGAATTTTGTATTCAATAGCGTACTTGACACATAACAATGGGTTTCTCCAAAGTCTTATGTTGCACACAATGCTGAGTCATATTTAAAAAATAATAATATTATTTTTATTTTTAAAATTATATTTAATTTCAAGACCTTTTATTGTATGGAATTAATAGAACTAATCATATTATTATGATAAAAAATTTAAATGTTTTTGTATTTTTAAAAATAAAATTTAGAGGCTTAAAAATTGAATGAATATAATTTAAATCTAAATACTCTAATATTCTTTAAAATGTCGATTTACCACCTTTTTATGGATAACCCTATTTAAATATATTTTTATCACTTTTATATGCGTTATTTGGAAAATTAGAATTCTTCATTAGAATCAGTACATATAAATTTACTTTGGGTAAATTTTTGGTATTTTCCTGATAAAGTTCATGTATCAACGAATAGTGAAAATTAATGCATTTTAATTCAGAACCTCCTTTTTCTATAATTTATTTATATGGATATATTATCATTTAAATTGTTTTAAAATGTAATTATGTTATAATTTTACCTTTTAATCTATTGTTGGTCCTTGGAAGTAATTTCACATTGAAATTGTACAAAATCATGTTTCAATCATTAGATGGTTATTATTTCTTATAAATAAGCTTTTTATTTTGACAATAAGAATTAATTTGAAATTTATTAATTCACCTTTTATTTTCTGAATATGAAGATTTAGCTATCTTTTTTTAATTAATAAAATCAAATATACCATGGGATGAATTTTTAGTATTTTTCCTAAAACCTTCAATTTTTTATGAATAGTGGAAACACTAAGTAGTAGTTAAAAAACCCAACTTTTTCATTTAAATGACTGTTTACCACTTATGTGAAATGAATTTAAAATTTTTACATACATGGTTGTTATCAATATGTAAAATTTAGTTCAATAAGTTGGAAATAGATTTGGGTTAATAGTAAATTTTGGATTTTATTTACTACGGTTAAAGGTAAATAAGGTATTTCAAGGTAAAAATAAAATTATAATAATATAAAATTACCATATAACATGTCCTGAAATTATTGGATGAGACATGAATCACCAATAAAAACTTTGTGTGAGATATTTGTCCTTTGAAATACATTTGGGTAACATAATGACATTAATAACATTTTATTTAAGGTAAAAGAAAAATATAATAAACATGTATTATTTTAGTAAACCAATTTAAATGTTGGGTTATATGATTGATATATTTGGATATAAGTATTAATTATAAATCTAAAAATATTTCCTACAACATGGTCTTTTATTTTTAATATTTAGATATCAAATAAATAGAATTAATTATGACACAATAATGATGTAGTTTTTACCTCATTAATCAATTTTTTAAATAAATAAGATTATAAATATTATATAAATAAACATAACCTGTCCAATTCCTATTGGATGATTTTATTTATCAAAAGAGCCATCTTAGCTTCTACTTTAATATGTTTTGGACCTTTATAAACCAAAAATAATTGTATAATAAAATAATATTCATAAACATTCCAAAAAAACCTCCTCCTCCTTATAAAAAATCCCCACCTCTAACCCATTACTCACACCACTCACGAACCTTGGATTGTCGAACATATACCCAAATAATATCTCAGGATCCCTATCTTCCATCTATAATTCATACCTTAGGCCAAAGGCACTTCATGAAATCATTTGAGTTCAAACCAAAGGGAGTTACCCGATTTAAAGGTAACGTCTTATATTGACTTATTTTCTTTTATTTTTCATCTAAAACCCCCTAAATTATATTTAATACATTATTTTATAACAACACCAGTTTCCTCAATATACTAGGTTTTCATTATGAATATTATTCAAACTACACTTCAACACCCCTCTATCTAATGGATACAAACATACTATTTCTATGCATGGTGAACTACTGCCTCATGATATGTGGATTGTCAAAAAATCTACGGCCACCTCTCATGGTGGCCCTTATGATGGAACTGTATTTATATATTATATGAATTATGTTTAGTATTTCCATATTCATATGTATTTTTCATATATAACATACATTTATAGTTTCCATAACTGTCAAATTTGATAATTTAATTTGAGGAAGGGTGGACTACCACCCCCTCAAAAATGATATAACTCGTTCATGCCGTATATGTGATGTATAAAAGATGGAATTTATGGCCCTATGTAACATATATTAAAAATATATTATACTATAATTATTATTCCCTATGTATCATTTAGTTTTAATTACTTAAAAAATTAAAATCAAAAGAAAGTATTGTTCATGCGTAAGTACGACTTACAGTCACCACGAATGGTGCATTTCATTTCATACATCCAAATGTTGTGGTCTATTATGAATTAATATATGCGGGATATATATTATATATATGATATCTAAAACATGAATATAATTCCAGAGATAACTGAATTTTAACCACGTGGTCAATTTTTAATTACAACAAGTTCATTTTTTACACATGTTTTGAACATCGAAAAAATGTCTGATACGAACTCAAATGATTAATAACTGATATAGAAAAGTAATAAGTGATATAAAAGGAATAATAAACTCTAAAAAATACATAATAAATTATAAATTAATTAATTTTTATTATTCAGGAAGAACAATGAACAAACTAGTCAAGTCAGACATGAGGAATGGGGTTTTCATCTCACTTTTAATTCCCATGAGATTCTTTCTATATTTGATATTGTTTCCTTTTGTGTAATGTTTTTAATACCAATGATTTTATTAATTGTGTAATAAAATTTCTTTTATTTTTATTTAAATATTCATTTTATGACCCTTTTATCATTTGGTTAATGTTTCATATGTTTCCAAATCAGTAAGGGAACATTTTACCGTACTCTTTTAGTTGAATACTTTTTTATGTATTTTAAATATACATTTTATAATGGTGGGAAATGTTTTTATATATCCTTATTTATGAAAATTTTATGTCTATTGATGTGATAACCTTTTATCTCTAGTCAATCATTTCTCTGAATTTTAATGTGAAAAAGATAGGGTGTCAAATTTTTATAAGAGAACTTCTAAACACAATTTCAATTCTTTGGTTAAACTTCTAATTCGTGATTATGTCATGATACGAATATGTGAGAATAACCTATGATTTTTTTACACTTAATATCCACATTTATTGGGTGTATTCTTTTATTCACACATAATTATGAAATTTCATTTGACATTAATCTATGTATATGATCTTTGAAAGGGTATTTGTCTCTATTTACATTATATTGAATATTATTTGTTGTTATACACCAATTAACTTTTATTTTGTGAATATACTACACTTTTATATATTATATCTTGAATCCTTTTATTATAGTTATATTATTAGATTTAATTAATTTTATTCCACAATTAGATGTATTCACAAGTCAATCATTTGGTTACTAACTCTTTAACTAAAATATCATTTTAAATATTTTAAAATTTATTCTTACAAAAATTTTCTTCTTAATGTCCATGTTTTAAAAATGTTGTTAAGTAATTATTTATATAGACAGGAATGTCTTGATATTAAATTTTTATTAAAAAGATTCAAAATTTTATGGGACACTTTGATTCAAAAATCTCATTATTAAATATTTTAAATGATTTTGAGAATGGGTTGATAAAAGATAGATTATGTCAATATCATGAAATGAAATAATTTGATTGCAATGTGAAAATGTTATCTTTCCATTATTCTTGTTTTATTGGTTATGGTTATTTTATGGTTCTTGGGAATTGTTTACATATACTGTTGGTTCTTTGGTAAACCTAGGGCCGGTGAACCCAAGATAGCTCTCGAATGCATTGGGTAATGTAACGGAGGTAAAAATTAATTTTTCTTCTAAAAGATTTAGGGAATATACTGTTTTGTGTATTCCAAGTGTTACTCCCTTTGTAGCTCTGAATGTTACGATTTAAGTGTGTTATGTATGCCTTTTGTTGAATTTATGATTTACGATTTCAATGTGTTATTCATAAAAATTATTATTTTGTGTGGTATGTTAAATATTGTAAAGTATGATTTATTTGATTTGTATGTATTAATGGACTACTATTTTCATTCCTTGTTTTATAACCCTTACTATGATTTTTATGCTCATACCATGTTTTGAAATGTTTTTCGCATGACTTAAAGATGAATATAGTCAAGGATGGGATCAAGGAAAAGTCATGTTGTCTAAAACATGGAACTAGACATGTTTATTTTTTTAAGAGTCTTTATTTTATGAAAAAATGTAAGCTTAGTAGAAGTGTCTATATTGAAAACTTTTAGATTTAATTTAATTGTTATGGACTAATTATCTAAAACACTAAACATGAAAAGATCTTCAATGTGAATTCTTGATTTAACTCAAGATTACGTAATGTTTAATGTCAGTTCCTTATAGTTGGTATTTGAGGTCAATTTCAGTAACATTAGTTTTTAGGGTGTTATTTAAGTATAAGTTTTATAACTATAATGGTTATCATATTAGAAAGAGTCATAGTTACATTAGAGGTGAGAAATAGTTATTACATTTTTGGGAGAAAAATGAACGGTATTAGATAACCTTTGATTAAAAAATATGTTATGGTAGTTTTTTAGTAATTTTTCTCAGTTTTTGGTTGTTATGAAATTATATTGTAAAAAATGAAAACACACTGACCGTGTGACAACCCATCGTATCGGTCAAAGCTACGAGAATCATACCCACAACCAATGTGAAATTGGGATTTAGTACCTACCACTAGCCTACATGAAGTCCATGGTTATAATGAAATATTCATTTTGGATAAATGATTTTTGGGACCAATAATATGTTTATTTTTGGAGATTATGTTTTATAAAATGAATATCTTTATTATAGGAAAATCATTTGGTGATTAAGTTATAAAGGTTATTTTGGAATATGTTCTCTCTTTTGGGAACATTATATGCTTATGAAAAATAGAATGCTATGGGTTATCATTTGTGGAGTAATTGTTGAAATTTCATTTTGGAATAATATATTATTTGGTTTGTACATAAGTTAATTTGATTTATTTATGGAAATTATTAACCTATCATAGGGAATATGTGATTACATTAATTAAACATCAGTATGAGTCATTAAGAGTAGTGATGTTTTGGGGATAAATGTTATGATTTACTATGGAATACTATTTTATTAGATCATTCCGAGTTTTCAGTTTCAATCTTATTTTGGGTCATTTTGAATAATTTTATGGACAATTTCATTATTAAAGGACTTTCTTGAAATTTGGGTAATTTTTGTTGAATTTTGGGGATTATGATTAGAATTTCATTTTATAAAGGATTATCTTTTTGGGGATTATCTTATCTAATACTAAACAATTTTTGTTATGGTTAATGTATAAATATATGGAAAATATATGGTTTATATTTTTTGTATCATTTTATTCTCTATAAGTTGATTACAATACTTTTTATGTGAACAAGTCATCTTGAAGACTCGTCATTTGGTGAAAAGATGATTTTGTGGTAGAAAAGTATTAAATGATGAAATTATACTTTTCAACTACGTAATTTTACTTATTTTATTATTTAATATCATAAATAAATTCTTCAACTTTATTAAAATAATCTTTAAAAACATTTTCTGTTTACATTTCCTACTAGGAAACCAAGGACTGTTTAACCCATCAAAAATATGTGGTTTTCTATTTTTAACTTTCTCTTAATCATGTTTTCTATCACTATGCATCAGAACATAAAAATTTTATTCTCTGCCATTTACATTTTTTCATGTAATCCATGTATTGGATATATTGGGTGACCTTTTTACTTATCATTCCATCTTTTAATGTGATAGTTTTATTTATCGGTTTTCCGATGTGGGATTTTCAATGAAGTTTCCAAGACCAATTATAAAATTTATAGGACGCAATTTTCAAAATGGGGGAAAGATGTAACATCCCAAGGTAATAAAAAATATAAAATTTTCATATTTATTAATATTTTTTAATTAAATATTAATTTTACTTTAATGGGAGTGCTATATTTAAAGGCATACAAGACACAAAACAATTGGTTTCTATAAAGTCTAATATTGCGCACAATGATGAGTCATATTGAAAAAATAATAATAATATAATATTATTATTCTAATTGGTAGTTAAAATCTATATTTTTTGTTGTAGGGAATCAATAAAACTAACCATATTATGATTATACATGTTTATTAAATGTTTTTACAATTATCCAATAAAATTTAGAGGTTTAAAATGTGAATGAACTAGTTTTCTTATCGATAATTTTATATATGGAACCAGTTTTCATGGCCATATGATTGTTTGTGAACGTACATTTCCTATTAATAATTTAAGGAAAAGAACTAGTTTCATTTCCCTATGATTGTTTGAGATAAAAAATTCATGTCCTTGATTTTATGAGTGAACCTATTTCTATTTATAAATGTTCAAAATGTCGTAAACATGTGTTTTTTCAATATTAGTATGTTATATTTATTCTATCATATATCATGTTATTTAATTCTCATTATTCATTTCTTGTAAACTAACATGATTTGTTTTAGGACTTGATATTTTGATATATGATATATAGTGTATGTTTAAAAAACATTTTCTTATTTTATTATAACTTCATTTTCTTTTTATACAAAAATTATCATTTATATAAACATTTTTACCATTTAAAAGATTATGAGATCACCCATTAATATGCTTCCTTTCCATAGGATATAAATAAAGTCATTAAGTATGTTATATCTATAAAGAAAATATCTAGTAAGATCATTTCTAGAGATGATTAATATCATTAATAAAATTAGAATATTATGTACCTAATCTTTAAATATATTTATGCTTTAAATTCCTTAGGTGTGTATTTATAAATTATATTTGATATTTATATAAAATAATAAAATATTTATAAATTTTGTTATTAGTTATCTTCATTATGTATCATAAAAATGGTATAGAAAATAATTAGTGATTTGGAATAGATGGATTTTGTAAAAACTCTAGGGATAGTTTGAATATTAATACAACACCCGAATTTTTTTGGAAATGAATAAATTGCATTATTTACATTCAATAAATACCAATATAGACACACCAAGATGATATTGTTTTTGAATAGATGCATATATGGGTACCAAAACCAAAAATATATGATCCATTCAATGTCAATTGTCATTCAGGTGTATGGTGAGTTTGTGCTTATTGTGTAACTAGTGTTTCACTACCTTGGTATATGATTTGGAAAATTAACATTTTAGTTATGAACCATTATAATGGATTTGAATGGATAATGAAAATGAAGGACATTGGTGTCATAATATAGGTAATCTCAACAATTATTATAAAAAATATATGTTATTCTCTCTAATATTTGAGGCATTATGATTATAAAATGTTTTTTATTTTAGTCAAATGGTAGAACTCATAATAATCTGTTGAAATATAAATTAAATATCTATTACAATGATCATCCTCATTAGAAAATAAATTGATTATGATATGAGACTAAATGTATTATGACTTTTCTCACATGACACTCTCTATGGAATCATACATTTTTATTATTTAACCATTAATTACATGGTACAAAATAGATAATATTTTAAATTTCAGTTTATAGGAAAAAACATACAAGAATAAATAAAAAAATAAATAATTATTATACATCAACATGAAAGAAATATTCACTTATTCACTCTATGTTATATTTACTACACCTCATAACATAATGAAATACATAAAATAATGTCTGAATATGAAGTCTAGTAAGGGAATACATGAAGGAGACATATAACATGTGATCTTGATCCAGAATAGTAAGATCATAAGGCTATGTTATAGGGATTAAAAAAGAGTAATAACACAATAATATGAACCTTAATCATAACCTGGAAATGTTTCTACAAAATTTAGTTTATAAATTCGTAAGAATATCACCACGGTTAATCACAAAGTCTTCTTAAATTTAATTTACCAAATTTATTCACCATGGAATCATAAAACATTTCATATCTAGATATTAAATTCATTACCAAATTATGTGAAGTGCTAACAGGGATAACCCTTCAATTTTCATAATATCATGTCATCAAAATATATTTTAATAAATAATTTCAATAATAAAATGTGGTTTTAAATAACTTGTTCTTTATTAAAAATATTCAATTACAAAAGATCAAAAAGCCATGATCATAACATCATTTTTAACCCAAGAAAGTAAATGTGGGTTTAATACATGTAAATACCAAAATTAAATAAATTATTTATACATATAGGTTAATAACCTTAGAAAATAAATAGGTTTTGATATCTACACAAATAAAATAAAATATATTTTCTTAAGGAGAGTAGTGATATATTGAGATGTAAATTCTGTAGCATGAAGGAAATAAAAAATGGTTTTACAAATTTTTAAAATCAGATGGTACAAGGGTATCCAATATCTAAAAGACCCCTATTATAGTAATGGGGTAATAAAAAGTGTAAAAAATATAATTTGCATCTTAATTGGATGACAAACCACAAAAGGGATGTTGAAAGGAAATGAGAAGCGGAGATTTCCCTTATAATGATGACTTACTACAAGAAAATGAGGAATTGAACCTTAGGGGATTGGGGGCACCTTGGATTGGATAAAGTGGAGGAAAAACAATATAAAAGTTATGGATACTAGATTTTAAGTTAATTAAATGGTGAAATTGGTCAGTATTTATAAAAGAAATGGAGAACTTGTTTAATAATTTCTGATATAGGACTTTGGAAACTATTTTTTGGAATATGAGAAACCATTAGAATACTCAGAGTTTTTGAAATATTGGGCACATTTAATTAAATTTTAATTCTACAGAAAATAAGAATATAATTTAATATATCTTTTGGCATTGGAAAGCGATTTCAAAATATAATGTTTTTAAATTCAAATAATCTTTTATAGACATTGGAAAGTAACTTTTAGTTTTATAAACAAAATAAAATATATTGAAACACTTAATATTAATAAAAAATATATATCGTAGAGATTTAAATGAATTTAATTAATTATTACATCATTATGACATAAATATGATGTTTTAGATTATAGAAAAACAATAAAACTATATTTTTTAATATTAACGAATAAATAACATATTTTTAGTAAATTCTCATAAATTAACACTAAAATAATTTTAACGTGGTTATTTAAAAAATTATTTTAGTTTTATTATAATAATTATCTATTAATGATTATATTTACTTTTGAATATAAAAATTGTTATTATTTAAAAATAGTTTTTTTTGTACTGTCACATTTCTTATACACATTAAAATTTTACTATGACATTATAAAATTATTTAATATTTAATCATTTATATAAATATATTTTAATAGAATAATTTACTAAAAAATATATTTATAATACCTTCTTAAACTAAAAAATTGTATATATATCTGAGAAAAATAAAGTTATATTTTTATTTTGCATCCAAAAAAATCAAATTATCATGTTTATATAAATTAATTTTTTTTAAGAAAAAATATTATTAAGAAGCAATTATGTAATTTTTTTTAATATAAATGAAATTAAAATTTTTTGGGATAGATTACACTTTATTACACCAACATACACACAAAGGGTAAGGTAAATTGTAGTGTTAGTTTAATGTGGTGACTCAGTTAACATTGACTTAGTGGTAATTTGTCCTAACAATAACATCTCTTGTAGGTGAGTTAGTTCAAGATTCACTTGTTCAAGATATGATTGGTCATTGTCAAGGGAAACCCCAGTGCTGATACCTACCTCCCACATTCTGATAAGTGGTCTTCAAAAGGCAGGAATCTACTAGTTGAGGCCATCAACTCTCCATTTTGTATGAATTATCGTTTTTATTACTACTTATAAAAACTGATTGTAATGGTAAAATTATCATCCAGGGTTATAGCTTATAATGAACATATTGACGAATTTTAATATTTACCATGATCGTATAATTGTTGAATCCCACCAGTCACATTTCCCTTTATAACGAATAAATTCTACTTCATTCTTACAAATAAAATTCCCAAAAAATCAGATTATGCTTATATCATCGTTATCATAAGATATTGATAGTTTTAAAAAAAATCTTTCATTTATATAAATTTTTATTAGTTCTAATGATTCTATTATATTAAAGTGATCCTTACATACAAATCATAGCAATTCTATTTTGTATTTTTTTTGTAAATTTGTAATGTTTGGCATTTAAATTCATTTTATAAGTGACTACTGTAATCATATTTAGAAATTTTATTAAAAAAATTATTTATTTATTTTTAATGTGTATTATATTATAAAAAGTGTAAAAAATTATTTAGGAAAGGAATATAATTTTGATATTACGGGTTCTTTCATTATTTCCCTTTAATAAATTTTGTCACGGAAATTTTAACTCGTTTTCTCAGTTGAGAAATTGTGAGGGTACTTTCGTATCATTTTCTCCTATACTCCCCAATTCCTGTAATAATATTTATGGTTCCTCCATAATACATTGACTAGGTGGGTACTCTATTTGCATACAACCTTATCTCTATAGTCCAAGATCTCCACTAGATGTTCCTCATAAGAGAGGTGATGTCCCGGTTGTACCACCTATAGATTTTGAACATTTTAGGGATCAAGTATGTACTTTTTCAAGAATTAAACATGGAATACATCATGATCATTGGATAATTTCAGTGGATGTGCTGGCTAATATGCTACGAGTATTATGTGATAAAGTATTTCATAATGGTTAATGTACATGGGTATAATCATCCCTTTTTTACTAACCAACATGAATCTCTTCCATGTTGTTGTCCAATGGAAAAAATTGTCGACATAATCAAAATACATGCTCCTTTTATGACTGTTCATGTTTCTCCTTTTCCATCTTTGATTAGACCTTATATGTTGTTCGATGTCATGAACCTTTTTTCTCATCACATTCAGAAATTCAGGCCCAACTAATTTTTTCTAACCAACTTAATCCAAACTAGTATAAGTTTTACATCACATTCTTAATATATATTCAAATGATTCCACTTGAATACATTATTGGAATTGCTTGTTGCATGATAACATAAGTAAAGGTATATGTTCATCTTATCAACATTTATATTGCATTGAGCTTGTTCTTAGCATGTCATCTACTGTCTAAATAGTCCTTTTAGATTGGACATCATATTAATGGGGATAGTTTTTGATGAAATTGAATTTAGTATTCATAGAATTTTAAATACTTATATTGAGATTAGATATAAACATTTGATCATGATCACAATTTATAGAAACTGTATGTAATATCCCAGGAAAATAAATAATATGACAATTTAATATTTATTTTTATTTTTGAAATAAATATTAATTTTATTTCAAATGGGGTGTTATAATCAATGGAATACCTAAAACAAAATAATGGGTTTCTTTAAAGTCTAATGTTGCACACAATACTGAGTCATATTGAAAAAGTAATAATATTATTATATTATTATTTTAAATGGTAGTTAACATCTTGCCATTTTATTAGAGGGAATGAACAAAACTACCATATTATGAATATACATATTTGTTTAAAATTTTTACTTTTATCCAATAAAATTTAGACTATTAAAATGTGAATGAATCTAATTTTAAGCATTAATATTATAATATTCGATAAAAGGTCGATTTATACACTTTTCATAGGGAAAATAAATTAAATATAGTTTTGTTCACCTTTATATGTTCTATTTGACAATATAGTTTTATTATTTATAATAAAGACATCAAATTTTACTTTGGGTAAAGTTTTTGTATTTTTTGATAAATTTTTTTAATGAATAGTTAGAAATTCTGCATTTTTGTTCAAAACTACCTTTTAATAAAATTTATTTATATGGATAAATTATATTTTTAAATGGTTTTCATGATTCATTAAATTATATATTTACCATTTAATCCAATTATGGTCATTATACATAATTTCACTGTGAAATTGGACATAAACAAGTGTCAATCATTTGATAGTTATTATTTCTTAAAAACACGCTTTTTGTTTTGACAACATGAATTATTTTAAAATTAATTAATACAACGTATATGTTTTTAATTAGGTAAAATAGATATCAATTTTGAATTTGGAATATCAAATATATATAAAGATGAATTTTTTGTATTTCTTTTAAAACCATAAATATTTTATGAATATTGAAAACATTGAGTAGTAGTTAAAAACCCAATATTTTCATTTAAATGAAATTTTAACACTTCTATGAATTGAATTTATAAAATAAAACATACACGGTTGTTATGAATAATTTTATTGTGGTTCAATAATAAGAAATTAAAATTTGGTGAATAGAAACTTTTATCTTTTATTTACAGCCGTTAAAGGTAATTAGTGTAACTTAAGGTAAAAATAATATTATAATAATGTGAAATTACCTAAACACTTGACCTAATAATATTGGATGAGTCAATTCCTACCAATACAATCCTTTTGTTAGATTTTTGGCCTTTGAAAGCCATTTCGGTATGATAATGACATTAATAACTTTTTATTTAATGAAAATATAAAAATATAATAAACATGTAATGTTTTGATAAAACAGGTTTATGTTGGGTTATATAATTGATATATTTGACTATAAATATTAATTATAAAGATTAAAATACTTCCTAAATCATGGTATTTTATTTATAATTTCAATACATTAAATAAATAAAATTATCTATGACACAATAATGATGTAGTGTTTACCTCATTAATGAATGATTTATATAAATAAGATTATAAAAATTAAAACAATATCCAAAACATTCCTAATTATAATTGGATGATTTTTTCTCAATCAAGTGTCATCTTATATTCTAATTTATTCTGTATTGGTCCCCTATAAACCTAAAATCATTATATAATAAAATAATATTTTCTAACATTCTTAAAGGGACCCTCCTCCCCTTATAAAAAGTTCTCTCCTCTAACCCATTACTCACACCTCTCAAGCCTTTTTTTCCTAAACAAAAACTGCCAAAATAATATCTCGATATCACTATATTCAACCTAGAAGCCTTACATTATACATAAGGCACTTCAAGATATCCTTTTTTGTAGAATCAAAATTGTGATGTAGATTCTCAATATACAAGAGGGGGGTGAATTTTACATTTTATAAATTTCCATAATCAAGGAAAGATCTATGTTTAACAAAGTTAGACTAAGAAAATTCACAACACTTAAACAACCAATGAAATATTGGGACAAAGTATGTAGTTAGAAACATCTAGTTCTATTCACTTGCTTAAATATGGAAACTGATTCCGAATAACAGGTTCAAAAAATATAGATCCGGAAATTGAAACATAACTAAAGTTTACAATATGAGATTCTAACTTAAATCATATAGAATCTAATATAATCGGAGTACAAGTGTAAGAAAATATAAGAAGGTTATGCATTCCTTACAATATGAAAATAAGCATAAAAACAAGTAGTAAAACTATAAGTAACAAGATATAAATATTTTAACCCAAAGAGAAGGGTGTCCAACAACCTTGGATAAAGGTCCCTTGATTTATACTTTCCATCAAGTTTGTCTTACCTACACAAGGGTAATCCCTCGATACGAAGATCAGAGTCTCTGTCTTGCTATCCACGCAAGCCCTCAACTTCAAGGTAGATAGAACTTATGTCTTCCTCAGCAAGGAAGCCCTCAACTTCAAGGTGTTGGAACCTCTGTCTTCCTATCCACCGGAATCCCTCGATTGTAATCACCATCAATCGGAGTCGAATGAATAAAATCTGCACAAAGAAAAGTTTGAACAAGCCGTTCAAAATTTCTGCACGAAACTTGAGAGTTGATAAGAGCCTCTCTCTAGATATCCCTTCAACAACATGTATGCACAAGTTGAAAACCATTAGTATAATGTTGAATTTATCTCGTTCAAATGAGATCCTATTTATAAGTGAAATTCCAATGGTCGGCTCCCTCATCCAACTGTCATATTTTCCTTAAATTTCAGAGGGACATGTACACAGGTCACTAAACCAATAGTTAGTTAGAAATAGAATGGATGACATCATTTTATAACAAAACATGTATAACTGAATGCACGAAATCGTTTTGTAATGAAACAAGTTTAAGCATAAGTAAAGAAGTAGTTTGGAATGTAAGAAAATAAAAGTTCAGAGTCTAACCAAAATGGAATATAGAGTCTATAATAAAAATATATTCAGATTCTGTTTTATAGGAATTTGGAACCTGAATTCTGTAGAAATCCGGAGTTTGAATTTCTAAGGAAATTCGGTGTCTGATTTCATCAGTGTTCAGAATTTGAACATACAGAGTTTGGAGTTGAACTCATAAAAGTTCAGAGTCGAACCGGTAAAAGTTATAAGTTGAACTCATAAAAGTTCGGAGTCGAACTAGTAAAATTTTGAAGTCTATATCATAAAATTTCAGAGTCAAACTAGTAATATTTCGAAGTCGAACCCATGAATGTTTGGAGTCGAACTAGTAGATGTTCGGAGTCGAAATCATAAATGTTCAGAGTTGAACTTTGTTAGAGTTCGTATCCAGAGTTCAGAATGGAACTATATGAGAGTTTGTATCTAGAATTCAGAGTCGAACTATATGAGAGTTTGTATCCAAAATTCGGAATGGAACTTCATTAGAGTTCGTATCCAGATTTCAGAATAGAACTTCATTATAGTTCGTATCCCAAATTCAGAGTGGAACTGCTTTAACGTTCATATTTAGAATTCAGTGTGGAACTTCATTACAGTTCATATCTGGAATTCAGATTGGAACTTCATTACAATTCGTATCCAAAATTCGGATCCAAAAATAGAATGCTTCATATCTAAGCATTATATGATTCCGAGGTTTTTTATATGAATCCAAATTTTATACTTAAGAAAACTATTGATATGTATAAGTAAATCTAGGTTAGGGTAAATTTTTTTAAGGAAGTAAATTTTCCTTAGAGAAGTAAAATATAGATTTTCTTATGTATAAGGTGTTTGTGATTTTAAAAACAAGAAGGAATGAAAAATTCATAAGGAAAACCTTATTTACTTAATAATCTCCCCCTTTTTGGGAAGCACAAACATCCTTATGAAAAAGAATATAAGGTCTTTGGAAAATTTCATTAGACTTTAAAATTAAAACTTATATACATTTGTTAATGGATGATAGTGAATACAACTAACTCCCCCTTAGGCATTGAAACTCTAAGGATTGTATTCTGGATTTCTAGAATAGAGTTTTCATTGTCATGGGAATGAAAAACTTCGTAATGAGGAACCCCCCCCCCATACTTTAAGGATTTTTCACATAGAAATTTTTCCTTCTCCATTTTAAATTTTCCTTCTCCCCTTTTAAGTGGTTCTTTTTACTTCTTCCCCTTTGTGATTTTGAAAAATAATTTAAGTGAATGAAAAATAAAAATGATACCTGAAACATTATTATATAACAATACAAGATACAACCAACCAAAATTTCATTAGAGTTGGAAAAAAATTGTACAAGGAAAACCAAATGAAACAAAAGATCGGGTTTGTCTATTTTTCCTCCTTTTCCTTTAGAATATGCTACTTCCACAAGGTTTTCGGTTTCTTAAAATCACTCTGATCCTCCTCAGCTTGCCTCTCCGAATCTTTTATCATTTCATATTGAGATTCAAAACTACTGCCAGAGCCTTCATGGACTCTTCTTGCTTCTTCACTAAATCATCTTTCTTTACAAGTCTTTTTTGAGCTCAATCTGAAGATCTCTATCCCTTATAAAATTTTGAGCAAGGGAGTTAGCCTTATCATTTATTTCTTTCCCTTCTTGATTCTGAGAACTTTGTTCAATGATCATCTCATCTTGAAGATTCTCCATCTTGTTATCCTCGATGTTAAAGGCATATTTAACATCATTCTGAAAACGATCAAAATCAGCCATGTATTCGTTATCATTCTTAGACCACAAAGTGATTTTGCTCCATGATTTCCTGTGTACATCATAGTTGATAAGGAAATTTCTATGGTCATCTTCAATCTTCACACACTTATCCATTACCACGAATAAGGATTCCGATTTCTGATTTAGACTATGTTCCAACATCTGGCATCTGGAGCCTATAGTGGGAAAAATCGGAATGGTATCCACCAACTTTTGCAAAGATTTAACAACAAAGTCATAACCATGGGCTGATGACTCCAAATCTGATAACTTTCTTGGGGATTATTCTTCTTCAATTTGCAGCAACTTCCTTTTAGAAGAACCACAAACCTCTTTCTTCTTAATGATATTTTTTATTGTTGGATCCATGAGCACTTGCTTACCTTTATCAGTTTTTGGAATAGGATGATCATCTAGACATTCTTCCTCACTCTCTCAAAGTTAAACAATATTTTATTCATCTATTTTCTCAATTTCTTCTACTTCCTCAAGAAAATTCATCTCATAGGATTCTTAATCATCATACAAAACATTTTCTTCCTCTTCTTCTTTCTTATCATCATCCATCCTACTTTCTTTCTCAACTCCCTTTCCCATAGTGACTAATTTTGCAGATTCATCCATTTATTGATAATATTTTAATTGTTTGATCAAGTCATCAAGATCATCACTTCTTTATTCTTCTTCTTCCTCCTCTAATACTAATTTTTCTCTTTCAACAACTTCATTTTCATTATGATTTTATGGAGTGATGTAGTTCTTTCCTGGAGTCTCTGTTAATGGTTCGGTAAGGAAAGTTTTCGGAACCAGAATCTACCCAAAGGCTATTTCAGTTGATTTCAAAAGAGATTGAACAACCTCCACCTTAGACATTTTCTTCTTTAGCTTCTTCTATTTTTCTTTCTTTTCTAACTCATCAGCAGCTTTTTCTCTTAAGGCCATAGCCTCAGTAGGGTGAAATCTGAACTGTTGATCACCTTCTTTTCCCTTCTCTTTGTCTTCCCTCCACATAACATCCACTTCATCTGGGTATGATTTGTGTTTTTTCATCTTGGGAGGTGCGGACTGGGTTTCCTTCGTTTGGGGGATTTTTCTTCAGCAACCACTTCCTTATGCTTTCTCTTCGTAGTATCTTTCTTCACTGGATCAGCTTTTTCCACATTTTTCAGAATGGTCTCAGCCTCTACTTATAGTAAAGGGTAGAATACTTAAAATTCATCAGAAAACCCCATTTTAATCCTCTTTAATGTATCATCACCTACTAGCAATACCTAGCAATTTTTTTTCTGGGAATTTCAAGCAACTTTGAATGAATCAAGACATCTGATGAGAAGTTTAGAAATCAGGGTCAGATACATTATGATCTAATCTTTTAGATTCCATTATTTGATATTATTAACTGTAATCCAAACATGCCTCATTAGATTTATCTTCTGTAGATTTACCAAGAAATCTAGGATGTAAATGTCACTCTTTTTTAGATTATCCTTATCACCCCTTATTGGTACGAGAAAACCTTGTACCCGCAGCTGTAGAATACGATTATTCGGAGAGAGATGAGAAATCCTTGCAGTCTTGGCATCTTTATGTCCACGACATTTCAATGCCTTCACTTTTTTCAAACATTCTTACTCATATGTAATCTTATGTGAACAAAACTTAGATTCAACTTCACACATTAAACCCATAAAACATGCAGCCTTGGTATAAGATAATTTGTAAGCCTTTCTATATGACATGAAAGAAAAAAACTCTCTGCCATCTTTTTCAAAGAAGGAAACAGACAAAAATAAATCAACAAGTAAATCTGTATAATCAAGATCATGTTTCTATGGTTTTGATAAGAAAACAACCTCCCATCCATTCAATCTGATATTCTTAGATATAAGAGAATCATACTTGAAGAATCTCAGATGCACTAACCTCTCCATGTAAACTAACCATTTTGAGATTGGTTTTGAGGTAGACATATTTTCCGAAGTCCCTTCAACAGAAATTCGGATTGGATAGTTCTAGAAGATTCGGAACGGCTTTAACAAAGATCAGAACAACCTTAAGAAGAGAGGAAGAGCATCAGGAAGAAAGAGCTTTGAAAAAACGATGTGGGATGATCCTCAGGGGTCCCCTTTATATAGGCGTTGGAGTTGACATTTGAACATCAAAAACCATCTAATGGTTGGAAAACTCTTTGATCAGATCTGATGATTGAAAACATACCCGCAAGGAAATCTTGAATCCAATCTTTGGAGGTTTTAAGAAAAAAAAAACGGATTTAAGAAAACAAGATTCCAAGAAATATTAAAACTCATAAGAAAATACCAATAAGAAAAATATGACTAAAAAAACATAAGTAAATCATACCATTCGTATTGGACAAGAAATTTATTCGTAACAGGTAATGTTCTTCTTGAAGAAAAATTAGACTACGAAAAACTAACTATGAAAAAAACTTAATGTTGAAATGATTTTGAGTACCAAATACTCCTGTACGAAAAGTATTAGTACAAAAATCTCAGTATGATAAGTATGAGTTTGAAAATATCAGTACAAAAAATATGAGTATGAAAATCTCATTACGAATGTTTCACTTCCGAAAATTTCCATTTTGAAAATTTCAGTTTCCAAAACATCATTACAAAAATTTCAGTTCTGAAAACATCATTACGAAAATTTCAGTTCCGAAAAATTCATTACAAATGTTTCCAATATGAAAATTTTCATTATGAACGATTCAGTTCTGAGAACTTCAATATGAATATTTTAGTTCTGAAAATTTTCATTAAGAATGTTTCAGTTCTGAGAATGTCATTACACAAATTTCAGTTACGAAAATTTTGAAAGGCTCATAATGAAATTTTTTTAAAAACTCATTACGAATATTTTAAAAAAATGACAACGAAAATTTTTCTTAAAAAATATATTTTTCAAAAAAATGACTAAGAAAATTTTGGTTACAAAAGGTTTATTTAAAAAGATGACTATGAAAATTTTGATTACACTATCAAGACAATGTAACCCCCCTATGAAAAGGAGTTTATTACTGTAAGGAGAATTGTTCAACAAGAATATAATTAAGAAGGATTACCTCACGGTTATCATTCCCAACTTCTGTTTAATGTATTCAAATATATCAGAGGGTAATTATTTTGGAAAATGTTATCAAGTTGATCTTGCATTCTGATAAACTAAAGAATGATATCTCCTTTTACTGTTTGATCCCTAATAATATGATTCCTAATATCTATGTGTTTTTCACGTGAGTGATGTGATGGGTTTTTACTAAGGTCAATGGCACTTTTATTATCACCCAAAATTTGAGTCTTAGTAAAACTCAAGCCATAATATGTGAGTGTGTGTTGCATCCACAACACTTGAGCACAACAACTTCCAGCTGCTACATATTCAACTTCAGCAGTGGAGAGTGCTACAGAGTGTTGCTTCTTCCAGGACCAAGAAACTAATAAATCTCTTAAGAAATGACAAGTTCCAGATGTACTCTTTATATCCATTCTACATCCAGAAAAGTCAGCATCTGAAAATCTTTTTAAAACAAAATTATTTCTAGAAGAATAAAAGAGTCCTAAATCCATGGATCACTTTAAATAGAGAAAAATTATTTTCACCGCCTTTAAGTGAGATTCCTTAGTATTGGATTGATATCTTTCAAATAAGCATACCGAAAACATTAAGTCTGGACGACTAGCTGTCATGTATAATATGATTCCTATCATACCTCTAAAAGATGTTTGATCTACTGGTTTCCTAGCTTCATCATGACCATGTGTGTTTGAGGTACCAATGGGAATACTAATACTTTTAGGGTTGTCTAATCCATAATTTTTAAGAAGATCCCTAATATAATTATGTTGAGATATATAGGTTCTTTCTGGTTTTTGGGAAATTTGAAAACCATGGAAACAAGTTAACTCACCCATCATACTCATTTCAAACTAAAATTTCATTATACTTAAAAAGAAATCAGTTAATGATTGCTGAGTTGAACCAAATATAATTTCATCAACATAAATTTGAAAAATACAAACATTTTTCTTATCATTATTTACAAAAATGTTTGGATCTACATTTCCCTTAACATAGTTATTTTGAAGAAAAAATCTTATAAGTCTATCATACCTAGCTTGTGGGGCTTGTTTAAGGCCATACAAAGCATTGGTTAGTATAAAAAGATGATTAGGATGTTTTTTATCTTCAAATCCAGAAGTTTGTTCAACAAATACTTCCTCTTGAACATAACCGTTAAGAAAATCACATTTCACATACATTTGAAAAATTTTCAAATTGAAGAATGCTGCAAAGGCAAGTAAAATACGAAGTGATTTTTGTCTAGCTAATGGAGCATAGGTTTATTCATATTCTATTACCTATGGTTGATTATATCCTTTAGAAACTAGTCTATATTTATTTCTAATGACGACCCCATTTTCATCACACTTGTTCTTGAAGGCCCAATTTACTATAATAAGAGAAGTTTCCTTAGGTCTTTCAGCCATGTTCTAGACATTCTTCCATTAGAAATAATTTTTTTCATCTTGCATGGCTTTGATCCAATCATCATCACCTAAAGATTCATCACTTCTTTTTGGTTCTAATTGGGAAAGAAATTCTAGATGTTCTACTTCATTCCTCAAGGAAATTCTAGTCCTTACAGGTTGATTTACATCACCAATGACACTATTATTGGGATGATTCTTTAGAAACACCTATGTTGGGTTTTTTTTAAAACATGTTCATCAACATAGAGTAGAATGTCTTCAGGGGTAAATGTTTCAGAAATATCTTCTTGAAAATTTTCCTTATCAGAAGTATCTTCAAACAAATATTGATAATCAGTTTTTGTAAACACATCTGACGATGTAGGTTGGGATGGTGTAAAAACAAAAGGATCAGATTCATCAAATCTTACATGCACTATTTCCTCATTAGTATATTTTTTTATTTAAAACTCTATATGCCTTAGAAGTTGGGGAGTAGTATAAGAAAATTACATCGTCATATTATGGTGAGAATTTGTGTAGATTATCTTTAGTATTCAGGATGAATACCTTGCAACCAAAAACCTTAAAGTAGGAAAGTCTAGATTTTCTACCATTCCATAAATCATAAGGTGTTTTATTAAGAAAAGGTCTAATCATAAATCGATTAATAGTATAACAAGAAGTACTTACAGCATCAGCCCAAAAATTTCTAGCAATTGAATATTCACTCAACATGGTTCTAGTTATCTCTTAAAAAAATTTATTTCTTCAATCAACTACATCATTTTGTTCAAGAGTTCTAGGTGCAGAAAAGTAGTGAGTAATAACTTTTCTACTAAAAAAACTTTCAAAATCATAATTTTGAAATTCTCCTCCATGATCACTATTAATAGTTTTTAGTGTATGTTTTTTCTGATTTTTAATAGGGGCTATAAAACTTTTGAAATAGGAAAAATCTTCAGAATAATTTTCTAGAAAATAGACCAATGTTAATCTAGTGTAATCATCAACTAGAACATACACATAGTATTTTCCCCCTATGCATCTAGTTTGAGTTGGACCAAAAAGATCCATGTGCACCAACTATAATGTATCAGTTGTTGAGACTTTATCGATTGATTTAAAACTAGATTTATGTTGCTTTCCATATTGACAAGGATAAAAAAAATTTATAAGAATAAAATATAAGCTCCAGTAGATCCTTAATTAAACCATTCATAGAGAGTTTTCATATGTTCCTAAGGTTACAATGACCTAGCCTTTTATGCCATAACTATTAAGGATCTTAAATTGCACTAAGGCAAGGTATGTCTTGTCTCCTAAGATCTTCTCTACTCAATGTTTAAACATTATCTTGCCTATGGGAAGAAAGAATAAAATCTTCCATGGAATTCTGTACTAAAAACTTATCATTCCTAAAATTCACAAGGTATCCTTCATCACATAATTTACTTATGCTAATGAGGTTGTGGTTAAGACCCTTAACAAACAAAACATTCGAAATCAAAGTCTTACCAAGAAGAACAATATTACCTATACCAACAATTTCTCCCTGAGCATTATCTCCAAAAGTTACATTTACTACTTTCGTTTTGATAATCTTTTCAAAATAGTTTTTATTACCATTCATGTTCCGGGAACATCCACTATTCATATACCAAGTATTGTTATTGTTACTTTCTTTATCATCCTAAAAATACAAAAATAATTAGAATTTTGGAATCCAAACTTGTTTGGATCCGAGATTTTCAGATAACAAAATTTTGGGTATACAAATTTGTTTAGGTAAATATGCTTTATGAAACCCAAGATATTAAAATCTATTCAAAGAATAGTTTTTTTTCAATTACCACCACATTCACACTTATTACAAAAAGTGGCTTTAGAAGGAACAAAATATTTGTTTTTGAAAACTGGTTTTTGGTGAGTATAACCTACTCCAGTAGTGTTTCCATGAGGTTTAATTTGAGAATAAATCATGTAAAAATTTTCTATCCCAGAAGTAAATGTTGCAAGAAGCTTCTTAAGAGAAAATATTTCATATTTTAGTCTAATTACTAAATTTCTATCCTCAAGAATCACTTTCTTAGAGTTATATTTTTCCTCAAAATTTTTTATTTTTGAAATAGCATTCTTAAGATCTTTTGAAGGTTCTTCCTTATCAGAATTTTCTCTCTCACAGACTTTAGAAAGTTTTTATATAAGCTCTTCATTATCATTAAGATATAAAGAACGATATGAAATCTCTTTTGTAATAATTTCTTCACTAGTATTTCCCTTGTCTATGTTTTAGAAATTTTACAATTTTTTGCTTCAGGTAACTTGGAAAAAATAAATATTTCTTCATATGAAGGTTCTTCATTTTCTTGAGGATGAAGTATCTTCATTAGAAGTACTATTTTCGAAATTGTAATTCTTATTAAGAGATAAATTCATTAAAGCCTTGGCAGAGTGTACCTTGTCCATAAGACATGTATATGGAAAAGAAGTATTAGCAATGAATCCCATATTCTTCTTAGCTAATGAATCATATTCTGAAGATTCTCTTTCTGAAGAATCTCCACAGTTAGCACTCCAAGTAGTATTAGCTTTTAGTATTTTCTTAGATTTATCATTATAAAACTTCTCCATGTTTCTTTCAGAATGCCTCTCTTTCCGTTCATTTTTAAGTATAGGGAAATCAGGTCGTATGTGTCCACGTATCTTGCATTCATAGAATGTGACCTATGAATCTTTTTTATCTTTACTCACCTTGTTCTTATACTTGGATTGTAAATTCCTTTGACCAGCTATCATGTTTATTCTTCGTGAAATACTTTCAACACATTCTCTGAGACTTCACTCTCACTAGATTCAGATTGGTTAGTAACCTTCTTAGACATGGATCTAGTTACTCTCTCAGGAGTTTTAGCTTTCATGTGATTTCATGTTGTAGTAAAAGAAACAGTGCCATTCCCATTCTTCCTTTTGATGTTGTCAACATCTCTCTTCATCCTTGTTTCTTGTTGGAGAAGAGTTCCAAATAGTTCATAAAGATAAATTTTATTAACCTTCCTATTATCATCAATAGATTATCTCTTTGATTACCACTCATTGGGAATAATATCAATAATCTTATCCACAAGAGCTTCATCATCCAGACCTTTCTCTCCCATATATTGTTAGCTGTTCATGATAGTCATAAATCTTTGATGTACTTTGTAAATAGGTTCATCATAATGAAATTTAAAACCATGATACTCAGCTCTCAACATAGCTCTTCTTGTCTCTATGACTTTAGATGTACCAAATTGTGTAACATCAAGTTTCTTCTATATACAGTTAGCTGTTTCACATGAAGAAATCTGGTTATATATACTCCAAGTCATTTAACATAGTAGAGTATTGTGTACCTTATAGTTTAATTGATAATCATGATTCTCATGGTTTGTGAAAGCACTCACTACCTTATTAGGAATTTGATAACCTCCAGTAAACATAAAAATGTTTTCTACTCCAGTATTGATAACAAAACTCTTCATTTGATCTCTCCAATATTCATAATCATTGCAATCAAAAATTGGTAGTCTTGTAGGATTTAGGTTGTCGATGGAACCAACATTTAAACCTGACATACTTAAGATAATATTTCTATAGAGAAACTTGTTAATAAAAAAAGTTTGGATTCAAGGAAAATATTCATAAGCAAGAAAAATATAGAACAATGAAAAACTGAGAAATAAAAACTTATATGTGAGTATAAGTATTTCAAAGACCCTCACTGATACCAAATGTAATATTGGTATAGATTATGATGTCTCCAACATCTAATACTAATTGTACGATCAAAATTATGATGTAGATGCTCAATATACAAGAGGGGGGTGAATTGTACACTTTAAAAATTTCCTTAAACAAGGAATGATATATGTTTATCAAAGTTAAACTATGAAAATTCACAACACCTTTAACACCAATTAAAGATTGGTACAAAGTAAGAAGTTACAAACTTCTAGTTCTATGAACTTGCTTAAATATGGAAAGTGATTCCAAAAAACAGGTTCCGAAAATATGGATCTTGAAGTTGAAACTTAACCAATGTTTACAATATGAGATTCTACCTTAAAGCGTATAGAATATAATCTAATCATAGTACAAGTGTAAGGAAATATAAGAAGGTTAAACATTCCTTACAATACGAAAAGAAGCGGAAAAACAAGTAGTAAAACTACTTGTAATGAGATATAAATCTTTTAACCCAAAGAGAAGGGTATCCACCAACCATGGAGAAAGGTCCCTTGATTTATACTTTCAAGCAAGTCTATCTTACCCACACTAGCGTATGCCCCGATACTATGATTAGAGTCTCTATCTTGATATCCTGGCAATCCCTAAACTTAAAGGTAATTGGAACCTATGTCTTCCTCAATAAGGAAGCCCTCAACATCAAGGTGTTGGAACCTCTATCATCCCATCCCCGGAATCCCTCAATTTTAATTACCAATAATTGGAGTCACACGAAGATAATATTCCCAAAATAATGTTTTAACAAGCCATTCAAACTTTCTGCACGAAGCTAGAGAGTTGATAAAAGAAACTCTCTTTAGAAATCACTTCAACAGAATGTATGAAAAAGTTTCCAAAGTTCAGTATAATGTTGAATTGAGCTCATTCAAATGAGATCCTATTTATAGGCGAAATTCAAATTGTCAGCTCCCTCCTCCAAGGATCATATTTTCCTTAAATTTCGGTGGGACCTGTACACGTGCCACCAAAGCAACGGTTAGTTAGAAACAGAATAGACGACATTTTTTTATATCAAAACATGTGTAACTAAATGCACGTCGTCATTTTATAATGAAACAAGTGTAAAAATAAGTAAAACTATAGTTCGGAATGTATGAAAAAAATTTCGGAGTCTAACCAAAATGGAATTCGGAGTCTATAATAAAAAGATATTCAGATTCTGTTTTATAGGAATTCAGAACTTGAATTCTGTAGAAATCCAAAGTCTGAATTTTGAAGAATATTAGGAGTTTGGTTTCATCATATTTCAGAATATGAACATACAAATTTTAGAGTCGAACTCATAAAAGATTGGAGTCGAACTAGTAAAAGTTCAGTGAAAAAGTAGTTAAATTTCAGAGTCAAACTCATAAAATTTTAGAGTCTAACTAGTAAAATTTCAGAGTCGAACTCATAAACGTTCTGAGTCGAACTAGTAAAATTTCTGAGTTGAACCCATGAATGTTCAAAGACTAACTAGAAGATGTTCAGAGTCGAACTAGAAGAAGTTCAGAGTCGAACTCATAAAAATTCGGAGATGAACTTTGTTAGAGTTCATATCCAGAATTCGGAATGGATCTATATGTGAGCTTGTATCCCAAATTTGAGGTCGAACTATATAAGAGTTTGTATATAGAATTCGGAATGGTACTTCATTAGAGTTCATATCCAGAATTCAGAATGGAACTTCATTAGAGTTCGTATCCCGAATTCGGAGTGGATATTCATTATAGTTCATATTTGGAATTTAGAGTGGAACTTCATTACAGTTTTTATCCGGAATTCGGAGTGGAACTTCATTAGAGCTTGTATCCAAAATTCGGATCCTAAAAAAAATTCTTCATATCTAAGCGTTATATGATTACGAGGTTTTTGATATGAATCTGATTTTTATACATAAGAAAAATATTGATATGTATAAGGAAAACCTTATAGACTCAAAACTTTTAGTTCGAACCAATGGGAATTACCTGTATTAAAGGAAACATATTCTCTTATGTTCTTTTATTTTATTTCACTTATCCAACCATCAAAATTATCTTTATTACATAAATTTATAACAACACCAGTACCCAAAATATAATAGGTTCTGTTTATGAAAAGTTTTTAATCTACACTATCATAGACCTTCGTCTAATTGATATGATCATAATTATTAAATGGACGTCGAATTACTGCCTCAGAAAATGATGATTGTTCAAATATCTCAAACCACCTCTAATGGTGTTTGTTATGACGGAACTATATTTATATATGTTATATATTAAGTTTATGATTTCTTTATGATTTGGTATTTTTCATTTATAGAATACCATAATGGCTTCCATAATGTGTAAATATGACATTTTCATTTGAATAAGTGTGGACTACCCCTACCTCAAAAAAATATGACTTGTTCATCCCGTACGTGAGATGTATAATTTATGGAATTTTTGAACTTATGTAACAATCATAGAATATATATTATAATGGAATTATAATATTACTAAGTATCATTTATTTTTTATTCCATTAAAAATGAAAAATAAATTAAGGGAGCTTCCATGTGTACTTACGACATACCGTCTCCATGAACGGTGCATTTAATTTCTTAATTCCAAATGTTTTTGCCTTCAAAAAATACATATATAATGAATATATATGATATATATTATTACTAAATCATGTATATAATTATGGAGATGATGTATTTTTGACCGCATGGACAATTATTAATTATAACAAGATCATTTTTTTACTCAAGTTCTGAACATCAACATGAGACCAATGCAATGGGGTTTGTCCAAGGTGGACCATAATGAAATCCCTAGTGTCACTCAGATCATGGTATGACAATGTCAAGAACTACACATTGTTTCCATACTTGGTATTTCATGTAGGGTCCTATTTCTATCTCATAGTATGGTATAATCATTACATCATCAATAACATCAAAGGGGTCACTCTACGGAACATGCATCACTCTTTTGGAAGAGAAAATCAATAATGATCGGGGACCCCATCCTAAGAATAGATGGTGTTTCCCCAAGTGTGTTTAAAAAGCATTACCTATTAATGAAAATGCATGAAGATTCTATCCAATGGGTTCCATAATTCAGAACATCTTGTATCTCCCTTGGTACTATGTTGAATAATATAATAAAATAAATCATTTATAACATATCTCAATTCCAGGTTCATTTAACTAATTTATCAATTTATATCGTAATCGACACATAGTTCAAGGAGTTCCAGAGGATAAAACATCTATTATATGTGGTATAAGAAATGTGAACTAAACCATTGGGCAATTAATTTAATAAATGTTTTAATGAGAAGACATGTTATTTAGATAAGAAAACTGCTTGTGGAATGTAGTGAATGGGACATAACTCATGCCTCAAAATAAAACATAGCCTAATTAATTTTACTGAGTAACTAAAAAATATGAAACACCCAATGGGAATTTAAAAAAATAAGTAATATGTTCAATGATTCGTAAAAGGTGGAGTATACTGACTGAGGTGGAATAAGTAAAGCCGATCAACCCAAGGGATCGATTCTCCCACTTTTCATGTGTTAATTTTTATATTATAGGATCCATATTAATTTAATTAACAAAATAAATATATCACTAGAATGGTTCAGCTCGCGGAACAATAGTTCATTTTACATAATACAAAAAAAATATGGTATAGAACCTAGACCACCTTCTATATATTATAGGTCATAAGTCATCCATCGTAAAACACGGGTTCAAGAAAGGTTGGATGAAATTTGATAATATGTCAAAATCCTAAAAAATATTGACATTCAGATTCCAATGAGATAGAACAATAAAAGGTATGAAGAACATTAAATTGAAGGGTGATTATTGAGGAACATACCTACAGAAAACCGATGGATCTGATAGTGGAAAATTTGGACGGTAAATGAGGATGGTGACTTGATCCATTGATCATGAAGGAGGTGGAAGTCATTCACCGAGATGAGGGGAGGACTCTGGAGAAAAATAAAGGATGAAATATATTTCTAAAATTAAAACATAACTATGTTAAAATTATAAAATCCCCATATATAGTAATGGAATGCAGTTTTTCCCCAAGGTTTTCCAAACCATGAACCTACCATTTGAAAATAACTACATAAAAGTGGAGCATCACATGGATAGGAACCTATTTAATCTGATCCAATTAAAACTATAAAAACTTATCTGTAAAATATTGATGATTTCCCAGATGGCCATTCATCATAGGTATCATATTGGTTGAAAAATAAGGCATTCCCTAGGTGTCCAAAAACTGAAGTTTCGCGGTTTAGGGAAATATTGTGGGTAGGGTGGCATGATTTCTACTAACCATGTGGCCAAGTAATACTCATTATTGTTTGGGGATTCATGATCTAAATGTGACTTGAACACCTTGAGGTCTCTCCATGATTGCATTAGGTGTCATTAAAAGTTCCACAAACAAACATTTAATTGAAAAAAAATGGTATGTACCCTTGAAAAAAGTTAGTACGTTTCAATTTCATGTACAAATGAAACATGACATACAAAAATTATTAATTTAACTCATTGAAAATTTAGTTATTATTATTTTTTATTAGATATTTTCTATATAATTATATATGGATTCATTTCATTCTTTTTTATTGATTACATGGACTGCATTTTATGTTACTTAAATTGATTTATTGATTATACCTAATATAGATTTATATTTTATGTGTTTCTTTAGTAATCTACATTTCTATATTGATTATGATTATTAATTAATGATAGCTTCCACTGCACTTGACCCTTACTAAGAATTTCAGCTCACCAATATTTTTTCCTTTCATTATGTTATGATGAATATTCCATTGAACCATCTTTCAAGGAATTAAAATTATTATATTTTGTTATATATTTATTTCTATTTTATATTCCGAATGTAAAATGGGTAACCTGTTTGTATATAGTTCTTCAAAACTATTAAACGGATTACAAATTCGTAATTTGACTCCTTGTATTTATGCCAATCTAACAATGTATTGTAATATCTCTGAGAAACAGAGGTTGGTGTCGCCACAGTTTATATATTAGAATGTTTTGTAGAATCCATGGGAACTAGATTTAGTAAAACATAGATTAGGGAACATAACCTTAAGATATGCATTAACTATATGTATAGAATAATATACAATATTTTATTAATGTAGATATTATATGATTTGTCTTGGAAATACATCTATTAATATATAATACAAGTGGATGTGGTTCTGTAACAGATGTTCTTGGGGATAATCACACTGAAAATTCATGTCATCCTTGACTGAAGAATTACATGGTATAAACAATGGACCGAAATTTACACATAGTATGAAACTGTCATGGGGGGGATATGCATAGGATTAATGACATTTTCTTTACAAACCATAATTATGTATTTTACTGTAAATATATCACCAAAAGACCAATAGTTATTATTCAATGATTAATAATTCCAAGATTTTTAATTTATGTCTAGAGTTACAACATATTTTGAATTGTACATTATAATTTGAAATTCTTATTTTTTAAGATAATTAGGTTTATGAAATTATTTTGAAATGGTTCCTACAATGAAGAATGTTATCACTAATATTAAAAAATACAGAGATTTCCTTTCTCATGAAAGAAATAAATATTGTATAGGAATGGAAACAATTATGTCTATACTAGGAAAGCTTAATCATATTATTAAAAATAACCTTTCATAGATGGTTAAACCTTTGTCATAGAATGATTCTCAATTTTTAGAATAGTTAATTTGATAGGATCCCCCTTCATTTAGTTAGGACACATTTCTAAATATATTTGATTAATGTATTAATGAAATATAGAATATATTGATGGATTTGGACTGTGGTGAAAAGGAAATGGGTACACATGAAGTGTATTGCATCAAATGTGATGTTTCTCAATAGATGTATTTTATCTAGAATATTAGAGAGGTATGGGAAATATTCCCCATGGAATGGAATGATTTTAAGGGGTAATTAATATATAAATATTTCCCTCATTATTAAAAATTGAGAATAAGTGAAATATGAATATCATAAATTAAAAAGAATACTAAAGTAGGGAATACTATTTTTCTACCATTACATGTTGATCTAGGTATTGCACAGATTTCATAAACAACATTGAGTGAAATAATGATTATCTCACTAAAAGACTTAATACAAGTCTTAAAATCATGATGGTGTATCAATATTGTTTATCATATGATGAAATAGTTTTATATGGAATCAAAATGGTTATGTAATTCTCTAGACCCTACATCTTCAAGGGAACCCAAGAATGAATGTGGTCATCTGAATGATATGAAAACTAAATGCATCAATCAGTATGAAGAATATGAATAAATTACCACCATATTAGAAGTGTCGAAGGAATAACCCATTAAAATGAATGAAGTGAAAGGTAGTTTTATAAAATTCTATTGAAACTGATCATCAGTATAAATAATTCTAGGGGAAGAAGGAAAAGACATTTATTTAGTGTTTTAACATTAATCAGATAGGGTACTCTGAAAATGATTTCCCTAAAAATCAAAGGGTTCTACCACTAAAGAGGCCAATGGGGGGATATCCAAGCTTATTTGATCATAATATATAAGTAATAATTAACCAATGATATAGTTTCTGGAACATTAATCCAATATCTGAATTTAGGAAATGAATTATTTGGGTCTATATCATTGCACTCTTCTATTTCGATCATTTTTCTATGAACAGTACACATTTATCTTACTATTTAAGAAGAATTTTTTTGTCATATCACCTTGTGGAAGTATCATTACAACAATATTATTTGTGTAATGTTACATCCCAAGATTTCATAGTACATTATCTCATTAAATTAATTCAATACCTTGTGCTATAGGAAACAACGAGTTCGAGTGCACCACAACTTACCAAACTAGACATTCTAAATGTGATTATGAATGGTATTAACTGGATTTTGAATCTTATATATTCTATATAACCTTAAAATAAATATTATGTGTTTCATAGACATAATATATGAAAAAATTCATTTTTTTAGATAAAGGAAATATTTTTTAAAAAATTTGCATTTTTACAACCTTTTAGTGGGAAACCATTTTTAAAACCAATATTTTACACTTATTTATATTAAATTTAATGTAATTAAATTATTATTTATAATTGGGACATAAAAAAATTAGTTTGGAATTTTTTTTTGTACTGTTATGTTAACTTTCATATTTTGACGAATAGTGAAAAATAATATGTTTTAATTGAAAACAAGATTTTTAATAGAAATAATACATAGTGTTAAATTATTTATTTGGAAGGTTTTTAAGTATAATTATAATATATTTTAATCATTTAATACAATTTAGGTCACTATGAGTAATTTCACATTTTAATTTGATATAAACACATGCCAATCTTTTGATAGTTTTATTTTTTAAAAACTATGTTTTTGGTTTTGTCAATGAGAATTAATTTTAAATTAATAAAATAAAATTATATGTTTTCAATTTTGTATACTAGAACTCATTTTTTAATTCAAAATATCAAAATTATCTTTGGGAGAATTTTTTGTATTTTTCTGAAAACATTCAGTTTTTTATTAATAATGAAATATAAAGAGTTATTATTTAAAATCAGCTTTTTGTTTAAATAATTAAATATTTTATTTTAATTATTTTTATGTAAAAATATATATAAAATTCTTATATAATTTCAATATAATTCATTGGTGTCTTTTAATAAAAAATTAGATGTATAAAATTTTATTGAAATTTTTAGCATTTTTTACCCACCTTCTAGGAGCATTTGGAAATTTGCATAAAACATAAATTTACCTCTTTTCTGAGTTGAATTTCAAAAATATGAGAGACAGATTTGATATATGTATGTAAAATGTGGTTCAATAAGATGAATATAATTTTTGGTGAATAATAACTTTTGTCTTTTTCCCACGGTTAAATATTAAATAGGGTAATTAAAGGTAACAATGATAGTATAATTACCCAAAAACATGTCCCAATTCTATTGTATAAGTGTATTTCGACCAAAAACGACCTTTGGAATAAAGTATTATCCTTAATTTCCACTTGTATTATATTAGTACATTTATTATTATTTTATTTAAAGAAGAGTTATTAATGTTAAATTCAGTGTTTAATAACAAAACAATTTTTAATATATGGTAACACACAATATAAATTAGACAATAAATATTAATTATATATATAAAATGATTTCCTAAATACTCGTATTTTATTTATAATTTTTAAAAATCATATAATATAATTTATTTATGACACAATGATGATGCAATAATTACCTTATTAATGAAAAAACAAAAAATTGAATTATAAACTTTAAAATAAATTTAATTTCAATGTTTTAATGACATTCAAGAATTTTCTAGGTGAATATGACATGTTAGGGTTTATTTAATGTATATATTTTTAATTAATCATAAAGTTAAGACTTTAACAAATAAAATACTAAATAGTGTGAAAATTGACATAAAAGAGTTTTAAATGAAAATATTATATTATTAATTGATATAATATTCCAAAAAATCAATAGTTCAGCTAACAGACTTATATAATGATATTTTTATCATTACTTTACCACTTGTGGTTTTATTGGATGTTTATATTATGTTTATAATCCATGTAATATAGAAATAAAAAGAGACATGATAAATGTCAAACAATTTAACTAAGAGTTAAACCTAAAATATAAGGTTAATATGGTGAACCAAAACATTATAAAACCAATTTTTTGAGAGGTTATCTACCCATCCCCACCTTATCCTCTAAATAAGTTATTTTGGAGCCAATAGAAACCGAAAATTATTTTATTTTAAAATAATATTTCAATCTTTTCCTAAAGTGAACCTCACCTCTCTTATAAATGTTCACTTGCCCTTATCTTACATTGAAACCTCCAAATCCATTTGGCTGGGCCAATACATATCCAAATATCATTCCAACATACAAAAATTAAACCTAGTGGCCTTAGTTTTATCATAAAGATAACCTATAGAATCCTTTTCATCAACAAAAAAAGGAAGGACCTCAAGAAGAGGTAATAATTTCACCACCATTTTCAAGTTCTTTTCTACTACCATTTCCTATTTATTTGTTGTTTCGATACAAAAATAATAAATCTTCTTCCAACTACATAAATTTATATTATTATAAATAGGGTACAACCATATTCATTATTATATATATCCTCTATATGACAAAGACATCATACATTAGTACGTACGGCTAACCGTATCGACGTCGTGGTGTAGGTAGTTATTCAAACACTTCATTATTTATATGGGTGTAATAATGAGTATAAATAATGTAAATAATAAATATAACATGTTAATGATTATATAAATATGTTATAAAATCTGATTAAATACTATTTCAACATCAATATAATTGTATTTTCGCTCATGCGTACGTACGGATTACTATCTCCACGACAAGATGAGATCCATTCCCATGTTAATCATTCAACGAGGACTATAAAAATATATATTATTAATAAGTATGTAATATATTACATAATAATTCTACTGGAGATATATATATATGTATGTATGTATGTATGTATGTATATATGTACTTATATATATCTTATTCAATTACTTCTGTTCAATACGATATGAAAATGGAAAAGGTGTTTATTCATACGTATGACCTACCGTCTCTATAAATGGTTCCTTCTATTTAATTTATTAATATATTATAAATATTAATATTCTAAATATATATGATATATAAATCAATTTTTATATTCTGGATGTATTTAAATAATGATCTAAATTATACGATCACGAATAAAAAGTTAAAACTCGTATGATAAAGCAAGGTATTATTACCCAAAATGTTAATTAACATGGAAATTATTTTTAAATTGGTAGTATAAAGTCAAAAATGAATAATTTATTATATAATAAATATGAATATGGTTCTGGTATATTTTAATAACATTCTATGGTCATTATAAAGGAGGTTAAACATACAACCGGCCAAAGGAATGTGCAAGGTAAGGTTTATTTCCCCAATATCATTATTATATGAGATTGTTTATGTGTAAGTATTTACTGGGAAATACTTATAATTGATACCCATATTTCATAAAAATGTTTTTAAAAAGAATCTTTTTCAGTTTTTGTGGGAGGGTCTATTTAACTATATCAACATTTTAAATGTTTTAATGATTTATCTTTCTAAACCCTGTTAATTAATATCCATGATTTTTAAATGATTTTATGAATTTATTTATATGGAAATTATTATTTTGAAATGATAATTCCATTAAAATGTTTCAATTTGGCATTGGACACTTTGTTTCCAAAATCTATTTTAAATGACAGCATTTATAAATTGTGATACTTGTAAACATTTTCATGGAAAATGAGTATTTCTCTCAAAGCATTTTACTAATCATTTTCATCTATGTCTACATCCATTGATGTATTTTAAACTTGTTTCAAGTTGATTTATTATGATAAAAATCTTCAAAATTTTATTGATTGTTTTGTGATATGTTTTACGGTGGATGTGTTATTTTTATACCATTCTTGGTTTATGTATAAGTTATTGAAATTTATTATGCTAGTTTTAATGTGAATTTTTAATTAATGATTAATACTTTTCATATAAGGAATGAATTTTACAAAGTAAGTGATTGGTGGAGCCCATTATAGCTCCTCAATGCATCAGAAGGTCTCATGAGACAAACTAGTGTCTTTGCACAAGACCTTGAAAAAATATTATTTTAATTCATGGAACAAGTCCTTGACTATGTGTATATGATGTATGTTATTATGAATTCCATCATTATGAAATTGGATATTAATATTCAATGTTCTTATTTGAATAGAATAATATCCCTGTTAATATGTAAATAGAATTATTTTGATTTATCATTGTCATATTATTTATAGGTTTAAGTTTAAAAGGCTTGTGTTTTAGTATTTTACAATGCCTTAAATGTATATTTTTATTTATGAAAGCTTCCACTATATTTTTATCCTTACTGAGCATCTGAGATCACCCCTTTCTTATTTTTTATTTTCCCTGGTTTCCAAGAAGTGTTTTATGAATGATAAGTAGTGTTAAGATAGAAGATTAATGGAATTTTCAAAGAATTATATATGTTGTGTTTTACTTACAAATGAGTAACGTAAAATTCATGTATATAATCTATTTTCAATGAATTCTAAACAGATCGGCCATTCGATACTTGATTCCATGTAATAATGAAAATGAATTTAAATAATGCACCAACTTTGGGACTTTGGGGTCAGGGTGTTACTATTGGTATTAGAGGAAGTTTAGAAACAACATTGGAAATATAATTAAATAAACTTTGATTATATAACATTACCCTAAGATAGACATTGAAGATTAGTATAGAAAAACTTCACAGAATTTTGTAATGTTGATATTTTGTGTATTTTTCAAGCAATACAGCTTTGTCTTGATATTATCAGGTAGAGGCGGCTTTGGCTGAGATATACATCGGATTGAAAACTATAACATCGATATATTGGATAGACCTAAGGAATCCTGGTACACGACAATGGTCCTTACTCGACTCTTGGTTACAAAACTCCTGGGGGATATGTTTTGGATAATTCAAATTTTCATTACAATCCATTATGAAGGATTTAAGTGTAAATAATTGATTAATGAAAAAAATTTATGACTATAGATTATATGCATAATCTTTTCAAATTAATTTTGGTATTTTACATGTTTGGAATTATGAATTTTGATTCATAAACTAACATAGTGCATGCTAGTATTTAGAAAAGGTAACAATTAGAAGGAATGAGAAATCGTGTTATACGCATGATCGAAAGATTAAGTAGGATCATATCTTTCATGGTATTAATCCAAAATTTAAAAGGAAAATATTCTCCCAAGTATTATCATCATATGAAGAAATAGTATCATGTGTTAATATGATAAGTAATGAAATCTCTGAGTCGTATGGAAATGATGTGAATCAAGATAATAAAAGGATATAAGAGATAAATATGGATAAAGGTAAGAGGGAAAAGAATGAGTTTCTCATATGTGATAACTATGGAAAAAATCACCTTAGTAAATTCATAATGGGAAATGGAGTTTTTTTTAATTTTGGAGAAAAAGTACACCAAGTACGTGATTGAAAGGGTAAGAAAAATGTTTCATATGTAAAATACATCATCTACAAGGAGGTAGGGCACTATGAGAAGCAATTTCCAAATCATCAAAGTATACCCCCAAAGGTGTTATTGGACAATAATAAAGTTATAATACTACCAAAGAAGAAGAGGAATGATTATATTTCTTATGTTGTTATTATATTATTGTGACATTTGAATATTTTATAAATGATGTATATGTTATAATAATTATAGAGTATATAAGGATTGTACTACAGTACTATTTCATTAAGGACTAGTGAATAGTGTAGAACCATGAAAAGTGACTCAATAGTAGGTTAAATTTTTTGGAAAATATATTGTTGAGATAAAGATAAACCATAATCTGGTTTTGATACTATGGTAGTGATTTTGGAATATTATATTATTGATTAGGATAAATTATATTGGATATTCTTGAATACCATAAAACTGATTAATGATTCTTATATTCCATTATTGTTGGAGTTTACAAAATTTTTGGATAGAAGGGGTATATCTTGTATTTTATAAGGAATGAAGGAGAATTAATGTAATCAATAAGATAAAATGGGAATTCAGGGTGTTACAGTGTTTTAAAAGAATACATGATGAAGGTGTTCACATGTTATTATGTGGAAAAAAAGATATTCATTATGTTTACCTTCCCTATAAATTTGGGATTGTGAGGTTGGATAGAAGTATTTTGGTTAATTCATAAGGTTGGAATCAAATAAGCTTGACATTGGATACTATTTTAAAGGTTAAATCATTTCTTGAGATTATTTTCAGATTGTCTTAAAAAAGAAAACCCAAATGTCGGGTGATAACTCGTCGCGTTCGGCAAGTCTGCAGGACTAGAACCCAAACCAAAGGGTGATAAGGGTGCATCACCTACCAGTCACCAAAGTGATGTCTGGGATTGTATAATTTAGTTTTTTAATCGTCTCATATATGAATTATAAATTCATTGTTTAACCATATGTGATTAAGATAAATAGAATATTTTTGAATTATATTATCTTTTGGAGTGAAATATGAGTTTGTGGTTGAAATTAGTTAAAGATGTAACTATAATTTTCAAGTATATATATATATATTCCATATTATTCTATGAATAAATTAATTATTAAACATTAGGTAATGTAAATCTTCTCAATCTCATTTCATTGAGGCATATTTTTTTTCAATAAATGACCTTATTTTATACACATTAAAATCACCTTTGAATATTCATTTCATTCAAAGAGAATCTTTTTCTACGAAGAATTTTACTAAATGATGAAAAAGGAATGTTTCTTTTTAACATAAGTGGTTACAAGGACCTTTCCATCACTGCATGTTTTATTTGATCTCTAGAATCCATAACAAGATTAAATGTTTTTAATAAGAAAATTAATATCATACACTCTTTTTATTTTTTATGGTATTGAAAATGGTTTTGATAATGGATTTTTTATGTCAGTATATTTAAATGATATATTGTGATTGATTACCTCAATCACTCCCTGTAAATATTTATGTCTTTTCTTCAATTATGTGTCTCTAATTTCCAACAATGTTCACCTAATAGAGATCATAATTTGGTGGTAATGTTTTCATTCCCTTTCCCTCTTCTTATGACAAAATTTTATATGCCCAATTTCTGATGTGGGTTTTCCACAAAGGTATTTTTATATTTTAAAACTATTCTTTTTAAAGAAAAATTCAAATTGCGATGATGTAATTTTTTGAGAGAGGGGATAATGTAAAAATCCAATATTTCATAGTAGTTTATCTCATTAAAGTAATTCGATATCTTGCACTGCACTCAACACCAAGTTTGAGCGCACCACAACATAGAAAACTAGCCGTTCAAAATGCGGTTATGAGTATAATTAGTTTCATTTAAAATATTATATACAATATATGATTTTAACATATATATTATGTGTTTCTTAGACCTAATATAATAAAAAATTCACTTTTTCATATAAAAGAAGTATTTTTCAAAAATGATATTTTACAATATTTTAATGAGGAAACCTTTTTAAAACCAATATTTTATAGTTTTATATAATAAATTTAATGAAATTAAATTATTATTTAGAATCAAGAAATAAAAATTTAGTTTGGAAATTTTTTTGGTACATTTCTGATAACTTTTATATTTTGACGAATAATGAAAAATACTATGTTTCAATTTTAAACACCTTTTTAATCAAAATAATTTATAGTTTTAAATTATAAATTTGAAAGGTTTTGAAGTATAATTATATTATATTTTTATCATTTATGAAAATTTAGGTCATTATAGGTAATTTCACAATAAATTTGACATAAACACGTGTCAATATTTTGATAGTATTTACTTTTTAGAAACCCAATATTTGTTTTTGACAACGAGAATTAATTATAAATTAATAAATGAAACATCTATGATTATAATTTTGTAAAATAGACATAATTTCTTTAATTTGTAATATCTTAATTATCATGGGGTATATTTTTGGAATTTTTCTAAGAACATTCTATTTTAGATGAATAGTGAAAACAGTACGTTATTATTTAAAACCGACTTTTTATTTATTTAACTATTTATTGTATTTAAATTTATTTTAAGTAAAAATAGATATATAATACCTATATAAGTTAAAATTAATTAATTAGAGTCATTTTATAATAAAATTACATGTATATAATTTTATTGAACTTTTTAACCTATTTTACCCACCTTCTAGGAACATTTGCAAATTTGCATAAAACATAATTGTACAGCTTCTATGAGTTAAATTTCAAAAATCAGAGAGACACAATTGATATCATTAATTAAAATTTGGTTCAAAAAGTTGAAAATAATTTTTTTTGAATAATAATTTTTTACTTTTATTTACTAAGGAGAACATGTCATAATTATATTTGTTAAGAGTATTTTGACAAAAAAACTATTGGAATAAAATATGATCCTTTAGGTGTAATATCCCAGGTAAATGAAGAATAAGAGATTTTTATATTTATTAATATTTTTTATTTAAATATTAATTTTACTTTTAAAGGGCTTCTATGTTCGATAGCGTACTTGATATGCAACAACATGTTTCTTTGAAATCTTATATTGCACTCTAATAATATAATATTATTCATTCAAATTGTAGTTAACTCCAAGACGTTGTATTGGTGGAAATTAACAAAACTAAGTAAAATATTATTATACAAGTTTGATAAATTTATTTACATTTATCCAATAAAAAGATAGAGGCTTAAAATATGAATGAATCTAATTTTAAGCATAATTTACATTTAAAGGTCGATTTACCACATTTTAATGAAGAAAATTCATTAAAAATAGTTTTGTTCACATTAATACATTCTATATGACCAAATAAAATCATTCTTTTGAATGGGGACATCAAAATCTACTTTTTGTAATTTTTTTGAATTTTTCCTATAATGTTCATTTATTAAATGAATAGTGAAAATATTGTGTTTTATTTCAAAACTGTGTTTTAATCTAATTTATTTACCTAGTTAGATTATCTTTTTAATTGGTTTTTAAGTGTAATTAAAATATATTTTTACTATTTAATCCAATTTTGGTCATTGGAATTAATTTCACTTTGAAATTTGACAGAAACAAGTATCAATCTTTTGATAGTTATTGTTTCTTAAAAACACGCTATTTTATTGATAAATAGAATTCATTTCAAAATTAATAAATTCCACCTATATTTTTTGAAATTTTAAAAATATAAATCATTTTTGAATTTGGAATATCAAATATAGCATAGGCTGAGTTATTTTTATTTTTCTGAAAAACTGCAATTTTTAATGAATAGTAAAACCGCTTAGTAGTAGTTAAAACACTGAATTTTTCATTTAAATTAAATTTTACAACTTCTGTGAATCTAATTTAGAAAATCCGACACACATGGTTGTTATTATTTAGTAAAATTTTGTTCAATAAGATGAAAATAAGTTTTTAGGTATAGTAAGATTTCACTTTTATTTACCACAGTTAAAGGTAAATACGGTAATTCAAGGTAAAAAGAATATTATATAAATTAAAAATTACCCTATCACTTGTTCAAAATTTATTGGATGATTCATTTACGATCATGGGAATATGAGGGACGATTTTTGAACTCCATTTAGGCACTTGGGAGTGATAATGACAATTTTGATTAATTAATTTAATATAAAGACAAAAATAACATAAACAAATATCTCCTTGTAAATTAATTTTTACATGGTGTTATATATGATATTTTTAATACTATAAATATTAATTGGAAAGGTAAAAATATTTCCTACATCATGGTATTTATTTTAGTATTTTTAGAACAAAAATTAATTAAATTAATTCTGACATAATAATGATGTAATGTTTTCCTCATTATTAAATCATTTAAATAAATAAGATTATAATGATTAAAATATTATCCAAAACATGTAAAATTATTATTGGATGATTCTATATAGAATATTAGTCATCTTATATTTGACTTTAATGATTTCTGGACTTTTTTAAATGCAATATCATTATATAAAAAAATAATATTTTCACACATTGTTAAAGATCCCCCCTCTCCCTTATAAAAGGAGACCACTTCTAAACAATGTATAACATCTCTCAAGCCTTTTTTATCAACCAAAATATGCACAATTAATCACACTAAATACTTATCCTTGTATTAGAAGCCTTAAATTAGGCATAATTAACTTTGAGAAGTCCTTAGGTTCAAAGCAAAGGGTGTTACTCAAATTAAAGGTAACAGTTTCTCTTAAATTGTTTTCTTTTGTTTTACTTCTCTAACACCTAACCTCTTTTTATTCATTTATTTTGTAACAAAAACAGTATCCTCAATATACTAGGATGATTTTATGAGAATTATTGGAACTACACTTACACAATCCTCCATCTAATGGGTGAAAAACATAATGTTTCTGTGGATGAAAAACTAACACCTCACGAAACAATGATTGTTCAATTATCTTTTACTGCCTCCCATGGTGGAAATTATGATAGAAATATATTTATATATGGTATATATTATGTTTATGATTTCTTTATGATTATGTATTTTCCATTTATAGCATTACAGTATGGTTTCCATAGTGGGTAAATACGATAATCTCATTTGAGGAAGTATAGACTACTGCCCCCTCAAAGTGATGTGATTCGGCAATGCCTTACGTAGGTTGTATAAAGGATGAAGATAATGATATTATATACTATATTATTCATTAATTATAATATAACTATGTATCAATATGTTTTATTACCATTTAAATAAGAAATATAAATGAAAGTAGCGTTCATGCGTAAGTACGGCTTACCGTATCCATGAACGGTGCATTTCATTTCTTACCTCCAAATGTTAAGTACTATTAAAAATACATGTATATAATGGATATATATTATATATATGATATCTATATACTGAATATCATTCTGGATATAATGGACTTTTGACCACATGGACAAATTGTAAATATAAAGTGTTCATTTTTTACTCAAGTACCAAATATCAAAAAAATGGGTGTTATTAACATAAATGATTAAAAAATATTTATAACATTTTAAAAAGTGATATAAATTGAATAATAAACTTGAAATAGGTTATTAATAATGTATAAATTTACTTTAGTTTATTATTCAAGATATTAAATAATTATCAAGTCAAGTCGGACATGAGGAAAGGGACTTCCTCTCAATCTCCTCTCGTTGGGGCATATTTAGTTTTATACACAACTTTATTTTATATGGTGTCTAAACCCCTTTGACTTTTTATTTCATTCAATGGGAATATTTTTATATGAATAATTTTACTAAATGACAAAAATTAATGTTTTTTAACATAGGTTGTGGCAATGATCTTTCCGCTGCCGTGGGTATTATTTGATCTTTAGCTTCCATAACAAACCGTATTGTTTTTAAAAGGAAAAAATTAATACCATATACTCTTTTTTACATATTTTGTTATTGAAAATGATTTTGATAATATATTTATTATTTCAATATCTTGAAATGATATTTTGTTATTCCAGTGTGGAAATGTTATCATTCCTTTATATTTATGTTATCTGTTATGATAATGTTACTGTTCGTGGGAATTATTTATATTTATGGGTGGTTCCATGATAATCCTAGGGTGGGTGACCCTGAGATATATCTCCAATTCATTGCATAACCTCGTGGAGGTAAACGTGAATGTTTCTCCTAAGAGATTTAGGGAATATAATTTGATGGGTATTCCAAAGTAACTCTCTATGTAGTTGTGATAGCTATAATGTAAATATGATATAGATTCCAAAAGATACCTTTATGATTTCTGATTTTATGTGTTATTCATAAAATCTTATGATTTCTGAGGTAAGTAAAAGAGTTCATGTTTTGTATGTATTTATGAACAAATGTTTTCTTTCATTGTTTCATAACCCTTACTGAGGTTTTTATGCACATCCTATGTTTTGAAATGTTTACACAGGACTTAAAGATGAATAGGGTCAAGGATGAGATCAAGGAAACGTCTTGTTGTCTAAAACATGGAACTAGACAAGACTCCATTTTTCAAGAGTTTTTATTTTATGATAAAAATGGAATCTGTGAAGAAGTGTCTACATTGTAATATTTTGAGATGTAATATTTATGTCCAAATTCTCTAAAAATCTAAACCTGAAAAGTTCTTAAATGTAAATTATTCATTTAATTTAATATTTTTTAATGGTTGAGGCTGGGTCCTTATAGTTGGTATCAGAGGTCGGTTTGGATAACTTTAGGAGTTAAGTTGTTGTCAAATAAATGTACATAAATTAATTTATGGTAATATTGAAATTATATAACATTTACTAATCGCCATGTTGCTTCCCTTAACATTTTACTATGTTCAGAATGGTTTTCTGCATAGAAAACAAGGAATCTATGTTGGGACGACATCAGGAGCAAGACAACCTTCAAAATTAGCAACCTTATATGGTTGGAATCAGAATTACATAGTTTACTATAGCAATGACTAAGTTGAAATTGGTGATAAGTTTGTGGTTGTGTTCATTGATGATATTTTGGTTTATTCCAAAAGTAAAGAGGAACATGAAATTCAATTAAGGCTTTTCTTAAAAACCTTAAAAGAAAAGAAATTGTATGGGAAATTATGTAAGTGTGAGTTTTGGTTTCAACAAATTTCTTTCCGTGGTCACATTGTTTCAAAAAATGGCATAACAATTGATCCTGTTAAAACAAAATTTGGTGAAGAATGGCCAAGACCCACAAATATAACCGAGGTCCATAGTTATCGTGGATTGGAAGGTTATTATAGGTGGGTTTTTGAGAATTTTTCTTGGTTATATCGTCAATGACAAAGTTAACTCGAAATGTTGTTATGTTCATCTGAAAAAATAATGTGATGATTGTTTTCAAGAATTGAATAGAAGATTGGTGAATGCACCAGTTTTGGAACTGCCATCTAGAAATGGTGAGTTTGTTGCCTATAGTGATGCTTAATTGAAATGCTTAGGATGTTTCCTTATGCATAATGATCAGGTAATTTCTTATGCATCACGTCAGATGAAACCACATGAGATAAATTACCATACACATGATTTTGAATTAGCTACTGTTGTTTTTTTCTTAAAAAATTTGGAGGCATCCTTTGTATGGAGTAAAACATGAAATAAATTCTAACCACAAATGTTTAATGTATATATTCACTCAGAAATAATTGAACATGAGATAGAGGAGATGGATGGAATTAATCATGGATTGTGATTGCATGATCCATTACCATCCGGGAAAATCATATGATGTGGTTGATGATTTGAGTTGAAAAATTCATGTATCATCAACCATCCTATGTTTCGAATGAGAACCTTTGGTTTTTTATTTGATGAACTTTGTCATAGATGTTTTTTGGTGCAGGAAATTCATCTATTTTGTTTCAGGTGTTAGTGAAATCATCTCTATCTGATAGAATAATGAAATCGTCGAAAGAAGATAGTGAGTTGCAGAAAAATGTATAGTTGGTTCAGAAGGGAAAGTTCCCTGATTTTAACCTTGATAATGATTGTGTTTTGAGGTTTGGGAAGAGATTTTATGTTCCTTGTGATTCGCAGTTTAAGAATGATTTGTTAGGTGAAATTTATATTTATCTGCTTTCATTTCATCCTGGTAGTTCTAATATGTATAGAGATCTTCTGGAGTATTACAGGTGGGATAGAATGAAAAGAGATATTTCTGATTTTACTCTGAAGTGCTTGACTTGTCAGAAGGATAAAGTAGAGCAGCAGTTACCGAAAGGGATTCTTCAGTCTTTATAGCTACCAGAGAGGAAATAGGAAAATATATCAATGGACTTTGTTGTGTGATTACTGAATACATCTAGAGGTAATAATGTAATCTAGGTTATGGTTGATCGATTGACTAAATCTGGTCATTTCCTTCCTATTCGAGATACTTTGTCTCTAGATCAACTTGCTCGACTGTATATTAAAGAGATTATCAGGTTGCATGGATTTCTCCTCTCCATTGTATCTGATCATAATCCCAGGTTTATTTCTAACATTTGAAAAGGCCTTCAGAAGCCGTTGGGTAGTGAATTAAATTATAGTACAACTTTTCATCCTCAATCATATGGGTATTTAGAACAATCAATTCAGACCTTGGAAGATGTGTTATGTGCTTATCCACTGGATTACCAGGGATGTTGGGACCAACATATTTCTTTGGTGGAATTTTCTTATAATAATAGTTTTATTATATCATACAGATGGCTGCACTTGAATCATTATATGGAAAGCATTGTAGAACTCCCACTTTTTGGGATGAAGTAGGTGAATGGAAGCTGAGGGGAGAAGAATTTGTATAAGAGATGGCAGAAAAAGTTCATTTGATTTAGAAGCACATGAGATCAGCTCAGAGCAGACAGAAAAGTTATATAGATAACCAGATGAATGATATTTCTATTGAGTTAGGTGATCATGTCTTTCTCAAAGTTTCTCCAAGGAAAAGTGTGATGTGTTTTGGTATGAAGGGAAATTTGAGTCCGAAATTCATTGGACCTTATAAAATCTCGGAGAAAATTGGATTAGTTATATACAGAGTGGATTTTCCTCCATGTTTATCCCAGGTACACAATATATTTCATGTTTTGATGTTAAGAATGTATATTTCAGATCCAACTCATGTTTTGAGCCTAGAGGTAGTTTAGTTGGAAGGAGTCTCTCTAATGGAGAACAACTTGTCCATATTCATGAATGTAATGAGTATGTTTGGCGGAATATGGTAATTCACTAGGTAAAGTTTTTGTGAAAAACCATATGATTGAAGAGGAAATGTGGGAATATGAAAATGCTATGAGGGATAAATACCCCCACATAATTTGATAAGTGAATATAAATTGTGAGGACTCAATATCCAAAAGGGGGGAACGATGTTACATTCCAGGTAAATTTAGAAAATAGATTTTCATATTTATTAATATTTGTGAATTAAATATTAATTTTACTTTAAAAGGGTTTCTATTTTTGATAGAATACTTAATACGCAACAATGGGTTTCTTTGAAATCTTATAGTACCCTCTAATAATATAATATTATTATTTTAATTGGTAGTTAATTCCTAGCTATTTTATTGGAGTGAATGAACAAAACTAACTACAATATGATTATACATGTTTTATGAATGTATTTACATTTAACCAATAAATGGTTAGAGGCTTAAAATATGAATGAATCTAATTTTTTGCATAATTTATATTTAAAGGTCGATTTACCACATTTTAATTGAGAACTCTAATTAAATATAGTTTTGTTCACTTTAATTCATTATAATTGGCCAAATAAAATCATTCTTTATAATGGGGACATCAAAATTTACTTTGTATAAATTTTTGGAATTTTTCCAATAAAGTTAATTTTTAATGAATACTGAAAATATTGTATTTTAATTTAAAATTGCGTTTCAATCTGATTTATTTATATAGTTAGATTATATTTTAATTGGATTTAAAGTGTAATTAAAATATATTTTTCCAATTTTATCCAATTTTTGTCATTGAAATTGTTTTCACTTTGAAATTAGACATAAACAAGTATCAATCTTTTGATAGTTATTGTTTCTTCAAAACTAGAAATTTGTTTTGATAACTGGAATTAATTTTAAAATTAATTAATTCCACATATATATTATGAAATTGGAAAAATAGACATCATTTTTGAATATGGAATATCAAATATATCATAGACTGAAATTTTGGTATTCTTCTGAAAAACATCATTTTTTGTTGAAAAGTGAAACCACTTAGTAGTAGTTAAAAAACTGTGTTTTTCATTTAAATGAATTTTTACCACATTTTTGAATTGAATTTCAAAAATATAACATAAATTTTTGTTATTAGTTTGTAAAATGTGGTTCAATAAGATGAAAATAATTTTTAGTTAATAGTAACATTTCAGTTTTATTTATCGTGGTTAAAGGTAAATAAGGAAATTCAAGGTAAAATAATATTATAATATTTCAAAATTACCTTAAAACTTGTACAAAACTTTTTTGTTGAGTCATTTACGACCATGGGAATCATTGGGTAGCTTTTTCGACCCCATTGAGCCACATGGGAGTGATAATGACAATTTAGATTAATTAATTTGAAGTAAACACAAAAATGACTTAAACAAATATCTCATTGTAAATTGATTTTTACATCATTTTATATATTTTTTGTTTTTTACAATAAATATTCATTGGAAGGATAAAATTATTTCTTACATCATGGTATTTTTTTTTATAATTTTTATAGAACAAATAAATTAAATTATTAATGACAAGATAATGATGTAGTGTTTACCTCATTAATAAATCATTTAAATAAATAAGATTATAAAGATTAAAATGTTATCCAAAACATGTCCAATTCTGATTGGATGACTTTATTTCGAATATTATTCATCTTATATTATACTTTAATGAATTTTGGACCTCTTGAAACCGAATATCATTATATAATAAAATAATATTTTCACAATTTCTTAAAGAGCCAGTCCACTCCCTTATATAAAGAGACCACTTCTAACCAATTCCTCACACCTCTCAAGCCTTTTTTCTCATCCAAACTCTTCCCAATTAAGCTTCATACATCTCTATATTCATCCTAGAAGCCTTAAATTAGGCATAAGGCACTTCAAGAAGTCCTTTGGATCAAACCAAAGGGAGATACCCAAATTAAAGGTAATAGTTTCTCGTAAATTGTTTTCTTTTATTTTACTTCTCTAACCCCTAAAATATTTTTATTCCATTATTTGTAACAACACCAGTATCATCAATATAATATTATTTTTTATGAGAACAATTCAAACTACACTTACACGCACCTCCATTTAATGGGTGAAGAACATAATGCTTTTGTTGATGCAAAACTAACACCTCACGAAAAAATGATTGTTCAATTATCTTTTACTACCTCTAATGGTGGAAATTATGATGGAAATATATTTATATATGATATATTTTATTTTTATGATTCCTTTATGCTTATGTATTTGACATTTATATCACTCCATTATGGTTTCCATAGTGGGTAAATAGGATATTCTCATTTGAGGAGGTGCGGACTACCACACCCTCAATGTGATGTGATTCGTTAATGCCTTAGATAGGGTGTATAAAGGATGGAGTTAATGATATTATAAATGATATTATTATGTAATTATAAAATACCTATGTATCGTTATGTTTTAATTCCATATAAATAAGAAATATAAATGAAAGTAGCGCTCATGCGTACGTATGGCTTATCATCTCCATGAACGGTGCATTTCATTTCTTACCTCTAAATGTTATGTACTATTATAAATACATGTATATACTGGATATATATGATATATATGATATCTAAATCATGAATATCATTCTGGATATAATGGACTATTGACCACACAGACAACTTGTAAATATAAGGTGTTCATTTTTGACTCAAGTACCAAATATCAAAAAAATGGGCGTTATTAACATAAATGATTACATAATATATATAACATGGTAGTAAGTGATATAAAATGAATAATAAACATGAAAAATGTTCTTAAGAAAGTAGAATTAACATTTTTTTTATTATTCAAGAGATTAAATAACGATCAAGTCATGTCGGACACGAGGTAAGGGACATCATATCAATCTCCTCTCATTGAGGAATATTTAGTTTTATACACAACATTATTTTATATGGGGTATAAACCACGTTGACTTTTCATTAAATTCAATGGGAATATTTTTATATGAATCATTTTACTAAATGAAAGAAATGAATGTTTTTTAAACATAGTTGGTGATAACAACCTTTCTGCCGCAGCGAGTATGGTTTGATCTTTGGATTCCTTAAGAAAACGTAATGTTTTTTAATGGAAAAAAGAAATAACATATACTCCTTTTACATATTTTGGTATTGATAATGATTTTGAGAATGGATTTATTATTTCAATATCTTGAAATGATATTTTGTTATTGCAGTGTAAAAAATTTATATTTCTTTTATTCTTATTTGATATTTTATGATCATGTTATGGTTCTTGGGCAGTATTTATGTATATGGGTGGTTCCGTGATAAAACTTGGTCGGGTGAGCCCGAGATAGCTATCCAATTCATTGGTTAATGTGACGGAGGTAAACATGAATGTTTCACCTAAGAGATTTATGGAATATACTTTGATGTGTATTTCAAAGTAACTTACTATGTTGCTATGATAGCTACAATGTAAGTATGATATGGATACCAAAAGATACCATTATGATTTATTATTTCTAGGTGTTATTCATATAATATGACGATTTCATGTGGTAAGTAAAAGAGTTATTGTTTTTTATGTATTTATGAACAAATTTTTTCTTTCTTTTTTTCATAACCCTTACTGAACTTTTTATGCTCATCCCATGTTTTGAAATGTTTTCACAGGACACCAAGATGAATAGGGTAGAGGATGGGATCAAGGAAAATTAATGTTGTCTAAAACATGGATCTAAACATGACTCTTTTTTTCAAGGGTTTTTATTTTATGACATAAATGTAAAGTATGTAGAAGTTTCTACTTTGTAATCTTTTGAGATGTAATGTTTTTGTCCAAATTCTCTAAAACTCGAAACCTGAAAATATCCTCAATGTGAATTATTCATTTAATTCAATATTATGTAATATTTAAGGTTGGGTCCTTATATTAGGTCCACATGGATTTGATTAGAACATTTAATATGATTTTATTTAAAGAAGGGTTAAAAGTGTAAAATTCAATGTTTAATAACTACAAAATTTCTAATATTGTGTTACACACGATTTAAATTTTACTAAAAATATTCATTAGAAAGATAAAATATTTCATACATAATGGTATTTTGTTTATAATTTTAAAACATTATATAATTTAATATATTTATGACACAATGAGGATGTAGTAATTATCTTATTAATGAAAAAATCAAATAAATGGTATTATAAATATTAAAATAAATAAAATTTCAATGTTTTTATGACATAAACGAATTTTCTAGGTGAATAATACATGTTAGGGTTGATTTAATATATCTTTTTTGAAGTAATCAAGTTCTGATGACTTTAACTAAAACAAAATATCAAATAGTTTCAGAATTTACAAAAATGAGTTTTAAAACAAAATATTATATTATTAATTGATATAATATCCCTAAAAATAAAAGGTTCGGCCAAATGACTTGTATAATGATAGGTGTAACATTAATTAACAACATGATGTTCTATTGGATGTTTAATGTATGTATATTAGTAATATAATATATAAATACAAAGAGACACGGTAAATGTCAAACTATTTTACTAAGAGTTAAATCAAGAATATAAGGTTAATATGGCGATCCAATAGGATCTAAAACCAACTGGTTTCATGGTTTTCAACCCATACCCACATTATCCTCAAAATAACTTATTTGGGATCCATTAGAAACCAAAAATAAATTTATTATAAAATAATATTTCATGCTTTTCCTAACCTGACCCTCACCTCCCTTATAAAAGGGCACTTCCCCTTCTCATAATTTCACACCTCCAAAGCCATTTGGCTCGGACATCCCCTATAAAAATATCCTCCAAACTTCCCTCAAATCAACCTGGAGGCCTTAATTTGATCAGAATGAAAACCTATGGAACCCTTTTGATCAACTCAAAATGAATCACCTGAAATGGAGATAATAATTTTACCACCCTTTTTAAAGTTATTTTCTTCTTACACATCCTCTTTCATTGTTGATTCTGTACTGAAATAATAAATCATGTACCTACTACATACATTAATTTTATTATAAATATGGTACAACCATATTCATTATTCTATCCATCCCTTAAATTACAATCTCACCAAATGTGTGTACGTATGTATTATCGTCTTCACATCGTGGTGTAGTTTGTTCATCAAACACATCTTTTTTTGATGGGTATATTAATGAGTATAACTTATGTAAATAATAAATATATTATTTTAATGGTTTTGTATATATGATATACCAGCAAATTACATACTATCTCACCCTCAATATAATGATATTGTTTCTCATGCGTACGTATAGATTACCCTCTCCACGACGAAATGATATTCTTTCCCATGTTCACCATTCAACGATGATTATAAAAATATATTTTATTAATAAGTATATAATGTATTACATAATAATTACACATGGTATATATATATATATATATGTATATAAATATTTATTATTCACTTACATTTATTCAATTTGACATGAAAATGGAAACATCGTTTATGCGTACGTACGGCCTATCGTCTCCATAAATAGTACCTTCCATTTCATATATCTATATATTATAAATATTTATATTCTAAATAATATTATATATAAATCATGTTTTATATTCAGGAAATATTTAAATCATTATCTAAATGATTCGATCAAGAATAACAAGTTAAAACACCTACGATAAAGAAGGCGATTATTACCGAAAGTCATAATTTAACCTGGAAATCATTATTAAATGGGTGGTATAAAATAATAAATGAATAATGTATGATATAATAAATATGAAGATAGTTATGGTATAATTTAATAACAATCTATGGTCATTATACTGGTGGATCAAAGTACCCTCGACAAAAGGAAAGTGCAAGTTAAGGGTTATTTCCTCAATCTCATTATTATCTGAAATTGTTTATATGTTAGTATTTACGAAGATATACTTAAATTCAATGCCCATATTTCACAAAAATGTCTTAAAAGTGAATATTTTATGTTTTTATGGGAGGTTCTATTTAAATATGTCATCATTTTAAATTTTTTAAATATTTATCTAACTAAAGCCTTTTAATTAATGTCCATGTTTTCAAACAGATTTTAAGAATTTGTAAATATGGATATGAATGTTTGGAAATGATAATTCTTTTCAAATTCTTCAAAGTGGTATTGGACACTTTTATTATAAAATATCTTTTTGATGTATTCCTTTATAAATTGTTAGACTTTTAAAGAATTTAATGAAAAGGTGTATTTCTCTCCAAGCATTTTACTAATCATTTTCATCCATGTCATCATCATTTGATGGATTTTAAACTTGATTAAAGTTGATTTATACAGATAAAAATATTCTATATTGTATTGATGGTTTTGTGATAAGATTGACTATGGATTCATTATTTTTATACCATTCATGGTTCATGGATAAATGATCTACATTTCGTATGCTAGTTTTAATACAAATATTTTTGTTATATTTAAACCGCTTCATATAAGGAATGAATTGAACCTAGTAAGGGAATGGTGGATCCTGCTATAGCTCCTTGATATGTAGGTTGGACTCATTAGACAAACAAGTGTCTCGTCACAAGTCCTTGACAAATTCTTGTTTGTAGTCATTTCACAAGGACTTGACTATGTGGTTTTGATGTCTTGCATTATGCATTCCATCATTATGAAATTGGCTATTGATATTGCATGTGATCATTCTACTTGTAGAATATCCACGTGAATGAGTAAATGGCGTTATTTTGATTTATATTTTCTATATTATGATGAATCTTATGTTTAAGAGGCTTTTGTTTTGGTCTTTTAAATTGCCTTAAATTTTAATGGTTATTTATGAATGTTTCTTCTATACTATTTTCCTTACTGAGCATCTGAGCTCACCCCCTTATTATGTTTTATTTTCCCAGGATTCCAAGAAGTGTTTTATGATTGATAAGTAGGGATAAGCTAGGTGATTAATGGAATTATCAAAGGATCATTTTTGTTCTATTTTATTTTTTAATGATTAATGTAACATTCATGTATGAAATCTATTTTCCACGACTACTAAACCGATCTGTCTTTTAGGACTTGAATCCTTGTAATCATGACAATGTATTAAAATAATGAACCAACTCTGGGATTCTATGGTGAGGCATTACATTATTTATCAAATAAATTTTGGCAACATCATTGGAAATAGATTTATATAAACTCTGATTATAGAACATTTCCATTAGATAGACTTTGAGGGTTAGAATAGAAGAACTTACTAGAATTTTTGTAAGGTAGAGATTTTGTGTATTTTCAATGCAATACTTCCATGTCAAGATATGAGCAGGTAGTGGTGGCTCTGGAAAAAATTTACCTAGGAGTGAAAACTATGACAAGGAGATTTGAATTTGACCCAAGGAATCCTGGTACATGACAATGGTCTTTGCTGCACTCTTGGTTATGACACTCCCATGGGATATGCTTAGGATAATTACCATTTTTCTTTAAAATCTATTATGATGGAATTAGGAGTAAATACAACTACAAAGAAAATATTTTATGATTATAGATTATTTGTACAATCTATTCAATTAACATTAGGTATTTTACATGTTTGGAATTATGCATTGTGATACATAAACTAACCATCTATATTCTATTGTTTAGAAATGACGCGTAGTAGAATGAATGATAATTTCATTAATATGCATGATTGAATGATTAAGAAGGATCATATCTCTCATGGTATTAACAAAAAATTTAAAAATAAAATAGTCTCCCACCTATTCTCGTCATATGAATAAATAATATCTTATGTCAATAATATAAGTATATAATTCTATTAGTCATATGGCTTTGATGGGAAGCAAGGGAAGAAAAGGATGGAAGAGAGAATGATGGATGAAGGGAAAAGGGGAATGATGGATTTTCTCATATGTGAAAACTATAGAAAGAATAACCTTGGTAAATGCATGAATGGAATGGGATATTGTTATATGTGTTCAGAAAAAGGACACCAAATACGTGATTGTAAGGGTAAAAAAAGGTTTCAAATGTATAATTCTTTATCTGCATGTAGTTGAGACACTATGCGAAGCAATATCCAAATCATCAGAGTATACCCAAAATGTTTCTATTGGATAATAATCATTTATGAATCTACTAATGATAAAGAGGAATGATTATATTTATTATGTTTTTATTAAAGTATTGTTTCATTTTAATAATGTATTCATGATGTACATGTTATATGAGTTATAAATTATATAAGGAAAGTACTGCTATATTATTTCATTACGGACATGAGAAATGTGTGGAACCAAGAAATGTGACTCAATAATAGGTTAATTTTTTTGGGAAAATATATGGTTGTGATAAAGCTAAACCATAATATGGTTCTAATTCTGAGGTAGTGATTTTCAATAAAATATGATTGATTTGGGGAAATTATATTTGATATTCTTGTCTTCCTTAAAATTGATTAATGATTTTTATATTCCATCATTGTTGAAGTTTACAACTTTTTTGGATAGAAGAAGTATATCTAGTATTCTATAATGAATAAAGAAGCATGAATTTAATCAATAAGGTTTATGGTAATTTAGAGTGTCATAGTGTTATAAAAGATTAAACAATGAAGGTGTTCATATGTTATTATGTGGAAAAAAGGATCTTCATTGTGTTTACCTTCCATAAAAATTTTGGATTTTGAGTTTGGAAAGAATTATTTTGGATATGATTAAAGGTTGGAATCAATTAATTTTTACATTGGATACTATTTTTAAGTTTAAATAATTTCTTGAGATTATTTTTGGATTGTCATAAAAGGACAACCTAGAGGTCGGTGAAAACCCGTTGCGTCTGGCAAGGCCGTGTGACTAGAACCTGCTACTGAAGGGTGGAAAGGGTGGATCACCTACCAAGGGACTATGTTATGTAATGGATTGTATAACGTAGTTTTTAACGGTCTGATAGATGAATTATAAGATCATTTTTTTAAAACCCTATACGATTAAGATAAGTATATTTTTTTGAATTATATTATCTTCTGGAGTGAATGATGAGTTTGTGGTAGAAATTAGTTAAAGGATGTAACTCAACATCTCAAGTATATATATATATATATATATATATCTTATTATATGACTAAATTAATTATTAAAAATTTATTAATGGACTTTATCTCAATCTTCTTTCATTGAGGAATATTTTATTTTAATAGACAACATTATTTTATATGTTGTATAAACAACATTTATTTTACATTTCATTCAAAGGGAATATTTTTCTATGAAGCGTTTTACTAAATGATAAAAAATGAATGTTTATTTGTAACGTAAGTGGTGACAATGACCTTTCCGCTACCACATTGTTTATTTGATCATTGGCATCCATAACAAGCCAAAATGTTTTAAAAAAAATAAATACCATATCCTCTTTTTATGTATTTTGGTATTGAAAATGGTTTTTATAATGGATTTGGTATGTCAATATATTTAAATGATATATTAACATTGATGACCTCAATCACTCCATATAAATATTTACATTTTTTTCTCTAATTATTTGTCTCTAATTTCCATAATGTTTTCCTAATAGAGATAAACAATTTGTGCGATCTTTTTTATCCCCCTTCCATATTCTTAAGACGAAATTTTATTTAACCAATTTATGATGTGGGTTTTCCACAGAGGAATTTTTCTATTTTTTAAATTTTATTTTTGAAGAAAAATTTCAAATTGTGAGGAGACAATTTATTGAAGGTGTTTAGAATGTAACATCCCACGATTTCATAGTACATTATCTCATTAATGTAATTCAATAGATTGTGCTACACGTAACACTAAGTTTGAGTGCACCACAACATTCCAAACTAGCCGTTCAAAATATGGATATGGATACTATTAAATGAATTTTGAATCTTATATATTCTATATAATTTTATCCAACAGAATATGTGTTTCTTAAACATAATATAAGAAAAAATTCATTTTTTCAGATAAATTTAGTATTTCTTTAAAATGAAATTTTACAGCATTTTAATGGTAAACCTTTTTTAAAACCAATATTTGAAATTTTATATAATAAATTTAATTATATTAAATACATATTTAGAAGTGGTACATAGAAATTTAGTTTGGATAAATTTTTTGTACTTTTCTGATTACTTTCATATTTTGAAGAATAGTGAAAAATATTATGTTTTAAGTGAAATCAACTTTATTAATTGAAATAATCTATAGAGTTAAATTATAAATTTGAAATTTTTTAAAGTATAATTAGATTATATTTTTCTTATTTAATAAAATTTACGTCTTTATAAGTAATTTTACATTTAAATTTGATATCAACATATGGCAATCTTTTGATAGTTTTTACTTTTTAAAAACCCGTTTTTGGTTTTGACAACGGGAATTAATTTTAAATTAATAAATGAAACTTCTATGATTTTAATATGGTAAAATAGACTTCATTTTTCAATTAAGAATATCCAAATTAGCATTGGGTGATATTTTGTATTTTTCTGAAAACATTCAATTTTCTGATGAATAGTGAAAACACAATGTTATTATTTAAAACCAACTTTTTATTTAAATAATTATTATTTTATTTTAATTTATTTTAAGTAAAAATATATATATATATAATTCTTATATAAGTTCAAAATAATTAATTAGAGTAATTTTATAATAAAATTATATGTATAAAATTTTATTGACCTTTTTAACCTTTTTACCCACCTTCTAGGAGTATATTAAAATTTGCATAAAAAATAATTTTACTCTTATGTGAGTTGAATTTCAAAATTCTGAGAGACACAATTGATATCAGTAAATAAATGTTGTTCAATAAGATGAAAATTATTTTTTGGTAAATAGTGACTTTTGTCTTTTATCTGCCATGGTTAAAAGAAAATATTGTAATTAAAGGTAAAAATTATATTATAAATACCCTACCACATGTCCTAATTCTACTGGATATGTTTATTTCAAACAAAAAACCTTATGAATAAAATATTATCCTTTAGGTACACTTGGATTAGATTAGGGAATTTATTATTATTTTATTAAAGAATAGTAAAAAGTGTTAAATTCAATGATTAATAACTAAACAATTTTTAATATAGGGTTACACACAATATAAATTCATCTATAAATATTCATTAGAAAGATAAAAATATTTATTACATAATATTATCTTATTTATAATTTTTTTTATTAAATAATTTAATTTATTTATGACACAATGATGTTGCAGAAATTAAATTATTAATGAAACAATCAAATAAATGGTATTATAAATAATAAAATAAATATATCTCAAAGATTATATGACATATAAGAATATTATAGGTCAATATGACATGTAATGGTTGATTAAATGTATCTTGGTCAAAGTAAACAAGTTTTGAAGACTTTATGAAAAACAAAATTCTAAATAATGTCAAAATTGACATAAAAGAGTTTTAAACGAAAATATTATATTATTAATTGATATATTATTCCTAAAAACGTAGGGTTCGGCCAAAGGACTTATATAATTATGTTTGTATCATTAATTAACCACTTGTGGTTCTCTTGGAAGTTTATAATATTTTTATTAACCATATAATATTGAAATACAAAGAGACATGGTAAATGTAAAACTTTTTAACTAAGAGATAAATCTAAAAGATAAGGATAATATGGTGCCCCAAACCTGTATAAAACCAACTAGTTGAGAGGTTTTCGATCCATCCTTACATTATCCTCGAAATAAATTATCTTGGTGCCATTAGAAACCAAAAATTATTTTATTATAAAATAATATTTCATGTTTTTTCTAAAGTGACCCTCACCTCTCTTATAAATTGGAACATCCCCTCCTCTTAATTACACACCTCCAAAACCATTTGGCTCTGTCAAATCCTATGAAAATATCCTCCAAACTTCCATCAATTAAACTTATATTCCTTACTTTGATTTTCAATGAAACCTAATAAACCGTTTTGATCAACTCAAAAGGAAGCACCAAAAGAAGACGTAATAATTTCAATACCTTGTTTCATCCACTTCCTCTTACATTGATATTTCTATAACAAAATAATAAATCAGGTACCTACTATATACTTCAATGTTATAATAAATATGGTACCACCATATTCATTATTCTATCCATCTTTTAATTGATAAAGTCACCATACGTGCATACAAACAGCTTACCATCTCCACATCGTGGTGTAGTTTGTAATTCAAATACATTATTATTTTATGTGTATAATAATGAGTATAAATGATGTAAATAACTTATATTTCATGTTAATGATTCATTATATATAATATATCATCCTATTTTATACGATTTCACCATCAATATTATTATATTGTCACTCGTACGTACTATCACGACCCACCTTCACCAAAAGGAGGGAAGGGTAAGTAGGTTGCCACGACCATCCTTCATTAAGTTGAAGGAGAGATAATGACCCACATGACCTACCTTCAATAGGTCCTGGAGTGGCGAATAGCACCAAGGGAATAGAAATTTTCTCACAAATGGAAGGCATTATCCCTTTTTTATAAGATCGATAGATGAGATGATGAAACTCAACAACACCAAGGAAAAAAGGAAAGTAAAGAAAAAAAACCATTCCCACATTCATGTTCCAAAATTATGGCCACCGGTACAAAAGGTAACTACATGGTAAGTACCAAAGAGGAAAAGAAAAACAACAATTGCAACTGCTCCAAAGGTCCGAGCTAGTAAGGTCTTGCCTGATCCCCGAAGTCCTCCTGGAAACCTGAAAGCAGTTTTATATACATAGGGTGAGCACACAAGTATGCTCAGTATGGAAAACCAATGACTCTCGTGCACAAGTGGGGGAACGTACTAAAGTCCCATGAGAAAAGAGTAAACCAAACACCTATCAAGGTAAACTATCCACCCCAGGCCTCACCAAGGCAGACTCTCCAAATAAAGTAAGTCAAGTAATATATATAATCAGAGCACAACGATGTTTGGGTACCCCGTGCCACTTTCCCACTGGTTATTGAGACATCCTATGCATCGAACCAATCCCTCCATTCTCACCGCAGTCCCAATGCCACACCCGCCCGCACACACCTGGGCCACTACCACACGCAGTCCCACTGCCGAAATCCCGCCCGCACACACCTGGGTCTCAACCACACGTAGTCTCACTACTAAATCCTGCCCGCACACACCTGGTCCAAAACTGTCACATGTAACCATGCCAGCAAACACCTAGGCTAGAACAACCACCACCATGCCCGAAGACACCTAGGCTAAAGGATCCACTGCCACTCCCGAAGACACCTAGGCCTCATCTCGAAGACACTTGGGAAACCACATGCCGCAAACACCTGGAAAACCACCACACTACCCCGCCCGAAGGTTAATGATCCAATAATGGACCAAAGTCCATCACAACCTGCCCGAAGAAACTTGGGATATCCAGGAAAGGGAGCAGAAAAGGATCTAATAACCATCCACTAAGACTAGTGTTGGGAAAAACACCCTCACCCATGAAATTGGGGTGTTCGGCACTAAGTGATCAACTTGGGTGGGGCATGAATAAGAAACGCAAATCTACAAGTATATATATATATATATATATATATAGGTAACAAGCACTCACCCAAGCTAGGTTTTTCTTCAGACAGCCTACCGATCACAGCAACACTCAAGTTCGAGTCACGACTCACGCTAACAACCCATTTGTCCCCTTTCTTATTTCACATTTAGTAATAATGTTTATTTTTAAGCACTACTGGGCAACTAGTAGGCATAGGCATAAGTCCATGAAAGTAAACAGTCAAGCAACAACCATAATGCCCACACCCAGTTCTCAACAACAGAGGATCCCACCCCAATTTGTGATATAAACAAGTTACCACTGGGTCTTAAAACTCACAACCACCGAATCCATACCAACAGGGGATCCGATCCCCAAATTCACAACCACTAAGAGTACAAGACAGGGGATCCCATCCCCTCCCACAATTCTAGCAATCGGCCCGAATAGAAAACAACCAACTACATCCATCAACAAAAGTCAGGGTCATGCCGGTATTTTCAGATTTAAATGACTTAACACAATCCATGATTTCAATTATCGTGTGTTTTAACTGGGGGTTATCACAGAAGGAAATATCCTGATGCCTCAATTTATTTGGCCGGATATACGTGTTTAACCAATTAGTTTTCACAGCAGAAGTTTAAAACCACAAAAATACATTTAAAACATCAGTAGGGGTTCATTAGTGCGTAAAAAACGACCACCAACTGCCTCGATTTTCAGAAGGCATAAGTCAGCACAACTCAACAAGATGGTCATAATATAAACAACCTCAACAATCACCCCCCTCTTCCTTTACATAATTCGTTCATTATCTTTAATTAGGTCTGGTTTATCCAATCCTATAGAATCAAAAGCACGCCCACCCCATATGATACACAAAAAAGAGAGGAAAAGGAGAAATTACCTACTTGTTGATAGATGATAGACGTTTAGGCATGGGGCGCGGAACTTTACAGATAACGATGCGGCGCGCCCGATGCACCAGAAACTGTTTGTGAAAAGCCACGATCGAGAAAAGTGAAACCATGTCTAACCCTTATTTTATAAGAGCTGAAGATGGTTGAGGTGAAAACGCGAAACTGCGTAAGGCGCGTGGGGCGTGGGTTGACCACGTGGCTCTACTCGTCATTAAAATGGGGGGTCGTGTGGTTGAAGCTGACTCATGATTTGATTAAGTATTTAATTAAAACTCTTATGCATGTTATAGGTCTTTAAAACACGCTCAAATAGGTCAAAATATGGTTTAAACCTTATTTGGGCAAAAGGGAGCGCTACTGGAAACAACTTGACAAGGCTGGGTGACACCGATCGGTCGCGCTGATCAGTCTCACTGATCGGTAGCACCGTTCGGTCACGCCGATCGGTCTCACCGATCGGTCGCGCCAATCGGTCTCACCGAGATGCCACTCCTTTAGGACCAAGATTTTGGCAAAGTGAAGGACCAAGATAGTCTGGGTCATTACATCAGATACCTCTCAAACTATTTTCGTCCCTAAGAATTTAAACAACCCAGAAGGAAAGGGAGGGTCCGAACAACCACCCCAAAAGATACCTCTCAAGGGTGAACCTCATAGTTAACTATGAACACCTTCTTGTCACAAACCAAAATACATACCATTCCAAACAGCCCGAGCATGTGGGTTGGGGAGTCTTCTCCCCCATTTCAAGATATTATCCTCTTTGGGAGGCACTGACTCGCCTACATGGGTTTAATCGCATCCAACTTAATGCATCTTGATTAGGGGTTGGGTTTTCTCCTTCCCCATAGCCGGGGCTTTTCACACACAATCAGAGGAAGAAAACCAGTACATTTCATAGCCAAAAGACACAACGTTCTATCACAACAGGTACAACAAAGAACAAAACATAAAACAACTCTGGGTACTGGGTATGCATATGTGCTTCCCTCTCCCACGTACTCTCCTCAATCCCAACATGTATCCACAACATGAGAACCAAGGGAATGGTTCACCCGCGAAGCACCTTTTCTTTGTGATCCTCGATCACCACTGGTCTCTCCACAAAGGTCACATCGTCCTCGATGTCCAGCTCACCCCCATCAAGGATGTGTGAATCGGCGTGCAGATACCGACAGAGCTGGGACACATGAAAGACATCATGTATCCATAGTAGCGGCGGTGGCAACGCTAGCTGGTAATCCACTTCGCCAACCCACTGCAACACTTGGAAGGGTCAGATGAATCTGGGATAAAGCTTAATCCCTTTGCCGAACCTCCGCTGCCCACGCCGAGGGGAGACCTTTAAGAACACGTGGTCCCCAACCTCAAACTCCAACGGCCTCCTCCTGGTATCAGCATACAACTTCTGTCGGTCCTGGGCCGCCTTCATCATTTCCCGTATGAGCTGAACCTTCTCTGTCGTGTTCTGCACCACCACCAGAACAAGGATGCCTGCCGCTCCTACTTCGGTCCAACACACAGGCGAACGGCAGGGCCTCCCGTACAACGCTTCAAACAGGGCCATGCCAATGGTAGAGTGCTAGATATTATTGTAGGAAAACTCTACCAAAGGCAATTATTTCACCCATGATCCTCCTGAGTCCAGAACACATGCTCACAGCATATCCATTAAGGTCTGGATGGTGCGCTCCGTGTGTCCATCTGTCTGGGGATGGAAAGCAGTGCTAAGGCGTAACTGGGTTCCAAACGCATACTGCAATCCTCTCCAGAATCACGATGTAAAATGTGCATCTGTATCCGAGACTATAAACCTCTGAAATCCATGAAACCTCACCACCTCATCCACGTACGTTTGTGCCAATGCGTCCATAGTACTCGACTCCCTGATCGCCAGAAAGTGAGCAAATTTCTTCAACATGTCCACTGCCACCCAGATGGCGTCGTATCCCCCTTGGGCCTTGGGTAGTCCCATGACAAAATCCATTGAGATGTCATCCCACTTCCACTAGGGTACATCTAGGGGCTGTATAAGGCCTCCTGGAACTCGGTGTTCAGCCTTCACTTGCGGACACACTAAGCACTTGGCCACAAACTCTGCCACTGCTGGCTTAACTCTGGGCCACCAGAACTACCTCTTCGAATCCTGGTATGTTTTGGAAACTCCTGGTTGTACCGCCTGGGGTGAGTTGTTGAACTCACTTAGAACCTTTCCGCGCATCGCCTCCTGGACAAACAACCTTTTCTAGAAAAGCATCTGATTCTGACTAACCTCTTTCTATCCCTCTAGATCATTACCCTGGTCAACTTGGTCACACATCACTTCACACTCTAGGTCTCTCCACTGAGACTCCTCCACTTGCTAAAACAAGGATGACTGCACTGTCATCTGATATAGGCAGCCTCTGCCGCTATCCATCTTCACATCCAGGTGTAAGGCAGCCAACTCTTCCATTGCCTTCTAGGCGTCTGCCGACTCTCGGACCGCATCCTTCTACGTCCTCCTGCTCAAGGCATCGGCCACCACATTTCCCTTTACATTAGTATAAGAGATCTTGAAGTCATAATCCTAGAGGAACTCCACCCATCTCCACTATTGCAAGTTTATGTCCCGCTGGAAGAATATATACCTCAAGATTTTGTGATCCGTGAAGACCACAAAGCGTTCCCCGATGAGGTAGTGCCACCATAACTTTAGTGCAAAAACGATTACTGCAAGCTCCAAGTCATGGGTGGCGTAATTACGATCATGGAAACGTAGTAGCCTGGACCCATAAGAGATCACCCCTTGTCGCTGCATCAACATGCATCCCAGGCCCTGTCCTGAAGCATCACAGAATACCTCATAGGCCACCCCTTCTTCTGGTAATCTTAGCACTGGGGCACTGACCAAATTCTCCTTCAGATAGTTGAAGGCTGACTAGCACTGCTCACTCAATATGAAAGCCTGGTCATTCTTTGTCAGAGCCGTCAAAGGGGTTGTTACTCGGGAGAAGTTGGGTACGAATCTCTGGTAGTAACCCGCCAGCCCGAGGAAACATCGGACTTTGGCCACATTCTTGGGTGCTACCCAAGAAACAACCGCCTCAACCTTTGATGGTTCCACCTCTACCCCCTGCTCAGACACCACGTGCCCGAGGAAGCGCACTTCCCGTGTTCAGAACTTTCATTTTGACAACTCCCCATAGAGCTGATGCTATCAGAGGACCTACAAAACTATCCTCTGGTGCTCTGCATGGTCCTCCTCTGAGCTTGAGTAGACCAGGATGTCGTCGATGAACACAACTACGAACCGATCCAGGTACTCCCTGATGATGGAGTTCATAAGCCCCATGAACACAATTGGGGCGTTCATAACACCGAAGGGCATGAATACGAACTCGAATTGCCCATACCTGCACCTGAACGTTGTCTTTGGGATGTCGCTCTATTTCACCCTCAGCTGGTGGTACCCAGACCGTAGGTCGATGTTCGAGAACCATCCTTCCCCTTTCAGATGGTCAAAAAGATCATCTATCCTTGGAAGAGGGTAGTGATTCTTGATCGTCACCTGATTCAGCCCCCTGTAGTCTATGCACAACCTACGACCACCATCTGCCTTCTTTGCAAAAAAGACTGGAGCACTCCACGATGACGCACTCGGACGAACATAACCCCTCTTCACCAGATCTTCAGTCTGTATCTGCAACTCTCGTAGCTCCGAAGGTGCCATCCTATAAGGAGCCATCGAGATTGGACGAGCGTCGGGTTGCAGGTCTATCCCGAACTCGATATCACATCGAGGGGGTAGAGTCGTCACCTCCTCAGGAACGATTTCCATAAACTCACGAATGATCTCTGGCACTTCCATAATTTCAGCATCTACTGATTCCACTATCAGATCGGTCAACAAGGAGAGGAGAGGTTCCTCTCTCCTATATTCCTTCGAACTGCTCTGCTCGCCGGTGAAGGTAACACGACGGCTTTCCACGTCTGTGAACACCACCCTTCTTCGAAAACAGTCAATGAAGGCGCACATAGAAAATAGCCAGTCGATGCCTAGAATGACATTGTATGGCTGAATCTGTAGCAGAAGAAGATCCCTAACCGACTGATGTGGCCCTATCATCAGTCTACATCCCAGAAAAACAAACAACAAGTTGTGCTAACCTCCGACTGGTGAGCTCAACACCAGGGGCACTGGAAGTCTCTCCGCATCTAAACCAAGGCACGGGCTAGGCTGGGTGCAACAAAGGAGTGCGAAGCTCTGGTATTGAACAATGCATAATCCAGAGTGCTAAACAGACTAATCGTACCTCGGACAACCTCTGGCCTTGCTTGAACTACTGCCTCTACGGTGTGTAACTATCCACACCCAGCTCCCCTTCCCCTCGGCTGTTGTCCACCTCCCCGACCACGCCCTGGTCGAGGTCCATGTGGAGCGCCCTGAGGTCGGCCTCCTCCTACGTCTGCCCTCGGATGAGAAGGAGCTCACTGTCCCTGCTGCTGCTGCTGGAAAGGTCTGGCTGGAAGCTGCTGCTGTGGTGGGTTCTAGGGCTGACTGCCACTACTATACTACACCCGGTCGGGGCACTGACTCCAGAGATGTCCAGGGCTCCCACAGATGAAGCACCGCGGTCCCGGGCCCAAAGGGAAAGGGCGAGGGCCGGGGGATCGAAACTGAAACTACTGCGGTCTGCTCCCTGCTGGTCGGAACCTAGAGGGTCTTGATGCTGGAGGCCTGGTGCTGACGACCTTCCCCTTCAATGGTCCCAGCTGGATCCCCTCTCGCGACACTCCCCCTAGAGCATGCATCCTCTCCACCACTTCGGCCTTCTTCTGGACCTCCATGTACATCAGCATGGTAAAGGGGGTAACAACATACTGGAGGGAGGGTCGGAGTGCCTCCTCTAAACATCTTGCCTGATACTCCTCATCGAGAAAGAGGTCCGGAGCAAAACATAGGTGGTCCTTGAACATGATCCCTAGCTCCCTCACGGACATACTCCCCTTCTGGAGGTAGAGTAGTTCCTTCCTCTTTTCTGCCTTCATCATCGAGGAGAGTAATTCCGTCCGGAACTCCCTCTCGAAACGCACCCAAGCCACCTCAGGCTCTCTCCTCTCCCCCAGGTAAAGTGTCCACCACTGACATGTCGCTCCCCGCATTTGGCTGACAGCCAGAGGAACCCAGTACTCGGTCAGGGCCCGAATCAGGTCGAAGGCTATAACTAGCTCCTCTAGCCAGCCTTCCGTCTTCATATCGGAGGTGCTGCCCTCATACTTCTCAATGGCCTGTCGCTGGAAGGCTCGAAGAGTCTTCTGCCACTGGTCTTCCTCTTCCTCTCGATTAGCTCTCTGCCGATCGGCCAAAGTAGTCTCTAGGTCCTCGATCACCTGTACCACATGTGGTCGCCTTCCAGGTGCCATAGCTGCAAGGTAAACAAGGAATGCCTAAGCCCAAGTAATGCAGAATATCGTTCTTAAAACTTCTTAAAATTTAATTTATTCTTATACCCCAAGATATCCCAGAAACAAAAGAACACAAGGAATTATGATGCATGTACCATTCCTAAGGTCTCTACCCTGAAATCAGTGTGGCCTCACTTGGTTGTTCGGTAGGTCCAGAGTCCTTGCATCGGGTCACAGGGGGCCCTAAAATCCCGTGTACTAGCCAGTCTTCCCTAGCCTAATTCTCGCACCAAGGTCACCCAACAAGGGTTCCTTACCACCCCATTCAATCCTCACTGTGCCTAACTCCAGACTCCATCCTATATTTCAACCATAACCTCTGATACCATTCTGTCATGACTCGCCTTCACCAAAAGGAGGGAAGGGTAAGCAGGTTGCCAGGCCCTTCCTTCATTAAGATGAAGGAGATATAATGACCCCTGAGACCCGCCTTCAATAGGTCCCAGAGTGGCGACTAGCAACAACAGTATAGAAATTTTCTCACAAATGGAAGGCATTACTCCTTTTTGTTTTATAAGATCGAGAGATGAGATGATGAAACTCAACAACACCAAGGTAAAAGGAAAGTAAAGCCAAAAAAAATAAACCATTCCCACATGCATGTTCCAAAAGTAAATACACAAGTACAAAATGTAACTACAAGGTATGTACCAAAGAGGAAATGAAAAACTTCAACTGCAATTGCTCCAAAGGTCTGAGCTAGTAAAGTCCTACGTGATCCCTGAAGTCCTCCTGGAAACCTGAATGAAATTTTATATACGTAGGGTGAGCACACATGTATGCTCAGTAGGGAAAACAAAAGACTCTCATGCACATGTGGGGGAACGTACTAAAGTCCCGTGAGAAAAGAGTAAACCATACACCTATCAAGGTAAACTATCCACCCCAGGCCTCACCAAGGCACACTCCACAAATAACTCAAGTGAAGTAATATATATAATCAGAGCACATCGATGTTTTGGTACACCACACCACTTTCCCACAGGTTATTGAGACATCCTACGCATCGAACCAATCCCGCCATTCTCACTGCAGTCCCACTGCCATACCCGCCCGCACACACCTGGGCCACAACCACATGCAATCCCACTTCCGAAATCCCGCCCGCACACACCTGGGCCGCAACTGCACGCAGTCTCACTACTGAATCCCACCCGCACACACCTGGGCCAGAACTGTCACATGTAACCATGCCTACAAACACCTAGGCCAGAACAACCACCACCGCGCCCGAAGACACCTGGGCTAAAGGATCCACTACCACGCCCGAAGACACCTGGGCCTCATCCCGAAGAAACTTGGGAAACCACCTGCCGCACACAGCTGTCCAACCACCACACTACCCCGCCCGAAGGTTCTTGGTCCAATAATGGACCTCAGGCCATCACAGCCTGCCCAAAGATACTTGGGCTATCCGGGAAAGGGAGCAGAAAAGGAGATAATAAATTGCAACTAAGACTAGTGTTGGGAAAAACACCCTCCCCCATGAAATGGGGGTGTTCGGCACTAAGTGCTCAAATTGGGTGGGGCACGAATAAGAAACACAATGCTACAAGTATATATATATAGGTTACAAGCACTCACCCATGCTAGGTTTTTCTTCAGACAGCCTACAGATCACAACAACACTCAAGTCTGAGTCACGACTCACGCTAACAACCCATTTGTCCCCTTTCTTATTTCACGTTCAGTAATAATGTTTATGTTTAAGCACTACTGGGAAACTAGTAGGCATAGGCATAAGTCCAGGTAAGTAAATAGTCAAGAAACAACCATAACTCCCACACCCGGTTCTCAACAACAGAGGATCCCACCCCAATTTGTGATATAAACATTAACCATCGGGTCTTAAAACTCACAACCACCAAATCCATACCAACAGGTGATCCCATCCCAAAATTCACAACCACAAAGAGTACAAGATAGGGGATCCTATCCCCTCCCACATTTTTAGAAATCAGCCTGAAAACAAAACAACCAACTACCACCATCAACACAATTCAGGGTCATGCCGGTATTTTCAGATTTGAACGACTTAACACACTCCATGATTTCAATTATCGTGTGTTTTAACTGGGGGTTATCACAGAAGGAAAGAACCTGGTGCCTCAATTTATTTGGCCGGATATACATGATTAACCAATTACTTTTCACAATAGGAGTTTACAACCACAACAAGCCATTTGAAACATCAGCAGGGGTTCATTAGTCCACAAACAACGACCACCAACGGCCTCAATTTTCAGAAGGCATAAGTCAACACAACTCAACAAGATGGTCATAATATAAACATCATCAATGATCACACCCCCTCTTCCTTTATAGAATTCATTCATTATCTTTAATTAGGTCTTGTTTATCCAATCTTACAGAAACAAAAGCACGCCCACCCCGCATGATACACAAAAAAGAGTGGAAAAAGAGAAATTCCCTACTTGTTGATAGATGATTGACGTTTAGGCCGGGGGCGGGGAACGTTACGGATAATGATGCGGCGCGCCCGATGCACCAAAAGCTGTTTGTGAAAATCCACGATTGAGAAAAGAGAAACCACGGCTAACCCTTAGTTAATAAGAGCTGAGGACGGTTGAGGTGAAAACGCGAAACCGCGTAAGGCGCGGGGGTCGGGGGTTGACCACATGGATCCACTCGTCATTAAAAGGGGGTGGGGTGGTTTAAGCCGACTCGTGAATTGATTAATTATTTAACTAAAACTCTTATGCACATTACAGGTCTTTAAAACATGCTCAAACAGGTCAAAATAGGGTTTAAACCCCTATTTGCGCAAAAGGGAGTGCTACTGGAAACAACTTGACAAGGTCGGGTGACGCCGATCGGTCTCGCCGATCAGTCGCGCCGATCGGTCTCACCAAGACGCCACTCCATTAGGACCCGGATTTTGGAAAAGGGAATGACCAAGATAGTCTGGTTCATCCCACGTACATACAGTTTACTATCTCTATGACACGATGAGAATCATTCCCACATTCACCATTCAATGATGATTATATAAATATATATAATTAATAAGGATTTAATATATTACATAATAGTTATACTTATGGTATTTATATATAAATTTATCTACTTACATGTATTTTATTCACATACTTCCATTCAATACGATATGAAAACAGAAACAACATTTAAGCGTACTTACGGCCTACCGTCTACATAAATGGTGCCTTCAATTTCATATATATATATATATATCTCTCTATAATAAATATTTATATTATAACTATATATGATATATAAATCATGGTTTATGTTCTGGAATTGTTCCAGTCTTTATCAAAATGATATGATCAAGAATAAGAAGTCAAAACATGTACGATAAAAAAAGCAATTATTACCCAAAATGCAAATATAACATGGAAATCATTTTAAAATTGGTATTATAAATTATAAATGATTACTGTATAATATAATAAATATGAAAATGGTTCTTTTATTATTTATTAACATGCTATGGTCATTATACAATAGGTCAAACGTACCCTCTACCAATGGAAAGTGCAAGGTAAGGGTTATTTCCTCAATCTCATTATTATCCGAGATTGTTTATGTGTAAGTATTTACTGGGTCATACTTATCATAGATACCCGTATTTCAATAAAAAATTTCATAAGTAATCTATTAATGTTTTATGGGTGGGTCTATTTAACTATATCATCATTTTAAATGATTTAATGATTTATATTTCTAACCCCTTTTAATTAATTACCATGTTTTCAAAATGATTTTAAGGATTTATTTACATGTTCATGAATGGTTTTAAATGCTAATTATTTTCAAAAGTTTCAATGTGTAATGAGACACTTTTATTAAAAAATATCTTCTAAATTACTTCCTTTAAAATCTATGATAATTTTAAATGATTTCATGAAATAGGGGTATTTATCTCAATGAATTCTACTGATCATTTTCATCCATGTTAACATCTTTTGATAGATTTTAAACTAGTTTGAAGTTTATTTTTTATGATACAAATCTCCTATATTGTATTTAAGGTTTTGTGATATGTTTTACTGTGGATGTGTTATTTTTATACCATTCATGGTTTGTGGATAAATTATTGACATTTCGTATGCTAGTTTTAATACGAATTTTTAGCTTATGTTTAAACCCTTTCATTTGAGAAATTCATTAGACATATTAAGTGATAGGTGGAGCCTGCTATAGCCCCTCAATGAATCATAATGTCTCATGGGAAAAACTATTGTAATAGAATAAGGCCTTGAAAAAAAATCTTATTTGTAGTCTTGGCACAATGCCTTGACTATGTGGTTATGATGTCTGGCATTATGCATTCAATCACTATGAAATTGGCTATTGATATTGCATGTGATTATTTGACTAGTAGAATATATATTTGAATAATAAAATGGAGATATTTTAATTTATCTTATCCATATTATGATGTTGATTATGTTTAAAAGGTTTTCGTTTCAGTGTTTTATGTTGCCTTAAATTTTAATGCTTGTTTATTAATGTTTTTGCTATATTTTTATCCTTACTGATCATATGAGGTCACCCCCTTCTTATGAATTATTTTCCCAAGATTCCATGAAGTGTTTTATAATGTATAATAATGATTAGTCTAGGGGATTAATGGAATTCTCAACGGATCATTTATGTTGTGTTTTATTTTCTATTTAGTAATGTAACATTCATATTTGTAATCTATTTTCCAAGACTGATAAACTAATTTTTCTTTTAAGACTTGATTCCCTATAATCATGCCAATGTATTAAAATAATTCACCGACATTGGGCTTCTAGGGTTGGGGATTTACATGTAGTCCCCATTATGATACATAAAATTGATTTATTTTTGGACTATATTATCGTACCTATGGTTTACATTGATATAAACTTTGGTACAGATTGGATATCAAAATATGATGCAAACATTTATTATAATAAGAATGAAATTATGATTTTTAGTGGAGATAGAGAAATAATTATGAAATGATTAGAGAATACATCATCTATGTCATATACATTTCCACATCATGTAGCTCAACTATATAAAATTTTTCTAGAAGAAGAGAAAAAAATATTATGATGAAGAAGGTAATATTGAAATTAATTATGTACTTATTTCATAACAATAATTTTATATATTTTTTGATGAATTAAATTGACCAACATAAGAGCATACCATTTGGAATTCCATTTATTTAACCCTCGTTACAATACCATTATCAAATACTCCCCATAGAATATCCACTATGGAATTATTAGAGCCAATGAAATAATTAGAGGGGCTGAGTGATAAGAGATTTAATTTTCTTATGTTTAAACATGGGAATCCCATGTTATCTACATTAAGAAGAGTGATCATTCCATGAGTCTATTCATTTATTATAGGTAAATAATTGTAATAATAATAATGAAAAAGTATCATATAGCTCACATTGATGACTTATTTGAAAAAATTCACAAATCCCAATATTTTTCAAAGATTTATCATTATTATGGTTACCATGAGTTTTAACTAAAATAGAAAATATTCCATACGTAAATTGAAAAATTATGTAGCAGCATAATGAGTTTATTTTAATTCCATTTGGATTAAAGAATTCACCCATTGTTTTGGTGGTTCAAATGAATAGGGTATTGATGGAATATTTTTAAAATTTTGTTTCTATGTTCATTTATGATATTATGCTTTATTTTTAAAATCTATTAAAGTGATTAGGATCACATTTGGATCATTCAACATACTCATAGAATAAAATATTTTTTTGGGAAATTAATTATATGTTGTCTATACCATTTGAATGTTTCATTTATTGGCCATATTTTCTCTAAAAATGATATATCAGTTGTTCCTAGAAATATAAATTTATACAAATAGTTTCCTACACAAACGAACATAACATAGGTATGTAGTTTCAATGGGGTTTTATGTTATTATTGGAAATTTGACATTGTTTTTCTTGATTGGAGACATTTTAATGAAGATTTCATGTAAATGTGTTATGTATGTTCGGAAAAATGAACATGAAGAATGTCAAGAAAAAATAATGAACATATTTTTCAATTTATCAATTTTGAATCTACCATCTGGGAGTGATTTGTTTGTGATATATAGTGATATGTACCAGAATGGTTTTTAATGTTTACTAATGATAAATGATATTTCACATGATCCAAAACACGATTGGTGAGGACTCGGTAACTGAATGTAAGAGACCCGATATCAAATCTCGGTGGAGACATATTTCCTTGGAATTTATCAGTACTGTAACAGGTAATGTTCAATACTGTTGCACCAGACACTATTCATCAATATGGGCCTTTAGGCCACCAGTTTGGGCCTTGGGTCTTATAAGGCCTTCGGTCCACCCATGGCTTTCGGGGTAGATGTATCTCTAGGACATCGGGCAAACTTAAGTCTTTAGGGCCACCCCAAGGCCTTTAGGACAACTAATTATGTAGAAATGATTGTCAGACTACAAGGTACAAGGCATCCAAATGAGGATTTATAGAAGGTGCATTTAGTAGAGAAGATCTTACCAGAATTGGATGAACCAGAGGGTATGGCATTGCCATCAGTACTGCGCCTATGTAGCTTTGCATAAGACAACTATCCTACCATCTCGGTAAAGGTGGAGTGCTGATCATCATTTCATATACTGGGGAGGATCATTTCTAGGTTGTCTTTTTTAGGTTATTCCCTCTAAGACCTATGGGTAATGTAATTTTCTCGAAGCCTTAGGTCCTTGTAAGGGTTCCACCTTATCCCTTGAAAGGAGGATTATCAAAAATAATAAAAAATAAAGCTCTTCGGTCCATTCGGTCAATGATAAATGATAATTCTATTTCATATGACTAAACTATTTTTAATAATCATGAAGAGAAATATCATTCCCATGATCTCAAGTCAACATCTTTAACATTTTCATTTATGATACATTGAAATTATATCTATGGTGAATGATGTAAGATATAAATGGATTATAAAAAAATTAAATAAATATTTTTAAATAATGTTTCCAATATAAGGAAAAGGTTATAGATTGAGATACACAGGTATTATTATTCCATAATAAAACACCACCAATAAATCAAATACGTTTTTTAATACCATGAGTAAGAATTATCAAGATGTTCTGGCCCAAATAATGATTGAGATTAATCCTATGTTCATAGATCAAGTAAATATGGATATGAGAGTTTCTATTGAATGGTTATGATAATAAAAATAAAAATTATTTTAAAAATATCATTATTAGAGAATATAAAGAATCTTCAATAAATTGATGAGAACATTCAAAAGAAAATTAAAGAAGTGAATGACTAGAAATTAATAGCATTTATTTTTTATAGATGGAGTTTGGATATTTGGATAGAGATTATGTCTTCCATTTATAAATTATAATAAACAGTGATTGATGGATGACTCTCAAATCATAAATTTCTATATACACCCAAGTAGCACCCAAATTTATAGGTTTTTGAAAGAATATTTTTTATAGGATAACATGGATTAGAAAATTTCTTATTATGTGTCTAGATGATTGGTTTGTCAAAAAGTTTAAGTTTTGATGTATCATCCTACATGAGTCAAGTAGAATCTCCATATTCCATTGGGTAAATGTGATTACATTACTATTTATTTTTTCACAGGACTAATGGAGACACCAGATATAATGATGTTGTATTATTTATCATTTATCTCTTAAACAAATATTCACATTTCATCGCTAGAAGAGATAATTTCCCTATTTTCCCCCAATAAGTTTCTATATTAATTAAGTAATGAAACATTATCTAACACCCATATTAATAGTTTTGATCAAGATCCTTTTTTTAATTATATGTGTAGAAGTGTCTTAAGAATGATCATGATAATATGTTCGTTTGAGAACTTCCTACATTCCTCAAACTAATAGATAGTTCAAAATTACATTACCAATAATGGAAGACATGTTTGGTTCATGATCACATGAAATTCAAGGTATGTGGGACTATTATTTACGTCTACTAGAGTTTTTGTACAATAACAGGTTCCATCAAGTATTCAAATGGCGTCGTATGAACCATTATATGATAATAAAAGTCAAAGTAAAACATTTTGTAATGATGTTTCTAAAATGAAACCCATAGGCCCATAACTTTTTAAAGATAAAAAATTTATGTTAAAGGTTATTCAGACTTACATTTAAGTACCTTAATGTAGGAAAAACAGTTTTTCTAATAATTGGTGGAACAATTTGGAATTCTATGTTAGAGGTCATGTAATCATGAAATATTCCCCATGGATGGTTGTTATAGGGATTAATAAGAAAGTTAAAATGAGAATTATGAATATAGACCCATTTTATATTCTTAAAATTATTGGATTTATTTATGGTTTTGTGATGCTTCAAAGCCACTAAAAATTATTTGTGGTTTATCATGTATCATTTTTATAGAAGTACATGCCTCTTAAAACACATATTATCAACAATAATGAGATATAGTTTTAACATAATATATCATAAATTGAATAACCCATCTATATTATTTATACTAAATATAAATTATTAACTAATTAGACAACTCTCTTATTAATGGTATACTACATGAAACAAAAATGGAGAAATAAACTAGAAAACTACATGATATTTTGAAAAATAAATACCTTCATTTTATTAAAATATAATATCTAAAAAATTAAGAGGAATTTTTTTTGGATGGAATAATATAACACAAAAATTAATTAAAATATTTTCTTTTTAAAATCATTTTAATTTTTATTACAATTTCTAATGCATGCAATACTAGGTTCTAACAAAACATTGTTTGGTGGTGTTTTAATAAGTTTATTTAAAATAAAATTGTAACACTTTTAATAAATTTAGATAAAAAATTAGCCAAAATTTGTAAAATTAATTAAAAAATTATATTATGTTAAAATTTTGATATTTTTCGGAAAATTTTCTTTGTTTTCATTAATATTGAAAAATACTAAATTTATTTTACAAACTGTACTTTCATTTAAATAATTTATAATGTAAAATTATATTATTAATTGTTCTTAATGTAAAATTTGATCTATATGTTTTCAATTAATTCAATTTAGTTCATTGGAATCATTTTCATATTGATGTTCGGTGTAAAATTATTGTAATCTTTGGAACATTTCATCTATTGAAGCCTGATTTCTCGTCCTGTCTGGGGGATTAATTTTAAATTAGATTTTCCCAATACTATGAAATTAATTAAAAAAATGGTTTTTAAATTTATAATCATAAAAATTTATAATTTATAAGATTGAGAATATAATTTTATTCCTAAAGAGTGATTGAAAACATTTAAAACAAATTTCTGGGATTAGTGAAAAACTAGTATACAAAGTGGTAAAACAAATAATATAAGGTGAAAATGGACTCAAAACATGTCCAAAACCCATTGTATCACCATATTTTACCATAAATATCTATTTTCTATATTGTTTCAGTATTCTTTTCTGTTGGCATGAATATATTTTTTGTGTAATTTATTCATTCAGAAAATTAAAAGTGTGACACTCACCCCACTTATAAAAAAAAACTCCATCTACCCTATTCTTCAAACCATAAAACCAAATTTTTTTTAGAAAATAACATCCATAATAACTCTCCAAATTCCATATACTCATAATATAGTAATTCTTTATGGTTATAAATATTTCTTAGTAATGGTTTCCTCCAAACTAAATGAAGATACCCAAATAAGAAGTAATGTTCTTCAAAAAGCTTCTTCCTTTTATCCTTATCTACATCCTTAATTTTTTATTAAAACATAATTATATAATAAAATCAATATATTACATATAAATAGATGATTTATGCATGATATAATTATGGAAAACCATCTCCACTTCCATCAAATGGATTAAAATATTATCGTTTCTGTGTACGGAGGACAACCGTCTAACGAACTGACGCCATTCATATTTTCACTTCCACCTCTCAAGGATTTCTATGATTATGGATATAAAGTATATATTTGATATTTAACAAATATTTATACAACAATATATATTATATCCTATTTATATTTTATGTTCAATTAATTAGGAGATATGATTAAATCACTCGAGTGTACGGCGGACTACTGCCTCACAAAGAGTTATGATTCATCTTTCATTAAAGATTTGAAGAGAAGTTAATTATGAAATATTTTAAGATTATATGTGAAATAAATGAAAAAATTATTATATTCTAGAAATTTTAATAATTCTATAGTTATAATATGTATCATTTTCTTTATCTCCCTTTTACTCATATAAAGATGATAACATTGTTTGTGTTTGTATGGAAAGCAAACACCACGAATCGGTCTAACACTTTGTGCATCACCACACCACATGGACGATATATATATATATATATATATGTATATATATATATCTGTGTGTGTGGGTTTTTTTGTGTGTCTATCCATATATAATATGATATTAATGATATTATGGTCATTTTGTAAAGGTAAAATATTACATTCCACTTTATCATAATTATCAGTGAAAATGGAAACATTTATCATATGTACATATGGAATACCATTTCCATGATCGCAAAATACATTATCATTCATCAATATAATTGATTATTGGATTGTAAATAAACATTGATGTGAAAATATTATAATTATTTCATGATTATTATTCTGTAAATAATATAACTATATAATATGTGTAAGAATTTTACTTCTCATGAGGAAGGACAGATGAGAAAAAAATGAAATTAACACACAAAATAATAGAAATAATGAAATTTTATTAACAAATGAGTGGTAAAAAGTTATAATAGTGTCATATATGAAATTATAAATATTATTAAGTTTATTTAATAAATTAAAATTATTGTTAAAACCATTATACTTTATTTTAAATCACGTGAATCCAAAAATAAGAGAGAGGAATGTGATTTCATATCTAATTACCTTCCATTGAGGCTTATATGTTATTATGAAGTAATTAAAATTTATGGAGTGTATATAATTTCCATCTGACATGTAATATCACGAATAGTTTATTCTCCTTGTTATATTATGTTTCTATTTGTATTATCTCACCGAGTGGGATTTGATATAAAAATTACTATATGATAAAAGTTATTGTGATATATCACTCTATATTGTGATTTCTATTTTTAAATTAATGAAATACGATTATTGTAATATTAATTCATTGTATAATAAATTTATCTTAAACAAAAATATATTTGGTAATGGATGTTAATTTTTTCTAAACCATATAACATTTTTACTTATGGTGTTTACTATAAATGTTATTTGACTACTTAGAAAAATATTGATAAATCCATACCCTTTACTCAATAAAGATATGTGATAAGTCATATTGTTTTTTAATTAAATAAATTATTCAATATATGATGAATTTATGGTATTTTATGACATGGTTTTTGGATTGGTGAATGTAAGCCACTCGATGCAGCAGTAGTCCCATGATAAGAATCTTCTGACTAAATCCGTTGTGCTTTTACCATATATATTTTAAACCGTCCTATAAAGGGAATTGATAGTAATGGTTTCATGCACCTATAAAGCATGATGTCAAAAAATTAATCATTTCAATCTTTTTGAATTTATTTATTTTTATTATCCATAATACTCAATCAATGAAATTATCTATGGATGCATTTCATTCTCAGTTATAGATTAAATAGAATGAATTTTCAATTGTTTTCCTTATTATATTAATTTTTTTATATCTAGATATTTATGTGGAAAGTGTGTTTATATATCTACCTTTCCATGTTGATAATGATTTTTTTACTCTTAATAGATTCAACATTACATAACTATTACTAAAAATTTGAGATCAAATTATGTTTTTTTCCATTCCCTGGATTATGATGAGTAGATCTCTGAATGATTTTTAAGGATACAGTTTATTAGATTCTCTTTTGTAGTATGTTTTATTTTATATCCAAAAATAAAATTTGTAACATATAAGTATATGGTACTCCAAAACTACCAAAATTATCATTCATTTGTTACTTTACACCTTGTATTAATGATAATCTAACAAAATAAAGAATTGCTTCTAGGATAATGGGGTCAGGGTTGTTTAACATTATGTTCACATATAACAATATATTTAATTCCCAAATTATTTTATTTATATTATAATTCCAATGGAGTAATAAACACACAATTATTACCATTTTTAGGGATATATGTTGTTAAAAATATATCACTTAATATCATATAGTGTAAATATTTTAAAATTAAGAAGTATTATATAGCATATCTAATCATAAAATTTTAATTTCAATTATTAGGGTGATCATTTAATGTGGTCTTGTTATGCTTGTAAATTTCTAGTAGGTTAATTTGTTTTCCTACTCTTATATAAATAACTTGGATCTTTATCCGATATAAACAAAAAAACGAATCATTAATCATTCCAAATTCTAGTTAATATTCTATTTGTTCATATCGTGTGTGTTAATTTTATGGTTAGATAAATATTTCTATTTTAATTATGAAGCCCCATATAAAACCATGATAGGTTGGTTAAGATACTGATTAATACAATATTATGTGTGAAAAAAGTGGTTGATTCTTTCAATGATGTTCTAACATGTGCTGATGATATTTATTTAGTTTTTTTCGGTATGAAAAATAACATATTATGAAAAAACATTATCATGTGAACTCTAAAATAACCTCTATGTAATTTTATTAAATTAATTTTGTTCTAGTTAATCCTATATATTTACTAATGTTTCTAACGGTTTTTCTTCTAGAAGATATATATCTGGTGAATAGTTGATACTATTCAATATATAAATTAAATTTAGGATTCCCCAAGTTTTTTATCTCAATATAATTTTAGGAAAAAACATTTGGTTCATGGAAATACAATGATAAATATATAAAGTTAGTTTTATAAAGATATTATAAACCAACAAAGTATCCATCGGTAATGTTTTTTTATAGAATGAATTTATGAATTGACAAAAGTCAACATGAATGATATGGGTTTCTATACTTATTTTTAAACCAGTATTATTATCAACAGATTGTGATAGAATACAGAGTTAGTGAGGTGTTCATATTGGTTTTTTATTCCATTGAATTTTGATATCATTATATTCCAATATGACGATTTTATAGGAGTCAAAGTCCTCTCATTTAGTGTATGGGATTCTCTTAATCAATGTTATTGAATAAAAACCTTCAAAAAATTCTAACCAAGTGTTATTTTAATCTTATATAATTATCTATAATTATACTATTACTGATAAATTTTTCACTATATAGTTTATATAATAAGGTTTCTAGTGGATTACATAAGAAATAGATGGGGTCATTCAAAATATATAATATTCCTAGTAATAAATGGGTTATATTTTTAAATTGGACCTGCTTAATTTTTCATTAGTTATTTGGATTCATTGAAACTAACATTATCAGTATATTGATCTCTTTAATGTCATGGAATATTATTTGTAGAATTAATGTATTATTATTATTCTAAATCAAATATAATATTATTTATTCTCTATAATAAGTAAGCATTTATACCCTCAAATTTCCAAATATTTCCCTTTTAGTTATAATTATTTTATTTTAATATTCTGGTATCTATATCTTTGTGTCACTTGTGAGATATTTATTTAGCTAAAAATGTACATATATCATTATTATTATAACATAAAGTAATCGACTATGTTATATTTTGAGGATATCCAAAATCATGTACATTCCTTTGGTTTGGTCGTAGGTTTACCTTTTTCAAATACCTCTATAAGAATTATTTTTTGTTTTGTTCATCATATTCATTTTGTTTTTCTTTATCAATGTAATTTATGAAATCAATAGGGTTGATATTGAGATCATTTATTTATGTGAATCCAATAACATGAACTGGGTATTTATATATGTATGAGAAGTAGGGAGCCTCATAGACCATAGAAAAATATTTTATACTAAATCATAGTTTCTTTATATATTCATTGTTAGATGATTATTTATATTTGAATCCTCTAGGTATTTTATTTTTTATTTGTGGAACATCCATGTATATCAAAAGGTGTTTTTATCATAAAATGAAATTCTATTTGAATATCACATTAAATCTATTGAATGTTGTCAAACTAGAGTGTATGATTCATGGATTATATGTTTATATAACTACTGAGTTTCCTACCAAGAAATCTCCAAAAACAATAAAATTTATTTCCTCATAAGAGGTGAATCCACATGTATGGTATCCCTCAATATAATTAAATTAACTATGTTTAATAGTGTGGATTAAAGCTCCACAAGATCTATTGGCTAGGAATTTTCTAGTCTTTTTAGAGTTGAAGAATTAACTATATTCTATATATTGGTTAATATATTGAAACTTTATAGATATTTATTCTCCTTATTCATTACTACAAACTAAAAGATCACCACATGGGTTGATTATATCATAATAGATTTATCAATCCTTATTTTCATAACTTATCATTATTTTTTTCATCCATAATAATGAATATTTTAATTTACACATTCTCATTTACTATATATTTTTAGTGATAATGGTGAAATATTATTATGCTATGTTAAAAAAAATGTATTTTAAAATATTGTATATAGATACTGAACCAAGATGATAATAATAAAAACATCATAACATCTTACCACCCCAATCATTTGAGCAGTTCCTAGACCAATGGAACATTTTGTAACTAATTGTGAGATTCCTCATAATCTAGTGGGATTCAACTATTAGAGGGGGTCGAAGATGGTATATTGGTGAAACTATAACCCTTGTATTAGACTGTTCAGAAAATATATAATAACCAAGAATCATACATCAATAAACATTAGAGTATGTAGGAAAATAAAAACATAAAAACCTATACCAACATGCTTGTGGAAATAGTAAAATCATATAATGATGATCACCCACTAAGAAAATAGTATATATGAGATATAAATAAAAGAAAAATAATGAAATCAGATCAATGAAATCCCCAAGAGACACATTCTCTAGTATCCATGTTCTCATCTGTGCCATCCCACTTGATCAAACTCAAGACATGACCTAACATGTGTATGTAACATAGAGAATATCAGCTCAATTACCCCTGAGAAGTAGTGGCTAGAGTAGAATGTGTGTAGAAAACTCAATATATAACCACCAACATAGTCCCATAAATTGCAAAATATGACAAAGTATGTACAAGTGATGTTCTTAGATGAACAAAAGGCAACGATAAATTATAAATAGAAGGTTTTCCCCATCAATATGTATATTACCCTGATCAATAAGACATGATTCAACTATTATTAGTGTGTCTTAAATCATTTTATTAAGGCCATGTCTCCCAGGTAACATAATTTCTCTAAATCAACAGAATCCCCATCATTAACCTTGTGGATACGGGGAACAATCCCATAGGAGTCCAAATATTAGAGCTTCTCATATAAGAAAGATCGATAAAACAACCACATTACATCGAGGAGGTATCCCCTGGAAGCCCTGTAACTCTAGAACTAAATAATGGGAAAATACCAATAGTATCCTCAGAAATATAGAGATATAACTCATTAATGTCCTCTAATATGATATCCCAATATATGGAATCTCCAAATTGTGTATTATGGGATTTATGTCCCTGAAATCCCCTTCTGTATATGATCCGCAAAACTGTGGTAGCTATAACAACCATCTCTAACTCCATTATTCCTCTAATCATAAATCACTATATGAGTGAAATCTCCTAGAAATGTAACTTGCTACAAATTCATGACATCCCATCTATGTACCAGACATGATAATCATGGTATCCCAAACATGTCATATTTTACCTAAGTGTGAAACCCATTACTCACCATAAATCACAAAAAACATTGGATTTGGATGAACAACAATTAAAAAAAATTAGAATACATTTATATTTAGGCTCACAATTCGGGTAAATTTTCCATTATGACATATAATACCATATCACAAAAACTTGCTCAGGTTCGGACAATCATCATGGAATCAGTGGGTACCCATGATCTCATTACAGTGATGAAACCTCACATGGATCATTGACCTTAGCTATGTGTCATATCAAGGCACAATTCTCTAAGGATGTTATATCCCCATACATCATCTAAATGGTAGCATGGCCTTGTAAGCTATATGGTATCTTACCACATAGATAATAGTTTGGATATTGCCCAAGGTCTATCAATTTACTAATAGCTTCCCTAGTTATGTCTACTCAACTAAAATCAACCTCAGTCTCCCCATGGACTTTCTACTTAGTCATGTTCATATATAATGGCAATGGGTCACTCATCCTAACCTCTTCTCAATAAGAATTAAAATATCAATTTCAAAAAGGGCTATTTGGGGCCTAAATGACCCCTGTTTTCAATGTATTCCCCAACCCCCCACTTATAGGTGTATCGAACCCAAAACCTAGAGTGAAGGGATTCTACCATAAAAACATCACCTCTAAAGAGTTTATGAGGATATCCAATTTTTCAACAATCCTGGCCACAACCATTTATGGTTGAGTTAACAAGTTAATTATCAGGTATTTTGTTTTACCCCTAGTACTCATTATTTTTAATTAAACATTCCAATTCAATCAAAATATAGATTTTAATTAAATTAACAAGGGAATCACACTATGTTGTGTGATGGTCCATCAACATGAAACATTAAAAAGTGAAAACATTACACATGGAATGTAAATGATACCACCTAAATTTAATGATATTTCAACTTTTATTTATAATACGTTATCAGAGACTGTCACAACATGTCGAAGCCCATCCAGCCATATCCATAATCTAAAAGAATCTATCTATATTATATCACCACCAAAATCATTAAAAACATTTATAAATCATTAATTATAATATTTATGATGAATTTATTAATTTATTTTTTTCTCAAACTAATTTATTATAATATACAAAGATGGTGTGCTACAAGAGAACATATTAAATTAGCCACATGAGGTCTTTTGGGAGGTCCTAAAAACATTCTAAAGAAAATTCAAATAAGGGAATGAAGAAACAAAGATAAATTTAATTAAATTTTGAGTTAAAATATTTGAAAAATCTAAATGGGAATATAATTCAAGGAAACAAAACACACAAAATCTTCAACATTGCCTACAAAATAAGAATGAATGATCCCTGATGATCAACTAATTCATCCATGCTGTAGTGGAATAAGTATTGATTTGTTAACCATGAGAATAAAACATTATCAACTAAAATAGGTTTAGATCCATATAACGTTTTGGAATCAAATGTGGACCTAAAATTTCTAAATAATGACATCAAATTCCCCTTAATAATTGCTGGAGAGCCATCCATTGTGATAAAAGAGGTTCGACCATGCAATAAAAAAATGTGGGGAAGGGGATACCCCATATAAATACACAATGGGTAATTTAGTAATTTTCTAATATTTAAAATATAATTATTTGGATATTTTTCTTATGGGATTCCCAGTAGAATTTCTTTAACATCCAACCATTTTATAACAGAATATTGATTCATAGTTCTCAAAATAACCCAACCACCAAATTGGTAGTTCAAATTCTTCATGAATTTAAAAATTCCATGCCAACATGTGGTTTTAAAATATACCATAATTATCACTTATAATGTAACACCCCGAGATTTTATGAAAAATATTCTTTTCATTAATGTCTTGTGTTGTACGCTACACCAAAAGGATCTTTCAAAACACGCATCCTTGACTTGCCTTGCATTACACGCAATCACGACCTTCCTCGATAGCGTGTGTAGTACGCAATACCGAGTTTTACTAAACAACGATATACTATAAAAATATTATTAAAAATATCCGTTATGAATAGTAATAACCACTTTTTGAAATTTTGTAAATTATATTTTTCAAAATGGACTTCATTTTTGGATTTGGAATATCGAAATTATCTTAGGGTGAAATTTTCGTACTTTTCGGATAACTTTCATATTCTGATGAATAGTGAAAATTACTAAATTTTAATTAAAAAAAAGTTTTTTAATATAAATAAATAATAGTGATAAATTATTAATTTTAGTGGTTTTAAAGTATATTTAGAATATATTTTTACAATTTAATACAATTTTGGTCATTGTATGTAATTCTACATTTAAAACAGACATAAACAAGTGTCAATCTTTTCATGGTTATTATCTCTTAAAAAACGCTTTTCGGTTTGAGCCTAAAGTCTTCCTTTGAAAGGATTCTGCCCAAGGTAAATCCTCTAGGATGAGGAGAGGGATGTGGAGAGAGCAAATGGGCAGGGGTTGGCCGAGCCAAAGGCTTTTGAAGTGTGTGAAATAAGGTGGAGGTGGGGGCCTTTTATAAGAGAAGAGGAGGGGCACTTTTGGAAAGCAAAGAAATATTACTTTATTTGAAAATGCTTTTCGGTTTTAAAGGGTCCCACATTGGTAGAATTCGTGGATATGGTGATAAGGCATCGAAATCCACTCATCCAATTGGTTTTTTCCATGTGTATATTGTAGATTTTTCATTATCTTTCCATTTTAATTAAATTGTCAAATAATGATGTCATCGCTGCATCATTATTATGTCATAAATAATTTAATTTCTTTAATGTCTAAAAATTATAAAAAAAATACTATGATATAGGAAATCTTTTTATCTTTCCAATGACTATTTATAATCAAAATTTGGACTTGTATAACCCCACTTAAAAATTGTTTTAGTAAAACATACTATGTTAGTGTCATTTTCACTTTAACATTAAATAAAAAGTATTTTATGTTATTTCCCAACAAAAGTGGATCCATGGGGTCCCCAAGTTAGGCCATGGCTTGTCTTGGTCGGCCATGACACAACCAATAGGGTTGTGACATGTGTCTAGGTCATTTCATTTTTTTAAAGTATTATTTATACCTTAAACTACACTAATTATCACTAATCGCGATTAAAAACTTAATAAGTTACTATTCACCAAAAAAATTATTATAATCTCATTGAACCACATTTTACTTCTTAATGACAACCATGTATGTCGGATTTTCAAAATTCAATACACATTAGTGGTAAACTTTCATTTAACTGAAAAATCAGTTTGCTTGATTATCACTTAGTGGTTTCACTATTCATCAAAAATTGAAGTTTTTCAGAAAATTACCAAAAATTCACCCTAAGATATATTTGATATTCTGAATTCAAAAATGAAGTCCGTTTTACAAAATTCAAAACATATTAGTCACATTAATTAATTTAATAATTAATTCCCGCTGTCAGAGCAAATAGCGTGTTTTTATAAAACAATAAGTATCAAAAGATTGACACCAGTTTAAGTCCGATTTCAAAGTGAAATTAATTCCAACCACCACTATTGGATTAAATGGTAAAAACAATTAAAAACATATGAAATCATATTTTAGTTATTTCTATCCATTCCCTCCAATACAACGGCTACATGTTAACTATCATTTAAAATAATATTATTTTATTATTAGAGTGCAACGTAAGATTCCCAAGAAACTCGTTGTTGCGTGTTGGGTACGCCATCGAGCATAGCGTCCCCTTTAAAGTCATATTAATATTTTATTCACAAATATGGATAAATACAAAAATGTCGTATTCTTTATTTACCTGGGGTGTTACACCTCGACCCACTATTGATCTGACACATGTATTCTCTTAATAAAACCAGTTTAATTCTAATTTCAATGCACAAAATCCATGTGATACCTTATCTAATTTTGTATTATGAATTTACCATAAAATTTTGGAATACTTGGGTATATTTTCCCTCACCATCATAATTCCACATTTTTAGATCCCTTATATCCATGACTGGTGACCACCCCCCATATTAATATAATTATGATCCTTGAAATACCAAAACATGTTATTGATTATGATGGCTCGTGCCTAGCTTCCACCTGATGTCAACTAATTCATGAGTTTCCACCTATTCAATATCTGTTCCACTAAAATCACACCCAAAAATGCAACACCAAACATCACTAGGTCATTTCCTAAAAACCACACATAGGTTTTGAATTCAATATAATAGAAAGTGATCGTCCCTAAAAACATAAAACACATATCACACATCAATCTAATTCCCTGAATCACCAACCTACTTGTCATGACCCATCCTCGGGGCCCGTGTTGTGACTACCCCAAGCCCGCCTTCCATAGGCCAGGGGATGGCGACTAGCACCGAGGCGTAAATCCCGATAAACAGGGAAGGTATTGCCTTTGTAAAGTAAACAACCACCACAGAGTAAGCAAGCAGAAAGAGGAATCACTAAGTTAAAAATGTAACAAGCTATGCTGAAAGTAAAAGGGGCTGGAAATAGAAGCCCAACTGTAAAGTACAACTGAAAGGGTAAAACAGAAACTGAAAAGAAGAGTCGCAGTGTCGAGCCATCCTCTGGAAGTCCCACCTGAAGGGTGCGCACAGATAGCCTCCACAGCTCCTCGGTCCAACCGTCCGCTCCGAGTACGTCCCGCCCAGTGGTCCACCTCCAGGTACCGTCCTGCTCCACGAGATATTGTTCGATACCCCTAGTATCGCAAAGTCCCACGAAGAAGTATCTCAAAGGGCCGCATCATCATAGGGGTCTCAACACAACAGGCGGCGCGTCAATCGGACGCCCGGTCTGTAGGTTATTAGACTATTCGTCCCAGGGGCCCGGTTGGTCTCATGTGCGAACCAACCCGGCCGTATCTCAACTGTACCCCAACTATCATAGGGTAAACATAAAGGGACTGTTTCTCAACGTGATCACCAATACCGCTGACGGTTCGTCAAACGGATGCCTGGTCTGAATGATATCAGCTTTTCCGTTCCAGGGGCCCGATTGGATTTCGGGTGCAATCCAACCCGAACACTATCCAACTGCAACCAAAACTCGGGCGAAGTATGCCAAAAGTTCTGTCTAGACAAGAGCGAATCAACGAAGTCGATGAAACGTCAATCAGACGTCCGGAGCTCAAGATATAAGCATTTCTGCTCTAAGGGCCCGGTTGGTTTGGGGTTTGAACCAACCCAGCCGTACTTCATGTGACACTAGTTAACCAAACAGGTCACACCATTGCGATCAATACGAAAAAACACACGAGATGGACTACCCATTGGTCTAAAATGGATAGCCGGGAAAAAAGTTGCATTTCACCGCAACACGCTTGAACCAGGACTCGTGGGGCCCACGCCTCGACCTCGACTTAAATATCATAAATTGGTTTTGAAAAATCCTTCTTAATTCCAGGGTTGCAACCTCATAGAAGGTTCGACATTCCAACACCGTATGAGAGAGATATATCCGATACAAGATTCTGTAATAATAATAATATTATTATTATTGGGTGTTTCGAGGGCCTGAGCCATGAACCAGAATTTAGTATTCAAAATTAGACTTGAATCGACCGTATTGATGTCAGGATTACATCGCCACTAACGGCAAGCCAATCTGATGTCGCACGCCTGAGTTATGTCGGGTTGAAGATTTAATAATATTATTAAATCTATTATTTTCCGAGCGATTCGGGTACCCAATCCATAAATCCGAAAAATATATCCAATATTGGACTCATAAATTCCGTCTCGGAGTCAGGGTCACACTGCCACTGACGGTTCGTGAAGCTGAGGTCGCACGGGGAAGATACCGTCGAAAGAGTGTTTTATCAACAAAAGTAATAATAACAATATTTTATTATTATTATTTATTGATCATTTATTTATAGATCCTTAACTCCAAAAAATAAATCCATGCCCAAATTCCTCATTTGTGCCACTCAATCACCAACGCTTATACTTCATTTTTGTTTCTTTTTGTATTATTTCTCAAATATCTTTATCTCTCCAAACTCTTATTTTTCACGATTTTTCCCCTGCAACCCTAGCGGCCAGCCCTTCAATCACGCACCGCCAATAAATTTCATTTATTTGAATTAAAATATCATTATGATATTCTTATCTCTCCAATATTCATTCTCCTTCCATGGTTTTGCACCTCTGTACACGAACCAAGAACCCGATGCGTCGTCGCCGTCAATCCACGCACCAAAAACAATCTGCGGAGGGTTGTCGGGCCGTGTTTTTTTAGCCCGCGCCCTCCATGTTAGGTGTTGTCAATTAACCAAGTTTAAACAGAATTTTATAAAGAACAAACAATAATCAATTTTATTTAAATAAAATTGAAGAAAAACATTCCACGTTCCCTCAAATAAAATTGAAGCATACCAAAATTCCCAACCCGCAATTAAAACATTCGCGGATCAACATGACAACAAGTTGATCTGCATTCTTTGTTTTCTTTTTGAACAAAAGAAATAAGGGAATTAAATTATACATAAATAAAAAGTATGGGTGGTGCGTGATTGAAGGGCTGGCCGCTAGGGTTGCAGGGGCGAAATCGTGAAAAATAAGACTTTGGAGAGATAAAGATATTTGAGAAATAATACAAAAAAAAACAAAAATAAGTATAAGCATTGGTGATTGAGTGGCGCAAATGAGGAATTTGGGCGTGGAATTCTTTTTTGGAGTTAAGGATCTATTAATAAATAATCAATTAATAATAATAATAATAAAATATTGTTATTATTAATTTTGTTGATAAAACACTCTTTCGACGGTATCTTCCCCGTGCGACCTCGGTTTCACAAACCGTCAGTGGCAGTGTGACCCTGACTCCGAGACGGAATTTATGAGCTCAATATTGGATATCATTTTCGGATTTTTGGATCGGGTAACCGAAGCGCTCGGAAAATAATACATTTAATATTATTATTAAATCATCAACCCGCCATAACTTAGGCGTGCGACGTCCGATTGGCTTGCCGTCAGTGGCGATGTAATCCTGACATCAATACGATTGATTCAAGTCTAATGTTGAATACTAAATTCTGTTTCATGGCTCGGGCCCTCAAAACACCGAATAATAATATTATTATTGTAGAGACCCTAAGCTTATCGTACATGGACATTACATTACTTTTGCGGAATACTTAGTACATAAAAAAAACACACACACAAGGATCGTAATAGTTTAGTGTCTTTGGAAACTCGGAACGTAATCTTCTAATCGTGGTGAAAGATCTTCAATATCTCCCATAAAGATCTTCCCTTTTTTTTACCTAAAAACCTTTCTTTATATCCTGGGGAAAAGAAAACATAAAAGGGTGAGCTCAAATGCTCAGTAAGGGTAAACAAATGAAATATCAATCACATCATATACATAAGAACATAGCTTTTGGAAATCTTAACCTGCAAAAGAGCTCATAATATCATAACCTGGGATAAATCATAGAAGTGAAAATGAGATCCCCATAATCATAACATAAAACTTGAAACTTTGTGGCATGCACACATAATCATGGAAAATCATTTCTTGTTAGTCAAGACTCATTGCCAAGACTATCTTAGTGGACAAAGTCCCTTTCTGAAGCGAGTAACCCTCGTTTCAGTCCTGTTTCACTGAACCGGTATAACCTACCGTTCCAGCCCTGTCTATCTCATGAGATATAAAATCTTTACCCAATGAATTGGAGGGAGATATAGGTCCCACCCATCTTATAATGAATCTTTTCTTATGTGTGCCACATAATCATAAAACATACATCATAGAGTATCCCATGTAATAAAAATGGGATTCTTAAACAACATGACATCATAAAACAATTCATATAAGATAAAGGAATTTATAAAAATGTTTCAATCCGAACATAATCAAATCCATGTAATAATAGGGATAAAAACAGAACCCTCTTAGATGGAAAATAATTTTGATAAAATACTTGAACTCCATTCTTGAGGAAAATATCCTTTCTACTTTAAAAACACTTTTCCTTTCTTAACATGTCATTCAATTTTAAAATAAAATAAGTTGATTAAAAATAAACTTGAATACTTGTAAAGGAATCTTCTTGGAAATAATTTTTTTTAGAAATCCATTCATGCCGTATAAGTTAAAAAAAACATTCTTCGTACTTTTGTCGGAAAAGTCAAAAAGTACCTCGTACGAAAAACGACAAAAGATTCCTTTCATACATATTACTAAAAACTCACCGAAGTGTAAAAATGGATTTAAACAATTGTAGGTGGATGGAAATAATATTACATATTGAGTAAACATGGATGTGGATGATAAAATACACCCCAGTAAATACTTACGAATAAACAATCTCGGATAAAAATGAGATTGTGATATTTCCCTTACCTTAAGTCTGATTTGCTTTGTTCGTGTCCGAAGCTCCTGTATAATGGTTTAAATAATGTTATTGACTTATTCCAGAATCATACATATTGATATCATATCATATATGGTCATATTATTAGCTTCTTGTTAGTAATATTTCATTGTTACCTGTTACTCGGGTCTTTATAACTTTTTGTTCTTATGCGTGTTTTGTCGAATAAATTCTTATTCTTATCTTTAGGTTATAGATAATTCATTTCCAGAATGGTATTAGTGTAGTATATACCATATTCATTCATTCAATTCATTTATATAATCATTATGAAATGAAGATCATGTAGAACGAGTCGCATCACATCGTGGAGACGGTATTCCGTACGTACGCACGAGTAATGATATCGTTCCTATGATCGTGGAATTGTATTTGAGTATATATATATTATTTCAGTATCAATATTACTTCATAATAATCATATATAGTTACTCATTACACCATTATACCCATCCTTGTAAGGTGATGGTGGAAAATAGATTACACCACGGCGTGGAGACGGTATTCCGTACGTACGCACGCGCGGTGATTTTATTTTTCCGTAGGATGGATAGAAGTTGAATTAGGGTTGTTTCATATTTATAATAACATATCAGTATGTAATTAATACTGATGTTATTACTTTATCATGAAACAACTAATGAATAAGAAGTTGAAGAAGAATGAAATTGAAAAGATCGGTAATGGATATTACCTCTTCTTTTGGAACACCTCTTTGAATCCTCCACTTAAGGAACTAAGATTGGTCTTTGGAGAAGACCAGGACCTCTAGGATTATTCTAGGGAAGTGGAGAGGAGAAAATGGCAGGGGTTGGCCGAGATTGAGTTCTCAATTTGGTGTGAGGAGGAGGGGGAGGAGGTGCCCTTTTATAAGGGAGGAGAAGGGCACCTTAGGAATATCTCAAAATATTATTTTATATTAAAGTCAAAATCGGTTTATAATGGTTCCAAAGGGTCTTATTTCAAAGATAAGGTGGGTATGGGTCTAAATCCTATCAACCAATAGGATTTAGACAAGTTTAGGATATTATTTTAACCTTATCAATTAGATTTAACTCTAAGTTAATTAATTTAACTTTTACCGTGTCTTTTTGTTTTCTTTCACTATATGGTTAATACACTTACTATAACATGCCAAACGAACCCCAAATTGTTTATTATTAATATATATATCCTTATCTAAGTCATTGGGCCGAACCTTAGATTTTTAGGAATAAAATAACAATTAATAATATTTTATTTTATTTAAAAACTATTTTGTGTCAATTTTGACACTATTTGATATATAATTTTTGTGAAAGTCATAACAGAATTATATGTTAGAACCAAGTTGATTAAAGCAACAATAATATATCATAGTAACCTATAAAATTAGTGGAATTCATAAAAAGTCTCAAATTACATTTATTATGGTGTTTATAACATCAATTATGTCAATATTTCATTAATAAGATAACTACTGCATCATCATTGTGTCATAAATAAATTAAATTATCTAATGTCTAAAAATTACAAATAAAATACCATTATGTAGGAAATCTTTTTATATTTCTAATGAATATTTATAGTCGAATTTATCTTATGTATAACCCCATATTAAAAATGATTTACTTATTAAACTTTGATTTTAACTATTTTAACCCTTCTTTAAATAAATTAATAATAAATGTCCTAATCTAATCCAAGTGGGCCTAAATGGTCATATTTTATTCCTAAGTTTGTTTTTGGTCGAATTACACTTGACCAATGAAATTATGACATGTGTTAGGGTAATAGTAATATCATATTTACCCTTAGTTACCCTATTTACTATTAACCGCGGTAAAAAAAGTAAAAAGTTACTATTCACCAAAAAATTATTTTTACCTCATTGAACCACATTTTTCTTACTGATATCAACCGTGTCTGTCGGATTTTTGAAATTCCATTCACATAAGCGGTAAAATTATGTTTTATGAAAAATTCAGTTTTTTTTAACTACCACTTAGTAGTTTCACTATTCATCAAAAATTGATGTTTTTCAGAACAATGCCAAAATTTCATCCTAAGATATATTTCATATTCTGAATTCAGAAATGAAATCTATTTTATCAAATTCATAACATAGAAGTTTAATTAATTAATTTTATAATTAAATCCCGTTGTTAAAATAAATAGCGTGTTTTTAGGAAACAATATATATCAAAAGATTGACACTTGATTATATCTGGTTTAAATGTGACATTACAACCAATGACCAACATAGTATTAAATTGTAAAAATATATTCTAAATATACTTTAAAACCACTCAAATTAATAATTTATCACTATTAATTATTTCGATTAAAAATGTTGTTTTTATTTATAATTTAGTAATTTTCACTATTCATCAGAATATGAAAGTTATCCGAAAAGTACCAAAATTTCACCTTAGGCTAAATTCGATACTCCAAATCCAAAAATGAAGTCCATTTTGAGTGCTAAATTTTCTAAAATTTAAAAATTGGTTATTACTATTCATAACGGCTAGTTTTAATAATATTTTGTGAAACTCAGTATTGCGTACTACACACGCTATCGAGGAACGTTGCGATTGCGTGTAATGCAAGGCAAGTCAAGGATGCGTGTTGTGCAAGCTCCTTTTGGTGTAGCGTACAACACAATACATTAATAAAATTTAAAAGAATATTTTTCATAAAATCTCGGGCTGTTACATTCTACCCCCCTTAAAAGGAATTTCGCCCTCGAAATTCGTCGGGGTTATAAATGGTTTACTATTCGAAAGTTTCTTTAATAGAAACCCACATCGTAAAAAGGAATACCAAAACTTAGCTTTAAAAACTAAAGTAGGAAATGTAACGATTACCCAAATAAACTAATCACTGGGTTTCCACATAGGTGAAAATATGGATATGGAAGAGAAATCTGACCATCATGTTCTGATGGAGAGTGGTAGAGAACATGGCTATGGAAAATCCAGTAATCACAAATCCATAAATTTGTGACGATCTAAGGTACCATCTGATTCATCAGGTATAAGAGAACTAGGACAACATTTTTGGTTTTCAAGATCATTTCCCTAAAGTTAAAGAATTTGAATTAGAATAAATACTTACTTTATTTTGGTACAATCTCATTGTTGTTCGTGCCTTTAACAATTTCCACTTCATCTCTTAAATAAATGAAGTTTAATTTGTTATTCGTGAAGTGTTAGCAGATCATGTGATAGAATGACGGGTCATTCCTTCTGTCTCAAAAGGTTTGCAAAATTTATATACATAAGTCGATCTATAGTGGGATTAATCATATATGGTTCCTAAAATGGGCTTATACTTCATATATCATACTGCTTAATATAATAACACTAGTTTCTACTAAACATGGACTTCCTGTAGGTCAGTGGTAGGCGATAAAGGCCAGTCACACTTCGGTTGTGGGTTCGATTCCTACCTCCTTGTCTGAAGCGATGGGCTGTCGCCCGTCCTGCAGGTTGTCCTTTTTCTAAAACTACGTTACTATAACATCCCATCAATAATATCGAAAATCTTCTATCCTTAAACAATACTAACTTATGTCCAACATAATCCAGTCTAATCTTTAGGCATATACATTATATTGCAGTCCACTCTCATAATATAGTGACAACGATTACCAGAGATTTAATACTGTCGTTGATCCCCACATATCATAAGATATGTCTTGTTGGTCACATTCCAAACATTCAAAGTCCTTAATCGTGTATTCTGTTGAATACCTTAGTGAAAACATGAGTGCAGTTAAAAGTTAACACTTTCCACATACCAAAATCCTCAAAATTCTATATACTCAAACCATGATATCACTTAGTCCTTATATCAATCATGAGCTCATGAATACTATTAAACATTTCATTTTCTCGTCTTCATTATGCGCATATCATCTTATTTCCAAAAAATATCTCAATCACATTGAATACCACATCAATAAATATTGCAATACTCAATGATACAACATTATTTTGGAATCCCATTACATAAACACTTAATCATTCCACCACATCGTTGTCATATTCAACATTGCCAATAGTGATCGCATGTGATTTCCTTTTGTCCTTTGCCTTCAGTGGTTGCTCATGTTGATCATCACTAACCCTTGGATTAGGGAAATTATTAGAATAATGCCCCATTTCCTTGCACTTGAAGCATTGAAGTGTTGGCGGTGCGTTCTCTGCAGTGTTTGCTTTATTCACATCATTAGAAACCCTTTTTCCATTACATCGACACTCAGCTGCTCGATGACCTTCTTTTCCACACTTAAAACATTTTCTAGTCCCTTTAAGACCATCTCCACCATGCTTCTTTCCACACTTTGTGCATAAGGAAACATTCATCTTCTTTTCACCATTATTCTGAGATTTCTCCTTGAACTCCATCTTTCGTTTCTTGTCAAAACCATGAGATGGATATGTAACACCAACTTCCATTTCTACCTTGATAGCACAACGCACAATTTCTTCATAGCTAAGAAGTCTCTTATAGCTAATTCCCTTCGTAGACTTGGTTTTAAGCCACTGAAAAATCGATCAACTTTACTTTCAGGTTGGATGATAATTCCAGAAGCATACCTTTCAAGTCTTGTAAAATTTGCTTCATAGGTACCAACAGCTTCATCATCCCTTTGCTTCAGTTCAAGAAACCCTTTCTCCATCTTTGTTCGAAGAATACGAGGGAAGTACTTACTGAAAAACAAGTTCTTGAACTCGTCCCATTCCATGGACTCAATTTCATCTCTTGGCCTCGTATTCTTGATAAGATTCCACCATTGATCAGCTTCACCTTCCAAACGATATACTGCTAAGATGACTTTATCATGTTCAGAACATTGAAGAACTGAAAATATCTTTTCAGTAGTACTAATCCATTGTTCAGCCACAAGTGGATCAGAAGACCCACTGAAAGAAGGTGGACGTTGCCTCATGAAAGACTCAATAGAATATTGTTCCCTTCTCTGCTCATTTGGAAGTCCAGAATGATTCATAGCTTGTGTAAGTATAGCAATAAGATTTTTCACTCCATCTCCCATAACATTTGTTTGTTCAGGAGGGCAATCATTGCATTGTCCATTGCATTGATCAACACGGTTCCTTCGGGTTCCAGCCATTGTCTAAAACCCAAAAAGAATAGTGTGAGAGGCAAAAATCATGCTAGGGAAAACAACATAATAAAGGGGGGTACCTTCAATATCCAACATCATAGGTTTAATTCTATGATCGTTAGCGTAATTCTATTACTATAACCTATACATATACTTATCCCAAGGGACATCCCTAGACATACCTTAGAAATATCTCTATGGATCTCACTAACGTTTTCGCATCCTAGTTTCCAAAGGTTGACTAAACCTTTCCTCTGATACCAACTGTAGAGACCCTAAGCTTATCGTACATGGACATTACATTACTTTTGCGGAATACTTAGTACATAACAAAAACACACACACAAGGATCGTAATAGTTTAGTGTCTTTGGAAACTCGGAACGTAATCTTCTAATCGTGGTGAAAGATCTTCAATATCTCCCATAAAGATCTTCCTTTTTTTTACCTAAAACCTTTCTTTATATCCTGGGGAAAAGAAAACATAAAAGGGTGAGCTCAAATTCTCAGTAAGGGTAAACAAAATAAATATCAATCACATCATATACATAAGAACATAGCTTTTGGAAATCCTAACCTGCAAAAGAGCTCATAATATCATAACATGGGATAAATCATAGAAGTGAAAATGAGATCCCCATAATCATAACATAAAACTTGAAACTTTGTGGCATGCACACATAATCATGGAAAATCATTTCTTGTTAGTCAAGACTCATTGCCAAGACTATCTTAGTGGACAAAGTCCCTTTCTGAATCGAGTAACCCTCGTTTCAGTCCTGTTTCCCTGAACCGGTATAACCTACCGTTCCAGCCCTGTCTATCTCATGAGATATAAAATCATTACCCAATGCATTGGAGGGAGATATAGGTCCCACCCATCTTATAATGAATCCTTTCTTATGTGTGCCACATAATCATAAAACATACATCATAGAGTAACCCATGTAATAAAAATGGGATTCTTAAACAACATGACATCATAAAACAATTCATATAAGATAAAGGAATTCATAAAAATGATTCCATCCCAACTTAATCAAATCCATGTAATAATAGGGATAAAAACAGAACCCTCTTAGATGGAAAATAATTTTGATAAAATACTTGAACTCCATTCTTGAGGAAAATATCCTTTCTACTTTAAAAACCCTTTTCCTTTCTTAACATGTCATACAATTTTAAAATAAAAGAAGTTGATTAAAAATTAACTTGAATACTTGTAAAGGAATCTTCTTGGAAATAATTTTTTTTAGAAATCCATTCATGCCGTATAAGTTAAAAAAAACATTCTTCGTACTTTTGTCGGAAAAGTCAAAAAGTACCTCGTACGAAAAACGACAAAAGATTTCTTTCATACGTATTACTAAAAACTTACCGAAGGGTAAAGAAGGATTTAAACAATTGTAGGTGGATGGAAATAATATTACATATTGAGTAAACATGGATGTGGATGATAAAATACACCCCAGTAAATACTTACGAATAAACAATCTCGGATAAAAATGAGATTGTGATATTTCCCTTACCTTAGGTCCGATTTTCTTTGTTCATGTCCGAAGCTCCTGTATAATGGTTTAAATAATGTTATTGACTTATTCCAGAATCATACATATTGATATGATATCATATATGGTCATATTATTAGCTTCTTGTTAGTAATATTTCATTGTTACCTGTTACTCGGGTCTTTATAACTTTTTGTTCTTATGCGTGTTTTGTCGAATAAATTCTTATTCTTATCTTTAGGTTATAGATAATTCATTTCCAGAATGGTATTAGTGTAGTATATACCATATTCATTCATTCAATTCATTTATATAATCATTATGAAATGAAGATCATGTAGAATGAGTCGCATCACATCGTGGAGACGGTATTCCGTACGTACGCACGAGTAATGATATCGTTCCTATGATCGTGGAATTGTATTGGAGTATATATATATTATTTCAGTATCAATATTACTTCATAATAATCATATATAGTTACTCATTACACCATTATACCCATCCTTGTAAGGTGATGGTGGAAAATAGATTACACCACAGCGTGGAGACGGTATTCCGTACGTACGCACGCGCGGTGATTTCATTTTTCCGTAGGATGGATAGAAGGTGAATTAGGGTTGTTTCATATTTATAATAACATATCAGTATGTAAGTAATACTTATGTTATTACTTTATCATGAAACAACTAATGAATAAGAAGTTGAAGAAGAAAGAAATTGAAAAGATCGGTAATTGATATTACCTCTTCTTTTGGAACACCTCTTTGAATCCTCCACTTAAGGAACTAAGATTGGTCTTTGGAGAAGACCAGGACCTCTAGGATTATTCTAGGGAAGTGGAGAGGAAAAAATGGCAGGGGTTGTCCGAGCTTGAGTGCTCAATTTGGTGTGAGGAGGAGGGGGAGGAGGTGCCCTTTTATAAGGGAGGAGAGGGGCACCTTAGGAATATCTCAAAATATTATTTTATATTAAAGTCAAAATCGGTTTATAATGGTTCCAAAGGGTCTTATTTCGAAGATAAGGTGGGGATGGGTCGAAATCCTATCAACCAATAGGATTTAGACAAGTTTAGGGTATTATTTTAACATTATCAATTAGATTTAACTCTAAGTTAATTAATTTAACTTTTACCGTGTCTTTTTGTTTTTTTTTCACTATATGGTTAATACACTTACTATAACATGCCAAACGAACCCCAAATTGTTTATTATTAATATATATATCCTTATCTAAGTCATTTGGCCGAACCTTATATTTTTAGGAATAAAATAACAGTTAATAATATAATATTTGATTTAAAAACTATTTTGTGTCAATTTTGACACTATTTGATATATGATTTTTGTGAAAATCATAACAGAATTATATGTTCGAACCAAGTTGATTAAAGCAACAATACTATATCATAGTAACCTATAAAATTAGTGTAATTCATAAAAAGTCTCAAATTACATTTATTTTGGTGTTTATAACATCAATTATGTCAATATTTCATTAATAAGAAAATTACTGCATCATCATTGTGTCATAAATAAATTAAATTATTTAATGTCTAAAAATTACAAATAAAATACCCTTATGTAGGAAATCTTTTTAGCTTTCTAATGAATATTTATAGTCGAATTTAGCTTATGTATAACCCCATATTAAAAATGATTTACTTATTAAACTTTGATTTTAACTATTTTAACCCTTCTTTAAATAAATTAATAATAAATGTCCTAATCTAATCCAAGTGGGCCTAAATGGTCATATTTTATTCCTAAGTTTGTTTTTGGTCGAATTACACTTGTCCAATGGAATTAGGACATGTTTTAGGGTAATAGTAATATCATATTTACCCTTAGTTACCCTTTTTACTATTAACCGCGGTAAAAAAAGTAAAAAGTTACTATTCACCAAAAAATTATTTTTATCTCATTGAACCACATTTTTCTTACTGATATCAACCGTGTCTGTCAGATTTTTGAAATTCCATTCACATAACCGGTAAAATTAAGTTTTATGAAAAATTCAGTTTTTTTAACTACCACTTAGTAGTTTCACTATTCATCAAAAATTGATGTTTTTCAGAACAATGCCAAAATTTCATCCTAAGATATATTTCATATTCCGAATTCAAAAATGAAATCTATTTTACCAAATTAATAACATAGAAGTTGCATTAATTAATTTTATAATTAAATCCCGCTGTTAAAATAAATAGCGTGTTTTTAGGAAACAATATATATCAAAAGATTGACACTTGATTATGTCTGGTTTAAATGTGAAATTACAACCAATGACCAACATAGTATTAAATTGTAAAAATATATTCTAAATATACTTTAAAACCACTCAAATTAATAATTTATCACTATTAATTATTTCGATTAAAAAAGTTGTTTTTATTTATAATTTAGTAATTTTCACTATTCATCGGAATATGAAAGTTATCCGAAAAGTACCAAAATTTCACCTTAGGCTAAATTCGATATTCCAAATCCAAAAATGAAGTCCATTTTGAGAGCTAAATTTTCTAAAATTTAAAAATTGGTTATTACTATTCATAACGGCTAGTTTTAATAATATTTTGTGAAACTCAGTATTGCGTACTACACACGCTATCGAGGAAGGTTGCGATTGCGTGTAATGAAAGGCAAGTCAAGGATGCGTGTTGTGAAAGCTCCTTTTGGTGTAGCGTACAACACAATACATTAATAAAATTAAAAAGAATATTTTTCATAAAATCTCGGGCTGTTACAATTATTATTATTACGGAATCTTGTATCGTACATATCTCTCCCATACGGTGTCGTAATGTAAAACCGTCTGCAAGGTTGCGACCCTGGAATTAAGATGGATGTTTCAAAACCAATTTTGGCTATTTAAGTTGAGGTCGAGGCATGGGCCCCACGAGGCCTCGTTCGCACGTGTTGTAGTGAAATGAAACCTTTTTCACCGGCTATCCGTTTTGGACAAATGGGTAGTCCATCTCGTGTTTTTTTTGTATGGATCACAATGGTGTGACCGGTTTGGTTAACTGGTGTCACATGAAGTACGACCGGGTTGGTTCGAACCCGAAACCAATCGAGCCCTCGAAGAAAAAATGATTATATATCATGCTCCGGACGTCTGATTGAAGTGTCGTCGACTTCGTTGATTCCCTCTTGTCTAGACAGAACTTTTGGCATACTTCGCCCGAGTTTTGGTTGCAGTTGGATGGTGGCCCGGTTGGATTGCACCCGAAATCCAACCGGGCCCCTGAAACGGAAAAGCTGATATCTTTTATACCAGACGTCCGTTTGACAAACCGTCAGTGGCATTGGTGATCATGTTGAGAAACAGTCCATTTATGTTTACCCTATGAGAGTTGGGGTACAGTTGAGATACGGCCGGGTTGGTTCGCAAATGAAACCAACCGGGCCCCTGGGACGAAAAGGCTAATAACCAACAGACCGGGCGTCCGATTGACACGCCATCTATTGTTTTGAGACCCCTGTGACGAGGCGGTCCTTTGAGATACATCTTTGTGGGACATTGAGATACTTGGGTTATCAACTAGTAGCTCGTGGAGCAGGACGGTACCAGGAGGTGGACCACTGGGCGGGACGTACTTGGAGCGGACGGTTAGACCGAGGAGCTGTGGAGGCTATCTGAACGCACCCTTCAAGTGGGACTTCCAGAGGACAGCTCGACGCTGCGGATCTTATTTTCAGTTGTTGTTTCCCCCTTTAGTTGTACTTTACAGTTGGACTTGTATTTCCAGCCCCTTTTACTTTCAGCACAGCTTGTTACAGTTTTTACTTAGTGTTTCCTCTTTCTCTTGCTTACTCTGCGGTGGTTGTTTACTTTACAAAGGCAATTACTTCCCTCTTTATAGGGATTTACACCTTGGTGATAGTCGCCAGCCCCTGACCTATGGAAGGCGGGATTGGGGTAGTCACGGCACGGGCCCCGAAGACTTGTCGTGACAAATTGGTATCAAAGGAGTTCGGTTCTACCGCAGACTCTGGTCTTTCTTCTATGTGAAGAAATAGTGTTTAGCATATTGGGTGTGGTTATCAGTCCAGGGAGTCCAGTGTTGGTGCGGTGGCTGACGTATCCGTAAACCAGGACCCTGACTTCTGATTTCTGACATAATGCACGAAAACATTGATTGCATGTGTGTTGATGTTTTCTTTGTGATTACTTGTGTCAGCTCACAAGGTATACTGTTCTAACCATGGCACACCTGTTTCTTTTCAGGATGGCCCCACGACGGCAACCATCTTGGGTTCCAAGAGTGGAACGTGATGACATCCCACCGAGCGACGAGGCCTCGGTGTAGGGCTCCTTGTTAGTAGAGGCACTTGTGATACCTTTACCCACCCAGCCACCGATGCTCCCCGCCACGACCGCTGACGATGCACATCGCCTTGGAGCTCTGCACGAGTTCCAGTTCCAGCGACCACCAAGGTTTCGTGGGGATACGGACCCCCAGGCAGCCGGGGACTGGCTGGAGGCAGTCGTCCGAGTTTTCAGGCTAGTGAGGACACCAGCAAACCTCATGGTGATTCACGCAGCGAGCCTACTGCACGCAGCAGCGAGCCGATGGTGGAACTTGATGCTCCAACTGCATGACAAAACATGCCGAAGGGATGATCCATTGTTCCCGCAGTGAAGAACAACACCCAGGAGAAGCAGCGGCGCAGACAGGAAGGAAATCGGACCACCGGAGAAACTGCGGTGGCCCACGGAAGCCACCGGCGGCGCGGGCGCGGCGGCGCCGGTGGCCGAAGGTGGCGGCACCAGCGGACCCACGGCTGCGTGATTCCAGCGCACTCTGGATGCGGCTTTGTCGCGTCCGTTGACCACGGCAGCCCCCCGCGGGGGCCGCGGTGTTGTCACGCGGGGGCATGCACGCCCCCCGCGTTGCTCGGCCTCTCGGCCAAGCCGAGCCGGGCCGCGCCCTAGACCGGCCGGACCAGGTCCCGCCGGGTCGGACCCGGGTCGGGTCGACCCAGTTCGGCCGACCCAGGGGGGTGGGGCCGGGTCGGTCCGGGCCCAGACCCCCCGTTCCCGGACCTTTTCAGTCCTTTTCCCGTAACATGAGCTACGTGCCTTCGATTGACGCGCCGTCAGCAACAACACGATCCTTGAATCGAGACGGTCATTTCAGTATATTTCACTCAAGATTTCGGAATACTTTGGGATCAGCCGGGTTGGTTGGTCCACGAAACCAACCGGGCCCTCAGAGCGGAAACACACATATCTTGAGCTCCGAACGTCCGATTGATGTGCCGTCAACTTTGGTGGATTCCTCTTAGTGAGACGGATCTTTTCGCTCACTCCGCCCAAGGTTTGGACATAGGTGGAGTATGGTCAGGTTGTTTTTGTCTTAAAAACCAACTGGGCCCCTGGGACGAAAAAGCCAATATCTCTCAAACCGGGCGTCCGATTGACGCGACTTCTGTTGTGTTGAGTTCCTATTGACGATACAGCACTTTTGGATACATCAACTTCGGACTTCATGTTAGTTGATGTATCAGCCTCTCGGCTCGTGGAGCGGACCCTCCCGAACGAGCTTGCTATGTGCGGGAACCCTAGTGCTGGCTGCGACTGCGACAATGAAGAGTGATGGTTTTGTATCTTATGTGGGTCCCATCTATGCTGGTCTTGTATCCTATGTGGGTCCCAGAATAGATGATTCAGTACTGGTCTTGTATCCTATGTGGGTCCTAGTATAGATGAATCAATGAAGAGTGCTAGTTTTGTATCCTATGTGGGTCCCAGCTGTGCTGGTCTTGTATCTTATGTGGGTCCCAGCTTAGATGATTCAGTGCTGGTCTTGTATCCTATGTGGGTCCCAGCATAGATGAATCAATGAAGAGTGTTTGCCTTGTATCCTATGTGGGTCCCAGCTGTGCTGGTCTTGTATCATATGTGGGTCCCAGCTTAGATGATTCAGTGCTGGTCTTGTATCCTATGTGGGTCCCAACATAGATGAATCAATGAAGAGCGCAGGTCTTGTATCCTATGTGGGTCCCAACTGCGCTGGTATTGTATCCTATGTGGGTCCCAGCATAGATGATTTAGTGATGGTATTGTATCCTATGTGGGTCCCAGCATAGATGAATCAATGAAGACAACTAGTCTTGTACCCTAAGTGTGTACCAGCTTAGATGATTCACTATCTATATCTGATCATCCCTTTCACCTTTTCGACGATGTATACCAGTGTGAGATGAAAACCTATTTACTCTCCTTTGTGGATTGTGTTCTGCTATCCTGTGTGGATTTACGTTTTTCTCTACTTTGTGGACTGTGTTGTGCTATCCTGTGTGGATTATGTTTTGCTTTCCTTTGTGGATTGTGTTGTACTATCATGTGTGGATTTACGTTTTTCTTTCCTGTGTGGACTGGGTTGTACATGAGCACAGAGGTTGGAGCCGATCGGGAATTGATGACTTAGGTATATGTATGGGCATATACCTAAGAAGTGTCGGATGTTACTTCATTACTGTATCTTTCCATTGTGGTTTATCCTTTGTGGATTTCGGGAGACCATCAGGGGTCTCGGGGTCCCTACCGAGTAGCTTATGCTCACCCCTGCACGGGCTATGCGCACCCTTCAGGTGGGACTTCCAGAGGACGGCTCGACTCTGCGGCTCTTCTTTTCGGTTGCTGTTTTCCCCTTTCAGTTGTACTTTACAGTTGGGCTTGTATTTCCGGACCCTTTTACTTTCAGCACAGCTTGTTACAGTTTTTACTTAGTGTTTCCTCTTTCCTCTTGCTTACTCTATGGTGGTTGTTTACTTTACAAAGGCAAGGCCTCCCCTGTTTATCGGGACTTACGCCTTGGTGCTAGTCGCCAGCCCCTGGCCATTGGAAGGTGGGCTTGGGGTAGTCACGGCACGGGCCCCGAGGACGGTTCGTGACACTACTCACCCTTCAATAAGAAAATCACCACCCCATGCTAACACATATTATCATTCACCACATATGAAATCAAGGACTACCCCACTAATTCCTATGTGAAAACTACATATCATTAGATCTCCCACCATGCCCTTTCATTTGGGTCACATAATGTTCATAAATCATGGGGCATCATATATTCTCTAATCTCACCCAATAATGTCAAAATTCCATACCCACCACCGAACACCCACTTGAGGGTAATTCTGGATTGAAATTGAAAGGATGATAGGTTAAATCATCATGGATGAGATTTTTTTTGTCTTTTTTTAATATATATAATAAAAATATGATTGGTCAAAATATAAATCATAGTTGGAATACCAGTCACCTTTTTTAAAGTTATTAATCATAATTAAATAAACTGATAAAAAAAACTAAATTATAATATATTATATTTGATCGAAATATTTGTTACATAAAATTATAAATATTTATTAGGATTTAATTAGGATATCATTGTCATCCTATGAGGAATAGGGTGTCCTGCTTGAGTGATTGGGCCCATGAAATGGGATATTTACATATATCTATTATTTTAATCAAAACCCATTTAGTTTTCTTCTATATATTTAGGAAAATTTTAACATTTGTGAGAATATGTTGAAGAATTATTATATTCCATTTCTATCAATTAATCAAGGAAATTTATTTCTTTTTATTGTTATGAATCCATAACCAATGATATAAAAATAAATCTTGTGACTATAAGAACATTCTATATTATAGATTAATGACTTTTGATGTGGACCCCCTCAATGTCAGATAACATAATAACAAGTGAATTACTAAGTGAAATTTTACTAGAAATGGGCTGGTGTGGGATATATGCATGATAAGTGTAACATTCCAAGTAATTAATGAATAATAGATATTTTTATCTATGTCTATTAATGAATTAGATAGTGTTTTAGAAGCTTAAAATGAAAATAAATCCAATCTTAAGCATGGAATACACTAATATTCTTAAAAGATTGTTTTTCTGCATTTTGATGGCAAACCTTTTTAAATCAAAATTTTGACGATTTTATAATCTATATTTTTCAAAATAAACATATTCATTATGATTGGGACATTGAAATTTACATTGGATAAATTTTTGGTATTTTTTTGACAATGATCATTTTTTAATGAATAGTGAAAAGTACTGCATTTTACATCAAAACTGCTTTTTCATTTAATTTAATTATATAGTTAGATTATATTTTTAATTGGTATTAAAGTTTAATCTGAATATATTTTTACCATTTAATCCAATGGTGGTCATTAGGATTAATTTCACTTTGAAATTGGTCATAAACTAATGCCAAACTTTTCATAGATATTGTTTCAAAAAAACCCGCTATTTGTTTTGACAACGGGAATTATTTTTAAATCAATTATTGCAATTTATGTGTTTGGAATTGGTAAAATGGATTAAATATTTGGAATCATAAGGACCAAATTATGTAATTAAGACTCTTTTGTTTTTGGACATTATGAATAGTAATGACTGTATTTATCTTAAATTATCTTGATTAATGAGTAATCGGGTAGTTAGGGATAATAAAAGAATATCATAATAATACAGAAATAACACCAAAATGTGTCCTAAGGCTACTGGTTGTCTCATGACCGACCATGGGATGCCTTGTGCCAAAGTTGGGGGCCCCATGGAATCACTTTTGTGAGAAAGTGACTTTTTGTCTCTTTATTTTTAAAGAATGTTAAATGTAATAAAGAATGTATCACCTAAGTAAAATATTTTAAATTTTGTCTAAATAAATGATATTTTGGACTATAAATATTCATTAGAAATATAATACTATTTCCTACATCATGATAGTTTTTTTATAATTTTTAGACATTATATTTATTGAATTATTTATGACATCATGATGATGCAGCGATTACCTCATTAATAAAGGATTTAAATAAAATGGAAATATAATGTAAACTCCAAGACCTACACATGTCCAAAACCTATTTTATGGGTGGATTTGGAAACCTTATCACATTATCCACTAAGTAATTTAATGTGGGACCTTTTAAATCCGAAACTCATTTTCAAATAAAGTATCATTTGCTTACTTTCCAAGAGTGCCCATCCTCTTCTCTTATAAAAGGCCCCCACCTATACCTCCATACCCACACTTCCAAAGCCTTTGGCTCGGCCAACCTCTGCCCATTTTGTCTCTCCACATCCCTCTCTAACTCCTTGAATCCCCACTTTGGGTAGAATATTTTCCAAGGAAGCCTTTGAGCTCAAATCAAAGGAAGTTACACGATTTGAAGGTAATGTCTTCACTTGTGTCCATTTGGTTTATTTTGCTTCTCCAACCCCCTAAACTCTTTTTATTAATTTATTTTGTAACAAATACAGTATCTTAAATATACTAGGATGTTGTTATAAAATGTATTCATGATACACTTACACACACCTACATATAATGGTTAAAGAACATACTGTTTTCTTGGATGGAAAATTTCTGCCTCCCAAAACGATGATTGTTCAACATTCTTCTAACACATTAAAAGGTGGCCATTAAGATGACACTATATTTATATATGATATATAATATGTTTATGTTTTACTTAAGCTTCTGTATTTTTCATTTATGGAATACCTTTATGGTTTCCATTATGGGTAAACACGATATCTTAATTTAAGGAAGTGTGGACTACCGCCCCATCAAAGTGATTTGATTCGTTAAAACCATATGTGGTATGTATAAAGGATATATTAAATGATATTATATATGATAACATACTGGAATTAAAATAATATTATGTATCATTATGTTTTAATTCCATTAAATATGAGATAGAAATGGAAGTAGCGTTCATGTGTACGTACTACTTACCGTCTCCATGAATGGTACATTTCATTTCTTATCTCAAAATGTTGTGTACTATTATAAGTACATATATATAATGGATATATATATAATATATTACATCTAAATTATTGATATAATTATTGAATTATAATATATATATATCTATCATTTTTTTAATTCCATTAATATGACAAAAAATGAAAGTAGCGTTCATGCGTACGTACGGCCTACCGTCTCCATGAACAGCGCTTTTAATTTTTATCTCCAAATGCAATGGAATAGTATTAAATGAATATATACTAGATATATAAGATATTTAAAACATCAATACTATTCTGGATATTATGTACCTATAACTACATGGAAAATTATTTTCCAACAAGTTAAATTTTTGACTCAAGTACCAATGATCGTTTAAAGGACCGTTATTAACTAAATTAATTAAATAGTGTTCAAGACATGGTAATAAGTGATATAAAAGGAATAATGAACTTGAAAAATGTTCTTAAGTATGTAGAAATTAAAAAAAGTTTATTATTCGGGAATATAAAGAAACTAACAAGACATGTTGGACTTGAGGTAAGGTATCCTACTCCTCTCTTTCTTTTTAAGTACGCCCTTTTATGTCATTCCTTTTAAGCTCAAATTTCTTGTGATTGGGATGTTATTTTATATTAATCTTACTGTAATTTTTATGTTCATATTATTAGAGACCCTATTTCCTCTCATCAATCTATTTGGAAGTTTTATGTGGCGCCGTTAGGTTTGCGAGTCTTCGTAAGGGATTTTTCATCTCACATTTATTCCCGTGATATTTATGCTACATTTGTCACAATTTCCTTTGAGTGGTGTATGTACTTCCCATTATTATACACTTTGTGTAGTATAATTTCATTTATAAGTATTCACATCTTCATTGTATGACCCTTCTTCCATGGGGTGTACGTTTCGAATGTTACCCAACTCGGTAAGGGGACCTTTCACCCTCCACTTTTTTAAAAGACTTCGTTTGTTATGTCTTTTAATTCACATACTATTATGTTGGGATATGTTCTTTTATATCCTTATTGATGTAAATTTTATTTCCAAGTGATGAGATGCCCTTTTTATCTCTCATCAACTCGTTTTCTGAATTTTGATGTGATGCTATTAGGCTATCGAATTTTACCAAGGGAACTTTTTTACCCAATTTTGATTTCTTTGGGTTCAACATATAGTTATTGAATATGTCATCATTTGAATATGTTTGAATGACATTTTATTGTTTTAAACTTAATATCCACTTATATTGGGTGTATTTATATTTGTCACACATAAATTTGAGAATGATTTATCCCTAATTTAAGGATACATTCTTTATAAGGGATTTCATCACATTTGACATTTCTATTGAGAGTTCATTGTTTTTATGCACCAATTTACTCTTATATGGAGTATATACTGTCCTTTGGAATATTATATCATGAATCCATTTATTCTCATGATATTATAATGTTCTGACTAAATGTTATTCCTCAATTATTGTATTCAAGTGTCTCTAATTTTGGTAAAACCCCTTTAACCAAAATATAGCTTTAAATGTTTTAATTATTTGTTCTTATTAATATCCATGTTTCCAAAATGGTTTTAAGGATTTATTTATATGGATATTAGTGGTTTAAAATTTTAAAATCGACAAGGTAGTATGGGACACTTTGAATCAAAAATCTCTTTATTAAATGTTTTAAATGGTTTTGGAAATGGTTTCTTTTTTAATGGATTCATTATTTCAATATACTAAAATGTTATATTGTGATTGAAATGTGGAAATGATATGTTTCCTTTATGCATGTTTTATGTGATACGATTATGTTGAGGTTCTTGGGCATTATTATGAGGACGAGTGGTTCTGTGATAAACTAAGGGTGGGTGACCCCGATATAGCTCTCCAATGCATTGGGTAACGTGAAGGAGTGAAACGTTAAGGTTTCTCCGAATAGATTTAGGGAATATACTGTGGTGGGTATTCCAAACGTAACCAAGAGGTTTACTCCATACGTAAGAATGTTATGAATTCCTCAAGTTAACTTTTATGTCTTATGATTTCTATGATTTATTCATGATTTGATGAGGTATGTTAAAGTTCCTATGTTTTATGGGTAATGTATGATTTCATTCTTATGTATATATGAACTCATGTTTCCTTTCCATATTTTTATATCCCTTACTGAGCTTTTTATGCTCATCCCATGTTTTTTGAATTGTTTTTCACAGGTCAAGGAAAAGGTACATGTAGGGATGATAGTGTCAAGGATATGTCAAGAAAGAATCCATGTTTTATTTTAAATATGTTTCCATTGATGGGAAGAATGAATAATGTCTTTTATGTAACCACTTTGTTTAAATGTGGAATGTAATGAATGTTTCATGATCTAATTCTCTAAAACTCTAAACCTGAAAAGATCCTCAATGTGTAATCTTTTAATAACTCAAGATTATATAAGGTTTAAGTCCGGGGCCTCATAGTTGGTATCAAAGGTCGGTTTAAATAATATTAAGAGCTAGAAAATTGTTAAATTATAAGTTAATTTATGGTATGACTGGAATGATATAGCATTTTAAGATTACCATGTTGCTTCACCTAAGGTATTTCAGTGTTAAGAATGGTTTTTCATAGAGGATACAAAGAATCTTTTTATGGGAAGGCATATAGAGGGAAATGACCTTTCAAATCAGTATCCTGAGATGGTCAGAATCAGAACTAAACAGTTTTTTGCGGTGAGGGCTCAGTTGACTCTGGTGAAAAATGTTGGTAGTTTTCATTGATGATATTTTGGTGTTTTCTAAAAGTAAAGAGGAGCATGAAAGTCATTTAAGGGTTATCTTGCAAACCTTAAAAGAAAAGAAAATATATGGAAAATTCATCAAGTGTGAGTTTTGGTTACAACAAATTTCTTTCCTGGGTCACATTGTTTGAAAAGATGGCATAACTGTTGATCCTGCTAAAACAAAAGTTGTTGAAGAATGGTAAAGACCCAAAAATGTAAACGAGATCCGTAGTTATCTTGGTTTGGAAGGTTACTACTGAAGGTTTGATGAAATTTTTTCACGGTTATCTAGTCCAATGACTAAGCTAACTTGTAAGGGTGTTAAGTTCATCTGGAAAAAAGAATTTGATGATTTTTTTCAGGAGTTGAAAATAGGATTGGTGAATGCTCCAGTTTTGGAACTTCCTTCTAGGAATGGTGAGTTTGTTATATACAATGATGCTTCATTGAAAGGACTTGGTTGTGTCCTAATGCAGAATGATCTGGTAATTGCTTATGCTTCACGTCAGTTGAAAACTCATGAGGTAAATTACCCTACACATGATTTGGAATTAGCTGCTGTTGTTTTTTCTTTAAAAATATGGAGGCATCATTTTTATGGTGTAAAGTGTGAAATATATATCGATCAAAAAAGTTTAAAGTATATATTCAATCAGAATGAATTGAACATGAGACAAAGGAGATGGCTAGAATTAATCAAGGATTATGATTGTACAATTCATTACCATCCAGGAATAGAAAATAAAGTGGCTGATGCTTTGAGTCGAAAAAGTAATGCTTCATTATCCATACTACGTCTGGAACGTGATCCTTTGGTTAGGGATTTGATGAAATTTGGAATAGAAGTTGTTGGTGAAGGATGTTCTTCTACTTTGTTTCAGGTATCAGTGAGATCATTTCTATCAGACCGAATCACGCAAGCACATAAGCAAGACAGTGAGTGGTAGAAAAAGGTAGAGCTGGTTCAGAAAGGTAAGTTGCCTGAATTCATCATTGATAATGATTGCGTTTTGAGATTTGGGAAGAGATTGTGTGTGCCTTATGATTCACAGTTGAAGAGAGAGTTGTTATGTGAAGCTCATAGTTCTCTGTTTTCAGTTAATCCAGGCAGTACTAAGATGTATAGAGATCTTCGGGAGTATTACTGGTGGGATAGAATGAAAATAGATATTGCTGATTTTACTATGAAGTGTTTGACTTGTCAGTAGGTTAAAGCAGAGCAGCAGTTACCGAATATGATACTTCAGCCTTTACCAGTGCCAGAGTGGAAATGGGAGAATATATCCATGGTCTTTTTTGTGAGATTACCGAAGACATCTCGAGGTAATAATGCAATCTGGGTTATTGTTGATCTCTTGACCAAATCTGCTCATTTCCTCCCTATGTTAGATAATTTTTCCCTAGATCAACTTTCCCATTTTTATTTTAAAGAGATAGTCAGGTTACATGGAGTTTCTATCTCCATTGTATCTGACCGTGATCCCAGGTTCACTTCTAACTTTTGGAAAGGCCTTCAGAAGTCGTTGGGTACTGAATTCAATTTTAGCACAGCTTTTCATCCTCAGTCAGATGGGAAGTCAGAACGAACAATTCAGACCTTGGAGGATATGCTACGTGACTGCTCTATTGATTATCAGGGAAGTTGGGACCAAAATCTTTCTTTGGTTGAGTTTTCATATAATAAGAGTTTTCATTCCGGTATACATATGGCACCATTTGAGGCGTTATATGGTAAACGGTGTCGAACTCCAGCTTTCTGGGATGAAGTGGGTGAAAGGAAGTTGATGGGACCAGAATTGGTAGAAGAGTTGGCAGAAAAAGTTCAGCTGATACAGAAACACATGAGAACAGCTCAGAGTAGGCAGAATAGTTATGCGTACAACAGGACGAAGGATCCCCCTTTTGAGATAGGTGATAATGTTTTTCTCAAAGTCTCACCATGGAAAAGTGTGATGCGATTTAGTAAGAAAGGAAAGATGAGTCCAAGGTTCATTAGTCCATATGAAATTTTGGAGAGAGTTGGATCAGTTGCATACTGGGTGGATTTACCTCCGAGTTTATCTTATGTACACAATTTGTTTCACGTTTCGATGTTGAGAAAGTATATGCCAGATCCATCTCATGTTTTGAGTCCAGAGGTAGTTCAGTTGGAAGAGAACCTATCTTATGAGGAACAACCGGTCCAGATTCATGACCACATGGAGAAAGTATTACGGAATAAGGTGATTAATCAGGTAAAGGTTTTGTGTAAAAACCACATGATGGAAGAGGCAATATGGGAATCTGAAAATGCAATGAGGGATAAGTACCCCCATTTATTCAATAAGTAAATAAATTGCGGGGAAACAATTTTTTAAAGGGGGGAAGGATGTAACATCCCAAGTAAGTAATGAATAGTAGATATTTTTATCTATGTCTATTAATGAATTAGATAGTGTTTTAGAAGCTTAAAATGAAAATAAATCCAATCTTAAGCTTGAAATACACTAATATTCTTAAAATATTGTTTTACTGCGTTTTGATGGAAAACCTTTTTTAAATCAAACTTTTGACAATTTTATAATCTATATTTGTCAAAATAAAAATATTAATTATGATTGGGACATTGAAATTTAAATTGGATAAATTTTTGGTATTTTTCTGACAATGTTCTTTTTTTAATGAATAGTGAGAAATACTGCATTTTACATCAAAATTTCTTTTTCATTTAATTTATTTATATGGTTAGATTATATTTTTAATCGGACTTAAAGTGTAATATGAATATATTTTTATCATTTAATCCAATGGTGGTCATTAGGATTAATTTCTATTTGAAATTGGTCATAAACTAATGCCAAACCTTTCATAGATATTGTTTCAAAAAAACCCGCTATTTGTTTTGACAACGGGAATTATTTTTAAATAATTTATTGAAATTTATGTGTTTGGAATTTGGTAAAATGGATTACATATTTGTAATTATAATTACAAATTATGTAATTAATACTCTTTTGTTTTTGGACATTATGAATAGTAACGACGGTAATTATCTTCAATTATCTTGATTAATGAGTAATCGGGTAGTTAAGGATAATAAAATAATATCATAATAATAAAAAATGACACCAAAATGTGTCCTAAGGCTATTGGTTGTCTCATGGCCGACCATGGGATGCCTTGTGCCAAACTTGGGGGCCCCATGAAATCACTTTTGTGAGAAAGTGACTTTTTTTCTCTTTATTTTTAAAGAATGTAAAATGTAACAAAGATTGTATCACCTAAGTAAAATATTTTTAATTTTTTCTACATAAATTATATTTTGGACTATAAATATTCATTATAAAGATAAAACAATTACCTACATCATGAATTTTCTTTATAATTTATAGACATTAAATTTATTGAATTATTTATGACATCATTATGTTGCAGCGATTACCTCATTAATAAAGGATTCAAATAAAATGGAAATATAATGTAAAATCTAAGACCTAAACATGTCCGAAACCTATTGTATGTGTGGATTTCGAACCCTTATCACCTTATCCACGAAATATTTCAATCTGGGACCTTTTAAATCCGTAACTCATTTTCAAATAATGTAACATTTGCTAACATTCCAAAGGTGCCCCTCCTCTCCTCTTATAAAAAGCCCCACCTCTACCTATTTCCCACACTTCCAAAGCCTTTGGATTGGCCAAACTCTAACCATTTTGTCTCTACACATCCCTCTATAACTCTTTGAAACCTCACATTGGGCAGAATCCTTTCCAAGTAAACCTTTGAGCTCAAATCAAAGGAAGTTACCCGATTTAAAGGTAATGTCTTTACTTGTGTCCTTTTGTTTTATTTTTCTTCTCCAACCCCCTAAACTCTTTTTATTCATTAATTTTGTATCAAATCCAGTATCTTCTATATACTAGGATGTTTTTATAAGAAGGATTAGAGCAACACTTACACACATCTACATCTAATGGTTAAATAACATACTATTTTCGTGGATAGAGAATTTCTACCTCCCGAAACGATGATTGTTCAACATCCTTCTAACAACTTCAAAGGTGACCATTAAGATTACAATATACTTATATATGATATATAATATGTTTATGTTTTACTTAAGCTTATGTATTTTTCATTTGTGGCATACCATTATGGTTTCCATTATGGGTAAACGTGATATCTTCATTTAAGGAAGTGCGGACTATCGCCCCCTCAATGCGAGTTGATTCGTTGATACCATACGTGGTACGTATAAAGGATATATTTAATGATAATATATATGATACCATAATGCAATTAAAATACTATTATGTATCATTAAGTTTTAATTCCATTAAATATGAGATAGAAATGGAAATAGCATTCATGCGTACGTACGGCTTACCGTCTCCATGAGCGGTACATTTCATTTCTTATCTCAAAATGTTATGTACTATTTTAAGTACATATATTTAATGGATATATATGTAATATATTACATCTAAATTATGGATATCATTCTGGAATTATAACATATATATATCTATCATTTTGTTTTAATTCCATTAATATGAAAAAAAATGAAAGTGGCGTTCATGCGTACGTACGGCCTACCGACTCCATGAACGGTGCTTTTAATTTTTATCTCCAAATGCTATGGAATAGTATTAAATGAATATATACTGGATATATATGATATTTAAAACATCAATACTATTCTGGATATGATGTACCTATAACTACATGGAAAATTATTTTCCAACAAATTCAATTTTTGACTTAAGTACCAATGATCGTTTAAACGACCGTTATTAACTAAAATAATTACATAGTGTTCATGACATCGTAATAAGTGATATAAAAGGAATAATGAACTTGAAAATGGTTCTTAAGGAAGATTAAATTAACTCAATTTTATTATTCAGGAATATAATGAAACGAACAAGACAAGTTGGACTTGAGGTAAGGGATCCTACTCCTCTCATTCTTTTTAAGTACACCCTTTTATGTCATTCCTTTTAAGATCATATTTCTTGTGATTGGGATGTTCTTTTATATTAATCATCCTTTAATTTTTATGTTCATATGATGAGAGACCATATTTCCTCACATCAATTCATTTTGGAAGTTTTAAGTGGCATCGTTAGGCTGCCGAGTCTTCGTAAAGGATTTTTCATCTCACTTTTATTCCAGTGAGATTTATGCTACCTTTGCCACAATTTCCTTTGAGTGGTGTGTGTAACGCCCATTATTATACACTTTGTGTAGTATAAATTTATTTATGGGTATTCACATCCTCATTGTATGACCCTTCTTCCATGGGGTGTACGTTTCGAAAGTTACCAAACTCGGTAAGGGGAACTTTCACCCTCCACTTTTTAAAAGACTTCTTTTGTTATGTATTTTAATTCACATACTATTATGTTGGGATATGTTCTTTTATATCCTTATTGATGTAAATTTTATGTCCAAGTGATGATATTCCCTTTTTATCTCTCATCAACTCATATTCTGAATTTTGAAGTGATGCCATTAGGTTGTTGAATTTTGCCAAGGGAACTTTTTAACCCAATTTCGATTTCTTTGGGTTCAAAATGTAGTTATTGAATAGGTCATCCTTTGAAAATGTGTGAATGAAATTTTATTGTTTTACACTTAATATCCACTTATATTGGGTGTATTTATATTTGTCACACAAAATTTTGAGATTGATTTATCCTTAATTTAAGCATACCTTCTTTATAAGGGATTTCATCACATTTGACATTTCTATTGAGACTTCATTGTTGTTATGCACCAATTCACTCTTATATGGTGTATATACTGTCCTTTGGAATATTATATCATGAATCCATTTATTCTCATGATATTATAAAGTTCTGACTAAATGTTATTCCTCAATTATTGTATTCAAGTGACTCTAATTTTGGTAAAACCCCTTTAACCAAAATATCGCTTTAAATGTTTTAATTATTTTTTCATATTAATATCCATGTCTTCAAAATGGTTTTACGGATTTATTTATATGGAAATTAATGGTTTAAAAATTTTGAAAGCTTCAAGGTGGTATGGGACACTTTGATTCAAAAATCTCTTTATTAAATGTTTTAAATGGTTTTGGAAATGATTCTTTTTGAATGGATTCATTATTTCAATATATGAAAATGTTATATTGTGATTGAAATGTTGAAATGTTATGTTTCTTATATGAATGTTTTATGTGATATGATTATGTTGAGGTTCTTGGTCATTATTATGTGGATGGGTGGTTTTTTGATAAACTAAGGGCGGTTGATCCCGATATAGCTCTCCAATGCATTGGGTAACGCGAAGGAGTGAAACGTTAAGGTTTCTCCGAAGAGATTTAGGGAATATACTTTGGTGGGTATTCCAAACGTAACCAAGAGGGTTACTCCCTACGTAATAATGTTATGAATTCCTCAAGTTACCTTTTATGTCTTATGATTTCTATGATTTATTCATGATTTGATGAGGTATGTTAAAGTGCCTATGTTATATGGGTAAAGTATGAATTAATTATTATGTATATATGAACTCATGTTTCCTTTCCATATTTTTATAAACCTTACTAAGATTTTTATGCTCATCTCATGTTTTTTGAAATTTTTTCACAGGTCAAGGAAAAGGTACATGATGTGATGATAGTGTCAAAGATGTGTCAAGAAATAATCCATGTTTTATTTTAAATATGTTTCCATTGATGGGAAGAATGAATACTATCTTTTATGTAACCACTTTGTTTAAATGTGGAATGTAATGAAAGTTTCATGATCTAATTCTCTAAAACTCTAAACCTGAAAAGATCCTCAATGTGTAATCTTGGAATAACTCAAGATTAAGTAAGGTTTAAGGTTGGGGCCTTATAATAAGAACAATATTGACTAACATGTATGATGATATATATCAATTATTAGTGGAAATACCCTCTAATGGATTCCCACTGGTACCTTTTGAACATATATTTGACCTAGGGGAAGATGAATTGATTATTAAAAGATAAATTCCAATTTATAAAATCAATTATATACAACCAATCCATCAGATATTCACCAATTTTTCTCAAAATGGGGAGTCCTCATTATGAAAGAATACATTATAAATTATAATATAAGTATCTAAGATTGGGGATATAAACAAATGGGATAATTTCAATGTGATTAATCGGTAAATTTATCATATGGTGATAATATCATAAAATTTATAGGATTTATTAAGGTAACTTTATCAATTATATTAAAAATCCTAGGAATCGAGTCACATGAAGTGAATATTTTTAATGGTGTATGTATGAGGAACTACAATTTTTTACTATAACACAATAAGGTTAAAGGAAAAAATAATATATAAGTGACATTAGATATTGAATTTCCAAATATAGCCTTTAAGTGTTACGCATGAATCCAAATATATGAAACATTGGTTCCAACATGATTTAACCTTCTTCCATATAAACTATCCCTAAAATAGTTCATTTCACCAGGTGAAGTGAGTGGTTTGGAAAAGTATCCATCCTTGAAAAGTTAATGTTTAGTAGTTTAATATAATAAAAATAACCCTCTTTAACATCAAATATTTTGGACTTTATAATTTTAAAATTACATGAGTTTGTGTCTTAGAATTTTTTTTAAAATAGAAATAGGATATGTGATCTTAAAAAATTCTTCCCTCTATCCACTGTCATTTAGTATGGAAATATGAGGTTAAGGGGTCCAATAATGTGCATGATATCTTTTAGAACCCATCATTTTAAATAATTAAATTAGCTACCGAAATTTTAATCTAATCACACATGAGTCGCATTGAGGATTTACATAAAGTGAGTTGTGAATACGGGCATATCAGGGTTCTATACATTCATTTTTAATTAAAAAAATTCAAATTTTATTTTAATTTTTGTAATTATTTTTATCACAATTGGATATCCAACAGTCTTTTAATAGATATGTTTAACATCAATAAATAATTCATACTATGTAATTCTTAGTACTTGATAACATATTATATAAATAATCTCTAGTAATCACTCAATCATTAAATTTTGTTGACAGATTATTTAATTGGAATATTTTGATATTATAAATTATATTATAAATAAATAAGTATTAAATATTTAAATTTTAATGGTTTCTTACCAAACAAAAAACATTTCTATCTTTGTTTTCATAATAAATATCTATATAGAACTATTTTAAAATTTTACTTTATTATAAGCGTATATTTTAATCCATATCATAAACTATTCAATGTTGTTGTGTCTCTGTAAAACTGAATTTTTATTCACCTCAAAAATATATTAATAAATTTATTATAGTATTTAATGATATTATTGATTATAATAAAGAAAAATCCACCTGAATTTTAAAATTATTTTAATCATTACAATAATATAACTTGGATACATTTTTGAATACCCACATATTTAAATATAATTTATTTACATTGTATATTTTTAATGACATATATTTGAAGAGTATATGATGAATGATATATATGTATTTAATATAGACAGATTATTTGATATGAAATTTTAATTAAATATTTTTATAAAGTGACAACATGGAATTATGTCCAAGTACCCAATAATGTTTAGGGATGGAATTTGATGATATTAAAATGTATATAGTTGACTGGTTTAAAATTTAGTTTATCACCCTAATTATATTGATAAAAGAAATGATGATTTCAAAAATAGTAATAATATAAAATATGTGTTTGGGGAATAATGATTTACCATGAAAAGATATTTTTTTGAAATTTTCATTAACCCTTGTGTTTGATAATGGAGTACGATAATAATATATAAAATGATGGGATATATGTCAGGTAATAAAAATAGAGTATCTTATGAGTTGATTTTAAGGCATTTGATGCCTCTATTGTAGGTTATGTTGTTCTCTCTATATTCGATATTTTTTATATAGTGTGTTAGAAATGTTTTTTATGAAATATATAAATGAATTATGAATATATATATATGATTCAAATTAAACTATCAAAGAGTCATTCATGACTCATATAAACATCATAAGATTCATCTTGGAATAAATGGCTTGAATTTTTACCCATAATTTCATGATTTTCCCAAAAATATGTCATCCAATAAAATGAAAATAGTATGTGATAAAAGAGACCATGTGGGTCAGTATAGCCTAAGAATAGAATGAGTTTGTGCTTGAGTATGGGAGGAGGTATTCTATCAATTATTTGAGAAAACAATATAATTTTATGTTGATGAGTCTAAATGTTATTAGAGATTATCTGAATATAAATTTTGGTATTAAATATTATTAGCATTAAATTTTATTTTTATTAAAAAAATATTAAAAGAACCTGAATCAAATAAATAATGATGTGTTAAAATATCATCTATATTGAAAAAATAAAACATCAAGAAGAAAATGTATACAATCACATTATGTTTTGGACCATGAAAATTTATTAATATTTCATGTTTCAATATACTCATAATAATTTTATGGATATAGGTTTTATGTTTAAAATGATATAAGGTTCATTTTTTTCATATAAAGACCATAATTTTTTTTAGCATTATGATAGGCATAAATTTAGACATCATAATGTAATTTTTCTTATAATGAAATGTTATATTTCTATATACCATGATGGGAAATGTAAAAAAATTTGTCTTCTTTTAAGTCCTGCTGTATTATTAGATTCATTTCTTGACTCAGTTTTGAATGATTTTCATATATGTAGAACTCTTAACATTTCATTCTTTTAATGGGGAGATAATATTATCATGTATAGTGAATATATATATGTAGAAAAAACTGAATAAATAAGTAGTTACATTACGTTACTCAGGAATCATACTTTTTTGATATGTGATTAAAAATTAAAGGGGATGTATATGAATTTCAGAGTACTATATATTCTATGAGTTGAGAAACAGTGAGATACAAGAATATTCATTGTTAAACATGTAGAATATTTGACCGTAGAGTGAACCAACACAACATGGTTGTCATTATAATTTTCTGTAGAAAAAAATTAAGAGAATCTTATGATATCCACTTTTCAAATATCGTTATTGATGTTTAAAATTAATGGTTCTAGAACCTGTTGATATATCAAATTTTGACGTACGTCAAATGAAATAAGAGACTATATTCACAATTAATAATGTTATTCAGCTGATTTAGAAAACCCAAATTGAAAACATTCATATTGGAATTAATTTGTAAATATAAATATCTTTTTCTTGATCAAAATAATGTATAGTGATAATAAAAAATGTGTCTCGAAAAAAATATAAACACAACACACAGTAGGATTTATCGAGCATTGTAAATCTAATTTATTTTTTTTCCTTTTAATACATGATTTTTTGGATATTGTAATGGTTGAGTTCACATAAATTTATTAAGTTAACATAACTATAGAATAATTTTTTTATAAGAGTGGAAAATTGAAGAAAATACATAGCAAAAGTGAAATACAATGAATAACCCCCCCAATAACCCTCAATTTCCATGCATGATCCACTATTCTCTACAAGTAGTATTAGAGATATTACTATTTTTCAATGATTTAATCTACAATATTAAACCTCATATTTTTATAATAATTATAATAGTTTTTATTTGAAAAAAGATTAAGTATATTAGATATAGAACTAAAAATCATTTCATGTTCAGTATAAATTAGTTATATTGAAAAAATAACTCAATAAAATATGATGAAAAGTGGTTCAATGAAGTTGAAAATGTTTTTGAAGAATGAAAATAATGATCCCTCTTAATTATATGTTGGTCATGTTAATAATAACACATTTACTAAATCTAGTGAAAATGATTCTTTTAGGAAAAATGATCAGGATGTGTGGAGTATGAGGTGGATGAGCATATTAATATAGTTAAAATATTATAATCTCCAAATCAATTGTTAGTGTGAGGGTTCATATTTATATAATCACATATACACATGTATTATAAAATAATTTATTAATGAAATGTAATATCATGGAAGATAATTTAATGAAATTGGAAAAAAGTAGGTACAATGTTTATTTAAGGTAATCTCACAAACACCTTATGGAAGGAAAGAAGATATTGATAACACATTACTATTGAAAAAAAATATAAGAATAATAAATTAAGTAAAATGGTTGTGATAATGTTTGAATGAAACTATTTTTAATTAAATTTCCCACAGTTTTGAAAGGATAAGAATCATTAATGAATACCACTGATTCAAATTTATAAATATAACCCAAAAATAAAAAATAAATTAATAATTTCAATAAATAATGTATAAAAATTAATGTTTATGTTTCTTAATTATTAATAATTATTGAAAAAAATAATTATGTTAGATTGAGGATGAGAGTAATCCCATTAAAATATAGTGTCATGAACTGGAAGTAAAATTGTATGAATGGAAAAATACATAAGATTAAAAATTTCATACTATTTTGTGGAATGAATCTTCCACACTAGATTTTATTGAAAATAATGTCTCTAAGAATAATAAATGTAGTGGATATAATATTTCTACATCATATCATGATCAATATAAATCAATTTATTAGGAAATGTCAACATTCATTGTGAAATTTTTCAATTATATTAAATCAGTTTTGGATTGTAGATCACTTTTTAAAGTAAAATACATAATCAAATGGATGCGAAAAAATAATAATTTTCCTTAAAAAATTTCATGTACGGAGATAATATTCTATTGAAAAGATGGTTGCCAAAGAGAAAACTAAATAAGTAAGAGTAACGAAAAAAAAGAAAACATTTCTTTGTTCAACAAATATTATACATTGTGAACTAAAAAAAGATATCTAGTATTTGTTTTTAAATTTTTTACTATTTTTTGTTTGGGATCAATTAATAATAATATTTATTCTATTTATCTCCCACTGATGATTAATAAATGCAGAAATTTATATGGATCAATCCTTGTGTATGAACAAAACCTACTATAAAAATGAAAGGTTCATAGAAAATGTGTAATCTATTTATCAAATATATATTTTATATCTTTTAAATATTGTATGTATTATTATTTTTTTGGAATGAATTATCTATATTTTTTGAGTATTCCAACAAAAGAGAAATAATATTCCAAAATAAAAGTAAATGAAAATTTCACAAGTATGAGGTGGTCAGTCTCCATTGGAGAAATATAATATGAATGATGTTTGGAAACCAATTTAAATATTTTGTCTAATAATGACTAATTATTTATCCTTATGTAACATACTGCATAATTATATGAATATTGAAATACTAAAAAACCTACTTCTATTTTTGAACAAGGGGACATACCATGGAAATGGGGAAAAAATACATAAATTTATGTATAAATAGTGTTATGATAAATTAGAATACAGTACAGTACTAAATAGAAATAAAATAACTGACTTAGTTAAAATAATTATATAGAAATCATTTTACCATTATATAAATGTTTCAAATTTACCTATATAGTTTATCCAAATTTTTATACATTATCTATAAATAAAAATAAACTATATTAAGAATGAGTGAAATATAGTGACATTGTAAAAAAATGTAATCCCACTTAGAGAAATCTAATTTCATGTTATTTTATCCATAAAAGATAGCTAATAAGTTTTAGAATATTTTTTTGGGGATTTGGAAAATTTCTAAACATTTTACTATTCATAACAATTATATATTTATTAGATGATTACATACAAGGAATGAATATACATTAGTAATGAATTTATTTTTTGTATTAAAGAAAACAGGATAATCAAACACAATGAATCAATAGCTATTTGGAATTACATAAATCCCAATTTAAATATTCACATAAAAAAATATTATATCATGAATATAGATTTAAAGGTTGGAATGAAAAACAAACATGTTTTAGAAAACATTCTCATCCATAATATTTATATTTAAAAACAATTTCATCCACCTTATTCCCTTAATCTTATAAATTGTATTCTTATGATCGTAATGTATGGATTTGAAATGGTGTAATCTATCATACCTGGATATGAATAATAGAGATAAGATATTTGAAATAATCATTCTAGATTTAATAAGTTCTATATTGTTGAATTTTTGTGTGCAATAAACATAAAAAATATATAACCCTATTTATTAATTATAATAACCTTGATGAGGAAATTTTATATAGTCTCCTTGAGTGGGATATCAGTTGAGAAATCATTGAGAATAATTAAGAATAAAAATTAAAATATAAATTCTATAACATATCCAATTGTGACATAATGTATTCAATAAGAGTTTTATAGATAATAAAAAATATCATTCTCAATCTACTCCCTTTAAGAATCAATCTAAAATGAAAATCATATGTGGGAGGAGAATTTTTTTGAAGACTATTAAAGTTAGACCCCCCACAAAAATATTTATATATATTATAATTAAAAGGTAGATGAAAATGATATGAAATTAAATAATGTCTTCATAAAATATTTTGTGTGTTTTAATATCCCATTACTATCTTTTAGGTACCTTTATCCTTTTATTTTTATCATTCTGTTCTTCGATATCAATTAGGGGGATTTTGGTGACATGTTTAATTTTTTGGTAGTTTTTGGTAAATTGAATGATTGGTGCATTAATAAAAAAAATTGAACATCATCTCATGAAACTATCTTCCATGTGTTGATTTCCTAGAAGGATATGTGTTTAATCCAAGTAATGTGGCCTTCCCCTAAAATTTTGTAGCATGGGATGGTAGATAGTTCAATTTTTATTCATAAATATCTAATCATAGATATAAAACATACACCATTTTCTATTATCCTAGGAGGAATTACATGATTTCTATATGTATTATCAATCCATGTGGCCAAAACATATAAATGTCTCCAAAATTAAAATAAAGGTACAGAGGTGGGAACACATTTACTCCAAACATGTGACCTAAACCAAGAAACCATGTATTGATATTTTTATTCCCCCCAAAAATCATAATTATAAGTTAAATCCCCAAATATAGATTATAATAACCACTTATGAAACAAAATTTGAGCATATTAGTATTACTGTCTCTCTCGAGTGAATTTTATATCTTATAGCCACTTTCAATATTGCATCTATGTTTTAATTGATGTGATTGTACCAACTTTGGTAAGTGTAGCCTCACTATATCAGAATTATTAATTCATACCCCTAATATTCATTGATAAATACGAGTCATAGTATTTTTTATGGGTTGGATCATTGTTTTTATTTGACATAATTCTATGGATTCTTATTTAATATTCAGCTCCTTCAGCTCACAACTGGAGGTTCCCATTTTGGGTTATTGGTTGATCATGGGAATAAAGTTATCTTATTATAATCATGTATTCCCTATACTAAAAACCATAATTATTTTATTTATTTGAGATTTATATCGAATTAATTTAATTTAATTTATTAGTTATTATTTTTCATTTCAAAAAAGAATTAAATTGAGAAATGAAACCCTTTTTAATGGTATTTTAAATATTAGAATGATTTTTAGAATTTATTTATTGAAATGGTAGGTGATTTGATTTTACTATTTAATGATGATTCAGGATAAATTGGGAATTAAATGAAATATGATTTTGAAAAGCTTGAACAATATGAAAACCTATTGTTTGGTATTAAAATTTAAATTGAATTTTTAAACTATAATTTCAGAAATTCAACTATGATTGATGATTTGAATTGAAAATTATGAATTTCTCATTTTGATTTATTGGATGACTGATTGACAGAACATGTAAACCTGAGTAGTTATTAGATTAGTAGAATAAATATGTTGGTATTATGGCCAACTCGAAATAGATTGATTATGTAATCTCTAACTAAACCATATTTTTAATGATTTCCCCAAGTGGGGTAATGATTGATACTATATTTATGGCATGAGCCTTATGTGTGTGTGTAAAAACTGAGTTGTGATTGATAAACTTAGTAGTTCGAGGATCCCATATGTTGTAACTAATAATACTTAATAAATATGACCATAGTTATTTATTCAGATCTTGTTATTACATGATAGAGTTTATTTAACAAAATTACTCATACAAATATTCTTTAATGATTGTGCTAATTTAATACTGTTTTTTATATAATTTTCATATATTCAGTTTGAAACCTTGTTCAATTGAGAATTTAAAACAGTTCTTACATTCCCTAGTCTAATTTGTAATATATGATGTTTGGTTTATTTGTTACGGGTCTACTTATAGAACATTTGGTTATATCCAACTGGGTGATTTTTATAACACACTACTGTTTCCTTTGGGTATTATTAGATTATATTGTGTTGGTATCAGAAAATAGGAAGTTCCATGTACAGGGGTAATGTGTTCCTAACTAGGAGGACCTTAGGTGATGGTGGTGAATTATATAGATATGATCTACTCATATTACATAAATTATCAGAATTTTTAATGGTGTATATAATGCTGTTTTATTAGATGATGTAACATTTTAATCATTATTTGTATATTTTTAGGGCTCCATACTTGAGGATTATTTGGAATTCTAGTTGATCATTGTGTTATATTGCAGTATTTCATATTAATTGGTTATTCTTATTCTGAAGATTTTCCCTATATCTCTTTATTGATTACCATGCACTGTTATCTAGCCCTTGGGGATTGGGAATGTCCTTTGGGCCTTGTCTGTTTGGATCCTGCATCAATGTATGGGGGCAATTAGGTTTGTTAGTGATGCAACTCTATCAAATGAAATAGCTTGTGCATCTATCCTTTATGTAGGTATGATGTGTGGAATGACATGGCACTACAAGTAAACATATTCACTTTAATAATGCATAAATATGCCATTAACAATGCTAAAACCGTGTCTTTAATAACATAAATGATAAAGGGGGTCCCTTTTATCATTTCCAAAAAAGAACTGACAAAGAGTATCCATTGCCCAAGCTAAAAAAGAACTGATAAAATACCACTTTTAACATCTCTATATTATAATTGAAAAAGGATTGGCATGCAACAATGTTTTGTTAATATAACAGTACAACCGGCAAAACCTATAATTTCAAACATTTCTATAAAACTAGTAATTTCAAAAAATTGTATATACATCTAACTGATATCATGATTAAAAAAATTTCTTCTCATGGTATATACAATAAAACACTCCTATATAAATTTTTAAAAGTATTTTATAAAATTACATTTATAGTTATCCACCAAAAATTTAAAAACATTGTTATTTAAACTTTTGACAGCAGTGATCACCTCTAAAAATGTCTTCCCTAGGTATCAATTGCTGAAAAAATAATCTCACCCCTAGAAAAAGATTCTAATTATATAATAAAAAAATTATTTTTTAATACAATAAATAAATAAATTAAATGTTAATATGAAATAAATCATTACTAACATGTAAATATTTAATAAAAAGCGCCTTTTGGAGTTATCCCAATCACAATATGCATCGTATTGAGGTGGGGTTGGTTCCTACACATCAAAAATGAGTGATAGAACATTGTCCAAAAATATCAAAACAATGTGAATGTGTTTTCCCAGTTTTAAGTATGTCAGATGATCTTTTACTAAAATTAATGTCAATTTATATTATGAAACATTTGTAGTTACACATTTCAAACCATGTATTGTATTTAGGTGCACATGATTCCGAAATACCAGAAATTACTGATGGATCATTGTCCTAAATTATCAAAATAATCTTAATGTGTTTTTTTGGTATTTAGTCTAATAGTTGTGGTTTTTTATTAAAATGTCATTCTGAACTATAAACACGCATTATGAGTCATACCAGTTGCATTATGAAACAGTTTGACATGATACTTCTTCATACACTTTAGAAATGACTTATAAATTGTTTTCCTAAATTATCATGAAAATTGCACTTCATTTTCATGGTTTTTAGAGAGATACGCATTTTGAACTAAAAAAAATTTAAAATATTAACAGAACCTTTTGTTCAAAACAGCCACACAATGAATCAGATTGAGCTCTGATTGATTTATACACAAAACCAATTATTCATGTATTATTTCATTATGTATCAAATCAATACTAATGTGTTTTATCTATTTTTAGTATCATTGTTTTTCTTTTTTAATTATATTAATGTCAATTTTAAATAAAAATATTCCCTTAGAGTCATACCAGTCTAATAATGAATCATAATGAGGTGTGTTTGACACTTACAAGTCACAAATCACTAATGGATCATTGTCATAAAATATAAAAAATATTGAAATTCATTTTCTCAATTTTTAGCATGTCACCTGTTATATTAACTATAATTAATATCAATTTTATATAGATACATTCAGTTATATCAGTCACATCATGCATCATATTGAAGCACTAATTATTCTAACCTATCAAAAATTATTTATAGATTATCTTCCTATAGTATTAAAACAATCCAAATGTGTTTTCCTATTTTTCTGTATTCTAGTTGTGTTTTTTTTAATAAAATGTAATTTTAAAATTGAAACATACAATATGAGTCCTATTTGTCGTATCGTATGTCAGTTTTTTGTTATACTACATCAAACACTTAAAAAATAACTTTTGTATCACTGTAAATTTTTTTTAACACAATTCATGCAAGTTATCTCTTTTATTGGGGTACACTTTTTTAACTAAAATATGAATTATAAACACTTTTTAAACACATTGAGTCATACTGATCACACGATGCATCATATTGTGTTTTAATTGACTCCTACAAGTCAGAATTGGCCAATGGATAAGTCTCTTAAAAAATAAAATCAATATGAATGAATTTTTTTGGTATTTATTATGATAATTTTCTTTATAAAAAATTAAAGTCATTTTGTTTAAAAAATAGTGAAACTCTGAGTTATACTAGTCACATCGTACATCAAATTGGGTTTCATGATATTACTACATGACAAATATGGCATATAGATCATTTTAATAAAGTATGAAAACCATAAAAATGTGTTCCCTTGATTTTCAACAATTTAGAAGTGTTTTTTAATAAAAAGTAATTTCAAATTATAAACACGATTTATGAGACATATCGATCACATAATGTGTCAGTTTTATGTGAGACTTCTCAATACACATTAAAAATTACTTTTGAATCATTTTCATAAATTATAAAGACAATGTAACTTTCATTCCTTGGTTTTTAGTGAGGGAATCATTTTGAACTGAAATGTCTATTATAAACTAATAACAGACACATTGAGTCAATGTGGTCAAACCGTGAATCAAATTGAGGTGTGATGGATTCCTACACATCAAAAATAACTAATGGATAAATTTCCTAAAGTATTAAGACAATATGAATGGTTTATATTGTTTTTCAGTATGTCACTTGATCTTTTTTATTAACTAAATAGTAATTTTAAATAAAATGACTCAATTTGAGTCATACCAGTAACATTATGCATCATATTTATGTGATGATCACTATTATAAGTCAAAAATATATCATGGATCATTTTCATAAAATATAAAAAAATCAAATTCATTTGATCAGTATTCAGATAGCACTTGTGTTTTTTTAAATGTCATTTAAAACTAGAAACATGCATTTTGAGTCATACTGATTTCGTTGTGCGTTGGAATGAAACATGACTACTTCATTGACATACCAAATTACATTTGAATAATTTTCCAAAATAATCAATATAATCAAAGTTAATTTTTAGGGTTTTCAGTGAGTGACACTTTTTGAAATAAAATATCAAGTTCAAACTCGTAATAGACACTTAAGGACATAATAGTCACACCATGTGATAGATTTTTTTGTATTTGATTCCAACACAACATTAATGACTCAAGGGTCACTAAAATAATTTAGTAAAATAATATGAATGTGTTTTATTAGTTTTTAGTATACCCCTTACTATTTTTACTCAAATTAATGTAAATTTAAAATAAAAAAGACACACTTTGGGCCATACCAGTCAAATCGTGCACTATATTATGGTGTGGTAGACTCCTGCATGTAAAAAATGAACCGTGGATAATTATCCTAGAATATAAAAACAATACAAATTAATTTTCATGATTTTTATTGTACACTTTTCGTTATTACTAACATTAATATCATTTTTGAATAGAAACTTATTGTTATACTGGAAACATTGTACATCACATTTAGGTGTTGTTGATACATACATGTCACCAACAACTTATATATAATTTTAAATAATTATCAACACAATCTAAATGTTTTTTTCTCTATTTTCAGGTTTTTAGTTGTGTTTTGTTAATTAATATATCATTTCAAAATAGAAACACTCATTTTGAGTCATAACGGTCATGTCATGTGACATCAAGACTTAATATTACATCATACACGTAAAAAATTACCATTTAATCCCTATCCTAAATTATCAATACAATGTAAGTAATTTTTTTGGTATTTACTGAGTGACACTTTTAAAATTTATTTGTGAAAAATTTATTTTAGATGAAATTTTAATATTATGATAAAAAATTCTATATTAAAAAATCATTAACTTCTCAATGAATTATTAGTTGTAGCCACGAAGCCTTAACTTCCAAAAAAATGGGTAACCTTGAATGAACTAACCCTAAAATGAAAAAAATAAACTTTTATAAGAAAACAATTCTTATGTGAGTAAAACATAAAATATTAAAATTAAACATAAATATGAAACAATCCAGTACTTCAATAGAAGTCACATCTTCATGATATTTTTGTACAATCTTCCATCATGTTTGTTGCCCATTCCTTTCATAGCTCATCTATATTATCTTATGATTGTGAGTTTATTTGAAATCCATAGTATTACTGGAAAAATATAAATATACAATGGATTAATAAATATATTAAATTAAATAGTAATTATCTATGAAAATTCCTTTTCAGCGATGCTATTTTATTCAACGAATATGATCTATCTCACTAATTTACATACATAATTACAACAATATTTACCATTGGTTTGATTTGGACATTGTATAATCATTGAGGAGAATGAATAATTAATTCTGATATGTTTTTGTGTAGTTAAATATATATAATTATTGAAGATTATTTGTAAACATATATAAAATATTTAAACATATATAAAAATATTAGTTATTTAGTTGTAAATAATATATATATATTGACTATTACAAAATTATTATTAATATATTTATTACATTTATAATTATAATTATAAATAAATAAATATTTATTTATAATCATAAATATAAAAATAAAAATAAAAATAATTATAATTATTTAAATAGTAATGAAAGTAAAATAATTATATTAATTATATATATATTTTATAATTTCATATTTATTTAAATATATATATATATTTATTTATATTTATGACTATAAATAATTATATATATATATATAATTATAATTATCTTTATATATATAGATAATATTTATTTTAATTTTATATTTATAAAAAAGTTATTAATTTTATGTCTTTAGTAGCACTAAAAATGCGCAGATAATGGTTCGTTTTATCAGCACTTTATATTTTTGCTTTCCTGAAAAATTTCTTTATGATTGCTTTCCAAAAAGCATGGATAAAATCATGTTGTGTTTTCACAAATTTAACCCTAGCTGATCCACTTACCTCTCAACCCTCAAGATTCCATGGACTTCGAGCTCCATCACCGCATTTTCTTTAATTGCCACATCCACCTCCATCCATGCCTCCACCTCTGTTTCCACTGTCTCTACCTCCATTTCTCCTTTCTCTGATGCCCCCACCTCCACTTTTTCCACTACCGCCTCAACCTTCACATCCACTTCCGCTACTTCAGCCACCTCCATCCCCGCCTCCACAACCCCCTTCTCCACCACCCCTACCTCTGTTGACCCTCTTTGCCCTTGTTTTACCCATTTCCCCTACACCCGTCGACGCTGCTTCTGTCACCACCACTGCTGCCTCCTGCCACAACCTCTATTGTACCCTTTGTCCCTACCACAACAATTTATGATTCTAACATTCTAAATATATTTTTATATTATTTGTGCATATGTAGTCTCAATGGTATATATGATCTTTTACAAATAGTGGTCATCCTTGGTTCATTAATACGGAAAGTGTGAATTTTACCTCTAATATGGAAGAGATTTTGCAGGATTTCTACTAATCCTTCATTAGTTGGTGATATTATCCATTTGATATATGTAATATATATCGTGGTATTTACTAATGTAGTGATTAATCAAAATAATTTTGCATTATATGATATCTAGGTTAGATAAGAACGATGATAGATTAAACTCTATGATGCGAGAGTACATCAAAATAGAAAACTCTATCTTCATTATTTTTAATGTGAAAATTATATTGATTTCACTTATTTATGGTGAAAAAGAAATAATCATAAAAGGTCAAAATTATAATAAAATATTATCTTAAATTATTTATGATCTTTTGTAGTTGTTGAATTTATAAACATGATAAGAATAAAACAAAGACTCATCCACTAAACCAAGAATGAAAAACATCGTACTCTTGTTCAAACCTGGATTCCTTGTAACGCCTTTATAATTTTCTTCACATTGATGTAATTATTTTTAAAATAACATACAAGTAGGATGAAAAAACTAAATAATGATGAAACATCATTCCACAAAAAGGCACAAGATATGTAGATATTACATCCAAGAATTCATAATATTTATGTTCATAAAAACTATATCCTTTTCATAGACTTATTTATATTTGGATCAACTCCTTAAGAGAAAAACATGGGTTTCATTGAATCAGTTATTCAAAATTGATCATAAGAGAAGCATAAAACCCTAATAGTATTGGATATGAAGAGATAAAATGTGCCAACAGTGAATATAAGTTAAAGGGACCCTCTCAAGGATAAAAATTTACTTGGATCATTAGACTGATCCAATAATAAGTGAGAATCAATATTTATTACATCCTTTGGTTTCCTATGAGCATTTTACTTCATCCCATTTGTGTAAGAACCACCAATATTAAATACCAGTAAGTTAAAATTTGGAAAATATATTTTTTTTAAATTAAATTCATTAGAAACCACTATAAAGCATTAAAATTGACATGAATCCTCTTTTAATGAAAGGATATCATTGTATTAATCATTCATTATAAAATATAATCAATAATCATCAATTATTCATTAAAAATATTCAATAATATCAAATATTATCAATATCATATTTACATACTATAGTTAAGGATTTGGTTTTACACATAAGCACAAACTTCAAGTAAAACAAGATAGGAATGTCATAATGATCCAAAAAAATCCTCTAATATTTCATATAATTAAATATTAGTTCCCTGAGCTAAGCTATGTTTTCTAATAACTAATAATAAATATTGATATATTCTCCAAATTATAAGGATAGACAAATTAAATACTCAATGATGATAACCGTGGTCGGTAAATGATCTAGTGGTGCTTTCATGATACTCAGGATTAGCTTGAAAAATACATTAATTCAATGCTTAGATAATTTATGTCGGCCTCAAGAACTAGATACTTGGGTACTAACTTGATCTGACGTTGAGTGCTAGCAAACATCATCAATAATATATTATTATAATACATTATATTTATTCAATATATATGAATTTAATTTCACTCTATATCTTTATATCTCAATAAAACACATGTCAATACCTAAATTATTCAGTATGGGTGACCTTAATAGTATGATGACCATAGATTATCTTCTGTATGATTAAAAAAATATAGCTGACCCTAATAGTTTGGTTTTAAAACCATATGTGAACATTAGGATACAATTGATTGTGTAATCCAAATGGAAATGTACCCTAATGAATAGAGGTGAGATAATTTATAAAATGAATTTGGACAACAATAGTAATCTCTATATCATATTTGATTTATACACCCTATATAGCTCCTAATGAATTGTGATTACCTACGAATTCTGATAATCCTTGATAAAATCTTCAATACAATTGTCCATGATAAGAACATGAACTATTTTATTCCCATAGTCCATGATCCCGATATATGTATGTGTTCCATTTAATAGAACAGTATGTGGCCATATTCAAGTTCGTATGGGAGATATATTGATTCCTTGATTTCATATTTTGGACTGACCTCAATATTCACTTTTATACTATTTTCCCTAAAATTTTAATCTTATATTGTCCATTATATGAAAATTCATGTCAGTTATTCTATATTATACTATTTTAGTAGTTTATTTTTTTCGGTTTGGAAAATTTATATTTTTTATCAAAAAAACATAATTTTATTGAGTTGGTTTATTTAAAAAAAAATATGTGACGGAATGGAAAATATTTTATGGTTGGTAAATGTTTTAAATATTTTTCCCTTCTCTTTCATTTTGACATGAATGTTTTTGTATTAAAATTAAAAGTGTATTTTTATAAATGCATTAATTTTGGAAACCATGTGTGAACATTTCTTTGTATGAATGAATTTATTTTAATTTGAAATATTCGAGATATAGTTTATTTAATTATAAAAATTAAAGATAATTTTTGGAATTTTTTGATACTTTTTAGCATTAAAAATATAGACATAATTTTAAATAATAAAGATTGTTTTCAAAGTGAGCATGTATTTGTAAAAAAGTTTTTTTAGAACTGATTTGTTTAATTTAAAAATTATGAGTTATTTTAATGTGGAATTTGTGTAAATGGATGGTTATAATGGGATTTGATGTGTGATTTCATAAATCACTTTCAATGGAAATATGAAATATATTTTTTATATAATTTTATAATTTTATAATTTTATAATTTTATAATTTTATAATTTTATTATTTTATATAATTAGTAAAAGTGTTAAATTATAAAGAGAAGACAAGTATACTGATAATAACACAATGGAAAGGACACGTCACTAACACTATCAAACCCATATGATATCCCAAAAATTATAACTCATACAAAAATAGAATTAATTTTTAACCCTATAACAAAATATGAACCTACTTTGCATCCAACATCACCTTCATGGATTAAATTAGGGGTGTACTCTAAAATTACATCTATTTTTTGGATTGATGATAGCTTCTAATCGGATGAGTCGTAGATAAAAAAATCAATAACAACTATAATTCAAATCTACATTTCTCATTATCTGAGAGGCCCATTTTGTGTATTTATTAAATATTAATATTATTTAATTAAATAGCATGGATAAGAATTAATAATGTATGGATTCCAATCGTTTGAAAAAAGAGTATAAAGATGGAGTGAAAGAGGTCATCGTGTTTCAAAAAGATTACGCATATGACCCTTCTCAAATATTGGGTCCATGTTTATGCTAATTTAATTCAATGCAATTTATTCTAGGGGAGTTATAGGAACACTCGATCTATCATGGAATAGATCAACGGTATACATGATAGAATAAACACAAGAAATAATTGAATGTATCTAGTGGTTGGATTAACAATATGTTTTATGGGTCATCTAATTTTATTATAAGTGTCGATAATATAGAATAATATATCAATTTTGTGATTATAGATGTGAATTATTATGATGATAATATTGTGGAAAATACAAGGGTAAGTGAAGATGAACTTTTTGATTACCCAAAATTGTTTGAGGATTTAATGAGTTGTGAAATGATACAATTGTATGTTATTTCACTAGATATTCAAAATTTTCAGATGTAATGAAGCCATATAATTTGAAATAAATAAGTAGATGTTGTGACACCAGTTTTATGGAATTACTTACTCTATTGAATTACATTCTCCCATAAGATAATTCATTTCTAAGATGAACATACACTACCAAACAAATTTCATGCTCGATGGATATCCTAAAACAAAACATGCTTTCCCAAATGACTATATACTACTTCAAAAGGACCAAAAATCACTTATAAAATTTCCAAATTGTGGTGATTATCGATAAATGGAAGATAAATCTTGTCTTAATAAAGATGTATGGTACTTTCCAATCATTCCATGGTTTAGTATCCTATATGGAAGTGAGGAGACTGCATGGAAACTGAAGTGGCATGATGATACAAGAACTAAATATGGGAATGTACATCACCCGACAGACTCAACTCACTTGAAGATAGTTGATCATGATTATATTAAATTTTTAAATGATCCAATAAACATTCATATTGCATTATCAGTAAATGGGTTTAATACTTTTTGTTTTCAAGGAACCACTGACAGTACCGGGATGATTATGTTAGTATATTATAACTTGCCACTATATTTATCCTTGAAAGGAAAATATATCCTATTATCTATTCCAATATCAGTACTAAAACAACTGGGTAATTAGATTGTTGGTTATTTGGCTCCATTGCTAGATGATTTGAATTAATTTATGTATTCAGGTGTTATTTTTCATAATTATTATATAAATGATGATTTCATTTTGAGATCCATTTTGTACAGGATGATAACGACTTGCCTACTTATGAAAAAATTTCAAGATATAGAATTAATACATATCAAGGGTGCCCCTTTTTTTAATAAGGTAGAAAGTCAATTATGTAGCTACATTAATTGAATACATTATCTCAAGGAAATCATAGATTTCTACCAAAACGACATAATTACCTATCATGGACAATACCATTCTATGTAATTTTAGAAGAAAGTACATCACCATCTCCACTAATAGGTGATAAAATATTTGACAAAGAAAAATATGCAGATAATACTTTTGGTAATCCATTTATTAAAATACATAAGAAAACTAGTTGGAAAAATAGGTCATTTTTTGAATTATCATACTTTAATTGTCTGTACAGTAGACATTTTTTTGATGTTATGCATATTGAAAAAAATGCTTTTTATAGTGTCATTAAAATGTTTATAAATACGCATTGTAAAAGAAAGGATGGATTTACATGTTGGTTGTAGATGCATAACATGGGAATACAAGAAGAGTTGGCACCTGTGAAGGGCGAAAACAAAATTTTATCCCCAAATCTAGTTAGAATCTTTCCAATTATGAGAGATATGATTTTTGAAACATAATTTATAACATAATGGTTCTAGAGGAGTATTCATCGAATATCGGGAACATCATTTCAATGACCAATTTTTTTTAAAGGGTCTGAAATCACATGACTTCCATGTTCGGATGTATGATATAATTATTAAAGCTTTACGTTTTAGCAGGGGATACATTGTTCAATGTGAAATAAGATAGTATACACAACAGAACAAATCTAAAAGGTCATCTGAGAGTGTGGATTAGTGTGTCCCAGAGCCGAGTGTTGATCTACCTATTCTAATTGATGATAATGATATTCAGAAGATTGAAAAACCTATTTCATCATCAATCACATAGACATCACATCTGGTAATAAAACATGTCAACAAGGAGGTATTCATTTTAATTCATTGTTCAAGATAAAATTTAACAATTAAGGGAAAATAGTTTGAATATATGAATGTTATTACTAATAGGAAAATGGAAGGTGGTGAAACGAAAGACTATTTTTAAAATATCTAACAGTTTGATCAACTAATTGAAGAGATATACTAAAATCACCTTTACCCCAACTATTATATATCATTATTTACTATCATTGAAGGTTCATGTGGGTATAAAGCTAAAAATTATTCATCCTCATATAGTTTATTTTTTAAAAAATATGTATGAAGAGGACGTTGAAAACTTAATTGGTGTTGATAATTTATGTGAAATCCTTGAATCTTATTTTCTAGGCATATTTGTTTTAAAGTATACATGAGTTAGGTTTTAATGATTTTATTTTCCAAAAGCAGATTTACTATGGTAATTATTTATAAATAAATTTCATAATTTTGGAAGGTATATATATCAAAAATAATTTGAAAGGAATTCCCCATTAAAAAAATTGGACTCATTACTCATCACATCTCCTCTATAGAAAATACCAACATAGATTTCAATATAATGTATGAAATAGTGGCAGACCTGGTCAAATCTTCTTAAAAGATTGTTTTACTGCCTTTTGAGGGAAACCCTTTTTTAAATCAAACTTTTGACAAGTATACTGATAATAACACAATGGAAAGGACAAGAGGGTAACGCGAAGGAGTGAAACGTTATGGTCTCTCCGAAGAGATTTAGGGAATATACTTTGGTGGGTATTCCAAACGTAACCAAGAGGGTTACTCCATACGTAATAATGTTATGAATTCCTCAAGTTACCTTTTATGTCTTATAATTTCTATGATTTATTCATGATTGTATGAGGTATGTTAAAGTGCCTATGTTATATGGGTAAAGTATGATTTCATTATTATGTATATATGAACTCATGTTTCCTTTCCATATTTTTATAACCCTTACTAAGCTTTTTATGCTCATCTCATGTTTTTTTGAAATGTTTTTCATAGGTCAAGGAAAAGGTACATGATGTGATGATAGTGTCAAGGATGTGTCAAGAAATAATCCATGTTTTATTTTAAATATGTTTCCATTGATGGAAAGAATGAATACTATCTTTTATGTAACCACTTTGTTTAAATGTGGAATGTAATGAATGTTTCATGATCTAATTCTCTAAAACTCTAAACCTGAAAAGATACTCAATGTGTAATCTTGGAATAACTCAAGATTAAGTAAGGTTTAAGGTTGGGGCCTTATAATAAGAACAATTTTGACTAACATGTATGATGATATATATCAATTATTAGTGGAAATACCCTCCAATGGATTCCCACTGGTACCTTTTGAACATATATTTGACCTAGGGGAAGATGAATTGATTATTAAAAGATAAATTCAAATTTATAAAATCAATTATATACAACCAATCCATCAGATATTCACCAATTTTTCTCAAAATGGGGAGTCATCATTATGAATGAATACATTATAAATTATAATATAAGTATCTAAGATTGGGTATATAAACAAATGGGATAATTTCAGTGTGATTAATCGGTAAATTTATCATATGGTGATAATATCATAAAATTTCTAGGATTTATTAAGGTAACTTTATCAATTATATTAAAAATCCTAGGAATAGAGTCACATGAAGTGAATATTTTTAATGGTGTATGTATGAAGAACTACAATTTTTTACTATAACACACTAAGGTTAAAGGAAAAAATAATATATAAGTGACATTAGATATTGAATTTCCAAATATAGCCTTTAAGTGTTACGCATGAATCCAAATATATGAAACATTGGTTCCAACATGATTTAACCTTCTTCCACATAAACTATCCCTAAAATAGTTCATTTCACAAGCTGAAGTGAGTGGTTTGGAACAGTAGCCATCCTTGAGAAAATAATGTTTAGTAGTTTAATATAATAAAAATAACCCTCTTTAACATCAAATATTTTGGACTTTATAATTTTAAAATTACATGTGTTTGTGTCTTAGAAATTTTTTAAAAATAGAAATAGGATATGTGATCTTAAAAAATTCTGCCCTCTATCCACTGTCATTTAGTATGGAAATATGAGGTTAAGGGGTCCAATAATGTGCATGACATCTTTTAGAACCCATCATTTTCAGTAATTACATTAGCTACCCAAATTTTAATCTAATCACACATGAGTCGCATTGAGGCTTTAAATAAAGTGAGTTGTGAATACGGGCATATCAGGGTTCTATACATTCATTTTTAATTAAAAAAATTTAAATTTTATTTTAATTTTTGTAATTATTTTTATCACAATTTGATATCCAACAGTCTTGTAATAGATATGTTTAACATAAATAAATAATTCATACTATGTAATTCTTAGTACTTGATAACATATTATATAAATAATCTCTAGTAAACACTCAATCATTAAATTTTGTTGACAGATTATTTAATTGGAATATTTTGATATTATAAATTATATTATAAATAAATAAGTATTAAATATTTAAATTTTAATGGTTTCTTACAAAACAAAAAACTTTTCTATCTTTATTTTCATAATAAATATCTATATAGAACTATTTTAAAATTTTACTTTATTATAAGCGTATATTTTAATCCATATCATATACTATTCAATGTTGTTGTGTCTCTGTAAAACTGAATTTTTATTCACCTCAAAAATATATTAATAAATTTATTATAGTATTTAATGATATTATTGATTATAATAAAGAAAAATACACCTGAATTTTAAAACTATTTTAATCATTACAATAATATAACTTGGATACATTTTTGAATACCCACATATTTAAATATAATTTATTTACATTTTATATTTTTAATGACATATATTTGAAGAGTATATGAAGAATGATATATATGTTTTTAATATAGACAGATTATTTGATATGAAATTTTAATTAAATATTTTTATAAAGTGACAACATGGAATTATGTCCAAGTACCCAATAATGTTTAGGGATGGAATTTGATGATATTAAAATGTATATAGTTGACTGGTTTAAAATTTAGTTTATCTCCCTAATTATATTGATAAAAGAAATGATGATTTCAAAAATAGTAATAATATAAAATATGTGTTTGTGGAATAATGATTTACCATGAAAAGATATTTTATGAAATTTTCTTTAACCCTTGTGTTTGATAATGGAGTATGATAATAATATATAAAATGATGGGATATATGTCAGGTAATAAAAATAGAGTATCTTATGAGTTTATTTTAAGGCATTTGATGCCTCTGTTGTAGGTTATGTTGTTCTCTCTATATTCTACATTTATTATATAGTGTGTTAGAAATGTTTTTTATGAAATATATAAATGAATTATGAATATATATATATATGATTAAAATTAAACTATCAAATAGTCATTCATGACTCATATGAACATCATAAGATTCATCTTGGAATAAATGGCTTGAATTTTTAGCCATAATTTCATGATTTTCCCAAAAATATGTCATCCAATAAAATGAAAATAGTATGTGATAAAAGAGACCATGTGGGTCAGTATAGCCTAAGAATAGAATGAGTTTGTGCTTGAGTATGGGAGGTGGTATTCTCTAAATTATTTGAGGAAACAATATAATTTTATGTTGATGAGTCTAAATGTTATTAGAGATTATATGAATAAATTTTTTGGTATTAAATATTATTAGCATTAAATTTTATTTTTATTAAAAAAATATTAAAAGAACCCGAATCAAATAAATAATGATGTGTTAAAATATCATCTATATTGAAAAAATAAAACATCAAGAAGAAAATTTATACAATCAAATTATGTTTTGGACCATGAAAATTTATTAATATTTCATGGTTCAATATACTCATAATAATTTTATGGATATAGGTTTTAAGTTTAAAATGATATAAGGTTCATTTTTTTCATATAAAGACCATAATTTTTTTTAACATTATGATAGGCATAAATTTAGACATCATAATGTAATTTTTCTATAATGAAATGTTATATTTCTATATACCATGAAGGGAAATGTAAAAAATTTTGTCTTCTTTTTAAGTCCTAATGTATTATTAGATTCATTTCTTGACTCAGTTTTGAATGATTTTCATATATGTAGAACTCTTAACATTTCATTATTTTAATGGGGATATAATATTATCATGTATAGTGAATATATATATGTAGAAAAAACTGAATAAATAAGTAGTTACATTACGTTACTCAGGAATCATACTTTTTTGATATGTGATTAAAAATTAAAGGGGATGTATATGAATTTCAGAGTACTATATATTATATGAGTTGAGAAACAGTGAGATACAAGACTATTCATTGTTAAACATGAAGAATATTTGATCGTAGAGTGAACGAACACAATATGGTTGTCATTATAATTTGCTGTAGAAAAAAATTAAGAGAATCTTATGATATCCACTTTTCAAATATCGTTATTGATGTTTAAAATTAATGGTTCTAGAACCTGTTGATATTTCAAATTTTGACGTACGTCAAATGAAATAAGAGACTATATTCACAATTTATAATGTTATTCATCTGATTTAGAAAACCCAAATTGAAAACATTCATATTGGAATTAATTTTTAAATCTAAATATCTTTTTCTTGATCAAATTAATGTATAGTGATAATAAAAAATGTGTCTCAAAAAAAATATAAACACAACACACTGTAGGATTTATCGAGAATTGTAAATCTAATTTATTTTTTTTCTTTTAAATACATGAGTTTTTGGATATTGTAATGGTTGAGTTCACATAAATTTATTATGTTAACATAACTATAGAATAATTTTTTTATAAGAGTGGAAAATTGAAAAGAATACATAGTAAAAGTGAAATACAATGAATAACCCCCCCAATAACCCTCAATTTCCATACATGATCCACTATGCTCTACAAGTATTATTAGAGATATTACTATTTTTCAATGATTTAATCTACAATATTAAACCTCATATTTTTATAATAATTATAATAGTTTTTGTTTGAAAAAAGATTAAGTATATTAGATAGAGAACTAAAAATCATTTCATGTTCAGTATAAATTAGTTATATTGAAAAAATAACTCAATAAAATATGATGAAAAGTGGTTCAATGAAGTTGAAAATGTTTTTGAAGAAGGAAAATAATGATCCCTCATAATTATATGTTGGTCATGTTAATAATAACACATTTACTAAATCTAGTGAAACTGGTTCTTTTAGGAAAAATGATCAGGATGTGTGGAGTATGAGGTGGATGAGAATATTAATATAGTTAAAATATTATAATCTCCAAATCAATAGTTAGTGTGAGGGTTCATATTTATATAATCACATATAAACATGTATTATAAAATAATTTATTAATGAAATGTAATATCATGGAAGATAATTTAATGAAATTGGAAAAAAGTAGGTACAATGTTTATATAAGGTAATCTCGCAAACACCTTATGGAAGGAAAGAAAATATTGATAACACTTTACAATTGAAAAAAATATATGAATAATAAATTAAGTAAAATGGTTGTGATAATGTTTGAATGAAACTATTTTTAATTAAATTACCCACAGTTTTGAAAGGATAAGAATCATTAATGAATACCGCTGATTCAAATTTATAAATATAACCCAAAATAAAAAATACATTAATAATTTCAATAAATAATGTATAAAAATTAATGTTTATGTTTAATAATGATTAATAATTATTGAAAAAAATAATTATGTTAGATTGAGGATGAGAGTAATCCCATTAAAATATAGTGTCATGAACTGGAAGTAAAATTGTATGAAAGGAAAAATACATCAGATTAAAAATTTCAAACTATTTTGTGGAATGAATCTTCCACACTAGATATTATTGAAAATAATGTCTCTAAGAATAATAAATGTAGTGGATATAATATTTCTACATCATATCATGATCAATATAAATCAATTTATTAGGAAATGTCAACATTCATTGTGAAATTTTTCAATTATATTAAATCAGTTTTGGATTGTAGATCACTTTTTAAAGTAAAATACATAATCAAATGGATGAGAAAAAATTATAATGTTCCTTAAAAAATTTCATGTACGGAGATAATATTCTATTGAAAAGATGGTTGCCAAAGAGAAAACTAAATAAGTAAGAGTAACGAAAAAAAGAAAACATTTCATTGTTCAACAAATATTATACATTGTGAACTAAAAAAAGATATCTAGTATTTTTTTTTTACTATTTTTTGTTTGGGATCAATTAATAATAATATTTATTCTATTTATCTCCCACTGATGATTAATAAAAGTAGAAATTTATATGGATCAATCCTTGTGTATGAACAAAACCTACTATAACAATGAAATGTTCATAGAAAATGTGTAATCTATTTATCAAATATATATTTTATATCTTTTAAATATTGTATGTATTATTATTTTTTTGGAATGAATTATCTATATTTTTTGAGTATTCCAACAAAAGAGAAATAATATTCCAAAATAAAAGTAATTGAAAATTTCACAAGTATGAGGTGGTCAGTCTCCATTGGGGAAATATAAAATGAATGATGTTTGGAAACCAATTTAAATATAGTGTCTAATAATGACTAATTATTTATCATTATGTAACATACTGCATAATTATATGAATATTGAAATACTAGAAAACCTACTTCTATTTTTGAACAAGGGGACATAACATGGAAATGGGGAAAAAATACATAACATTATGTATAAATAGTGTTATGATAAATTATAGTACACTACAGTACTAAATAGAAATAAAATAACTGACTTAGTTAAAAGAATTATATAGAAATCATTTTACCATTATATAAATTTTTCAAATTTACCTATATAGTTTATCCAAATTTTTATACATTATCTATAAATAAAAATAAACTATATTAAGAATGAGTGAAATATAGTGACATTGTAAAAAAAATGTAATCCCAATTAGTGAAATCTAATTTCATGTTATTTTATCCATAAAAGATAGCTAATAAGTTTTAGAAGATTTTTTTGGGGATTTAGAAAATTTCTAAACATTGTACTATTCATAACACTTATTTATTTATTAGATGATTACATACAAGGAATGAATATACATTAGTAATGAATTTATTTTTTGTACTAAAGAAAAAAGGATAATCAAACACAATGAATCAAGAGCTATTTGGAATTACATAAATCCCAATTTAAATATTCACATAAAAAAATATTATATCATGAATATAGATTTAAAGGTTGGAATGAAAAACAAACATGTTTTAGAAAACATTCTCATCCATAATATTTATATTTAAGAACAATTTCATCCACCTTATTACCTTAATCTTCTAAATTGTATTCTTATGATCGTAATGTATGGATTTGAAATGGTGTAATCTATCAAACCTGGACATGAATAATAGAGATAAGATATTTGAAATAATCATTCTAGATTTAATAAGTTCTATATTGTTGCATTTTTGTGTGCAATAAACATAAAAAATATATAATCCTATTTATTAATTATAATAACCTTGATGATGAAATTTTATATAGTCTCCTTGAGTGGGATATAGGTTGAGAAATAATTGAGAATAATTAAGAATAATAATTAAAATATAAATTATATAACATATCCAATTGTGACATAATGTATTCAATAAGAGTTTTATAGATAATAAAAAATATCATTCTCAATCTACTCCCATTAAGAATCAATCTAAAATGAAAATCATATGTGGGAGGATAATTTTTTTGAAGACTATTAAAGTTAGACCCCCCACAAAAATATTTTTATATATTATAATTACAAGGTAGGTGAAAATGATATGAAATTAAATAATGTCTTCATGAAATATTTTGTGTGTTTTAATATCCCATTACTATCTTTTAGGTACCTTTATCCTTTTATTTTTATCATTCTGTTCTTCGATATCAATTAGGGGGATTTTGGTGACATGTTTAATTTATTGGTAGTTTCTGGTAAATTCAATGATTGGTGCATTATTAAAAAAAAATTGAACATCATCTCATGAAACTATCTTCCATGTGTTGATTTCCTAGAAGGGTATGTGTTTAATCCAAGTAATGTGGCCTTCCCCTAAAATTTTGTAGCATGGGATGGTAGATAGTTCAATTTTTTTTCTTAAATATCTAATCATAGATATAAAACATACACCATTTTCTATTATCCTAGGAGGAATTACATGGTTTCTACATGTATTATCAATCCATGTGGCCAAAACATATAAATGTCTCCAAAATTAAAATAAAGGTACACAGGTGGGAACACATTTACTCCAAACATGTGACATAAACCAAGAAAACATGTATTGATATTTTTATTCCCCCCAAAAATCATAATTATAAGTTAAATCCCCAAATATAGATTGTAATAAACACTTATGAAACAAAATTTGAGCATATTAGTATTACTGTCTCTCTCGAGTGAATTTTATATCTTATAGCCACTTTCAATATTGCATCTATGTTTTAATTGATGTGATTGTACCAACTTTGGTAAGTGTAGCCTCACTGTATCCGAATTATTAATTCATACCCCTAATATTCATTGATAAATATGAGTCATAGTATTTTTTATGGGTTGGATCATTGTTTTTATTTGACATAATTCTATGGATTCTTATTTAATTTTCAGCTCCTTCAGCTCACAACTGGAGGTTCCCATTTTGGGTTATTGGTTGATCATGGGAATAAAGGTATCTTATTCTAATCCTATATTCCCTATACTAAAAACCATAATTATTTTATTTATTTGAGATTTATATCAAATTAATTTAATTTAATTTATTAGTTTTTATTTTTCATTTCAAAAAAGAATTAAATTGAGAAATGAAACCCTTTTTAATGGTATTTTAAATATTATAATGATTTTTAGAATTTATTTATTGAAATGGTAAGTGATTTGATTTTACTATTTAATGATGATTCAGGATAAAATGGGAATTAAATGAAATATTATTTTGAAAATATTGAACAATATGAAAACCTATTGTTTGGTATTAAAATTTAAATTGAATTTTTAAACTATAATTTCAGAAATTCAACTATGATTGATGATTTGAATTGAAAATTATGAATTTATCATTTTGATTTATTGGATGACTGATTGAAAGAACATGTAAACCTGAGTAGTTATTAGATTAGTAGAATAAATATGTTGGTATTATGGCCAACTCGAAATAGATTGATTATGTAATCTCTAACTAAACCATATTTTTAATGATTTCCCCAAGTGGGGTAATGATTGATACTATATTTATGGCATGAGCCTTATGTGTGTGTGTACAAACTGAGTTGTGATTGATAAACTTATTATTTCAAGGATCCCATATGTTGTAACTAATAATACTTAATAAATATGACCATAGTTATTTATTCAGATCTTGTTATTACATGATAGAGTTTATTTAACAAAATTACTCATACAATTATTCTTTAATGATTGTGCTAATTTAATACTTTTTTTGATATAATTTTCATATATTCAATTTGAAACCTTGTTCAATTGAGAATTTAATACAGTTCTTACATTCCCTAGTCAAATTTATAATATGTGATGTTTGGTTTATTTGTAACGGGTCTACTTATAGAACATTTGGTTATATCCTACTGGGTGATTTTTATAACACACTAATGTTTTCTTTGGGTATTATTAGATTATATTGTGTTGGTATAAGAAAATAAGAAGTTCCATGTACAGGGGTAATGTGTTCCTAACTAGGAGGACCTTAGGTGATGGTGGTGAATTATATAGATATGATCTACTCATATTACTTAAATTATCAGAATTTTTAATGGTGTATATAATGCTGTTTTATTAGATGATGTAACATTTGAATCATTATTTTTATATTTTTAGGGCTTCATACTTGAGGATTATTTGGAATGCTAGTTGATCATTGTGTTATATTGCAGTATTTCATATTAATTGGTTATTCTTATTCTGAAGATTTTCCCTATATCTCTTTATTGATTACCATGCACTGTTATCTAGCCCATGGGGATTGGGAATGTCCTTTGGGCCTTGTCTGTTTGGATCCTGCATCAATGTATGGGGGCATTTAGGTTTGCTAGTGATGCAACTCTATCAAATGAAATAGCTTGTGCATCTATCCTTTATGTAGGTATGATGTGTGGAATGACATGGCACTACAAGTAAACATATTCACTTTAATAATGCATAAATATACCATTAACAATGCTAAAACTATGTCTTTAATAACATAAATGATAAAGAGGGTCCCTTTTATCATTTCCAAAAATGAACTGACAAAGAGTATCCTTTGTCCAAGCTAAAAAAGAACTGATAAAATACCACCTTTAATAGATCTATATTATAATTGAAAAAGGATTTTCATGCAACAATGTTTTGTTAATATAACAGTACAACCGGCAAAACCTATAATTTCAAACATTTCTATAAAACTAGTAATTTCAAATAATTTTATATACATCTAACTGATATCATGATTAAAAAAATTTCTTCTCATGGTATATACAATAAAACACTCCTATATAAATTTTTAAAAGTATTTTATAAAATTACATTTATAGTTATCCACCAAAAATTTAAAAACATTGTTATTTAAACTTTTGACACCAGTGATCACCTCTAAAAATGTCTTCCCAAGGTATCAATTGCTGAAAAAATAATCTCACCCCTAGAAAAAGATTCTAATTATATAATAAAAAAATTATTTTTTAATACAATAAATAATTAAATTAAATATTAATATGAATGAAATCATTATTAACATGTAAATATTTAATAAAAAGAGCCTTTTGGAGTTATCCCAATCACAATATGCATCGTATTGAGGTGGGGTTGGTTCCTACACATCAAAAAATGAGTGATAGAACATTGTCCAAAAATATCAAAACAATGTGAATGTGTTTTCCCAGTTTTAAGTATGTCAGATGATCTTTTACTAAAATTAATGTCAATTTATATTATGAAACATTTGTAGTTACACTTTTCAAACCATGTATTGTATTTAGGTGCACATGATTCCGAAATACCAGAAATTACTGATGGATCATTGTCCTAAATTATCAAAATAATCTTAATGTGTTTTTTTGGTATTTAGTCTGATAGTTGTGTTTTTTTATTAAAATGTCATTCTGAACTATAAACACGCATTATGAGTCATACCAGTTGCATTATGAAACAGTTTGACATGATACTTCTTCATACACTTTACAAATGACTTATAAATTGTTTTCCTAAATTATCATGAAAATTGCACTTCATTTTCATGGTTTTTAGAGAGATACACATTGTGAACTAAAAATAAAATTTTAAAATATTAACAGAACCTTTTGTTCAAACCAGCCACACAATGAATCAGATTGAGCTGTGGTTGATTTATTTACAATACCAATTACTCATGTATTATTTCATTATGTATCAAATCAATACTAATGTGTTTTATCTATTTTTAGTATCATTGTTTTTCTTTTTTTACTTATATTAATGTCTATTTTAGATAAAAATATTCCCTTAGAGTCATACCAGTCTAATAATGAATCGTAATGAGGTGTGTTTGACACTTACAAGTCACAAATCACTAATGGATCATTGTCATAAAATATAAAAAATATTTAAATTCATTTTCTCAATTTTTATCAAGTCACTTGTTATATTAACTATAATTAATATCAATTTTATATAGATACATTCAGTTATATCAGTCACATCATGCATCATATTGAAGCACTAATTATTCTAACACATAAAAAATTATTTATAGATTATCTTCCTATAGTATTAAAACAATCCAAATGTGTTTTCATATTTTTCTGTATTCTAGTTGTGTTTTTTTAATAAAATGTAATTTTAAAATTGAAACATACAATATAAGTCCTATTTGTCGTATCGTATGTCAGTTTTTTGTTATACTACTTCAAATACATAAAAAATGACTTTTGTATCACTGTAAATTTTTTTAACACAATTCATGCAAGTTATCTCTTTTATTGGGGTACACTTTTTTAACTAAAATATGAATTATAAACACTTTTTAAACACATTGAGTAATACTGATCACACGATGCATCATATTGTGTTTTAATTGACTCCTACAAGTCAGAATTGGCCAATGGATAACTCTCCTAAAAAATAAAATCAATATGAATGATTTTTTTTGGTTTTTATTATGATATTTTTCTTTATAAAAAATTAAAGTCATTTTGTTTAAAAAAGAGTGAAACTCTGAGTTATACTAGTCACATCGTGCATCAAATTTGGTTTCATGATATTACTACATGACAAATATGGCATATAGATCATTTTCATAAAGTATGAAAACCATAAAAATGTGTTCCCTTGATTTTCAACAATTTAGAAGTGTTTTTTAATAAAAAGTAATTTCAAATTATAAACATGATTTATGAGACATATCGATCACATAATGTGTCAGTTTTATGTGAGACTTCTCAATACACATTAAAAATTAATTTTGAATCATTTTCATAAATTATAAAGACAATGTAACATTCATTCCTTGGTTTTTAGTGAGGGAAACATTTTGAACTGAAATGTCTATTATAAACTAATAATAGACACATTGAGTCAATGTGGTCAAACCGTGAATCAAATTGAGGTGTGATGGATTCCTACACATCAAATATAACTAATGGATAAATTTCCTAATGTATTAAGACAATATGAATGGTTTATATTGTTTTTCAGTATGTCACTTGATCTTTTTTATTAACTAAATAGTACTTTTAAATAAAATGACTCAATTTGAGTCATACCAGTCACATTATGCATCATATTGATGTGATGATCACTATTATAAGTCAAAAATATATCATTGATCATTTTTATAAAATATAAAAAAAAAATCAAATTCATTTGATTAGTATTCAGATAACACTTGTGTTTTTTTAAATGTCATTTAAAACTAGAAACATGCATTTTGAGTCATACTGATTTCGTTGTGCGTTGGCATGAAACATGACTACTTCATTGACATACCAAATTACATTGGAATCATTTTACAAAATAATCAATATAATCAAAGTTAATTTTTAGGGTTTTCAGTGAGTGACACTTTTTGAAATAAAATATCAAGTTTAAACTCGTAATAGACACTTAAGGACATAATAGTCACACCATGTGATAGATTTTTGTGTATTTGATTCCTACACATCATTAATGACTCAAGGGTCACTAAAATAATTTAGTGAAATAATATGAATGTGTTTTATCAGTTTTTAGTATACCCCTTACTATTTTTACTCAAATTAATGTAAATTTAAAATAAAAAAGACACACTTTGGACCATACCAGTCACATCGTGCACTGTATTATGGTGTGGTAGACTCCTGCATGTATAAAATGGACCGTGGATAATTATCCTAGAATATAAAAACAATACAAATTAATTTTCATGATTTTTATTGTACACTTTTCGTTATTACTAACATTAATATCATTTTTGAATAGAAACTTATTGTTATACTGGACACATTGTACATCACATTGAGGTGTTGTTGATACATACATGTCACCAACAACTTATATATAATTATAAATAATTATCAAAACAATCTAAAAGTTTTTTCTCTATTTTCAGGTTTTTAGTTGTGTTTTGTTAATTAATATATCATTTCAAAATAGAAACACTCATTTTGAGTCATAACGGTCATGTCATGTGACATCATGACTTAAAATTACATCATACACGTAAAAAATTACCATTTAATACCTATCCTAAATTATCAATACAATGTAAGTAATTTTTTTGGTCTTTACTGAGTGACACTTTTAAAATTTATTTGTCAAAAATTTATTTTAGATGAAATTTTAATATTATGATAAAAAAATTCTATATTAAAAAATCATTAACTTCTCAATGAATTATTAGTTGTAGCCACGAAGCCTTAACTTCCAAAAAAATGGGTAACCTTGAATGAACTAACCCTAACATGAAAAAAATCCACTTTAATAAGAAAACAATTCTTATGTGAGTAAAACATAAAATATTAAAATTAAACATAAATATGAAACAATCCAGTACTTCAAAAGAAGTCACATCTTCATGATATTTTAGTACAATCTTCCATCATGTTTTTTGCCCATTCCTTTCATAGCTCATCTATATTATCTTATTATTGTGAGTTTATTTTAAATCCATAGTATTACTTGAAAAATATAAATATACAATGGATTAATAAATATATTAAATTAAATAGTAATTATCTATGAAAATTCCTTTTCAGCGATGTTATTTTATTCAATGAATATGATCTATCTCAGTAATTTACATACATAATTACAACAATATTTACCATTGGTTTGATTTAGACATTGTTTAATCATTGAGGAGAACGAATAATTAATTCTGATATGTTTTTGTGTAGTTAAATATTATTATATATATCATTATGATTCGGTAGTCATAGAACTTGTCTTTGTCATTATGCATAGCCATTGTCCTTATTCTTTATTTTTCATGATATTGATTGACCGACCTATCATAACATAATCCTAATTAAAAGGTAATATAAATTATATAACATTATTTTTAGTTCAAAAATGTTGTTTTTAGTGTATTAAAAATTGATAAATTCTATCATATGTGGTTGGTTTGTTAAATATCCATGAATTTAATCCAAGGGAAAAAATATTTTGAGTATCCAAATTGACATCATGAGCATCAAATTCAACATAAAACACAAAATAGAATATGTAATGAAAAATATAAAAATATATTTTTTATCATTAAATTGTATATTTTTACCCCTACATCATTGGTATGAGGATGATTTTTCATCCTTATGTTTTCTTTCAGAAGATTTGACCAGGTCTGCCACTATTTCATACTTTATATTGAAATCTATGTTGGGATTTTCTGTAGAGGAGATGTGATGAGTAATGAGTCCAATTTTTTTAATGGGGAATTCCCTTCAAATTATTTTTGATATATATACCTTAAAAAAATATGAAATTTATTTATAAATAATTACCATAGTAAATATGCTTTTGGAAAATAAAATCATTAAAACCTAACTCATGTATACTTTAAAACAAATATTCCTAGAAAATAATATTCAAGGATTTCACATAAATTATCAACACCAATTAAGTTTTCAACGTCCTCTTCATACATATTTTTTTAAAAATAAACTATATGAGGATGAATAATTTTTAGCTTTATACCCACATGAACCTTCAATGATAGTAAATAATGATATATAATAGGTGGGGTAAAGGTGATTTTAGTATATCTCTTCAGTTAGTTGATCAAACTGTTAGATATATTAAAAATAGTCTTTCGTTTCACCACCTTCCATTTTCCTATTAGTAATAACATTCATATATTCAAACTATTTTCCCTTAATTGTTAAATTTTATCTTGAATAATGAATTAAAATGAATACCTCCTTGTTGACATGTTTTATTACCAGATGTGATGTCCATGTGATTGATGTTGAAATAGGTTTTTCAATCTTCTGAATATCATTATCATCAATTAGAATAGGTAGATCAACACTCGGCTCTGGGACACACTAATCTACACTCTCAGATGACCTTTTAGATTTGTTCTGTTGTGTATACTATCTTATTTCACATTGAACAATGTATCCCCGGCTAAAACGTAAAGCTTTAATAATTATATCATACATCCGAACATGGAAGTCATGTGATTTCATACCCTTTAACAAAAAAATTGGTCATTGAAATGATGTTCCCGTTATTCGATGAATACTCCTCTAGAACCATTATGTTATAAATTATGTTTCAAAAATCATATCTCTCATAATTGGAATGATTATAACTAGATTTGGGTATAAAATTTTGTTTTCACCCTTCACAGGTGCCAACTCTTTTTGTATTCCCATGTTATGCATGTACAACCAACATGTAAATCCATCCTTTCTTTTACAATGCGTATTTATAAAAAATTTAATGACACTATAACATGCATTTTTTTCAATATGCATAACATCAAAAAAATGTCTACTGTACAGACAATTAAAGTAAAATAATTCAAAAAATAACCTATTTTTTCAACTAGTTTTCTTATGTATTTTAATAAATGGATTACCAAAAGTATTATCCGCATATTTTTCTTTGTCAAATATTTTATCACCTATTAGTGGAGATAGTGATGTACTTTCTTCTAAAATTCCATAGAATGGTATTGTCCATGATAGGTAATTATGTCATTTTGGTAGAAATCTATGATTTCCTTGAGATAATGTATTCAATTAATGTAGCTACATAATTGACTTTCTACCATATTAAAAAAAAGGGTCACCCTTGATATGTATTAATTCTATATCTTGAAATTTTTTCATAAGTAGGCAAGTCGTTATCATCCTGTAAAAAATGGATCTCAAAATGAAATCATCATGTATATAATAATTATGAAAAATAACACCTGAATACATAAATTAATTCAAATCATCTAGCAATGGAGCCAAATAACCAACAATCTAATTACCCAGTTGTTTTAGTACTGATATTGGAATAGATAATAGGATATATTTTCATTTCATGGATAAATATAGTGGCAAGTTATAATATACTAACATAATCATCCCGGTACTGTCAGTGGTTCCTTGAAAACAAAAAGTATTAAACCCATTTACTGATAATGCAATATGAATGTTTATTGGATCATTTAAAAATTTAATATAATCATGATCAACTATCTTCAAGTGAGTTGAGTCTGTCGGGTGATGTACATTCCCATATTTAGTTCTTGTATCATCACGCCACTTCAGTTTCCATGCAGTCTCCTCACTTCCGTATAGGATACTAAACCATGGAATGATTGGAAAGTACCATACATCTTTATTAAGACAAGATTTATCTTCCATTTATCGATAATCACCACAATTTGGAAATTTTATAAGTGATTTTTGGTCCTTTTGAAGTAGTATATAGTCATTTGGGAAAGCATGTTTTGTTTTAGGATATCCATCGAGCATGAAATTTGTTTGGTAGTGTATGTTCATCTTAGAAATGAATTATCTTATGGGAGAATGTAATTCAATAGAGTAAGTAATTCCATAAAACTGGTGTCACAACATCTACTTATTTATTTCAAATTATATGGCTTCATTACATCTGAAAATTTTGTATATCTAGTGAAATAACATACAATTGTATCATTTCACAACTCATTAAATCCTCAAACAATTTTGGGTAATCAAAAAGTTCATCTTCACTTACCCTTGTAATTTCCACAATATTATTATCATAATAATTCACATCTATAATCACAAAATTGATATATTATTCTATATTATCGACACTTATAATAAAATTAGATGACCTATAAAACATATTGTTAATCCAACCACTAGATACATTCAATTATTTCTTGTGTTTATTCTATCATGTATACTGTTGATCTATTCCATGATAGATCGAGTGTTCCTATAACTCCTCTTGAATAAATTATATTGAAGTAAATTAGCATAAACATGGACCCAATATTTGAGAAGGGTCATATGCGTAATCTTTTTGAAACACGATGACCTCTTTCACTCCATCTTTATACTCTTTTTTCAAATGATTGGAATCCCTACATTATTAATTCTTATCCATGCTATTTAATTAAATAATATTAATATTTAATAAATACACAAAATGGGCCTCTCAGATAATGAGAAATGTAGATTTGAATTATAGTTGTTATTGATTTTTTTATCTATGACTCATCCGATTAGAAGCTATCATCAATCCAAAAAATAGATGTAATTTTAGAGTACACCCCTAATTTAATCCATGAAGGTGATGTTGGATGCAAAGTAGGTTCATATCTTGTTATAGGGTTAAAAATTAATTCTATTTTTGTATGAGTTTTAATTTTAGGGATATCATATGGGTTTGATAGTGTTAGTGACATGTCCTTTCCATTGTGTTATTATCAGTATACTTGTCTTCTCTTTATAATTTAACACTTTTACTAATTATATAAAATTATAAAATTATAAAATTATAAAATTATATAAAAAATATATTTCATATGTCCATTGAAAGTGATTTATGAAATCACACATCAAATCCCATTATAACCATCCATTTACACAAATTCCAAATTAAAATAACTCATAATTTATAAATTAAACAAATCAGTTCTAAAAAAAACTTTTTTACAAATACATGCTCACTTTGAAAACAATCCTTATTATTTAAAATGATGTCTATATTTTTAATGCTAAAAAGTATCTAAAAATTCCAAAAATGATCTTTAATTTTTATAATTAAATAAACTATATCTCGAATATTTAAAATTAAAATAAATTCGTTCATACAAAGAAATTTTCACACATGGTTTCCAAAATTAATGCATTTATAAAAATACACTTTTAATTTTAATACAAAAACATTCATGTCAAAATGAAAGAGAAGGGAAAAATATTTAAAACATTTCCCAACCATAAAATATTTTCCATTCCGTCACATATTTTTTTTAAATAAACCAACTCAATAAAATTATGTTTTTATGTTAAAAAATATAAATTTTCCAAACCGAAAAAAATAAACTACTAAAATAGTATAATATTGAATAACTGACATGAATTTTCATATAATGGACAGTATAAGATTAAAATTTTAGGGAAAATAGTATAAAAGTGAATATTGAGGTCAGTCCAAAATATGAAATCAAGGAATCAATATATCTCCCATACGAACTTGAATATGGCCACATACTGTTCTATTAAATGGAACACATACATATATCGGGATCATGGACTATGGGAATAAAATAGTTCATGTTCTTATCATGGACAATTGTATTGAAGATTTTATCAAGGATTATCAAAATTCGTAGGTAATCAGAATTCATTGGGAGCTATATAGGGTGTATAAATCAAAGATGATATAGAGATTACTATTGTTGTCCAAATTCATTTTATAAATTATCTCACCTCTATTCATTTGGGTACATTTCCATTTGGATTACATAATCAATTGTATCCTAATGTTCACATATGGTTTTAAAACCAAACTATTAGGGTCAGCTATATTTTTTTAATCATACAGAATATAATCTATGGTCATCATACTATTAAGGTCACCCATACTGAATAATTTAGGTATTGACATGTGTTTTATTGAGATATAAAGATACAGAGTGAAATTAAATTCATATATATTGAATAAATATAATGTATTATAATAATATATTATTGATGATGTTATGCTAGCACTCAACGTCAGATCGAGTTAGTGCCCAAGTATCTAGTGCTTGAGGTCGACATAAATTATCTAAGCATTGAATTCATGTATTTTTCAAGCTAATTCTGTGTATCATGAAAGCACCACTAGATCATTTACCAACCACGGTTATCATCATTGAGTATTTAATTTATCTATCTTTATAATTTGGAGAATATATCAATATTTATTATTAGTTATTAGAAAACATAGCTTAGCTCAGGGAACTAATATTTAATTACATGAAATATTAGAGGATTTGTTTGGATCATTATGACATTCCTATCTTGTTTTACTTGAAGTTTGTGCTTATGTGTAAAACCAAATCATTAACTATAGTATGTAAATATGATATTGATAATATTTGATATTATTGAATATTTTTAATGAATAATTGATGATTATTGATTATATTTTATAATGAATGATTAATACAATGATATCCTTTCATTAAAAGAGGATTCATATCAATTTTAATGCTTTATAGTGGTTTCTAATGAATTTAATTTAAAAAAAATATATTATCCAAATTTTAACTTACTGGTATTTAATATTGGTGGTTCTTACACAAATGGGATGAAGTAAAAGGCTCATAGGAAACCAAAGGATGTAATAAATATTGATTCTCACTTATTATTGGATCAGTCTAATGATCCAAGTAAATTTTTATCCTTGAGAGGGTCCCTTTAACTTATATTCACTGTTGGCACATTTTATCTCTTCATATCCAATACAATTAGGGTTTTATGCTTCTCTTATGATCAATTTTGAGTAACTGATTCAATGAAACCCATGTTTTTCTCTTAAGGAGTTAATCCAAATTTAAATAAGTCTATGAAAAGGATATAGTTTTTATGAAAATAAATATTATGAATTCTTGGATGTAATATCTACATATCTTGTGCCTTTTTGTGGAATGATGTTTCATCATTATTTAGTTTTTTCATCCTACATGTATGTTATTTTTAAAAATAATTACATCAATGTGAAGAAAATTATAAAGGCGTTACAAGGCATCCGGGTTTGAACAAGAGTACGATGTTTTTCATTCTTGGTTTATTGGATGAGTCTTTGTTTTATTCTTATCATGTTTATAAATTCAACAACTACAAAAGATCATAAATAATTTAAGATAATATTTTATTATAATTTTGACCTTTTATGATTATTTGTTTTTCACCATAAATATGTGAAATCAATATAATTTTCACATTAAAAATAATGAAGATAGAGTTTTCTATTTTGATGTCCTCTCGCATCACAGAGTCTAATCTATCATCGTTCTTATCTAACCGGGATATCATGCAATGCAAAATTATTTTGATTAATCACTACATTAGTAAATACCACGATATATATTACATATATCAAATGGATAATATCACCAACTAATGAGGGATTAGTAGCAATCCTGCAAAATCTCTTCCATATTAGAGGTAAAATTCACACTTTCCGTATTAATGAACCAAGGATGACCACTATTTGTAAAAGATCATATATACCATTGAGACTACATATGCACAAATAATATAAAAATCTATTTAGAATGTTAGAAACATAAATTGTTGTGGTAGGGACAAAGGGTACAACAGCGGTTGTAGCAGGAGGCAGCAGTGGTGGTGACAGAAGCAGCGTCGACGGGTGTAGGGGAAATGGGTAAAACAAGGGCAAAGAGGGTCAACAGAGGTAGGGGTGGTGGAGAAGGGGGTTGTGGAGGCGGGGATGGAGGTGGCAGAATTAGCGGAAATGGATGTAAAGGTTGAGGCGGTAGTGGAAAAAGTGGAGGTGGGGGCATCAGAGAAAGGAGCAATGGAGGTAGAGACAGTGGAAACAGAGGTGGAGGCATGGATGGAGGTGGATGTGGCAATTAAAGAAGATGCGGTGATGGAGCTCGAAGTCCATGGAATCTTGAGGGATGAGAGGTAAGTGGATCAGCTAGGGTTAAATTTCTGAAAACACAACATGATTTTATCCATGCTTTTTGGAAAGCAATCATAAAGAAATTTTTCAGGAAAGCAAAAATATAATGTGCTGATAAAACGAACCATTATCTGCGCATTTTTAGTGCTACTAAAGACATAACATTAATAACTTTTTTATAAATATAAAATTAAAATAAATTTTATCTATATATATATAAAGATAATTATAATTATATATATATATAATTATTTATAGTCATAAATATAAATAAAAATATATATATATTTAAATAAATATGAAATTATAAAAGATATATATAATTAATATATTTATTTTACTTTCATTACTATTTAAATAATTATAATTATTTTTATTTTTATTTTTATATTTATGATTATAAATAAATATTTATTTATTTATAATTATAATTATAAATGTAATAAATATATTAATAATAATTTTGTAATTGTCAATATATATATATTATTTACAACTAAATAACTAATATTTTTATATATGTTTAATTATTTTATATATGTTTAAAAATAATCTTCAATAATTATATATATATTTAAAATTATAAATATTATAAATATATTTATTTTAATTTTATTACTATTTAAATATATATATATATATAATTACAATTATAAATAAATATTTTTATATAATTATAAATATATATATATATATATTTAAATTTATATTGTATGTATATTAAAATATTAATATATATATATATATATATATATTTATGAAATTAAAATAAATTTATTTATTATAGTTTTATAATTATATATATGTATACAAATGAAATTAAAATAAATATTTCAATTTTGTATATTATTTATAATTTCATAATTATTTATATAAATTTATATTTATATTAAATATATATATATTTTTTTTTTCATAGTTCAAAAATATAAAAAAATATATATTTAAAATATTTATTTGAATTTCATATTTATTTATATATATGTTATATTTATTACTATAAATAAATATATATTTATCTATAATTATAATTACAAATATGTTAAATATATAATATATTTTTATAATTATTTACATAAATTTATTATTTGTATTTGTAATTATAAATATTACTCTATATGTATAAATATTTATATATATTTATAATTATATTTCAGAAATTATATACATTTATAAAATTATAATTATTATAAGTTTATTTTTTAAAATTTTATAATTACATATATATATATAATTATAAATAATTGTATATAATTATAAATATATACATATGTATTTATATTTTTATATAAATATATATATTTCAAAAATTATAATAAATGTGTTTACTGTAATTTTATAATTATATATATATATATATATATGAATTATAAATAAATAAATTTAAATGGACATACTATATAATTAAAATTTATTATTATAAATTCATTAAATAAATTTATTATTCAAATATATATATTTTAATTTTACAACTATTTATGAGAACATCATAAGTTCATGTGTATAACATGAAAGAATCATATATGTGTAAATTTAAAAATGAACATTCCTAATTATGAATACATAATAGATGAATATGTGTGTGTCATCATAATATAAGTAATCTTAACATTTAGAACCTAAGTCACACTCACCTCCACAAATAAAAATTATGATCATATCGAATCAATTATGCACACTCATTAATATATAGACATAAATAAAGACAAATAATATAATACCTAATGATATATATATATATATGTATATATATCCAACAAAGACATATAATTATTAAAAAATTATATATAATTATATTTATAATAATAAATAAATATATTTAAAAAGTATTTATATATAATTTTAAATATAATAAATATTTTTATCATTTAAAATAATTATTGAAATTTTATAATCATTTAAATACATGTATAACATTAATTAATCATATACCTAGTAAAGTATATATCGTAAAAAATGATTCCTCAAAATGGAAAACATGAATAAAAAATTACGGTATAATGTATAATGAATATTCATGCTACATAACATATAAACTTTAATTATATTCACATATCAATATATTTATTTAACAAATTCCATTGAATCGTATATTTATTAATATATATATATATATAATCATAATTAAACATATAAAAATTTATATTTAAAATGTATTTATATATAATTATAAATATATATATTAAATATATAATTTGTAATATAACTAATACATATATTATTTAATGAAGTTTTTTATACTAATATAATTCATTAATTATATATTTATTTACATATAATCATATAAATACTTTTTTAAAATATTATATACATATTTATATCTTAATTATTTAAAGATTTATATTAATTATAAACATTCATTTTTTATTTAATGTATAAAAATAAAATTATTTTTTAATATAAATATAATAATTATATATAAATTACTATCATTTTTATTAATAACATTTATCAATGCTTTTAGATAGTGTTGATAAAGCCCCAATTTTAACATCACTATCCGGTTAGCACTGATACAAATCGGTGCAACCCTTTACTAGATCTGTAGTCGTGTGTATTGGAGTTTGGAATGTTTAGACATAAGAGGTAGTTTATAAGAATGTTTTTGGATATATTTTATTTTAGTGAGCCTTTAGCCTCTATGGTTGTTTAGGAAAACTATCTTTGAGGAATGAGTTAGTCTAGTATTATTCTTTCCCCAATCATTATTTGTGTATTTTTAAGGTGTACAAAATCAAATTATAACTAATTTAATTGACATTCTTATCCCCCTTGATTGAGTTGATGATCACATTATCCTTGATGATGTGTTTTTGCTTTCGTTTGATGTTATACAGTACTGTTAAACAAGAAAGATGTTTGAATTAAAAATGGTGGGAGCATTTGATGAACCATTGTATGTAAACCCTTTATTTGATCAAATCCTTGTTTAGATAGTTATTTGTGAAATACAAGCCATGTGAAAGGTATTCGTACCAGTTTCTATTCAAGATCCATTAGTTTAATCATAAAGAGATGAAACCATATCTCATGATCACGGTTTTCATAGGTAGAAACCACCTTATTTCCAAGGCATGAATGATCCTCTAGAGGAAAATTATAGATTTAAAAAAATTGAACTATTTTTTGAAATCATGGAAATATAATATTTAATATAGTTGAAATGTGATTCCTTTAGGTTTGAATATCAAAGTAGGAGGTGGTTGGATTTTATATTTATGCTGAAGAAAGCTAATTTCTTGCAGTGGAACATCTTCAAATATCATTTAACAAAAACTTTTATCCATAATTTTTTATTTTAGTGTAGTGTATATAATATTTCATCCTTTGATAATGAAATAAATCATTAACTTGGTAAGTTAAACACTTTATCTAACTAGTTCATTTTTCAACTAAGGAAAAATTAATTGAAAATTGAATGGAAGAGAGATTAAATATGGTTATTTGATCTAATATTTGATCTCACAATTTAATTTTTATGATCAATGAATTTGTGGATGTGTTAGATAGGGCTTTGATGGATGATCCTAACCTAGATTTCAAGACCCGGTTAGTAAGAGTCCCTTCTACTCTTAGTGTCATTTCAATTACTCAATCAAGGTAAATAAGATGATGGATTAATCTTGTATAAAATCATGATATAAACATCCTATATAATTTTTATAGAAATTAGAAAATTCTCATTGAACAAATTTCAATGTGGTCAAATTGGGAATTCGACAAAGGTTTTCACCATGGATCCAAATATTTTTAGTACTTTTGGTCACTTATAACACCTAAAAATTCTCTCTCATTACTGAACTATCATATGTAGTGGAATGATATCATCATACACTAAAATTACTATGGTGAAGTTAGCTAGTTCATGATATAAGTGGTTCTAGAAACAAGAATATGGAATAGAGATTCATCATGCAATGGATCAGTTTACATAGTAATAAGATACATGTCCACACATAGTGATATGTAACATCATTATAGATTTATATTTACTAGTAATTTTACATGACATTGTTTTATCTCATTCATTCGTTATGACAAGCATTGTGAATATTTTAAACCATTTTATGGAGATTATGTCTTCTATGATGGATATTCTAATTCCCCTTGGAGAAAAGAGAGTATAGGGTCTCTAATCCCATCCTGTTCATTCCCATGATTATAGATCTAACTCATCCAGTATATTATGATTCTTAATACGATTATTCCATTTTTCCTTCTTTTTTGTAATTTACTGATTTTCTATAAGGATCATATTGACTGTTACCTTTTGCGGGTCTCACTTACTTATCCAAATTGGATGTCTTGTGTTATTCATAGGCAATGGGTCTTGTTGTAATGTAGAGTTAGACCACCTCTTGTAGATTTGGATAGTATGTCATTTATTTTTTCTTCATATATGAGTAGGAAGCATTAATTTGTAATTTTTATCCAATGGTCATCAAATTTCATAATGTTTTCCATCTGACTTTTCTAAACTACCACCGGTGGGGGAGGTAGATTTTATTTTTCAATTCATACCATGAACTGAAACTATCTCTATCTCATTTTTCTGTATGGTACCATTTGAATTATGGGAGTTTAAATCCATGTTATTTTTTTGGATAAAAGCTTCATTCACCTAAGAATATTTCTATAGGTGGAAATTTGTCATTTTTCATAGAAAAAATGTATAAAAATTAAAATTTGTGTTGATTACTGAAAATTGGATAAAATCCTTATAAAGAACGTGTGTCATATTTTTTTGGTTGATGGATTATTTAATTAGTTAAAATGATAAAATTGGTGCTCAAATATGTATTATTGTTATGTTTATCATGATCTGAGAATCTAAAATTTTGTTATCTCAAAGGCCTCCTTTCAGAATTGATTTTCCAATTATGTGTTCCTTGTAACGTCGTTTTTTCCTTCCAATGATATGGTGGCCTTTATGAAACCAATGAATACTAAATTCCAAGAATATATTGATTTATTCTTGTGATACTTAAGAAAAAATATATTGGTTTATTCTAAAATCGAGAGACATAATGTGTTTTATATGAGTGTATTTATGGTTGTTTAAGAGATCACTAAATTTACACCAAGCTATTGATATTCAATTTCATGATATAGGGTGTGAATAAACTCAGATACGTCATTTTAAAAATATATTATTTTAGCTTATCATCATAAACATATCCTTATTATAACATGGTAATAAAAACTAATTTTTTCATGATTTAGAGTATTATGGGATCAGTGGGGTATTACTATTGGTTTTTTATTGATTTATCATACATGGCCTCTCTAATGAACTCTCACACCTAGAAAATAGTAAATTTATTTTGGTATTTAAAATGTTATATTTATTTTTATTGTTTTATGTGACTTTTAACGTTAGTTATAATGTTGACTCTTCTATAGTATGGGTGAGGTAAAATGATCTTTTAAGAGGTATATAGGTCTAGTTTGGGAAATGTTCTCTTGAATAGTGACAACATGGTGGTATACAATTCCTGAAATTAAAGAGAAAACTAGAAAAACTATCCTACTCAAAATATTATAGTTTTTTTGAATTTATTCTCTTAATAGTACATGGAATTATATTTTTGGATGTTTTTCTAATTTAATATTCTAAAGAAATAATGGGTTATATCTTCTTGAAAAAATATTTGAATCTTCATTACAGGTGATGGGTAGAGTGTCTGTATTATTTTTCATGGAGATTTCCCACAACCCCAGTAAGTGTAATTCTATAAATGAGTTCTTCATAAAGAAACATATGACTTATGATAAAAAAAATAAAAAAAATATTTGAATTGGATAGATCTTTTTTCTTATATTCATTCAGAAATTTAGGTGGATGAGACTAGGATAATTTTATAAAGTCTGTAGTTGACAACATATTTTATCAAGATGATTAATTAGGAAAAATAGCTCAGTGTTGTGTTCTATGGAATTAGGTACTCTCTTTATGTTAGTGAGATGATTAGTGAGTGGTCATTATCTTCTAAAGGGATCCTATTATTTCGGAATTTCATACATCATACCCTTACATATTAGTAATGTTTTGATCATGGATTTCCATTATTCCCAAAGGGTGGTACACCCTTGATCTAAAAATATTTTATAAGATATATGGAGAATATTACGGTATCTAGTTATGAGATAATATATCGATGGTTTTATTTCTCATAGTTATACTAGTCATCATGTCATGGTCATGTAATAGATAACAACGAGCTTTCTTTAGCCACTTCCAATGATGACAAGGTAGTGGGGTGTCATTTTGATTTGTTTTGTGTTTTTTCATGCACATAAAACTTAATGTATTAATTTGATATGGTAGTGATCAATCGACTAAATAAATTAGATAATATGATTACTATTTTTGATTCCACCAATTTTGAAGACCTAGGATGTATATATTTATAATATTTTTATGTTTCATAGAGTTCTATCTATTATTTTATCTATCATAGATCCTTGATTAACATATAACTTTCTAGGAGTCCACAAGGATGAAATGGGTTCTCGTGATATTTTTAGGATGGAATATCACCACTAATTGGATGGACAAATACAATGAACTATAAATATCATGGACATCATGATTCATTCATGAATTCTCTACTTTTGTTGAGCTTTGTATGTCCACTTTAGAGAGGATAAGTATTCCTATAAAAACAATAATAATTCATCCATAAAGATGGTACCCTTTGAGGATTGGTATGGATTTCCATGTAAATATCCATTGATTTTGATGTAGATTAGTTAAAATTCTCTAGTTGGACATAGTATTGTCCAAGAGTTGAGAAAAAATAATCATTTGTTTTATCAGAAAATAATGATGGATAAAAGATGGTAGATATATTATGTTGATCATCATCAATTACCATTATGAAATTTAGTTGGTTTCCCAGTCTATTTATGATTTTAACACTAGTAGTAGCAATAATTTCATGGAATATTGGGAATTATATCATTGAGATATGTTTTACTATTTTAGGTTGTTTGAGAAAATTGGAAAGGTGGCTTACTGTTATCTATTTTCACCTCAGGTGATGTTGGTTCATAAATTTTTTCATATATCATATCTCAAGGAATATCTATTTGACCCATTAAATGTCTTGTGTTTGGAGGACCTCGTTGTGTAACATCATTCAATAGTGAATGAGTATCAAGTTTGGATTATCGATTTGTAGATTACGGCTCATTAAGGAATGCACATACCTCTAGTTTGAGTCCTTTTTATTGTGGTTTAGATTTTCATGAGACATGGTAGCATGAGGCACTAATTAGTGGCTAGTGTCTCTATATATTTAATATAGAGTATTTTTTATAAACTATGTAGGGGAATAAATAATTTATGGTGGGATGTTTAAAACATAATATACCATCTTTTAAGTAGTCTTATTCTTAGATTTTGATCATCCTTTGTTGGATAGACATTTGATTTTTTTCAATAATTTTAGAATATTTTTTGAGACTCTGAGAAAGTGAATGATTTTTTCATGGATTGTGAAATTTTTTTGGTTTACTAAATAATTTTTCTTCATGTGTTGGAGTTCTAGAGGGGGCATGTTTATTTCGAAACATACATCCCCCTCCAAAAACCATGTAGCATGGGATAGTGAGGAGTGCATGGTTGGTGCATAATAATCATACTATATACGCAAACAATACACCTTTTCCCCAGTATCCCATAAGGGAGTGTCAAGTTATTATATAGTTTGATCCAATTTTTTCCAAACCGTGTGACTCTCTCTTGTAATATCACACGGGTTAGCATAAGTCTAACCTTAATTATGAATCATAACATAGGAAACTATTTAATGGGATTTTTATTACCTCAGAAAACATAATTAATGTAATAAACCCACCATTATAAATTATAATAACCTCTTAATATAAAATAACTTGACATTATTTGGATTAGATGTTATTTTGGATAACCTAACCTATTTTAATCACATATCAAAGTTTTTGTAGATACGATTTATTCCTATTTGGTAAGCGTACAATATTTTTTTGAATTCATCTTTCTTCTTATATCACCTTATTTTATAGTGGTGGAAATTATTGATATTAATTGGATGTAGACATTATTTAATGTACATTAATGTTTGATATTTTTCATTCATCATCTCCATGTTCGACTCCCTGTTGATGCTTCCTATTTCATCTGACCGACTAATCATATGGATAATGTTAGGTGGTTCAGTAAGAATGTTCCCTACACATAAAAACTTTATTTCTTTCCTGATTTGAAACATATTTACAAATGATTTAATTGGTTTAAAAATATTTTAATTTTTTACTTCCCAAAGGTATGAAATTAAGAAACAAATCCCTATTAATTTTTTTTTATAAAAGAAGATGAATTTTTTGAAAATATGGATTCAAATGAAATATGAATTGAAGAAATTATTTATTAATGAATCATGAGAAAAATATATTTAAATGAAATATTATTTTTAAAGGAATGAACTTGATGAAAACCCAGGGTATGGTTCTGAAATTGAAAATAAATGTTAAAACTCAAATTTGGTCATTTGAACTACGAATGATGAAAATAATAGAGAATTATGATTTTACCATTATTGATTTATTGGATGATTGAGAACACATGGGATCCTGAGTAATTGTTGGGTTACTAGGACAATAATATGAAGAATCTAACATCATGTTAGTTGATTGATGATGAAAAATCTATATAAACCATGTTATTCATGATTTACCATTCGGGGTTTCTGATTTATTCTCTCTCAATATCCTATGACTTATGTATGTGTGGACACTTTGATCCATGTTTTATTGACTGAGAATTTTAAGGCTTTTAGAGACTAGTTATTAAACTATGGGGATGTATGACCATGGTGATATGTTCATATTTGATTATTATATACTATTGTTTCTTGAACATGGTTATTAATTCCGATTTTTTTTAATGAAAATCTTTATTTATGAATGATTTTTGATAAACATTTCATTTTACTGATTTGAGAAATTATTTTACTAAAAATTTGAAACTATTATTCTATTACTTATTCTAATTTAAAATGATACATATATGGTTTTTTATGGAACAGTTTGAGGAAAAGTTTTTGATATCATTTTTGGTAATTGTTTTAGACACTATAACCTTTTGTCATACATTTATTGATTATTAATGCTTTATCCAGAAATATGTAAACCATCCGATCAATGTGGTGGATATTCATGAAAAGTGGGACCTTGGGAGACATAGATTATATGTGGAGTTGTGATCCAATCATTACATAGAGATTTTAAGACTTTATATTGATGAATATTGTTTCATTTTATTAGATGATATACAATTTTGACATTAATTTGTCTACTTTTTGTTTTTTTTCCATGAAGAGTTTCTGGAATTATTCTTGTTTATTTTTTTATCTTTCACTGTATTATTTTTATTGATTATTATTATAATTATAGTGAAATTAATACCAAAATCTCTTTAATGAGGTAAATGTTCTAGTTTCTATAACATGAGGATTAGGGATGCCATTTGGTTCATGTTAGTGTCAGCTCAGGTACAAGTGTACCATGGTATTTTGGTTGGTTCGTGAAAGACCAATTGAATGTAACAAAAAATGAAGAGATTTAATAGTCTGTTTGAAATGTTTTTTTATTGTAAATAAGGATGTATTTTTGGATGTGGTAGAATATTTAATTATAATTTGAAGGGAATGGATTGAATGTATGTTTAGTCTTAAATAATGGTGAGAAAATATAATAGATGATGATAATATGTGTAGAAAACATTTACTTAAAAGTTAGTTGAAGTCCCCCAGAATGTTGAGAAACAAAATGGAGTTCCAATTAAGTGTATGAATATGTGATATACATTCTAGGAGTGATTATTAATATGGGACATGTGTTATAGTATTGATTATTTACCTTATTACTTGGATGTTAAGATAGTTTCTATTTTACATGTGATTATGAAAATTGTAAACAAATTATATATAAAATGACTGGATGAATTTAAGGTAAATATCTTTATTTAATGGGTTATTTTTAAGTAATTTCATGTATGATTTGTCTGGTGAGTTTTTAACTATCAATTGAAATTTTTTCTAATAGTATATTGAAATTTAATGGAGTCTATGTTTTTGTTGATTATATATCAATATGATTCTTCTGACGTTGTATATGATTCTTACATAACATATTCATACTTCTTAAGAGTCTTCATGGAATAATTATTTTATAGTGTATTAATAATTTCATTATTTATCACAAAATATACTATCCAAATACACGATGGTTTTATAGGATACATGAGGCTGCCTTTTTCGTTACAGCCAATGATGAGAATGAGGTGACTCTTTAGTAGGCAAGACAGAAACATGCATGATGAAAAATTGACATGTTATATTGGTGTATCCTAATTCATTTAAATGATCTTTCCATTCGTTTTTATAATATATTTACAAAAAATTTCCTTGAATAAAATGGATTTTAGAGATGAAAAAGTGACCTTTCATATTCATGATTTATTTTTTGTCACCAATTCATTTTAAATGAATCACTATGGATTTAATTTTTATTAAGGACACCCCATGTGGTGTCTCATGATAATATATTTCATTACACATCATTATGTGATATTTTTAAAAAAAAATTAATTTGTTGAATAATTTGCTTTTGATATCCTAGATTTTTCGTCCATGTTTGAATTGAATAATTTTAAAGACACGCCTATTAAAAATTTCATTCATAGATGTTTTGATGGTATCATGAGTTTTTGTTTTGAGGAAACTAAATGAGATTTATTATTATTTTAAATTTAATCTAAAAATTCATTTTTATGATGCACTACCGTGTTTATATTGTAAATATCATTATAGAACATTATGGTGGTGATGAAAGATGTGTTACAAGCTTCAATACCTTATAAAAAAGTTAATTATTTCACGATCATAATCTCCATAATATTGTATACCTTTTAAAAGTGATCTATTCTTGATGGAAAATTTTTTGACCAGATTGTTTAAAAATGGTGCATTTTTGTTTCAAATTTTATAGGTCGATTAAAACATATTAATCCAGTGAGGATTGTTTAATAAAATGATACATTTAAGGTTAAATATTTTCATTTAGTTTTCACTATGAAGAAAATATATAATAATATACCTCATGATTGTGGAATAATAAGGAAACTTAGGATTTCATTTGAGTATTCAAAAAGAAAAATATAAATTTTATAACTCAATGTTGAATGAGTTATGGATAGGATAAAATATGTGAGTTTCCTTATTCTGATAACGAGATAATAATCACTTGGGTAGTGAATATATATGAGATTGAAAAGATAAATAAATAAGTAGTTATACATTGTAACTCATTCTTTCCCATCTATTAAATAAAAAATATATATGATAGAGAGAGAGATCCAACATTAAGATTACCATATATTATATGAGTTTAAGAGAAATTAGAACTAATACTATTGGGAATTAAATTTCCTGAATATTGAGGGGATATGGGATTATAACCAAAAGAATGTATTTGATATGTGGTGAAGAAAAAACAATATTAGCATACTATATACTCATATCGTATACTGATAATAATGAATTAAGGAATCATTGTTAATTTTTTTAACATTTTTAATAACAATAACCTTGATGTGAAATAATATATTTTAATTATACTTTATAGTGTTATTGAGTTGATTCAACAAAATTGGCCAGCATGAATTATTTCTCGAATTATTTTGTAATGTTAATGATTCCATTATTATAAAACTCATCCTTATTATTTAGTAAAATCCAAACATGGAAGTGAAGAACTTTTATATATAATGACCAAAACATTTTTAAGGATAATTGTTTCCAAAAAATGTGTGTTATAATGTATTATTCAAAACAAAACATTACCTTGTTTAAATAAATTGAATATAAAAGGAAATATGACCATCTGGATTCAACTATTAAATAATTATTGGTTAATTATGATCATTGGACAATATGACCAAAGGAAAATGTACTTTTAAAAATAATTTGAACATTTCAGTAATAGTTTATCAGTAGAAATGAAAAAGGATGATTAATAAATAAATGATAAATAATGACTTCATGAAGTTGGGTTGTACGACATGATTCCCAATTTTTAGATCATGGATAGATGGTCTAATCATAGGGATACTAACTTAACTAATCCTAATACAATATTCTACCAGAAATTCTTGAACTAAATCTCTTATATCAGAAGATCAAATTAGTGTAAATTACCACTCGGGTAATGTTAGCTAAACTACCCCATCAACCTATCATCATCTTTCACCTTACCCTTATGTTGTAAGTAGTTGTTATAAGGTGTTATTTTTCAAGGACATATATAAATAATGTTTAATTACTATGTATAAAAAAACATATTCCATCATTTTTGTTTTAAAATTTGTTTTACATAATTATAGAAAATAAAAAATTTGATAAATTGATTTTTTTCAGAAAATAATTTCACTTTTGAAAAACAATATAATTATTATAAGAAACTAAGTTATTATAAATATTTTTTATTTTAATGAAAATAAAATATAATAAAACACATATTTAAATAAATGATAAAATAATTTTATTTTATTCATGTTTTCAAAATTAAACTATGCATTTTCATTCTTCAATTATTTTTTATAAAAAACTATTTTTATATTTAATGGGTAAAATTATCATATTTATGGAATTAACAAGAAAAAATAAATGATTTTTTTAATCAACAGGTCAAAATTCCATCATGGTAAATTTATAAGAATTTTATAAAATACATTATTTTTCATGAATAGTTGAAATACAGGTTGAGTTTCTCTCTTTGTTTAACGGATTCATAATTATGTCATAATTATATAATAACTAACTAACCACAATACATAATATAAAATACTTTATTTTATTAAAATAATGAATTTCATATACTTTAATAAATTTAATAGTATATAATTTACTTTCCAAATTATAAAATGGAATCATTATCATTAAAAATGTTATATTTTGAAAACATTAGTTGGCATTGAAAAAATAATTATTATAAAATGGAGGAAAACTATTATGGATTATGATGAAATTAATAGTTTCCCAGGTGTCCAATACCATGTGAAAATATAGCGGTAGATCCCATGGATTTAATTTTTCATTACTTAGGTGTCCAAGTCCTTTAAATACAAATTATTAAATAACTCCCCCAACTTTTTCTATAAATAACCACCAATGTATCCACTGTCACTTAATACCTGTAAATAAATCTTGACTATATTATATTTTTTTATCCCATAGAGTCCTTTCTAAGGTGTCCTAATTCTTCCAAGGCTTAAATCATCAATATTTAGGAACTGCACTTCTTGGTAAGGGAAATCTATACTTCTCCTTTACATTCAATTTCACTCATTCTATGGTATCTCTTTCAAATATCCAATCTAAGATGTTTTTTATAATTTATGTTTCCCCTCTTATATATTAATATTATTTTATTTATGTGAGCCACTTTTATCCTCTCTTATTAAAATTTTCTATTACCATGTTTTATAGCCATTATGCTATCAATTTTACTTCTCAAATTTATCACTTTCCCTAAACAAATTTTCTTTAATTTTATTTATTTCAATACCCAAACACATTTAATTTCAATTTATATTCATCAATATATAATATTAATTAATTTAATTCTATAATTGACATAAAAAAAACCTTAATTCACAATAATTTTGTTATAAATGAAATAAAGATCGTGCATTTAAGAACATTTTAAAACCCAGTAAATTTTTATACATATTGTTTATACAATTATCTATAGGTTATTTATGATATTTTTTTATTATTTTTGTGTATCACCTTAATTATTATATATGAAGGGTTTCCCCTAATAGTTCAGAAATAAATTTGGAGAATGTTTTAATCTCTACAAATGACATGTTTTATGATACCATTGGGAATAAGATTATTAAATTATTATCACATCTTGGCCAAAAAACATAGTGATATAATTAAGAATGTATCATTTAAATTTTGTGTCCAAATTTCCAAGTTATGATTCAAGTTATTTATATTACGATATTCCACTTTTTGGTAACTATTTAAGATATTAGTCTTGTTCTTAATTATTTTCCTTTATATAACAATTAAAGTATTCCCCCTATTTTCCCTTAAGGTATTTAGACTAACCCTTTCCATTGATGTATTTTCCTAAGTAATGAGAAGTAGAAAAATTCCATAGAATAATCCATTGATGATTCCTTCAACATTTTTTTTGAATGATGTTCTATTTTTGCATGTATTATGTACTTTAAAAAACTAATATTTAAAAGATCCTCTATTTGTATAGTTTAAATGAAATGTTATGTAATAAAAATATGGGATTTAAAATGTGGTATCAAAGGACTGTATATTTGTTTGTGAAAATTGGGATTTTTAAATTATTGGAATAACCCTAAAAAATTGATAACTATAAGAAACCATCATGGTATTTTTTTTAAAAAAATATGAAGTTAATGGTTTCCGAATAGAGAAATACTTTCTAGGATACAGAAAACTCAATGTGGCTATAGTATAGATGTATCTATAGGTAAAATAAAAAAACTATTTTCAGCTAGACTCTAATAGGAACTACATCATGATAATGGCCCTTGATACATTATTTGTTTGACACTCTCATGGGACATGTTTGGTTAATAATTATCATTTTAGGAACCATTATAATGGATTTATAGAAAATTTAATTATAATTAATGTATAACAAAATTAAAAATGATTTTTTAAGTGCTAAAATTCCTCTAGATATATAATATTATTAAAATAAACACAATTCTCATAAGTATTTTTTTTACAAAAATGAATAAAATATGTTGAACCACAAAAATGGTGAGTGAAATGGACTTTGGAAAAAAGAACCTTTGAAGGAATCCAAAATGAAAGACATCATAATAATGTTGAATAATATAAATTGAGTTATGGATAACCACATGAATCAATATGACACTATATCACCTTGATGTAAAAAAATGGACATTGAGTCCTTTACACATCAATGATCACCTTCTTTTTGTGGATCTACCGACCCATTGATTGTTGAAAATTGATAATCACTATTGAAAATAACTTTTTTTGTAATGCATTGATTGAAGAATGAGAATGTCACCCTTGTTGTTTAAATAATAGAGGTTGAAGCATATCAGTGGTCGAAACTAGTTAAAAACAAGTATCCAATAACGAATATTAAAGATATATTGTGGGAGGAGATCAGAGAGAATATTTTTCAATAAATATTTCCCATATTCAATGAGAATGAATGTAACACCCTAGGATTTATAGGTATGTTTATTTTCAAATAAATTCAATAGCCTATATTGTATGCAACACTAAGTTTGAGCATACAATGATATAATAAATTATATTTATAAAAAAATTGTTTTCAATAGTATTAACCAAAATTTTAAATTTAATAAATACAATTTTTTTAAATAGGCATCATTTTTTTATTTTCAATATCAATGTTCACTCAGGATAAATTTTTGGTGTCTTTCAAAAACATCTCAATTTTTATGAATAGTTCAAAATACTACATGTTTGTTAAAACCTAAATTTTTCATTTAAATAAATAACTAAAATTAACATTATTTAAAAGTAAAATAGATAATTAATACATATTTTAATCCCACATAAGTCATTGGAACTATTTTTATAATATAATTAGATATAAAATACTATTTAAATTTTGAACATATATTTTAACCACTTTCTCACCACATATGCAGGATTAGCCTACACCAAAATTTCTCATTTTCTATGAATTTAATTTCCATAAAAGTATCTACATGGTTGAAATTATTATTAATCTTTTTTTATAATAGGATCAACTTAATTTTTGGGAATTGATAGTTTAGAAATATTTTATTTATTTACCATGGTTTAGGGTAAGTTGTGTAATTAAGGATAAACAAATAATAATATAATATTTAAAAAATGGACAATTTTTTTCAAAATTTTACTAGAAAATAGGGTTTTGTCAAAATCAACATTAGGCCAAAATTATATCCTTTTTTAGTGACAGGGGTATTAATATGACCATTAAAATATATTATTTAAATATAACCAATGATTTGGTACTCATATTTTAAAAAGTAAATAAATTTTTATATATCATTATATAAATGAAAAATGGGACAATAAATAGTTACTAAAAAAACATGTTTATAAAAATTTTGTTAATTAATTTATAGTTTTAGGAAATATATTAATAATTCAAATGGGGACACAATGATCATTGAGTAATTGACTTATTACAATAAGAACCCAATAAATTGTATTAATAATATTAAAATAAGTATCATTTGAAATTTTTGATCGTATAAATGAATTTTTTTAAATAAATCATTTTTGAGATGTGTTAATGTAGTATTATTGAAGGAATCAGGTTTTTATGATTTTTTAAAAAGTCATGTAATAAACTATGACAAAATTGACAAAAATGAGATTTTAAAATAATTAATATTTCGTAAAATATGTAAAATTATTAAAAATTCATATACCTTTGAAATAACCAGGATAATGTTAAGGGTGTAATAAATTATCTGAATAAGTTTTAATTTATATTTTATTGTTAATATATTAACACTATACTATAAAAATAAAAGTATTTATTTTTTGAGTTAATCTATTTAACTAACGGTTAAATCCCAAAGGTAAAGTTAATATTATGACATAAATATGTATAAAATTAATTGGTTTTGAGGATTTATACACATCCTTATATTAAATTAGAAATAACACACTTTGGATCTATTTGAAATCAAAATTCATTTTATATTATATTAACAGTTTGGGAGATTTTTAAGTGCCCCTCCCCTCTCTTATAAAAGAGCATATATCCTTCCCTTTTATTCACACCTCTAATTACCTTCACATTGGAAAAATCCAGTCCATATATCCTAAAAACTTCCCTCACTTCAACCAAGAAGTCATACTATGAGAATAAATCCATCCTCAGGATTCCTTTTGTGAAATTAAAATGCAGATACTAAAATAAAGGGTAATTATTTTCCCAATTCAATTCAATTTATTTTATTAATCTACTTAAAATTCCAATGATTTAAAAAAATGTATCACCATATAAATTCTGAGATGTTATTATGAATACAGGACACTGATATTCACTTTTTTACCCATCCTATGACAAACAATATCACTATGTGTGCATACAAACAACATTCTGACTCCACATCATGGTGCTATTTTTTTCCACCACTACATTATTTTGATGGGTATAATGATCAATATAAAGTATCAAAATAATAAATATGACATTATATTTTTTTTATAAATCATATTACTTCCGATTCATTACCCATTAGCCATTATGGGAATGATATCTTCGCTTGTGCCTACATATGGATTATCATCTCCACAATGTGATGAGATACATGCATTGTGTTAACAATTCGAAAATTATTATAAAAATATATATAATGAATTAGTATTAAATATATGATATAATAATTATAATATATATATTTCATTTAATTTTTTTCATTCAATAAAATAAAAAACTGAAACAACGTTCATGCATACAAACTTCAAATCATCTCCATAAATAGTGTATTTTATTCCATATATTGTTTATAAGTAAATATATACTGATTATATATTATATATAAACCATGTTTTAAAGTATATATGTATGTGATTCAATATCTATGTAATAGGATCACAAATAAAAAGTAAAAACATGTTTGATAAACAAATCGATTATTACAAAAAAAATATTGATTTAACTTGGAATTGTTGAATGAATGGGTAATAGAAAGTCATAAATAAATTGTATATGATATAATAAATATAATTATGATTCTTGTAAAAGTTAATATTCTGTTTTGAAACACTATATAAGAGTTTAAGACATGTATTAAAGGAAGCAGACATATGTTAAGGTTTAATTTAATAATTTCATTATTATATGAGATTATTTATATGTATGTATTTAATTGGACATATTTATCACCCATGTACAAGATTCATAAAAATGTTTTCAAATGAAATATTTTAATGATTTTATATAAGGTACTGATTATGTAAAACATTATTTTAAATGTTTCAAATATTTATATTTCTATATTAGTCTCATTAGTGTCCACGTTTTCAGAAGGAGTTTTATGGATTTATTTTTAAAGACATCAATATTCTAAAATATTAAAAGTCAAATTTATCTAAAAAAATTCAATGTTCTATGGGAAACATTGATTCAAAAATATATTTTTAAATGCCTTATTTTATAAGAGGGAATATTTTTAATAAATGATTTCAATGAAAAAGGTGTATTTGTCCACTATGTAAACATACATTGTTGGATCATATAATTAATTGAGGTTGATCTCTTATGATATCATTTAATATATTTTAATTAAGACTTTATAATCATTATGATTATAATGAACCATAACTTACATACATTGATATTACAACAATTTTGAATAATATTCATTACAAAATATAAAAAATACATTATAAGACCATATCAGTATAGTTTCTTTATAAATTGGGAAACATAAACAACAGGTTCATAATACATCTTCATTATCTCCCACTTATTTCATCATAACTAGACCCATTATTTAAATATTTTAAATAATACATTTCTTCATGACCTCAAGAAAATAAACATAAGAAAGGGTGATCTCAATTTCTCATTAAGGGTAAAAAAGTGAGATATAAAATATATCACAATCATAAAACATGATAATATGTTTCATATCATTTTTATAGTATATAAGAACAAAAAATATAGAAATATTATCCCACATTTTAATTATCATGAAATCATTGCATGGGATATATCATAAATTTTCATAAGCCACAATGAACATAATCCAAAAATTCATAACATAAGACATGAAATTATGTTTTATATGAATATGAATAGAAAATCATATCATATTACTCAACGCTCTTTTCCAAGCCCCTCATAACTAACAAATACCATTACTGAAACAAGTTCAATATTCCTTCCAACCATGTATTACTTAACCGAGATCAATAACTATAACATCCATGTTTATATCTTGGGATATAATTATTTACCAAATAAATTTTATGTATATATAGGCCACACCAATCTCATAATGAAATCATTCATACATGTTCCACAAAAAACATAAATTATCCATCATACATAACCCAAAGAATAATGTGGGGTTTTAAAATATCATTCAATAATAACAATATATATATCTATATATAATAAATATAATTCCAACCTAAACAAATAAAACAATAGGAATAAAAGGGATATTATACTTGAAATAAATCCTTATTAAATAGTTTCTTCTTAGATTTAAACTGAGTTTGATAAAACACATCAAATTAATTCTTGACAAAAATATATATTCTACTTCCAAAATGTTTTCTAATATCAATTTATAATGATATTCTAAAAGAACATAATTTATTTGAAAATACAATTGATATAATGTAGAAGATGCTTCATATAAATAAGTAGTTTCTTAAATGTAAAAATATGTTAATGTTGTATAAGTTAAAAATAATATTCTCCTCATATGTTTAATTGAAAAGTCCAAAAGTACCTTGTATCGAATATTGATAAAAGATTCCATTCATAATGTTTAACAAAATTTCATCAATGTGTAGAATTAAATTTTATAAACTATATAAAAATATAAATAATATTACATAATTAGTAAACATGGTTTTTGATGATAAATATACCCTTTTAAATATTTACAAATAAAAAATCTCAGATAATAATGAGATTGTAAAATAATCCCATACACAAGGTCTAATTTACTTTGTATGTACATCAATATACTTTATAAATTTGTAAATAATTTCATTGACTTATTCAAGAATCATAGTCACATTTATGATAACTTATATGATAATATTATCATCTGTCTGTTGGTAACATTATCACTAACCCATTAGGAATTAATTAACATATTTTCTTATTCATGTTTTTTTCAGATAACATCCTCTTCTTAGGTTATATTTATATCATTTAAATAATAATAATAGTATAATATATATAATATTTAATAATTCAAATCATTTATTTAATAATACATTAATGAATATCACGAGTAATGAATCTCATTGCATCGTGGAGATAGTTGGTCTTATGTACGCATGAGCTATGATATCATTTCCATAATTGTTTAATGGTATCAAATTAGATGGTGTATAATACTTAAGAATAAATATAATGTTATAATGATCTTATATATTTCTCATTTCAATAATTATACACATCAAAATATGGTGTTGGTGAAAAACAGATTGCACCACATTGTGGAGATGGTAAGTCATGCGTACACATGTGTGGTGATTTTTTTCATAGGATGGATAGAATGTGGAATATGGTTCCCTCGTAAATATAATAACATATTATTTTATAATTTATATTTTATTTATGACTTCATAATGAAATAAATAATTAATATTAGGTATATGTGTAATTGTGTATAGAAGTATTGATAGAGAAAATTACCTCTTCTTCAAAATGATTCATCTGTATATATTTTTAGAGAACTAGAGATGGTTTTTGAAGAATAAAAAAACAACTAAAATGTTACTAGGCATGTTGGCAGTGGAAACAGTTATGGGATGGCCAAGCATGAAGGCTCAATGCAAATTTATGAGGTGATAGATGAGGTTCTCTTTTATAATTGAGGTGAGGAGCACTTTTGGGAACTCCAAAAATAAGAATTTATAATAAAATCAAACCCCATCCAACAACTTCCAAACTATTACAATTTATAAGATGATATGATATATGGTTTCAATCTCATAAAATGATATATATTTTTAACTGTTTTATATAAATTTAAACTGTAACATTTTAATAATAAATCGTTTAGTTTATTTAATTTTTAACTAGGGTAGCAAATAATTATAAATTTAAAGTGTGAAATATTTAATTATTTGATGTCAATATGACTAAAAATAAATAAAATAGAACATTATAGACCATATCATAATTATTATATATATTGTTTATATTTTTTATTTTTTTAAATAAATTAACGAGTAATTATTTTCCAAAACAAACAATTGTTCCAATTATTATACTATTAAACTCATAGATATTTAAAATTATTAAGATAAAAATTTATTTTAAAAAAATTATATTATATTCCTAATATTTAAAGGGATTAAATAAAATAATTTTCATATTAGTCAGCCAAAATTATATTTATTTCTATATTTCTATTAACATTTATTTTTTATCATTATTAATTTAATAATTACTACATCAATTTGACTAATTATTTATTATACATATTTTTTAAATAAAAACTGAAAAAATTCTATGATAAAGACTAATCGACTATATATTAGAAGAATATTTTTTTTAAAATTTATCTTATAGAAAATCCAAAATTTAAAAAGGTATTCTTATTAAATTATGAATGTGAGAAAACTAAGATCACTTTAAATAAAATAATGTAAGTTCCATATTATTTTATATAAGGCTCCAAATTCACAATAACTAATGGATTGAATTGTTATGGTTATTTTAAAGTCAAAAAATAATATTTATTCAATTATTTTTGTCTTTTAATGGTTATTATTTGTTTAATTTATTTTATTTTATTTATATCTCTTCAATTAATTAATTTTTACATCATAAATGTATAATTATTTAAGGTAAAATTTATTTTCTAAAATTTTCAAATAAATAACCCGGATAAATAAAACCATTTTATCTCAAAAATGAAATTTTTTATTTGATATTATATTCTATATACCATATATTAAAAATTATATAGTTATTAATATTTTAGGGACACATATTTAATGTTTTCATAAATAAAATAAATTATATGTCCCAATTACATTCTAGTGGCTTCTAAAGGGTACCATTTAGACCCAAGGATGATTTCAGTCAAAACAAAACACATCTAATGATATTAATAAAAGTGTGAGTGTATTTTTATATTATTATTATTAACATTATTTACATTATTTACATTTTAACGATTCTTATAAAAATTATCGAAGTTACTATTTATAATGTCCAAAATAATAAAAATAAAACTATTTTCATAATTTGGACCTAATGATTACAAATATAGAATCCATTTTTATATATTCAAAATACAGAAGTTATAATAATTAATTTAAATTAATTTCATTGAGGGAAAAAGAGAACAAGTTGTAAAAGTTAAAACAATACAAAATATTGAAATGTTTTTACATCTGAATTCAACGTAATAATAATTATATTCTCATAAATTATATTGAATGAAAAATATATATTCTATTTATAAATTAAAACAACTAATATTTATTATTTAACCATATAAATTATTTCGATCAAAATGTAGTTTTTAATTTAAATTAGGTTTGTTTTTACTATTTATCAAAACATGAATGTCATCGAACAAAAATATCAAAAATTCATCCAAATTAAAATATTATATTTTTCATCCAAGGAAAATATTTATATTTCTATATAAAAGTTATTGTTTTTGGAAAACCGTAATTTAGAAGTGGTTTTCCATTAAATGGCGTAAATTAGCCTTTTAAAAAATATAGGATCTTTTACAGAAAATATGGTTTCTTCATACCCAATGACTAAAATATTTATTTGATTAATATTAAAATTATAATAAAATTATAAAATATATATTTAATTAATTCCATTTACCAATTTTAATTCACAAAATATATTAACAAAAAATTAAAATATATATTTATTTATATTGGAAATAATTTATTGCGAATAAATTCACTATTCCTTTTCATTAGTTATTTATATTGATTCTATCTAAACAAAATGATATGTTATAATAGTCATTTAATACTAAGAGATTCTATATTTTTTTTGCATAACTCACAATTGCAAGAAAAGAAATATGTTAAAAATTATTTAGAAAAAATATTTCATAAAAACCTTCTGGTGTTTCATTGATTGTGGATGTGATATTTAGATATTATGCATGGGTTAGGTTAATGTAATCATATTTCATAAACTAATATTTAATATGAATGTGTATGTTGTTTATGTTTCACCATTCTCATATGAGGAATGTATTGGATATAGTATGTGTTGGGTGGAACCTGTTATAGCCACTTGATGCATCAGAAGGTTTCATGAAAAATATATATATGGTTTCTACAAAGCCCTTATCTATTTATTAGATTCATGGAATAATGGATTAAATTTAGTAGATTTATGGACTGAAACCTTAGTATTATTATATTCTTCGTATGAAGAATTGATGCTATGTTTCAGATGTCTATCATTAAGCATTCCCTCATTATGAGATTAATTATTAATATTGCATGTGATTATTCAACTAATAGAATACGCATATGAATGATTAAATGAAATTATCTGAATTTTTCATACCTTGTTATCCTAAATATTATATTTAAAGTAACTGTGTTTAATTTTTATACCTTAACATAATAGTTTATTCTTTTTTATGACATCCTAGACAATATTTTTTACCCTTACTAAATATCTGAGATCACTCCTTTCTAATGTATTATTTTCATAGGATTCCAATAAGTGTTTTAGGATTTATATTTATTTAAATCTATGAGAATAATGGTTTTACCAAAAAAATAATCTATGTTGTGTTTTATGTGTTTAATTTCTATTTAAATTTCATGTATGTAATCTATTTTTCAAAACTGCTAAACTGATCAGTCAATCTGGATTTTATTCCTGTAATCATGCCAATATATTAAAATAATGAATCGGCTCAAAGATTAATAGTTCGAGGAATTACAGTTGATAACAAAGGATGTTTAGTAATGACCAAAGAAATTATATTTAAAAAATATATATATATTTGGGATCATATCCCTAACATAGACTTTGTTGATAAGTATTGAATAACATCATAAAATTTTGATAATGTAGAGATTATGTGGGTATTCCTAGAAAATAAATCCATGTCTAGATACTACAAGTGGGTGTGGTATTACAACTGATTCACCTATGAGTAATTACCCATACAGGGTGTTTTAGGGTTGACTTGGGTTAACCTAGTACATGAAAACAAGACTTGTTGCACACTTCGTTTGACAGACTCGGGTAAAATTCTTTGGAAATTCAAATTTTCTTTACAAACAATTATGAATGATTTTAAATGTAAATATTCTTCCAAAGAAAACAGGTTTATTATTATGTGATTACATATGCTAAAATATTTCAATTTTTGTTACGTATTTTTAAATTAGTCATTATGCATCATAACCAAATATAAAGAATTTAATTATTTATAAATGGATCATAGTAAACGTAATGTGAACATAACCAATGCATATTCTCCAAAGAGTAAGAATGATGATATATTTCATATATTTAATAAAAATATTCGAAGGGAAATAGTATCTCAATTATTCTAATCATGTGAGAAAATATTATCTTGTGAAAACTAGATAGGTAATGAATTATCCTGTTACTATGAAGGGAAAAAATAGTAGTATATGGTGGTAGGGAGAAACATGGATAAAGGGAAGAAGGGAAATAATGATTGTACCACATTTTAAAACTCTTAATAGAATCACCCAATAAAATTTTTTATAGGAATGGAAATTTGTTATAATATTGGAGACAAAGTCCACCATGATCTTGATTGTAAGGGAAAGAAAAAAATAAATATGCAATTATTACACAGCAAAATGGTATTAAACTACGTAAATAAATGTCTCATGTGTCAATGGAATATACCCTAAATGGTAGTATAGGATAATGATAAATATTTACTGCTGTAAAAAATTAATAAAAATCAATAAAATTATTCTTCAAGGATTATTTCATTTTAATATTCTATTAGTGATTTACTAGTCATAATAATTGTGAAGTATATGAGGATTTTACAATATAATTTTTTAATTAAGGATTTGGATGAATGAATTTTTCAATTATGGTTTAAATGATATAGAACATTTCGTAATAATAAAAACATTTTTTGGAGGAAAATATGATGTTACAATTGATTTTGTAAATTTATGGTCATTTTAGATTATAAATTTGAAAATCAATTTTTGTGAAAATTTGTAAGGTTGTAATGTAGTACGTTGAACATTTGATATTACCTTTTAATGTAAAATTAATATTTATTGGACCCATTGGGTCAACATATTTTGTTTTGGTAATCATTTAGAGGATTAAAGATATACATGTGGTCTATATGATTTATAAAATGTGCTTCAAGGGTGAGAAAATAATTTTGAAAATTCATTTCTATGTGTAAGGTATGAAGAGAGAATAGTTAGAAGCACAACAAAAAGATTATATTATACTTATGACGTGTAAGTAAATCAATTAAGTGGTTTTTTTGGATAGTAAAATATTTCGGCAACTCTAGGGAAAGGATAATTAAACCAAAAGTACTTTCTTAGCACTTTTTCAGATGAATCAAATGATACCTTAGATTATTAGAGATTTAAATATTTCTGATTATTACTTTCTCAAAAAAATGTTCTATATCACTCTCCATCTGATCATGATGGTTATATTTTTCCTTCAAGTATTTTTTTCCTAACAGGAACCCATGTATATTTTATATCGGATAACCTTCGTAAATCACATTCTTAATTTTAAATTAGAAATTGTATCGACCCATTTTATGATTTTGGATTCAAATGAAGAAATTTTTAATAATAAAACTTTAGTTACCGAAATAAAATTCTAAAATTACTTGGAAATAATTTATTGAAGTAGGGTAGAATGTATCGCACTAATATTTAATGGAATATTTATTTTTAAATAAATTCAATACATTGCATTGTACACAACACTAAGTTCGAGTGTAGCCTGATTGTCTAAATTATCAATTTAAATGAAAATTTTAATAGTATTAACCACATTTTTAAATCTATAATTTTTCCATGATATGATTCATGTTTGAATTTAAAATCTAAAAATTATTTTAGGGTGATTTTTTTTGATTATTCTGAAACATTTCAATTATTGAAGAATAGCGAAAAATACTATATTATTGTTAAAAGAAAACTTTTTCATTTCAAAAAAATATTTTACATTAAATTGATTTTAAAGTCAAAATAGATTAATAATTTCACATATATATCTTATTTATTTTTTTGTAATTTTTTATATAATATAATTAGATATAAAGATTTATTGAACTATATAATGCCTCTTTTACTCTCCTTCTCACTGAATCTACATGATTAGCATCTAAATTAATTTTTAAATGTTTGTGAGTTAAATTTTGAAAAATTAACACAAATTTTTATAATTATAATGAGATTTTCAGTCTACAAGGATTACAAATAGTTTTTTTGAATTGTAAATTACTAAATTTTTAATAGTTTACCATGGTTAAGGAGAAAATTGTTATTTAATGATAAAAATTTACAATTAAAATATTATAAAATTACACTAACAATTTCATTGAGTTAATTTACTTTGTGTAATTCCACAAAAAGTATCATTAGCCTTGAATTAGAATCTTTTTAAGATACTAGAATAAAAATTTAAAATTTATTATATTTTATTTAATGATAAGATATAAATGTCACACTCATATTTCTTTAAGTAAAAATTATTAAATATATTTTAATATAGAAGATAAATTATAATATAAATATTCATTATAATTATAAAATTTTAACCCACATAATTTTAATTTATTACTAATTTAAGAAGATATATAAAAAAATTAAATAGTGACGAAATGATGATGTAGTAATTGATTTATTAAATGAAGAAACAAATAAATTATATTAAAAATATTAAAATAAATATAATTTTATATATATTAGTACATCTAATTATTTATTAATTTAATAATAAATAATAGGGATGAGTAAATATTTTTCTATACATAATGATTTCGTCATGATTTTGTAAAAAAAATTCGTAATAAAGTGTGTCAAAATTGACATAAATGATGTTTTAAAATAAATTATATTTTATTATATTATATAAAATTAATAGAAATATATATCTTTGTAAAATATCTATTATAATGGTAAGTATTTTATAAAAGATTTTATTGATGGATTTTTTGGCATTTTTTAGTAACTATATTAACCCTATAGTATAAAAAGAGAAGTAGTCATGGTAAGAGTTAAAATGTTAAACTAACTGTTAATTTCAAAAGATAAGGTTAATATTTTTACCTAAAAATGTATAAAATTAATTGTAGGAGAGGATTTAGACCCTATTCATATAAAATTCTAAATAAATCACATTTTATAAATTTTTAATTGAAATTAATTTTATATTTGATTAATTGTTTTGGAGTTTCCCAAAGTGCCCCTCCCTTGTCTCATAAAAATGCACATATCCCTGAATTTATATTCACACAAATGAATCCATTAATATCATCCAATAACTATCCATTCCTCCTAAAATATTCCCTCACTTCAACTTAGAGTCAATACATTGGGCTTAAATCCAATCTAAGGAGTCCTTTTCTGAAAATCAAAAAGAGATACTCAAAGAAGAGGTAATTGATTTACCAGTCCAATTGAATTTATTTCCTTCTTCTAAGTTAACTTGAATTTCTTTTTCCATACTAAATTAATAATTATAGTATCATTTATAAGCTAAATTTTTATTATGTCTATGAGAAACCCATATTCCTCCTTTTACACCACCAATGAATAATAATATCTCAATTTGTGCATACGCATGGATTACTGTCTCCACGTCATAGTGTAATTTTTTTTCAATAAATTATATAGATGGGAATAATGATGAATATAAATGATATAAATAAATATTACTAAATGATATTTTTTCTTCATAACTCATATTCCAGGCAATTCCTTTCCCTTTATCCATTAAGGGAATGACATAATTGCTCGTGCATACTTACAACATACCATATCTACGACATGACAAGAATAATCTTCCACATTAACCATTCAAGAATGATTATAAAAATATATATAATGGTTAATTATGAAATATATGACATAATAATTCTAATATTATAATATATATCATTTAATATATTCCATTTAATATGATAATAAAACTGAAATACTGTTCATACGCATGTAAGGCCTGCCTCCCCGTGAACGGTGTGTTCCATTCCATATATTTTTTAAATGTATATATATATAATATTTATTATATATAAATCATGTTTCACATGTTCTAATTAAGTAATTCATGATCTACATAATGAGATAAAAAATAACATGTTGAAATACGTACGATAAACAAAGCAATTATTACGGGAAATGTTACTTTAACAATTAATTATTGAATGAACAATTAATATAAAGTCTCAAATGAATCATATAAGATTACAAATATATTATTATTATTCTTGAAAAATCTAATAATATTTTTTAAACCACTCTGTAGGTGTTTTGGAAATGTTTGGAAGGAATCTGTCCAAAGATGAGGATTAATTCCTAAATTTCATTATTATCCAAGATTGTTTATATATAATTATTTACACAGACATAATTATCATACATGTAAATATTTCATAAAAATATTATATAGAGAAATATTTTAAATACTTTTTTAAGGGAATATTTTACTAAAACTTCATTTTATGTGTTATAAAAAATTATTCTTCAAAATATATCTCATTAATGTCCACATTTTAAAAATGGGATTTATGGATTTTTTTTCAAATACATGAATATTTTTAAAATTTTATTTTATTATATTTATCAAATTTTTGAACGTGGTATGGGATATTTTATTCAAAAATATATTTTCAAGTGCATTATTTTATGTGTTTATGGATTTTGAATAAATGATTTCAAATAAAAAATGAGTATTTTTTATGGTATTTTAATGAATTTATATGAGTATTTTTATCAATGTATACATTCTTGGTTGGATATTATGAATAATTGAGATTGATATCTTATAATATCATTTAAAATATTTCATAGAATGGTTTATGATCAGTTTTATTGTAGAAGTGATATTTAGATACCATTCTTGGTTTATGGTTAAAGTATTCATATCTCATATACTAGTTTTTAATAAGAATTATTTAATTGTTTATGTTTTTCTATTTTCATATGAAGAATGTTGTGTACTTAGTAAGTGACAGGTGGGGCCTGCTATAGCCCATCAATTACTCAGTAGGTTTCATGAAACAATATAGATATGGTTATCACTAACACATATCACATTTATCATATTCTATTCATGAAGCCGTGAAAGTGATAGATTATAGGCATGAAGCCTTTATAATATTATATTCTTCTCATGATGCCTATATGGTAAGGTTTAGATGTCCAACATTTTGTATTCCCTCTTTAAGAGATAAGTTATACATATTACATGTGATTATTAGACTAGTAAAATATCCATGTGAATTCTGAAATGAAAATATTGGATTTATTCATGCCATAGTATGTTGATGAATGTCTTAAAAGTCTTGTGTTTCAGTTTTATACCTTTATCTAAATGTTTATTCTTATTTATGAGAACGTTTGCTATATTGTTTCCCTTATTAAGAATCTGAACTCAAAATATTTTTATATTTTATTTCCCAAGACTCCAAGAATTTTTTTTTGATTGATATGAATGGTTAATCAAGGATAATAATGGAATTCTCAAATAATTATCTATGATTAATATTTTGTTTTTAATTTTAATGTAAAGTTCATATATATAATCTATTTTCCATGAATGATAAACTAATCATCCCTTTGAGATTTTATTCCTTATAATCAAACTAATGTATTAAAATAATGCACCACCTCTGGGATTTTGGGGTTGGGATACTACAACGATAATGGATAATAATTCCTATATTTGAAACAGAAGAATCATGAATCTATGGAAATCTATGAGATGAAATTTTCAAGTCTTTCTCACCACACCTATAGATTTGTCTGGGATCCTACTGGAATGGTTGATATATTCATTGGTGGACTAAGACCCCATCAACAAGAGAGTCTAACCAATATAGAATATAAAAATTATGAGGAGATAATGGGAATCTATATGAAATTTGAGATGGTGTTCAAAGATACAAAATGGTCCCATATATTGAATTAAAAGAAATAATATTTGGGTCAGAACTTTGGTAGGAACTCTGATCTTAAAAAATGAGGAAACAAAGTAAATCTTCCCGCAAGAAAAAAATATGGGAACAAGAATTCTTGTAACTTCTTGCTTGAGAGTAGGAAATATTACAAGTGTGGAAGAGATGTCCATATTTCTTGGAACATTTTTGTGAGGTAAAGAATCATCTTCTAAAAACTAATGAAAAAAGTGAATATGGTGTAGGCCCATCCTAATGTCCAATTCATCTGGTATGGACATCTTGGGAACTGCTACAATCACTATCCAAATCCAACTTTGATGAAGGGGAACCACCATCAACCTTAGCATAGTCTAAGTGAGAAAGGTTGGAACATTTATTTCACAAATGATAAAGTTGAAACTCCAAATGATGTGGTGGAAAACTCTCTCATTGTTTTCTCAGTGTTAACAAGTAAATTTATTATGTTTATGTATTTTATTTTATTTCCTCCTTGTTTGAAATCATATATAATTATTCCTAGATCATCTAGAAGTTGATTTTTCAATTAACACTTGTTGAGGGATTATCCAATCTTCATCTATGTGTATAAACAATAGTAATAATTTGTTGATTAAAATCTCATCGCAAATCTAGTAGTAATTTCCATGTTGGAATTTTACTTTATATAGTGGATGGAATTTATCTCAAGCTGTAATGGTAAAATTAAATTTAGTAGAAGATAAATCTCAATAGTCTTGAATGGAAGACAAACACTTATTTTCAATAGAGAGATATATCAACCTGATAATTGGTTAGATGAACCTCATGAATCATTAATTATGAATAAAAATAGTGATGATGAAGAATTAAATGATTTTATATGAATTGAAAATGGCCCCATTGTTTTGGAATACATTAACATATAGTTTTTTGACTTACATGGACCTCCCTTAGAAAGTAATATAGTGTTATACCTTGAACACATACATATGTCCACACCGATATCAATAACTACATATAGAATGGAAAATTTGGAGATGGGGGAATTAAGGAACCAACTACAATATATTTTGGGTAAGAGGATTATTGGACCACGTGTGGATCTTTAGGGATCATTGGTTCAATTTTTGGGGAAGAAGGATGGATCAATGTTGATATTCATTGATTATAGATAGCATAATGGGATCATAGTGAAATAAAATTACCCTCATCCAAGGATTAATGATATATTTTTATAGATTTATGGGAACCAATTCATCTCTTTTATATATCATTGATCTATATATAATCAATTGAGCGTGATGAAGGAATATATTACAAGGACTTCCATCGGATCCAGGTATGGGCATTATAACTTGGTCGCTATTCCCTTTAGTTTGACTAATTCTTTTGATATTTTTATATACATGATGAATATTATTTTTAAGGACTACCTTGATAACTTGTTTAAATAATTTTATTGATGAAATTATAATATATTATAAATGTGATGATGAGTAGAAGGATCATCTAAATGTTTTATTGAATACATTTAGGAAGGAGAGGCTATTTGGAATATTTTTTAGGTGTAAATTTTTGTTTCAAAATGTTTCTTTCATGGAAAACATTATAGCCAATGGATTAACCTTAGTTTACCATTCCAAGAAAATTATTATAGAAGAGTGGATTCATCCTACATTAGTAAATCATATTAATAGTTATTGTAGTTTATAAGGATATTATTGGAGGTTAGTGAAAAACGTTTCATGTCTTTATAATCCACTCACTTTTTTAAAATGAAAAAGGGATAATTTCATCAAGAAAATGCAATGTGAATATTGTCTCCAAGAGCTTAAGAAGAGTTTGGTGACTGCACTAGTGTTAACACTACCCTCAATCAAAAAAGGATTCATTATTTTTTATGATGCATCTATAAATGGTACTGGGTGAATACTTAAGTGAAAATTTAATGTTATTACTTTTCAATCTCGACATTTGAATCCTCATAAAAAAATTGTCATATGCAAGACCTATAGTGGGTTGTAATTTTTTCTCTTCTAAATATATGGATGTAATATATTTATGCTTACCAATGTGATATATAAACAGACCATTAAATTTTGATGTATATTTTCATGGAAAAGGAATTGAACATGAGATATAGGATATGGTTTGGAATTCATACATACTCTGATTGTTCAATTAATTATCACCCTAAAATTGAAAACAATGTCGCTGATTCATTATATAAGAAATACCATGTTTTTCTTGAAATGATAAGGATTAAAGGACATCCTTTATCCATGATCTAGTAAAAATGGATATGGGAATCCAAAGTTAAGGTACATCATCAACCCTATCCCAAATTATTTCACTAACATCGTTACTAGAGAGGATCAAGAAATCTCAAATAAACGATACTTAATTATAAAAGTTGATATGTGTTGTTTGTTATGAGAAGTTTCTTGAGTTAAATTACGATCATAAAGATATAATTGAATTTCATTAAAGGATATGTTTTCCATATATTCATGAAATATAGAAGGAGGTGATGGATGAATCACATATATCTAAAATATCTACACATCATTGAAGTAATAAAATGTATTTGGAAATTCCTGATCATTATTGGTGGGATAACATAAAAAGGTACATTGCTGACTACTCTAGAAGGTTCCTACTATTTTAGCAAGTTAAGGAAGAGTGAAATCTTATTAATTGTTTATTAACACCACTAACCATAAAAAAAATATGAAGGAACATATAACTATGGAATTTGTCATTAGTCTTCCAAGAACATCCAAATGAGAGAATTAGATATAGATTATAGTGGACCATATCACCATGACTGTATAGTTTATCTCTATTTGGACTGAACTATCAGTTGATCAAAATTCAATTATTAACATAAAGGAAGTGATGAGGTTTCATGGAGTGACACATTCTATCATTTCTGATCATGCTCCAAGGTTCACAATAATATTTTATAGAATTCTACAACATTCTCTATCTAACAAAATTAATTTTAGTATGAAATGTCACCCTTAAACTGATTGTCTATATTAAATGAATATTCAAATAATCCATGAAATATTTAGAACATTATCATTGGAATTTAATCATGTATGGGATAAAAATATCTGAGTTGTTGATTTCTCATAAAAAATAGATTCCATTCGAGTATTCAAATAGCACCTGATGAATGTCTATATGGGAAGTAGTGTACAAGTAATAATTTTTGGGATGATATTGGTGAGAGAATGAATCTAGGGAATGATCATGTGTTAGAGATGATATAAATGTTTGTGCCATCAAAAAACACATAATGTCTGCTCAGATTTACCAGAAGATCATTACTAAATAAATAAAAGGGACATGGAGTTTGATGTTGGAAATAAATTCTTCCTTTGAATTTCGCTATTGAATATATTCATCCAGTTTGTGAATAATTGGAAGATAATACAGAGTTACATTGTACCCTATGAAATCCTTGATAGCATTGAGTACTGGCCTATCAGATTTAACATAATCTAAATCTAGCCCAAGGTCATGATGTATTCAGCAGAACTCTCTTGAGGAAGTACAAACCTGACCCTTCACATGTACTAAATCCTAAGGATGTACAACTAGAACATGAACTCTCTTATGATGATAATCTGGTGGAGATCATAGACTATAGAGACAATGTTCAACACAACAATACAACACACCTCATCAAAGTGTAGGGGATGAACCATATATATGTAGAAGCAACATGGGATCTAAAAGAAAATAGTGAGGAAAATGTTATCGAAACTTTTCTCTAATGAGAGAGTGAGTGTAAATTTTTGGAGTGAAATTTCATAAGTGGGTAATAATATAATGACCAAACATTTTGAATGATAATTTTTTTTGAAATTTTTTTTATATAATATTATTCACCACAAAATATTATCTTTTTTAATGAAGTGAAAATAAAGGAAAATGTGAACATATATATTCAAAAATCATATAATCATTTATTAGTTACATTAATTGGTCAACATGACCATTATTAACTATACTCTTGATTATTTTACTGTTATAATAAGAGGTTTTAAGTAGAAATGACATAGAATAATTAATGAATAATGGAGAAATGATTTCCTCAAATAGTAGAGTCATAACATATGAATCCTATTTATCAAAACATTGGGGGATTTAGCATCACTAGGATTCACTCTTGACCAATCCTGAGCCGATCATTTACAAGTACAACTTGAACAAAATCACCTATAGGATATGTTCAAGATTGTGAAAATTACATCTCTGAAAATGTAAGTTGATCTTCCCCATGAATCAATCAAAACCGTGCACCATACAATTAGGTCATACATTGATGTCTTAATGTGTTATGTGTCTAGAACTTAGTTACGTAATGTGAAATTCATTTTTATAAATAAAATTTTTATTCTATCATTTTTTATGAACTGTTTTACATAATTAAAAAAAGTATAAGACAAATTTGATAAATTTATTTTGTGGATATAAATTGTACATTAAAGAAAAATATAAATTATAATAGAAAACTAAGGTATTTTTAATAATTTTGTATTTTAATAAAAAAGTATTATTAAAACCACTTATTTAAAAATAAATTATAAATTATTTTGTTTCAAGTGTCATAAATTATACTATGAATTTTCAATCTGGAAATATTTTTAATAAATGATGTTTTTTATATTTAAAAGATAAAATAATAATATTTAGATAATTATTAAGAAAAAAATATCATTATTGAAATAAGCATGTTAAAATTAGGTTATACTGAATTTATGAGAATTTTATAAAATACACTACTTTTTCATGAATAGAAAAAATACAGTTTGAGTTTTTGGGTATGTTTATGGATATCATAATTATTTAATAATGAATTAATAACTATATATCCACAATAAAAATCATAAAATATGTTATTTAGTTAATTTAATATATTTTCATTAAATTTAATCGTTTTTTAAATATATAATTTACAATAAAAATTCTAAATTGGAATCATTAAAAATAAAAAATTTATTTTGTGAAAAGATAAATATATTTCCCAAAATAAGAAATATAAAATTACTTTCGAATAATTTCGATTAAAAAAACATAAAATGTGTCCCAATTTATTAATTCCAAGGGAAAATACCGAGGTAAAGCACGTTATTTATCATTTAACACTTCCTCGGTGTCCAAGACCTTTATTTAGAAATTATTAAACAAATACCCCAACATTTATAGGAATACCCACCCATTTTTATGTTTCAATTCACTCACAATTAATTATCCACAAATATTTTATATTTGTATCTCCCAAATAGTCCAACATGCTTTACTTGATCCCCCAAGGTCCAAGACCTCAGGTTTTAGGAACTACCATTCAGGGTTAGGGAAATATCCACTTATATCTTCCATTCAAGTTTCCTCTTTATGTTGTATGTCTTCCAAATTTCCAAATAATGTTATTTTTTCCAATTTATTTTATCCATTAACCGCATTAAGAATATTTTATTAATGGGAGACCATTTCCCCTCTTTTATTACCCTTTTCTAGAACCATGTTTTATACCTATTTTTCTGTTAATTTTACTTCTCAAATTTCTCTCTTGTCCTCATGAAATTCACATTTATTGTATTTATGTGAGATCCCACACCCCTATATTTTACCAATTCATTCACCAATATGTAATAAAATAAATATTTTATTCTATAATTAACAAACATATAACCCTATTTCCATTTTTTGGATATAAATGACATACAGATATTTTCTTTAAGAACTTTTTAAAATGCCAATATTTTAATATGAAACATATTTCTTATATTATTCAAAGGTTATATATGAATTTTTTATTATTTTCTATTTGGATCTCATTAATTAATAAATATTAAAGGTGTTACCTTATATTTATCCAATGCTTTGTGTAATGAATTTAATCTCATGAGATGACATGTTTTTCGATACCCTGGTTAATAAGGTTGGTCAATTTTTTTGGCTCCTTGATGAAAACCCCCGGTGATATGCTTCAGAATCACTTATTTAAATGTTATATCAAAGTTTCAATTCTATAATTCATGTTTTTCATTATTATATTTTTCTTTTTTACATTACACATGCATTTATGATATTCCACATGTTTATGTTGATTTTTCCCCAAGATCATATGTAAACTATTTCCCTTATTTTCCCTTATTAGGCCTTATTCTCAACAATTTAGTTGATGTATGTCTCCAATAGATGACATGGATTAAAATAAAATAAGATAAAAAATGAATTTTCCCTTTCACATTGTTTATATGAATGTCTAAATTTTCCATGAATTATGTAATTTTTTCAAAGAAAATATAATTTAAAACATCATATGTTCATACCGTTTAAATTAAAAGTTATGTAATAAAATGGTGGGATTCCATATTATAGGTGTTTAAGGAATAATTTAGTATAGTTTGGTTCTATTATATAGAATATTTATCATCAAAAAAGTGTATGGTCCATGCCTACAAGATTTATATGATACCACCACAACCATTTTGTATGACATGAACTGAACTTCTAATCACTAGAAATAATATTGAAAATAATTCCTATTTAGTGATATAATTTCAAATATTTATGGTTATAGACTTTACCAAACCTTTTAAAGCTGGTTTTCTATAATTCATTAAAATTTCTTCACAGAATGATAATGTAAGAACATAGTGACATCAATTGAGAAATTCATCTTAATTGAGGTAATTGTATGAATATAACAGGGGAAAATTAGGAAACAAAGTAAATCTATGTAAAATATTGGTAAAAATTTATCCTTTATAGATTCTAAGATGTTTTTGTCTTTGAATAAATTTAATGTATAAAATATCTTACATTAGATGCAACACCGATCTTCAATGAACCATGATAAACTATTACTATTTTTTTAAACATCATAATTAAAACTAAGACACTACTAATAGAAGCATGAATATTAATAAGATAATTTAAATATTAAGAATATTTTTTAGTATAAATAAAATATATAGTTCATAAATTCCATAATTTTTTTCTAAAGACTTTATATGTTTTGAAAATACAACTTTATCAAAACAAAAATTCATTTCTTCTTGAGAATAATAATAAAATTAAATTTTGAAACTTTTAGAAATTTTATTGGATGAAACAGAACTATTTTTTAAATCAGACAAGAAAAATTATCTTATGGTGAGTATTTGGGATTTTTTAAAATATATTATCTTTTTGATAACTATTGAAAAATACTAGGTTTTATTCAAAACTACCTTTTCATTTAAACAAAATATATGGTTAAATTTTTTTAAATGAAATTAAAATTTAAATAAGATAAATTATATATCTATTAATCCATGTGATTTAATGAGAATAATTTCCATATTAAATTTTTATAAGGAATTATTTTAAATATTTTAATATTTCCAATTTAGGAAAATTATCTTCTCATTACGCATTTGAGTTTAATTTTAAATTAAATTATTTTAAAAATTATTACTAGAAATTTAAAAATTTATTCCATATTCTTAATCATACTAATTTTTATTACCTAATAATGTAAAATTAATTTTCTACCTTATCTGTCAGTAAAAATAGTAAACATTATTTAGCATGACTAAGTTTAAAATGGGTTAATCGGGTGTAAACTGAAAAGATAAACCTTAAAAAGGGATGATAAAATGTCTAACATCTAATATAGGGAAATAATTCAATATAAAAACTTAATATTATAGATTTTTTCATTCTCTAATCTTATGGATATAGAAATAATGGGGGTATACCTATTTCTTTACAAAATTTCAAGTGTGCCACTCACTACACTTATAAAAGGACACCCATTTTCTTCTCTTATTCACACATAAAGTACCCTTTTTTTCCTCAGATACCTTCTAAAATATACACATTTAATCCCTACATACATTATAGAGGTTTTATTGAGATCAAAAATCCAACCATGGAAGACCTTAGGTGAATCCTATGAGGTTGTCTAAATAGAAGGTAATGTTTTTTAACTATATGATTTTGGTTTAATTATTCTTTTAATTCCATGAAATATTATTTCATTGTGTCAATACAATAACTTCAGTATATAACATATGATGATATCTTATTATGTTATTTTTATGACCTATATACATCTCCTATTACATAAAATGGGATACTAAACCATCATTCATGTTTATAGTGGTCTACCACCTCACAAACAAATGTTATTCGTTTTCCATCACCACCTCTCAGAGATAAGTATAATGGTGTATTAAATGATTATATATGATCTATATTATATTATTTTACATATAGGATTATTATATCTTATTTACCACCATACATTCAATTCTATGGGAATACAATATCGTCGACCATGTGTAAGATGGGTTATCACCTTGCAAAGTGATGTGATTTATTCAAGCTTTACATGGAAGTAATTAGGATGATTTTAATAATAATATGTGATATATGTAAAATAAAATTATTATTTTGTGGTAAATTTTAATTTACATATTTTTCATTCAATCCATTTTGTAATTGGAAACAACGTTTATTTGAATGTACAACATACTGTCTCCATTAAAGATGTATTTCATTTTCAATCCTTACCATTTATATATTAAATTAAATAAGTTTATACATAATATATATTATTATTATAGTTATGGATATTATAGTTCAATTTTCAATATAAGAGGAACTAAAATAAAAAATAGAATATACATAAAAAGATGAAATTATTGATCAAAAAGTGATTTTAACATGAAATTGTTAATAACTGGGTAATAAAAGGTCATAAGTAAATAATATATCCTATAATAAATATAATTATAATTATTAAATATATAATATATTTTTATTAATTATACTAGTTTTTTTAATGTGTATAAAGGAAGTCAGGGCTTAAGGTAAGGGATTTTTGTCTCAATTTTACTTCTTTGGGGCATAGTTTTGTTATGAACCTATCAACTTATATGAGGTGTATATAAATTATATTTGACCTCAAATATCATGAATATCCATATTTATATGATATTTAATGGATTATTTTATTTAAATTATTAATATATCTTAGATATCAAACGATATCAATGTTGTAAATATTGTGTGTTACTATGTCATCGTTTATCAAGATTGTTTAGGATTTTTCATACGATGATCAAATATTATGATCCATCACTCAAGAAACTCATGAATTTTCATATACTCTATTTTTTTCATAAGAATTCATTTTTTCCATTCCTTTTTCTCTCTTTATGTACTCAAATGTCTAAAAAATTATTATGAAAAATCGCCTTTATTTCACTCTTATGCCAAAAACCCAAATTTTTTCAAAACCTATATTTTCAAAATTTGTTTTCAATTGTTTTATATTTTAGATATACATTATTAAAGAATATAGAACTAATGTTTTCATTTAAAAAATTTGAATTAATATTCCAGTCATTTTCCAAACAACACATGTTTGTCTTTTACAGATAATGTGCACAAAATTATTATTTTAACTTGTCTGGCATGAATAATATTTCTTGATGATAGGATCACTATTTCATTTGAATATTCATTCATAATTTTTCTTGGTAATTTTAAAAATTAACAACTTCCTTTATATATTATGTGTTTTAATTTTTTTATTAAACTGTGATTTTTAGTGAATGGATATTCTCCTCAAGAAATGTTTTATGCGATATTTCATTCAAAATCATTTTCAATCTATAATGACATCATTTTATATTTCTGATTCATTATAAGAGATATAAACCAATGATACAATTAATATTTTTACTCTAAATTATTTAATTTTTTTATTTTCATTATTTACCCTTGTTACTCATTCAATGGTTATACCATGATAAAATACATTGAAACACGCTTCGTTTTCCTCAGTTTATTCACTGATAAAATGATTAATTTATCATGAAACATGTTTATTTTCCACAACTTATGTTATGGTGATAATTATTATGAGAATCATTTATTTTCATGAGGTCTCATATTAAGAATGTTTTATGTTTTTATGGAATGCATATGTATGATTTTAATTATGTGATGGGTGGGACCTATCTCTCCCACCAATGCACTAGGTAATGATACATATCTCATGAGATTGAAAAGACCACAATTTGGAGTGAACCTAGTTCATTAAGAGACTATGTCCACTATACTATTTTTGTGAGTGAACCATGATTCCTATGTAGGTTTGGGGAGTGAACCCATTATGTATTTATCTTCATGGAAATGATCCTTGTAATACTATAAAAAGTATTTTTTATAATTATGTGTATGAAAAAAATCTATTCCTCATGAAAACATTTTGATCGCATGGATTAGGTTGTTTTATTTCATTATTATTAATGTAATATTAATTACACATATTAATTATGTGACTCATGATTATGATCTATGATATGAAGAATATGGTTTCTAATGTTATTCTAATTGTTTTGTACCCTTATTCTCAAGATACATTAATGTCACTTTTTTTTACAGTTACTGATTATTTGAGTTCACCATATCTTCTTTTACCTTTTTTCTAGTATATTATTAATTGTATTACTAATTATATTACTAATAAGGGTTCTATTTATATATAATATAGTTGGAGATGATGTAGCTCACTGTTGACTTGCTTTTTGTGATTCCATGATTCCAAAGGAAGTAAACTTATAATATTCTGGCATGGATCTTTATGTTATGTAATAAATATTAATCTATTAAGATTTAATATTAATAATGAGAATATGGGATCATTATATTTGTAATCATACATATTTTTAGTTAACCTTTGTAAAATATGATGAGAATACGTTAGTGATATATCTAAGGACATGTATATTGATAATTCAATGGATGATTCATAATGTACTACAATTTTATTAAAGGAATGATTCCTAGGATTCCATGAAATTATATATTTGTAAAGATATTACAAGTGGATTAGGATTCAGAATAGAGGTATATTGGTGTAATAACTTTAAAAAAATTAGTATTGATATGGACTTTACAATCATTAATTTCACGACAACATGCCGTTAACACACTGGGGTTAACACTCCTAGGGGATATCCTTTAGAAATTCAAATACTCTATATGAACCATAATAAAATATTTAAATTTATAATCACTATATGTAGCCTTGGATAAACATTTTTTTTCATATATTAAAAATATTTTTTCATGATTTATACATCTTATAAGTAATTTTCATAATTATCTAGCTACCAACTAAGATTATAGTTTCTTACACTCTTCCTTTTTAGTAAATGTTTAGAACCCAAAGAAAAAATGTTAAAAATAAATGTGATGGATAATGAAATTGTTAAGTCAAAAGTATTCTTTTAACTTTTATGTATTTTTTTGGAAATAAAAAATCTCTTTATACTCATTTCTCAAATAAATAACATTCATTGAATACAGTTTTTTTGTCAATCATACTGACTCTGTCTGTCGTACTGACTCTTTCTATCATACTAACTCTATCTATCGTACTTATTATATATATCATACTAACTTTATCTATTGTTCTTACTTTGTTTATTATACTTACAATGTCTATCATACTGACTCTCCCTATCATACTAACTATTTCTATCATACATTGTTTATCGTAATGACTATGTTAATCATAGTAAAAATATGTATTGTACTCACTATCCATTATATCAATATACTGCACAATGTAATATTAATTGTACTCATTTCTAAATATTATCTTATGAATTTTTTATTTATTTATCAGAACACATGTTTTATTTCAATCGTGCTCTTTTTATCATTTTCTTATACTTGTTATTTTAATTAAAATGATGCCATGCAGTTAGTTATATACTAATAAAAACGTTTTCATGTTTTCTATTATAATATGACCATTATAGTGTTAGGTTTCAAATTCCGTCTATGTTTCTTAGAGAAATTTTACTGTTGGAACTTGAGGCATATAAATATGATTTCATTTGAGCAGAGAGATAACATTGATCAACTTTAGTGTCTTCCATGTTCTATAGAGAGACTCTGTGACTTATTTCTATTACATGTGAAATACATGAAATTACGAAACATGAACAACTCATTCTTAGTTGTTGTATTTCAATAAGTTCATTATTTTTCTTTCTGCATACGAATTGGTGATTACGATCGAGGGCTATCAGGGATAGGAAAGTGGTCAAACTGTTATTCGTATAGAGGGATTTAAATTATTTGAAAGACATAGGTGTTGATTACATGTAAAAAAAGGACTTGTAAGGATATTAGGATAGACATAACAATCATTATATCTATGGCTTACCGATGTTGGTGAGACATACCTATTATACTATGTGAAAGGATACCATACTCATTGGGATAAAATAATTGTATTACCTTTTACTTTTCGGCTAATTATTATAATAGAAAGAGAATACTTTTATTTATTATTTCATTTTTTATTCTTTTTTAATTGTTTTATTTTTATAATATACTTTAAGTATTTATTATGTACTCTATATGGCAGAATCATTTAAAATTTTTATTACTCTGATATTTGTATTGTAACAGCCCGGGTTTTTATGAAAAATATTCTTTTTTAATTTTATTAATGCCTTGTGTTGTAGGCTACACCAAAAGGAGCTTGCACAACACACATCCTTGACTTGCATTGCACGCAATCGCGACCTTCCTCGATAGCGTGTGTAGTACGCAATACCGAGTTTCACTAAACAACGATATGCTATTAAAATATTATTATAACTAGCCGTTATGAAAAGTAATAACCACATTTTAAAATTTTAGAAATTTTAGCTCTCAAAATGGACTTCATTTTTGGATTCGTAGTATCGAATTTAGCCTAAGGTGAAATTTTGGTACTTTTCAGATAACTTTCAAATTCTGATGAATAGTGAAAATTACTAAATTTTAATTAAAAACAACTTTTTTAATAGAAATAATTAATAGTGATAAATTATTAATTTGAGTGGTTTTAAAGTATATATTTTTACAATTCAATACAATGTTGGTCATTGGATGTAATTTCACATTTACACCAGACATAAACAAGTGTTAATATTTTGATAGTTATTATCTCTTAAAAACACGCTATTTGTTGTGACAACGGAAATTAATTATAAAATTAATTAATGCAACTTATATTTAGGAATTTTTTAAAATAGAAATCATTTTTGAATCAGAATATCAATTATATCTTAGGGTGAAATTTTGGAATTTTTCTGAAAAATTTCAAATTTTGATAAATAGTGAAACTACTAAGTGGAAGTTAAAAAAATTATTTTTTTCATAAATCATAATTTTACCACTTCTGTGAATGGAATTTCATAAATCCAAGAGACACGGTTGATGTCAGTAAGTAAAATGTGGTTCAATGAGATGAAAATAATTTTTGGTGAATAGTAACTTTTTACTTTTTTTACAACGGTTAAAAGTAAATAGGGCAATTAAGGGTAAAAATGATATTAATATTACCCTAAAACTTGTCCTAATCCTATTGTACATGTGTATCTCTACTAAAAACAACCTTAAGTGTAAAATATTATCATTTAGGACCTCTTGGATTAGATTAGTACATTTATTATTATTTAATTCAAAGAAGTGTTAAAAGAGTTAAAATCAAAGTTTATTTACTAAAAAAATTTAATATGGGGTTATACATAAGATAAATTCGACTATTAATATTAATTAGAAAGATAAAAAGATTTTATACATAATGGAATTTTATTTGTAATTTTTATACTTTAAATAATTTAATTTATTTATGACACATCGATGATGCAGTAATTACCTTTTTATGAAAATATTAACATAATTGATGTTATAAATTCCCAAATAAATGTAATTTGAGACTTTTTATGACTTAAAATAATTTTCTAGGTTAATATGACATGTTATTGTTGATTTAATTTACTTGGTTTGAACTTATAATTCTGTTAGAAATTTCATAAAAATCATGTACCAAATAGTGTCAAAATTGACATAAATTAGTTTTTAAAACAAATATTATATTATTAATTGTTATTTAATTCCTAAAAATCTATGGTTCGGCCAAATGACTTAGATAAGTATATATATATTAAAAATAAACAACTTGGGGTTCTTTTGGCTTGATATAGTAAGTTTAGTAACCATATAGTGTAAGAAAACAAAAAGACACGGCAAAAGCTAAATTATTTAACTTAGAGTTATATCTAATTGATAAGGTTAAAATAATATCCTAAACTTGTCTAAATCCTATTGAATTAGAGGATATCGACCCATCCCCACTTTAGCTTCTAAATAAGACCATTTGGAACCATTATAAACCGAATTTGACCTTAATATAAAATAATATTTTGAGATATTCCTAAGATGCCCCTGTCCTCCCTTATAAAAGGGAACCTCCTCCCTCTCTTCCTCACACAACTTTGAGCCTTCATGCTCGGCCAAACCCTGCCAAATTCTCATCTCCACTTCCCTAGAAACATCCTAGAGGTTCTGTGCTTCCTCCAAGACTAATTTTAGTGCCCTAAAAGAAGGTCTCAAAGAAGCACTTCAAAGAAGAGGTAATGTCCGTTACCGATTCTTTCATCTTTATTTCTTCTTACACTTCTTCTTCTTTAGTTGTTTCATTATGAATTAATAACATCAGTATCACTCATATACTGATATGTTATTATAAGTATGAAAAAACCCAATTTCACCATCTATCCATCCTACGGAAAAAGAAATCACAGCGCGTGCGTACGTACAGAATATCGTCTCCACGCCGTGGTGTAATCTATTTTCCGCCACCACCATAATTGGATGGGTATAATGGCGTAATGAGTAACTATATATGATTATTATAAAGTGATATTGATACTGAAATTGTATACATACACTTCAACACAATTCCACGACCATGGGAATGATATAATCGCTCGTGCGTATGTACGGACTACCGTCTCCACGACGCGATGAGATTCATTCTCAATGATTAACCATTCATGAATGATTATAAAGTATATATAATAAGTAATAATGAAATATATGACATAACTATGATACTGGATTTATGTATATTTATATGTATGTCATCTACTTAATTCCATTCAATTCAAAAGACGGACGACAAATGAAACAATTTTACCCAAAATGCTCTTTAACAAGGAATTTACAAAAGAACGGGTAATATAAAGTCATAAGTGAACCATATATGATATCATAACAATGATTATGATTTTGTAATAAATCAATGACATTATTCAAATCATTATACAGGAGGTTCGGACACTTACGAAGCAAATCGAACCTAAGGTAAGGGAAATATCACAATCTCATTTTTATCCAAGATTGTTTATACATTGAAATTTACTGGGGTGTATTTTATCATCCAAATCCATGTTTCCTCAATATGTAATATTATTTCCATTCACCTACAACTGTTTAAATCCTATTTTACCCTTCGGTGAATTTTTAGTAAAAGATATGAAAAGAATCATTTGTCATTTTTCGTACGAGGTACTTTTTTGACTTTTCCAACAAAAGTACGAGAAGAATGTTCTTTTTAACTTATACGGCATGAATGTATTTTTAAAACATTATTTCCAAGAATCGTCCTTTAAAAGTTTTCATGTTTATTTTTAATCAACTTCTTTTAGTTTATAATTGTATGACATGTTAAGAAAAGAAAAGTGTTTTTTGAAGTAGAAAGGATATTTTCCTCAAGAATGGAGTTCAAATGTTTTATCAAAATTATTTTCCATCTAAGATGATATAGGGTTATGTTTTTATCCCTATTATTACATTGATTTGATTATGTTGTGATGGAATTATTTTTAGGAAGTCATTTACCTTATATGATTTGTTTTATGATGTCATGATGTTTCAAGAATCCCATTTTTGTTACATGTGTTATGCGATGATGTATGATTTATGATTATGTGGCACACATAAGAAAGGATTCATTATAAGATGGGTGGGACCTATATCTCCCTCCAATGCATTGGGTAAAGATTTTATATCTCATGATATAGACAGGGATGGAACGGTAGGTTATACCATTTCAGTGAAACAGTACTGGAACGAGGGTGACTCGGTTCAGAAAGGGACTTTGTCCACTAAGATAGTCTTGGAAAAGAGTCTTGACTAACAAGAAATTATTCTCTATGATTATGTGTGTATGCCACAAAGTTTCATGTTTTACGTTATGATTATTGTGATTACATTTCACTGCCATGATTTATCCCATGTTATGAAATTATGATCTCTTTTGCAGGTTAAGATTTTTCAAAAGTTATGTGCTTATGTATATGATGTGATTGATATTTTTTTTACCCTTACTGAGCATTTGAGCTCACCCTTTTATGTTTTCTTTTCCCCAGGATATAAAGAAAGGTTTTAGGTAAAAAAAAGGGAAGATCTTAATAGGAGATGTTGAAGATCTTTCACCATGATTAGAAGATTACATTCCGAGTTTCCAAAGACACTAAACTATTACGATCCTTGTTGTGTGTGTTTTTGTTATATACTAAGTATTCCGCAAAAGTAATTTAATGTTCATGTTCGTCAAGATTCAGGTCTCTACAGTTGGTATCAGAAGAAAGGTTTAGTCAAACTTTGGAAACTAGGATGCGAAAACGTTAGTGAGATCCCTAGAGATATTTCTAAGGTATGTCTAGGGATGTCCCTAAGTTTAAGAATACGTATAGGTTATAGTACTAGAATTACGCTAACAATCATAGAATTAAACCTAATATGTTAGATATTGAAGGTACTCCCCCTTTATTATGTTGTTTTCCCCTAGCATGATTTTTGCCTCTCACGCTTTTCTTTTTGGGTTTTAGACGATGGCTGGAACCCGAAGGAACCGTGTTGATCAATGCAATGGACAATGCAATGATTGTCCTCCTGAAAAAACAAATGTTATGGGAGGTGTAGTGAAAAATATTATTGTTATACTTACACAAACTATGAATCATTCTGGACCTCCAAATGAGCAGAGAAAGGAACAATATTCTATTGAGTCCTTTATGAGGCAACGTCCACCTTCTTTCAGTGGGTCTTCTGATCCACTTGTTGTTGAACAATGGATCAGTACTACTGAAAAGATATTTTCAGTTCTTCAGTGTTCTGAACATGATAAAGTCATCTTAGCAGTATATTGTTTGGAAGGTGAAGCTGATCAATGGTGGAATCTTATCAAGAAGATGATGCCAAGAGATGAAATTGAGTCCATGGAATGGGACGAGTTCAAGAACTTGTTTTTCAGTAAGTACTTCCCTCGTATTCTTCGAAGAAAGATGGAAAAGGATTTTCTTGAGCTGAAGCAGAAGGATGTTGAATCTGTTGGTATATACGAAGCAATTTTTACAAGACCTACAAGGTATGCATCTAGCATTATCATCCAACCTGAATGTAAAGTTGATCGATTTTTCAGTGGATTAAAAGCAAGTCATCGAAGGGCATTATCTATTAGAGAATTCAGTAGCTATGAAGAAATTTTGCGTTGTGCTATCAAGGTAGAAATGGAAATTGGTGTTACATATCCATCTCATGGTTTTTACAAGAAACAAAAGATGGAGTTCAAGGAAAAATCTCATAATAATGGTGAAAATAAGATGAATGTTTCCTTATGAAAAAAGTGTGGAAAGAAGCATGGTGGAGATTGTCTTAAAGGGACTAGAAAATGTTTTAAGTGTGGAAAAGAAGGTCATCGAGCAGCTGAGTGTCGAAGTAATGGAAAAAGGGTTTCTAATTATGTGAATAAAGCAAACACTACAGAGAACGCACCACCAACACTTCAATGCTTCAAGTGAAAGGAAATGGGGCATTATGCTAATAAATGCCCTAATCCAAGGGTTAGTGATAATCAACATGAGAAACCACTGAAGGAAAAGGACAAAGGGAAGTTACATGTGATCACTATTGGCGATGTTGAATATGACAACGATGTGGTGGAATGATTAAGTGTTTATGTAATGGGATTCCATAATAATATTGTATCATGGAGTATTGGAATATTTATGTATTGGTCTAATGTGGTATTCAAAGTGATTGAGATATTTTTTGAAATAAGATGATATGCGCATAATGAAGGAAAAATGAGAAAATGAAATGTTTAACAGTATTCATGAGCTCATGATTGATATAAGGACTAAGTGATATCATGGTTTGCGTATATAGAATTTTGAGGATTTTGGTATGTGGAAAGTGTTAAATTTTAACTGCATTCATGTTTTCACTAAGTTATTCAAGAGAATACATGATTAAGGACTTTGAATGTTTGGAATGTGACCAACAAAACATATCTTATGATATATGGGGATCGACGATGGTGTTAAATCTTTGGTAATCGTTTTCACTATGTTATGAGAGTGGGCTGTAGTATTATGGATAAGCCTAAAGATTGGAATGGGTTATGTTGGACATAAGTTAGTATTGTTTAAGGATAGAAGTTTTTTCGATATTATTGATGGGATGTTATAGTAATATAGTTTTAGAAAAAGGACAACCTACAGGACGGGCGACAGCCCATCACGTCGGACAAGGCTGTGGAAATTGAACCCACAACCGAAGTGTGACTGGCCTTTATCGCCTACCACTGGACTACAGGAAGTCTCTGTTTAGTAGAAACTAGTTTTATTATATTATGCAGTATGATATATGATGTATAAGTCCATTTTAGGAACCATATATGATTAATCTCACTATAGATTGACTTATGTATATAATTTTTGCTAACGTTTTGTTTGAGACAGATGGAATGAACTGTCATTCTATCAGATGATCTGCTAACACTTCACGAATAACAAATTCAACATCATTTATTTAAGAGATGAAGTGGAAATTGTTCAAGGCACGAACAACAGTGAGATTGTACCAAAATAAAGTAAGTATTTATTCTAATTCAAATTTTCAACTTTAGGGAAATGATCTTGAAAATCAAAAATGTTGTCCTAGTGATCTTATACCTGATGAATCAGATGGTACCTTAGATCATCAAAAATTTATGGATTTGTGATTACTGGATTTTCCATAGCCATGTTCTCTACCACTCTCCATCAGAACATGATGGTTATATTTCTCTTCCATATCCATATATTCACCTATGTGGAAACCCCTGTGATTAGTTTATTTGGGTAATCGTTACATTTCATACATTAGTTTTTAAAGCCAAGTTTTGGTATTCCTTTTTATGATATGGGTTTCTATTAAAGAAACTTTCTAATAGTAAACCATTTATAACCCCGATGAATTTCGAGGGCGAAATTCATTTTAAGGGGGGTAGACTGTAACAGCCCGAGATTTTATGAAAAATATTCTTTTTTAAATTTATTAATGCCTTGTGTTGTACGCTACACCAAAAGGAGCTTTCACAACACAAATCATTGACTTGCATTGCATGCAATCGCGACCTTCCTCGATAGCGTGTGTAGTACTCAATACCGAGTTTCACTAAACAACGATATGCTATTCAAATATTATTATAACTATCCGTTATGAATAGTAATAACCACGTTTTAAAATTTTAGAAATTTTAACTCTCAAAATGGACTTCATTTTTGGATTCTTAGTATCGAATTTAGCCTAAGGTGAAATTTTGGTACTTTTCGGATAACTTTCATATTCTGATGAATAGTGAAAATTACTAAATTTTAATTAAAAAAAAAACTTTTTTAATCGAAATAATTAATAGTGATAAATTATTAATTTGAGTGGTTTTAAAGTATATATTTTTACAATTCAATACAATGTTGGTCATTGGATGTAATTTAACATTTACACCAGACATAAACACGTGTTAATATTTTGATAGTTATTATCTCTTAAAAACACGCTATTTGTTGTGACAGCAGAAATTAATTATAAAATTAACTAATGAAACTTATATGTTGGGAATTTTGTATAATAGAAATCATTTTTGAATTCAGAATATCAATTATAGCTTAGGGTGAAATTTTGGCATTTTTCTGAAAAACTTCAATTTTTGATGAATAGTGAAACTACTAAGTGGAAGTTAAAAAAATTATTTTTTTCATAAATCTTAATTTTACCGCTTCTGTGAATGGAATTTCATAAATCCAAGAGACACGGTTGATGTCAGTAAGTAAATGTGGTTCAATGAGATGAAAATAATTTTTGGTGAATAGTAAATTTTTACTTTTTTTACCACGGTTAAAAGTAAATAGGGTAATTAAGGGTAAAAATGATATTAATATTACCCTAAAACATGTCCTAATCCTATTGGACAGGTGTATCTCGACCAATAACAACCTTAAGTGTAAAATATTATCATTTTGGCCCACTTGGATTAGATTAGGACATTTATTATTATTTAATTCAAAGAAGAGTTAAAAGAGTTAAAATCAAAGTTTATTTACTAAAACATTTTTAATATGGGGTTATAAATAAGATAAATCCGACTATAAATATTAATTAGAAAGATAAAACGATTTCCTACATAATGGTATTTTATTTTGAATTTTTATACTTTAAATAATTTAATTTATATATGACACACCGATGATGCAGTAATTACCTTTTTAAGAAAATATTAACATAATTGATGTTATAAATGCCCAAATAAATGTAATTTGAGACTTTATATGACATAAATTAATTTTCTAGGTTAATATGACATGTTATTGTGGATTTAAGTAACTTGGTTTGAACTTATCATTCTGTTAGATATTTCATAAAAATCATGTACCAAATAGTGTCAAAATTGACATAAATTAGTTTTTAAAACAAATATTATATTATTAATTGTTATTTAATTCCTAAAAATATAAGGTTCGGCCAAATGACTTAGATAAGGATATATATATTAATAATAAACAACTTGAGGTTCGTTTGGCTTGATATAGTAAGTTTATTAACCATATAGTTTAAGAAAACAAAAAGAAATGGTAAAAGTTAAATTATTTAACTTAGAGTTAAATCTAATTGATAAGGTTAAAATAATAACCTAAACTTGTCTAAATCCTATTGTATGAGAGGATTTATACCCATAACCACATTATCTTCGAAATAAGACCATTTGGAACCATTATAAACCGAATTTGACCTTAATATAAAATAATATTTTGATATATTTCTAAGGTGCCCCTCTCCTCCCTTATAAAAGGGAACCTCCTCCCTCTCTTCCTCACACAACATTGAGCCTTCAAGCTCGGACAACCCCTGACAAATTCTCCTCTCCACTTCCCTATAAACATATTAGAGGTTCTTTTCTTCCTCAAAGACCAATTTTAGTGCCCTAAAAGATGGTTTCAAAGAAGTACTTCAAAGAAGAGGTAATGTCTGTTACTGATTCTTTCATCTTTATTTCTTCTTCCACTTATTATTCATCAGTTGTTTCATTATGAAGTAATAACATCAGTATCAATCATATACTGATATTTTATTATAAGTATGAAACAACCCTATTTCACCATCTATCCATCCTACAAAAAAGAAATCACCGCGCGTGCGTACGTACGGAATACCGTCTCCACGCCGTGGTGTAATCTATTTTCCGCCACCACCATAATTGGATGGGTATAATGGTGTAATGATTAACTACATATTATTATTATAATGTGATATTGATACTGAAATTGTATACATACACTTCAACACAATTCCACGACCATGGGAATGATATCATCGCTCGTGCGTACGTACGGACTACCGTCTCCACGACGCGATGAGATTCATTATCAATGATTAACCATTCATGAATGATTATAAAGTATATATAACAAGAAATAATTAAATATATGACATAAAAATGATACTGGATTTATGTATATTTATATGTATGTCATCTACTTAATTCCATTCAATTCAATAAGGAAACAAAAACAGCGTTCATGCGTACGTACGGACTACCGTCTCTATGAATGGTGTATTTATTTCCATTACTGATTTAATATATATATATATATATATTCTGAATATATATATATATATAAATCATGTTTTATATTCTGGAATTAAGTAATCATGATCTACGTAATAATATGAATAATTACAAGTCAAAACACGGACGACAAATGAAACAATTTTACACAAAACGCTCTTTAACATGGAATTTACAAAAGAACCGGTAATATAAAGTCATAAGTGAACCATATATGATATCATAACAATTAATATGATTCTGTAATAAATAAATGGCATTATTCAAATCATTATACAGGAGGTTCGGACACTTACGAAGCAAATCAGACCTAAGGTAAGGGAAATATCACAATCTCATTTTTATCCGAGATTGTTTATACATTGAAATTTACTGGGGTGTATTTTATCATCCAAATCCATGTTTCCTCAATATGTAATATTATTTCCATTCACCTAAAATTGTTTAAATCCTATTTTACCCTTCGGTGAGTTTTTAGAAAAATATATGAATGGAATCTTTTGTCGTTTTTCGTACGAGGTACTTTTTTTTTACTTTTCCAACAAAAGTACGAGAAGAATGTTCTTTTTATATTATAGGGAAAGAATGGATTTTTAAAACATTATTTCCAAGAATATTCCATTAAAATTTTTCAAGTTTATTTTTAATCAACTTATTTTAGTTTATAATTTTATGACATGTTAAGAAAAGAAAAGTGTTTTTTGAAGTAGAAAGGATATTTTCCTCAAGAATGGAGTTCAAATGTTTTATCAAAATTATTTTCCATCTAAGATGATATAGGGTTATGTTTTTATCCCTATTATTACATTGATTTGATTATGTTGTGATGGAATTATTTTTAGGAAGTCATTTACCTTATATGATTTGTTTTATGATGTCATGATGTTTCAAGAATCCCATTTTTGTTACATGTGTTATGCGATGATGTATGATTTATGATTATGTGGCACACATAAGAAAGGATTCATTATAAGATGGGTGGGACCTATATCTCCCTCCAATGCATTGGGTAAAGATTTTATATCTCATGAGATAGACAGTGCTGGAACGGTAGGTTATACCGTTTCATTGAAATAAGACTGGAACGAGGGTGACTCGGTTCAGAAAGGGACATTGTCCACTAAGATAGTCTTGGCAATGAGTCTTGACTAACAAGAAATGATTCTCTATGATTATGTGTGTATGCCACAAAGTTTCATGTTTTAATTAATGATTATTGTGATTACATTTCACTGCCATGATTTATCCCATGTTATGAAATTATGATCTCTTTTGCAGGTTAAGATTTCCAAAAGTTATGTGCTTATTTATATGATGTGATTGATATTTTTTTACCCTTACTGAGCATTTGAGATCACCCTTTTATGTTTTCTTTTCCCCAGGATATAAAGAAAGGTTTTAGGTAAAAAAAGGAAAGATCTTAATAGGAGATGTTGAAGATCTTTCACAACGATTAGAAGATTACATTCCGAGTTTCCAAAGACACTAAACTATTACGATCCTTGTTGTGTGTGTATTTGTTATGTACTAAGTATTCCACAAAAGTAATGTAATGTTCATGTACATAAAGCTTCGGGTCTCTACATGTATTCAATCAGAATACTGTTGTTTCATAACTTATAGTATCATAACTATTTCATCATATTAGGAGTTTATCTTATTTTTTGTTTTGTTTTATAATAGGATTTGTGAATTTTTTTGTTCATATTGTATTAAAATTAGAACCTTATTTAATGGTTATAGTATAAAATTTTTAAATATACAATTTACCCCATTGTATTTGTGCCATCTCATATTCATTTTAATCCAACGTAATCAATTTTCCTCATGAGAAGACAAATGTTATGGGGAATTTATTGGATAAATTTGTTTTTATTCTGACATAGCTTTCCCATATCATAAATCAAGTGAAACATCAAAATTAGAAAAGGAGTGAACAATGATCTTTTAGGTCCTTCATGATACAACTTCAACCGTCATTCATCGGTTAAACATTCCATTAAGATCATGATAAATGAATCTATACCACTGAAAATATATTTCACATTCACTAATGTCAGTAAATTGATGATATTTGATTAGATGTATATCATTTATAAGAAGATGCGGATATATAGTTGATTATTATCCATAATAAAAGCGAGTGTGACAAAATTGAATCTATTGAGTGGGATGAGTTTAATATATTATTCATCAATAATTAATTCTCTTGTATTATTCATATAAAAATGGAGAAGTAATTCCTTGATCTAAAGAAGAAGTATGATGATTTTATTTGTACATATGAGGAAAATTTAAAAGACTTGAGAGGAATGATTCTAACATTATCATACAACTTGAAAGTTTGTCTGGTCAATTTTTCATTGAATTTAAATTATGTCTATGATGTTTATTGCCCAAAGGGGGATTTAAAATCTATGAATAAATCATTTTCTATTCTCTCATGGTTGAAATTGAAATCAGATTTACATATAAATCAGATGTTATTCAGAAGAAAAATAATATTGAAGTCAAAGTAAAAGATAAAATCCATTTAGAGAATAATTTAATATTTCCATCATGTTTGGAGTTGAAAGGAAACATGAATGAAATTTTTTCAAGTTCACTGTTAAATTTTTAAAAATTTGAAATTGATGTTCATTAGGGAATGAAAGTCAAATTGATGGAAAGAAGTTCACTAATGATTGAAATACATAGAAATATTTACATAATAAACCACCCACACTATAATGATTTAAATGTAAGGATTAAAAGAATTATTATATCAAGTTTCCACAACTGGAGATTAATTATGAGGATATAATCTATAATCCATTAATCATTTAGAAAAATTACATCTCTAAAGATAATTATTTCTAAGGAGGAGTATGATTATAAAATTTGGAAATATACACTTATGATAAACTTTATACTACTAATGTATTATTTCACTCTAGATCACACAACTATTACATATTTAAAGAATTTTTAAGGCTATGGTGATTCCAATAAAATGATTTGATGTTAAATTAGTATTAAAAATCCTTAATGGTATGATGATCTTATATCATGTTTTTTATTCATCTCTGATAGATGTTTGTGAGAATGTGCTTCCTACAAATATCTTGATTCATCCTCTTGTTGAAAATGGTGCTATCAAAGGAATGGATCAGTGATCCCTATATAAATACAAAAATAAATTATAATTAATTTAATTAACATTAAATATTTTAGACCAAACAATAATCATCTATTTGATAGATTAAAAATATTTACTTCTATTGGAAATATCATCCATTTTATGGGGTTTGTTTCCTATTTTAGAGGTCTTTTTATCTCATATGGTTCGGGAGAAACTCAAAATATAAAATATTCTTATCAAGTGGGAGTTTATTTATTTATTTCTAAAATATTTTCTTAACCTTATACCAAACCATGAAGTAAACCTTTTAGTAGAACTCACCCATTTTCACATTATTATTTAAAGAGTCCCTATAAATTGTAGCCAATTGAGTTGAAAGAATTAATTTTTCAAATCAAAGATAAACATGAAAAGTTATTAATTCAACTAAGTATATCACTTTAGAGTGAATTTTTTTTTTAATGGAAAATAAATATTGATAAATGCGAAACATCATTGGTTTTTGTTGGCAAAAAAATCATGATCAAGAAGAATTCTACTCTACCCCACATTGATTACATATTTTATCAACTGTACAGAGCCCAAAAATATTCCATTATTGACCCTAATTTGAGATATATTTAATTAATTTTCAAATATTATAATTTATCCAATAAATAAATTCTTACAATTAATGGATACTATGGAAATATAGTTATTCTATTCGCTATTACCAATACACCCTCCATCGTCTTGTATTAAATGAAAAAATTCTTTAGATATTTCATCGATCAGTTTGTGGTAGTATCTTTAAAAAAATTTATTATATATTAAAATAGTATGTAAGATAATTAATATCACATTATAAAATCTCTAAATAACATAAGGAATCATATTGTATATGATAATTTTAAAAAATGTTAATTTTTCATGGGAAATGATACATTTTTGGGTCATATAATCTCAGTGGATGATATATTGATAGTTCCAGAAAAATTGCTATAGAATGATTTCCCAAAAATTATATGGTTATTGAGATGCATATTATTATTTTTTAGAAATATATTATCTGGTTTTGGGTGGAATGTTATCATGACTATCTAATACACTCACTAGGTAAACTCGGAAGGGATCCAACTTCCTCTTGATTGATGAGTGTGAGGGAATTTTCAAGGAACTAAAGAGAATTTTAGTCATCATGACCATGTATACATAACCATATATTGAATATTGTTTTGTAATATATAGTTAAGAATACAATAAGTGATTGGTATAAATTATTATACATCAGTACACAGTTAATGCTTTTGCCTCATGTAAATTTATTGTTCCAGAGAGATATTAGAAAACTATTTATTTGGAGTTAGTAATGATCCTTTTTGAATTAAATAAATGGAGGAATTATATTTATATATAAATTTTTTATTTACATACTAATCACACAAAATTAATGTAAATACTCACGTAGATGGAGTTGAATATTATCTAGAGAAAATGGTTAGAACTGATTAATGATCATAACTACTTGATATGTTACCAACATGGGAATAAGAAAAAAGTGGTTAATTACTTGAGTATAAATGATATTTATAGTTCATCCATGATTATTATCATAAGGGGTCCAATATTTATTTATTTTAAAAGGATTCATGTGGAAATAATGAAGGAAGAGGATAAATACATTCTTTTTCAACAGAATGATCAACCATTAATCCAAGTGAAGATTGAAGAGGAACAAAAGAGTAATTATAGTTACAAATGAATATTATAATTTTTTATTATGTTAAACATAATCATAAAGTAATGATAAGGTTCTGAAACCATATATCCATTTTCTACATACTAGTTTTGAAGAAGGAGTTTCAGATTATGCTCATTGTACTTCATTCTCTATTCTTCATGGATGTATGAATATGTTTAGAGATTTGAATGTGTATTTATAGTGGCATGGAATGAATATAGGTTTCACAAAGTTTTTATCTTATTTCATTGTATTTTTTCATGTTTAGACTAATTGAAAATATTCTAAGGGAATGTTACATCCATTAACCATACAAGAATGAAAATTGGAAATCATCCCTATGGATTTTGACATTGAACTCCCCAAATTGTTCAAATGTTCCAATAATATATCAGTTATAATAAATCTCTATAAAAATTCATCACACTTCATAACTATAAAATTCTTTTTCTAATGGGATCATATTTCCCGAATATACATTATGGTAGTTGGAAGGATTCATTGAGTACAAAATTTCATTGTTTGTTAATAAGATATATGGTTTACCTCAGTGTTTTGGAAATGTATTCAACAAGATCATGATACATAGTTGAGTTACAAAACTTTGACTCATAATCAAATTTTTTGACAGTCTAAGAGAAATATTTAAACTATAGAGGATATGTTGAGATATTTTCTCTATATCATAAAGGTGATTGGGATCATCACCTTCCTCTAGTTGAGTTTTTATAAAAGGATAGATTTTATTAATAATTCAGATGGATCCTTATAAATCCCTATATAAAAATAATATTATAAATCTAAAATACTATAATTAATAAAGATAACAAATTCTATTGAGACCTTAAATAGATAAATAAATGGAAGAGTAGGTTAGATCCATTCACCAAATAATCATTTCAGCTTATAGATAGTATACAAATAATGTTGGCAATCTCCCATGTGACATTTTTTTCAAGTTAGTGACAACGAATTTTTCTATGAAATACGGTTCTGTTATTTGTAAATAGTTGAAAAATAATCCTCATTTATAATATTACCTTTGAAATTTTTTGTCCTATCATGCTGGTAGAATGTCAGTTTGTGCTTCCACCAAAGCACTCTCATGTTTTCAATTAGTTCCATGTATCGCTCATGTGGATGTACAAACCTAAACCATAACAAGTTCTACACTTCAGAGTCATACAATAGAAGCAATGTCATTCATATGAGGAATAACCAGTGGAGATTATTGATATAAAATAGATAGTTCCAATAAAAAAATCACTCAAATGGTCAATGTTCTGAGGTGAGACCATCAGTTTAATGAAATTATGTAAGAACATTAAGATTTTATGAGGTGGAAGTATCCTCATCTATTATTTTAGAGTGATGTAATTTCAAGGGTGATAATTATTTTACTGTAGGTATAATTATCCACAATAATATTTTAGGAAATATTATTTCTTTGAATAAATATAATTTCATCGATATCTTTTGTTACATGCAACCCCCAGTTTTAACAAGTTGTGTCAAACTATTAATATTATTTTTTATATGAATTGTAACACCCTGATCTTCCACGATACGCTTCTCTTTCAATAATGCAATAGCTTGCATTGTACGCAAGTTCGAGTTCTAACACACCGCGACTAATCAGAGTAGCCATTATGAATAGTAATACCCACTTTTTAAAATTATGTAAATATTATATTTCAATATGGACTTAATTTTTGTATTTGTAATATCAAAATTATCCTAAGTTGAATTTTTTGTAATTTTTTGTGAACATCTATTTTTTATGAATAGTGAAAAATACATAAAACAACTTTTTTGATCAAAATAATTTATAGTGATAAATTATAATATTTAGTAGTTTTAAAGTATAATTATAATATATTTTTACCATTTTATCCAATGGTGTTCGTTAGAATTAATTTCACTTTGAAACTGGACATAAACAGTTGTCAATCTATTGATATATATTATTTCTTAAAAACACGGTATTTGTTGTTACATCGGGAATTAATTATAAAATTAATTAATGCAACTTATATGTTTGGATTTTTTTTAAAATAGACATCATTTTTTAATTCAGAATATCAATTATAGCTTAGGGTGAAATTTTGGCATTGTTCTGAAAAACTTCAATTTTTGATGAATAGTGAAACCACTAAGTGGTAGTTAAAAAAACTGATTTTTCGTTTAAATGAAACATTACCACTTCTGTGATTTGGTTTTCAAATATCTGACATACATGGTTGTCATTATGAAGTAAAATGTGGTTCAATGTGATTAAAATAATTTTTTGGTGAATAGTATCTTTTATGTTTAATTAATCACGATTAAAGGTAATTAGTGACATTTAAGGTAAAAATGATATTATAAAAATATGAAAATATCTTTACAATTGTACTATCCCTATTGTATGAGTCATGGATGACCAAGACAATCCATGGGTCAACTTGGGGACCCCATGGAGCCACTTTGGTAGGAAAATGACATAATTAACTTTTTATTTTATGTTAAAATAAAAAGGTCACAAATAAGAGTTGTTTTACTAAAACAATTTTTAAATGGGGGTATACAAGTCATATTTTTGACTATAAATATTCATTAGAAATATAAAACGATTTCCTACATCATGATATTTTTTTATAATATTTAGACATTAAATAAATTAAATTATTTATGACACCATGATGATGCAGTGATTGAATCATTAATTAACGATTTAAATAAAATGAAAAGATAATGTAAAATCTAAGCATTACACTGGTCCAAATCCTATTGGATGAAACTACTTATAACCCTTATCACCTTATCCTCGAATTATATATGTTTGGGACCTTTATAATCCGAAAATCATTGTATAATAAAGTAACATTTTATTACTTTCCAAGAGTGCCCCTCCTCTCCACTTATAAAAGGCCCCCACCACTACCACCTTACTCACACTATCAAAGCCTTTTGGCTCGGCCAACATCTGCCCAAATACTCTCCCAACTTCACTCTATTAATCCTAGAAGCCTCACTTTGGGCAGAATTCTTCCCAAGGAAGCCTTTGGCTCAAATCAAAAAGAGTTACCCATTTTAAAGGTAGTGTTTTCTCTTGTGTTGTTTTGTTTTATTTTGCATCTCCAACCCCTTAAACACTTTTTATTCATATATTTTGTGACAAAAAAAGTGTCCTTAATATACTAGGATGTTGTTATAATGAGTATTCGAACTACACTTACACACACCTACATCAAATGGTTAAAGAACATATAGTTTCTGTGGATGGCGAATTTATGCCTCACGAAATGATGATTGTTCAACACTCATAAAACACCTTCAATGGTGGCCATTAAGATGTCACTATATTTATATATGATATATAATATGTTTATGTTTACTTAATATTCTGTATTTTTTATTTATGTCATGCCTTTATTGTTTCCATTATGGGTAAACGCGATATTTTCATTTTAGGAAGTGCGGACTACCGCCCCCTCAAAGTGATTTGAATCGTTAATACCATATGTGGGATGTATAAATGATGGATTAAATGGTATTATAAACTATATTATACCTTTATATCATTATGATTTCATTCTATTAAATATGAAATAGAAATGAAAGTAGCGTTCATGCATACGTACGGCTTACCGTCTCCATGAACGATTCATTTATTTTCTTACCTCTAAACGTTATGGAATATTATAAATGTATGTATATACTGGATATATATGAGATATATGATATCTATATCATGAATATAATTCTGGATATGATGGATATTTCACCACATGAACAACTTGTAATTATAAAAATTTATTTTTCACTCAAGTACCAAAGATCGAAAAAATGATCGTTATTAACTTAAATAATTACATAATGTTCATAACATGGTAATAAGTGATATTAAAGGAATAAGAAACTTGAAAAGGTTCTTAAGACGCTATAAATTAACTCCAGTTTATTATTCAGGAGATTAATGAACGATCGAGTCAAGTCAGACACGATGTAAGGGAACTTCTTAACCCAATTTCCATTCTTTGGATTAATCTCCTACTTTCAAATTACTTCATGATATTATTATGTCCTATCTTGTAGTTGTACTTTCTTTATATGTAATTATAGTGAATACACATAATATAACTATTTTATTTAAAAAATTATCTTTGTAAGGGACTTCGTCTCAATCTCCTTTCATTGAGGAATATTTGGTTTCATACACAACTTTCTTTTATACGGTGTATAAACCCCTTTGACTTTTATGTTTATTCAAAAGGAATATTTTTATATGAAGCATTTAGTAAATGAAAAAAGGGAATGTTTTTGTCGTACGTATGAGGCGACAATGACTTCTCTGCTGCCGTGACCATTATTTGAGTTTCGGCTTCCTCTACAAGGCATATATTTTTTTTAAAAGAAAAATAAATACCATGTTTTACCTTTATTTTATTTTGGTATTGAAAATGGTTTTGAAAGTGTTTTTATTATATCAATGTGTTGTATTGATATCTTGTGATTGAAATGTGGAAATGTTATGTTTCTTTTATGCATGTTTTATGTGATACGATTATGTTATGGTTTATGATATGTTTAAACCTATTCATATGAGGAATGCATTGGACTTAATAAGTGACGGGTGGAGCCCGCTATAGCTCCTCGATGCATCGGCAGGTCACATGAGACAAACTATTGTCTTAGCACGAGGCCTTGACAAAATCTTATTTGCGGTCTTGGCAGGAGGCCTTGGCTACATGGTTATGATAGTCTGGAATTATGCATTCTATCATTATGAAAGTGGTTATTAATATTGCATGTGATTACTCGACTAGTAGAATATCCATGTGAAAAGTAAATGGAATTATCTCATTTAACTTTTTCCATATTATGTTTAAGTTCATGTTCAAAAGGCTTTTTTTTAGTTATACATTGCCTTAAATGTTTATGTTTATTGATGAAAGCTTCCACTATATTGGTATCCTTACTAGGCATCTGAGCTCACCCCTTTCAATGTTTTAATATTTTCCAGGATGTGAATAAGTTTTTTATGAATGACCTGCAGTGATAGTCAGAAATGGATATGAGTGTGGCTATGAAGACCATGTAATTGTATTTTTTTACTTTATGATGTAATGAATGATTTATGAATGTATCTAGTGTTTCCAAGGATACTAAACTAATCGGTCTTTTGAGACTTGATATTTTGTGATCATGCCAATGTTATGCAATAATGCACCGACTCTGGGTAACTGGGGTCAGGGCGCTACAGTTGGTATCAGAGGGAGGTTAGTACTAACCTTGGAAGCTAGATTTAGAAAAACTCTGATTAGAGAACATATCCCAAAGATAGACTTTGATTATTAGTATAGAAGAACTTCCTAGAATTTTGGTATTATAGAGATTTTGTGAGTTTTCCGAGCAATACATCCCTGTCTGGATACGAGCATGAGGAGGAGGCTCTGGCACAGATGTACCTAGGGGTAAAACCCGAAAACACTGCTTGGAGCTATACTCGAACGAGAACGGGTGCATGACAACGGGCCTTGCTGCACTCTTGGTTACGACACTCCCAGGGGATATGCTTAGGATAATTCTCATTTTCTTTACAAACCACTATGAAGGGTTATGAGTAAATACTTCCTAAAAGAAAACATTTTTATGATTATGGATTATATCCAAAGATAGTTAAATTTATGTTAAGTGTTTTCATGATTGTTATTATGTATTTCAATTCATAAACTAACCTAGTTTATGAAATTGTATAGAAATGGCACCCAGTAGAAGGAATGTGAAATCCATCAATACGTATGATCCAAAGAGTAAGAAGGATCATATCTTTCCTAGTATTAAGCCAAAATTTAGAAAGTAAATAGTCTCCCATGTGTTATTAACATATGAAGAAATATTATCATGTGTTAACAAGATAAGTAGAGAATTCCTTGAGTCTTATAGATTTGAATGGATGAAATAGAAGAAAAGGATGGAAGAGAGAATGATGGATAAAGGGACGAGAGAAAAGAAGAATTTTCTAATATGTGATAACTGTGGGAAGAAACACCTTGGAACTTGCCTGAAGGGAATGGGTGTTTGTTATAAGTGTGGAGAAAAAGTACACCAAGTGCGTGACTGCAAGGGTAAGAAAAAGGTTTCAAATGTATAATGCTTCATCTGCAAGGAGTGGGGACACTACGCAAACCAATGTTCAAATCATCAGAGTATGCCCCAAATGATGTTATTGGATAATAATCAAGTTATGATACTACCACAGATGAGGAGGAATGATTAGAGTTCTTATGTTGTCATTAATGAATTTTTCCATTTGAGTGTTGTATCAATGATGTACTGGTTATAATAATTTTTGAGTATATAAGGATTTTACTGCAGTACTATTTCACCAAGGACTTGAGATTTTGTGGAACCAAGAAAAGCGACTCCATATCCGGTTAAATTTTTTGAAAATTTATGGTTGAGAGAAAGATAAACCATAATATGGTTCTGATACAGAGATAGTGATTTTGTAATAATAAATGATTGATTTGGATAAATTATATTGGATATTCTTTACTTCCTTGAAACTGATTAATGATTTGTATACATTTTTGGATAGAAGGAGTATATCAAGTTTTCTATATGGAATAAGGGATCATCAATAAAGATTTTTGGTAATTCAGTATGTTGCAGTGTTTTAAAAGAATACATGATGAAGGTGTTCACATGTTGTTACGCAGAAAAAAAGGATCTTCATTATGTTTACCTTCCTTATAAAATTTGGACTGTGAGTTGGACATAAGTATTTTGGATAACTATAAAGGTTGGAATGGATTATATTTTACATTGGATACTATTGTTATGGTTATTTTTTGATATTCATAAAAAGGACAACACGCAGACCGAGTGACAACCCATCGCGTCAGACAAAGCTGTGGGAATCGAACCCACAACCATAGTGCGATTGGGATTAATCACCTACCACTGGACTACGTGAAGTCCCTGGTTATTAAAAAATAGTGTTTCTAATCAAAATGGTATTTTTTAATATTTTTATCCTTGTACGATTAGGATAAATATAATATTTTTGAGTTCTATTATCTTTTTCAGTGAAATATGAGTTTGTGGTAGAAATTAGTTGATGGTTGAAACTCTACTTGTCAAGCATAAATATATATATTCCTATATCTTATTCTATTAATAAATTAATTCTTAAACTTTAGTAAAGGGATTTTAAAACTAAAAAATGTGTTATCATAATACCTTATGTCTTGTTGAACTGATAATATTTTAAATCAACATAGATTGAAGTCTTTAAGCCCCTCAATTTTACACTTGTTTGTGATTGATGACCTCAATCACTCCGTACAAATATTTACGTTTTTCCTCCAATTATATGTCTCTAATTTCCACCAATGTTCTCCTTATTGAGATCATAATTTGGTGGTGACTTTTTCATTTCCCTTTCCCTCTTTTTAAGGCTAAATTTTATTAACCCTATTTTCGATTTGGGTTTTCCACAAAGGTATTTTCTATTTTCAACCATTTATGTTCAATGAAAAATGTCAAATTGTGAGGACTCAATTTATTGGAGGATGGGAGAATGTAACACCCCGATCTTCCACGATACGCTTCTCTTTCAATAATGCAAGAGCTTGCATTGTACGCAAGTTCGAGTTTTAACACACCGCGACTAATCAAAGTAGTCATTATGAATAGTAATACCCACTTTTTGAAATTATGTAAATCTTATATTTCAATATGGACTTCATTTTTGTATTCGTAATATCGAAATTATCCTAAGTTGAATTTTTTGTAATTTTCTTTGAACTTCCCTTTTTTTATGAATAGTGAAAAATACTTAAAACAAATTTCTTGGTCAAAATAATTTATAGTGATAAATTATACTATTGAGTGGTTTTAAAGTATAATTAGAATAATTTTTTACCATTTTATCCAATGGTGTTCATTAGAATTAATTTCACTTTGAAATTGGACATAAACAATTGTCAATCTTTTGATATATATTGTTTCATAAAAACACGCTATTTGTTCTAACTTCCGGAATTAATTATAAAATTAATTAATGCAACTTATATGTTTGTAATTTTTTAAAATAGACATCATTTTTGAATTCAGAATATCAATTATATCTTAGGGTGAAATTTTGTCATTGTTCTGAAAAACTTCAATTTTTGATAAATAATGGAACCTCTATGTGGTAGTTAAAAAAACTGATATTTCGTTCAAATGATTCATTACCACTTCTGGGATTTGATTTTCAAAAATCCGACATACATGGTTGTCATTAGGAAGTAAAATGAGGTTCAATGGGATTAAAATAATTTTTTGGTGAATAGTAACTTTTATGTTTAATTAATCGGGATTAAAGGTTATTAGTGAAATTTAAGGTAAAAATGATATTATAAAAATATGAAAATACCTTTACACTTGTCCAACCCCTATTGGATGAGTCATGGCCGACCAAGAAAATCCATGGGTCAACTTGGGGACCCCATGGAGCCACATTGGTAGGAAAATAACATAAATAAATTTTTATTTAATGTTCAAATAAAAAGTTCACAAATAAGAGTTTTTTTACTAAAACAATTTTTAAATGGGGTTATACAAGTCATATTTTTGACTATAAATATTCATTAGAAATATAAAACGATTTACTACATCATGATATTTGTTTTATAATTTATAGAAATTAAATAAATTAAAATAATTTTGACACCATGATGATGCATTGATTACCTCATTAATTAACGATTTAAATAAAATGAAAAGATAATGTAAAATCTAAGCATTACACTTGTCCAAAGACTATTTGATGAAACTATTTAGAACCCTTATCACCTTATCCTCGAATTATATAAGTGTGGGACCTTTAAAATCCAAAAAGCATTGTATAATAAAGTAACATTTTATTACTTTCCAAGAGTGCCCCTCCTCTCCAATTATAAAAGGCCCCCACCACTACCACCTTACTCACACATTCAAAGACTTTTGGCTCGGCCAAACTCTGCCCAAATACTCTACCAACTTCCCTCTATTACTCCTAGAAGCCACACTTTGGGCAGAATTCTTCCCAAGGAATCCTCTGGATCAAATCAAAAAGAGTTACCCATTTTAAAGGTAGTGTTTTCTCTTATGTTGTTTTGTTTTATTTTTCTTCTCCAACCCCTTAAACACTTTTTATTCATTTATTTTTTAACAACAAATGTATCCTCAATATACTAGGATGTTGTTATAATGAGTATTATAACTACACTTACACACACCTACATCTAATGGTTAATGAACATACAGTTTCTGTGGATGGAAAATTTCTGCCTCACGAAATGATGATTGTTCAACACTCATATAACACCTTCAATGGTGGACATTAAGATGTCACTATATTTATATATGATATATAATATGTTTATGTTTTACATAAGCTTCTGTATTTTTCATTTATGGCATACCTTTATTGTTTCCATTATGGGTAAACGTGATATTTTCATTTTAGGAAGTGCGGACTACCGCCCCCTCAAAGTGATTTGAATTGTTAATACCATATGTGGGATGTATAAAGGATGGAGTAAATGGTATTATAAACTATATTATCCCTTTATATCATTATGATTTCATTCCATTAAATATGAAATAGAAATGAAAGTAGCGTTCATGCGTACGTGCGTTTTACCATCTCCACGAATGGTGCATTTCATTTCTTACCTCTAAACGTTATGGAATATTATAAATGTATGTATATACTGGATATATATGAGATATATGATATCTATATCATGAATATAATTCTGGATATAATGGATATTTCACTACATAAACAACTTTTAATTATAAAAAGTTTATTTTTGACTCAAGTACCAAAGATCGAAAAAACGACCGTTATTAACTTAAATAATTACATAATGTTGATAACATGGTAATAAGAGATATTAATGGAATAAGAAACTTGAAAAGGTTCTTAAGACACTATAAATTAACTCCAGTTTATTATTCAGGAGATTAATGAATGATCGAGTCATGTCGGACACGAGGTAAGGGAACTTCTTTACCCAATTTCCATTCTTTGGGTTAATCTCATACTTTCAAATTACGTCATGATATTATTATGTCCTATCTTGTAGTTGTACATTATATATGTTTAATTATAGTGAATACAGATAATATATCTATTTTATTTAAAAAATGATCTTTTTAAGGGACTTCGTCTCAATCTCCTTTCATTGAGGCATATTTGGTTTTATACACAACGTTCTTTTATACGGTGTATAAACCCCTTTGACTTTTACGTTTATTCAAAAGGAATCTTTTTATACGAAGCATTTACTAAAGGAAAAAATGGAATGTTTTTGTCTTACATATGTGGAGACAATGACTTCTCCGCCACCGTGACCATTATTTGAGTTTCGGCTTCCTCTACATGCCATACCTTTTTTTAAAAGAAAAATAAATACCATGTTTTACCTTTCTTTTATTTTGGTATTGAAAATGGTTTTGAAAGTGTTTTTATTATATCAATGTGTTGTATTGATATATTGTGATTGAAATGTCTAAATGTTATGTTTCCTTTATGCATGTTTTATGTGATACTATTATGTTATGGTTTATGATATGTTTAAACCTATTCATATGAGGAATGCATTGGACTTAATAAGTGACGGGTGGAGCCCGCTATAGCTCCTTGATGCATCTGAAGGTCTCATGAGACAAACTAGTGGCTTGGGATGAGGCCTTGACAAAATATTATTTGAGGTCTTGGAACGTGGCCTTGGATACGTGGTTATGATAGTCTGGCATTATGCATTCCATCATTATGAAAGTGGTTATTAATATTGCATGTGATTATTCGACCAGTAGAATATCCATGTGAAGAAGTAAATGGCATTATCTCATTTTACTTTTACCATATTATGTTGAAGTTCAAGTTCAAAAGGCTTTTGTTTTAGTTATACACTGCCTTAAATTTTTACGTTTATAGATGAAAGCTTCTGCTATATTGTTATCCTTACTGGGCATCTTAGCTCACCCCTTTCAATGTTTTAATATTTTCCAGGATGTGAAGAAGTATTTTATGAATGACCTGTAGGGATAGTCAGAAAGGGATATGAGTGTGTCTATGAAGTCCATGTTATTGTAGTTTTTTTACTTTATGATGTAATGAAAGATTTATGAATGTATCTAGTGTTTCCAAGGCTACTAAACTAATCGGTCTTTTGATACTTGATCTTTTGTGATCATGCCAATGTTACGCAATAATGCACCGACTCTGGGTAACTGGGGTCGGGGCGCTACATGAATTAATATTATTACATATATATTAAACATGAAATAATTAATCTTAAAATTAAATTAAATTAAATATTGTGTTTATTGGTTTCATATTTATAAAATATTTTTCAAAAAAATACTTCATTTTATGTAATATAATTAAATGTATTGAAAATACAATTTTCACAAAAAAAATTATTTTTTATTGTGAACAATAATGAAATTTAGGGTTATAAATATTATTAATTAATTTTAATAATATAATTAATTTTAAAAATTGTCATTTCATAATTATCTTCATGTTAATTTTTAAGATTTCATGAAAATATTATTTTTTTGAGGAATAGTGAAAAATAGTGGTTTTTATTAAAAAAAAATTCATTTAAAGAATTTATAAGTATATTTTTTTAAATGTGTTTAGTAGTAATATTACTTAATTTACATATTTATCAGTCAAATTTAGGTCATTTTATTTATTATTATATTGAATTTTCATATTAAAGGTTTGATAACATTTTACCATTTCCTCTTTCTAAAATCATTATCCCTTCATGATTGCGGGTTTAAGTTACAATTACATTTTTTCACATTTGTGAATTGAATTAAAAAAATTAAATTCCATATTTATAATTATAATAATTTATATTATCTATTGATTTCAACAATATTTTTGACTATAATGAATATTAGAAGAGGTAAAAGTGATTTACAGTTGTTAAGGTAAAAATTGGAATACCATGGGTAAAAATTAAAAATAAAGCATAAAATGACCCAAAGAATATATAAAAAATGTTTATGGAATTTGTCAAGATAGATAATTTATTATTCTCCATAACATTCAATTTTAGATCTTGATAGAATCTGAAAAATAATGAAAAAAATTATATTTTCAAAAATTACAACTGTTCAATTCACATTACTTATAAAAGTCGACCACTACTCATATCATCTTCATGAATATGAAATATAAACCATTTTGAAAATACCTAAAAAAATATATGATTAAAATCACATACCACATTCATAAAGCCTTATTGTAATATCCCTAACCTGGAAGCCACTATCTGGTGCCTCGAGTTTTCTCGTCACATGACCTCAAGTGCACCTCCTCATACGCCAGTGGATACCAACTAGTAGTGAGGGTTTAATAAGTCACGTGGGGAGTCTATAACATCTATTACATCATAAGAAACAACAGAACACAATATCAACAACAGAATCAATATGATACTACCAATAAACTTGAATAAAAAATCATTTCCAAAACAGGGTAAAAATCACTAATAAAATACAACCAGGTCATGCCATACAAGTAAAGAAAAGTGAATAAATCCCAAAATAAAACAAAAAATCATATATACAAATTGGTCATGAATCTATTTCTGGCTCCTTATCCATGTCCATATCGATCCCAACTCAACATATTAGTGTAGGGCCTCTGCGATTTTCTTGACCTGCAAATAATATATCTGCTCAGGTACCCAACAATAGTATAAGCAAGGTGTGAGTGAAAAACAATGTAGGCAACCACCAACAGTGTCTAAAAAATATCAAGTCTAATAGATAGCTAATGCAAGTATAAAATAAATGGTAAATAAATAGAGGGAAACTCAAGAGCCATTAGATACCCAATATTTACTTAATTAATTATTCATATTTATCCCAATTTCATTTTTTAAAACATCATCATTACATAATCCATTTTGATCACATTTTCTATAGTTTGGGGATAAATATAATCTTTACAAATGTAAAAGAAAAATTAATCACAATATATATGGGAAAATAATTCATTTCCCTATATCACTAAGGATACACATCACTTCAACACAATATCCTCACCTCAAAGCCTCATTTTGGGTGGAATGCAGCCATTAGGAGAATAAATCATCTATCTCCTTCCATAACCCATGAATTTTTAGGTGGATTTTGGAGCCTCTGTCTAACCCTTTCTCTGGGTGTAGAACATCAAGTCAATACCCCACACTTCCAATTCATTTTACAATGCTTATTTATCATGTAACCACAACCCTTCCCTAACTCAACAAATCATATTCAATTCCATTATAATTCACAATACATGACAATTACATGGGAATTAATGTCATTCCATAACCCATTAACAGATTTAACAATTTCAATTCAAATCCATCTAGCCAAATTCCCATTCTCGTGCCTTAACCCATTCGGTTTATTCAATTACTCATATGTCTTATCTAAATTCAAAATTGACCATACATTTACCCATTTATCTAATTAATCATTTGAAAAACATTTACCCACTTATGCATTTCATGTTCAATTCACATATCAGATAACACATCGCCTTTATTACATTCAGTATTTAAGTGTACCACCTAATTATCATGTATTGAACCGTTCTAAAAATTCATCCTTTCCCATGTTACATCTCATTAAAACATTCCCCATTTCCTATTAAATTTCCCGATTACATGTCAACCATTTAATAGGCTCTGACCCCCATTGGCCTTCCTAACCAAAATTCGTGAAACGATCAACATAATCTCATTCAACACAATTAACCATTTTTATGTCATTAAAACAACATCGTATTCCCTTATCACCATAGGAATATTTATCATCATTCCATTTATCCCTTTTTAATGATCAAATCATGTTATACATGGGATAAACATTATCATCTGATAATCATTCACTTAACCCTTACCAATCTCTAGGTCCAGAAATTCCAGCATACCCCATGGGTGGCCCTAAAATTCTAAAGTCATCCCTTATGAATCCCACGATGATCATGAGGACTTAAAGGATATAATTTAGACACCCAATTTACCCAATCATACTCAAGGAAACGAGTACACCATAAGAGATATGGAAAATCCCAACACACATGCACAAATCTATATAAAGACGATGGGATATAACATGTAGACAACCTACCTCGAGTTCATTAATTAACACACACTTAATCATGGCCTTTTTTGGAATTCAAGCATCCCTTGAATCCCCAACCTAAATCTCACCTGAAAAATAGGTTTTTAGGGTTTATGAAGGATATGGGATAAACCAAAATCCCTAATCATAAAAAGAGATGCAAGAGGAGTGTTAAACTTTCCCACGGCTTCAATCTGAATCCAATGCCACTTCAAATGGGCAAGAATAAACAGAAAACCATATATTGGATTCTTGGGTCATCCAAGATCATCACTAGGGTTTTTGTGGTTGAAATGAAGTATAAAACCCTGTGGGGGTTTAAAACCCCGACAAGAAAATATTGTAATTTTCTTTAAAATTTCCAGGCCGCACGGTTTTCCCACACAGTTTTCCAAACCCTGCACAAACCATGATAAGGCTAATTACCTCACACCCTTCTCTCACATAGTTTATCATGGCCATTCACAAAACATCTGGATTTATACTTCCTACATGGTCTCCCCCACACGACATTTCCAACCATGCGCACACCGTGTGTATGGCCCTGAAATCCCGTTTTCCCACATTCAAGTCACAAACCCCAAAAACACCACCAATTTTTCACAAGGACATTGGAAATCACATAATTAACTACAATGTGGGACAAAAACTAAAACATAAATAATAACATAACATATAACCTCCCCACATTATAATTACTCGTACTTGAGCCTCTCTTCCAACTATCACTAAGCTTATATAACTAAAGGTCATTCCATTGGGCTTGCTTACCCATCTCTCCTTTCTAGGTCTCTTATTTCATATCCCAAAGCCCATAGAACATGAAACAAGGGAACAAAATCTCCCCATAAGCCTCCCACTCTACAACAAAAACATGAGCTAAAAACTCCTCCAGGATGCATCCACTCAAACCATTCATACAACGAGAAATTCATGGGGGAAACATAGGTGAAAATAGCTACCTCAAAAAAATTGAAAAATAACACACAACATCACATCATCATGGGGGAACCATCCAGCACCTCATCAGCCTCATACTCTATACACCTCCTAGCCTAAATCACATGGCTTTATTTTCCTCTATCTTTCAAACTCTAACGGTTACCCAAACCTGATATCACCCAAATTGAAACACATAATCCATACAACCACATTTCCTAAAATAATTCTTTCCACAACTTTAAATTCAAATGAAACTCGAAACACTCGGCTATTCAACTAGTTAAATTATTCCAAAGTGCTCTACCAGGGCCATCTCACCAGAATTGTGACCACTCAATTCCTTCCAACTCCAAACTCTAATCACGTCATCAACAAAAAATTTATCCTGTATAGTTATCTCCATCATTCTCAGTTACATGAATCCTCTTCCATTGTCGAAGGACCACTAAAACTCATCCCAACTTTCCCACCACCTAACATATTCTAACTCACAATGTCCAAGAATCCCTATGTAATTACACTACATTGGAATCCAACCTCACTGTTGAAACCATTCGGGAGGAAATTCCTACACTATCCATCCAAGGACTGAGATTGTATTGACCTCCCATAGGTACAAATTAATTTCAAAAGGCACTCTACTATATAACATGAACCTAGAGGTGGATCACTCTCACTACACCCTTTCATTTTTACCATCTTAGGTTGGACAAAATCAGACTGTGTTGTCCCAAAACACCCAACTTCCACAGATTGTACGATTCCCATTTCTCACTTTCCTATGGTTCTTACTAAATTTAGGCTATCCTTATCATCCCATTAACCGACTATGGTCATTTAATGAATTCTTTAAGGATTCCATCATCACGTTATTACAACAATCTAGACCATCGTTAGTATTCACCTTCATCATGATACCACATCACGTAAACCAGGTTCACTCAACATCACGACGTTCCAAAACCCCTCAATGGAAAATTACATGATTCTGACCCAATTTTTTTTGCAGATATGGAACCCCCACTTCTCTTTCCACAACCTATTTTTATATACAACCACACCCTACTATAAATCAACATAGAAATCAAATGATTGATATTGAACCAACATGATCTCAATACAATACTAGGCTCATCAGACACCAAGTGCAAGGACCATATGCCTCTCTGAGGAACATAACATGCACCTCACAGGTTCTTAATTGGCACCCTAGTGCCACTACATTGACTCGATGTTCTCTTATCCACATACATGACTAACTTATCACTCCCAAACATATGTTATTTGTTACCACTTCTCTTAATAGGTGTTAAAACCACCGTTTACTATATATAATCTAATGCTAAACCCCAAAACATAGACATGGCTGTTGGGATTTTTCCCAAAAAAGAAAAAAATTCATCCAGTGCCAGTTCTCAGTATCCATGAATAGCAGCTATGGTGTTTGTTGTCATTAGTTCCTTCCTGACGAAGTCACCCAAATCAATCAGGGGGTACATCCCATAATCAAGGTCCACAGATATTGTTTCCATGCACATAAACTCCACGATGTTCCTCATCTAACCAAACACTTTCCAGTCTCTTGGAATTATCAAGAGCTTCTCAATGTACTTGGGACTATATTAAGATTTTGGGTATGATTGTCACTCGATTAGGTAAACTAATATGTTTCCCAAGAACGAAACCACCAACTAATCCATTTCTAATTTTTAGATATAGGAAAGAATATCCTGATAGTGATCTAGGGATTCCCTATTGAACTTGTCTCATCAAAACTTAACCACCACCACTATAGTGTGGTTACCAACTAAGTTCAACCAATGCTCCACAACCAAACCACCAAAAAGTCATGAACCAATGTTTAATATGCAAATAAATCAACCACAATGAATTATTTCATATAATTCATTACATTCAGCTATTAACTAAAGCACATAGGCCTACCACACCAATCAAACCAATTTTCACAACAAATAAACCATAACTTGGGTAAATCCCATTACCTTCATACATACCTAACCATTTCTATTGATTAGTATGCCTTATCATCCTAGAGGTGGCCTCTACATCTCACCCAAAAACCAAACCATTCATACAAAAAAGTTCTTCCATGTAACTACTCTCGCATCAGGTTCCACCACCGAGAAAAATCATAATACCACACTTCGGCCACCTTTGCCTTTTCTTCTCTAAAACAACATCAAGACTCCATTAATCATCATCCAAAATGGTGAGTCTAGAATCCATATGATACAACCCATTTAAACAACTCTATATCCTAACAAAAATAGTACTGTTCCATTGTAAAGAAATTGGGGCACCACTACACAATTTATTAAACTCAGTGGTACTCGGTATGCATTGACACCACCTCTAGAGAATCTTAAATGCTCACATTCCAAGTGCATACTCCATTGGGATAGCCTATGATGAGTCACCAATGGTTTTCTATAACACTCAATGCATAACAAAACTTCTAGTAGTACCAAAAAACCCTCAACCATCCCATGTAGCCCTCTAGGCTAAATCCACACCATAGAATTCTCTGAGATCCACTAGCAACGTCCAAAACATCTACATGTTTGAGACACACCCAAAGGAACTGGACAATATTTTCGACCTCTATCAATGGTCACCTTGATGTCTGAACAATACCAAATCCCTATGCTAGATTTACATCTGGTAAAATCCATTGGACCACTCTCTAAATGATACATATCCAAAAATAAACAAATTATTGCTTTTTTATGGAACTCTCACAACAATTCTAGTGAATAGTGTGTCCAATGTACCAAATAAACATTAACTCATTGTTCCACACCCAAGGAATACACATTAATGGGAACCATGATAAAAAAATTCTCTCTGGGACTAAAGAAGAAACTCTCAAGGTCTCCCCATAAAAGGTCACCAAGACCCAGGCACCATCTTTAGGGCCTAACCAGCACCCATATGGTCTCAAACCACAAGCATCTCCTAACTCACATTATAGAACAATGCCTCACAACCCAAAGGCCACAACCCCACCAGGTTTCTGTAAACACACCACCCGGGCCATATCATAAATGGAAAAGGCCACAAAATCCTAACCCAAAGTCTCAAACTAGGGTACTCTCACTACCCCAACCTACCCATAAAACGGTCAACAGAAAACACGAAGGATACCTTCCTTTGAACTCAATCATCTTCATTTTTAACATATCGTTCACCCGAATCTTTGAATAATGGATAAAAAGGAATAACCATATAAATAAAAGGTTTCATTGTATCAAAAATAAAAAAAATGTTCTTTATACTCTACCACAATGGTAATCATCACACATAGAACACTACCCTCTACTGTACCTAATGCGGTCATGGTCAACATGGGGTTGCCAATTTATTTAATCTAAGGTCTTTCATGAACACATCTCCAATCAAAACTTCTTTTATAACATGATCCCTTCAACTAAGGAACATTTCCCAGTTTAAAACATGTTAAAATCATCTTCTTAAATCATTTTCACCTATCATTGGGTAAAATTCATTAACAATTTTAACATAATAATGAATTTTTTCTCCATTAGACATTGAGTCAACATTTTACAATTTTTCACAACAAAAAATGTTAACCCATTCATATCATTTATTTTTACATGATGCTTCTTAACTTTTCATTTTCATTATTTGAATTCACCCACATTCATTACCATTATTAAGTTTCATTTCATTCATATTTATCAAGTATAGAAAATGTATTTTACTCTTTATTCCCCACACACCCATCCTATGTGTGTTCCTATAATGATGTATGCCACCTTTATCGTTAGTTCTCTAAAATGATCGATGAATGCCCAACCCCATTACATTTTTTAAATGAGAATAATATCATAAATCAATCAGATCACATGACATGTTCATCACCCAATAGTGAAGTTTCATTCAACTATAACAATAAACATCAAGAACGACACTTCCCACACAAGGTGACATGGGTTTTCCCTCATACATGGGTCAGCTACTCCTAAGAACGCGCTCATTACCAAGGCCTAACAAATCATAATATCCTACCTATTATCCCTAAATCTTAATAATGAGAATGGAACTATTCTGATACATCTTTGTAACATCCTCGACCCAGAAGCCACTGTCTGGTGCTCTGAGATGAGTCGTAATATGACCTCAAGAGCACCTCCCTGTATGCTACAGGTTTCTAACAAGCAGTGAGGTTCTAATAAGTCATATGGGGAGACAATTCCCTCTATACCAGACTAATACATAGTAGAACTCAATATAAATAATGGAATCAATTTAAAAAAACAAAAAAAAATGCACAACTAAATGTTTCCCAACCATGGTACATACCAAAAATCAAATACAGCTATCCCATGCCATACTATTAGTGAATGTGAATATATCCCAAAATAAAATAAATCCCCAATTATCAGAATGTGTCCTGACTCTATTTCTGGGTCCTTCTCCATGTACATCCTAATCCCAACTCAACATCTTAGTGTAGGTCCTCTAACCTTGTCCTTAATTTCATCCAATAGATCTACTCGGGTACCTAAAGGCGTCTCGTACCAGGTGTGATTATAATACTCAGTATCCACCACCAATAGTGTCTGCAAAATATCAAATCTAATAGATAGTGCATGAAAGTACAAAATAAATGGTAAATAAACAAAGTGAAAATCAAGTTCTAGTAGATATCAAATATTTACATATTTAATTCCTTGAATTTATCCCAATTTCATTTCTTATACAATATTCATTAAATTATCCATTTTGATCACATGTTCAATGGTTTAGGCATAAATATCATCTGTACAAGAGTTTAAGGGAAATAAATCACAATGCATATGGGAAAATAAGTCATGTCCCTATCTCACTAGGGACACAAATATCACATCAACACATTATCCTCACCTATGTGCCTTGGTCTTGGTGGAATGAAACCATTATGGGAATAGAGACATTGTCCCCTACCATAAGACATGAATTTCAGGGTGTTTTTTAGAGCCTCTGTCTAACTCGACCATTTGGAAACAAAACTCATGTTAATACCCCACTCGTCAAAGTCCTGTGCGCATTCTTATTTATCAAGTGACCACAACTATACTAAACACTCCCATTCATATTTAGTTCCATTATAATACAAAATTCATGACAATAACTTGCGAATTAATGTCATTCCATACCCCATTAAAACATTTACCAATTACAATTCATATAAATCTAGACAAATTATCGTTCATATGCCTTAACCCATTTAGTGTATTCAACAACCCCTATGCATTTTCCAACTTAATCATTGACCATACAATTACCCACTGATCTCATTTATAATTTCACTAGTTTTTACCCACTTATGCATTTCAACTACAATTCTTATTTCACATATCAGAATCGGTTTCTTACATTCAACATTTAGGTGTACCACCTAATTCTCAGGTATTGAACCATTCCAAAAATTCATCATTTACCTTGTTACATCTGATTAAAATATTCCTCATTTCCCATTTTCTTACCTAATTACAAGTCCACCATTTATTAAGCACTAATCCCATTAGGCTTTTCAAACCAGAATTCCTGAATGGTTCGACATAATCTCATTCATCCCAATTACCCATTTTCATTTTATTACAACCATATATTATGCCCTTATCAGCCTAGGAAAATTTATCACCATTCCATTTACCACATGTTCAATCAGAAAATCATGTTTTATAAGGGTTAAACAATATTATCCAGCAATCATTCACTTAACCCTTACCACGCTCAAGGTCTGGAAATTCTGGCGCACCACATGTGTGTCCATAAAATGGTCAAGTCATCACCTACGCATCCCAAGGGGATTGTGAGGGTTTAAAGGAAATCATTTAGACACCGAATTTTCCCAATAATATTCAAGGAAAACAATACACATCAATATATGGGAAATATATCAAGACACATGCACAAATCTATAATTAAACTATGGGATATAACATGTAGACTACGTACCTTAGATTTGTTCACTAAAGCACCCTTAATCATGGTCTTATATCTGGATTCAAGAACCCACTGAAGCCCCAACCTAAATTTCACCCAAAAAAATGGTTTCTTTCATATCAGAAGATGATGGGAAAAACTAGCAGCCATAATCCGAAAAAGAGAAGCAAGAGGACCATTATACATACCCGAGTCTTCGATCTACAACCAATAGTGATCCAGATAGACATGAATTGAATAAGAACCATCTCTTGGAAGATTCGGTCATCAAAGTTCATCACTAGGGTTTCAAGGGGTAAAATAGAGGAGAAACCTGATTTGGGGTTTTAAATTACAGAATGGAAATTTTGGATTTTTTTAAAAAAATTACATACTGCATGGTTTACCCACATTTTTTTTCAATCCGTGGACAAATCCTATGAATCCTACTACCAGAATGCCCTTCTCCCACACAGGTTTTTCAGACTATGAGAAAACAATTCAGATTGCCACTCCTAAAATTGTCTCCCATCGCACGGTTTTTTAAACTGTGCGCAAACTGTTTGGATTTCCTAAAAATCCATATTCCCCCTATTTCATGTCCTGAACCCCCAGAACACCACTGAGCCTTCACAGGGAATTGGAAAAACACTTAATTAACAAAAATTGAGGACATAAATTGAATCATAAAATAAAAATTCCTTACAGAGAAAACTAAAATCTTACACATTATTGTGATCTTAAATCCCATCTCGGATGGTTTTAGGTTCAACACAAAGTGTTTTTTTGAAGAATAAGTAAATTATTTAACTATGATATTTTGTATTTAATCTTATAATAACTCCTAAAAACCATATTAAATTATGTTCATATAAATTATAAATTAAATATCATATACTGAAAGGTATTTATATTAATTTAATAATTCATATACATCTCCTATTACATCAAATTGGATCTGAAATAGTCTTTGGGTTTTGAAGGAGACTAAGTCCCCAGAAATTGATGTTTTTTTCAATAACCACCACTCACAAATTCATTTAAGGATGCATTAAATGATAATATATCATATTTTTATACCTATTAAAATATTGTCTTTAAAAATTATATCCCATATACCTTCTCATATTGCATTCATTTGGAATATGACTATGTCGCTCATGTGTATGCTGGAATACCACCTCTCTAAGCGATATGATTTTTTTCAAATTTTAATATAATGTAATAATTATGTTTTTAATGAAAATAAGTGAAATATATTAAATAAAAAATTTCATTAACTGTAATATATTATATAACTTTATTTATTTCAATCATTTGGGTAAATAGAAATAGTCTTTATGAATATATATAACCTAACATCTTAATGAATGGTGTATTTAATTATATATATCTGGATTTAATGGATTGATCTAAATATGTATATAATAAATATTAATTATTTTTATATCATTATTAAAATTATGGGTATTTTGTAACCATGTTAAAATTAGTAATAACAAAAAATATTAATCATTAATATTACTGAGAAATTCATATTACATTATTTAACAACCCGAAATGCATATTTTTAGACAACTAATAGTTGGTGAAATGCCTTTCAAAACACTATTCTATATGGTTACATTCCGATTGGGGTTTTAAAAGTGGTACGGTATGCCCAAAGTGCATCATCCAAGTGAAAACTCAAATCTTTCTTATTGGGTTGTATTTTTTTCCATGATTCTATTAAAATCCAAATTTGATATTTCTTTTTGTCTATTAGTTTGGGGGTGATATGTTGTGGATACTCTATAATCAACCACATACATACGAAGAAAATTTTTCATTTTAAAATTGAAAAAAATGGGAACCCTGATCACTAATTATGAATCTCGACAAACCAAACCGACTAAAAATCGGGTACTTCACAAAATCAATAAAAAATTGAGAGACATTGGTCCTAGTAACCCTTTCTTCCACCCATTTAGACACATATTCTACAGATAACAAGATGTAAATGAATCCAACTGAATTTGGAAAAGTCCCCATGAATTCAATGCCTGATGCATCAAATATTTCACATAATAACACGGGCTATTGAGGAATTTCATTCCACTTTTAGATAATTTTGTTAAATTGACAATGAATACCTGAATTCATAAATATATGAAGATCCCTATACAATTTTTTCCAATAAAGTTTCGACATAAGTACCTTTCGAGCCATTCATTGAGATCCAATGTGGCCCCCACAATCCAAATTGTGGTAGAAGTTCAAAACAATGTTGAATTCATGTTCAGGGACCCACCGACGAACTACTTGGTCACCAAAAATTCTCCACAAATATGGTTCATCCAAAATATAACACTGAGAATCTTTTTTATGTCTCTGATATTGGGAAGTGCTAAAATCAATGGGTACACAAGTTGCATCTAGAAAATTCCCAATGACAGCATATTAGGGGTTATGGTCCACAACATCAAAACGGTTCTCATGATGAATGAATTCTCCAATAGGGAGGGATGAGTCAACATGGTGGTCAAGTGGATGAGATATCCTACTAATGTGTTCATCTAAATCATTTTCCCCACCCAACTTTTCACTAATCTCTAGGTCAATTTCACGGAGGAGAATAATCCACCGAATGATGTGGTGTTTAGCTTCTGGTTTCTTTAGGAGAAAACAAAGGGAAACATGATAAGAAAAATCAATTATTTTTTACCGATAAGATATTAACAGAATTTTCCCATCGAAAAAACAATATAAAGATGTTCTTTTTCAAGGTTGTGTAGTTTTCGTGGGTAGGTTCAAGGGTACATGAGGCATAAAAAATGACTTTTGGATCTTTTTAAAACGATTTGTGATAAAACATCCCCAATTGCAATGTTAGAGGCATCACACATATGTTCGAAGGGGAGATCCCACCTTGGTGGGTAGATGACGGGAGGTGATGTAAGACTCTTCTTTAGTGAATTGAATAAATACTAAAAATATTAATCAAACACAAACTCATAATCATTTTTCAAAAATCGGGACAATGGAAGTGAAATCTAACTAAGGTCTTTAATGAATCAGTGGTAAAAAACAGTGTGAACCAAGAAATATTGGACATCATGAACACATTTTGGATATGGAAGGGATGATATTAATTAAATTTTAGATGTATAATGTTGAATTCCCTTATTTGAAATGACCATCCAATGAACTATCCATTGCTCAACTATAAAATGCAATATCTCATACTTTAAAACCAGATCTTTTTCAATGTAGTGGTAGAGGCCATAACATAGGTCTTCCAAAAAATCAACAAAATAAGAAGCACATACCGTGAAATCGTCCATAAATACTTCCATACAACTCTTAGTGTACTCTAAAAAAATACTCAACATACATTTCAAAAAAGTACTAGGATTGTTACATATACCGAATGGAAACCTTCGATAAGAATATGTGCCTAATGGACCAGTAAATGTTGTCATTTCTTGATCCTCAGGGGCTACATGTATTTGGAAATTAACAAAATAGCCACCAGGGAAATAATAATTGGACTTACCAAACAATAATTCAAACATTTGGTTAATTAAATGTAGAAAAAATTGGTCCTTCCACGTGGCTTCATTCAGTCGACAGTAGTCAATAGAGACTCACCGACCGATTTTCACATGTGTTTAAACCAATTAATTCTTTTCATTTGGCATAACTATTATTCCTATTATTTAGGCACAATTTTCACTAGTCTAACACATTTACTATCAGATATAGGATAAATTATCCCCACCACATGTATTTTACTAACTTCCAATTTTACCACTTCAAGGATAATGGGATTCCACCGGAGTTATGATTGCATTACAGTCTTAACCTCATCATCCAAAAGTATATGGTTTATTCAAATGGATTGGATAAACTTGTGAATATCATCCAATGTCCATGATACATCCCTTTTACACTCTCTCAAAAGGTTTAGTAGTTTTTATTCTTATTTTGGAGAGAGGTTATTGGTAATAATGACGGGAAATTGGTCAATACCATCCAGATATACGTATTTTAAATTAGAAGGAAGTTGTTTAAGTTCCAACACTAGTGGTTTCTGGATTGAGGGAGGTTATGTTAGGGAAGTGAGGTCCATTAAACATTCTATATACTCATGTTTATTCCATTAGGATAGAGAATCTTTTGAAATGATATTTTCATAATAACGGACGATCATGGGTACATCCGAATGAAAATACTCATCAAATAAAGCACAAAATATAAACTTTTTAGTACCCACACCACACTAAAAACACGAATCACAATTGAAATCATCCAAGGGTGGAGAATAGGAAAATGAATCAGAGTATGGGTTAAGGAATGAATTTTATGTGTGTGTCATTTGAGAGCACATCCATCGAATATACATGAAGAGTGGAGTTCTCATTAATGAGATGTTTCATAGCCTCAAGGATGTTAAAACTTACCTTTTCTCCCCTGAACACCAGGTATAGCATGCCATTGTGAATGCTAATGATCGTCTTGGATGTTTTGAAGAATGGACTCCCTAGTATGAGAGGAGCATGTCTGTGTGTTCAAGTATATTCCATCTCAAGAATATAGAAATCATAAGGGAAGATAAGATTCTTCACTAATTATAAGACATACTCAATCACTCTTATTGAATGCATAGTACTTTGGTTGGGAAGTTGTATGATAATTTGCATTAGTTGAAGATCTACAACATGAAGATAAGTGTACAAGAATTGAGGCATTAAGTTAAGGTAATCACTTAAATCTTGCATTGAATCTAAAAAAAGGTCTCCCCTATGGTACACGGTATCATGAATGTTCCTGGATCCTTGAATTTGGATAGAATTTTTGTCAAATCAATGCTGAGATATTTTTTCCTATGTTTAATCTCTCATTCCACATTAGTCCCCATATATAGGTGCAATGATCTTTAGGAAATTTGGCACATCAATGGATTTATTTAACTATATCCAATAGAGGAATTTTAACATGAACCTTTTTAAATGTATCAATTATAACTTTTTCAATATCATTATCAAAATTATTCATTGAATTATAGAGTGTATGGGGGGAAGGAAGAGGAATATACTGTTCATTTGATTCATCAATGATAACTTGATTAACCTTTTTGAATTGTTTTTATTTACATGAAATTTTTCAGGGTTAGGAAAGAGAGTTATCAAGAGAGGGGCATGCATGTTGTACATAATCTGTAGAAGGAGAGAAATATTTACTACTACGAAGTGTAACTACACATACAGTACTTTTTTTACTTTGGATTGGAAAGGGTTTGGGATGGTAGTTTTCCAGGACCTTTTATCTTAAGCTCAATGATGGTGTTTTCTAATTTCCCCACTTGAGTTCACAGGTCTTGAATAGCTACTTGTGTGGTTTGTTGGAACTAGATGTTTTGGGAGTACATTTTCTTCACTATGTCCTCGCGGCTTGGTTATCATTTGGGAGAAGGATGATTATTATTTTGAGAAGTTGAATAATAAGAAGGTTCCATACCAAGTCCTTGTTGATAACAATTCTGTTTGGGGTAGCATGAGTTTCCTCATTGTCAGTACTAGAGATGTGATTTACAAACAAGGTTTGGATTTGGCATGATTTTTTCATGCATGAAGGGAGGTTATTGTTTATAAGGAAGCCCTAGAAACACGGCTTCACAAGAATCAGGTGAATCATAATGATGTGGGTACTAATAAGAAAAATAAGTATTGTCAGGAAAAAATACCACAATATAATGGAACTGGAGAATATTGTGAGTTACATTTTTCTTGAGATAATTTCCTTAGAAGGGTATGCATATCATAAATCATGTTTTATACCTTTTGTTCAATGGCTGAATTACTTACCTCATGAAATCCCCAGGTTGGTAAAATAGTTCATGTACCATATTGTTGTTTATTTTTAGCATTATTTGCTATTAAGTCACAAGGGGCGGAAGGATTTTTATCAATAAAGGCACCACCAGCTGCTGTATTACTCATTCCACAATCCATGGAAATAATTCTCTCATAGTAGTATTGGATTACTAGTTGTTCACTAATCTGGTGGTGGGGTTAGCTTGAGTAATATCTTTTGAATCTCTTTTAGTATTATTGAAGGGTCTCTCCTTGTGAATGCCTAATTCTATAAACTTCATTCCTAATCGATGCAATTTGAGGGAGAGGGAAGAAATTATCAAAAAAGAGTATTTTAAGGTAATTAAATCCCCAATTTGGGTAGGAAAGTGGAATATCCAATCTTTAGCTAAATCATCAAGGGAGAAAGGGAACTCTCTAACTATAATTAATTCCTCAAACACATTTTGGGGATTCATAGTGGAGCACACTATGTGAATCTCCTTAAGGTGGTTATAAGGTTATTCATCAGGGAGACCACAGAATTTAAGAAGAAGGTGGATGAGGCCTGATATCAGAACAATGTTGTCAGCTTCATTGTGATATTGGATGTACACAGGTTGGTACTCCACATCTATGGTGGTCAGTTATTTTAAGTTTTTATTATTTCTAGCCATGTTTTATTGAGTTTGAATGGGTTAAATTTTGGATTGGTTTATGTAAACTAGAGGTTATAAATTGGGTTCATTAGTGTTTCTTGATTTACCCTCTCTAGATTCCTTGATTTTTGAATGGAGTAATTTTTCAATTTCAGGGTCAATTTCATGTAGTGTTTCTTTACTAGATCTTGTCATACAACAATGATGATCAGTTTGATTGATTGATTATTTTTTGTTTCCATTGATATTTTTAAAAAAGATAAATGAAATAAAAATACATTGTATATGAAAATAGGATATAAGAGAGAATTTTAAACTAAAATATTAATGAGAGATATATAGAAGAAGAATTAAAAGAGAGAGAGAGAGAGGAAGAACACACAAAAACAACCAAAAATAGAAAAAAAAAACAAAACAAAAACAATTGAATGGGGGTGAGGTATTGAAAGTGGTACTAATTAAGAAGTAAAATAAATAAGAGAAAGTAAATAAAGAAGGAAAAAAATATCTTGGCTCCCCGACAAAGGCTCCAAAATGTGGTCACATTGTTGAGTGCGTCAAATTAGTTTTTTATTTTTAACTAGAATTTTTGTAGTGAAGCAGCAAGACCAGGTTATATCTCAATATGGAATTGGATAATTAATTATAAAAAGAGGTTATTGTTAATAAAAATTTCTAATTGAGTTTTATAAAAAAAGGGTTTTGTTTCTTTACAAACATATATTGAACGTATATTACTACTAAGAGAAAATGGTTGGAGAAATCGTGATCAACCTGAGTAAGTGTCCCTTGGTGCTCAATTTGTCATCACTCTCAGGGGAAAAGGAAGGATATTTGATTACATGATTTTATAAATATTGAAAATAGTAACAATATTTTATTTATTACTAGGTTACCACCAAGGATCTAATCGATCAATGATATTGATTATCAGGAACTACTTAAAATCAACAAACATTAATCGATGTGAAATACAAAACAAAATCAAGGGAACACATCAACAACATGATGAGATGTAAAAAATTTATGTCAATTATAAAAATATTACAAAATAAAAGAACATTCAAATTCATTGGTTCATGGTCCTGATTTTTATCAACCGACATAATCTATTTTCACACTCATGAATGGGATGTGTGAGGAAAGAGGCAACCACACTCAAATCATCACAAGATCCGGGTTACGCATGGAAGCATGTGGATTCTTGTTCATTTGTTTTGTATTTCATCATACCAGAATAAACTGAAATTAAGAAGTTATAAATGGAGAATAATTGATGATAGACTTGGAAATCAATTACCTTATGTAGATTACAAGTGTCGAGCTCGGGATTACCACAAAGGACACTCCACAAATTATTCATTAAGATGTTTAGAAGTACATGTGGTAGAAGTGAAATAAAATGGGTGAATAATACTCTACATTTGGACTTAACATCACCCCTAGTCATAAAATATGAGATAATTAGGCGGAGGAGTGATTTTATGTACAAAAAACGTCACACATTCCACAAAAGTGGTCTGGTTCTTAAGGGACTAGGTCACTATTCAGGAATGAATTTTTAATCCTTATTTATCTGGATGGTTGTCTGACCAAAACGCATTCAATTGTCATGAAATTATGTAGATTGGTGAGTAATATTGGTTGATTTCCATGGGAGGTGTAATTATCCTAATTTGATCTCTATGACCCGAGTTATGGCCAAAATACCGAAGAGTGTTCCAATCTGCCACGCTGTAAATTTCTTCACATTATGGGCCAATTTTGGGCCTCCAAAAGGACGAATTGGGCTTCTTAATATTCTAGATAAATGTAAAACAATTTGTTTTCACCCATGAGCTCATTATTATCCCAATATGAAGTATGGATTATCCATTGCACAAATAATTATCCACATGCATGCTTGGGATGTTGCGTAGTTTTTCCCATTTTGCTTGAATTCCATCACGAGCTCTCCAAATCACCTCCTCCTACAATGTAAACACCAAAAAAAGTAAAATTTTCCAGTTAAACAGTCATAAAAATTTAATTTATTAAAATAAAAAGTAAAATTTATTATTATATTTATAATATTCTTTACATAACTAGTTTAAAATAATGATGTAAGGTTGGATTTGAATAGTGAATCGCTATGTAATAGCAACCTTAAATAATTGATGGTTAAGGGAGTGATTCCATTCTACAATAATTATCCACGAAATGTGACAAGAACTAAAAAAGACATAATTATATATACTTATTTATGGGTCAAAAGGTTATACCCTATGTCAATGATATATTTTAATGGTTTATTTCCTTTTATCCAATTATAGTTCACTTTCATTGAACTAAATATATTAATATCATGACTCATGTTTATAGTCATAAAGGTGTAAAATAGAGGATAAACCTGATTTGGGGTTTTAAATTACAGAATGGAAATTTTGGATTTTTTTTAAAAAATACATACTCCATGGTTTACCCACATTTTTTTCAATCCGTGGACAAAACCTACGAATCCTACTACTAGAATGCCCTTCTATCACACATGATTTTCAAACTATGAGAAAACAATTCAGATTTCCACTCCTTACATTGTCTCCCCTCGCACGGTTTTCTAAACTGTGCACAAACTGTTTGTATTTCCTAGAAATCCATTTTCCTACTTTTTCATGTCCTGAACCCCCAGAACACCCGTGAGCCTTCACAGGGAATTGGGAAAACACTTAATTAATAAAAATTGAGGACATAAATTGAATCATAAACTAAAAAGTCCTTACATTGAAAACAAAAATCTTACACATTATTGTGATCTTAAATCCCATCTCGGATGGGTTTAGGTTCAACACAAAGAGTTTTTTTGAAGAATAAGTAAATTATTTAACTATGATATTTTGTATTTAATCTTATAATAACTCCTAAAAACCATATTAAATTATGTTCATATAAATTATAAATTAAATATCATATACTGAAAGGTATTTATGTTAATTTAATAATTCATATACATCTCCTATTACATTAAATGGGATCTGAAATCGTCTTCGGGTTCTGTGGGAGACTAAGACCCCACAAATTGATGTTTTTTTTTTCAATAACCACCACTCAAAAATTCATTTAAGGATGCATTAAATGATAATATATGATGTTTTTATACCTATTAAAATATTGTATTTAAAAATTATATCCCATTTACCTTCTCATAATGAATTCATTTGGAATATGACTATGTCGCTCATGTGTATGGTGGAATACCAACTCTCTAAGTGATATGATTTGTTTAAAATTTTAATATAATGTAATAATGATGTTTTTAATGAAAATAAGTTATATATATGAAATAAAAAATTTCATTAATTGTAATATATTATTTAACTTTATTTATTTCAATCATTTGGGTAAATAGAAATAGATTTTATCCATATATACAACCTAACATCTCAATGAATGGTGTATTTAATTATATATATCTGGATTTAATAGATTTATCTAAATATGTATATAATAAATTTTAATTTTTTATATCATTATTAAAATTATTGATATTTTGTAACCATGTTAAAATTAGTAATAACAAAAAATATTAAAACATCAATGAAAAATAATGAAATTAATTCCCAAAATGTGACTCTAACATGGAATTCATAATAGATGGGTAAAAAAGGTTATAAGTAAATAAAATATGGTTTTATATATTGAATTATCATTCATTTATATATGTATAATTATTTTATATTTATTATATAGTATGTTTTAATGTATATGCAGTATGTAGTGAGTTATATCTGGGTTTTTTATCTCTAATTTCCTTCATTGGGACATAAGTTTTGATCTGCACCTATCATCATATATAAAGATTAAATAAATCACATTTTAAATGTTATATAATTATTAATTATATTTGAATCATATTTAAATTTCCATTTTATTTTAATCATTAATATTAATTTTTAACATGAATATAGTAATGTGGTAATGATTTTATGTTACAATCTCATCGTTTTCCAAGTTTATTTAGGATTATATTTATAATGATGAAATCTTATGATCAGTATCTCATGAAAATAATTAATTCTATTATCCTATTAATATGTCTTGTTAATACCTATTTTACCTTCATTTTTATCTCTTTGTGTACACAACATCTTACAATAATATTTTTTTAGAGAAATCAACTTTATTTATCTCTTCATATGAAACTACATTTTTCTTCCAAATCCATGTTTTATAAAAATGTTTTAAATTTTATTCTAATATTATCCAAATGATGTATTAAATAAATTATTAACATAGTTTTATTTTTCATAGAAATATTTAAAATGAATCTTTATATCATTTTGTAAAGAAGGCCTGTTTTAATATTAAAGAAAACGTTAAGGGGTTATTTGTTTTAATGTTTAGGACATGAATATAATTTCATGACATCATGACCATTAGTTTCACTGATGATTAATTTATAAGATTTCATTGTTTTTCAAAAAAAAAATTCTTCTGATATATAGTTGAAATTTTATAAAAAAATTAGAAAATTTTATATTCTCAAAGAATGGATGTTTTCTACCATAAACGTTCCAATGGATTTTTCATTCAATGTCATTTTTTATATATAATTTCATACTTAGATGCTAATTATTCATTAATCTGGCTATAATACAAGGATAAAATTCTTATTCTTTAACTTAATATTTTATGATTATCATAATATGATTTTAATGAATCTGGTTTACCTTTTTTCAGATTTACCATCATAAAATGATTATTAAATGCACTTCATTTTTCTTAACATACACATTAATGGAATTATGTAATGATTATAAATCATTATTATTTTTAACATGTTATGTTTATAATTAAGTATTTATGACAACAATTTCTTTTCATGGGTTCTGATATGATTATTGTTTTTTGATCTTTTGTCACACATATGTTTTATTTTAATTATGTGATGGGTGGGCCCAAATCACCCTCTAATGCATTGAGTAAATATTATTATATCATTGGATTAATAACAATATAATTATGATAAAAAATAATTAGATAAGGGACATTATACACTGTGATAGTATTGGGTATGAACCTGATTTCCTTGTCGAGCATGTCAAATTAATTGTTTATTTTTAACAATAATTAATGCAGTATAGCAGCAACCCTTGGTTGTCTCATGATGGAGTCGGAGTTCATTAATTATAAATGGAGATTATGATTAATAATCTAAAAGGGAAATTGGGTTTTAAAAAACTTGGGTTTTGTTTCTTTAATAATAGAAATTGAAAGTATATTACTACTTTGAGAAAACAGTTGGAGAAATTGTGATCAAACCAGGTAAGTGTCCCCTGATGCTCAATCCATCACTGCTCTCAAGGAAAACGCAAGGATAATTGATTCCATGATTTTCTGAATACTGAAACCAGTAAAAAAATTTTGAGTTCTTAATATGTTACCACATAGAATATGATCGATAAAGGATATTGATTATCAGTGACCGGTCAAAATCAACAAATTTGAATCGATGTAAAAAACAAAACTCAAACAAGGCAACACATCAACAATGTGATGAGATGAACAGATTTGTGTTAATTCTAAAAATATTTCTCAAGAAAGGAATAGGAATATTCATAGGATCATTCTTTTTGATTTTATCAATTGAAGCAATCCATTTGCACAATCATGAAAGGGATGGGTGAGAAAAGAGGAAACCGCACTCAAATCATTACATAATTTGGGTTATATGTGGAAGAATATAGATTCTTGTTCCATTGATTTTTATTTTAACATACTAGAATATAAATAAAATAAGAAGTTATAAATGGAGAAAAAATGACGACAAACCTAGAAATGAATTATCTTATGAAGATTATAAGTGTGGAGCTTGGGATTACAACAAAGGACACTCCCCAAATTGATCACGAAGAGGTTTAAAAATACCTGATGGAGAAGATAAATAAAATGGGGGAAAAGAGCTCTCCATTTATAATTACCTTCACCCCTATTTGTGAATCAGGAGATAATGGGGGCAAGGAGTGATATTATGGACAAAAAAATCACAATTTTTACGAAAGAGGTCTTGTTCTTAAGGGACTAGGTCACTATTTAGGATAGAATTTTTAATCCTTCATTATCTGGATGTTTGATAGACCAAAACGTGTTTAATTACTATTACATTCTATGATAAGGAGCAACATTGAGTTAGTTATCCATGGGATGTGGCATTAGCCCAATTGGATCTCTAAATCCAATGTTATGGCTCAAATACAAGAGAATGGTCAAATCTGGCCCGCCCAGAATTTCTTCACATTGTGTGCCTATTTGGGGCCTCCAAATGGAAGAATTAGGATTCATGATGTTGTAGGGAAATATATACCAAATTTTTTGGAACTCATACTCCAATTTTTAGCCCAATTTTAAATATAGATTATACCCAGTACATATAATTATCTACATGCATGCTTGGGCTTTAGCGCATTTAGGCCTGTTTTGCTTGAATTACATCACGAGCTCTCCAAATAACTTCCTCTTAGTGAAAATGGAAAAGGATGTCTCAAAAATCACATCACAATGAAATTAAAAAGGATTCATGATTCCAAATTGAAAAAAGAATTAAAAATTTAAATATGAAACTGAATATCCTTTAGTGTGTGTGAAAACCATTACATGATATTCATTCCACTCTCTATCTTATAAATATTGGTTATTTTAACATTTTTCATCATAAAATATTTTTTCCAGCGAACCTTTCCTACAACCTTTGTAATCATATTTCAAGACCCACTCACTTAAGCATTCCAAGAAGTCAAACCATAATCTCATGACCTACATATCCCCATATTTTTCATATTTCATCACTCCCCTCATTTATTATTTTTGTTTTCAGAAGATTCATTTGGAACAAATATCACACTTATTTATCAAACCTTCTTTGATCTCCTGATGACACTAATAGTAATATTTATAACAATATCAAAGGTAGAGGATGAGTTTTTTTGACATTACCAAGACATAAATCAATTTTTTTAGGGTGTGAAACATTTGGATATCATGTACACATGAATAGGTGAATCTGGTACAGTAATAAAATAGACCAGATAAGGAGGAAACATATATAAATATCCTTTTATGCTGAAAAATATTAACCGAATATATATACCTTCTAGTAAGTAATTAATATTCAAAATTTGTGATTTTTTACAAATATGTGTTGAGATATTAGTGACACTACTTTCCCAAAAACTACTCACACAATAGATATCAATATTTTCAAAGGTTTCACATAGATACAACCATTTATATCATTGATAAAAAACCAATTCACAAAAAATCAACCCCTGATTTTAAATTTATACACTAATTTATTCCATAATAGAGACATATTCATCGAATGGTAAATCTATATAGAGTAAAAAATTTCAACATGCATTTTTATTATATTCTATGATATACTGACCATAAAGGGGGGGTACTTAAAAATACTATCAAGAAGGAGAAAAAGAGAAGAAATAAGAAATATAATAAAAACAAAAATGAACCCAGAAAGATGTGGAAGTGGTAAAATACCATAAATAAATAAAAAAGAAGAAAAAATAAGATTGATGGTGAAAATCCTAATGAAACTATGAAGGTATCCACCCCCCCCCCCCCCCCCACACACACACACAACCCCTAGAATATTTAGTGTGTTTACTATAATAATTGAGAATCTGAGATGGAAGGATATAAACATGTGTATTTACCGGGTATGTTGCTTCTAGAAGGTATATTTACTCCATTAGATTCGTTGAAAATCCTTATATATGTTTTTAAGTCTCTTCCCATTGATGGAAACACTTTTCCTACACTGCTCATGAAAAATATATATTTCACCAAAAGGATAAAAATTAGTAACAATATAAGGACAGAGCCATTGGGAACAAAGCTTACCTGGGTGGAGCTATCTCCTGGAATTGTACATGAAGAAATTCTCACCAATATGGAACTTCTTCTAATGAATCATGATATCATGTATAACCATTGTCTTCTCTTTATAGATCTGGGTTTTCTCAAATGCATCATGTCGAATTTCATCCAACTCTTGAATCTGCAACATCCTTTGATCACCTAGATCTGAGAAATTCAAATTACATTATTTAACAACCAAAATTCATAGTTTTAGACCAGAAATAGATGGTGAAAAGCCTTTCAAAACACTATTCTATATGATTACATTCCGATTGGGGTTTTAAAAGTGGTACGGTATGCCCAAAGTGCATCATCCAAGTGTAAACTCTAATCTTTCTTATTGGGTTGTATTTGTTTCCATGATTCTCTTAACATCCAAATTTGATATTTCTTTTTTTATATTAGTTTGGGGGTGATAAGTTGTGGATACTCTATAACCAACCACATACATATGAAGAAAATATTTCATCTAAAATTGAAAAAAATGGGAACCCAGATCACTAATTGTGAATCTCGACAAACCAAAACGACTAAAAATCGGGTACTTCACAAAATCAACTACAAATTGAGAGACATTGGTCCTAGTAACCTTTTCTTCCACCAATTTAGAAACATATTCTACAGATAACATGATGTAAATGATGCCAACTGAATTTGGAAAAGTCCCCATGAATTCAATGCCCAATGCATCAAATATTTCACATAATAAAATGGGCCATTGGGGAATTTCATTCAACTTTTAAATAATTTTGTTAAATTGACAAAGAATACCGGAATTGAAAAATATATGCAGATCCCTATACAATTTTATCCAAAAACGATTCGACAAAAGTACCTTTTGAGCCATTCACTGAGATCCAAAGTGGACCCCACAAGCCAAATTGTGGCAGATGTTCAAAACAATGTTGAATTCATAGTCAGCGACCCACCGACGAACTACTTGGTCACCACAAATTCTCCACAAATATGGGTCATCCAAAATATAACACTAAGAATCTTGTTTATGTCTCTGATATTGGGAAGTGCTAAAATCAATGGGTACACAAGTTGCTTCTAGAAAATTCCTAATGACAGCATACTAGGGGGTATGGTCCATAGCATCACTAAGGTTCTCATAATGAATTAATTCTCCAATAGGGAGGGTTGAGTCAACATGGTGGTCTAGTAGATGAGATATCCTACTAATGTGTTCATCTAAAAGATTTTCCCCACCCCACATGTCTCTAATCTCTAGGTCAATTTCATGGAGGAGGAGAATCCACCGAATGAGGTGGTGCTTATCTTTTGGTTTCTTTAGGAGAAAACGAAGTGAAACATGATAAGAAAAGTCAATTATTTTGAACTGATAAGATATTAACATAATTTTTCCATCGAAAAAACAATATAAAGATGTTCTTTTTCAGAGGTTGTGTAGTTTTCTTGGGTAGTTTCAGTGGTACATGAGGCGTACACAATGACATTTGGAGCTTTTTAAACCCATTTGTGATAAAACTTCCCCAATTGCAATGTTAGAGGCATCACACAGAAGTTCGAAGGGGAGATCCCACCTTGGTCGTAAGATGACAGGAGGTGATGTGAGATTATTTTTTAGTGAATTGAATAAATACTGAAAATATTAATCAAACACAAACTCATAATCTTTTTTCAAAAATCGGGACAATGGAAGTGAGATCTAACTAAAGTCTTTAATGAATCAGTGGTAAAAAACAGTGTGAACCAAGAAATATTGGACCTCATGAACACATTTTGGATATGGAAGGGATGTAATTAATTCAATTTTAGATGTATAATGTTGAATTCCCTTATTTGAAATGACCATCCAATGAACTATCCACTACTCAACTATAAAATGGAATATCTCATACTTTAAAACCAGATCTTTTTCAATGCAGTGGTAGAGGACATAACCTAGGTCTTCCAAACAATCAACAAAATAAGAAGCACATACCATGAAATCATCCATAAATACTTCCATACAACTCTCAGTGTACTCTGAAAAAATATTCAACATGCATTACATAAAATTACTAGGATTGTTACATATACCGAATGGAAACCTTCGATAGGAAAATGTGCCTAATGGACCAGTAAATGTTGTCATTTCTTGATCCTCAAGGGCTACATGGATTTGGAAATTAACAAAATATCCATCAGGGAAAGAATAATTAGACTTTCCAAACAATCATTCAAACATTTGGTTAATTAAATATAGGGAAAATTTGTCCTTCCACATTTCTTCATTCAGTCAATGGTAGTCAATACAGACTCACCAATCATTTTTTCATCTGTGTTGAAACCAATTAATTCTTTTCATTTGACACAACTATTATTCCTATTATTTAGGCATAATTTTCACTAGTCTAACCCATTTACTGTCAGATATAGGATAAATTATCCCCACCACATGAAATTTACTAACTTTTAATTTTACCACTTCAAGGAGAATGGGATTCCACCGGCATTGTGGTTGCCTCGCAGTATTAGCCTCATCATCCAAAAGTATATGGTTCATTCAAATGGATTGGATATACCTGTGAATATCAGCTGTCCATGATACTTCCCTTTTACACTCTCTCAAAAGGTTTAATGGTTTTTATTCTTATTTTGGAGAGTGTTTATTGGAAATAATGATGGGAAATTGGTCAATACCCTCCAGATATACGTATTTTAAATTAGAATGAAGTTGTTTAAGTTCCAACACCAGTGGTTTCTGGATTGAGGGAGGTTATGTTAGGGATGTGAGGTCCATTAAACATTCTATCTACTCATTTTTATTCCGTTAGGATCGAGAATCTTTTGAAATGATATTTTCATAATAACAGACGATCATGGGTACATCTGAATGAACATACTCATCAAATAAAGCACAAAATCTACACTTTTTAGAACCCACACCACACTAAAAACACGAATCATAATTGAAATCATCCAAGGGTGGATAATAGGAAAATTAATCAGATTATGGTTTAAGGAAATAATTCTATGTGTGTGTCATTTGAGAGCACTTCCATCGAATATACATGAAGAGTGGAGTTTTCTTTTACGAGATGTTTCATAGCCTCAAGGATGTTAAAACTTACCTTTTCTCCCCTGAACACTAGGTATAGAATTCCATTGTGAATGTTGATGATCGTCTTTGATGTTTTGAGGAATGGACTCCCTAGTTTGAGAGGAGCATGTCTGTGGGTTCAGGTATATTCCATCTCAAGAATATAGAAATCACAAGGGATGATAATATTCTTCACTCATTAAGAGACATACTCAATCACTCCTATTGAATGCATAGTACTTCGGTTGGGAAGTTGTACGGTAATTTTCATTTGTTGAAGATCTCCAACATGAAGATAAGTGTACAAGAATTGAGGCATTAAGTTAATGTAATCACTTCAATATTACATTGAATCAGAAAAAAAGGTCTCCCCTATGGTACACGGTATCGTGAATGTTCCTGTATCCTTGAATTTGGTTGGAATTTTTGTCGAATCAATGCTGAGAAATTTTTTCCTATGTTTAATCTCTCATTCCACTTTAGTCCCCATCTATGGGTGCAATGATCTTTATGAAATTTGGCACATCAATGGATTTATTTAACTACATCCAATAGAGGAATTTTAACATGAACCTTTTTAAATGTATCAATTATATCATTTTCAATCTCATTATCAAAATTATTCATTGAATTATAGAGTGTTTGGGGGGAAGGAAGAGGAATAGACTGTTCATTTGATTCATCAATGTTTACTTGATTACACTTTTTGTATCGTTTTTATTTACATGAAATCTTTCAGGGTTATGAAAGAGAGTTATCAAGAGGGGGACATGCATGTTGTATAGAATTTGTAGAAGGAGATACATATTTACTACTACGAAGTGTAACTACACATACATTACATTTTTACATTGGATTGGAAAGGGTTTGGGATGGTAGTTTTCCATGACCTTTTATCTTAAGCTCACCGATGGTGTTTTCTAATTTCCCCACTTGAGTTCGTAGGTCTTGAATAGCTGCTTGTGTGGTTTGTTAGAACTGGATGTTTTGGGAATACATTTTCTTCACTATGTCCTCGAGGCTTGGTTAACATTTGGGAGGAGGATGACAATTATTTTGAGATGTTGAATGATAAGAAGGTTCCATACCAAGTCCTTGTTGATAACAATTCTATTTGGGGTAGCATGAGTTTCCTCATTGTCAGTACTCTAGATGTGCTTTACACACAAGGTTTGGATTTGGCATGAATTTTCATGCATGAAGGGAGGTTATTATTTGTAAAGAATCCCTTGAAAGATAGCTTCAAATGAATCAGGTGAATCATAATGATGTGGGCACTAATAAGAAAAATGAGTATTTTCAGAAAAAATACCACAATGTAATGGAACTGGAGAATATTGTGAGTTACCTTTTTCTTGAGTTAATTTCCTTAGAAGGGTATGCATATCATAAATCATGTTTTATACCTTTTGTTCAATGGCTAAATGACTTACCTCATGAAATCCCCAGGTTGGTAAAATAGCTCATGGACCATATTGTTGTTCATTTTTAACAGCATTGGCTATTAAGTCACAAGGGGCAGAAGGAGTTTTATCAATAAAGGCACCACCAGCTGCTGCATTACACATTGCACAATCCATGGAGATAATTCTCTAATAGTAGTATTGGATTAATAGTTGTTCACTAATCTGGTGGTGGGGTTAGCTTGAGTAATATCTTTTGAATCTCTTCTAGTATTCTTGAAGGGTCTCTCCTTGTGAATGCCTAATTCTATAGACTTCATTCCTAATCGATGCAATTTGAGGGAGAGGGAAAAAATTATCAAAATAGAGTATTTTAAGGTAATTAAATCCCAAAATTTGGGTAGGAAAGTGGTATATCCAATAATTAGCTACAGCATCAAGGGAGAAAGGGAACCCTCTAACCTTAATTAAGTCCTCAAACACATTTTGGGGATTCATAGTGCAGCACACTATGTGAATCTCCTTAAGGGGATTATAAGGTTATTCATCTTGGAGACCACAGAATTTAAGAAGTAGGTGGATGAGGCCTGATCTCATAACAATGATGTCAGCTTCATTAGGATATTGGATGTACGCAGGTTGGTACTCCACATATATGGTGGTCCGTTATTTTATGATTCTATTATTTCTAGCCATGTTTTATTGAGTTTCATTGGGTTAAATTTTTGATTGGTTTATGAAAAAAAGAGGTTCCAAATGGGGTTCCTCAGTGTTAATTGATTTACCATCTGTAGATTCCTTGATTTGTGAATGTAATGATTTTTCAAATTCAGGGTCAATTTGAAGTAGTGTTTCTTTACTAGATATTGTCATACAACAATGATGATCAATTTGATTGATTGGTTATTCTTTGTTTCCGTTAAAATTTTTAAAAAAGATAAATGAAATAAAAATACTTATTATATGAAAATAGGATATAAGAGATAATTTTAAAATAAAAAATTAATGAGAGATATGTAGAAGAAGAATTAAAAGAGAGAGAGAGAGAGGAAGAACACACAAAAACAACCAAAAATAGAAACAAAAAAAACCAAAACAAAAACAATTGAATGGGGGTGAAGTATTGAAAGTGGTACTAATTAAGAAGTAAAATAAATAAGATAATGTAAATAAAGAAAGAAAAAAATATCTTGGCTCCCCGAAAAAGGCTCCAAAATGTGATCACGTTGTCGAGTGCGTCAAATTAGTTATTTATTTTTAACTAGAATTTTTGTAGTGAAGCAGCAAACCTAGGTTATCTCTCAATATGGAAATGGATAATCAAAAATAAAAAGAGTTTATTGATAATAAAAATTCTTAATTGAGTTTTATAAAACTTGGGTTTTTTTCTTTACAAACACAAATTGAATGTATATTACTACTAAGAGAAAATGGTTGGAGAAATCGTGATCAACCTGAGTAAGTATCCCTTGATGCTCAATTTGTCATCACTCTCATGGGAAAAGTAAGGATAATTGATTACATGATTTTATGAATATTGAAACTAGTAACATTATTTTATTTATTACTAGGTTACCACCAAGGACCTAATCGATCAATGTTATTGATTATCGGGAACCACTCAAAATCAACAAACATTAATCGATGTAAAAAAACAAAATCAAGGGAACACATCAACAACATGATGAGATGTAAAAAATTTGTGTCAATAATAAAAATATTACAAAATAAAAGAACATGCATATTCATTGGTTCATGGTCCTGAATTTTATCAACCGACATAATCTATTTTCACACTCATGAATGAGATGTGTGAGGAAAGAGGCAACCACACTCAAATCATCACAAGATCTAGGTTACGCATGGAAGCATGTGGATTCTTGTTAATTTGTTTTGTATTTAATCATAAAATAATAAACAGAAATTAAGAAGTTATAAATGGAGAATAATTGATGACAGACTTCGAAATCAATTACATTATGTAGATTACAAGTGTCGAGCTCAGGATTACCACAAAGGACACTCCCCAAATTGTTTTGTAAGATGTTTAGAAGTACATGTGGTAGAAGTGAAATAAAATGGGTGAATAAAACTCTACATTTGGACTTAACATCACCCCTAGTCATAAAATATGAGATAATTAGGGGAGGAGTGATTTTATGTACAAAAAATGTCACACATTCCACAAAAGTGGTCATGTTCTTAAGGGACTAGGTCACTATTCAGGAATGAATTTTTAATCCTTATTTATCCGGATGGTTATCTGACCAAAAAGCATTCAATTGTCATGAAATTATGTATATTGGTGAGTAATATTGGTTTATTTCCATGGGAGGTGTAATTATCCTAATTGGATCGCTGAGACCCGAGTTATGGCCAAAATACCGAAGAGTGTTCCAATCTGCCACGCTCTAAATTTCTTCACATTGTGGACCAATTTTGGACCTCCAAATAGACTAATTGGGCTTCTTAATATTCTAGATAAATGTAACACAATTATTTTCACCCATGATCTCATTATTATCCCAATATGAAGTTTTGATTATCCATTGCACAAATAATTATCCACATGCATGCTTGGGCTGTTGCGTAGTTTTGCCCATTTTTCTTGAATTCTATCACGAGCTCTTTAAATCACCTCCTCCTACAATGTAAACACCAAAACAAGTAATATTTTCCAATTAACCAGTTATAAAAATTTCATTTATTAAAATAAAAAGTACAATTTATTTTTATATTTATAATATTCATTACGTAACTAGTTTAAAATAACGATGTAAGGGTGGATTTGAATAGTGAATCGCTATGTGGTCACAACCTTAAATAACTGATGGTTAAGAGAGTGATCCCATTCTACAACATTTATCTACGAAATGTGACAAGAACTAAAAAAGACATAATTATATATACTTATTTATGGGTCAAAGTGTTATACCATATGTCAATGATATATTATAGTGGTTTATTTCCTTTTATCCAATTATAATTCACTTTCATTGAACTAAATATATAAATTCCATGACTCATGTTTATAATCTATGATTTGATGTGAATGGTTTTTTAATTTTTTCCCCATGTTATAATACCCTTATTCTCAAGATATACTTATTTCTCCCTTGTTTACACTTAAAGAGAATAGAATACCAACAATTCTTATGTTTCCATTTTCTATGTTAAGTTGCAAGGTATTATTTATGATATGTCTAAGTGGGGTTATTGTTATTAATAACATAGTGGGAGATGATTCATGTCACTTATGGATATGTTTTTTATGTTTCTATGACTCCAAAGGCATATTATGTAAATTGTTTGGGCATGGATCACTATTTTATGCATTGAATAACCATATATTAAGATGTAATATTTATTTACGAATTGTTTTTTTCTTTAAAACATTGATTCACACCATACCTCTAATCCACTAGGATCAATATATTTCATCCAAATATAATATTAGTAGGGTAATAATAGTGTCACTGAAAAAATTAACACCCAATTTATACATTATATTTTACATCAATATTCATTAAACCAAGTGAAAATATCTCAATCTATATATTAGAAAAAATCTTTTTTAATAGACATAAAAACATAAAATTATTATACTATTTTTACTACAAATTTATTCTCTCTCAAATAATATGCCAAAATAATTGATATTGTATATTTTACTAGGTTATAAATTAGTTCATCATAACATTGGTGAATTAAAAAAAATTAATATAATTTTGATAATTTTCCCCAATTAAAACATCAAATTTAAATATATGAGAAATCAATACATTACTAACAAATATATTATAATGCGTATCGAATATGGAATTAAATTTAATAATATTTATTATAAACAACTAAAAATATATAAGTTTTGAAATGATGAAACTATACAAAATATTTTACCAAAAAACTACCAAATTCTGTATTCCACACCTCTATGTAATTAATTTATATCTATATAGTAAAAAAGAAAATTATATATTTAATTATTAACACTCATATTTTTAATCACCACAATCCCTTATTTTCATTAATAAAATAATAATAATATCTATTATATTTAATAATTCCAAATGATTTCATTAATTGTCAATAAATTGAACATTAATATGTGAATTAAGAATAAAATATAATTATTTAATATATTTATATTATAAATTATAAATTAGAAAAAATAAGATACAAATATGAATATTTTTTAATTAAAATCAAAATAAAATAAAATATCTCATTCATATTTTTATGTCAAATTCTTTTATAAATAAAAAATCCATGTTATCCAAATAAGAATCAAAATTGAATTTTTGTTATAAATGATATGTGTGAATAATTTTTTTGAAATTATTATACCCATATTATTGGTAGAAAGAGATTTTATATATCCACCTTAATAAACATTATATAATTTTATAAATAAAGATTTACATCTACTACAATCAATCCCCAACCATATCCGAGTTTTTATACATCTATACAAAAGAGTGATTGAATGTTATTATATTAAATCCATGACTTAAAATTAAAGGTTAAAATTAATATTATATATTCTTTTATTGTCAATAAAATTTTTTAAAATAAATTTAAAAATATTAACCCATTACATTAAAATAATAATACTCGTGAAAAAAATTCATTTCAATTTTTTTTTTAAATTTCCCACAGTACATATAATTTCATATTATTATCAGTACAATGTTTTAGATAATATGCATGAGGATTATTATTAAAAATATTTCTAATAAAATAGAATCCCCTTATATCATATATATATCTAACCTAGTATAAATATTTCTATTTTTATTGAGTTTTAATTGGGTATTCTCTCAGCATATTTCCATTTGTGTATATAATAATTCCAATTATATCATACATCATTCTTGGGTACATGGACCATCTAATTTGATTTCAAATTAATCTTATGAATATTTCCAACTACAATCATGAAGGTGAGAAACATTTACTATAAATCAACCATCTATATCCTAATGTTCTCATATTTTATTGAAACAAAACTACTAGGGACTACTATATAATAATATTATTACTCAAGTCCATTCACGAGTACCTAACATTTCAGAAAACATATATTGAATAATAATTTTCTTGATAATTATTTATATTACAATTAATCTAACACATTGTATTTTTAATGATTTTAAATTTCTAAATATCGTGTGTATGTGTGTATATATATAACACATGTATATTATTTCTCAAAAATTACCTCCATGGATGAATGACTTTAATACATTCATTTATAATTTTTGTATTTTACCATATTAATATGATGAAAATAAATTACTATATAATAATTATAGAACTATTATTATTTTATATATTCATGGTAAATGATTTAATTATATTATTAAATAACATTCAAAAATATATAAAACAAAAATGAAACATGAAACACTATTCATGTAATAAATTAATGTAGAAGTAAACCAAAATCTAACTCAAGATAATATATGGTGTAATAATTAGTCAACCAATACTTCTTTAGTTAAATCCTAATCTCTTAGGCTTGTGTAATACTCTCCAAAATGTTATATTATTTAATGATTATTACTCAACTGTAATTTATTGTTTAAAAAATATGGCAACTTCTTATAAAATGCAGAATAGATAGTAAAATTTAACGCAATGAAATTATGATAGATAATACATTAATCATTATAAATATAATTTGAATATTTTTTATAACTAACATGAAGATAATTTATTTCACAATATTCAATATATAACATTAATTTGTAAAAACTAAATTTGCATATAATATAATTACAATATGATTCATAACATATTATGAATATTCTGTGAACATAAAAGGATAACTATAAATTCATATATTATTATTTAAGACTCAATAGAAAATAATTACTTTTCATTTAGTATATGAACACATATTATAAAATTATTCTATCTAAATAATTACATAAAATATATATTTTATTCATTTTTCAGATGTAAAGAATAAAAATGAAATTTAATATTTATAACATTAACCAAAATATTAATTATTTATAAAATAAAAAATAAAAATTATTATGCATAATCACATGGAATATATGAACCATTAATTATTATTATAATAAAAAATTAACTATACTTGAATTTTTTATATTTTGAATATTTTATTTATTTTATTTCCATGCCATGTATTATGCTCACATTAATGGATGATTAAATGATATAAAAATTATAATATGTTATAAATTCACCATAATTTGAATTATGAATTATAGGCTCACATTTATTAACATTTATCAAGAGAAGGAATTAATATGAAAAAATAATATTTAAATATAAATATTAATAATTAAAATATGGAATATTTTTAATTTTAAATTAGAAATTCAATACTACCCTAATTTTATACTTTATAAATTATTTTTTTCATTCCTAAAATGATGTTATTCAAAACAAAATTTATTAAAGTGAACAATAATATTTATATCAATACCTATGATATTGTGAAATAGTTTTTCTTCCTAAATTTCAAATTAGAAAGAACATAGGTTTATAATAAATATTATAGAAGGTGATATTACATATTAGGTTTGGTTATACGGATAAGATTAATTATAGTTAAATTATAACACATACCACTTGTGAGGATTTAGAATATTCAATATGAAATTACGATGTCCCGTTTTCCGAATGCCTATGTCTGACATAGACTATTTAGATCCATGTTATTTCAATCATGCCTCCACATATGTGAGAGGGTTTTATCTCAATATGATAATTAAAGTAAATTATGGGTTAATTATTACCCCAATGAATCCATATTGGACATATTAGAAACTACTTAAAATTACTCATGATCCATAAATATATCCAATATAGCTAAATCCTATGTAAACCAAAAATAAATGCAAGAGGTGCATCATATAGTCATGTATATAATGAATAATTTTAAAATGATTAATTAAACTAGTGAAGTAGTAGAAATATGCATAATTGTTCATCCATCATTAAAAAAATTAGATTTCCCCTTGTAGGATAAAGAAAAAATGAAATAATAAAAATATGTTACACATGACTCTAGCACAACATACTCATACATCATATAATAAATCCTCAGCCTCTATATTATACATTCCTAGAGTAATAACTCCATATCCTGTCTAATATACGAACATATAATAAATGTAATTCATTCTCATGTGCATTGAAATACCTAACATGGACATAGGTAGGGTATATGTCTAGTGAACTAATAGTATTTCATTGAACACCGGGACTTCATAATTTTTTGGATAAACTGTATTTTTGTGCATAATTATATAAAATTCCACTTGATCTTCTTTGAAAAAATATTCCATTCATTCACATGTAATTTCATCACAACCACATTTTATTATGTCAAGGAAGACACACACACCCTTGATGATTCATAACAATACTAAAAAAATATAGGTTCAGTTTAACATACCAATCATGAAGAAACACATGTACACATCCCACTATGGGATACTATAAGGGCACAAACTCAACACATACCAAATGCCTTTATCAGGTACTATCAAATGAATAAATTTAGTTCCCCATTCCAGATTGACCATTGGAGGTGAATCAATGGGCTTTCTTTTATAATTCACATCCTTTGGAATCCAACCGATTGAACCTTTCAGAGGTTAGGATTAATTAATTATTATCTATTAATCTCAATTCACATGCTTTAATATTTATATAGAACACAACACATAATATTTATAATTCTATGTATAGAATCATTATTCTTTACATATTGGTTATACACCCCGAACATATATTCTCTACTAAACCATCAATTACATACGTCATGAACTAGGTACACACAAAAAATCCCACAAAAACTATAGTATGTTACACATGAAAAGAAATATAATGTACTAACTATTTATACACCTCAATCAAATTATACATCAGTTTTAATCGTAGGATTGTTAGAGCTCTATAATTACCAGGTTTCTTCTACATATATTTTTCCTTTATATTCCTAAAAAATAGGCTAGATAAATATGTATTATCTTATAAATTATTCAAGAACATATAACTTAATTTATGTCTCAAAACACCTCCCCAATACTTGATTAGTGTACCTTATTATCATTTGTATATATCCTTGTTAAAAATATTGTATGAGCACTCAGTAATCTCAAAATGTTCTTGCATAGTTCAATTATTAATATTATAAATGATCAAACAAATTCATATCCTCATGTATGAATATATATTTTAAAATATATTTAGTCATTCCAAATCATATTACTTCATAATAAAGTAATTTTAAATATTTGAATATAAATAAAAGATGATTAGGATCAGTTCTACCATGATTTATTCTTTGTAACTATATAAAACTATAAGTAGATATTTTTATTTTAGTTCGATGATATGAATCCAAAATTAATTAATTATTTAATATAAACCTCAATACCCCCCAAGTATTAGGAATTCATTGTGTTTATCATGTAATCTAAAAACAATTATGACCATATCTTTCCTGGAATATTGCATTAATTTCCCATAAGTATCATTCTATTTTTTTTAAATTTACATGAATGTAAATGAATCTACATTGACACAACGATATATGTAAAAAATCACACTACATTTATGTGTATCCCATAATTCTCTGTATTAGTGCATCATCACTTTTAAATTATTTATTATGTGATTTCTGAAAAATAATAATCCAATTTAATTAATTAAATATTCTGTAAATTTTGATAGTTTGTTAATTGTATTTAAGATAACTGAAACACATTTACCATCATTTAACTACCTAATTAATTCATAATAAATTCCATCATATAGTTTTTATAAAAAACAATTTCAATAATCATTATTATTATGAAAAAATCATTTGTCTCAAAAATTCATGTATGCATGAATCGAATGTGTAATCATGTGAATACATTCTATTTATATGTATTCATCATTAATCAACATGTGATCTACCATTATATTGTCACTATGAAATTTTCACCTCCTGAATGGTAGTTTCATGTCTCTTAGCAAATGAATAGACTATGATGAACCGTTGACTCATGGACTTATTCTGTTTTTCATATTAATTTTACTTACATGAACTCAATTTCAAGAAATATGAATGTGCATTTTTATTCTTCATGAAGTAAGGATATATGAAGCTTGACAGAATCTAATGAATAATCATTTATCTCCACCATTCAATTAATGATCCATTATTTTTACAAGATATGCATAGAAGGTCCTGAAAGTCATGGAAAATTTGTAGGGACTTCTAATAACTCATAGAATATCCATATACATGAAATATACACATGTAAGCTCAATAATCCTCTTATATAATCTCATATACATGAAAGATTATACTTTGTGGAATATCCATGAATGGTTGATACACATTTGTGTAGATAATCTATGGTGTCCTTGATTTTCCTATGCATGGAATATTTTATTTTCAAAGGATTTATTCCCATAATTCCTTAAGTAAATTCCACATCATAGTTTTAATCCAATAATCACTCAAAAAATACAATATCAATTATCTTAAGAATTTATGAATATTTCAGTAATTATAAGATTTTAACAGTAATTAGTCACAGACTTCTCCATATTTTTCAGTCAATAAATATACCTCACAATTCCTTTACCATAGAATTTTTTTAAAGCTTAATTATATTACAGACTTACGTGTATTCTTTATCAAGCCTGATACATTATTCATTTAAAATGAATCTATAAAAAACCTCTTAGAATCACCATCAACTCAAATAAAAAATATATCATAATTTGGAAAATAAATGCAACAATATACTTGTCGTCTTCAATCCTCCAAATAATATGTTAGGAATACCCTTATTATCAGATGTAAATATGTTTGTATGGATGGATTCATTGTTCTCCCCATCATCGTAAATCAAATGTAAATGTTGGTATATGGTTCTTCTCATAACTTTATCATCATTTAATTGTACGCACTCTATATTACTTTTTTTCCAAGATAATGACTTTTACACATTGTTTCTTAAGTATAGATATTTTATTTGGTTTACACTATGTCTATGTGGGTTAAAAATTATAAAAAAAATGTGAGATACAATCACATTTCAATATATTATTTTACAAATTCTATTAATGCATTACCATTCTCTAAAATGTTTTATATCTCAAGTAGGGGTTATATAAGGAATATTTATTGAGAATCATTTAATTGTTCACAATTCATAAAACATTTCAGAAAAATAATCATCAAGATATATAACTCCATATTTTCTTTATGATTTTCATGAAGAAATACTCCCCAATAAATTATTAATACACTAAAAGCATATAAATTTTGTCATATTGGTTATGTGGTGACCCAAGAAAAAAATACCTAAACTTTACATCATTTTAAATGATTCTTCATTATATAACATAATTTTACACACCTAATAAACATAAAGTTTTTGTTTCTTTTGTGACTAGATACGTTATCAACATATTGTATAAACTATATTAAATATCTCTTAGAAGGTGATTCTCTTATAGAACACTTTATAATTATACCCTTTATAGAATCATTCATCATAACATGATTAAAATTGAAACATAACAATTAGTGATCTTATATCCTTAAATAGGATAAAAATTAGTGATATAAATTGATAATAATATAAAATCATAAGATAGTAATTAGTGTCTGAGATTAGGATCATATCTAATAAAGTTCATTCACAGATATTCACAGATCATAAAATATGAGTCTCTGTCTAAAGCATTTGAATTTCAAAACACATCAGTCATAACTGCGGGGAATCATCAATTGAAGCGTGAGTCATGGGAGAATATCATAAGAATTGGAAGATGTAATATGGATTTATTGGCACAATAATAAACATAGAAAATCATCTCATTATTAATGTAACACTTCCAAAACTATCATTATTGATTGGGTTTATTTCCCATTCCATAATTTCCAAAGTCATTTTTACTCAAAAGACTATCATGGTAGACAAATTCCATATTTAAAGTGGGAACAATCCATATTCTAAAAAATATAATCTCATGATATATCCATATTTACCCAATTCATTATAGGGATGCATAATTTTGTGCCCCCCAATCACATAATAAAAACCATACATATTTATTACACATTATTAGAAAACATTCCTCATAAAATCTTGAATAAACCATAAAAAAATATTTTTTCTAAATATACCATCATTATAAAATCATAAGAATATCAGACAATGTAATTCAATGGTATTATATGTTAATTTGTTAACCCAACATAGCATAATTAACTCCAAGAATGAAACATGTTTCATGATTTCATCCTAAATTCATTATAATCATATTTCTTCCAAAAATTCTTTAATCATAGAATAATTCACAATTAATCTATGTAAATACATAAAAGATGATGAAAAATATAAAATATTTCTTTTATAAATTCATTTAAAATTCAGTTTAAAAGTCAAAAGAAAACAAACCATTTTTTGTTAGATTCTACATAAAAAATTACAAAAAACATAGTATTATTTTATATTAAAATTATATTAAACTTTCAAATTATTCTTTATGGATATGAAAACACATGATGATTGTAAAATATAATCATTCTATATAATTTTTAACAAAATATCTCTTTCACTCTTTTTAATATTGAAAATCTGATTAAAATATAAAAAGATTTAAAGAATATATTTAATAATTTAAGAAGACATTTAATGATAGTAAGATTAACCTTTCCCAAAAAATTAATTATAGACAAAAATCGATGATTTTTTTGAAGAAAATTGATATGGAGTAGAAATATACCATACCAAATTGAATAAATATAATCTCCTTTCGTTAAAAACAATTTCACTATAAATTCTAATACCAAAGAGATAAGAATTATTGGTAAACATTCAAAAAAATATTGATACCAAAAAATGTAGTAAAATAGATGGTTTTAAAGGTTATTATTCATATAATTACAGTCAATGGAAATTTAGTATAGATAATACCATTAAGAAATATGATTGTAACATAATAAATTACCATAAGCTTCTAATTAATTAATATTCATTCATACCACCTATGTAATAAATATATATTTGTTATAAAACATTACCATAAACAAACAAAAACATATATATCTTATTCCTATAATAAATATATATTATCCCTTTATTTATAATTATTTATTAAAATCATTATTCTAGTATAAATTGGTTTGTTTTCCATGCATGTTTCGATTTTACCATTAAAATTCATGAACCTTGGTCAATATTTCATCATCAATAGAGGTTTAATAATGTCATAAATTTCATACATAAAAATTATTTAGATGTTTATATCCATAACTAATTTTTTTTAGTTTAAAAATTAATTTACATTTCGTCCTTGATATTGTTATATATACATTCGCATGAATGATATTTCTTCTATTAATTAGATAGAAGGAAAGAAAGATAAATGATAAATTTACCCCTCTTGAAAAACTATTTTATTTTATATAAAATATATATCCATTTCATATATCCCTATTACAAACCATGAATAATTCAAATGGAAATCAAATCACATCGCTTTTTCATAGTGGTGATCCACACATACGCACGATAAAAGTGATAATGTTCTAATGGATAGATGGGTAAAAGTTAGATAATATATAATATATAAATAATATTAATTATGTTAAAAAACCATATATATCAATTAAAATAATTTATTTTTCCATCTATGATAAAAAAAATTAAAAATAAAGAAAATCGTGTCATGGATATGGTAGTCTGTACATATACAAGAGAACCGTTTTTATTTTCCAATAGTTATAAATGAGAACGAAAATTCTAACAAAAATTATGCTAAAAACGTTCCATTATAGTAAATATAATTATTTAATCTTGTTTATATGGTTATATAATATTTATTTTAGTTATAATAGGAAATAATCTCGAAAAATATTTGTAAGAACATATCACTCTTCTATGAAAAACCTCCTCTAAATTTCATCCCAAGGACACATCTTTTTGTATTTTAAGAAGTAATGAAACTATAGGATGTTTAAAGGGATGTTTAAATTACATTTTCGTAGTTTTTGTCTATATAAATTGAATAATAATTTTTTATAACAGATAATAGATGATATTGTTCAATATATTGGGCGAGTGGCATACTTAGAGTAATTTAGAACATTAAAATATTAGGACGACACTCTCATGGTAATGTGGATCCAAAGTGACTCCACATATATTATTTTATTATATATAATTTAAATATATTAAAAATTGGTTTTAAACATGTTTTTAGATTATTTTAATGCTATATCGGTAGTTTAACCACTCATTGGCCAATTTTAACCTTTTTTGAATTAATGAATTTTTACAACATTTACTATTAATTATGATCTAAAAATTAAAGTGTAATCATTATTTTTTCATTAAAATTATAAATAAAATATTTATAAACCTTTTTATGGAAATACTGTTTTATATTTTGATGACATTTTTTCAAAATTAAGTGCAAACAATTCAATGCAAACAATTTCTCTTATAAATACATTTTTAGAATAAAAATAAATTTAATCAAATTTCATACTTAGTAAAAATTTTAAGATTAATTTAAATAGAGTTTATTGAAAATATTATATAGTAAATTTATTAAAATCATTTACTAATACTGACTGATTCAATGAAATATTACATTTTACTCATTAAATTAATTGAAATATGAAACTCTTTTAACATCAATTATTGTTTCATTATTTCAAAATAACTGATCAGGAATGTAGGATTTATTGTAAATTTGATTACATTAACTAAAAATATGTATCTTAAAAATCCCACTTCATTAGTGTTCATGATATTATATATAATAAAACACATTATAATTAAAAAATGAACTTTTAATATACAATTATATTATTTTTATCATTTAAAATTTAGTACCTATTCTGAAATATTTAATCAATTCCATCACCTAAGAATAATTTTTATATATTATTTTTATAAATTATATATAATTTCAATACCATCCAATCCAAAAATATATATCTTATATATTATTTCAATATTATATCATGTTTTCCCAATCATTGACATGCCTGTTAAGAAAGTTATCAAACACATAAAATTTATTTAAAGTGAAGTTATAATTAAATATTGAGGGGTTAAATTATACTTCCATATAACAATTTATCACATAAAATTTACATAAATCCAAGAAAAAAGTTGGTATTATTTTTTCTAATTCCATTATTGATTTCATAGTTTTCTTCCTCAAAATTAAGGTTTCCCTCCAATGTAATAACCTGGTGAGTCTTCCTATATTGCATCACATTCTCTATATAATCTTGAATATTCAGCAGTTTTTCCTCAGAAGAATAAAAATTCTCTAGAAAGAACAACCTTTGAGTCTATTACATGTTATGTATCTTGTATTAATTCTTCAAAAGTGATATATAACACATCATAAATATGAGATAGATTCACTGGAATCACAAAGAAATAATAAATTACAGAGATGTAATCAAGAATATAGAAAGGGATGACATATATTGGTATAATATTTATCTTATATAAAATTATTACATCCTTATTTAATATATATTATAGAGATATGTACTTTTTATACATATAAATTACACCATTTTAGAGGAATATTCAATACATTTCACCATAATATACGCCTAAAGACCATAAAGGTTTAGTGTCTTTATAAACATGGATATGAATGAAAATATTATATAAAATATCAAATTAATTTCCCATTTAGTTATTCAAAACATGAACGCTTCCTATAAATATCATAATTAAAACCATTATCCATAACTTATTGATGGTAAAAAATTCAACCTTAGACACACAATAAGGGTTTATAGAATTGATATCATTAAATAATAAAAAGTGATATTAATATAATCTTAATGGTATGATAATATGATAATTACTTACAATAATCTTAAAAAGTATTCAATTATATTTAATCTTGAAACATTTCATATGGTTTTCCTATAACAAATGACATAATATATAAACGTTTGGAATCATGAAAAATCATCTATCATCAATGAGAACATATTATAAGAACAAGACATATGTTTTTTTATTTTACATAATAATTAATAATCATTTATTTAGTCGAGGTTGACTTCCAATAACAATATTTCATTATCATCATCATTTCGAATGTTAACTCTTTCAATTTTCACGTATTTCATGGTTCAATGGTTATGGTCCTTGAATTTCGATCATGGATTCATCATATAATGAATTTTAATCATGATATAAATATCATATATATTTATTATATTCCTTTTATAACCATTCATTTAGATTACTTATGAATACTAAATTATATCCCTACAAGAAGGTGATATTCAGTATATATGCACAACTAATGTTTCAAATTTTCGATGGATGGACCGAAATAATGGAAAATTGTAATTTAATTTATAGAATTATTATTATAAAATAATTATAGTATATAAATATTAAATAAATAATAATAAAAACTATCGATGGTGTTGGACAATTAGTCATTTTGTTGTGTAGAGGTTGTAGTCTATATGTATGCACTAGTGCTACTTTCGTATCCCATCTGATTTTGAAAAGGAGGTAAATGGTTTTCAACTTATCGTAATAATAATTAATTATATTTTTTATAATATTTTAATCATTTTTTATATATAAAACTTGTGTACATGAATATATAGGGGAAATATCATTGAAGTATTTAGGTTTGGATCTATATATCACCTTTGAAAGACCTCCTTTAGTTCACTCTTGAAGCCTTGAAGGATTGGAATTAAGATGATTAAAGAAGATCTAGGTTATGGGTAAGGATTATAGGAAGGATATTCATCAGGATTTCCTTTATCTATAAGGATAAAATTGTGTGAATAAGGTAAGATGACTTGTGCCCTTTTATAAGTGTGGTGACTGACACATTAGAAATTTTAAAAAAGATTTAAATGATTTAAGGTCACATTCAAGGGAAAGTGGTGGGAAACAAACAAATATTAAATTTTATGATAATATAATATTGAAATTTATCAAACTAATAATAATTTTCTAGGTTTTGATAAAAATACCCCCTTTAACTCATGGTTTAACCCCCAGGTAAACCTGTTTTAACCATATGTTTTGTAAAAAAAATTTACTCATTTTAATATTCACAATGAAAAAAAATTAATTTGAACCTATTTTTTTATGTAAATTATTCTTTATTATAAATATGGAATCCATTTTATGAGATTAAATTTCTATAATTTAATAAATTAAAATTTAATTATGTATGGAAATCACAATGAAACCCCATTTTGAAAAAAATTGATCTTTAATATTATATTATAATTCAATTCTATTATATGCCTTTTTAAAAAGATAAAATGAGTGTTGAAATTTTATAATGAATATATAATACATAAATATAATTAAAACCATTAACAAAAGGGGAAAATATTAATTTATCAAGATATGAACTCATTACGTACATAAAAATGGATTTTTAGAAAAATGTGTTTTTAAACCAAAACAATTTACTTATACCCAATTCATGTATAATGTTACATAATATTTAATTAATTATATTAATTTTATTAATGGAACATATAGTTAATTTAATATTAAATTGAATATATAATATGGAATTTACTTGAAGAGAAATGTTATATATTTGTAATACGGGTTTTAAATATTCAGAAAAAAATAATTGTTTTTATAAAAGTTATAAACATTCACCATCTGATTATATTGAAATTATTATATTAAAAATTATCCAAATTTAATAATGTAAAATATTTAAAAGTTATTATAAATGATGATAAATTTTCCATTAAAAAATGAAATAAACCCCATTTTCAAAAAATAGTATTTTTTAAGTATAGAATGAATTTACTAAGAATTGAGATTAAATATTTTAAAAAATAATAAATAAATTTTAATGGAAAATACCATTATAAATATTTTTATAAATTCATGCTTTATATTCATAATATCAAATTCAATTACAAGGTTATAATAATTTTCTATATAATGGTTCATATAAAATTGGGGTTGCATGTATGGAATGTTATTGAATAATTTATATTCTATATATAAAATCATGTGGTCGATCATTTTCGACCTTAAAATAATTTTTTCACTTAAAATTACATTAATATAGTAAAAAATGTGGATCTATCTATTTCATCACATACTTAGGTTTCCTTGTAGCTTCCACTTTCTTCCAATTCTTCTAGATAACTTTAATGAGGTGAGTAGTCTTGTCTCATAGAGTGTAAAATGATAATATATTTCTACTTGTTGTTACTAATAAGGAATAACATGATCTACTTGTATAACATATTGATTCTATACCTTTTATTTTCATATATGTACTTCTACAAGAGAAATATATGTAATACATAATGAATTTGAGAGTGGTTTGGTGGGAGTGCGAAGCGATAAGCTATGGTCCCTACTCAATGTATAATATATTAGAGTCCAATATACCTAGGGATCATATTTCCGTTATATTCAAATTTTATTACCTTTATATACATATAAATTCATGGGAAAAGTTTCTCATAAACATCAAATTTTAGATCTCCCCAATGATTATCAACATAACACTTTTATCAACTCTAAATTTCCTTGATGTGATGTTGAATAACTCTAATATTCTCTAACATTTCCTTGGCTATATCACATCCCAATACCATTATTTCAAAATATTCAACCTATTATGCCACTTTTAATCAAAAAAATTTATATGGGGCTTCATAAATATCTATATAAATGATCTATTTTATTCTTATGTTTCAAAAAAACTCAACTAGAAGATATCTATGATCCTAAAAATATTTATAATACAGTTTGATGAAAATAAATATATCCTTTATTTTTGAATGGTCCTCTTAAACTATCCATCGATCTAAGGATGATATGAATTACTAAAACACAAACATATATATATATATATTTCTTGTTAAATACTTTTGTAAAATATTGAGGTAAACCTTAAATCCTAATCAGATACAATAGAATGTTGTAACCCATGTAACCTTACCTCGTCCATAATGTATATCCCAGAAATATGAGAAATAAATAAATAGTATATGATAGGAATAAATTTTTTTGGCTTGGTCAATTAATTAACTAAAACCCAAATAGAATTGTGGACTGTATATATTATGGGGTGTCAAATGATTAAATTCTTGGTTTCGTTTTATTATTTTTTATTATGTTATGGGTATTGGTTGCAACATGTCCTTTATCTTCGATCTATTATCCTTAACATGATAAAAAATGAAGAAACAATATATATATTCCACTATATATGTCTTCGTGTTTACCCATAATCAATACTCTATCATATCTCGATATATATTTATACTTCCATGATGAATATATATAAATTATCTATGAGATTATTACATTATGTAAACCTCAAATTCATTGGATAAAATTGGTTAACTCATGAGATAAATATCTTTTTCATGTATCTAATTTAATGTTCACTATTATTGATATGGACCTAGTATTCTTATCAATAATATTACATATGGAATAAGTTTTCTTGTCTATATGATTATGTGTTTAATAATATTTTCTATCCATAATTTTATCAATAGTCCAATTTTCATGTCTATAAGTTTATTTGAGAGAAACATTTCATGTCCTTAACATTATGAGTGAACATATATCTATTTATACATGTTCAAAATTTCATAAACATATGTTTTTTCAATATTACTATGTCATTTTTAATCACTCTCGTATCATATTCTTTTATTCCCATTATTTATTTCTTCTAGACTACCATGATTTATTTCAGGACTTGAGATTGTGATCTATGATATATAGTATATGTTTTTTAAAAAATTTAACATTTTTTATAACCTTATTCCCTTTTTGAACCCAAATTATCATTTATATCACCTTTGTTTACCATTTAAAATATTATGAGATCTACCATTCATATGCTTACTTTCCATGGGATATAAAGGAAGGTATTAAGTATGTCATATCTATGAATAGAATATGTAGTATAATCATTTTGGTAGATGTTTAATGTCATTAATAAAGTTACAATATTTTTTACCTAATATCTAAATATACTAATCCTGTTCATTTCATAGGTTCTTATCTATAAAATATTTTTGATATTCATATAAAATAATCAAATATTTAGTAATTATGTTCTTAGGTATCTTCATTATGTATCATAAAAATGGTATAGTCAATATTTAGTTATTTGGATTAGATATATTTTGGAAAAACTCTAGGGATAAGTTGAATAATAGTATAACAAGCAAAATTTTTTGTATATGAATAGATTGTGTGATTTTAATGTAATAAATAACAATCTAGACACTACTAGTTGATATTGATTTAGAATAGATGAATATATGGGAACCATCACCAAAAAGTGATTTTCTATTCATTATCAATGGTTAGTCTCACGTATGGTGAGTTTGTGCTTACTGTTCAACTGGTTTTACACTCCCAGGGTATATGATTTGGAAAATTAACATTTTAGTTATGAACCATTATAAATGATTTGAATGGATGACGAACATGAATGACTTCGGAGTTATAATATATGTAATCTAAAGAATTAATTTCTTGAATATATGTTTTTCAGTCCAATTTATGCAATATTGTGATTATAAAATGTTTTTTTAGTAAATTTGTAGAACTCATAAGAATCATTTGAATAATAAATTCCATATCTATTAAAATGACCATCCTTATGAGAAAAAAATGGTTTAAGATATGAGACTAAATGTATTGTGACTATTCTCACTCGAAACTCTCAAAGGAACACCACAATTTTATTATATAACCATTAATTACATGGTACAAAATAGAGGATATTTTTAAGTTTAGTTTATTGGAAAAAATGTACATAATACATGAAAACATTACGCTTTATTCTAAATAATAATTAATGAAATCTTCATTTGATCACTCTTTGTTATATTTATGACATATAATAACCAAGGGACATATATAAAATTAAATGTTTGACTATTAATTCCATTAAAGGAATATATAAGAGCGACATATAACAAGTGATCTTGATCCATAAAAATAAGATCATAAGGCTTAGTGATAGGGAGTTAGAAATTGTAATATCAAAATAATATGAACCATAATCATAACATGGAAATGCTTCTAAAATATTTAGTTTATAAAATAATTATCATGTCACAAAGTTAGATCACCAAGGTGTCATAAATGAAATTTACCATGTTTATTCACTAAGGTATCATAAAACATGTCATCTCTAGATATTAAATTCGTTACAAAATAACATGTAGTTCTAACATGGATAACCCATTAATTTTCATAATTTCATGTCGTAAAAATATATCATAATAATTAATTTCAATAATATCAAGTGGTTTATAAAGAAGAAGTTCATTATTAAAAATATTGACTTAATAAAGAGAAAAATACGTGATCATAACAAAACTTTTAACCCATGGAAGGAAATGTGGGTTTAATAAATTGCAATGACTAAATTATATAAATATTTTATACATATAGTTGAATACCACTAAAAATAAAAAGTATTGGGTATCCACAAAAAGAAATTAAAAGATAATTTCTTTTGGAGAAGAGTGATATGTTGAGAAGTAAATTCGGTAGCATGATGGGTATAAAAAATTGTATTCAAAATATTAAAATTAGATGGTATAAGGTATCTCATATCTAAATCCCCTTATTATAGTAATTGGATAATAAAATGAGGAAAAATATTCTTTTCATCAAAATTGAAAGTCAAGCCACAAAAGGGATCTTGAATGGAATAGAGAAGCGGATATTTCCCTTATAATGATGAGTTACTCCAAGAAAATGAGGAATGGAACCTTGGGATATTGGGGATACCTTGGAGGGGATACATGAGAGGAAAAACCATTAAAAATTTATGGATACTAGATTTAATGTTAATGGAAATGCTAAAATAGGTGGGTATTTATAGGAGAAGTGGAGGACGTTTTTAATAATTTCTGATATAGGTCATTGGAATCTATGTTTTGGAAAATGAGAAACCTTCGGAATGCTCATGGTTTCAGAAATTTTGGTCATATTTTATAAAATTTAATTCTACAGAACTAAAAACCATCATTTAATACATCTTTTGCATGGAATATAGGATTCTAAAAAGTAATCTTTTTAAATACAAATATTCCTTTTAAGACATTGGAATGTAACTTATAGTTTTAAAAACTAAATAAAAAATATTTAAATACATAATATTAATAAAATAAAATACTTTATTACTATAAATGTGTTCAATTAATTATTAAATCCTTATGACATAAATATGATGTTCAATAATATTACAAAACACTAAAACTATATTATTTATTATTAACAACCAAATAATGTATTTTTGGAAAATTCTCATAAATTCACACTAATATAATTTTTACATGGTTATTTAAAAAATGATGTTTATTTTACTATTTTAATTATCTATAAATTATAATTTTTACATTTAAATATAAAAATTCGTATTTATTTAAAAATAGAATTTTTTAAAAACACAGTCAAATTTATGATACACATAAAAATTTTAATATGCCATTGTAAAATTATTTTATCATTTATTATTTATGTAAATATATTTTAAAATAATATTTTATTAATTAATATATTTATAATAACTTTTTATTACAATAATTGTATATATTTTCTAGATACAAATTTATATTTTATTTTTCTTCAAAAAAAACAAATTATCATGTTCATATCAATTAAAAATATATTTTATTAATAAAATATTTTATTAATAAGAAATTATGTAAAAATTATATTTATAAAAATTAATTAAAAATATTTTTGGGACACAATACACTTTATTACACCCACATGCACCCTAAGGGTTAGGTATATTGTAGTGGTAGTTTTATAGGGTGACTCGGTTAACAATGACTGAGTGGTAATCTCTGAAAACATTAACATATCTTGTAGGTAAGCTAATTATAGATTCAGTTTTTGAATTTATTATAGGTCGTGATCATGGAAAACCCCTGTGAAGATATCTCCATACCATGTTCTAATAAGCGGGCTTCAAAAGGCCCGAATCTACTTGTTGTGGCCATCAACTCTCCTTTTTTCTCAATTATCCTTTTTCATTTACACTTATAAAAACTGAATATAATGGTAAAATTATCATCCAATGGTATATCTTCTGATGGAAATATTGACCAATTTTCATATTTAACAGGATCATATAATTGTTTAATCCCAACAATCATATTTCTCTTTATACCTTATAAATACTTCTTCATTCTTACATACAAATTTCCCAAAAAATACAATTTAGATTATATTTTTTTATCATAATATGTTGATAGTTTTTCTAATATATTCATTAATTTATATTAACTTTTTATTGGGTGGAATGATTTTAATATATTATATTAATCCTTACTTTCACATCATATAGGTTATATTTTATATTTTTTGTCTGATTGTAATGTTTGGCATTTAAATTCGTTTCATAACTTACTACTTTAATAATATTTAGTAATTTTATTAAAAAAAGATATTAATTTAATTTTTATGTGAATAATATTATAAAATGTGTAGAAAAAATTTTAGGAATGGAATATAATTTAAAAATTATGGTTTGTGTCCTTATTTCCCCTTAATAAATTTCATCACAAAAATTTTAACTCATTTTCTTAGACGAGAAATTGTGAGGTTACTTATATATCATTATCTCCTATATTCCCCATATCTCTTAATCATATTTATAGTTTCTCCATAATACATTGACTTGGTGGGTACTCTATTTGCATGCAACCTTCTCTGTATAGTCTAAAATCTCCAACAGATGTTCCTTATAATATAAGTGATTTCCCAGTTATACGACCTATAAATTTAGCACATTTGGGGGATCAATTATGAACTTATTCCAGAATGAAAAATGGAATACATCATGAACTTCAAATAAATTAATTGAATGTGCTAGCTAATAAGATACAAGTCATATGTGATAAAGGATTTTAAAGGGGATAATGTACTTAGGGATAATCATCCCTTTCATCCCTACCAGCATGACTCTATTCAATGTTTATATCCAAAGGAAAACATTGTGTCCATCATCAACATCAAGTTCCCATTGGTGATTGTTAGTGTATATGGTTTTTTGACGCTGATTAGACCTTATATGTTGTTGGATGGAATGAACCTTTTCGGGCATCTCTTACAAAAGATCAGTCCCAACCAATTTCCACTCACCAACTTCATCCCAACAAGTAAATGTTTTACATCACATTCATTTTTTAGATTCAAACTATTCCACTTGAATACTTGATTGGAATCTATTTTTGTATGATAACATAAATAAAGTTATGTGTTCATCTAATCAACAAATAATTTTCATTGAGCATGTTTTTAGCATGTCGTCAAGTGTCTAAATAGTCCTTTTAGATTGGACGTCAGTCTGAGGGGGATAGGTTTTGATTAAATTCAAATTAGTATTCATATAATTTTGAAGACTTTTCCTATTATTATATGTAATCCTTTGATCATTATCACAATTGATAGTAAGTGTATGTAACATCCTATAAAAAATAAAGAATATGAAATTTTAATATTTATTAATATTTTTAAAATAATTAATAATCTTATTTAAAAGTATATTCTATATTTAATGGCATAACTAACATGAAATAATGGGTTTCTTTGATGTCTTTTGTTGCACACAATGTTGAGTCATATTGAAAAAAAATAAAACTATATTATTATTTTAAATGGTAGTTAACATCTACCCATTTAATTAGAGGGAATGAACATAGCAAACCATATTATGATTAGAAATGTTTTTACGTTATCCAAAAAGAAATTACAGGCTTAAAATTTGAATGAATATTATTTTAAGCATAATTACTCTAATATTCATTAAAATGTCGATTTACTACCTTTTCAGGGAAAACCCAATTTAAATATAGTTTTGGTCCCTTTTATATGTTCTATTTGAGAAAATACAATTTTTATTTAGAATCGGGGCATCAAAATTTACTTGGGAAATTGTTTTGTATTTTTCTGATAAAGTTCATTTTTTAAAGAATAGTGAAAAATACTGCTTTTGAATTCAAAATTGCATTTTATTATAATTTATTTATATGGTTATATATTCATTTTAAATGGATTTACTGTTTAATTGGTTTATTTTTTTACCAATTAATCTAATTATGGTAATTGTATGTAATTTAACATTGAAATTGGTCATAAACAAGTGTCAATCTTTTGATAGTTATTATTCGATAAAAACACGTTATTTATTTTGACCACTAGAATTAATTTTAAATTAATTAATGCAACCTAAAATTTTCAAATTAGGTAAAATAGAAATAATTTTTAAATTTGGAATATCAAATATAGATTAGGCTTAATATTTGGAATTTTTTGGAAAACCTTCAATAATTGATGAATAGTGAAAACACTAAGAAGTAGTTAAAAAACCGACCTTTTCATTAAAATGAAATTTTACAGCTTCTGTGAATTAAATTTCTAAAATCTGACATATATGGTTTTTATCAGCAAGTAAATTTTGGTTCAATAAGATAAAAATAATTTGTGGAGAATAGTAACCTTTGGCTTTTATTCACCCGGGTTAAAGATAAAGAGGGTAATTCAAGGTAAAAATAATATTGTAATAATGTAAAATTACCTTAACACATTTCCTAACATTATTGGATGAATCATGGATGACCAATAAAATCCTTGGGTGAGTTTGTTGGCCTTTTAAATCCATTTGGGTAAGATAATGATATGAATAACATTTTATTTAATGTAAAAGTAAAAATATAATAAACAAGTATTATTTTGATACAACAATTTTAATTTACCGATTATGGAATCCATTAAGGTATGTTATGAACTTTTGTAACATATATAGAATATATATTATACTATAATTATAATATACCGATGTATCATTTATTTTTCATTACATTAAAAATGAAAAATAAATGAAAGTAGCTTTCATGCGTACGTATGGCTTACCATCTCCATGAACGGTGCGTTTAATTTCTTACGTCCGAATTTGTGGTCTTTTCTAAATAAATATATACTAGATATATATGATATATATGATATATAAACTTTAATTATCATTCTGGTGATAATGTACATTTGATGACATGGACAATTTGTAATTATAACAATTTCATTTCATTTACTCAAGTTTTAACATCGAAAAAATTGTTTGACATGAACACAAATAATTAATAATTTTTATAGAAAGGTAATAAATGATATAAATTGAATAATAAACTTGAAAAGGGTTCTGAAGAAACAATAATTTAAATTATTTTTATTATTCAGGAATAACAGGGAACAAATGAGTCATGTCAGACATGAGGTAAGGGGTTTTCATCACACTTTTTATTCACGTGACATTAATGCTATATTTTCCACTATTTCATTTTGTGTGGAGTTTGTTCTGACCATTATTTTTTCATGATTTAAAATAATTTAATATATTGTTATTTTCATCTTTATTTTATGATCCTTGTTTCTTGTGGATTATGTTTTGTAATTTACCAAATAATTACGTGAACCTTTCACTGTACTCTTTAAGTTAAAGACTTCTTTTCTGTCATTTAAATTTAAATTTTATTATTTTGGGATATGTTATTATATATAATTATTTATGTACATATTATGTATATATTATGGGAGACTATGTTCTCTCTCACTAACGAATTTTCTGAATTTTTATGTAACATCATTTGGCTGTAGAATTTCTGTCAGAGAACTTCTTAACCCAATTTCAATTCATTGGGTTAAACTTCTACTTCATGATTATATAATTCTATGAATATGTGTGAATGACCTATGATTGTTTTACACATAATATCAACTTATATTGGTTGTATTATTATTTTTCACACATAATAATATTATTTATTTGTCTTTAATCTATGGATATGATCTTTGCATGAGACATTGTCTCTATTTACATTCCAATGAAACTTATTTGTTTTTATACATAAATTAACATTTATATGGTTTATATACTTCCATTTCAAATATTATATCATTAATCTCTTTATTCTAATGTTATTTTAATCTTTTATTAATGTTATTCCACAATTATTTGTATTCATGCATCTCTCATTTGGTTAAGTACTCTTTAACTAAAATATCATTATAAATGTTTTAAATTCTTATTCTTCTAAATCATTCTCATTAATGTCATCTTTTAAAAATTGTTGTATGGATTTATTTATATGGACATGAATTTCTTTTATAATAAAATTTATTTCAAAAAATTCAATGTGATATGGGAGACATTCATTCAAAAATACCATTTGTAAATGTTTTAAATGATTTTGATAATGGTTTGATAAAGCATTGATTATGTCAATATCTTGAACTGATATATTGTTATTTCAATGTGTAAATGTTATCTTTCTATTATGATTGTTTTACAAGTTATGAATATGTTATAGTTTTTGGTCATTTTTTACGTATATGGGCAGTTCTGTGTTAAAACTAGCGAGGGTGAGCCCGAGGTAGCTCTCCAATGCATTGGGTAACATGATGGAGGTAAATGATAATGTTTCTCCTAAGAGATTTAGGTTATATACTCTGATGTTAATTCCAAACGTAACTCCCTATGTAGCTGTGAATGCTAAAATGTAATAATGTTAAGTATTCCAAAAGTTTCCTTTATGATTGATGATTTCTATATGTTATTCATAAAACTCATGATTTTATGTGGTAAGTTAATGATTAAAAAGTATTATTTATTTTATTTTTATGTATTGATGAACTAATATTTTATTTACTTGTTTTATAACCCTTACTAATATTTTTATGCACATCCCATGTTTTGAAAATTTTTTAATAGGAATTAATGATGAATAGGGTCAAATATGGGATCATGGAAAACGCAGGCTGTCTCAAACATAAAACTATATATGTTCATTTTTTAAGTGTTTCTATTTTATGAAAAAAATGAAAACTGAGTAGAAGTGACTACGTTGTAATTTTTGAGATGTAATGTAATTATTATGGCCTAATTCTATAAAACTATGAACCTGAAAAGATCCTCAATGTAAATTCTTCATTTAACCCAAGATTAAGTAATGTTTAATGTCGGGTCCATATAGTTGGTATCAGAGGTCAGTTTAGATAACATCAGTGGTTAGGGTGTTATTTAAGACTATGGGACTTGACCATAATGGTTAGAATATTATAAAGAGTTATAGTTCATTTAGAGGTGATAAATGGTTATTACATTTTGGGGTGAAAAATGAAAGGTATTAGATAAAATATGATGATAAAATACGTTATTGTTATTTTTGAGGTAATTTTATAATATTTTTTGGAAGTTAAAAAACTATATATGTGTGTATTTTAAAAAAGTACAACACACATACCGTGTGACAACTCATACTTTCATACAAAGCTATCGGAATCAAACCACCAACCAAAGTGCGATTATGATTTATCTCCTACCACTGGCCTATGGGAAATCCATGGTTTGTATGCCTTATTATTTTTTGTTAAATTATTTTTAGGACCAAGATGAGGTTTATTTTTGGGAACTTATGTTTTATCAAATATAAATATTTAATTTAGTAAAATTATTTGTAGAGTTAGTGATAAATGTTATTATTGAAGACGTTCTCTCTTTTGGGAACAATGTATGCTTATGAAAAATAGAACATTTTGGGATCTCATTTGCGGAGTAATGGTTGAAATTTTATTTTGGAATAATATATGTTTTTAATGTTAACATAAGGTGATTAGTCTTATTTATGAAAATTATTATCCTCTCATAGAGAATATGTGATTGGGTTAACTACACTTCAGTATGAGACTATAAGAGTTGACAATGTTTTTTGAGATAAATGTCATGATTTACTATAAAATACTATGTGATTAAATCCTTTTATGTTTTGGGATTCAATCTTAGTTTGTATTATTTTGAATAATTATAAGGATAATTGTATATTTAATGGTCTATATTGACTTTGGGTACTTATTGTTGAATTTTGGAGATTAAGATTAGTATTTATTTTTATAATGAATAATCCTTTTGGGGATTATCTGATCTCGTACAAATCAATTTTTCTTTTGGATAATGTATAATGATAGGGGAAATATATGGTTCGTATTTTTTTGAACATGTTATTATCTAGAAGTTAATTATTTTTATTTTAATGTGACCAAGACATCTTGAATACTCATCATTTGGATAAAAGATGTGTTTGTGGTAGAAATATTGTAAATGATGATAGTCTTCATGTGAAGTATGTATGTTTCCTTAAGTTATTTTTCAATCTCATAAATAATTTATCCAACATTATAAAAATAAAAGTAAAACAAAAACATTTTATGTTTACTTTTCCTACCGGGAAATCAATGACCATTTAAACCATCACAAATTTGTGGTTTTCTTATTATTAACTTTATCATAATCATGTTTTCTATCACTCTCATCAGAACATAACAATTGGTTTCTCTTCCATATCCATGTTTTCATGGAATACACGTATGGGTTATCTCGAGTGGCCTTTGAACTTATCATTATTTTTTATAATGTGATTATTTCCTCTTTTTCTAATTCTGGGCATTAAATGAAGTTTCCGTACCTTATTTTAAAATTGCATGGATGAAATTTCCAAAAGGGGGAAGGATGTAACATCCCATGAAAATAACGGATATGACATTTTTATATTTATTAATATTTTTTATTTAAATATTAACTTTATTTTATGTGATTCTATATTCAATGGTGTACCTAACACGCTACAGTGGGTTTCTCTGATGTCTTATGTTGCACACAATGATGAGTCGTATGGAAAAAATAATAATATAATCTTATTATTTTTAATGGTAGTTAACTCTGTTCTACTTTATTGGAGTAAATGAGAAGAACTAACCATATAATGATTATACATGTTTGTTAAATTATTTTACACTTATCCAATAAATGTGAATGAATCTAATTTTAGGAATAAAAACTCTAATATTCTTTATAAGCTTGATTTACCAGATTTTGATGGGGAAACCTATTTAAACAATGATTTGGTCACTATTATATGTTATATTTACCAAAATAAAAATCTCTTTTAGAATGAGGACATCAAAATTTATTTTGGGTAAATGTTTGGTATTTTTCCGATAGAGTTCATTTTTAATGAATAGTGAAAAATAATACATTTTAATTCAAAACATCCTTTAATTATAATTTATTTATATGGTTAGATTTTCTTTTTAAATGGTTTTAATGTGTAATTAGATTTTATTTTTACCATTTAATCAAATTTTTCCCATTAAAAGTAATTTGAATTTGAAATTCGACATAAACAATTCTCAATCTTTTGATAGTTATTATTTCTTAAAAACACGTTTTTTGTTTTGACAATTGGATTTAATTTTAAATTAATTAATGAAACTTATATGTTTCTAATTTGGTAAAATAGACATCATTTTTTAATTTGGAACATTAAATATAACTTAGTTTTAATTTTTGGTAATTTTCTGAAAACATTCAATTTTAAATGAATCGTGAAATCACTGAATAGTAGTTAAAAAAAAGACATTTTCATTTAAATGAAAATTTTCCACTTTTGTGATCTGGATTTCTAAAATCTGACATGCATGTTTGTTATCATTATGTAAAATCTGGTTCAATAAGATTAAAATATTTTTTGGTTAATAGTAATATTTGACTTTTATTTACCACTATTAAAGATAAATAAAGTAATTCGAGGTAAAAATAATATTATAACAACATAAATTTACCTTAACACATGTTTTAACCATATTGTATGAGTCATGGAAAACAAATAAAATTTGTGTGGGAGATTTCTCACCTTTGAAATTTCTTTATGTTAGATAATGACATTAATAATGTTTTATTGAATGTAAAAGTTAAAATATCATAAACATGTATTCTTTGGATAAAACAATTTAAATAAGGGGTTATATAATTTAAATATTTGACTATAAATTCTCCTTATAAATATAATAATATTTCATATATCATGGTATTTTATTTATAAATTTTAGATATCAAATAAATATAATTATTTATGACACAATAATAATGCAATGTTTACCACAATAATGAATGATTTAAATAAATAGAATTATAAAAATTTAAAAAATATATATATAAAACCTTTAAAATGAATATTGAATGATGTTATTTCAATCAAGAGTTATCTTATATTTGACATTAATATGCATTGGACCTTAAAAAACAAAAAATTATTATACAATAAAATAATATTTTCAAACATTCTTAAAGAGCCCCTCCTCCCCATTATAAATATCCCTCACATATAACCAATTACTCACTCCTCTAAAGCTCCTTGGCTCATCCAAAATATTCCCAAATAATCTCTCATGATACATCTCTTCGAACTATAAGTCATACCATAGGCATAAGGAACTTCAAGAAATTCTTTTGGTTCAAACCAAATGGAGTTACCCGATTTAATGGTACCGTCTTCTCTTAAGTTCTTTTTTTTATTTTACATTTCCAAACCTGTAAATTATTCATGTTAGTTTATTTTATAACAAAACCGGTATGCTAAATATACTACATTTTTGTTATGATAAGGATTATAACTACACTGCCCAACACCTCTATCTAATGGATATGAACATGATGTTTCTGTGGACGTTGAACAAGAGACTCATGAAACAATGATTCTTAAAATATCTCCAACCGCCTCTCATGGAGTCCATTATGATGGAACTGTATTTATATATGATATATATTATGTTTTTTACTCTATTCTTCAGTATTTTTTATTTATATCATATAGTTATGGTTTCAATAATGGGTAAATATGATAATTTCCTCTAAGGCAATGTGGACTACTGCCCCCTCAAAAGTGATATGAATCATTCATTGTATAAGTGAGATATATAACTGATGGAATTAATGAACTTATGCAACATATATAACATATAAATTATTCATTAATTATAATATAACTATGTATCAATTATATTTTATTTTTTTAAGGTTATAAAATAAATGAAATTGGTGTTCATGCGTATGTATGACTTACCATCTCTATGAACGGTGCATTTCATTTCATACATCCAAATGTTTTGGTAAATTATAAATACATATATACTTGATATATATGATATATATGACACATAAATAATGAATATAATTCTAGAGTTAATTTAATTTTGACTATATTGACTATTTTTCATTATTACATGTTCATTTTTTACTCATGTTCCAAACATCGACAAAATGTCCGATATGAACTCAAATAAAAAATAATTGTTTTGCAAATGTAATAAGTGACATAAAAGGAATAATAAATTTTAAAAAGGTTCTGAAGAAATTATTAATTATGTAAATATTAATATTCATTAAGAACAATAATCAAATGAGTCAAGTGGGACACAAGGTAAGGGGTTTTCAACTCACATTTTATTCATGTGAGATTCATTCTATTTTTGCCACTATTTCCTTTTGTGTGGTTTTGTACTACCCATTATTGTATTCATTGTGTAATATAATTTAATTTATTGTTATCTAAATCATCATTGTATTCACCTTCTTTCATGGGATTTATTCTTCGTAAGTTACCAAATCAGTAAGAGAACCTTTCATCATACTCTTATATTTAACGACTTATTTTATGTCTTTTAAATTTGAATTTTCCTATGATGGGATATGTTTTATATATACAGATTTCTGAAAATTTTATGTTCATCTGATGAGATACCATTTCCTATTTCATCAACTAATTTTCTGAATTATAATGTGACATTGTTAGGAAGTTGAATTTCTGTAAGTGAACTTCTTATAAAAAAATTTATTCTTTGGGTTAAAATTATACTTCTTTATTATGTCTTGATATGATTATGTGTGAATGACCAATTATTATTTTACCCATAATATTCACTTATATTGTTCATATCCTTATTTTTCACAGATAATTATTTCATTGATTTTTCCTTAATATTAGGATATGATCTTCACAAGTGACTTTGTCTCTATTTACATTCCATTGAATATTATTTTTTGTTATACACCAATTCACTTTTATAAGGTGTATATACTTCCCTTTGATAAATAATATCATGAATATATTTATTCTCGTGATATTATAAGAATTTATTAATGTTATTACTGAATTATTTGTATTCGGGCATCTCTCATTTGGTTAAGAACTCTTTAACTAAATTATATTTTTAATTTTTTTATTAATTTATTCATATAACTAATTCTCATTAATTTACATGTTTTATCAATTGTTTTATGTATTAAATTATATGCACATTATGGTATTGATGTTAAATTTTATTTCAGACGATTCAAAGTGGTATGGGACACATTGATTCAAAAATATCTTTATTAAATGTTTTAAATGATTTTGAAAATGGTTTTGTAAATAATTAATTATGTCAATATATGAAAATGATATATAGTGGTTTCAATGTTTGAAATTTTATCTTTTCTTTATTCTTGTTTTATGGGATATGTATATGTTATAGTTTTTTGTCATTGTTCATGTATACATGTGGTTCCTTGATAATCCTAGAGCGGGTGATCCTGAGATATCTCTCTAATGCATTGGGTAATGTGAATGAGGTAAACGTTAATGTTTATCATAAGATATTTAAGGAATATACTATGATTTGTATTCCAAATTTAACTCTATATTTAGTTTTTAAATCTATAATGTAATTCCGTTATGTATTTAATATGTTTCCTTTATGATTTATGATTTACTTGTGTAATTCATAAAACATATGATTTTGTATCATATTTTAAATATTGAAAAGTGTGATTACCTTGATCTTAATGTATTAATGGGATAATATTTTCATTCCTTGTTTTATAACCCATACCATGCATTTAATCCTTATCCCATGTTTTGAAATGTTTCTAACGAGACTAAAAGATGAATAGGGTCAAGGATGGGATCAACAAAAAGTCATGATGTCTAAAACATAGAACTGGACCTGTTACATTGTTCTATGAGTATTTATTTTATGAGAAAAATGGAAACTTTGTTGAAGTGTCTACTTTTTATTTTTTGAGATTTAATGTAATTTTTATGGCCTAAATCTAATCCTACAAAAATACTCAATGTGAATTATTGATTTAAATCATGATTAAGTAATGTTTTAGGTCAGTTCCTTATAGGGTCACCCCATGAAACCTGGCCACTTCCTTTACATATATCCTAGAAAGTTGGTCGGGAGCGAAATATCTCTAAAATGTGGGCTAATTCTTAGTCCTGATTATTAAATCTACTATAATCCATATCTATTTATTTAATATGGATATTATTGGGATACCATTGATTAATTTTATAGTGATATTTTCATTATTTCATATTGGTATGGATATTGGTTTTAATTCCCATTTAGGATGTTGTCGCTATTCCTTCACTTGCTAACATACCATGAACTTTCTAGTGTGGTCTGAAATATCCCATTTCATATTATCGTACCAATAATTACCACATATTTCCCTATACATTTTAGTGCTTATAGGATGTATGGAGAATATATACCTATTAGATTCAACCATCAGTTATGTCATTATCTATGTAATAGATGGATAGATAGCGTTGTACTGAATTTCTGTACACCTTCTTGATCAGCATTAAACCCATGAAAATTATCATACTTCAAACCTTCTATATTATTTTGTAAAAAACCACCACATTTATGATATTTCATGATCTTATATAGATATTATTATTGATAAATAATGTGGGATAAGGTTGATGATGTCCCTTCCCTTTTGACTATCGTGTCCAATTTTACTAGGTCCACTATAAATTGATTTCCTTAAATCCAAATCATTTCCAAAACAACATGGTATTTCCTACATAATGCATCAATAGGTTTTTTTCTCTTTTAGGGTGATAATGAATTAAATAGTCCTAGTTTTAAGAATTTCTAAGGATATCCATTTTCTCATGTTCCATTTCATATGAGAGAAAATATACTTCAAACGTTAGTGTGTTGTGTATATATAACTTCTCTCCCCATATAGATAGTTCCTCTATATTTATTGTGAAAAAATAACAACATATATCTCCATTTAATGAGTAGGATAATCTTTTTCATAAAGATTTTATTATCCGGATTCATTAGAAATCACCTTGTTGTTTTTCATGAGGAACACCCAATACCTTTTAGAGATACATTGATATAAATAAAAAATAATTATCTGAAGGAGGTAATATTTAGCATAGGTATATAAACCAATCTATTCTCTATTTCATGAAAATATTCTCCACACTCCTTAGTCCAGATGAACCTAGCACCTTTTTGAGGTAACATGGTTAGTGGATTATAATGTCATGAAATGGTTTTCAAATAACTAATATAATATCATCATAAACCATGGAAACAATAAATCTCAATTACTATTATAGGATGAGGCCACATCTATACATCATTTTTCATCACATGTTTAATTTAGATTTCTTAATTGGTAACAGTATTCCCCAATAATGAATACATTTGTATCCAAAATTCAACTTCTTTTTGATTTTTATAAAAGCATATCATTCATCTAAGTTCCACAAATATTCTTTAGATGATCCTCAGGATCCTACTGAGTTTTGGTATATATCATAATATCATCAATAAAAAACTACCATGAATTTATCATGTTATTCCTTAAATATTCTATTCATAAAATATAAAAATATAGAAGAATCGTTTCCCATATAAAAGGGTAAAACTAACACAATTACCATATCTTTTTCATAAAGAAGTATTTTTAATATTGTCTTTCTTCACCCTCAATTGATGATTCCTAAATCATATTTTAGTCATTGAAAATAATTTTTCCCCATGATTCTATTTAAATAAAAATTAAATCATTTTGAGAGGGTATTTTTCTTCTTTGATCTAGTTCAGTCCTATATAATCAATTCATATACACATTTATTTTTTATTCATATTTATAAATAGATCATGTTCTCCCTAAGGAGACACACATGGTACGATATTTATATTCTCCAAAATATTTTTATATTTTTTCTTTAGTTCTTATAACTCCATGTTTTTAATTTTTTATGGGGTCTATGATATCCTCTTGGACCTAAGTATGAGTTAAATGGAGAAAAAAACTCTATTTCTAGGGGAGGTCAAGATAACTCATCAAGAAATACCTCAATCTATTGGAAAATTATAGGAACGTTACATATATTTATACTTTAATTTCCCTCTACCTATTCACTTATCATCTATATAGTTAAGGATATTGTATGTGCTTCATGAAAAATATCATGCCGAGATATATCTCCTCTGAAAATTATTATAGGTTTTCTTTTAAATAATACAGAATGTTACTTGAATCTATTATTAACAATAGAATTATACATAGATATCTAGTTCATCAATATAATATTTTCTAATTAATATATATGAATGATTACTAGATTTTTGATGAAATAGTACACGTGAATGTTATTAATATAGTTCTTATAAACTAGTGATGTTATCATAATACCTCCAGGATTCTTAATGGATAACTCTACCTCTATAGGATTAGGGATTGATTATATATTCTTCAAAAACATGGATGAAATAATGAAATGTGTTTAACTTGAATAAAATAAGTACTTACTCACTGTGAGGGAAATTTTTTAGCCTTTATCCACATCATTCAGATCCACCACTTCATCTATCATGAATGAAAAATTTTGACCATTCTCTATTATCCTATAATGAGGTTAATGGGGGTTCCCCTCCATTATCATCAGATTTGGACATTGATTGGTAAATATTCGTAGTAGTATACACATAAGGAATTGAACTTCTGATTGGACATGCGCCATCGTCCCTTTTTCAATAGGGTTGGGAAGTAGAGGCTTCAACTCACCATGAAATTTTTGAAAAATATGAAAATGTGTTCCACATGTGTAGCACCTTTCTCACCAATGTAATCATTTCCCCAAGTGCATCTACCCATATTTTTTTCGCTTGGTATATTGGGCTTACATTATTCATATTTAGTAATCAATGATTCTCATGGGATGGACTCCATTGATCACCTATTTTCATTTCCAATATTCAACTAATAAGACTCTATAAACTCTAGTTAAACCATCATAGCACTCTATACTATCTCATAAGTGATTTAGAAGTATTGATTTGATAAATTCCATAGTAGATGGGGTCACATTCCATCGATGATTTTATCAACATTTACTTTTGGATTCATAAAAAATCTAGATGTGTATCAAGAATTTCATGTAAATTTCTTCTCATAGATTCCCACTGATTCATTATATATTTATATCAATTCATGTAATTACTTATCAATTTTTCTTCACATATAATGGGTGAAATATTTATTTTCAAATATTAACATGAACTCTTTCCACTCTATCACATCAGTGCCCATTCATTGCTTCTTTTTTAATCAGTTTCCACCACTAATCCACATCAACTTCTTTCCAGTATACTTACTGGATTACATTCTCTTTCTCCAAACAATGCAGAGTATAAATGATCTTTTCAATAGAGCTTATCCATTTTTCAAAAATTGAGGGTCTAGTAGATCCACTAAAATAAGGTGGTTATTGAACCATGTAGGAATAAACATAAAGTTGTTACCTTTGAGGTGAATATGGTCTCTCGACATGATTTATTTTATTTTTCATAACTCAAGATATTTATTTCATCCACCTCAGGATTTTTTCAATCTCATATTTCATCAGAATTTCTTATGTGCATTGTCTATTGCACTCATCATTTATGTAGTTCCTCCTATTTCCCAATGATTTCTGAAATAAGAAATATTCAATAAAAAAATTATTTATTTACATATCCAATATTTCTAAATAGATTTTATTCCTTAAAACATGATGATTAAATATATTATTAATTTCCTTTAATAAAAATTAGATTTCCTATATATCCTTCATAAAGCTTCATAACAAGATTGTGATTATACAAACATATCCCTTATGAGTGTCAAACATGGAGTGTAGAAAGGACTATTATTGAACACCAATTCCCATTAGAGTCTATAACAAACTGGTGTTTTCTTCTATTACCTATAGAATCATCTATTTTAGAGGTATATCCACTTCATAGTACCCATACTATGATGTATTTTTTTGAAACCACTTACTTAATACTCACCAAAATACCATGATGTTTTTCTATATTTCAACTTTTCCATAGGGTTCATAATAATGTTATGAATTCCTATCTTCCAAAAATAAAAAATCTGTCATTTGATACAAACTATGGAAAACCACATTTTAATTACATAACTTTTCATTACATGGTACAAAACATAGGATCTTTTCAATTATAGTTTCTTAAAAAAATGTACATAATACATCAAATCATAAAGAATTATTATATATCCACATGAAATACATATTCATGGTGTCTCCATTAGTTATATTTTTTGAATCTCATATCTTGGGGACATATATTAAAGGAAATGGGAGGGTATGAAGCCCATTATGTTAATAAACAAGAGGGACAAATATCATGTGATCTTGAGACATAAAAATTAACTGTAAGTAATAACAATAATACATGAGAAATATGAACATCATAATTATAAGAACATGATTAATAACTTGTAAATTTTCCAAAAAACATTTAAATTTTACATTCAAAAGCGTATCACAAAGGTTAATCACCAAGGTTTTGTAAATAAAAATTACCTTGGTTATTCAAAAAGGTATCATAAATAATTTCATCTATATAGATTAAATTATATACCCAATACATTGGCGCACTATCATAGATCACCATTCATATGCATTTGATTCATGTTATCCACATATATCATAATGAATCATTTCATTAATAACCCATGGAGAATAATGAATGATTTTCTTATCAAAAATATTAACATAAAAAAGATCTTGTAGACATGATCAAAATGTATTTTTTAACAAAATAATAAATGAGTGTTTAATAAATGTAAATAGATGATTCAAGGAAATTAGTTTTATATATATTTGAATACCCATAGAGAATAAAGATGCATCTATATCCAACTAAATAAAAAATATAAAATTTATCATGGGGAAGAATAAAAATTTTAAAGTAAATTTGGCAGCATGACAGATAGGAAACATGGTTTTATAAAATGAGAAAATGAGTGGGAAAAAGGGTATCTTATTCATAAAAAAATTTACTTCAATAATAGAATAATATAATATGAAAAAAATGTAATTGTAATGGATATTAGAATACATTACAAAAAAATGAATCTTGGATGAAAAATGTGATGTGGAGATTTCTTTTACCTTGGAGAGTTACTGCAGGATCATGAGGAATAGAACATTGGGTCTTGAGGATACCTTAGGGAGATAATTGAGATAAAAAATGACTGAAAAATAATAGAGGAAATATTGGGAGTGAATGAAAATATATAAATGTGTGGGTAGATATTGATGAATGGGAAGACTTATTTAGTAATTTCATTATATTGGCCTTGGAAAACAATGTTGTGGAATATGAAAAATCATGGGTTGACGAATGTTTTTTATCATTTATTTAATATTTGAGGAAACGTGCATGGTATAATGATCTTACCAAACCAAACAAAATTATTTCATAAATATTTTCAAATCAATAATTATATATTCCACAAAACACTATTTTTAAAATCAAATCTTCCTTTTTAGACATTAGAAAGTGACTTATATTATTAAAAATTGAAAAAATTATATTAAAAAATATAATATTAATAAAATTCCATATTTTAGGTTTTGGAATGTTTTTAATTAATTATTATCTAATTAGAAGATAAATATGATCTCATAAGATATATTGATACCCTAAAACTATTTTTTTAACTATTTGAGAATAAGTCAATTATTTTTGAAAATTATCATAAATTCAACCTAAACAAATTTTCATTTGATAATTTAAAAAATAATGTTTATTTTATTTTATAAATTATCTAAATATGATAATTTTAAATTCTAAATATAAAAAAATTATTTAAAAGTATTTGTTTTCAAGGCACATTCATGTTTCTAACACTTATAAAAAATTTCCCCGGACACTATAAAATTATGTTAAAATTATTAATATAAATTAATGTATTTAAAAAGTCTATTTCATTAAAGAAAATATAAAATAAATTGTGTTGTTATTAAAAATGAATATATTTTCTATAAGAAATACAGTTCTATTTGTTTCACTCAAAAATCAAATTATAATGATGGTATAAATTAAACAAACATTTTATTAAGAAAAATTGTTATTAAGGTCAAATTATGTAATAAACATTTTATTTATACGAATATATTTACACTAATATCTACACTTGTAACCCATAATGACAACTGCATTTCCCTAAGGTTAAGGTGTGTGATTCTGATAGTTTTATGGGGTGCCTCAGCTAACATCGACTGATTGATAATCTCTACCAACTTGAACTTCTCCCATATTCAATTTCATTCAAGATTCACATATTAAATCTTGATTTATTCTTAGTCAATGGTGACCCATTGATGATACTTCCATCTATAGTTCAAATAAATGGGATTCAGACTATATGAATATATTGGTTAAGGCTATTGATTATACTTTCTACATGAATTATCATTTGTCATTGCTAATTAACATACGCAATTACGATAGTAAAATTATCTACCAAGGGTATATTTTAACACATTAACAAGATAAAATGGTCATATAATGGTTAGATCCCAAGAGTATCATTTTAATTTATAACCTATAAATAGTTTTGCATTCTTACACTCAAAATTAAATAAAAATCAAATAAAGGATATATTTTAATTTTCATAATATATTGATTGGTTTAAAAATATTTTGTTTTATTTTTTTTATATTTTTAGTGGGTGAGTTGATCATATTAGTTTAGAGAGATCCTTACTTTCCGATTTTAGTTATTCTATTTTATATTTTTGTGTAGTTCTGGTGTTTGAAATTTAAATTTGATTTATATAAAAAAATAACTATATTTATTAACAATATAAAATTTGATTGTTTATAATTGTTTTTTATATTTATAATATTAAACAATGGGTAAAAAACATTTATTTAATAAAAAAATACAATTTAAAAATATTCTGGGTTGTCACACTCTGATTATATGAGTATAAATTTTGACCATCATTAGGTTATGAAAACTAAAAATAGGTAGAAACCTGTCATTGAATATGTTATCATATAATTATAATTATACATCATTGTGTCTTTTAATCCAATATTTTTTGAAAAATGATTCAATGTTATAGTAATGTAAATTTCCATTCTTCAGTGCTTGTACACTGATAAAAATAACTTATTATATTATAAAATAAAATGCCATGTGGATCAATAGTGCAATATTATCATGAATATAATGAATTAATATCAAATATACTTAATGTAATTTAAGGAGTTTAAAATGGTATTCCCCAAAAAGTAAATTTAATGAAATATTCAAACCAAAATAGAGATGGAATTTATAGAGTTGAAATAGAATGATGATGAATCGATTAGTACATTTGAAGAAGATATTATATGACTTATAAGGTATGATTGTGTTTTATCATAGTCTTAAAAACTAATATTGATAGATACCTTGGTAGTTTAAAACCAAGTCATAAAATGGAATTATTAATAGGTTACATTGTAATCAATGATGAAATAAGGTAATGTATACCAAAAATAGAAAAGGAAGCTTGAAACCCTCATGTTTCTGGTTATAAGAAAAGGATAATAGAGTTAAATAGAATATATTGTAGTATATCACATGGAGGGAATGAAAATTTTTATCCTTAAAAATTCCAAAAATATGGTACGGATCACTCAATTCAATTCATGAAAGGGACAAAAGGGTGTTTCAAGTGTTGTAATCCATGACTTCAAGAAAAATAATATTGAAGTCACATGAAGACGAAAATAAATGAAATGAAGGGAGAGAGGGATCTAAAAAATACTCTATTTAATCTATAATGCTATAGATTAATGGATTTTTGGAGTTATGTGATTTGGTTCCCCAAACCAAGATAAAATGACAATAATGATCCATAATAACCTCTGAAGTCAAATGAAAAATGTATATCTTATACAATCAAAATTTTTATGTGGATAATAAAAATTAGGACACCCTTATCTTGAAATACAAATTTTTTAATTCCATGATGATTATTGTATGAATTAACCCTGTGAAAATATTATTATTTATCCATTAGTGAATTTTTTTTGTGATATTCAGCATCAATTAGAACTCTCCATATATATACTAAATAAATATAGAAATATTATTTATTCCAAATCATCTGTTGTTCATTAATTATTGGAATTATGACAACATTTGAAATATTTTTAGATAAAATAATATTTTATTTAGGAATAAAGCGTAAAATTTTATTTAGAAGAATATTTTAATTTATATGGGAAATGGTTAGTGCATTTCTCAGAATATATGATGAAATTATATTAATTTTTGTATAATAAGTGATGAGTGGTTGAATTTATTTTAATATAATTTACTTATTTTTTATGGAAGGATATGAGACCAATATTTCTAATCATAGGGTTTTAATATTGTTGATACATATTATTTAGGAACAATAATGTTAACTATTATTTATTATTCTTCAGTTTTTAGAGATTTATGTATTGAATTAATCTATGTTGAATAAATTCTGATAATAATTTCTATTTGATTATATATATATATATTAAAGAAAGTATTATCATTATTAAATAAATCATAATATCGATTAAAATTTAATTTGAGTGCTTTATTCATGAAAAAATAATATTCAATATTCTTTTCATAGAGTTATAGATGTTGTGTCAATTGAATAAAGAAAAACTAAAGAATTATATTGTTCTTATGATATTGAAATTAATATAGTTATATAATATTATTTTTAATATATTGGGATATTAAATTAATCCTTTAAAATTAGAAAATGGGTCTTGAAGTAAAATTCCACACATTTCCTATAATTCTGATGAATCGGTGGACTTTTTCTCCATCATAGATTTAGTGTTTCGTTATTGTTAATTTTATATTATCCATTTTTTGTATCATTTTATTTTAGTTTTTGAAAATTATTTTCCACCCCCAGGTCCATGTATTAACACCCCACCATTGTTCTTCTATTTGGAAACCATATTTTGTTTTGTTCCAGATGACCATCAAAATTCACATTCCATATTTTAAATAGATGTTTATTTAACTAAATTTATTGTGTGGGTCTAATATAAAGTAAATTTCAGATATGAAACACATTATTATTTAAAACAAGGTCAAATTTTGAGGTTCTTATTACTTAATGTGAATGTATTTATAACTCAGATATTTTTAATGAAGAAAAATGTGTTTGCTGACATGTATGTCAAACAACACCAAACTTAAACGAACCATGAAACATTATTATTTAAATATAACTATTATATCAATGTCATTGAACATTAATATATGAATATGACTAAAAAAATATAAAATATGTATATAATGTTACTACCTAATAAAAAAATTTAATTAATTTTCAAGAAATAAGCACTCAATTTTTAGTAATCTCTTTTTTATTTTTCAAATATGAATTTTCATAAATATTAATTTTTATTTCACTTTTTTTGAAATATTTTAATTTATTTTTATAAAGTTTGTAAAATATACAATATAAATTTAATTCAAATTTTTAAATAATAAAAACCATTATCTTATTGTGAATTTTTGGTATTTATTTCAAATATATTGATTTTATTATGAATAGATAAAAATAAATATTTTTATTGAAATTGTATTTTGTTTCAAAAATTTAAAAAGTAGCATTTTATAAAAAAATATTTAAATGTTTAGTTAGTTTTATCATACTATGATTAATACAATTATGTTCATTATAGTAAATCTTATGGTTTAATTTGGTATACAAATATATTTATACTTAAAAGAGTGATTTTTCTTGAAAAAAACCATTTTTCATTGAGTTTTGAATTTTCAACATAAAATAATTTATAACACATATTAGAATTATATTATTGAAAATAAATCTCATATTTTTAATTGTGTGGTTAAAATTCAATAGATATTTCACTCTTATTGTAGATAAAAATAAATTGTAACATTAGAAAATTTTTGTCACCACATTAAGGGTAAAACAAGTAAAAATAGATTAAAACAAAGGGATAAGGATTCAAAATTTCTATAATTTTTTTTATCCTATTGGGTTTTTTAGTAAGGAAAATTACATCTATATATTGAATATATTTCCATGTGGTTACAAATTTTATTTATTATGAAATTGGTAGTTATTGAATAATTATCAAAAAAATTATACATCGTTGACACAATATTTATTGAATTAATAGAAAAATAAAAAAATGATTTTAAAATTTTAAAAGTAATACAATTATGATGAATTATTGTGTTGAAATAATTTTATAGAAAATTTTTACATATTAAGGGGTTATTGGATTTTATATTATAATAGGTTTTTTTTTAAGTCTTTAAATTCAAGCGAAATGAATTGTCTGAAAAATATTATTTACGTTTTGTAAGAAATTAATATTTTATAATACTATTTAAAAATAATGAAAATATAAAAATAGTATAATTTGGATAATATATTCCCAAAATTTTTATACCATGGATATTTATGTTCCAATTTTTACCTTATATATATAATTATTACCTCATAAGTGTGAAAAATTCATTACCACAGTTAAGGTTAAAATATGTTAACTAATTAGTTAATGGAAAAGATGTGGATTAAAATACAACTTAAACCTATTAAAAATTTATAGTTAATAATATTTCAAACAAATAATACCATATATTTAAATATAAATCTATTTTTATTCATTTATATTGTTAATTTTTTTTATATTTTATAAAACCAAGAGTCCCCCTCCCCTCTATTATAAATGGGAACCTATTATTTCTCTTATTTAAAGAACATTTATCCTTATATATCAACCAAACCATGATTATTTTTCTTCTAAAAATCCATATGTACATTACATATGGGGTTTTATACCCAAAAAACCAACCATATGATCCTTAAGTGGATATATTAAAGAGTTCATTCATAGAATAGGTAATCGCCTTAACCGATCAATTTCTTTTTTACATATTATTCCGAATTATATAATTATATTCTATTCATCGTAAAATAATAAAACCTAAATCCGAACAATAATTGAATTTTATTATTATTATCAAACCACATTTATCCATCCTCTTCTCCATTAAATTCTATGTGAAAGTATCACTCATGTGTACGTACAACTTACTATCTCAATATAGCGATATAGTTAATTTTTCATCACCATAATTAATATATGTTTACATGGATGGTTTTAATATTCATATATAAAATTTATAAAATCATTATTCATTTATAATTAAATTATCTAACTTCTTATATTCCAAACAATTGGAAACTGACAACATCATTCATATGTACTAATGGACAACCACCTCCACGAAGCAATATGATATTTTTTCATTTATTCTTTACATGGATGGTAATGATAATGAATTTGATTCATATATATTATTTATATGATAATATAATTATTCTAAAATTTTGAATTATTTTTTACCATTCCAAATTTTTTTTTCTAAAAAGTGAAAATAGAGATTATTTGTATGAGTCTACCGTCTCCATGAACGGTGTAATTCGTTATTATATCACTACCTCATATGGAAGTATCTAAATATTAATATAAGAAATTTATTTGATATTTAAATAATTATTGTAAATATTTATGTTATGGAACCATGTAAAAGGTATAAGGTCTAGGATGATTGATCTGAAACTGTCCGAAAAAAACGAGACAACCATCACTCAGAATAAGGTATTTAATAAATAATTATCAAAAAAAGGGTGATGTAATTTTATAAGTAAATAATAAATGATATGATAGATATAATGATGGTTTGTAGTTCTATTATAATAAATAAATTTTTATAATAAATTTTTTCTAATTAATATTAACAAGAATGATACATGAGGTAAGTGATATATGTTTCAATCCTATTTTTAATCAGTATTGTTTATTTTTGAATTTCCAATCATGAAATTAAATGATCCTTATTTAAAAATTCTATTTCATTTTTCATTTTCATTGGATATTTCTATAAAATAAATTTATTCCATTAAAAGTACTCAATATATTGAAATATTGTTTTTATGGAAAACCTAATTTATTTCTCATTTCAGTAAACAAATATTTTTCATTCACATTCATGGTTTCTAAAAATTCCTTCAATGTTTTTCAAAATATTAATAATTTATTTATTACTTTTATTTTTACCCATCACTTATTTTTTTTAAAATATTAACTGTCATTTTCCATTCAATTTTCAATCAAGGTACTTTTTGACTTTTTATAACATTATTAATGAAATGTTTTCTTATATTTTATATGGAATTATTTTAATTGTTTTTCATCCTTGAAAACTAAATGATTTTAACATTCCTTTACCTATTTCCAAATTAATTTTTAAATGAAAATTAGTCCTTAATATTTTTGATATTTTTTACTTTATAGAATTTATTTTAATTTGTAAAGGGTATTTTCATCAATAAATACTTGACATGATATTTTAAAGGAATTTTATTCTAAGATAACATAATTTTATATTAATGTTACTATACTAGTGATGTGATATAATGAATCCACCGTTAATATTTCTCTTCACGGGTCATGATTATAATGATGATAAATTTATCAAACTAACTTCTCTTCCGTGGGTTATGATATATTATAAATTATTTAGGATCATGCAACACATATATGAATGTTTTTTGATTATGTTATGGGTGGACCCATAATTATATAGCCCTCCAATCCAATCCCTAAACATGGTTTAGTCAGGAGATAATTATATTATGCGTGAAACTGACTTTATGTTCAATATTTTATACGTAGGAATATTTTTCAAGTCAATATATTTATACGTGGATCTAGTTTTGATGTCCACATGTTTATACATGGACATGGATTTCATGAACATCATTTTATTCATGGAATTTTTTTCTTATCCTAACGTTTATTATATGGACTTATTTTATATCACTAACTTTATGAGTAAACCTATTCATATTTATACATATTGACAATTTTATAAACATCGGTTTTTCCAGCATTCATATTTCTATGTAATGATATCACGGCTCAAATTTGGTGATTCCCATTATAATCCATGTATTATATACTACCCAGATAAATGAAGTGACTTAGGTTTATGATCTATGTTATGAATGGTATGGTTTTAAGAATTTATTATCCTTTTATCAGACCCTTACTCTCTTCTTATTCTCCAATAAACCTTGATATCATCCATAATTACCCTTACTCAGCATATAAGCTTACTTTTTCTTAAGTTTAATTTCCCCATTTTTGAATAAATTTTTTATTTATGGTATGTACTAGAATATTACTATGTGTTAAACGTGTTTTGGGAGATTTCGATGATATTTCATTAAATTAGAATATTTTTTATCTAGTATTGAAATATATGATACCTTTATTGACATTAGGAATGTATTTCAAATACATATTTGATATTGATATATAATGATGAAATACTAATGTATGTAATGATATATTAAACTAAAGGACCAAATTTGATCACTATAAATTAGTTTTTGATCATCATTATTTAGGTATTTCTATTTATTTATTCATGTAATTGGTTTGCATTTTTGAATTTTCCAAAACATTTCCTTATTTTAGGTGGAAATTTGTTTTATAATGGTTTTGTGCTTTTATTATTACATGTTTATAAGAATTAGAATTGAATAATAAATTTTTAATATGATATATACTATAGAAATATTCATTTTTTTCAACAAAGACAAATTCTAAACCATTTTATATGAATTTATCATTTTCATCCAAACAATCTTATGGTTTTCGGTTTGAACAAACAAACTAAATTTTTAGTTTTTAAATTTTTATATAGTTAATCTCTTAATAATTATGTTATATTGTAGGATTTTCATGAAAAATGTTCTGTTTGATAGAAAATATTATTATTTACAATTGATTTAAATAAATGAACATTTTAAATTGTAGTTTTAATTCTCTAAAAAGATCCCAATGTTTATTCAATAGTTATATAATGTTTAAATCTCTAAAATTCAAAACAGGTTTTACATAAATTATTACTCTATTGATATACATCAGAACAACATAACATTAGTTTACTTGGAAATACAATATTTTTTATACATTTATTACGATGTCATCAAAATATAAAAAAATAAATTTAGATACTATAATGATTGGCTGAATATATTCAATAATTTCATAATTTTTCTATAGCATTTAGTTTAAATATTTAACAATTTATTATAATATATCATGATATATAATTTGGATTGAATATTTATTTAATTCATTAAAAATATATATATTTAATATTCATTATGTTATTTCTGGACCTATCACAAATTCAATGGTTTACATGGTATAATAAATCAATGATGTTTTTTTGGAAAAGAACCTGCTAGAAATAATAATGTTTATATCATCTCCTTCCTCCGAAAAGCCTCCTCCACACACCAGCATCCACTTCATTTCCATGTACCATAAATATCATTCTTCGATAATGGTAGATTCATTTCCCTTTGTATGTGTACAAAGGTATATATAATTTCCATAGTGATGGTATCATGCATTGGATGCCCTATTTTTTATCTTAATAGTAGCACTATGTGGTGGAACCCTGGTAGCACCCCTTTTCAACTTGATGGTAGAAAAAAATTGATTGTATAACCTTCATCTGGTAGTGGTGTATGACAATAAAATGGTAGTGGTATTATAATCCTACTATAACAAGTTAAAAAAATTATACCTAATTCCAGGTAATAAAATCATCCACCACAAAATATTGTTTTTGAAATGTCAGATTACATTTTCAAACCACCACATAAAAATATTTTTAAACCTATATGAAATTATTATCATAAATTTATATGTAAACATACATTATAGTGCTGGTTTAAATATCTATTATCTCCAGTTAATTTTTTTAAACCACTAGTAAAATTTCTATAAATACCATATTCTTTTTAAGCCTCTAGTTATATTTTCTTTAACCATCCAGTTAAATTATTTTTAATCCATCAGTTAATTTCTTTCAAAACCACCATTTAAATTTTTATTACAACTAGATAAAAATTTTAATACCTCTTTCTGTTTTTTTCTGAAATTGTTATTATTTTTTTAAAAAAATGATGATTCACTATATTTAATATTTTTAAAAATCATTATATGATACATCTATATACTACATATTTTAATTATTTTGTTTATATTTTAATTAATTTTTTTTCATGTTTATAAAAAAATTAGATATTTTTAACATGTATAAATATTGTTTTAACTATTGTTTTTTATACAAAGATGTTACATATTAACTAATTAATCATAAATTCTTTATTGGTGATTTACTATTTTATTTATTTCATTTATAAATTAATATTTAATGAAAAATTATTTATTCAATATAAAAATATAGTATTTAATACATTAAATTTCATTTTTTTATTATAAACTGCATTAATGTCTATTAAAATTTAATTAGTAAAATTACATTTTTATTTTCATGGAATTCATTGACATATTATTATAAAGAATATTTGAATTATTTACTGGGTAATTTAAATATTTTAGAATTACTCATGATATTTTAAATTAAAATAATTACTAACAAGATTTTTTAGGATGATTGGTTTCTCGATCCTTTATATTTATTTTAATGATACATTATATCTCATCAATATTCTAGTCACAATTATTACTTTTAATAATAATATTATTATTATTTTGAGTTGTTTACCCATGGTAGGTGTTTTTTACTCTTTGTATTAATCTATAAAAATAGAGATTGGCCAATCCTAAATGTGATTGAACATTAATGATAACATATTAGACATTCTATTTTCTATAAAATAATATATATTTGAACATTAAATGTGGTTTACACTATTTAAATTCATATTTGATCCTTGTTTCACTATCTATAAAATCACTAAAGGTAATGATTGAATATTATTTGACTTCTAATTCCGTGACGAGCCCAGTTATCCCCAATGTATAGAGCATATTCCATTTATTTTTTTGTCTATTTTTTATATCCTTTTGTTTTTATCTATAATACTTACTCTTATCATTCACATATACTATATTTTTTAGTTATGATTTTACATACGATGGAGTTTATTTTCCCCTTCTATGAGTTGTGTCTCCTACATTCATAATTCATGATTTTTTGGGTTGTGACTTTTGTCGTATAAAGTACATTTTTAAATTGGGTTGTGACTTCCCATAATGATTTTAGAGTTACTATTGTTATGTCACCTTTTATGAATGCGTTTTTCTTATCAGGTTATAATTCCCATTCAAAATACAGATATGTTTAAAATGTATCTATCTATATGTTTATAGCTTTAACATTAGACTAGATATAATATTTATAAAACTGCCACAAAAATCATGGTGTATATTATATTATTTCACTTCCAATTAACTATAATAATTAAAATTAATAAATAATATTTTTAAATAATTTATTTCCTTAATAAAATTAATTATTTTTATTCTCTAGACTGTAGACCATCTGTCATTACCCTTTGGGACCTAACAATTGTAATTAGAGCCCATCCATTTTATGAATTTTTTATTACAATTATTACCATTTATAATACCTAAAAATTATTATTAGAGATTATCCCTTTTAGTATTATTCATTTCTTATTTAATGTATTTTTTTTATTTTATTATGTTAACGTATTCCTAGACCAAATAGTTTAAGAAAAGTATTGTTTCGAATGTAAGGAATGTTTTCAAATGTTTCTTGGTTCCCTTAAGGGATTCCTATTTTTTATTTCAATGATTGTGGATATTGTCGATCCAAAATGGAGGCATACCTCAAATAGTTAACCATAGAATAATTGTTGATCATTGAAAACCAATACATAGTACAAGAAGATGAAAAATATATATACCCAAAACATTATTCTATTATATATGTTTAAAATAACAATGTTGTTAATATTTTATATTATTATTTCTATAGAAGTTTGTTTGTTAAGGCGTATACATTTAAGAATACTCAAGAGATTTCAATGATTCTACATTTTACTCCTGATGGACCAGAATAATTAATAAAAAAATATTTTTCATACTTCAATTTTAGTAATAAAACATAAATATGGGTGACGGTGAAACTCTAAGAAGAAGGTTCAATCGATTAAAATTCATTTTAAAGGAATTAATTCCATTATAAAATAATTGGAAAACATATTAATTATTTATTAAGAACCATGTTCACTAATAAAAAATGGAATTAAAATAAGATCATCATTGATGAAATAAATATGTTCATAGAATACACTCTCGATGAATTGCTTTAATCACTACTATATAATGAACTAGAACTGAACAACATAGTTAAAGAAAATACAAAAAAAAAATGTACTATTTAAATATATAATTGGTTCATCTACTAATTCATCTAATTATGATATATAGGATAGTGTAAAAGTCTACATGTATACTATTGTGAATAATGTTTTAAAAATGAAAAAAATAAAGTATTCATGATCTGATTTAGAAGAAACCCTCAAATGGAAAATTTTAAGGGATATAAGAAATGGTATATGAATTATATTTAGCTAGATGATAGTGGTTTTGATGCAGAAATAATGGGAATGTATACACCCTTTTTATTCCTTATAAGACTTTAGATTATTTCTATATATGTTTACAGTGCCAGGTTCTATGACAACACATAATTTGAAGGCTTGATGTTCCTAGAAAAAATTGTAAAAAAATATTACGTATATTGTATACTATTAAAATAGGGAAAAATGGACATCTCTCAAATGGTATAATTGAGTAGAAATATGAGACTATAGTTGGATTCAGTGTGTGGCATTTACCCTAAGTGGGACATTACTTTTAAATGAGGACTCATATTGAAAATCTGATACCACTGTTTAGTTCAAAATTGGGTATTTTATCTAGGCGTCGCATAATATGAGAGGCAGTGGGACGTTTGGATCCCGTGAACATTGGAATAATTTTTCAGAGTTTTCTATAAATAAGAGTTTGGATAAATGGGAAAGGGTTAGATCATTTCTCCCACATGCGCCAGCAGAGCTCCTCTCTCCTTTTGTTTGGTGAATCGACATCGGATTCTTGATTGATCATGATGAAACATCAGATCCTTGCAGATGAGAGTGCAACGAACATGGAAGTGGATCTAAAATCGATGTAGGATTTCTATTTTTTATTATATAACTCCTTTATTGAAATTTCATTGTTGGAAATCATTTCTGTTTCACTTTGTTACTTTGGAATCCTTTATTGATGGCTGGACTAAAAAAGACAATCGTTCGATAGATATATCGATTTCCTATTCTTCATTGTTCTTCACATTCATTTCAGTCAAAATTTAAAAATGAAAAATTGACATCCTAATATTGAATGGAGTATAGTTGTGTGAAGGTCATGATCCAATGATTCCCAATCTATGATGGTTTTTCATTTTGGACGATGGAGGAAGGGAAATGGTGAGCAGAAGCGGTGAATACATTTCCCCAAGTCAAAATAGTAATGAATCATTGAGTAAAGGCTGGTTATATGAATATATCATCCTGGGGATCCTAGATCTAGAATGAGATCTATTTTACAAGCAACGTGGCACTGCCGACCGTCTGTGGATCTCTCCCAATTGCCGGTCGTTGCGGCAGAAGGAGTGCCACCACATGGAGGACCCCACACATAGTAGGTCAAGGATATTCAGTGAAGGCACACATGGGTCACACTAGATGTAATGAACAACTACTATACATTTGGGAAATTGTTCAGCATGGTGTTTTAGGTAGTGCGGACCAGCCGGACCCATGTTGTCCAGCTGTAATAGACCTTCTGGTTGGGGAAAATATTCAATAGCCTTTATCTTTTGAACCGGTCATCCATTTGACATGTCGTCTTCATCCACATTACCCTATCTTATATATGGACTATTATAATATTTTTGGAGAAATTTTTTCTTAGGATCGATGCCTAGTTGCATGATACTTCATATAATAATAATATAATTATTATTATTTGTGGAAATATTATCAAACTAAATGACTTCATATGATGTGAAATTTACATGTTTTTTAGGAATTGAGACTCTAAAATTGATTAGGAATTTTTAGGAATAATTTTGGGCACATATATAGAATTTTGTGGTGTGGGCCCCGTGAGCCGAAATTTTTATGTTTGCGGTTGAATGCCAATTTTTTCACTTGGTAACCGTTTGGGGAGAATAAATAGACAATGTTGTGTTCTTTTTCAAGAGGTTCAAAATGTGGAAATCCATTTGATGTGTTTTAGAATTTTGGAATGGGTCCCATAATTAACAATTCATATTCAATTCTTAGAAATTCAATTTCATTATGAAGACTCTGATTTGGGAAAATAAAGGGTTGATCCTGTGTTATTTCCCCCAAAGATCATGACGGTTTGATCCATTTGTTTATACAAGGATGTTTGATGTGTCATTTTGGTTGAAATTATTTTTTCACCATTTGGATCAAAAAACTATCATCATGTTCTCATCAGTCTTTTGGTCCAAAGTTTCAATCTACTATTGGAGTATGATAGCACACCTAGAGGGTACTTGTTCACAGTTTAGTACCTGAGTATGGATGGGTACACGACTAGTTAATGAGGTAGGGACTCATGATGTGTGGGCCCCCAATTCTCCATGTACAATTCAATGAATCTTATATTCCTTATATATCCATCTTCTGGAATCCCTTTTTTTCTTGAAATTAGCCTGTCCTAAGTTTTCATCCCCATAGAATGTGATAGTTCCCTCTATAGTGGATTTCGAGATAAGATGTAGGATGTTCTAGGTGTGAATATGATCTGGGGGGATACTTGATGATTTTAGTGTAGTTCATTGATTCATTCCAAGAAGTACCATCCAGCACGGATAGCCACAACACTTTCTGGATTACTATTCAGCTAGGATGGGTACTGGAATTTGTCGAGGATACATTTGTCTTACTTTCCTGTGGGGATGGGTAGTGGTGTTCATTTTTCGCTAACAACTAGGCTTAACCTCCAACAGGGATGCTCAAGGACGTTTGTCGAAAAATCCTTGGGGCATACCATCAATTTAGGATGGGAAGTGGCATTTGACATAAATTCTTTGGGGATTAACCACCAGCATTTCATCCATTCAGCGGGGCTAGGTTGTGGGTTTCATAGACAAATTAGTGATGAGACATGTTTTCATGTACCCATGGGCTCACAATTTAGAGGGGAGATTTCCCACTAAAACATATCCTAGTGATGTGACCTAAAACCCTATGGAAAATACAGAACCGTCCAAATAGGATAGTATCAATGTGTGCTGTTTGATCCCCACTGACTTTTAGTTCAGGTATGACTTATGGAATTTGGGAAACAATGGTGGTTACCCTAAGAACTATTTGTGAATAATTACATGGGATGAGTTGTGAGATAGATATCCCCTTACTCTCTTGTTTTTGTTTATTTTTTGATAATATATATATATATATACCGTATTAATGTACCTACTCAATGGGTTTGGTTTTATATCCTTCTAGGAGAGATGAAGATGCACATGGTATGCCACATGATTTCAGTGTCTTGATTCTCATGGTTGGTCGAGTCTACTATCCTATTAAAGGTTTTAAAGACACAATGATAAGTTCATATTTTTAACATTTATATATCAATTTCTTTGTATGTTCTTATATCACTCTCATTTTGGGTCATGTTTTACTCTCTTTTTTTACATTGTTTTATCTACTACCCTACTCTTTAGTACATCTGTAGCTACTTTCTTTAACCTTGAGGTAATACTACAGATTATTTATATATTTTTCCTATTTGGTATTTTCCCAAACCTAGTGTCCCCTTGTAGGTGATAGATAGGTTGATCGAGACTTCAGCTAAGATAGGAATAAAATGTTATTTGACTGCGTACGGTGGTCGTGACATGGGATTCATGAGTAGGCCTCTCATAGATATTTGAATATTAAACCTATTTTTGGGTTGCAACACTTTTCTAGTAGGGAGTATATTGTTTCTCATTTATCTTTATAATTAATTCACTCTATTGTACTATTTATAGGTCGATTCATATTTATGATTTATATATATAGTAGGGTTGAGTCTTTTTTTCATTTCCATTTTTTCTTTTTCATTGAGTTGGTTGTGTTTGTTTATGTGTGTGCATGTACTTATACAAAGTCCTCCCTGATTTTGTTATGCATTAACCATTGGTCTCCTACCCCTAGCTTATGGGAGTGGGATTGTGGTAGTTACAGCTCGCCCCACCGCATAGATAAGGTCATTACAAAGTGGTATCAAAGGTGTTTCATTCTTTCAGAAGGCATTCAGACACTCACTAAAATGTAATTGGGCATGTTATAGTGCAACAATGTCAATGTGTCTTGATAGTGGATCTCTGGATTGGGAGTCTAGTAATTGTATGGCCAGCCATGTAGCTATTCACCAGGACTCTGATTACCTGATTGTAGACTTGGCATGATGATACATTTTTTATAGGGAACTTTTGTACATGCATCATATAGGACAGATTCTTTAACTGTGCTTCTTAATTCACCCCCTTATATTTTTTTACATATATATTTTCTTCATTGCGGTACTCCTTAATTAGATTTATAATGCCTCTGTGACAACACTGTTCTAGGATACAAGCTTCATTTCATGACGAGGAACACATAAGTGATGAGGTCGTAGTTCTAGATACACCAAGTGATGATGTTATTCTAGGTGGGAATGTAGCAGCACATACACATACTGAGGATCAGTTAGTTCCAAGAGAACAGTTTGAGCATGTTTGGTTTTTTAGAGAACATCAAGAGATTCATTGGTTGATATCATTGAGGATTTTTATTCTTCCAAACCCATAAGCAGTAGAGGTTTGTATAGATTCATTGGTCTTCCTATTTATTATTGTTTGGACACCAATAGATCTAATGGTGGAATTAGAAGACAACATGTTTTTATAGAACAAATACGAATTGGAGGAGATTGGATACTCAAATTTATGATGAGTCGACACACTCATGGGGCGTTTTCAATCCATTATTTCATTCAGAGTGATACCTCTCCTGCTTATGCTCCATCTTGATTATGGGGCTTCTAGAGATTAAGTAGGGAGGGAAGATGGTTATAGTGTACAAGACTCAGTTCACATACTTGACTCGGTAATCTTTGGACATGATCCACGATTTATAATTCTAGGAATGAATGTTTTAATAGGGACTCCACAGTGAGATTCATGTTTACGAAGTTCCCATTTTTATCCCCACCTACCTCTAGGTGCTGAAGCAACCACTGGAGGTAGAGATAATATTTTAGTGGAATTTCACTTAGCTAGTTTTGGTTGAGGAAACATCATAGCTGAGACATCTGTCCCACTAGATGATGATAGTTGTAAGGGCCTCGATTTAGGAGGCCACCTCTTGAAGAGACTCAAGAACATAGTTAGGATATAAAAATGTGCACCAGGGTAGCCTTGGGAGGTCTGTTGTAATGCTTGTGATGAGAGAGGTCACGTGGCATGAGACTACTCGACTAGACATGCAGATTTTTCCATGAAGTTGGTAGATGAACAACCATGGAAAATGTAGTATTGTGATTAAGGATCATCCAATGAAGGACATGGTGGAACCCAAGGGTTTTTTGATAGATTATGAGAAGGATAAATTGTGGTTGGTAGATGAAGTTGTGAGGTCCTTCCACCACCACATGGTTGCCCACATCAGGCTCCGAGAGGTGGTGGTTGGGGCTGTGGGAAAGTTCAGGATTTTTATATATACAATACTATAGTTCACTAGATGGTTAGAGGTATTCTCTATGTCTCTTATACCATTTGTGCGGATGAACTTGTTAGAAACTTTTTGAGGTTCCATTTTCTCCTATATTATTGCTTATGATTTTTTCAGGGGGATGCAGGGTGTCGATGTAGCCATGTGTTGGTGTTGCTCAATGTACCATTAAATGAAAGAGTAAGAGGGTTTCTTCCCACCACCAGGAAGAATTTTTCTATGTGAGAAAAACCACGAGGTAGATTCTATGACACCCAAGACAGATAGTATCGAGGTGTGGTGGAAGAATCCCTCTAACCTGTGCGTTCATGAGAGGAGTTTTGCAACAGACTTTCATAGATTCTAGTGGAGTTTTTCAACTTGACCTCCCTTTGATTGTAGTTCTAATAGGAGGATTGGATGACTGATTTAGTAGAGAATACTCTCTTTCCAATATGGAAAATGATTCATGGGTTATTCCATCCGCGTTCTATGTCTAGCCTCTTTATGTTGGATGATTTAACACACCTACCCTATTCGTGGCTACATTACGTGCTCAATGTCAATCATGATACTGTTGTTATCAAGTACAGGTCGATGTGATGAATCCACTATAAATAGATCTAATTGACTTGCTATGTGGTTATTGAATTAGTATTCATCACCCTGAGTATGTGGATGCACAACCTCCTTGGAGAGCACTTTGTGGTTTTCATAGACCATCAGAGTCTTTGGTATGTCTTTACCCAGAGTGACCAGAACACGAGGTGATTATTCAGGTTGGAACATGCTATATGGATTTGTCATTGTGATATTTTTTACTAAGTGAAGTAGAAAAATTGTAGTTGATGTCCACTATAGGAAGTCCTATGCTCTCCTAGTTTGGGAAGTTATGGAGATGTTAGCTTCCCCGTAATTGACCTAGGTGGAGCAGGAGGGTACAACAATTCTTCCATCAATGGTGTGGATATCTTTGCTTCCCCACCATATAAGAAAGTCTCGAGAGTGGGACATCGAATATGAAATCTTTTGTGACCAGATATCCTTGGGTGTTTCCCCAGAAGGATATTCTAAAGGAGTAAATCAAGAGACTCTATTCTAGGGAAAAAATGATTATAGTCATGATGTGGGTTGGAGAAGTTGTTTACCTCTTTGCCATTGCCCAATAGGTGGAGGGGGAAAATCATGTCATCAATAAGAAAAAATGTTATGAGGCCAGACTATCTCTTTAGTTCTAATGTCTTTCCAAGTAGGAAACATGTAGGTTTTCCTGGGAGTGGGAGATCTAGGAGGGAGATTAGTATCATGAGTTATTTCCCATAATTATTCATTTCATTGAAAAAAATATTGAATTACGTAATTATGTAGAGACCTTATTTTTTACATATAATACATTAGAATATTTTTATACATATTCTTAGAGTCAGGTGCTGAGAGGGTGTGCAATTGTGAGGCCTGGTCTACCTATAATACATTATGCAAAAATATTATGTATATTGAATACAATTAATGTAGGGGAAATAGGATATCTCTCAAATAGAAGATCAGATCGTAAATATATGTTTGTGGTTGGGACTCGAGAATGTATTTTAACCTAGGTGTGTCATATCATTAAATGGGGAATCATATTGGAAATATGATACCGCGGTTGAGTTTGGAATTAGGGGTTTTACCTAATATCAACATAAACTGATTGGGAGAGGGAGGATCGAATACCATGACAATTGGAAACCATTTAATGTTTTTTCTATTAATTAGAGTTTAAAAAAGAGAATGGGTTAAATTAATTTTTCTATGGACATTGGTAGAGCTCCACTATACATTTTTTCGGGGAATCGAAGACAGATTCATAATGGATTGTTACAAAATATCAAATTATAAGAGATCAGAATGCATAGAACACAACCGTGGATCCAAAATCAAGGTAGGATATCTATTTTTGGTTATACAGCTCCCAAATTAAAATTTCATTGTGGAAATTTATTTCTCATTCAATTATCTTATTTGGAATCCTTCGTTGATGGAAGTACTAAGTAATACCATCATCCAATTGATATCTTGATTGCACTTTCTTCTTCATCCATCACATTCACCATTGGTCAAAAAAATTTCATGCCGAATACACATATGAACATCGAGTAGAGTATGGATCTATGAAGGTTGTGATCCATGTATTTTATATCTACAATGTTTTTGTGTTTTGTACATTCGAGGAAGTGCAGATATGAGTGAATGGAACAATTACTTTTTGCCGCATCGAAACCATGATTGATCATCAAGTGGAGGCTGAGCCTATGATTATCTCATCCAGGGGATCCCAGATCAGGTCTCAGGTCTATTTTTCAAGAATCAGGGCGCTTCTGGAGGTCCGTGGAATTATTATGGTAGTTGGAGGCCATGGAAGGCTTGAGAGGGAGCGACTGCACCACCACCACATAGAGGAAGCCCAACCAGTGGGCCGCTATGATTCGGTGCTGGTATGAACGGGGCACACTGGGTGTCGAAGCTAGTCATGAATCCCAACATAAAACTAGAGGATCTGTCCCAATAGGAGTGGACTAGATACACTAGATTGGTCTAGTTGGAATGGCCATTCGGGTTGCGGGAAATATTAAAACACTTTTATCTTTTAAACTAAGATTCTTTTTGTGGGGTCATCTGTGACCACATAAACCTCTCATTGATGAGGAACTTTTGAGACCAGTTATAGAAAATCTTGTATAGATCATGATGATACGTGGAATGAATCCTATAATAACAATAATAATAATATATTTTTTATTATTCGTGAAACTCATATTGGATATTATGTCTACATAAGAAATCTAATTTAAAATCAATTAGATGAATTGAGAATCTGTATTAAAGGTAGATTTTTCATGATTAAATTTGTGTGTATAATCCAAATTTTGAGGTAAAATACCCTCGATCCTTTTATTTGGTGTTTGTGGTGAAATATTACATTTTTCACCAGGTTTCTATTTGGGATGAATGAATCAAAAATCTAGTACGATTTTTTTAGAGTATTTTATTGGAGCAATCTGTTTGATGTGTTTCAGGATTATGGTGTGGGTCCCATGAAGCATTGTTCATGAGAAATGCTGGAAAATGTTGTTTCTTAAATCGGAGTCTGATTCAGGTGAATTAATTGTCAATCCTATTCATTATTTCCCACAGATCGTGACAGTTTGGTCCATTTGATTTTTTGGGGAGATTTAAGGAGGCATGTTAGAATAAATTATGTGTTCACCCTTTAGATCGAACAATGAGCCTCATGCACTTTAAATCCTTTTAGTCCCAATGTTCTATGTAATATGGGTGACCACTGTAATACTTAGAGGATACTTGTTCGTAGTTTAGTACCCGAGAATGGTTGGGTACACTTCCAAGGGATGAGGTTGGTCCACATGACATGTGGCCACCACATGCTCTGTGTACCACTCTATGAATATTAAACCTCTTGAATATCCTTCTTTTGTACTTAGGTTTCTGCATGTGGGTATCCTACCCTATGTGATATTTCACATTGAACAGAAATGTACCCTCTATAGTGGATTTCGAGAGATGATGCAAGATGTTCCGTGTGTAATGACTATCCAGGGAGATACTCGATGACTGTAGTGTAGTTCTTCATTGCATTCATAGAAGTACCATCCAACCGGGATGACCGAAGCTCTTTTAGGGTTACCCTCTAGCTGGGTTGGGTAGTGGAATTTTCTTATAACTCATTCTGCATACCCTCCTGTATGGCTAGGTAGATTTGTTCATCGGTCTCTATCTTCTAAGATTACCCACCAGCAGGTTTAGTTAGTGAGGTTCACTGACTACTCATTGAGGGTTACCCTCCAGTGGGGCTGGGTACTATAATTCATCATATACTCATATGGGATTACACTCTAATGTATCACCCTTTTAGTGGGGATGGGAATTTGGGTTAATTGACGAATCAGTGACAAGGTAATTTTTGGCATAACCAATGACTCAAGAGCAAGACGGTCATTTTCCCAACTAAGACACATCCATGTGACGCAACATAAAAACATACATATGGGAGAGACCCATCCAAAGAAGATAGTACCAAAGGGTAGTATTTCAACCCCTTTGACTTTCTATTTAGTGATAATGTTTGGACATTGGGCATTTATGGTGGATACTCCTAGAACCGTCGAAGAATATTTACCGAGGATGACTTGTGAGATGGAGATCCCATTACTCTCTCATTTTGGTTTCTTGTTTCAGAATATATATATATATATATATATATATCATATTGGAGAACCCAATCCTTTGGTTTTGGTTACACTACTTCCATGGGTGGAAAACAGACATGAGGTATGCCACATGTTTTCTGTGTCTAGCTTATCATGGATAGATGAGTCTACTCTCCTATTAATGGCAGCAAACACTCGATGGGAATTTAATATTCTCATTTTTCTAGATCCTTGTTTTTAAATAAGAATACTTCAATATATTATTAGGTTGAGATGTACTATTTTTCTATTTTATCTTATTCTATATAATGGTCACCTCTTTATTATATCTATTACTTCTCCCTTGAGCCTTAAGGGATTCCTACTAAGTAATTTTATAGTCACCCCTACTTGGGCGTGTCTTGTACTTGGTGTTCCCATGCATATGGAATATAAGTTGATCATGACTTCAGAGGATCTACGGATACTGAGTGATTGGACCCTGTGTGGTGGTCCTCACTTGGGATATAGAACCAGAGCTCTTGGATCTATTTTAATTTTCCTCATGTTTCCAGGTTGTGGAACTTTTCTAGTTAGCATATATTATACCTACTTTCATATTTAGTTTACTTCCCTGTAATTACACTGTTTAGAGGTTGATGCAAATTTTTTATTTATATATATAGTAATGTTTTATCAGGTTTAACATTACCACTGTACTTTTTCATTGATTTGGTTATCTTTGTGTGTGTACAAGTACTTAGGCCAAGGCCTCCCCGAGTTTGTTATGGCTTTGGAGTTGTTCGCCTTCCCCTAGCCTATGGAGGTGGGCTTGGGGTAGTTGCATCTCTAGCCCTGGCACAAGTCAGGTCATGATATGGAATATCAAGTCTAGCGGTCTAAGAATAAAGAATAAAAAAAAATATAAAACATAATATTGAAATTCATTGACAATTAGTTAGATTTGTAATGAATAATGCTATTCTAGAAAATATATATATATAAATGAGAAAAAATCCTCTAATATGTGCTTCATGTCTTATTTAGATAAGGTTTTTGATTCTGGATTTTATTATGAATGTTATGATTCTGATTCTGATTCAAAAATCTTACATTTCTATAAGATAAATACTGAAATTGAAATGATGAGAAAATATATTTTCAAAGGTAATTATTTATATAAAAAAATAAAAAAAATATTGATAAAATTCGTTAAAAATTTTTTTTTTAAAAAAAAAAAATATTGAATGACATAAGAAAATTATTTTTCCTCTCTTTATACATGTAATGGTAATTTGAAATCTATTCAATATTTTAATGAGAAATAAAAAATAGAAGTTGAAATAATTAACCCAGTTCGTTCTACTTTATCTCAAGAATGTGAGAAATATCATAAAATTATTTCATTAAATTAGATAAATAATATATAAATATAGTATTGCACCATAATAATGTTCAATTATTACACTATGTTCAAAAGCATATACAACATGCAACACTGAGTCTAAAAGGCCCCCAATATAATAATAAAATATTATTATTTAACCCAACAATTATCAATTATCCATTAAATTAATGGGTATTAATAGTATTAAATAATTTAGTAAATATTTATATACACATTACCTATTTAATAAAATAATAAGATCAATATGAAATTTTCAATTTAATTGTTTTACTTTTTATAAATATGTTTTCATTAAAATAGATTTTTATTACTTTTGTGGGACTATATTATATTTCTTTATTGTAACATCAATAAATTTTATTTCATAAAAATAATATCATATTTTATATTAGAATATGAAAATTTTATTACGGTATAATTTACTCATTTGTCAAAAAATAATTATTTTCCAATAAATAGTGAAAATATCATTTTTATAGAAAATTGTATTCTTATTTTAACCATTTGAAAATATAAATTTTATTTCTAAATAGTTAATAATTTAATAAGTTTATTATATTATGAATAATTTAATTTAGTTCAGTGTAATTACATATATGTTTAAATCTTGTATGAAAATATGTTTATACATAAAAGGAATTTTTTTAATACTATTTTTATACGGAAAACATATTTTTATATTAATAAATCAAATTAATTTTTTATATAGTTATATTTATATAATATCTATTTAATAAATTATTTTAAAATTCAAATAGTATTTTTACATGGATGGGACATGAATAAATCCAATATATTCTAGAAAACATCATTTATCAAAAAAACAATTCTAGTTGTCTTCATCATACTTATTTTAAAATGACTACTTTCACTTATTGGTTTTTAATTTTATAAAAAGGATTCATTAATTGGAATTTGGATGATCAAATTTTGGAAATATTCTATTTTATTTGTGGTAAATTGAATAGTAAACATGGAATATTTTATCTACTCGATAAAGGATACATTTGGATAATCTTGCTTAAAAATATGTGATAAGGCCATAATTATTTGTCGGAAATATTATTTTGGTAATATAATTATACCCTTATTACCATATTCTATAAATATACTTTTTAAAATGACAGTATTCAAATAAAATGACCGTTATCCAATATAAATCGAATAATGTTACAAAATTTCACTCCCTTAGTTTTAAATATCTATTATGTGTCTACTTAGGAAAGAGTAAAGATATGAAGGGAAATTAAATTATATTTTAATCTTAATTAAATTTTTTGAAAGATATAAATTTATTTTTTATTTTTATAAATTATATAATTACATTTAATTCTTTGGTAACAGTTATAAAATATTTACTGAATTAAGAAAGCATATTATATTAAAAATACTAAAATTGGCATAAAATGAATGTTGTAAATGGTATAATGAGTTTTTTAGATATATAATTTGTATTAATGTATTTTTAAACTATTATATTCGATTTCACTTTTCTCTTGAGGTATTCATTGTCAAATTATGTGAATAGTTTCAACATTCTCATTAATGAAATTTTATCATAATATTATTTTTATTAAATAATTTAAAATTTATAATAATATTATATTTGGACTTGTGAATTAAAAATTGTTGAATATATCATCCATGTTCCATTTTTTGACTCATATTTCCATCTATAATAACATTATTAACCATTTTTGTTTAGAATAGTGGTTACTATAGTAAATGTCAAAATTAATTAATAAAGGGATTACTCAAAATGATAGAGAATAAAATTATGTGAATACTTATATAATGTTTTTTATAATTTATTTATACCATTGAATCATTTTATTTGAGTCCATTAACATTTAGAATCATTTTAATTTATTATTTTCTTATTATATTTTAATTTTTTATGAAATTCCAGAATTACCCCTAACCTCAATTATAAAAGGAATCCTCTTATTTCACCAATTTAAACCAAATTGATAATTGTATATCAACCAAACCCTTTTAAATATTATTATAAACATCCATGTAAATGTTCATGATGTCTTCATATACACTAAATAACTACCACTTCTACATTAAAGAGAGATTTGGGGGACTTCTACCAACGAAGGGGTAATCATCTTTGTTGATTCCCTCAAGATTATTTCTTTTTATAGATCCTATTAAATTATGGTAAATATCATAAAATAAAAAATCAAGTATCTTAAATATAGAATTATTTTATTATAATTATTTAACAACCACATTACATCTCTTTTATATCTTATGAAAAGGTAAAAGACTTCTCTTCCATACGTAAGGCTTACCATCCCCACATAGCGATGTAACTCATTTTTCATCACTCGTTTAATTTTACATTACTAAATAAGTTTTTAATGAGTATTTATAATATTTATTAAATTAATATGATTATAGAACTATAGTATCATATATACCTCCTTACCTTTCTATTTTTTGGAAAAAGATAATGGCCCATTTCTGTACGTTTAGAGTACCACCTCCACGAAGCGATGTGATCATTTTTTTCATTTAATTTTTTTTGGATAGTAATAACGATAGCTTTAATATATATATATACATATATATATATATATATATCACATATAGCCTACAAAATAATTATTCTATAAACATTAATAATTTTTTACACTACTTTTATTCCATCCATCGAAAAGTGATAACCAAATTCATAAATACGTACACCCACTCATATCCATGAATGATGTAATTAAGTTTTATATACCTATATATGGATGATTATATATATATATTGTATTTATTTGATATCTATATACTAACTAAAATTATATATATCATATAACATGAAAAAGGAATAAACACTGAGACAACGAAGTCAAAACATCGTTTAAAAAACTAGTTTACACCTGAAACAATGATAATAATAAAACATTATTAACAAATGGGTGATAAAATGTTATAAATGGATCATATATTAAATAATATTTATGAATATAGTTCTATTATGTAAATATTATAAATTTAAATTCATTATACTAGTTTTTATTCACCTATGCGACAATTTGGACTCTATGTAATGGATTTCATTTCAATTTTAACATCATTGATCATATTTGGAATTATTAACCAAGTAATTATTATATGTTATATATACTACCCAAATTGGGTAATTTATTGAATATGTATTTATTTATTATTATTATATTTCATTTCATGATTACACTATTAAATAGTTTCCATATTTTCTTCCAACATTTCCACACTTTGAAACATGAATCGTGTAATCAAATTTTTAAAAGGAAAGATAATATTACTTCTCTTTTTATTAGATATTTTTTTCTTCCATAACCATTTTTTCTCAAAACAATTTTATTATTTCTTTAATTTTCAAAAAATATTTATGAAAAATACATTGTTACCCTTGATATACTTTGTACAAACTGGCTTGAAATGAATCTTTTTATCATTTACCAAATGAAGAAGATTGTGACATTTCCATGAATAGCGTGGAAGGAATATTTTTTAAAATTATACAAAATGATGATTATTATTACTCCCATAAATAATTGTTTCTTTGAGTCTTCCTTTAAAATTTCAGAATGTTATTTTCAAAGAAAATATTTTCTTTATAATTAATATTTTTTTAAAATATGTGGTTTAAAAAAGTAAAATTTTATTTTAATATAGAATTTTTAATAATATATTAGTGGAATTACAATTCATCATTTATGAAATTGATTATTTTACTAATACACAATTAGGTATATGTTTTAATAATACCATAAATTAAAAAATCCACTTACTTGTCATCATTGGATGTTAAATTTATCTTAAATATCATTATTTTTTTGGACCATGGATAAGATTACTTCCTGAAATATGTGTCATTTCTACATATGATGTTACACATTTTAATAATTTTATTAACTAGGTATTTATTATTCAAAATTTTTTCCTTATTCAATAACTTATTTTTTTTTATAAATCATATTTTTTGTGAACTAAATAGATCATTTGGTATATGAGGAATGTATTAGACTTACAACAATGAGTGGGGTTCAGAATTATATTCCCCATATATACATCAATAGGTCTTCTGATACACATCATCAAGCTATCATTAAATTTTCTTTTTATCTATTCTAGTTATTAGTTTTAAACTATCTAGAAATAGGGCCTCGATGGTATAGAAAATATGGTTTTTAAGACCATGGAATCCCATAATAAAATTTAATTTCATTGATAATTCAGTTATTATTCTCATTAAAGAAATTAATACAATGATATTACACATAAATTATTATTTTTTCATGTTATTGATTAGATATAAAGTGTATTATATTATTTAGCTTTCAATATTGGTTAACCTTTATTCACATTAGATATCATCCATTTTATTTAACAGTTCTTGATCATATTAATTTTATTCATTCCCACATGTTATGATGAATCATGTTTATGAATAATATCTACGATATAAGAGTTATTTTATGCTATATATGTTATATTTATATTTAATATATGAATCAAACATTTATCTAGTTATTCAAGACTAATAAACTATTCAGTCGTTCGTGATGCGATTCCATGTATCTAGTTCCAATGTTATAAATTAACCCCCATATCTAGTCAATTAGAGTTAGGGTTATTATAGTTGTTATCAGAGAAATTTTGGTAATATCCTTCAATACTCTATTTAAAATAGACATATATAACAAGAGAATAATGACAATATCTTAGAGTATTTTTGATATTTTCCCACTATATATATTGTATATTCTTGCTTAATATTCATAACTATTAGTCCTAATTCATTGTGTTCCATTATTTATTAATGGTGCCTAATGAAATAAATGGAATAAATACATATATGAAATGAAGGAATTTACCTTCTATGAAAACCGACACTATTGGTGACAGAACTAGTTGAATCATGAATATATTAAAAATGATAAATCAGGTTATAAAAAATAAACTAGCCCATATAGAACAACATATTTATCCATTGTGTGATTATATTATGTTGGATATCATTATGTTATACAATCCATTATAATTTACTAGAACTATTAATACATTAGTACCAGAGAAATGGATTAAATCTATCAAAATAATATTCAATAATATTTTATGTAATGAAAGAGAAAAGATTTTACTAGACGTTTAATTGTTAAAATATGATACATATCAAATCCTATTATTGACCAAAAATGCTAAAGATATTGAAAATAATATAATTTTTTTAATTTTGAACTTTTAAAGTGATTTTCTTTAAGAAATATTTCCATCAAGAAAAAGGAAATGAAATAGAGTATAAGATATTCAATTCAATGTAAAATGAAGAATAATATTTTTCAAAGAATGAGGAAAAATTTATTAGACAATATTGGAATTCCTTAATATATATAAATTATCTAGAAAGAATGAATTGAAACTTCATGGATGAGATTTATTCGACTATATGAAGGGAATAATTTTCTCATGATTTTTCATCTTTTGATGATATTATGTAACATTACCTTAAGATAGAGAATAAATTTTATATATTCAATATCTTCAATGCAAACCAAGATAAGAAAAGGTCAACTAAGCATTGGAAAAAATGAAACCAATCAATGAGTAAGAAAAAAAAGAATAAATTTCCATCATGTGATGAAAAGATACATCCTAGAAAATCAAGGTAGGGTATGGGAGTTTTTAAAATGTGTGGGTATATGGCTCATTTTTCTAATCACTCTTTGGTGATCAAGAATCCTATACTCTCCATATCTTTAAATATGAATAGAAGTGGCTTTATTAAAACCATATCCCTATGATTCAAGGGAACATACCAAAGATAATGTCAAGGGGAGAAGGCTAAGATTATTCTATTATTAATGATGAAGTGAAATGAATAATATCTTGTGTGTTTGGATTCATTAATTATATAAAATCATGTTATTAATTATATTGTTGTTATATGAATAATGGAAAAAATAATTATTGTTCTACAATATTTTTCTTTGAGGATTTTAATGCATATATTGAACATTATTGGTAACAAAGAAATGTGATACAAAAAAAAAGTGGTATTTTTTAAAATAAAAATATATTAGAAAGATATACCTTTATATATTAAAAATTTTATGTTAATACATTTTAGTTGGGATAAAATTACATTAAAAATATGAAAACACTGGTTTCCTTGGATATTTTTTTTGATTTTATGATAATGTAATTTATGATGGAGTTTACATCATTTTTTGGATTTATAGGATATATGGAATATGGATAAAGAAAATGTTAATTGTAGTTATCAGTATAATTGATAAAAAGTAATCATATTTTTTGATTGATTATTCATGCACTTCTTGATCATATATTTTTTATTTATGCATTTTTAATTGGTCATAATTATTCCAATGGTTTTTTATGTTAAACTACTTATGCTAGAGATTATGTTTAGATTTTCATATTATTTTTTAAGGATAATGTATTATTTACAATATTGGATAAAAAATATTAAAAAATATTATTTTGAAAAATAATTAGAGGCCAAATAATGACCTATAGATCTTATGATTCATTACATGGGCATCTGGATAAAACAAATTCATCTCAAATATCAATTTCTAGGTGTAAGAGATGAATTTGAATTTTATCAAAGAACAAAAAAGGATGATATTATTCTTACTAAATAAATATAAATAAATTAATATTATTTTATAAATATATTTATCTATTTATTAGAAGAACCTATCGGCTTTAGGAAAAGGAAATTTAAAAAGGATATTTGTTTACTTTTGTTGCTGAGAAATCAATTTTCTTTTAACTAATCATATATTTATTGTTTTATTTTGTTATATTTATTGTTACCAAGTTATATATCACTATTTATTTGTCCATGTGTATTATTGTTCTCTTATATTTCCATATTTTTACTTTCCTATGATTTTATCTTATTTGGAAACCTATATTCTTGGTGACCTATATACTTCCCTTTGTATTACATTTAAGAGGATGTATTATTATCCATTTTTATTATTTGGGTTCATTATTTTCAAAGTATTGATTTCAAGTTAAATTTATCATTGTGAGGATAAAATTGATAAAATAGTGATAATTTAACACCCTCAAAATTAAATATATAAATATTATATTTTATAACATACAGAGCATGCAACATTTAGCCTAGATGAACGAAAATATACTGTTAAAATTTTATTATTTAATTTAATAATTATACACATATATATATATTTAATTGAAGGGTATTAATTGTATTAACTTAATTATGAAATATATATATATATATATAGTACATACTCAAGAAATTCATTTATTTTTACTTATGATATTAGTATTAAATTTTAAATATTATTATTTTTTGTCTCAAATATAATTTTTTTATCAAAAATGATATTTATTACTTTTTTTGAAATAATATTAAAATAAATTTAAGGATATTATATAAATATTATTTTACTTAAATAATATTATATTTTAAATAAGCATATCAAAATTTTCATTGCGTGTGTTTTTTGAATTTTTCTGAAAAGATTTATTTTCCATGGAATGGTAAAACATAACCTTTTTATCAAAAATAATGTTTTTTCATCCATTTGAAATGTTTAATTTTATTTTAAAATGGATAAAAAGGAAAAATATATATGTTAAATTTTTAGTAATCCAATTGTTTTCATTGGAAATATATACATCTTAAAATTTCGTATAGAAATTTTTTATTTATAAAAATGTATTTTTTTAAAAACTATTTTTATTTATGAAAAATGATTTTAATTTTATTTATTAAATTGATAACTAATTGTTAATTATTTATATAAAATTAATATATTTTATATTCAATCAAATGTTTTAACATTCATATATTATTTTTAATATATATGGGATAATAAAAATTTATATTTATGATTAAAAACTACATGATTTAAATGGAAATTTTCATTGGATTTTTTCACACTTATTTTAAAAATGAGATTTTATAAATATTGGTATTAAATTTTATAAAATGTATTTTATCTGTGTAATAATGAGGTTTAAATTTATAAAATAGACCCCAATTAATTTTGGCAATATAAATGGTAAACTTTAAATAATTTTTCACCTCAGTAAAGGGAAAATTTTGTTAATCTAGTTAAAAACTATGTGATATGGCCATAAGTATTCATATTAATTATTATTGTCTGAAAATAATTCTACAATTATAGAATTATTAATGTTACATACTTTTAAAATGGACACATTTACCTAAAAACGACCCTTATAATATTTAAATCCAAGAATGTTACAAAATATCACTCTCTTAGTTTTAAATCCCCATTATGCCTCCAAGTAGGTAAAAAACGACGATATTACTGAAAAAAAATGGTTATTTTGATATTAATGAAATTATTTTCAAGATATATATGTATTTATAATTTTTTTAAATTATGTAATTATCATTATTTCTGGTGAAACAGTAATACAATATTTACTTAATTAATAGGAAAATAAAATTAAAGAATTTGAACATATTAAAATAAACAAAAATGGAATGAGATAGTGTGTGTAATAAATTATATATATATATATTGGGTTTTTATTAATTATTTTATTTGACTTAATATTTCAAAATTATGTATTTAATATTAAAATATATAATTAGTGTAAAAATTTACATTAATGATATTTTTCCAAAATAATATATCATTAAATTATTTAAATTTAATAAAATTATTATATTTAGACCTATAAATGTAAAATGGTATGTTATAGAATTAATATACCATATATAAGTAATTCTTCATGTTATAATAACCTTATTTACCACTTATGGTTAGAAAATATGTTATCGCAGTTAAGGTTATAAATAATTAAGCAATAGATTAATAAAAACATAAGGATTAAAATTATATCAAGACCATTATAAATTTAAATGTTTTTTATTTAAACACTATAAATTTCATATAAAATTATTGAATTTTTTAATTAATTTAGATCCGGAATATTCATATAATATTTGAATTTTTCTATGAAAATCCAAAAGTATCCATAACCTAAATTATAAGTGGGAGACCATTTATTAACTTCATTACACAACATTGAGAAATATATGGGGAGAAAAATATACATGTTAATATTATAAAAATCCTCATAAATTTTCTTTTGGTTATTTAAATGAAAAATGATCTACCCTAGGTAAATTATAGAGAGATCATATGACTTTTACTGAAGTGGAGGTAATCATCTTTACCGAGTCCTTCGAGTTTGTTCCTGCTCTACTTAGTCATAAATTATTGTACACATATAAAAATAATAACTAAGAAAACATAAATATTCTATGATTTTATTATGATTATGGTAAAAACTTAATCCACATCGTTTCCATCCTATAAAAAACAAAATTAGCATTCGTGCGTATGTACATATTATCGTTTCCACATAGCGGTGTAATTCATTTGTCATCACCACTTTACATGGATGGTTATACAAATGTAACTGAAAATTATATTATTATTTATAAGAAATATATATTATTATGTAGATATAATATCATATATACCTCCTTATGATCCAATCCTTTGGAAAATGATAACGTCGCTCATGAGTACATGTGGACTAACACCTTTATGAAGTGATGTGATCTATATTCATTTAATGTTTACAGAAATGGTAATAAATAAAGACATAATGAATATAGATATTATAAATGATATTATAATTATTCTGGGGATATTAATTATTACATAATTATATTTCATTCAATCTATCAAAAAGTGAAAACAACATTGATGCATACGTCCGAGATACTATCTTCATTTAGAGTGGAATTAATTTTTCAATAATTATCTATATGGATGATGAAATATATATATATATATATATATATAATATATAAATCATATAAATATCATGAATAAAATTATAGATATGATGGAACTATGATAATGACATAAGGATAGAGACCAGTGAATCAAAACATGATTAGAAAAAAAATAATTAACACCCAGAACATTATGATTATAATAAAATATTTTTTGAAACATATGTCATAAAATGTTATAAATTTACAATATATGAAATAAAATATTTAAATATGGTTCTTTTATATATGTATAGTAAAATTAAATTTGTTATACATTAGTTTAGATCACATATGAGACCTATCAGAACTGATGTAAGGGATTTTTTTCACAATTTACACTCCATTGACACATATTTGGTATTGTTAACATGTTTTTTCTTATCTATTGTATAAAAAACCATATTATTAAATTAAAATAATTATATATTTATTCTTGGTGGTTGAAGGTCAATTATATTTCACTCCTTTAAATAATTCTCCTATCTTCATCCAATGTTTCTTCTATTTGGAATGTTAATCAAGAAAAAAAATGATTAAAACAAAAGGTATTAATAAAAAAAAATTTAGAAAATATATTTTATCCATATACATATTTTCCCTAAAAAATATACAATAATGTTTTGAAACTTCTATAGTAACTTTTCATAAGCCATTTTTACCCATGTTTTACTTTTTACTATATTGATTAAAATTACCTTTTTTCGTTTTCCAAATTAGGCACTTTTTGAATTTTTAAAAAATGTATGGATTTTTTATTTTAATTAAATTATACAAAATTATAAAAATTTCAAGCTATTTGGATAATATTTTCCTTGATTCTCCCTTGGCATGTTCATAAGGTTATATTCTAATAAAATAATTTACTTTAAATTTTTTTTATTTTTTAATATGTGATTTGAGAAAAATTGAATGGTGATTTTATCATAAATATTTTAAAAATATTTTGATTAAATTTATATTAGTAAATGAAAAAAAATTATTTTACATATTCACCATTGGATTCATTTTTAATGGTTAAATCGTTTAAAATATAAAATTTCATGTGATCACTGAATGTTACACTTCATTGGAATATCCATATTCTTTGTATCATTGATATGATTGTTTCCAAAATCATAATAAATTTCTTCAAATTGTGTTATACTTTGAAATTATTTTATTAACTAGTTTATTTTGGTAAATTTTAATTCATTATTTAATAATGATGTTTTTTGATATGAAAAATTATTCATGAATTAAATCAGTCATTTGAAATACGATAAATGAATTTGAAAAAATGGGATGGGTGGGTCCTAGAATTATATAGCCCCTCAAATAGTAAATAAGCATCATGAGACAAATAGTTATTATATGCATTATTGGTTTTTTGGTGTCTTCCTACAACTAGTTTAAAACTGTCATTGCATAAGGCCTCGATGGTTTAAATACCATGAACTCTTTGATCATAGAACCTGATATTAATAATTCCCTTCATTGGGAATTCATTCATTATTTTATTTCATGATATTATTGCATTTATTTTCTCAATGGATTAATTTTTTTATCATGTAAATGATTAAATGAAATGTGTTTTCATTTATATACTTTTCCATAATGATTATGTGTTATTTACTCATAATAGCTTCCATTGTTTGTATGATTTACTATGCATATGATCTAGTCCATTTATTTTTATTAGTTTCCCCGTGATATAAGGAAGTATTTTGTAAATATTGTAAGGGATGAAATAATGGTTTTATGCCATGTATTTTATATTTTTAATGTAATATAGGAATCATGTGTGTATCTGGTTCTTCATGAAAACTAAACAGTTTTTCCCATAAGGAACTTATTCTTAATATATAGTACCAATATAATAATGTATCCATCGACTCTAGTCAATTGGGATTGGGGTTATTACAAAATGTACTGTATATAAACTAATATTAGATCAAATGTATATAAATCTATTAATTTAGAGGTAAATGTTTTTGTACATTTACTATTATATTTTTTAATTTTGTAAGAATGGTAACATTGAAAATGACTTTACTATAATATTAAAATGATCATTGGAATTTACAAAGACATATATTCTTATATATTTTTTATCACTTATTAACTATAGAACATTATAAAATTATGTTTGTGTATGTAAAAATTGTATTAGTGATCCAATTCGACCCGAAGTATCTTAGTTACCAAAATTATCATGGAATTGATTGTTTTAGGAAAAATTACTTTGATGTATCAAGAACAACATATAGAATATGTTATTCGGATTATCAAATAATATGACTGCAGAACCATAAATTTTTTCAAATTTAAAAAATGTGATGGAGAAACTGTAACTTTTTTAGAAAATTCTAAAAGAGGAGTAAAAGGGTTTGGTAAAGTTGGAATTTTTAACTCTAATTTTTTTTCAATAGATTTATATTTATAAGTATTAAAATTTAATTCAAATACTATATCTAAATTTATTTATTATGAAATGGAAGTTAAATTCCCAAATTATTAGTGAATTTTTTTAAGGGTGGTTATTTGTTATTTTATGATTATAGAAAGGAAATTATATATACTATTCATTTTTCAGTACTACCTATTCAACATGTCATGTTATTTAATATTATGTACTATGATAGAAATATTTGGATTAAAAAATTAGGACATATTAAATTCAAAATGGTATGTAATATATTTAATCATAATTTATTTTACAATAACCTTACATTAAGAAATAATAGCTTTATTTTTATAATGAATGCATAAAAAGGAAACCGTATAAAGTCTCTTTTATCCTATCAATTAGATAAATTCTAACACAACTTTATAATTAGTACATATGGATTTATTTGGTTAAACTTAAATTTATAGCCATATATAATGAAATATAAATTATTTATTTTTTCTTCTAGTATATATACACGGGTTTTATCTATTTCAAATAAAAATGACACATAATATTGATTTAAATTTTTTAATTAGTTCAAAATAAAAAATATATTTTAGTGTTTTCTATTCACAATTATAATATAGGTGAGTTTAATAATTTAGAATTTGAAAAAAATATGGAAATATTGTTTATTTTCATATTTATTCCACTCCTGTAACACGACAACAAAATGGTGTGGTAGAATGAAAAAATATAATCCTTTTTGATATATCTAAAACATTGTTAAGTGAATATAAATTTCCGATATATATTTATAATGAAGCTAAAATTTCTACTGGTAATATTTAAAATTGAATTATTATTATCACTTTTTTAAAGAAAAAATATTATGAATTTAAAAAAAATAAAATGGATTAATATTTTTAATTAATATTTTTTTATTGGTAATGTTTTTTTAAATTCAAAAAATTATTTAGATAAACCAAATGCTAAAAGTATTGAAGGTATTTTTCATGAATATTCTTAAAATTGTAAATTATATTGTGTTTCTAATTAATGAATTGATATTAATGAGGAATATTTCTGTTACATATCTCTGATGTTTTTTAATTCAATAGATAATTTAGATAAACCAAATGCTAAAATTGTTTAAGGTATTTTTCATGAATATTCTAAATTTTTTAAATTATATTGAGTTTATAATTAATGAATTGATATTAATGAAGAATATATCCATGAAATGTATAATGAAAATAATATAATATATTCTTTTGATTCTAATGTTTTTATGGATTATATTATATATTATAATGCTTGTGATGAAAAAAATTAATATAATTTTCAGGGGAGTATACACTATCTCTATATGATCCAAGATTGTAGAATATTTTCAAGGATAAAAGTTTTTACAATTTTATTTATGATATTTATTTTATTAGTAACTGTAGAAATTTTGTTTTATTTTTTCGTGAAAATTCTTCTTATATAATTAATTTTATTTCTAATGATGATAATTATGATTTAAGAGATGTTAAATTTATTATTTTCAACAGAATATTTTCTAAATAAATTTTTTGAAAATATGATTTTTATTTAGTTTAAATATCTATTGATAATAAAGTAATTGGAAAAATGGATATTTGGAAACAAGATATATGAATATAAATAGATTGCAGACAATAAAGTAAGTCTTTATTCCGAATGACAAAGTCATGAAAAGGTATAAGAATTAAAGAATCGTGTTCACATTTTTTCATGTTAGATGATATTATAATATTATTATCATTAACATATTTTCATGTTTTAAAATTATATCAAATGGATGTATAAAATATATTTCATAAATTTGTTATAATGGGTGATTTTTATATTTCTTAACCCCATTCTTTTGAAAATGAAAATTTTCATAATAATGTTTCTGAATTATCTAAATCACTATATTGTCTCAAATAATAATTACATGCATGGTATTAAATTATTATTATTTTTTATAATTACTAATGGTTTTAATAAATGTAATTTTGATCATAATGTTTTTATTAAAATAACATCTAGTGAAATTTTAATTGTAAAAATTTATAATGATGATAGAGTTTTTTGTTTTTCCAGGGAAATTATTTCTAATGATTTTTATGTTTTTATGTTTTCTAACATTAACATGTATTAAATTTGGGAGTTAAAATTCATTACAGGACATCATATTTATCAAATATAATATAGTATTTTTAATCAATCAAATTATAATAAATAGTTGGTTAAAAGGTTTTATCTTGATTCTTATAAGGCTATAAATACTATCAGAAGCCTCATCGTTACAGTTTGTGAAATATAGAGGGAATTTGAATAATATTCTCTCAGCTTTTATATAATGTAAAATATTGTAAATTATCCTATAAAGAGATATTGGTTAATTTTTTTTAACCACCACATTGGTCCCAAAATAGGATTTTATAGTAGGATATGAGTATGGTGGAATTTTGAAACGTTTGAAGGTTTTTATAATATTTAATAATTAATTAATTAATTATGTTTTATTCTTGCTTGTTTTTATTATAATATATTTTTTTTAGAGAATAATATTTGATTTCTGAGTTCTCGGATTAGTCCAACATGGGTTTTTTCTGTAAGTGAGGCAAAACCTTACATCAGGAATAATGGCTGACCCAGACCCCTCTTCTTCTCTCTCCCCTTTGTCTTTTTAATTTCCTTTTTAATTTTTTTATTTTTCTACTATTTTATTCATTATTTTCATTTTTTGGTATTCACACCCACTAGGGATTCCTTTTGAAAAGTGACATATAAGGGAGAGTAATGATAGAGACCAGGAAGATGGAGGGAGAGGGAGGCACCGTCGTGGAGCTTGGGTTGCGTCCAATAGTTGTGCGACTATTCAGATCACAAGTCAACCCAAATAATTAGTGGTGTATATCTAATGATAGTGATTTTTAATTTTTTCTCATTTTATAACCATTTCTATTATTTTTTTTATTTTTAATCAATTTTTTTGGATATTAGGGACCACTCATGGGTCGATAAGTTATTTTTTTTTGAGAATTAATGGGGGGGGGGGGTTGAGAGTATAATGGGATTTCTATTTGTGAAATACTCACTATATAGTGCATGGTTTTATGAAAACATGATTATTATTATTATTGTTTTGAGAGGATAATAATTGTGTGAGTAGACTCTATATACTTTATGTTAACTCTATGTAGTAGTACTTCTCAATGTGGTCGAGTACATGGGTAGGGGGACTGTTTGCGACTACACATAGTGTATTGAGTGTGAATCCCATGTAATGGTACATTGATATGTATCCATGTAGTTGGGAAGATTTACCTTTGGATAATACATTTTTTGTACTAGTATTATATGATTTAGAGTGGTACCTATCTTTGTGGCTGAGTTCATGGGTGGACACGTTATGTGAGGGGGAGTTTTTCATGCAATAGTACATGGGAAAATATCATTCTCATGTAATAGTGGAAAAGTAAACCTTAGTTGTTACCTATAAATTTAGAACTACATGAAAAATGGAGCTCTGAGATTACATTTCATTTACTCATAAGTACACATAGTGTACTTTTTCTGGAAAGAGGTTTTGGGTGTCTTTATGCCCCCGATTTAGAATATGATTTCCGAGTAGCCAATTATGATAATTTTTATGCATAGATAATAGTGGTGGGATACTATTGATATTAATATTTATTCATAATAATATATTTAAAACATGATAAATTGTTACAATATTCATTCCAAATGATTTAATGATCTTTAATAAAGAAACATGGTGACAAATATCCTAAGACAAAAGAGTGTGGAATCTTCAACAAGCATTCAACATCCATGAGAACATATCAAAATGATATTATATGATATTTAATAATATACATAAGAATTTAAATTCTTTTTTTTAGTCAATTCACTCTACCAATACTATCATAGTGGATTCATGTCACGCCACATTCCATTATTTCCAAAGTCAAGGTGCAGTCCTAAGATTGTATTATTAGATCAAATACCTTACAAAAGTAGATTCACATCCCATTATAGTAATTATTATTTCATTATATATCATTATTTACCCATTTTATTATAAGGAAATATAATTCTGGTCCCACCCATCACAAAATAAAAACAATACATATGTGTTCTATAAGATCATAAAATATTCATCATATCATCAAATCATAACAAGTGATATTGATACAAGTGTCATAATAATTTCATCTTCAACATAAAATTAATTCAATAGATATAAAAATGATGGTAAAAATGGATCATATTACTCGTAAAACATAATAAACATCAAATAAGTTTATTATCAACTTAAATACATTTAAAACATCATTACAACATTTCGTAAAGAAAGATTCAATTTAATATTAATAATTAATATATAATAAGTAAAATTCAACAAATAAAAAAGAATTTATTTCCATTAAAAAACAATATGTAATTATTTAATTAAAATATTCTTCTTTGTTGAAGGATACTTTTTTTCATGTGTACTTGAAAAAAATGCCTTTCACATTTCTAATAAAAATAAAAACTGCCTTGTTTGAAATAATTTTAATAAGGGTCCACTGGAAACATGGATAGGAATGAAAAATATTGTTCAATGTATTTTAATTAATATCCATATTATATGAAAAACATTATTGAGATATGTTTATTAAAAAATATGTACATGGATTAAAGGATTCATAACCAAAGTGAAAATCATGATCGGTTTTCCTTAAAAATATTCTTTCGATCTCTTGTGTACTTAAATATAATGAAATGAATAGAAAATATGAAATGTCTTAAAATATAAAATTAATAGGAAAATTAACATTATTTGGGAGTTAAATATCATATAAATTTATCCACATGATATTTAATAATAAGCAATCCACAAAAAATGATATTGTAACATAAAATTCATAGATCTAGCATGTCTTATTTCATAAGCACTCTAACATCATATATAATAAATTTAATTTTTGTATACATCAATATTAGATTCATATTCCAAAAAATAATACCATAAATTATTTAATTGGAAGATCTTATCACCCATTTAAAAATAATCTTTCATTATAATCAATATTTTGGGTGTTACCTACATTATTTACCTTGTATGATTTGGTCTGGTCGTTATGGTCCATGCACTTTGATCATGGTACATTACATTTTGTATTTAAAATATTTATATTAATATTATATATATTCATTAATTACTTATTTATAACAATTAATATAAATCAATTATAAAAAATTAATTACATCACTATGTGGAGATGATAATCCATTCGTATGCATGTGTAATGATTCCATTTTTCGGTGGATAGAAGGAAGAAATGGTAAATATTAAATTCACCATTTAGGAGTAATTATTATAAAAACAATATCATATATAAACATAAAATATATCATAATTACAATCCATGAATTATTCTGGTGGAAAAAGAGTCATATCACCATATGGAGGAGGTAGTCCAAACATATGCACAAGAGATACCTTCATCACCCACTAGATGAATAACACATTGTTAATTGTTCTTCCATCACAAAAATAGAATAATTTTATAATTTTTATACTATATTAATAGTTTTTAATTTAAATAATAATATCAGAGTATGTATATGAATAAATAAAATTTATTGTGTATAGTTAGGAGCTACACATCCTCTTTGAGAGACCTCATTTGAGATACTCTTAATGCCTTGAATGATTGGAAATAGAATAATAAAAAAGATCTAGGTTTAAGGGAATTATTCAATTATATTTTTGGATTGGAAATTTTAAATATATAATTATAAAATGTTTTTAAAATGGAGCAGGATATGTTTTCTTTTATGTGAGAGGATATAGATGAACACAGAATTTCATAAAGGATTTTAGTGATTTAAGGACACTTTCAAGACAAGTGACTCGAAATGGATAAGTATTCGTAATTAGGATAATATAGACTAAATATATTCCAAAAATTATATTTCTAGATTATTAGGTCAAAATACTAAACTTATCTCATTGTTTCACCCACCCACCCACCCCCTTTATAAATTTGTTTTAACCTTATCTGTGGAAACCAAATGTTACTATTTTTATGATTCACTATGATCAAAATTAAATTGAACAAATTATGTTATATTAATTATGATGATTAAAAATATGTAATACTTTTTAATATATTCAATTTCTATATGTGGTCTGATTTAATTTTAAATATGTTCTTTGAATAAAATGAAAACATATTTTTGAAAAATGAATATTTATTTATAAAAGAAAATTTAATTCCATTACTCTTTTTTTAAAACCATAAAATTAAGGTTAAAAAATTATATTGAATATAAAATCTATAAATTTATTTTAATAAATTGTTTTTATAGATATAAACTTAATCATCTATGATAACATATATTTTCTTGAATAAAAATAGTTTTTAAAAAAAATATCATTTTAAGCACATAAATTAACTTACACAAAATAAATAAAAATGGAGAATCATATGTAGATAATTATATAATATAAAATTATAAAATAATTATGTTACATTAATATAAATTTCAAATATAATGGGAAATTTACTTGAAAATAAATTATTATTTTAAAAATTTTGCATTTTTCACTATCCACAGAAAAATAAAACCTTTTGGAAAAATCCTAACAAATAACTCTATGATAATATTGACATGTTGATTTTAAACAATAGTATTAATTTTACCAAAAATTATTTCAAAAATTATATAATAGAATTATAATGTTCCCCTGAAAGAACATAATAAAAACAATTTATGAAGAAAATATATTTTGGAAGTGTAGAATGAACATTCATAAAATTGAGTACTTATTTAGTATGCATTAACCAATGAATTATAATAAATAAAACCCTTAATAAGATTTTTATAAATGATTATTATAATTTATACCTTCCAACATAATAGTTATGTTCAAATGGATTACAATGTTGTGGTTCATATAGACTATATGTTGTTTTTAATGAACTATATCAAATACATCATGTTTTAAATATAAAATATTGTGGTGTTACCAAGATATAAATATAGACACATTATCATAGAATATGAATCCCATATCTAATTAGTGATGGTGATGAAAACTTATTTCCCATCTATTAGATACAATGATGTGCTACTGAATAGATTTAAACTTCTCTTTAATTCTCTCATATAGCTCACGTACCAATGTCATTCTTTCTATTACATCACCATACAACAATGGTGTTTTACACATCGGGAGGAATATGTATTATTAAGGATCAATCATTACTTTTGAGTTAAATATATTGTTGTCATAAAGTTAAATTAATGGATGGTGTTGATCTGAACCACCATTAAAATCCAAAAAACAATCTCACAAAATATCTTCAGTGGTACCAATTATAAGGCCCCGGCCTTAAACCTTACTTAATATTGAATTAAATGAATAATTCACGTCGAGGATCTTTTCAGGTTTAGAGTTTTAGAGAATTAGAACATAACTATTACATCTCAAAAGATTACAAAGTAGTCACTTCTACTAAGTTTCCATAATAAAAAAAACTCTTAAAAAGAAACGTGTCTAGTTCCATGTTTTATATAGGATGACATTCCCTTGATCCCATCCTTGACCTTATTCCACATTAAGTCCTGTGAAAACATTTCAAAAAAATACTTGGGGTGAGCATAAAAAGCTCAGTAAGGGATACAGAAAGAATGAAAACCGTTAGTTTTTCAAACATCAAATATACCATATATACTCTATCAAAGTAATACCTTCACCTTCATGAAGTAGTAAAAACTCTTCACACAATAAAGTATCATTACATACCTTTTTGTAACCAAAGGATTACCATAAAATCCATAAAAAGAACACATAACATATATAAAGGTAACTTGGGACATAAACATACTTACGTGGAATAACTATACGGTAGACTTCCACACATATCACTTAATGGAATATCCATACGGTCAATTTCCATACATACTTAATGGAATAGCCAAACGGCCGACTTACATACCCAATGCATTGGAGGTTATAACGTAACCACCCGTCCTGGTATTCACGGCACCACCCATCATATGGTTTATAACGTAACCACCCGTTAAAATGTCCAAGTACCAGTATAAAATCATAAAACATAAAACCAATATAAAGGAATGATAACATTTCCACATTTCAATCACAATATATCATAAATATATTGACATAATAGAATCATTTTTCAAAACCATTTTCAATACCAAAATAAATAAAAGAGTATATGGTATTTATTTTATTCTAAAAACATTACGTCTTGTTGAGAAAGCCAAAGACCAAATAATACTCGCGGCGGCGGAAAAGGTCGTTGTTGCCACGTATGTTAAAAGAAACATTCCTTTTTGTCGTTTTGTAAAACTCTTCATAGAAAAAGATTCCTTTTGTATAAAAGTAAAATTCAAAAGGGGTTTATACACCGTATAAAAGAAAGTTGTGTATAAAACGAAATATGCCTCAATGAAAGGAGATTAAGACGAAATCCCTTACCTCGGGTCCGACTTGACTCGATCGTTCATTAACGTCCTGAATAATAAATTTGAGTTAATTTATACTTGATTAAGAACCTTTTTAATGTTAATTATTCCTTTTATATCACTTATTTCCATGTTATAAACATTATGTAACCATTTAAGTTAATAATGTTTGTTTTGTCAATATTTGGTTCTTAAGTAGAAAGTGGACTTCTTACAATTACATGTTGTTCATGTGGTCAAAGGTTCTTTATATCCAGAATGAAATTCCTGATTTGGATATAATATGTATCATATATATCCAGAATATACATGTATTTATAATATTACATAATCATTTAGAGGTAAGAAATGAAATGCACCGTTCATGGAGACGGTAAGCCGTACGTACGCATGAACGCTACTTTCATTTCTTTGTCATATTAATGGAATTAAAACTAAATGAGAGGTATGTATATTTAAATTCCAGAATTATATTCATCATTTAGATATATCATTACTTATATATATCCATTATATACATGTACTTTTAATAGTACATTACATTTGGGGATAAGAAATGAAATGCACCATTCATGGAGACGGTAAGCCGTACGTACGCATGAACGCTACTTTCATTTCTATCTCATACTTTAATGGAATGAAATAATAATGATATAGAGTTATATTATAATTCCAGTATAGCATCATATATAATAACTTTAAAACCATCCTTTACACGTCCCACATATGGCATTAATGAATCACATCACTTTGAGGGGGAGGTAATCCGCACTTCCTTAAATGAAGATATCGTGTTTACCCATAATGGAAACCATAAAGGTATGCCCAAAATGAAAAATACAGAAGCTTAAAGAAAAAAATAAACATATTATATATCATATATAAAAATAGTGTCATCATAATGGCCACCTTTGAAGGTGTTAAATGAGTATTGAACAATCATCGTTTCGGGAGGCAGAATTTCACCATCCACGGAAACCGTATGTTCTTTAAACATTTGATGTAGTTGTGTGAGACTGTAGCTCGAATAAATCTTATAACAACATCCTAGTATATTGAAGATACTGGTGTTGTTACAAAAGAAGTAAATAAAAATAGTTTAGAGGGTTTGAGAAGAAAAATAAAACAAATGAACAAGAGAGAATGAATTACCTTTAAAAGTGTAACTCCTTTTGATTTGACCCTAAAGGCTTCCATTGAAAAGATTATGCACAAAGGGAATCCTCTAGGATGAGGAGAGGGATGTGGAGAGAGTAAATGGGCAGGGGTTGTCTGAGCCAAAGGCTTGAGGAGTGTGTGAAATGAGGTAGAGGTGGGGGCCTTTTATAAGAGGAGAGGAGGGGCACTTTTGGAAAGTAAAGAAATATTACTTTATTTGAAAATGTGTTTCGGTTTTAAAAGTTCCCACATTGATATAATTCGTGGATAAGGTGATAAGAGTTATAAATACACTCATCCAATTGGTTTTGGACATGTTTAGTTCATAGATTTTACATTATCTTTCCATTTTATTTAAATCGTCAAATGATGATGTCATTGCTGCATCATTATTATGTCATAAATAATTTAATTTATTTAATGTCTAAAAATTATAAAACAAATACAATGATGTAGGAAATCGTTTTAGATTTCCAATGACTATTTATAATCAAAATTACGATCTTTATAACCCCATGTAAAAATGGTTTTTGTAAAACATATCATGTTTGTGCCATTTTTACATTAAATTAAATAAAAGGTATTTATGTCATTTTCCAACCAAAGTGGCTCCATGGGGTCCCCAAGTTGACCCATGGCTTGTATTGGTCGGCCATGACACATCCAATGATGGTAGGACATGTGTCTAGGTCATCTCATATTATTAAAACATTATTTTTTCCTTAAACTACACAAATTACCTCTAATCGCGAATAAAAACTTAATAAGTTACTATTCACCAAAAAATTATTTTAATCTCATTGAACAACATTTTACTTCTTAATGACAACCATGTATGTAGGATTTTTTGAAAATCAAAACACAATGATGGCAAAATTTCATTTAAACGGAAAAATCAGTTTTTATAAGTACCACTTAGTGGATTCACTATTCGTCAAAAATTGATGTTTTTCAGAAAATTACCAAAAATTCACCCTAATCTATATTTGATATTACAAATTCTAAAATGAAGTCTATTTTAAAAAATTCAAAATATATAAGTCACATTAATTAATTTAATTATTATTTCCCGCTGTCAGAGAAAATATCGTGTTTTTATGAAACAATAAGTATCAAAAGATTGACACTAGTTTAAGTCCGATTTCAAAGTGAAATTAATTCCAACGACCACTATTGGATTTAATGGTAAAAATATTTTCTAATTTCACTTTAAAACCAATTCAAAAGATAATCTAATCATATAAATAAATTAGATTAAAAGGAGGTTTTGAATTAAAATACAACATTTTACACTATTCATTAAAAAAAGAACTTTATCATAAAGGTACCAAAAAATTTACACAAAGTAAATTTTGATGTCCCGATTCTAAAGAAGAGTTATATTTGGTCCAATAGAATTTATAAGATCGATCAAAACTATATTTAATGACGGTTCTCCGTCAAAAGGTGATAAGTGGAACTTTCGTGAAAATTAGGGTATAAATGCCTAAAATTGAACTCTTTCTGTATTTTAAGCCTTTATCTTTTATTGGGTAAATGTAAAAACATTTAAAAACATATATAATCATATTTTATTTATTTCTATCCATTCCCGCCAGTACAACGGCTACTCGTTAACTAATATTTAAAATAATATTATTTTATTACTTGTGTGCAACGTAAGTTTTCAAAGAAACTCATCGTTGCGTACCGAGTACGCTATCGAACGTAGAAACCCCTTTTAATTAAAATTAATATTTAATTCATAAATATTAATAAATATGAAAATTCTTTATTCTTTATTTACCTGGTATGTCACATCCTTCCCCCCTTTTGGGAATTACGTCCTCGCAATTTTATTCACTTATCAAAATAAGTGGGGGTATTTATCCCTAATAGCATTTTCAGATTCCCACGTTGCCTCTTCAATCACATGGTTTTTCCACATAACCTTTACCTGATGAATCACCTTATTCCGTAACATCTGCTCCCTGTGGTCAAGAATCTGGACCGGTTGTTCCTCATAAGATAGGTTCTCTTCTAGCTGAACTACCTCTGGACTCAAAACATGAGATGGATTTGGCATATACATTCTCAACATTGAAACATGAAAAACATTGTGTTCCTGAGATAAACTCGGAGGTAAAGCCACCCGGTATGCAACTGATCCAACTCTCTCCAAAATTTCATATGGTCCAATAAACCTTGGACTCAGCTTTCCTTTCTTACCAAATCTCATCACACTTTTCCAAGGAGAAACCTTGAGAAAAACATGATCACCTACCTTGAAAGATAGATCCTTCCTCCGGTTATCCGCATAACTCTTCTGCCTGCTCTGAGCTGTTCTCATGTTCTTCTGAATCAACTGAACGTTTTCTGCCATCTCTTCTACCAATTCTGGTCCCATCAGCTTCCTTTCACCCACTTCATTCCAAAATGCTGGAGTTTGACACCGCTTCCCATATAATGCCTCAAATGGTGCCATCTGTATACTGGAATGAAAACTATTATTATAAGAAAACTCAACCAATGAAAGATGTTGGTCCCAACATTCCTGATAATCCATAGAACAAGCTCGTATCATATCCTCCAATGTCTGGATTGTTCGTTCTGACTGCCCATCTGATTGAGGTTGAAAAGCTGTACTAAAATTTAATTCCATACCCAACGACTTCTGAAGGCCTTTCCAAAAGTTAGATGTGAACCTGGGATCACGATCAGATACAATGGATAGAGGAACTTCATGTAAACTGACTATCTCTTTAAGATACAAACGGGAAAGTTGATCTAGAGAGAATGTATCTCATATAGAAAGGAAATGAGCAGATTTGGTCAAGCGATCAACAATAACCCAGATTGCATTATTACCTCGAGATTTCCTCGGTAATCCCACAAAAAAGTCCATGGATATGTTTTCCCATTTCCACTCTGGCACTGGTAATGGCTGAACCATCCCTTTCGGTAACTGCCGCTCTGCTTTAACTTGTTGACATGTCAAACACTTCATAGTGAAATCAGCAATGTCTCTTTTCATTCCATCCCACCAGTAATACTCCTGCAGATCTATGTACATCTTAGTACTGCCAGGATGAACTGAAAACGGGGAACTATAAGCCTCACATAACAACTCATTCTTCAACTGTGAATCACAAGGAACACATAACCTCTTCCCAAACCTCAAAACACAAACAAAAACCTATCCAAGAACTCATGGAAAATTTTATTCATAAGGTCCATGAATACAGCAGGTGCATTGGTTAACCCAAAAGGCATAACTACAAATTCATAATGGCCATATCTAGTATGGAACGCAGTCTTCGGAATGTCTGCTTCTTTTACTTTCAACTGATGGTACCCCGACCTCAAGTCAATCTTCGAAAAATACTGAGCTCCCTGGAGCTGATACCACTTCATTCGATGGCCCAACATCAGCTGAAGTTGTTGCAAAGGATTTCACCACCCCTTTCTGCTTGTAGTCTAGCTGCATTCCCCCAGTTGAGTTCTTCGTTGGACACTCGTTTTCATAATGACCCATTTCATTACACTTAAAACATCTTACCGTTGGCTTTTCATTTCTTGCTTGATCATCTTCCTTATAGTTACGAGCAATATTACCAGACTTACCACACCGAAAGCACTTACCATACTTGGATAAACATTCTCTAGGATGCATTTTACCACACTTATCACAGGATGGATATTTGGTTTTCCTACCTCCTTGCTTCTTTGATGAATTCTTCCCCTTTGCCTGCCAACTAGACCTCTTATTCTGTTGTTTGTCATAGAACACCTGATCATCGGCAAACTCCATTTCCACCTTCTCCGTACATCGAACAAGTTTTTCATAACTTTTGAACTCACGAGAAGCTAAATCCCTTAGATACTTTGGCTTTAACCCTGAGTAAAAACGGTTTATTTTACTATCAAGATCTCGTATGATGTTTGGAGCATACCTTGCCAATCGAGTGAACTTTTCTTCATAAGCAGCCATTGAATCATCCTCCTGCCTCAATTCTAGGAACTGTTTTTCCATCCTAAGACGAACCACCTTAGGAAAATATTTCTCAAGAAACATACCTTTGAATTATTCCCAGTGAAGATCCTCAATCTCATCACTATCCCTTATATTTTTCACCATCGACCACCACTGATCAGCTTCACCTTCAAAACGGTAAACAACAAGACTAACATTTTGATGTTCTGAACACCCCATGACATCAAAAATCTTCTCCAGTGCTTTAATCCACCCTTCAGCTTGCACTGGGTCAGATGATCCTCTGGATGATGGGGGATGTTGCCTCATGAAATGTTCCACCACTGACATGTTCCTCTGCGGTTGATCTGGCTGATCTCGTGCATGGATACCACCACCATTTACACCCTGATTCAACTGTGCCATCACTGCAACAAACTGTTCAGTTCTGATTCTGACCATCTCAGGTTGCTGATTTGGAAGGTTATCTTCCTCCTGATGTCGTCCCAACATAGCTTCTTTGATTCCTCTGCGGAAAACCATTCTGAACACAGAAATATCTTATGCTAAGCAACATGGTAATCTGTAAATGCTATATCATTTCAATCATTTTATAATTTAACACTTTTCTAACTCCTAATGTTGTCTAAACCGAAGTTTGATACCAACTATAAGGCCCCAGCCATAAACCTTACTTAATATTGAATTAAATGAATAATTCACGTTGAGGATCTTTTCAGGTTTAGAGTTTTAGAGAATTAGAACATAACTATTACATCTCAAAAGATTACAAAGTCGTCACTTCTACTAAGTTTCCATAATAAAAAAATACTCTTAAAAAGAAACGTGTCTAGTTCCATGTTTTATATAGGATGACATTCCCTTGATCCCATACTTGACCTTATTCCACATTAAGTCTTGTGAAAACATTTCAAAAAAAAACATGGGGTGAGCATAAAAAGCTCAGTAAGGGATACAGAAAGAATGAAAACCGTTAGTTTTTCAAACATCAAATAAACCATATATACTCTATCAAAGTAATACCTTCACCTTCATGAAGTAGTAAAAACTCTTCACTGAATAAAGTATCATTACTTACCTTTTTGTAACCAAAGGATTACCATAAAATCCATAAAAAGAACACATAACATATATAAAGGTAACTTGGGACATAAACATACTTACGTGGAATAACCATACGGTCTACTTCCACGCATATCACTTAATAGAATAGCCATACAGCCAATTTCCATACATACTTAATGGAATAGCCATATGTCCGACTTCCATACCCAATGAATTAGAGGTTATAACGTAACCACCCGTCTTGGTATTCACGGCACCACCCGTCATATGGTTTATAACGTAACCACCCGTTAAAATGTCCAAGTACCAGTATAAAATCTAAAACATAAAACCAATATAAAGGAATGATAAAATTTCAACATTTCAATCACAATATATCATAAATATATTGAAATAATAGAATCATTTTTCAAAACCATTTTCAATACCAAAATACAAAAAAGTGTATATGGTATTTATTTTATTCTAAAACATTACGGCTTGTTGAGAAAGGCAAAGACCAAATAATACTCGCGGCGGCGGAAAAGGTCGTTGTCACCGCGTTCGTTAAAAGAAACATTACTTTTTGTCGTTTTGTAAAACGCTTCGTAGAAAAAGATTCCTTTTGTATAAAAGTAAAAGTCAAAGGGGTTTATACACCGTATAAAAGAAAGTTGTGTATAAAACGAAATATGCCTCAATGAAAGGAGATTGAGACAAAGTCCCTTACCTCGGGTCGGACTTGACTCGATCGTTCTTTAACGTCCTGAATAATAAACTTGAGTTAATTTATACTTGATTAAGAACCTTTTTAAAGTTTATTATTCCTTTTATATCACTTATTTCCAAGTTATAAACATTATGTAACCATTTAAGTTAATAATGTTTGTTTTGTCAATATTTGGTTCTTAAGTAGAAAGTGGACTTCTTACAATTACATGTTGTTCGTGTGGTCAAAGGTTCTTTATATCCAGAATGAAATTCCTGATTTGGATATAATATGTATCATATATATCCAGAATATACATTTATTTATAATATTACATAATCATTTAGAGGTAAAAAATGAAATTCACGGTTCATGGAGACGGTATGCCGTACGTACGCATGAACGCTACTTTCATTTCTTTGTCATATTAATGGAATTAAAACTAACTGAGAGGTATGTATATTTTAATTCCAGAATTATATTCATAATTTAGATATATAATTAATTATATATATCCATTATATACGTGTACTTTTAATAGTACATTACATTTGGGGATAAGTAATGAAATGCACCATTCATGGAGACGGTAAGTCATACGTACGGATGAATGCTACTTTCATTTCTATCTAATACTTTAATGGAAATAAATAATAATGATATAGAGGTATATTATAATTCCAGTATAACATCATATATAATAACTTCAAATCCATCCTTTACACGTCCCACATATGGCATTAACGAATCACATCAATTTGAGGGGGCGGTAGTCCGCACTTCCTTAAAAGAAGATATCGTGTTTACCCATAATGGAAACCATAAAGGTATGCCCAAAATGAAAAATACAGAAGCTTAAAAAAAATAAACATATTATATATCATATATAAAAATAGTGTCATCATAATGGCCACCTTTTTTAGGTGTTAAATGAGTATTGAACAATCATCGTTTCGGGAGGCAGAATTTCGCCATCCACGGAAACCGTATGTTGTTTAACCATTTTATGTAGTTGTGTGAGAGTGTAGCTCAAATAAATCTTATAACAACATCCTAGTATATTTAAGATACTGGTGTTGTTACAAAAGAAGTAAATAAAAAGAGTTTAGAGGGTTGGAGAAGCAAATTAAAACAAATGAACAAGAGAGAATGAATTACCATTAAAAGTGTCACTCCTTTTGATTTGAGCCTAAAGGCTTCCATTGAAAGGATTATGCCAAAAGGGAATCCTATAGGATGAGTAGAGGGATGTGAAGAGAGTAAATGGGCAGGGGTTGTCAGAGCCAAATGCTTGAGGAGTTCGTGAAATGAGGTAGAGGTGGGGGCCTTTTATAAGAGGAGAGGAGGGGAACTTTTGGAAAGTAAATAAATATTACATTATTTGAAAATCTGTTTCGGTTTTAAAAGGTCTCAAATTGAAATAATTCGTGGAAAAGGTGTTAAGGGTTCGAAATCAACTCATCCAATTTGTTTTGGACATGTTTAGTTCATAGATGTTACATTATCTTTCCATTTTATTTAAATCGTCAAATAATGATGTCATCGCTGCATCATTATTATGTCATAAATAATTTAATTTATTTAATATCTAAAAATTATAAAAAAAAACTACTATGATGTAGGAAATCTTTTTATCTTTCAAATGACTCTTTATAATAAAAAATCAGATCTTTATAACCCCATGTAAAAATTGTTTTTGTAAAACATATCATGTTTGTGCCATTTTATACATTAACATTAAATAAAAGGTATTTATGTCATTTTCCAACCAAAGTGGCTCCATGGGGTCCCCAAGTTGACCCATGGCTTGTCTTGGTCGGCCATGACACATCCAATGATGGTAGGACATGTGTCTAGGTCATCTCATATTATTAAAACATTATTTTTACCTTAAACATCACTAATTACCTCTAATCGCGATTAAAAACTTAATAAGTTACTATTCACCAAAAAATTATTTTAATCTCATTGAACCACATTTTACTTCTTAATGACAACCATGTATGTCGGATTTTTGAAAATCAAAACACAATGATGGCAAAATTTCATTTAAACGGAAAAATCAGTTTTTATAAGTACCACTTAGTGGTTTCACTATTCATCAAAAATTGAAGTTTTTCAGAAAATTACCAAAAATTCACCCTAAGCTATATTTGATATTACGAATTAAAAAATGAAGTCTATTTTAAAAAATTAAAAATATATAAGTCACATTAATTAATTTAATTATTAATTCCCGCTGTCAGAGCAAATAGCGTGTTTTTATGAAACAATAAGTATCAAAAGATTGACACTAGTTTAAGTCCAATTTCAAAGTGAAATTAATTCCAACGACCACTATTGGATATAATGGTAAAAATATTTTCAAATTTCACTTTAAAACCAATTCAAAATATAATCTAATCATATAAATAAATTAGATTAAAAAGAGGTTTTGAATTAAAATACAACATTTTACACTATTCATTAAAAAAAGAACTTTATCAGAAAGGTACCAAAAATTTACCCAAAGTAAATTTTGATGTCCCGATTCTAAAGAAGAGTTTTATTTGGTCCAATAGAATTTATAAGATCGATCAAAACTATATTTAATGACAGTTCTCTGTCAAAAGGTGATAAGTGGACCTATCGTGAAAATTAGGGTATAAATGCCTAAAATTGAACTCTTTCCGTATTTTAAGCCTTTATCTTTTATTTGGTAAATGTAAAAACATTTAAAAACATATATAATCATATTTTAGTTATTTCTATCCATTCCCGCCAGTACAATGACTACTCGTTAACTAACATTTAAAATATTATTATTTTTTTACTTGTGTGCAAAGTAAGTTTTCAAAGAAACTCATCGTTGCGTACTGAGTACGCTATCGAACGTAGAAACCCCTTTTAATTAAAATTAATATTTAATTAGTAAATATTAATAAATATGAAAATTCTTTATTCTTTATTTACCTGGAATGTTACACCAATTTTCCTCTCAAACTAACCATATATTTGAGGATGATATGAAGTATTAAAACCCAATATAATAATCAGATAATGCTAATGTTTTCTACAGAAAATTGAGGTAAATATCATATCTCATTCAAAAATAATAATATTTGGTACTCTATAAAGCCTAAATATTTATGTAATTTATATTCTATAATGCTGATCAATAGAAAAAACATATATAATAGTAATAAAAATAATTAATTTTAAAAGTCAATCAACTAAAACTCAATTACATTCTTCCCTTTAGATGTTTTGTGGAGCCAAATGATAAAATTCATGGTAATGTTTTCCCATTTCCATTATTCTATAAGTAATGTTTTTAGCATCACAATCTAATTCAATATCGTATTAGAAACATGCTAACAAACAAAGAATTGAGGTAAATACTCTAAAATATCCCTTTTATAGTAAGCCCACCAGAAATAAACATTATGATATTTATACATACTCATATATCCAACATGAATAGATAATGGTGAAATATGAGATTTATCTGACATATTGATCTTCATATTTTCAATTTTTGAGGCACATACATAGTTTAAAGCCATTATCATGACATGCCAATAAGTATTTAACTAATAATGACTTATCACCATATTTTTTTCTATAAGATTCTCCTTCTACACCTCTTTATTAATCACATGGATATATTATTGAATTCCCCTCTATGAAATATTTGATCATCCCCCTTTTCTAACTATTTTTTGATCTACACTCTTAAGATACATATGTTTTGGATACCATTAAACTGTCATCATTCATAAAAATAATGATATTTCTAACATAGTGTTTCAGCCACCATGTTGTGCTTCCCTGGGTGGTAGTGTATTAATCATTCAAAATAATAAATTATATCCAACCACGTAATATCCAACCCATTTCTGGAGTTGAATCGGCCAAGTTTTGAGGAAGTAATTTTATCTTATTTGAGTACTTTTTGTTTGTGTTTGTAATTGTGGTGTGTACGAGTGATATTTTCAACAAAAATGAAATTTAAAACCTTGTGCACGCTTAGCGCACAGTTAGGGAAAATCTTGCACCGTAGCCCAAAAAAAGTGAAACCATGGATAGTGGTGAATTTCATGGATGGTTCATATTATTCAAGACCATGTTCCCTCTTAGGAGTAACTATGAACTCCAAATTAATAGGATCATGGTTGTTGCATGGTTAGGGAAAACCTTGTACCCCTAACAAACAAGACTTGCATGAGAAATAATTAATGCCAAAAATACCTTTAAAATTTTATTGAACCCCAAAAACACACCAATTTCAACCATCATTCATCACAGTGTCTTATTTCACATTTTTTGACCTCTCTGGACGAATTTAATTCCCTCCTAACATCTATTATTCATGAATTGATACCCAGATCAATGGATTCCTCTCTCCAAGTAAGAGAATTCGTCCACTATTCATTCTATTTCCATTTTGAGATTTAATCCACCATATTGGATAGAAATATATCTATTAGGTGATATCTAGATCAATTATTCTATATATAGAACAATATTATTATGATCTTGATTTTCATTACTCATTATTTAGGGTTTTGATCTTTAGATCTGGATCTACGTTGTTCTACCGCTCAATTATTGATGATTTCCATTGAGAGAGTTTTCTTTGAATAATTAATATAGGTGGTCTAATATAGAATTCTCGTAGTCAGTATTTTGATATTGGAATTAATTTTTTAGGATTTATATGACTCTTTGTAAATTCAAATTCCCAAATTGGTATAGTAATTGTTGGTAATTGATGAATCAATTATAATTGAAATTAATTATTAATTTGGGAGATAATTACGAGACTAAGGGGTTAATACATTTATAATATTAATTGTGAAATTAATTATTATATTTAAGGATTTGTGATTTAGATCATTAGTTAGGGGATTAATTACTAGATATTTAAATAATTGATTTTGGATAAGTAATTGATTAATTAATCATAACATATCATGTTATATAATTTCATATGATTAATGATGGATTATTTAGGAGATAAATATGTCATGAGTTGATATAATAAATAATATATTTGAAATGAAATACCGAGATTGTGATAATAACTAATTAAAAAGTGATTTAATTAATTTATCTTGAGATATGTGTTATATTGTGATGTTTTTTATTATGTGTTATTAAACAGTGAATGGTATCATGGACATTCAGTCAGGAATTATGAATGACTAAATGCTAATTAATGTATATGATATTAAATAGTGAATGGTGACATGGAAATTCAGAAAAGTATTATGAATGGAAACATGATCAATTAATTATGTGTTATTAAATAGTGAATGGTAACAAGGATATTTGGCCATGTATTAATATGATTTTTCAATAATGTGTTATTAAATAGGTAATGGTAACATGGACATTCAACCAAATATTATGAATTATTGCATGCTCAATAAATTATGTGTTAATAAATGGGTAATGGTAATGTGGACATTATACCAAGACTTATGAATTGTAACATGGAAATTCAAATGTGATTTACATTGGGGAAAGATCATACTCTTACATAGGCCAAACTATGTATTGTGGTTTAGGTGTCCTCAATAACTCGAGGGTTTATCTGGTTAAATAATGATTATTTAATAATGTGATAAACTATTTATTTATGCAATATCTATAATTATTTATATAACTCCATACAATATTGTTTACTGGATTTATTTTAGACACCATCTGTGGTGGTGAACTGAGTCATACTCACACCCTACTCATGCTGCCTAATCGATAACCAAATAGACATTATTGTTGTAAGTACTGATATGGGAAACATTCAAGTGGGGGATGGATAATTTCAGTGTATATCTTTCAAAAGGGAGCCGGAAATTTTTCAGAACCCTCTTGGCAGTTGATCGTGTCATTTTTTTGTTTTCGTTTTAGAAATTTGAGACTTATATTTTAATGTCATGTTTTCTTCTTTAGTTGGATATTATATTTTAGGTTTTGATTATCAGTATATATTATTATTTTTTATGGTTATATATATTCTTCTTATATTATTTATTATTTCTAATGGTTTATTACTCTAATCAATTAGAGTATAGTCTACCCATTAATTACTTATTATACCCTCACTACCAGTCGTCATCCTATGATGTATGGGGAGATATTCCTGAGGTCAACTGACTGACTAGCTCGAGGAACCAGTGTGTGGCACCTATGGTGGGTCATTAAAAAGTGGAATCAAACAAGTTTTATATTATTGTAATTGTATATTATGGTTTGGTAATGGAGAAAGGTGACATAGAAGAGTCGGGACTTAGAAATGAGCACATTCATGGAATTTTGAAAGTCATATGTTGTGTAAAACCCATGTACTCATTGTGATATTATTGTTATTTTTCCCATTGTTATAGTTGAATTTTATTTCACCATGAGTGATTCACATATTTTGTAATGTGGTTATTGTTTCTGAATATTTCTGAATATTTACCCATAGCCATGTAAGGCATGTGAGTTGAGTCAGCATGCATCATTCTCAACACTCAATATTATTTTCTGGCATGCATCATTATAGGAACACATAGGAAAACATGTTTTGGTAATGTTGTTGAACAAAAACTAATTTTTCTTACATGTGAAATTAAATTTAAAATAAATTGATGTTAGAGATTTTAATTTTTAATATGAAGATATAATATGAAAAATTTGGTGTCTAATTGACAAACATGATAAAATAATGAAAATACCCTTGGATTACAAACACATAAGTGTACAATGATTAAGGATTGTGATAGCGCCTTGGTTTTGACCACATGGTGAGATTTTGGGGTAACATTTTTCGGTGACTTGTTATGATTCTCCTACTATTAAAATGTGATAATTTTGTTTTGAGGGTCATAAGACATGTGTTTGGAATTATAGATATATTTTTACATGATGGGGAATATTGAGAGGATGATATAAGGAGATGGCTTGGGGTGATCTTCCAGTAGTGGAACCTGAGGCAACAGTAGTTCCGAGTGAGGATGAATGGGAGAAGATCCAAGAAAAATTTTCTTACATCATAAAATTCATGGAAAGATATCCAAACGAGATTTTAATGTTAACAAATGGCCTGATGGGTGTCTTTTAGATATAGAACCATCCAACTTTTACTAAGGATAGTGGAACTAAGATAGACGAGTTATGTGATGAGTCTACCCAGATGATACATGACCATTTAGAGACCCATACTGAGAGAATTATAATGTTGGAAACTTATATGCTACGAAGATCAGTGATGTGTTGCATGTATATTAATTCTTGAAATGTACATGCTGATAGAATACTATAGAAGAAAATTTTGGAAATAAACTTAGAGAAATTATATCTAGAGAAACTGAGGTAAGATTGGGTAGTTGAGTTCATATGGATGACTCATGGGATAATTTTTATGATGGATTTGGCTGGACACTTCACATATCTACAGTGATTTTCTCCATCATTATTATTATATCATACATCTATGTAGATACATTTTTAGGATGGAATTAAAAGTTATCTTAAGTCATAATTAAACCTCTTTAAAATAATGAATTTTTATGAGGTAGTGGATTATGATCACATTGATGACGGGAACCTAATAGAGGAATCTAGTGTCATATTGGTGGATTCATATAAATAATAATGGGGTAAAAATTTCTAGAGTATGAATTGTTATTATGACAATAATAGTCAGAGTGGTGGGAATCAGTGTACTCATATAGATTGATCAGTTGTAGAGAACCTTAATGGGGTGACCTTTAACCAATGTTTTAGGTTGGAAAATTATTAGAGGAATTTATCCCAACCTCCCATTGAGTGCTGGGATTGTGAAAATATGGAACATCTATATAGGTTATACAGAAACTGAAGAAAAATGGATTGTGATAGAGGAGATAGAGAGAACCATGGTTTAGGAATGAGACCTTATACACCATATTAGTATAGAATCTATAATTCTAATGGAAATTTGGTAGAGGTTGTGTGTGTGGTGCTTCTAGGAAGGACCTCCTATATCCAGGGAGTGGAGAAACTAAAGGGAGTCACACTGAACCACATAGAAAAAGGGTCAGAACAACTATAGGTAGCATAACACACACCTTTGGATAGTGATTATAGACCATTGATAGTGAGAGGTACTGTTCTTAAAGCTTCTACATTAGAATGTTCCTTATTAGAAACTATTTCCTCTCATTATTTATATATTCAAAACATTATAAAGGCTTTATAATGGAGGTGGAGTTTCTATGTGAGGAAATGATAATAGTTACACTATTGGGAGTACATTCTATAGACATCTGTTGGTATATAGGATGTTTTCATGAAATAAATAAGTATTGAATTCTCTATGATTTTTAAATTCTAAATATTTAAAGATTAAACCTAATTGTCTGTATATAATTTCTATTTTTATACCAATCCCAATCGTATTTTTAACATAAGAGAGTGACTTTCACAGCTCTTAAGGGCTTAAGATAGAGTCATAATCGGGTGTGGGATATCCATGCAGGCTGAGCAGGGATGATTACTCAGCAAATGAGAAACCTAACAACCCACGTTCTTAGTTTATTTCAAGATAAAGGTGGTGTGATGGATGTTATCATTCCACCCATAGTAGAACAATATCGTGATGTTTTTTCTAAATACTTCTCATGGATTCTACCCGAGAGAGGTGTGGAATTTACTATCGAACTGATTCTAGAAGTTGAGACAATTATTATTCCACTATACAGAGTATAATTGATTGAGCTTAAAGATCTCAAGAGTCATATGGAGGAGTTGAAAGATACGATGTTTTATTAGACTGAGTATATTGCCTTGGTGTTCTTCGGTGTTGTTTAAAAAGAGGTAAGATATGAATCCACTTTTGTGTATTGACTACCGAATGTAGAATTAGAGTACTTTGAATATCTAGTATCTTCTTCCACATATGAATGATATATTTTTTACCATTTTAGAGGATATTTTGTATTCTTGATGATCGACCTGAGTTCGGGGTATCATCTTCTATGATTTTAGAATTCGGATATATTGAGGAATGCTTTCAAAAGATTATATGGACATTATGAGTATGTCATAATGTTGTTTGGGTTGGAAACCCCACTAGCAGTATTTATGTCCTTGATGAGCAGAATCACCCACCCTTCCAATATCAATTTATTTTATTATTCATGATGAGATATTAGTGTACTCCAAGTATAATGATGATCAAGAACAACATCTTAACATAGTCATTATTTCACTAAGATAAAATATTATATATTTTAATCTGTCTATGTTACAATTTTGGATTGATCTAGTCCACTTAATAGGACACGCCATCTAGGAGGAAGGTGTGTCAGTGGACAAAGATAAGTTTCACACAATGAATTCTTAGAATAATCCCAAGAATATATTTTATATTTGTATCTTTCATGAGTTAGATATAAATTATTGGAGATTAATACAAGGATTATTCTATTTGGCAGTACCACATTACATGTTATACAAAATGGTGATAATTTATGATTGGTCAGAGGAATGAAATAAGGCCTTCCAGGAGTTGAAGAAGTGTTGGAAATCATATCTGTTCATGGTCCTTCGCACACCATGTGAGGGGTATATAGTATATTTTCATGCTTATGGGATCGTATGTAGAGCAGTTTTGGTGTAGGTAGTTCATGTTTTGGCATAAGGGTCTCATTCTTTAATACCACATGAATGAAACTACCCTAAGCATGAACTTGAATTGGAAGCAGTGCATTCTGATCTAATGTTTTGAAAGAATTATCTATTGGGATATATGTTTACAATGTTTACTGAACCTAAGAGGTTAAGGTATAACTTTTCATAGTGATATTGGAAGATCTAGAAGTGGTGTCGGGTGTACTATATACCATCATTTGATTTTGACCTATAATATTTTCTCGAGAGAGGAAACAATGGGGATGGATCATTGATTAGAAAAACAAATGCTCATATAGTTTTGGGGTCTAGTGTTGAATGGAATATGATTAGTTTTCTGGCTGAGATACAGGTGGAGGTTTAATGGAATCAGGAAAAGATAAATCTAGTATTTAATTTAGTGGAGTCTTCCCTTTGGGTCTTGATTAGTGATTGACATTATGAAAACTTGGAGTATTTAACCATGAGGTTAATACATGAAGGTTTGGAGTCACCATAAATTTTTTTAATAGATGAAAACAAGATAATATATGTAATAAATATGGTTGTTTTTTGTGATGATAAGTATGAGAGAAGATCTAATGTGTGAATGATAGGCCATGATGTTGGTAGAACATGCACGGGTAACCAAATTCTAACATGAACTTTGATGACATTTTTGGTAGAAATTCAGGATAAGGATATAGATGTGTTTTCGAAATGATGTTACACCTTCTAGAAGGTATAAGTATAGAATCACTGACCTGGAGTTTTTTGTAGCTATTTTATATTCCATAGTGGAAGTGGGATGACAAGACAATGGAATTTTTCATGCGTCTCCCAAAGATTCCCAAGAGGAAGGATGATATCTTGGATGTAATGGATTGTCTGATGAATGTATCTCATTTCTTACCTATACGGGAGACATTCTCAGTGGAGTGGATGAGACATTTATATGTTTGGGGGATTGTACATCTACATGGTGGGCCATATACTACAGTTTCAGATCATGACTCACGCTCATGTTCAAACATTTATATGATATTCCAAAAGGTTCTCACTACATAGGTATTATAGAGTACGTATTTCCACCCACATAAAGATGGTTCGTCAGTGTGTATTATAATAGTTCTTGAGGACATGTTGTGGGAATTTTTTCTTGTCTTTTGTGGGACTTGAGTGAAGCACTTGTCTTCACTAGAGTTTCTTATAACAATAGTTATCATCAAAATATAAATATGGAACCATACAAGGATATTTATGTTAGGGAATGAAGATCACCACTATGCAGTACGGGGGCTAGTGATTCATAGGTTTTGGGACCGAGTCTCACGTTGGAGACATCAAACAAGGTTTAGCTATTTCGGATGTTTATGGAAACGGATCATAGTAGACAATGGTAATATTTCAAAAGATGTTAATAACCCCTAGATTTTTAGAGGTTGGTCATGTATTCCTTCTAGTGTTACCTAGGTTTCTTCACCATGTAATAATGATATTGGGAAAGTTGGCACCCAGGTTTGTTGGAATGTTTGACGTTGTTGAGAGAATTGGGATGGTGGAGTTTCAATGGGATCTTCCAAAAATTACACCATTATGAATGATGTTTTCCATGTATCGGAACATCAATAGTATCACCCCGACCCTTCTCAACTGACCAATGTGGATGTAGTTGATCGTAAGGTATATGCATCATTTTAGGACCATCTAATACATGTATTGGATTATATTGAGAATGTGTTACAGGGAATTATCGTGATGATAGTTTGTGAATTGTTGAAATATGCGCATTTATAGGATGAACCAAGGGAAATATAAGAAGATATATGGGATTAATGGCTTGATATTTTTTCCTCAAAATAATAAATATGACTGCAATTGAAACTCAAGGATGATCTGTTATAAGGTGGGAAGATTGTAAGATCTCAACCTTTTTTGGAGTTGACTTAGTTTGGTTTTCAGGTACTCTTTTGTCCAAATTTCATTAGAATTTGTTTGGGTTATAACTCGAAGTGTGTTTTCATTGAACATTGATAAAAAGGATTAAAATGATCTTCATAATGGTTGGTGCATGGTTAGGGTAAAACAATAACCCCATCCTAACAAACCGTGCATGCCATAAATGTGGGGAATTGATTCATTAAAAAATAGTTTTCCAAGCCATGATAGTTATTACAAGTAACTATGAACCCCTATAATAAGAGGAACATAGTTGTTGAAATTTTTTTGAAAACTCACCAATTTCAATTTAAATTTGATCCTAGGACCTCCATTATATTTTTGGAGAAATTCAAATAAATTTTAGGACTTCCATACATCATTTATTTGTGAATCATAGCTAAAATCAATGGTCTCTTCTCTCCTGGTATGTGAATTCTTACCCTATTATTCCCCAGTCCTTTCTATTTCCCATCAAATATGTAATAAAATTTATTAGATATATCTATATATATTTAGTTACATATAGATCAATGATTATAGAACAAGATCTACATTTGAATTATCATGATTTTATTTAGTCTTTCTTTAGTGTTTTAAAATTTGGAACTAGATCTACATCATTCTGCTGCACAATTTATGGGGGTTTCTATTGGGTGATTATTCATGCATGAATTGAGGCGTGTTGTATAATATATAGTTCTGATTTTCTATATTTTGATACCTGTATGCGAGATTCAGGATTACAATAATTCATTAACAATTTGAATTATTAAATTACATTAGTTAATGTGTCTAATGGATTAATTGGATTATTAATGAAATTGAAGATTAATTTGGGAATTAATTAAGATATTAAGGGTTTTTTTCATCTTGATATTTTATTGGGGAATTAATTAAATGATTTATGTATTTGTGATTAATTATGGAATATTGAGATAATTGGTTTGAGAAAATTAATTGATGAATTAATTATTTGATATCATGATATATGATTTCTACTGATTAATGGTATATTAATAAAGAGATATTGATGTCATGAGTTGAGATAATTAATTATAGATTAATTATGAGGTATTGAAATTGTGATTATGATTAATTATTTGATGAATAAATTAATGTTTTTTAAGATATGTGTGATATTGTGAGGTTTTTTATTATGTGTTATTAAATGATAATTGGTAACATGCACATTTGGCCTATAAATTTGAATGGTAACATGCTAGTTCAATTATTTTTTAATAAATGGTGAATGGTAAAATGGAAACTCGTCTATGTATTATTAATAGTAACATGTTCATTCAATTATGTGTTATTAAATGGGGAATAGTAACATGGAAATTCACCAATGTATTATGAATTGTAACATGATCAATAAATTATATGTTAATAAACAATGAGTAGTTATATTGGGATTTATTCCAATAATTCTGAATAGTAACATGGACATTCAAATTTCATATACCTTTGGGATAGATTATACTCTTCAATGGTTTTAAGTAGGTATTTAGGTTTATGTGTCCTTGGGAACCCGAATGATTATGTGGTTAAATACAGAATATTTAATTATTTGATAAACTATTTATTTATCCATTGTTGTTAATTTTTTATATAAGTATATACCCTATTGTAGATTGGAATGTTTTAAGACACCATTGGTGGAGGTATAACAAGTTGTACTCAAATAGTACTCATGCATTCTAATCAATACACAAATAGAATTTATTACTTTAGGACATGTTAATGGTAAATTATGTGTGTTAGATGGTTGATTTGTGGATTTATCTAGGATAAGGGAACCAGATGTGGTCCCATTCCTTCTTGGGTGTCATCGGTATCTTTATATTTAGTTTTCATGTTATTCAAATGAAATTTATATTAGCATGTCATGTTTTCTTCTTTAGATGGATATTTTATGTCCTAAAATTATTATCTTGAGATATTGTTATTTATATTGTAATATATATATGGTTTTGATATTATTTATTATACTCACTAGTATTTTACTCATATAAAATAGGGTTTAGTCTTCCCATGAATGGAATATTGAACCCTTGATACTCGTTGGGAGCCTCTCGTGTACAAGGATGCATGCATCAGATTATGTGACCGAACAGCTTGGGGAACCAGCATGTGGAACTCGATTCTAGATGTTATAAACAATACCCATTGAAACATATTCAATTATTTATATGTGAATATAAACTCTAACATTTTATAAATCATATATCTGAAAATCATTACCTATATAGATAATGCCTCAATTTTTTCAATGGAAAACATATCATTACTATATCAAAATCATTATTTGTTAGTTTTGATCATGTATATTCAATTATCATGAAGAATATGCTTCCACGATATCATTATAGACGAGTATGCATCCCAATACCTTTTTTGACGCATCAATATATAACACACGACCTTCTCCACAACAGGATAGTCTAATTATACACGCATTTACCAAAATTTATATTAGTTCAATGAAATTTTCATCACATCCATTAATCTACGTTAACATTGATCCATTCCATATCATCTTTTAATTATTTTAGTTATTCATCAAAAATTCATTTGTAGTTTCTTACAAAGCTAATAAAATAGCTAGTCCCAGATAGTATGGTTGGTCTGGTTCGTATCTCAATAAATTCAATCATTGAATGATCCAATAATATAGCTTCTATAGAGATTATATGCCCCATGAATAAATCTTCAAAAATTAAAAATTAAACCCTATTAAACTGGCCATTAAAGATATTATTCCCCGTGGTCTCTAGAACAATCCTTAAATAACGGTCACGTTCTTTCATACACCTTAAATTTATAAAAATATAATCCAAAAATACTACAAAAATATGAACGTGTTTATCTCAAAATGCTATTTTAATTAGATCCACGATGATTTTTGGGGAATTGGTTACTCTAAATGAAAAAAAAAACATATTCCAGATGAGAATACATCATAAAAATTATTTTCTTTAGTATATCATGCTTTTTAACCCTAAATTGATGATATAAATATGAATGATAAATCTTGGAAATGAATTGATCTCCTTTAATTGAGCAAGTAAATAATTAATTAAAATATGGTATAGGATACAAATTCTTAATAGAAATCTTTTTGAGTTATTTAGTATCATTGTAAAGGAACATTGACCAATTATTATTCTTAAAGAGAACTGGTTCTATATCAACCATGGATTTCATTATATTTTCTGTTTAAATGGAAGATATTATAAATACTATATTTCACACCAAAAATCATACTATAATAAAATAAAATCCTTGATTTATTTTGAATATTAAATATTCATGTTAAAACTAATTGGTTAAATTGTTTTTTATAAATTGGTTTAACAATATAAAAAATCGGTAAAGAATTCAAGATTATTTATCATAAACATAGATTTTATGTGGAGGATTTAATGTTTTTGTAGTTGATATTATTATCATATCAACATTTATATTTTACCTATAGAATCGAATGATTATATCAATATAATATCCATTTTAAACATAAAATATTTTATTTTCCCTTCCTATATTTAAACGAACCTATATCAATTCATTATATAAATATATATAATAATATTATCAACCATTTGATATATATATATATCTATATTTTTAGAAAATAAACCACATTAATGAATAGTTGTCATTAAAAAAATTTTTATAATCAAAATATACACTATTCCATTATATTTTGTGATTTTATTTAAATATTGATTTCCAAAAAATTTTAATTTTAATTTTAAAATAATAAAATCATTTTTTAGGATTTTTTGTTCCTATTAATATCAGATAAATATTGGATGTTTCTTCTAAAATAATTTTTTTTAGCTAAATAGTTAAAAAATATAATTTGTTAGAATATCGTGAATTTTGTAACATCACATGGATATAATAACATCATAAAATTCATGAATAAATTTTCTTGACAAAATATATGTGTTTTATGTTAAATTACATATTTTTAAATATCATGTTTTAGTTTAAAACAAATATTTGATATTTTAAAACATAATAAATAATTTTTAAAAATTATTTTATTAAAATTATAAATAATATCTAAACATTGGTTTTTGTCAATTGAATAAAATGATATTTATATTAAATTAATGACAGATGAGACCAAATCACCTAATAAGGTTCTGTCTATTTTTAGGAATAAATATTGTGTTACCTTGGGTAAATATTAGTTAATCTAGTAAAAAAATTAATTTTCAAAGAATGATATTTTCTTAATTATAATTTACTTTTGAAATTAAATTATTATATAATTTAAACTCCAATATAATTTTTAAAAATAATAAAAATTCAGTTAACTCTAATTTAATTGGTAATAAATTCTATATTATCCAAAAAACACTGAATGATTAAAATGATTTTTTTTTTTGAAAAAAGAGATTATAAACATACTTATATTTTCATTTAAATGTTACATTTATACAGTTTAAAAATGATTGAGAAAAAATGATGCCAAAATTCATATCTGTTATGTAGAAATATTGTAGTAACCTTATATTTATATTTTAAGTAATGAATAAATTTTCATGAATAAAAATTTAATTACGAATAATATGTGTTGAAAAAAAATCTATGGCTTCTGGAATTATACAAAATAATCATGAACTTTAGACTTATATAAATATTTTTTTTCTATTTAATATCTATACTATATGAATTGAAAACATTCTTCCACCTAACTCACCTAACATTAATTCCTTTCCATTCTTACCTTGTACCATTATATTTAATAGAAAATTCTATCTTCCTCTATTATAAAAGCGGGCCACTTCCACTATTTCAATACTTCACTCAATTATCAAACCATCTTTCAATCCCAGTCATAATATACTCTACATAATGTTGTTTACTCACCATAATTTCCCTCTTCACCAAATATTATCCTATGTCTTTAAAATTTAAGGCCCTCGTCAAGTGGAAGTTCAATATCTCAATGTAGGTATCACATATTTCATTACATTTTTATTTCATTTTGTTACTAAAACAAATATAACCATAGTATCAAAACAACATCATAAATAATATTTCTTTGGATATATTATTATATATTCTCTTTTAATAACTATCAAATATAAGAATCATCATTATTTTTTGTGCGTGGATTACTATCTCCATGAAGAAACACTTCTCTTTTTTTCTTCACCCCACATAATGGAAGGTCTTAATGATGTTATTGATTAATTTATTTATTTTATGTTATTTATTTATTATTCTTATAATATCACTAACTATCCACATCCACCCATATAATTTGTTCAGTAATGTAAATTTTTATTCTATGTTATGTGCACTATTGCCTCCATGTAAAATCATTCTATTATTTCATTTTGTTTTTCATTATTTATCAAAATATAATAAATTATATTTAAAAATAATAAATATTTAAAAATTATTTCATTGTTATTATTTTTTAAAGAAAATATGTCAAAAGAAAAACCTCTTTAGCCATACTCAATAATTTAGTTAAAGCGTATTTGAGATTCGGTGGGTTTGATCTTTAATATGAAAATTGATAAGAAAATCATATCTTTTATGATAATAAAAAATTAAATTATAGTATTATATAATATAGATATGTAGATAATTAGTTTCTATTTGTTCTATAAATGATAATGAAATATTTTACTCAATAATGAAATGGAACCCATCAATGGTAGAAAATAAATAAAAAATTTTAATTATTAATTTAATTTTATAGGATATAAATTAAACTAAAAATGTATGTCCATTTAAAAAAATTAATATTAATAATTCATCCGTTATAATAAAAATAATGATATTTAAATGATTATATTTTGAATATGAATGAACCCTACACCCATCCTATGAAACCATTATAATTTTCTAGAACAATAAACACACAGTTTGTGAAAATAGAGAAAATCTAACTAATATAAATGTAGATAATGATTAAAAATGAAAATTTTATATATTTTTATGTCTAAATATGGTTTTGAAGTAGAATATTACTATAATTTTTATTATTTTATATAAGGTTACAGTGGATACAACTAATCTGAGAAATAGGGTAAGATTTTCTTAGTCAAAAATTTTAATCCCTTTAGAAATATTTATAATATACACCCTGTTTTATTTTTGTGGTGTAAATAATTGAAATATTTAATTTTTTATCAAAATTTCATTAATTTTTCTTATTTAAAATGTTTTCTTCACTGCCATTTTTAAATGGTTTTGGATACAAAAAATAAAAATTTTATAAGGGTTTTCAACAACTCAATTTCTAATTCATTGGTTAGTAACAATTATTATATGAATATACTTTTCAATCATTCATTGATCCTACCCTTACCCAATTTTAGTAGGTATTTCATTTTATTATATGGTAAAATTTATTCCCATTATAAATTCCTTTAGACATGTTTATAATATACACCCCGCATCCATCCCTATAATGTTCCCTATAATTTGAGATAGGAATAGAGTTTAACTTATTTTATTCTCATAATTATCATACCAATTTTCAAAATTTATAATTAATACTATTTTTGCAATGTCAGTAATGGTATTTCAAAACATTAAAGAAAATTATTTTTCATCATTAAAAAATAAAATATTTTATCAATCACTACACATTTTTTATTAACAGGAATATATTTTTAAGGATGTATTATTTTGAATATTTATAATAATTATTTCAGAAGTATTTTATTTACCTCTTCAAAATAATTGAATGTAATTTTCACTTCATCGTTTATAACAGAGTTTGAATCTTATTTTTATCAAAAATTTTAAATGATGAAGTGATTTTTTTATAATCTTATATAATTTATTTTTATATAATACCTTTAAAAAATTAGGTTTTTATTTTCTTTTATGTATATGTATTTTGATGTTTTTGGAATGTTTATGAAAACATTTCTTTTTTCAATGTGCTTAATATACTATATTTATGAATGATTTTAAGTGGGAAATAAATTTAAGGATGATGATGGGTACGAAACTATATAACCCTTAAGATCTCAGTATAATTTAATATCTCATGAGATATTCTGATATTGATATAATCATTTTTTTCACAAATTCATGGAAATGATTGATTTTCTCACATTTTTCATCATAGATGTAAAAAACGTGTTCACATAAGCCTATGAATGATGGATTTTATCACGCACAGTTTCTTCTAAATATTGTTTTTCAAAATATTTAATTTATTCCACATTTTGTGATAAATTTTAAAGATGCATTTAATTTCGATAAAATTCCATGTTTTTATGTCTATACATTGTTTTAATGTATTTTTCATTTTTAGACTGTGCAAAAAAATGATTATTGATATGTTTTTAACCATGTAATATATTTCAGTATTCTTTACCAATATTATTATGAACATATAGTTTTTGTACATATTTTTATGATCAATTTTTATGATATTTAATCTTTCCTCATGTTATCATTCATGTTTAGGATCTATTACATAATGATACATTTTTTACATAACTCATCACTTAAGGTCACCCCTTTCTTATGTGTCTATTCTCAAGGATTTTAATATGATTATATAACGTGAGGTGTCTAGAATATTTTCTTAAGGATCAAAATTGTGGAGAAAGTTTTATAAAATAAGATGCTAATATATCTTATCTCGAGAAATTAACCCTTTCATTCATTATGTAACGCCCTGACCCCAGTTACCCAGAGTCGGTGCATTATTACATAACATTGTCATGATCACAAGAAAGACCAAATCTTGAAAGACATATTGGTTTAGTAGCCTTGGAAACACTAGATATATTCATAAAGTTTTACATTACATCAAGAAGTGAAAAACTAAAACAACAACATATTATCTCCATAATCCACACTATTATCCCCTCATAATATCCCTATAGGTCATTCATAATTTACTTCTTCACATCCTGGGAAAAATAAAACATATAAAAGGGGTGAGCTCAAATGCCCAATAATGATAAATATATAGCAAAATTTTTCATAAATAAGAATAAACATATAAGGCAGTGTATAACTAAAACAAAAGCCTTTTAAACTTGATCTTCAACATAGTATGGCAAAATGAAATGAAATAATGCCATTTACATATTCACATGGATATTATACTAATCAAATAATCACATGGAATATCAATAACTGCTTTCATAATGATGGAATGCATATTTCCAGACTATCATAACCATATATCCAAGGCCTCGTGCCAAGACTACAAATAAGATTTTGTCAAGGCCTTGTGCCAAGACACTAGTTTGTATCATGATACCTTCCGATGCATCGAGGAGCTATAGCGGGCTCCACCTGTCACATATTAAGTCCAATGCATTCCCATATGAAAAGGTATAAACATAACATAAACATTCGTATTAAAACTAGCATATGAAATGTAAATACTTCATCCATAAACCATGAATGGTATAAAAATAACACATCCACGTTCAAACAGATCACCAAACCTTCAATAAAATATATAAGTTCTGTTTCATAATAAATCAACTTCAAATAAGCATAAAATTCATCAAGGGATGTTGACATAGATGAAATCAAAACTCTTTTTAGAGAAATATCTCTTTCTATTTTGAAATCATTTAAGAGTAATATATTTATAAAATAAAACATTTTCTTTGAAAATATTCATATAATCTTGTAAGGGAAGCTTCGACGATTTTATAACGGCTGAATATAGCTGCACCCGCCGTATAAGTTAAAAAAACATTCTTACCTTAATTTTGTCGAAAAGGTTAAAAAGCACCTTGTTTGGAAAACGACAGAATGATTCCTTTATAAACCTCTTATAAAAAGTCAAAAAAGGGTATAAATGACTTTAACCCATATTCTAGTGAATAGTAAAAATGTTTTGAAATTCATTTTTAAGAAACATGGATTTGGATGATAAAGAGATCCCATTAGATTATTACATATAAACAACCTCGGATAATGAAGAGATTGAGAAATAAACCCATACCTTGTACTTTTACTTGGATGGTGGAAGGTTAAACTCCTGTATAATAGTGAAATAATTGTTATTAAATTATACATGAATCATATACATTAATATGATATCATATATGATCTTTTATCATTGATTTGTTAATAATATCTTAGTATTATCGTTGTTTCGGGTGTTAACTTACTTGTTTTCTTTTATATGTTTTGTTACATAAGCCATGTTTGTCATGGATAGGTTGTATCTTATTCATATCCAGAATGATATCATGTCCTTAAACATTATTTTTAAATCATCAAATGATAATTATACTTGAATGGATACGATGGAGAATGAATCTCATCGCATTCGTGGAGACGGTAGTCCGTACGTACGCAAAAGCGACAATATCATTATATTGATATTAAAATAATATATAATTGGATGTTATATCATATATAAATAATAATTATCATGTTATATTTATTATTTACAAGAGTTACACAACATTATTATACCCGTCCAAATAATATTTTATTGAATAACAATTACACGACGACGTGGAGACGGTAAGCCGTACGTACGCACGTATGGTGACATGTTATTAAAAGGATGGATAGAATGCTGAATATGGTTGTACCATATTTATAATAACATCATAGTATATATAAGATACTAGAGTTATTATTTTATAATGGTAATAACAAAGAAAGAAGAAGTGGAAGAAGAAAGGAACATGGAAAAGGGTGGTGAAATCATTACCTCTTCTTCGAGTTCTTCCTTTTGATTTGATCAAAAGGGCTCATAGGATGGCTTTCTGACTAAAGTAAGGCCTATATAATTAAGTGAGGGAATTTGGGAGAGTATTTGGGCATAGTTTTTCCGAGTCAAAACTCTTTTAAGGTGTGAGTTAATGAGAAGGGAGAGTGTCCTTTTATAAGAGGGGTGAGGGACACCATTGGAAAAGCTAGAAATATTATTTTATAATAAATTCATATTCGGTTTCTAATGGCTCCAAAGTCGATTATTTGAAGTTTATGGTGGGTATAGGTCGAAAACCACACAAACAATATAATTTAGATAGGTTTGGGTTAATATATTAACCTTATCATTAAGTATTAACACTTAGTTAATTAGTTTCACTTTTACAATGTCTCTTTGTATTTTTCTATTATATGGTTAATAAACTTACTACATACATCCAAGAGTCCCTCAAGTGGTCCATTAATGATACACCTATTATGATATAAGTCTCTTGGCCGAACTTTATATTTTTATAAATTTAATATCAATTAATAATATAATATTTGTTTTAAAAACGTATTTATGTCAATTTTGACACTATTCAATAATTGATTTTTGTAAAAATCATAACAGAATGATTACTTCGAAAAAATCCAATTAAATAATTCCTAATATGTTATATTATCCTATAAAATTAGTTTAATCCATTAAAAGTCTCAAATAATATTTATTTTGGTATTTATAATATCAATTATTTTAATTTTTCACTATTATGGTAATTACTACATCAACATTGTGTTACAAATAAATTAAATTATTTAATATCTAAAAACTATAAATAAAATATAATTATTTAGGAAATCTTTTTTGCTTTATAATGAATATTTACAATAGAATATAGCTTATGTATAACTTTATATTAAAAATTCTTTAGTAAATAAACTGTGATTTTAAATCCTTTAACTCTTCTTTGAATTAAATAATAATAAATGTCCTAATCTAATCCAAGTGGACCTAAATGATAATATTTTATTCCTAAGGTTTTTTTGGTCGAGATACACTTGTAAAATAGACTTAGGACATGTGATAGGGTAATATTAATATCATTTTTACCCTTAATTACCCTATTTATTTTTAACCGTGGTAAATAAAAGTATAGAGTTACTATTCACCAAAAATTATTTTCATCTCATTGAAGCACATTTTACTCCTTGATATTAATTGTGTGTCTCGGATTTTCGAAATTCCAATCATAGAAGCGGTAAAATTTTGTTTTATGAAAAATTCAGTTTTTTAACTACCACTTAGTACTTTCACTATTCATCAAAAATTGAAAATTTTCAGAACAATGCCAAAATTTCACCCTAAGCTATAATTGATATTCTGAATTCAAAAATGATATCTATTTTACAAAATTCCAAACATAAAATTTTCATTATTTATTTTTATAATTAACTCTTGATGTTACAACAAATAGCATGTTTTTAAGAAACAAAATATATCAAAAAATTAACACTTGTTTATGTCTGGTTTAAATGTGAAATTACATCCATTGACCAAAATTTTATTAAATGGTAAAAATAAATTCTAAATATACTTTAAAACCACTCAAATTAATAATTTATCACTATTAATTATTTCAACTAAAAAATTTGTTTTTAATTATAATTTAGTAATTTTTATTATTCATCAAAATATGAAAGTTATCTGAAAAGTACCAAAATTTCACCCTAATCTAATTTCGATATTATAAATAAAAAAATGAAGTCCATTTAGAAAGATATAATTTATAAAATTTAATAAAGTAGGTATTACTATCCATAACGGCTAGTTTTATTGGTTGTGGCGTGTTAGATTCTCGAAGTTGTGTACAATGCACGCCATTGAATTATTCAAAGGGAAACGTACCGTGGAAGCATGGGATGTTTCATGGTAAATTTTTGATGTCCCCAATCTAAAAAGTAAATTTATTTAGTCAAATTGAATATATAAAAGTTTAAAATATTGGATTTAAAAAGGTTTCACTATTAAAAGTTTGTAAAAGTGCAATAATAAAAATGAATTTGTTCTTACATTATGTCTAAGAAACTCATAATATGGATTCTAAAATTATAAGGATTGTATAAAGTTTAAAATTTAGTTAATACTATTCATAACCTCTTTTAAATGGCTTTTTTGGTAAGTCATAGTGTGTTTGAACTCAGTGTTGCGTGTAGTGCAAGTTATTGAATTATTTTGGAGAAATAACACACTATGAAATATTGGGGTGTTACACATTGGGTTCTGTAACTTTTTTTGAGGTATAATATTTAAAACAATATATTATTATACAATTTTTGTTTATTATAGAATTTGTCTCTATATTAGGTATCATTGGAGGGTTTAGGTATTGTGGATAATATTTTTGAGATTTTTTTAGTTATTTATGGATATTATTTTAGGATTTTTCTTGGATTAGTTTAGATAGCCTAAGTGAAATGTCTAGTGTTGAGTCTATATATATAATGATATCTGGATATATTAGTGAATCTTTTGAGTATATGAAATTACCTAGAAATAAATAAATTTTTTGATACTAGAAGTGGATGAGGTTGTGGTATATATGCACCTATGGATTATCACCATTAATATTTCTGGATGATCATTGACTTGATCATCACCCTGATGCATGATGATTGGACCTAATAATGCACTCCTGGGTTGACAGTCCTTATGGATATGATTAGGTTCATCAATTTCTAAATAAAAAAACTCTATGAAGGCTTTATTTTATATTTTAATTTGGGGGAGTTTATTGAGGAACCTAAGATAACCCAACTTAATGTAACCTAGGGAAAACTAATATTGACATAGTTAGATATAAAGGAACAATTGTCCAAAGATATAATGAAAAATGAAAATAAATTTTATGTTTGATGTATTTTTATTATAATTACTATATATTTTTTCACTCATGTGAATCCTTTTTTATTTTGATTATGGATGGAAGGAAGAGGAACCGAGTTAACTTTGGGAATCAAAAACAATGCAGTAATTTCCTCAACAATAAGTAGATTGGAATCTGAGATATACTAAAATCCCTTGTGATTATGTCAAACTAATAGTCTAAATGCATTTTAAGCTATGTAATGATAGTTAAAATGAGGGTACCAATGAAGAGAATGATTGTGTGTTGTAAAAATTCAGTAAATGAGGTTTTTTAAATAAAATATATTATAACTCATATATGTAAAAAATGACGGGATAATCATCATGTAAAATACATTAAGATGACTTGAGGATTATTTAAATATCAAAAAGGAGACCATATGAAATAAAAATATCAATGGACAATATAGAGTTAATTTAATATATGATAGAATATAGAACTCATCTTAGGTAACCACTAAGAATTTAGTGTCATCTGTTCAGAGGACATAGAGATTATGCAACACTATAACCTAAAATAATTATTGATAAATATTGTAGGAATCCAAATCATCTTACCCCCAAGGGGAAAAGAATAAAAAATGAAAATATATTTTTATAAAGAGTATAGTGGTATTTAGGTTTCACATTCCCCAACTCAGAATTAGTGGATATACTCTTTTATTATCAATACTATTGAATCTGGGATGATTTCTATGAATATAAAGTTGCCACCAAAAATGGTTTTTATTATAATAAATCCACACAATGGTATGATTATTATATTTTTGGAAATAAATTTTTTAAATAAAAATATCCCTTCTTTGATAATATATTCTATTTAAAAAATCTAATAGTTATATTTGATTTTTTCCCGCAATAATTTTATTAGTATTAAAAAACACATTCTAATTAAAATATTATCGTCTATTAGTGCAAGGCCAACTATGATTTCCAATAAATAAGATTATTTCCTTCATATTTACCTTAATGACTTGTTATGAGAAACATTTACTTAAAATGGGTTTGGAAAAAGTGTTTTCTAGTCAACAATATGAAATTGAGGATCCTGTCTTTCTATAAGTTAGTATTTACACCACCATTAACTATTCTGGAAATAAAGAGATAATCGAATTGTGAGGAGGAAATTTATTAGTGGTGGAAGAATGTAACGACGTGATATTTCACCTTATTATATCCTGAATTAAATAATAGTTTAATATTAGCGTTTCACACAAGATGATAAATTAATATAAAATAAAATAAATATAATATTTTTTATATTAAATATTAACATTATAACATAGCCTTTATAAATTGAGGTAACCATATAAAAAAATCAATAAATAAAATACGAGAAAATATTATCTATATGTAAAATTATTTCATAAGAATCCCATTTTTCTAAGCAATGAGAGGATTTTACTTTTTACATGAATTTTCCTTGCCCAATCCAAATCCAAACCCGAGCACCAAAATCCAAGGAGAAATCTATTTTTTAAAATATTAGGCTTCTCAAACTAACTAAAATATCAATGAAATGAACTAATGTTTCTTCAATGGAATTCCCTGTTTGTAATTATATATTATAGTATAAGGTAACTATATTATATAAAAAACACAATACAAACCTTATTAATGATGAATGAGTAAAATAAAAGGTATCTGTATAAATTAAAGAATGTATACTGATGAAATAGTAACATGACCATGGGAATAGTAATGTCAACATTGTGAATAGCAAACCAAAAAATTATATATTAACTGCAATCATGAAAGTACAAAATAATTTATGCATCTTATAAGTGATAATATGATATAAATAAAAAATATTATAAGCCAATAAATATTTAAAAATTTTTATTAATTGTTGGTATCTTTATAAGTCATGTATATTTAATTAAAATTTTATTATTAATTTATCAATTAAAAAGAAAATTTATTTACATAAAATTTATTCATAAATATTTATTTTTATGATTCATGATAATAAGATAATTTTATGATACCTTAGTTAATTTTCCAAAATGATAGAAAATCAGTTTTAATTTTACATTTCTTATTTTTTAAGTAAATTATTATTTTAATTAAAAAAATTAATTTATCATATTTAGATAATTATATTCATAAAATTATGTTCATATTTAAATTATATATATTAAAATTTTATTTCGGTGAATTTTTGGGGGTTTTTCGAAAAAATCATATTTTATGGGGAATAATAAAATATAATAATTTACAATAAATAATAGATAAATGAATTTTTCCATCATGATTGAGTCATTAATGATGTAAATGGTCATTGGATCAAACTCACATGATAAAATTACTTTTTAGGTCCCTAAAATCAATATTATTCATAGTGTTGATAAAAAAATATTAAACTAATGATTAAAATAATTGGAAATCTCTCCTACCCTCAAATATAAATACCATCTATTTTTACATCCAAACCTCACACCTATCAAGACTTGTTCCTAGTCAATATTCTTCCCAAATATCCCTCAAATCCCCTACCACACATCTATGATATTTTTTTCTCTTAAAAATACCAACCCCAGTTCTTTAAAGTGTCTCTCAAGGAAGATATATTCAAGAGGTAAATTCCTCTTTTTATTTAATTTATTTTCTTTCAAGTGGCACTCTTTTTTTGGTTTCATAACCTCCATTCATCCAAATTAAATGATAAATATAGTAAAATATATGTAATATAATATATTTTTTGATAAAGTAATAACTCATCATCGTCTCTCCTTTCCCCGCCTTTTATAATTTAAATATAAACACCATCTAAGTTGTGTTAATTTATCACATTTATGGATGAAGGGTTATCAATTTCTATTAACATATTCAATTCTGGTCATTAAACCATTTTTATTGTTTATCCAAACAATAATAAATGTATTATATCCTATGTAAGGTTCTGGAGTATTTTTTACATGATATTAATTTATAATGAAAATGAGTACGTTGTGAAAAAAACCAATTAACGTAAATAGTTATAATAAAAGATTAACATAACGATTCATCTTCACATTAAATTACAGAATGAATTTTATAACCCTGTAATATAATTTATGTTCACTAATAACATACAACATCAATTTGTTACAACCATTTTCAACTTTCATGTTTATCCATACATGTATATATGTAAACCAATCTTGAAAACCAAGGAAACAAACACTTCCAAAACAATAAAATTGAACCTCATAGAAAACCAAAAGGTCATGAATGAACTTAATAATGATATAATAAATAAATTAAATTAATAATAGGTTATATAAATGTTAATTAACAATTGTAATTTTGTTAACCAAAACATTATATCAAGTGAAGGACACCATCAGGATTAATGTGTGGGATTTTACCTGAACCTCCATTATTCTTCATGTTGCCCTATCATTATATTTTAAAAAATGAAGTTATATGTGGATTTTATGTATATATTATAAATTATATGTACATACTCCAAACGTATATATCAATTTCCATTATTTTTCACCTTTTAAGATATACCTGTTTATATGTGGTTCTCCCCTCAGAAAATCACGAAATCTTACCCATATTGCAGCACAATATATAATTTGTTTTCAAGAAAATATTATTTTTATTAAATCACTATATATATTATTAAAGACTTGTTTTTTAACTTCTTGTATCATATAAATGATTATGTCATTTTATGTTTTGAAATATCATTGATATTTTTATCTAATCACATAAAGATGCCTTAATTCTAATATTTCTTAAGTTCTATTTTTACAAATTCAAACTTCTCGTGGACATCACATTTCAGGAAATATACCTATACTAACATATGGTTATCCACGAATGATCTCATTACTTTCTTATGTCATAGTTTTTATTATACTTACATTTTTTATTTTTTATGACATAATTATTTTACCCAAATCATTCTATGGGTATCCTTTATGTTTATGTATAATTATATATGTTAAAATCATCTTCATGAACATGTTAATCTGGTTGTGCCCAAATAATGATCTAATAAAATGGGTAATGTTTAGTCTCATGATATGTTATGTGCAATGGTTGTAGTGGTTATCCTTTACTCATGCCACCATGTGCAGTGGTATTAGTGGTTAACCTTGACTTGTGATCCTCTATATTAAATGAACCTTGACTCATGCTAAAGTAATGTTTTATGTTGATGCCACATTTTCATCACACTATGTTAATATGACTCCATTTTCATATTTTATTATTACATATTTTCCATGAATATTTATATCATTATGTCATGAATTCTAAAACATGTGTTAATGATTTATTATTATTCTTATTCCCTTACATTGATTTTATCACGTCTGTTTGTTCATGTTATTCTTAGGTTTTCATATTAATATGTATAATAATAATTGAAGGTAAGATATCATTTTGAATATTATATAAATAAATGTTTTTAGTTACATTTTTTTAGTTTTATATAACTAGTTTTCCAATACACTAGACATTACGATCCTTGGATGGAAATGTAATGCTTTATTATGATTAAAATCATGCAATACCATTTGTAAAAGGCTAGATTGATATAGTTGTTATCAGAGAATGTTCTATATTTTATGAATATTAGTAATGGAGCACTTCAGTATGAGCCTTAGGGATGAGTCAATAATAAAAAACAACCATTAAATTTTGGTAAGTATATAGTATGTTGTTTGTCCAAAAAATAAATCCCCATATAGAAATGAGAATGTCAATGTGGCTCTGACATTTACATATCACGGGGTAAAACCCAAAAACACTACATTGAGCTACACATGAACACGAACTGGTGCATGAAAAAGGTCCTTTCTTCACTAATGGTTTGACACTCCTTGGGAATATGATTTGGTAAATTCATATTCATAGTACAAACCATTTTTAAGCGAATAAGAAAAAAGAAACACAAAATAATAATTTTGGGGAGAAAGATCATAGAAAAACTATATTGAATACTAGGGGATAACAATTTACGATATAATTGCATGTTTAATGTTTTCCCTTTTTTCAATATTTCATTTTTCTGATTACTCTCTATGTATTAAATCCCTCTAATTGTGCATTATTCTTATAATTTAATGAATGGAAATATGATAACAGATTCCAACAATCAAAGCGATAAAAATGTGATTACTAACTTAATGATATACATGATATGATTTGAAGGTTTGTAAAAAGCATTTTTGAAATACTTGATAAACTACCACAAATAAGTATAATGACATCAATCAAGTAGAACTCCATCCTCCTCCATGGAAAGAAAATGTTGTTATAGAATCACTCATATTGAAAAGGACTCCCATGTTTAGTGGATATTATTATCCCCTCCCAACAAAACAATGGACTAACTCCATTGAAATGATTTTCTCTATCCTCTAGTTCTCTGAAGAAGAGAATGTTGAAATGGAGGTATGTTGTTTTGATAGAGAATATGATTAGAGTTGGACAATGATCAAGAATACAAAGTCCTTGATGGAAAATTATTATGAGGATTGGGATAAATTATAGAGTTTTTCAACAAATATTTTTCACATGCACCCCATCTCAATATGGAAAGAGGATTCATCAGACATAACAGAATGATGATGAGTCTATCGGGGAATGTGAAGATTACTTCACTAGGTGTGCAAGATTTTCCTCCATTTTTTCCATGAAAACTAAATTTATGGTGGATCTATTCTTTATCGGACTAGATAAGATTATTCCAAATCTGTTGGAAATTAATGAATTTACTAGAAATGAGGAGTTTATCTATTGTACCATCAAGTATGAAATGGACATCAGAGACTCCCAATGGTCTCATAGGCATGGTAAAAACATTAACGAAATGGATTCTAATATGGTTGGTTTGGTAAATATATCTCATGATATATTGAATATTGACCATCCTATGTGTCAAAATTGTGATAAGAAGAATCCTAGGAACTATCTAAAGGGAACTGAGAATTACACCAAATATTGATGAATGGGAAATCTAGCTACAAATTACTAAAGGGATATGAGTAATCATCTAAATATGGAATAAGAAATTAAGTTTCATATCAACAATAATCTAGTAGTTTATTTTTTAAACTACAACATGTGCACTATGAAAAAAATTTCTCTAACAGAATGGGTGGTAGGTGAAAACCACCACATCCTCAAGGAAACAAGGAAGAGATTTTGATATCACATCATCTAAGGTGGATCCAGAAAATGATTTTGGTGGAAGGTATGTATTTATTAATTCATGAAGAGAGAACATACGATGTGATTCTAGTGCTACACATTCCCTCATATCATGAATGTTTATTAGAACAATTCAAACACCCCCTCAAAATTTGGAGAATGAGTTACCTATGAGAACAACAAATGGGGAAATTATTTCATCAAAATTATTTAACTCCTCCCCAGATAACATTTTTGGACTGAACCTCCAAGGAATTCTCTTCATACTTTATCATAGTATGATGTTTTCTTGGGCATGGACTGGATATTTTAATACAATTCCAACATCAATTGTAAGGAAATGGATATCACTCTTCACATCCTTAAGCATCCTCTAATTCATTTAAAGTGATAGGAGGAAGATGAACCTAATTTAGAATCATTGTATCAACTGTATATATTATTACCTTATGATAAATATTTTCTAACTCAAATTATTGAGACAAATGATATAATCATGCTTGAAGACAATCCCATTGTAAGGGACTACATCAATTTATTTCGTGAAGAATTTTGTTCTCTTTCTCCGGATCAAGAGGTTGAGTTCCCAATTAAACTAATTCTTCAATATCTACATATATCAATGAAACACTATATAATGAAATCTGTAGATTTTATGATTTGAAGTAGTAGTTATAAGAGAATCAATACAATGGATTTTTACGAATGATTGATTCACCTTGGGAAGCAACAATCCTTTTTTTAAGAAAAAGGATGGATCAATGAACATGTGCATTAATTACTGTGATATTATTAAAATAAAGAAAAATATCATGGTTACCCATCCATAGATATATGAATTGTATTTATAGCTATGTGGGGATAGTTATTTCTCTATAGGGGACCTTCAGTATGGATATCACCATTTAACGGTGGGGAAGTAGTATATTTCAAAAACTACATTTCAAAAAAGTTATGGAATCTATGTGTTCATAGTGATACCCTTTAGACCAACTAATTATCCATAAATATTCATTTACATAATGAATATACTTTTTAGATATTACCTCAATAATTTTTCTGTAGTCTTTATTGATTTTTTTCTAATATACTCTAAGAGCAAGGAGGAGTATGGTGAGTATCTAAATACTATAATGATGCCTTTGAAAATGTCAAAAATTTAGGAAACCTAAAATAAATATGATATCTATATAGAGAAATTATCATTATTGGGTTATGTTATCACTAGAGACAGAATATCTATGTAATCTACCAATACAAAGGAAATTGAAGAGTGTCCTAGGATAACAACTATAAGAAAGATCCACACATTTTGGGTCAAGCTGAATATTATCTATGATTTTATATAAAATTATCATGATTTTAAAAACCCAATGATTAAGGTTATATATAAGGGAGTGATGTTTTTAAAGACTCAAGAATGTGAGGGATGAATTTAAGAGCTCCAAAAGAGTCTTATCACTGCTCCAACACTCACACTACAGATAAATGGAGAACTCTTTGTGGTGTGAAATAATGCTTCAAAAAAGGCCTTATGATGTCTTCTGATAAAAAATGATAAATTGATTTCCTAAACCTCATGGAATCTGAATATCCATGAGAAAAAATATTCCATTCATGATCTTGAGCTGGCGGTTTTGATCTTTTTGTTGAAAATCTCGAAGAAATATTTCATTGGGGAGAAGTGTGAGATATATAATGATCACAAGAGTGTCCATTATATATTAATCCAAAAAGGCAATAATATTTTCCTATGAATATAGTAATAACTCATCATGGATTATGATTATTCAATACACTACCATCTCAGTAATGAAAATAAGGTGGCATATTCTCTAAGTAGAAAAGGATCCTGCATCTTTTTCAATGATGAAAATTGAAAAGTATCCAATATTCTTATTTTTGAAGAGGATAGAAATAATAATAATTAAAGGAGGAAAATCATCAATACTCCCTCAAATTATTGGTCAACCATACCTGATGGTGAAAATAATGGATTCTCATGATATGTTATGGAAATTCAGAAAAGGGTGGAAGCTATCACAAATAGGAAAACCATTGAGTTCAAGATTTATGAGGAATAATTTGGATGACTTCGGTCACGATTATGTGTAGTATTTGATATATAGATAAAGAAGGTGATTTTTAATGATGTACATAGTTCAACATTATCTGTTCACCAATGGAGCATAAAGATGTATCAAGATCTCTAAGGGTTATTTTGGTTAGACTATATTAATAAGTAGATCACTGATTATAAATCAATGTTCCTCTTATGCTAACATGTAAAGGATGAGAGGAAAAAGTAACAGTGTATGATGCAACCACAACCCATTCCACCATGTTAGTGGGAGGATATTTCCATTGAATTTTTCAGTGGCTTCAAAGAATATCCATATGAAACAATGCTATATGGGTCATTGTGGATCACCTTATGATGAAACCTCACTTTATATCAATTTTATAGGACTTATCATTGGATAAAAATGAAAAAATATATATATATATCAAATAATTGGTAAGTCTGAGTAGAGAACCACTATCTATTTTATATGATAAATATCTAAGATTCACCGTGAAGTTCTATAAAAATTCCCCAGAATACTCTATACACTGAACTGAATGTTAGTACGTCCTATCATATTCAAACAGATGGCCAATCGGAGTGAACTATTCAGAAACTGGAAGATATGTTGAGAGAATGTTCTATAGATATCAAATGATGATGGACCAATATCTTTAACTACTCTAATTCTCTTACATCAATAGTTTCCACTCGAGCATTTTAATGTCACCATATGAATCCCTATATGGGAAAAGGAGTTGAACACCAGCATGTTAGGATAAAGTCAGTGAACGTAAGTTGTTAGGACCTAAAATGGTCGAAGAAATGGTAGAGATGGTGAAACCCATTCAGCAACACATCAATAAATCCCAAAGTTGTAAAATAGCTCTGCAGACATTCATCGATGATAAAATTAGTTTAATGTTTTAGTTATTATATTCCCCTACATATTTCCATTGAATATGCCCATGATTTTTAGTAAGAAAAGAAATCTTTGTCCAAGGAACATCGTCCCCTTCAAAATTTCTAATCGTTTTGGAGCTATGGATTATCGACTAGAGATCCCACCTACCATATATAATGTACATGATGTCTTACATGTATCCATATTAAGGAAGTACATACTAGATCCTTCGCATGTACTAACATTTGAGGTGGTACAGTTGGAGAATGATATTTCTTATAAGGAGTATCCAGTGAAGATCTTGGATCAGAGATATAAAGTTCTATGTAACAAGACTTCTCACCAGGTCAATGTACATTGGAGGAACCATAATTATGAAGAGGAAACATGATATCTAGAGGATGTAATTAAGGAAAAGTACCCTCACATGTTTAAAAATTACAATGTAAAATGAAATTTCAAAGGATAAATTTGATAAGGGTGATGAATGTAATGACCCGTCATTTTATCAATGTAATTATCATATTATAATTATGTCTTATAGTATAATCACATAAGATTACATATAGAAAAAAAATAAAAACCATATAAATAAAGAGTTAGTAAAATAAAAGGTATATCTTGATGTTAAAGAATATATACCAATAAAATAGTAAATTGACCTTTGGAATAGTAATGTGAGACTTATGAAGAATAATCATTCCAATGGAATATTATCCTCACTAATAAATGTATTAATAAAATTTATAGATATAAAAAGTGACTATATGATAGTAAAATAGCATATTATTAGTAAGTAAATAATTTTAAAATATTTAATGATCTTTGTATATTTTATAAGTCATGGACATTTAATTACAATTATATGATTAATTCAATAATTTAAAATAAAAATTATTGTCATATAATGTATTCATACATATTTTTTTTTATGAATTATGATTATAAGATAATTTTAAAATAAAGTAGTTAATTCGTGAAAGTGTTAAAAAATAGTTTTATTTTTAAAATTTATATTTTTCATATAAATTATTGTTTTTATTAAAAATTAAATTTCTCATATTTGTAAAATTATATTAATAAAATTGAAATCATTTTTTAATTCTACACGTAGAACAATTTGGTAATTTTTTTGTATTTTTCTAAAATAATTGTATTTTTGGGGGTTAGTACAATATGATAATTTAGGATAAATGCTAAAAAATTGAGTATTTGGATCCTGATTTTTCCATGGATGATGAAAATAGAAATAGGTTTGAACACACAAGATCTATTTAAAATTTTGGAAACATGAATTAAGACTATTCGTAGTCTTTAGAAAAAATATTAATCTATTGAGTATAATACTCAGAAACCCCTCCCCATCTCCGCATTAAATACCACCACTCTTTACCTCGTCTCCTAAACCTCAAAATCATATTTCCAATTCCAAGATGTACTCAAATATCTCTATAATACCATCTAACACCTCCAAGATATATTTTTCCTATAAAATTTCTAAAACCTCTCCCCTAAAGAGGCTCTCAAGGAAGGCATATTCATGTGGTAAATTCAACTTTTCAATATTTTTATTTTCTTTCATATTCATTTCAGTATTTTTCTACCCTAACCCCATTTAATCAAGATGTTTTGATAAATATATTACTTTACATGGACTGTAATTTTTTTATGATGATGGAATAATTCATCATAATATCTCATTTCCCCACATTTTATACTTGAAATGAAAATTCCATCAAATATGTGTATATTAATCACATTCAATGAGGAAATGTATTCAATTTCTATTACTATTTTAAATTATGGTCATGAAATCATTTTTATGGTTTAACTATAAAATAATATATTTATTATGTCTTATTTATGATTATGTAAACTTTTGTTTACATGTTATTAATTTATTTTCCAAAATGCGTTTGTTGTGATAAAAAAATCCCAATTAACCCAAATGATTTTCATTAATGTTTTCTGTAATGATTCATCCTCAGTCCAAACAACCAAATGAATTTTACAACCCTGTAATATAAAGGATGTTCACTAAAAACATAAAAAAATTATGTAAAACCATTCTCTCCTTACATGTTTATCATTACATGTATATAAGTAAACTAGGCTTGAAAAACAAAAAAAATATACACTCCACAACAATGAAACTGAATTTTTAACCCACCATAAAGGCCATAATTAATTTTATAGAGATGTAATAAAGAAATTTAATGAAAAATATATTCTAGAAATATTAATAAATTGTTATAATTTTGTTATCTAGTACAATATGATCATGTGAAGGACACCATCAAACATAAGGTAAGGGATTCTACGTGGACATCATTTATTCCTTTGGGGTTGATCTATCATTATTTTTACCCAAATGAAGTTAATTTTTCCCCCTTATAAATTCTTTTTAAATTCTCAAAAAAATAAATATCATTTTCCATTCATTATTGTCTTTCTATGATATATGTTTCATTAAGTGGATCCCTCCTTAAAAAAACTAATTCTTACCCATTTTCTAGAACACTATTGAATCTGTTTTTAAGCCACCATTATTTTTATAAAACAATTCTTTTTATAATGAAAAACATCATGATTAGTTGATGGTTTAATATAAAATATTATTACCTTTTATGTTATAAATGACCTTTTATATTATTCATTAACCACACTAAAATGTTTTCATTGTAAATTTTCTTATGTATTATTTTACATGTTAATAATTCAAGTTGATATCATGTTTGAGGATATATGATTAAACTGTTGTATGGTTGTCTATGAATGATCTACTTCCTTTCCTCTATGGAAGTTTTTATGATACTCCAATTATTTTCTCTATATGATAAGATTATGATACCAAGTTTTTACTATGGGAAACCCTTATGTTTAAGTATGATTATATATGTTGTAGGTATATTCAAGAACATATTATGATGCATGATCCGAGATATAATCCATTTCATTGGGTAAATTTGTGTCTTTTGATAAATAATGTGAAACTATCTTGGTGAATATCCTTTAATCATGTTACCATATTCAATGGTCTTACTAGTTAACCATGAATTATTCTCCTATATGTGAAATAATCCTTCACTCAAAATAAATTCATGTTTTCTATTACTTACACATTGTTATAACCCTATGTATATAATCCCATGTTGATATGTTTTGATTTAATTTGTGTTGTGACTTTTTATATCATTATTTCATTCCTTCTTACCCAGATGCTAATGATTTATTCTTATTCTTATTCCCTTGCTGAGTTTTTAGCTCATCCCTTTGTTCACGTTATACCTAAGTAATCATATGAAGACGTATGAGTATAATTGAAGTTAGGATCTCATTGGGATGATTAAATAATGAAATTTTTTATTTAGTCCAATGTTTTTTTAGTTTTATGTACCTAGTGTTCTATGACACTAATGTTTACAATCCCTGGATTTTAATATGATTCTTTATTATACTTAAAATCATGTAATGATATGTGTTAAAGGATAGGGTTGTGTCAATCCATCCTAGATGAATCACCATATACAAATGCATCTACCCGTTATCTTACCCTTAGATATTATGTAATGGTTATATGGGGTTTATTGTTATAAATTATTATTATATCAATGTGTAGTTTTTATCTAAACAATCGAATAGAAATATAAATATAGAATCTATTTTATGATTAAAAATATTAATTTTCTTCTTGTTTAAAAATAAACCACTACAAGTATTATATTTAAAAATACATAAAAATAAATTACCATCCATTATATATATATATATATATATTACTTCATTATAAATAAAAATAAATATTATTTACTATCTTAAAAAGGAACCATTATTCAAAATGAATAGTTTTCCATTATATTTTTGGATTTTATATAAATAATCATTTCTCAAATGATATAAATTTAAATTTAACAAATTTAATAATATTTATATTTATCCAATTTAAATTATCATAAGATGAGTTTTTATAATTTCTTAAAGAATATTTCATTTTTATAAGAATAGAGAAAAATGTGGTTCTTGTAAATACCATTACTCATGTAATAAGACATGTATATAAGCATAATATAAATTTAGGAAACCATTTTCTCCATGAAATATATTACTTCTAATTAATCATATCTATTTTAGGATATCATATTTCAATTCCTAAACTATATTTTATATTTGAAGTCATAATAAATATTTCCTAAAAATTGTTTCAAATAAATTATACAAATATATTTTAATGTTATTTTTTACAATTTTAATAAAAAGAAATTTATTTTCAATCTATAATTTGGGGGATAAAAACTATATACTAAAAGTATCATTATATTAATCCATTAAAATTATGTTTCTTTGGGTAAAAATTAGTTACCTAGGTAGATAAATTATTCTTGAATGAATAATAATTTTAAAAATAACATTTATTATTAAAATTAAATAAAATTTAAATTATAAATTTATTGTGATGTATAATATATATATATATAAATCAATTTAATCATTTTTACTGGGTAATCATTAATAAATAAAACTAATAATACTTAATGAATAAAATAACATTTTATAATAAAATATTTTTTTCAACACATTATATGTTTTCATTTAAATGTGTTTTTATCTTAGTTATTAATTGAATTACAATAAACAAACACCAAATTAAAATTAATCACATATAAAATTTTTAATAATGGTTGAATTATATTTTTAGAAGAATCATAATAGACATGGTTAATATTTAATTAAGTGTAATAAGTTTTTTTAATTATAATCTACGGTGGCTATGATTTTACAAAATCAACAAGAACATTAAACCTAAGAGAAATATTATTTTAGGTTTTAATGTCTTATATATATCTCTTAAAAACATTACTATACCTAACTCATTTAACATTCATGATGTCCCATTATTATCCCTTACGAGTAATTGATTCAAATGGAAAATTCCCTCTAATATAATTATAGAAGGGGGATCTTAACCCCCCCCCCCCCATTTAATAATCAACTCATATATTAGTTTTTTTTTTAAAAACAACCTATAATTCCTCAAATTATAGTATTTTAAACACACTAATTCCCTTTTTCACCTTATTTTATTTTATTTACCACAAATCTATGGCTTTTATCTAGAGAAATATCAAGTTCTTGACATAGGTGTCATGTGTTTCTTTCCATTTACTTATTAATAATTCCTTTGAAAACTAATTGTAACCATTGTATAATAAAACACTAAAACTAATTAGTTTGTTTATATGTTTTCATAATAATTACACAACCACCATTTGTTATCCTCCAGAAACTAATAAAAGCAGAAATCATCATTATTGCATGTGTGTATATTACCAACCCCAGGATGTGACACATTCATTTTTTCATCATCACCCCTCATGAAAGAAATTAGTCTTTAATTTGAAGAGTAAACATTATCTCTATAATTTAATTATGATTATTAAATGATCAATTAATATCCATGGACACCCCTCCGATGTTTTGAGTAAGGAATGTGAAAATTGTGAATTGTGTGGACCATCACTTCATTGAATAATCATTTATTTTATTTTAGTTTATAATTATTTATCCAAACATCATCAAATATTGTTCACAGGAATAATATTTAAAAAATATATATATCATTATTCTTCTTTAATAATTATATTATTTCATATTAAACATCTCATTAGCCTTAATTTTAAATTGACATGAAGTGTGTTCAAGAATGGGTAGTTTTGACATCCTAAATAAATAATGATATGGAGTTATATCATAGAGGTTTATGAGAACATACATTCTGGTTCAATATGAAATAAATAATTAAATAATTATTTTTAATTATTTTTTGAAAGGATACAAAAATTTTTAACTCATTAGTTAGGTAAAAACCTTTCAAAGTTCCCAAAATCACTAAAAATGTTCATTATTGATTTCATAAACTAGGATAAAGATAAAATTACTCATGAAAAATAATTTTAAAATCATAAATATTTAAAAGTCATCAATTATAGTGAAATTTATTATCATTTAATGTTTAACTTTAGGAGAATAACAAACACTAACACCAATCCTATAAAACAACTAAATATGGTCAAAATTATAAACACCCAATGTGAAAAAATATCAAAAAATTGAACTAATATAAATGAATATAATTATTATAAATGAAAATTATAGATGGATTTAGGAACTTAAATTTCATAAAAAAGAATATTTATATCATATTTTTTTATTTTATAAGATGTTACATTATATCCGACAAAGAAGTGAAACAATATAACATTTTCTCTATATCAAATTTGAATCCCTTTAAACATGTTGATTATATAATCCATGTTTCATGTATGATGCTGTAAATACTACACCATTTAAATTTTTTGTCATAATTTTAATATATTTCATGATTTAAATTTTTTTATTCCATTTCAATTATCTCTTGGTGTTTTTATTCAAAATATGAAATGGTTATTATGGTTCTCATCAACTCGATTTATTATTTATTGGTTTATAGACATTATTAAATGAATATTAATTTAAATATTTACCTTATCCCACTTTTCCCAAATTTTTAATTTTATATTATCTTTTCATTCGGTAAATAACTTATCATGTCAATATTTATTTCTTCTATAAAATGTTTTCCAAAATAAAAGTGCATCATTGTTAATAATAATTGGCATTCATACCATTGAATATTATTCTTCGATTAGTATATATTCTATCTATGAATGTGTTTCATCTAATTTGTGAAATATAATATATTTATTTTATTATATTCACATAATTATATCTCCCATTTTAAAAGTTATTGTTTAATACTTTTTTTAGGATGTGGGTAAAGATGTTTTAAAATATTTTAGAAAATGGGTTTCCATACTTTCAAAATTAAATTATATATCTTCTAATACACATTTATTCACAACAAATATTTGTTCTAGTGGATTTTTTATTTCTAATATTTAAAATAAATTCTTCATAAGTCTTTTTTTATTGGTAAAAATCAATTTCATCTTCACTTCATCTTTTATAAAAAAAGGTTGAATGTATTTATAAAAAAAATTTATTTTAACTTCAATTTTCCCTCTAGTATTTTTATATGATGAATCATTGTTTCTATCATCATATATAACTTCTTAGGATATTATTGATTTAGAAACTGATATTTTTTATGATTTATTAATTTTTTGTTATGTTTTTTGGAAAATATATGATCTTCTTTTTTTTATATTTTTTCATTAAGATATGTTTATGATTTATTTTATGCGGAACATAGTTGTATAGATTTTGATTAGTGGGGTCATATAACACCCTCTAATGCATTGATGTATGTTTCTATATCATCGTAAATAAAAACATAGACATAGTTATTTTGTTCACACATTAATGTGAATTATGGGTTTTTACACATTCTCAGGTGTGGTTTTAAAGAGTGTTTTTCTTGGGTGTGGGAAAAAATAGTTTCCAAACAAAGGTTTTCATATTATTATGGTTGTACCACACGGAAAACTTTTTAACCAATTAATAATAAATATTCATGTTATATTTTAATTCCATAAAATTACCTTTTTTCACGATCATACCTTGTCAGGAACCAATTCGAGGTTCCATCCAATGCATCACCCAACCCGTCATATGGAATGGTCCAATGGGAATTCTTGATCCCCATGGACTGGAATCTAGTTCCTGTGTATCGAGAATATACTTTTTCAAATCCTTTCACCCCAGATAAATAACCAAGAACAATTATCAAAATAAAACATCACACCAACATCAATATCGAAAACCAAAATAGGTACAGATAATTCATTTTGAACATTTTACAACATTAAAAAACCCCCAAAATACAAAAATATAAGGGAAAATATCTAGATTACAACTCAAAAACCTCCACAAAACAAGAGGTTCATCTTCCACAATCCACCTCTACCAACACCTTCATGAGAGAAACACTAGAAACTAGATATATTATCATTACTATGGATCATATTTCATTTTCCTTGGTCAGACATAATAATGTATATGTACTCCCAATAGTGTATTTAGAGTGTGATACAAAGTCCAATAGGATTCCATCCAAATAAGGATTTCATTCCAGAATATTAGAAGGATAATTATCCTAAATGTTTTATGAAATAAATTATAAAAATGTAGGAGATAACATTTTTTAAGGAAAAATCATTAAGGAAAATAATTTCATAAGAAGAACTCATAAATAAAAAAAAGAAAACAATCTAAATCATTTGCAGATGGTAAGAACTATATCACCAGAGATAACCAAGAGAAATCCATAAAAGTAATAGAACTATTGGGACCCTAGAAACCACATATATCAGTGATATTGGCATAAAAACCAGGGCCTATAGCATCCTCAGGCACAAGAAACAAGAGCGGAATCTATCCAAAGATATGGTTGTCTCTAATCATAATAATATATTAGTTAGTATTGAACCATTAATCCTTCTAATAGAAATTGGGCCTCAATCCAAACAATCTAACTAGAATACTTTTCAATGTCTGCCAACCTCTATTCTTAGGTTTCATTTTCTATTCTCAATTTCCATTTCACATGACACATAGATCACCATGTTCACATCCAATACCATAAAATATAAATAAACATGGAAAACCATTATCTTTTATAGGAAAACCATTTTTCAATTTTTTTGGAACACCAAATCCATTTTAAAACATGCTTCACCCCACATACACACTTTATTGGACACATTCAATAAGCACAACATCGTATCACACATGAAACCCCACCAATTCAATTTAGAAAACCATATTTCAACCCATACACACCTCAAAACCTTATTTAAACACATTTAACAACACAAACATAATTCATACAACATATTTATGAACAAAGTAATCTTGAACAAATATTCTAAAAATGATAAATCATGGAACCACCTACCACATTCTTGGAATCTTATAGAATCCAATGGAAAACAACAACTTCACCAAAAGTGGTCCTTATTAAGGAATGATCAAACCAAAACCAACAATATTTTTCCCATGGAACCATGAAAAACCCTTTCTTGGGAAAAAGATCTACTATAGAAATGAGATAACAATAATGGAGAAATAATAACCCATGAAGAATGAATAAATAGAGATAATGGAGAACTATGTGATGATTGTTGAACATCAAAACCCAATACACGAAAATTTTTGGAGGTGAAATAGTAAAAGGAGGGTAGGGAGAGGAACATACGGTTGTAAAACCAGAATGGGGGGATGAAATCGAGGGAAACATGGTTATACCATGGTAGGGTATAAAGTTAATTTTCATATTTTTAATGTCCTAGAAAATTCAAAAACTTAGCCTACACGGTTTTCCAATCCATATAGAAACTTTTTATCACATTCTGTCTGAGAGGAATAAGGCCACTAAATTTTCTATGGGAGGGATCATGCTTGTTCATCAAGATATGTGGCCTTGATATAGCCACTATATGTGGTTCATGGTTTATCCTTAGTTGGTGCATATATCCCCCAAACTATGCACAAACCAAGTGCAAGTGGATATATGGTACAAAAAATATTTTTTTCACAAAATCATCATGGATAAACCATGGGATAAATACAAGAAAAAATAAACAAAATAATACCTCAGAATAAAAATAACAGATTTAAAAATTCCCATAAATATGGAAACTTTCTTCCTCAATAATGTTATCCCAAGGTCGCATTAATGAATAAAAATGGATGTTTCTCCCCATCATAATACATCCACTCACATTACTCATGTTCCTCAAAATAATGCTACAAAATAACTTGGGCCAACGATACTGACCTTCCACAAAGAACATTATCATTGGAGTACATAATCCACAATGGACTCTTGAACACATAAATATAGGTTTGAGCTCTATTTATTCTCAATTTATTCCATGATAAAAATCCATATTTTACATATTTTACTCATATACTTAGAATTTGTCATTAATTTACATAAACGGTGATTGAAAATCTATTCGGTATTCCACCTTACCAACTTTATCATAATATCAAATGTCCCAAAATAATTTGATGTTAGCTCCCCTGGTTTAGCTAAATGTGTGTGACCTAAACAAAGGGACACTTTTTGAAACACAATATCACTGATACATAATTTCATTACTTAGTTTTTATGATCAGTATAAGACATATGGTTCCTCTGAACTTTTAAAAACCTCCTTTGGATCAGACAAAAAATATTAGATCTCTCCCCCGTGATTCACAACCCCAAAAATGAGGTATCACCCATCTCATCCCAACATAAAGGGGAAAATGATGATTATAAAGTGTGCTGAAGGGATCCATTAGTATTGAGGAATGGTAAATATTTTTATTGTAAAATTCAACATTCCCGAAATGGAAATCCAATGAGCCTCTGAAACATACATTCCCAGAGCATGTCTTACAAGATATGGTTTTCCCGCTCCTTATAACCATCAATTTGAGGAAGATAGTCCCCGCTCAACATGATATGTGAACCAAATTCCTATTGAAGGCCTTCAAAACATTACTAGGAAAAATAGGGGTCCCATTCCGAAAGAATTACCCATAAATCACCTTGAAGCCTCAGTATAACCTTATCATACAACCTGACCAATTCGCATACATTGGATGAATACCTAATCATAATGAAATTTGGTGATTTGGTTAGATATTCAATCACCACACAAATATAATTTCATCCCCAAGGTGTATGAGGTAATCCAACAATAAAATACACAGAGACCTAACCCCACATTCAAGTATAAATGGGTAATTTCTATGGTAAACAAGAGTGTCTATGGTTCTCTTCATTAACATGATAACATGTATAACACATGGATATTAATTTTGCTATGTCTTCTCTCATTCTAGACCACCATATCTAATAACACACAACATAAAACATATCTTTGGTCTTAATATTAGAGATGAACTAAGAGTAGTTCATATCCTTCAACACAACCTTCTATAATGACAATGACATCACAATGTGACCCGTAAAGCAAAAATCACTCTTTGGAGACAACGATAAGTGACAAGGAACCTTCCCATGATTTAGGAACTACATAGAAAAATAAAACATATCATCAACATGATATTATTTATAATTCAACAATATAAGGGAAGGTGAAATATGAACACTCATTAAGAATTCACTTCAACTATGCTTTTTGGTTTTTATATTTATACGGGAAAACACCCATCAACTTCCCCTCAGCAATGGACTCCTTCAAATCATTCACTAGAACTTTATTTCTTAAGGAATATACAACCACATTTACTTTAAATGGGATTAAAAAGATATAAAAATCATGTCCATGATGTTTCTCTACCCCACAATACTGACTAAAATTCAGACCAATATAATGAAAAATTATGGCTAAACTCATATTATCACAATTTACTACTAACTTCTCCCAGATGTTATAATGACCCCATGTCTTCAATTTACGCATTACAATAGTTAATTTTGGCCATGTTCTATGTGATTATTTTCATATGTACAGTGTTGGTGAGATTAATAGGCCACCATGTTCTCATAATACCATAGCACACACCCAAGCTCCAAACCCAAGACATCGTAATAGTTCATTCACAATTTCCCATATTCTAGAAAGATCAAAATAGGGGTAGTGGAAAAGTTCCACAAAATCTCCTCAATGGATGCCTAACATTATGAGATCCACTAAAATAGCACCTCTATTCAGGTGAGTGCTTTCATTGGTGAAGAAATCCAAAATAATCTAGAATAACCCACTTGTGATATCCTGCTAGTCCCAAAAAACTCTTGATCTCAAAATTATTATTATATTGTTTGCATGAAATCACTACACTAATTTTCTCAGGGTTCACTGAAACCCATCCTTCCAAGATTATATGACCCAAAAACCTCAAATCTATAATCCAGAAGGTGAACATGAAAGGCATCACAAAGTGACGATGATCCAAAATAATTCCCAACATGATCCTCAAATATCGTTTCTACTTATTTTCTGTTCTAGAGAGAACTAGGATGTCATACACAAGTATCATAATAAAGTAATCAAGATATTGACTGAAAATTTATCTCATATGGATCATATAAATCATTATAAAATTAATCATCATGATAGGAATAACAAAATTATCAAAATGGTTATACATTCTTTGGAAGATATATTCCGAACATTTTCCTCTCTGAGTTTGAATTGGTGATACATGGAATGAGAAATAGATCATCAAACACCACATGTTCCCATTAATATGATAATTTTGGACATTAATACAGATAAAAGTGTATTTATTCTTGATCGTTGCATTTTTCAACTTCTCGTAATCAATAAACAATGATTAGATCTATTGTCTTTGTTATCTAATAAGACTAGGGTGGCCCAAGGTGAGACTCCTAGAGAAATTAATCATTTGGACTCTAAATCATCAATTTTTACCCTAAATTCCCAAAACTCAATTGGGGATATACTATATGAGGAAAGAGATATTGGTTGTGTCGCCAATGCTAAATTAATGTTGAAATGCACATCCCTCTCGGAAGGAAAATGAAAAAATTCACCAGAAAATATCTCTGGAAACTCATCCACCAAAGGAGTTAATCCATCATTAGAAACACCATAATCATCCTCCAATGTGAACAATGATATATGAAAATCGAGATAGCCCAATTCCAAAAGTGTAGGTTCATCATGTCCTAACCATGGATCCCATTCACCATGAAAAAACTAGGTACACACATCATGTTCCCTAAAACACACTCTCTATCAATAATAATTGATGTGCACATGAAAATGAACCACACAATCCATATTAGGGATCTTGTCGAAGAGTTCCATCTTAAAAACTAGAAAATATCATCCCATATCAACCCCTGACATGGTGAGTACACATGAAAGACACTTAAAACCATTCTCTATCTTCTTAAAAAAAAGTTCCACGTACTCCATCACAAATGGAATAATCTCTTTTCATAATTTCAAAACATGGACAATACATGTAGAAAAAAAGAAATAGATAACTAGTATCAAATAAAGAATCATTTATAGCTGGTTTAATATGAATATTACCTCTAGTTTTCATAGTCCCAACATTAGATTCAAATTGTTCTTGATCCACAAAATTAACACTCCCTATCTCTGTATAATCCATAGAAATTCAATAGTCTTATGACTCTAACTAAATATGACTATACCTTAAAAAGATCAATCCATTTCACCAGGCGAACACAAAACTATGAACCTTCCATCCTAGATGGTTCTGGATGGTGTGGCATCTGTCTATGGGACATCTAAATACATCCTCCCTGATATAGACATAGGGATCTACAAAACTCTTACAATTTTTCCATATGTCCACATTGATGAATAGTTATAGGAGGAGAAAAAGAAACGAAGAAAACAATTTCCATAGTTTCCCATATTAATGGAATGAAACTGTCTTAGTATCTGAATATACATTTCTAGAAAACTAGGTAAGATAGCATGAACAACCACCTATCTTCCTCTCATACTAATCCAAATTTCACTTCTTATATAATGATTTTCCACTACCCAAGTCTAATTCAAAAATATATCTATGAATACCAAATATTCTACTATGATCGATCTATACCATAAATGAACAATATAACACTTCAACAAAACTCTTGAACACAAATAAGATGTCACAAAATTGGATATCTAACTAAAACAACATTTGTAATTGTTGAGCCTTTAGCTGATCATTGGGAAATACATCCGGTGTGAATCAGAATAATCCAATGAAACAATTAGAATTATCTATAATGTTATAATCCAGCTTATGGTGTTCAAGAAACACTTAGGTTTTAGAAAATTCCATGTTATTTGGGAAATATATTCATTGAATATGACATTGAAAATTTTATATGCCATCCGCTCATGGTTTCCTTCTTGAACTACTGACTCCCACAACCTCTGACTGGGACAGTCCAGAAATAATAAACACTTCACCTTGATTTCCTAAGGTATGTCCAGATACCCAAAAATAATCCCTATTTTCTCAGTCCATTTCTCTACCACATGGGGATACATGATACACTAGAAATAATGCGGATTTATCTTGGGAAATCCTGATCCTTTCCCTTTAGGAGACCTAATTTGGTATCCCTAATATGATTAAGAATACATCCCATCCCTGAAAAAAATAATGGACTCCCAAACCATTGATTTCAATAGTCTCTGATCAAATGGTTGGGGAGAACTCTCTTTGTCCTCTTCCCACAGTTTCATAGTATTTCTCCATGGAAATTGCTTTCTACAATGATTGATAATCACAAGGAAACCGTCTACACCATAACCAACACAACATTTATAAATTTTTTCATAATATCATCAAGTCCCAAACACATTCAAATATAAAAAACCACAACAAACTAAATAAAAATCCAAAACTACTTCACCGCCACCTAGTATTAATTCGTAGTCTACAGTTTATATGTAAAACCTAGAGGAGAAGTCAAAAAAATACACATTATTTCATGGAAAACCATTTATTCATGAGGTGTGATATCCAGACACCCCGCTCCCAACCATGGCATCATGCCTAAAAAATATTATATCTCGTCCATACAGACTCCTCCAAATATCATAACATGATGAAAGTATGAAATCCATCTTTGATATCATTTTTTCAAAAACCAAAATAGGATTCCATCCTACAAAACAAATCACATGGACCGAGGTATATATCTAAAAAAATTCTGGATTCCCATGTGCTGGAGGCCAGTACCTACATATCAATAATACAAATTTGTGAAAAATTCCACCCATGATAAATAAACATGAACAATTATAAAAACAAAACATAACACCAAGCTCAATGCACACTAACAAAATATGTACAACATTTACAGTTAAAAATTTTATAACTCTAATAAAAATCCCAAAATGTACTAATATAATAAATAAACAAATTAGACCACAACTAAAAATCCTATTTGTAACAAGAGTATCATCACCCTCATGAAAGCACCACCAAAACCTATAAGGGTAGAACACTTGTAAGTGAATCCACTATCAGCACTACAACTCATCATGATTATACCTAGGGCACACATGAGAAAGTCTAAAAACAACCATGAGTGTATGTAGGGTGTGATCCGAATCCCAATAAGATTCCACCCAAATAAATATTGCATCTCATAACAATAGGAAAAAAATTAACATGAACATTTTATGAATGAAATTTGGAATTTTTTTGGAATTTTTTTAAGGGAATGTAATTTAAGTTATTGTTTTTTATATGAAGCATGATTAAATAATAAAATAAAATCTAGGTCCTCCATATACTGACAATAATAACAATATCACAACAGAGAACCATGGGTAATCCCTAAAGGTACACACACTAGTGGAACCATAGGAACATTTCATATCAATGAGAATAGTTTAGAAACCATGACACACAATGTTCTCATGCACAATCCACTAGAGAGGGATCTATCCAAAGTCCTAGTGGTCTCCAATAATCATCACAATTTAGTCAGTGGTGTAGCCTCAATCCATCTCAATGTAACCTGGCCTTATCCCTGTCGATCTATCAAGCATACTAGTCCTATTCCACCATCCCACATACCTAGGATTCCCTTTTTTGTGATCAATTTTTATTTCATGAGTCACATAGAACACCACATTAACATCCACAAACAATGATATAAAAATACACGTGGAAAACATAATTTTTATAGTAATTACATATTTCAAATCTATATTCACATCAAACTGATTTTTAAACATGATTCGCACCACACAAAAAATTTATAGAATACGATCAAAATGCACAACATGTAAACACATATGAAACATGAAATTTTTTATTTATAAACCCATACACACCTTCCAATATTTTAGAAACAAATTTTAAACTAGACACATAATCTATAGAAAAAATTTAAGAAACAAAGTAATCATACCAAAATCATCAGAAAATGATAAATCATAGAACCTCATACCATAAACCTGGAATATTATAGAATTCAATTAAAACCCACAATCAATCCACTAGGAGACCCTATAAAAAGAATATTGAACCACAACATTAAATATTTTACCCAACAGAGCATGATTCAACCCATTTAGGGCACCCAAACTACTAAATAAAAGAGGAAGCATGGTAGAGGAATGAATAACCAAAGAAGAAGGAAAAAATCAGTATAAGAGAGACATTATTGATGATTATTCATCATTCAAATCCAAAACCACCTCACATTTCAAGGTACAAGGAAGATAGGACGAGAGGAATTGTTGCCATAGGCTATTAATCATGAATGGGGGTGAAATGGGTGGAAAAGTGGTTACATCATGGGAGGGTAGAATGGTAATTTTATAGATATTTAATGACCTAGAGATGATGCATAGTTAACCCTCATGGTTTTCCAAACCATGCGAAAACCTTTTTTCCCTCTCTGTTTAGTTGTAATGAGACTTCATAGTATCCTAGGGGAGGGAACATTCCCATGTTTTATGTCATGTGTCCAGGACAGAGCCATTGGCAAAGCCCATAGTTTCTCTTAGTCAAGAACAGAGTTTTCCCTAATTGTACACTAACTATGTGCCACCTTTTTCATACAAAAACTTTATTGTTTACATAAAACATTCAGGAAAACCAAGGTATAAATTTATGAGCAAAATTAAAAAAATAATACCTCAAAATAAAATCACAGATGTGTAATGATGCAATTTTAATGTAATCTTCATTTTTATATGGTACTCACTTTTTTATGATTATTAATCTATGTTTTTATCTATATGATGTATTTCATGATTTTTAAATTGTATTTTTATGAATATATGGATTTAATACAATATTATATAATATTTTACTAAGATATTTATCTCTCCCTTATATTATCAATCATGTTTATGATCAAATACTATAAGGTATTTCATTTATCTTACTATTTAGTTGTTTTCATACCTTTCTTATTTTACCATTACCTATGTTTTGAAGATGATTATATCATGTGAGGTGTATATTAATGGGACTATAGGAGAAAAATTATAAATAAACTTTTACATGTGATTTAAAATAATATGTTTTAGTAGCTAATCTCCAAGACACTAAAACAGTAAATAATTGTGTTATGTGATAATTTTGTAGATGCATTATTCAAATAATTGGATTAATATAATATTTATGTAATGATTTCATGGGAATCTATATATTCACCCTATAGGGGTATACTTGGGCATATGAATCCCTTTTATTGATGGACTTATATATCTTTCATAAATTCGAGTAACTAAATTTGGGAAATTCTATAATGAGCCTTTGAAAATAGTCACCACCAAAGGAGTGAGATCTATTGAATACTTGACACAATGATTGTAGGGAAGACTAGGAAATTATTTAAGAAATACATGATGTTATTCAATAAACTAGTCATATCCTCAATGCAGAGTTTCATTCCAATCATTTGAGATAAATATACATCGTTAATAATAGTATTATCTATATAATGGTATTAATTTACTTATGAATTTTATATTAATCATTACATTTAGAGATGATCAATTGTTGATTTTGAATATAAAATGTGATTTATTTATTCAAAACAGTTACATGGATAATATATTGAGAGAGAAACTCAATGCTAAAAATAGAATTCCACAAATTGATAAATAATAATATTCACATCAGGTGCATAATTATAAAAATCACCATGAAATCCCCAACACTATAGTGGAGGATAATTGTTCCATAATTATAATAATCTCTTCAAGAATATATATAGAATATTCCCATCCTAATGGACCCAAAACACCCTGATAGGGGAGGGGTGAATCAGGGTGTCATATTTTTCTTCAAAAGTCAAGGATCTTGTTCCCATGTGGGTAGGAATCAATTAAACCTGTCTCTGGGGAATGTGTAGAAAATAAACAACTACAAGCAAAGAAATCACACAATAACTTTACTTAGTTCACCACTAAGGGATAGTTCATGTATCATATGCTGACATAGTGTTGGCCATACCTAAATCCATTAATCTTCACTAATTGTAGAAAACAAATGTTTAGACATTGTAACTCATTTCCAAGAACACTACCTTTTCATGATTTTAGGGAGAACATACTGCATCCCTCGGAACACTTACATTGACTCCTCTAGCACAGTGCCTTGGTCAAATTCATACTCAGTTTATCGACATGAAGGTCAGTTCCGTAGATTATAATTAAAATCATTGCCTCTGACTAGAACTAGAATCTAATTTCACCATTGTTCTGAGTTGATTCAGATTGAAATCCATATTCACTAAAAAAAGATGTTCAAAATTTTCCTTAATGAAACGCCATCATGAAGGTCACTAACTTTATGAAGCAACATGCTTCCAGGGAGCACACTAACTCAACAAAAAATTCACCTTAATTGTGAATCATACCTTAATCAAAATCATGAGCATAAAACAATACAAAACTAGTCTTTTCACAATGCTCAAACTCGCATAGAAATCCAAATTCGTATAGTTTCCCAATTTTGGAAAAATCAATGCAATTTCATATTATCCTTGAATACATTCCATAAAATGAAGTGGGGTATCCTTATATTTATAGGAAAAACCATTCGTGATGCCCCACCACCTCTAGATAATTTTTAGGATTTTCCATAATATCATCACAATGCTCCTCCATTAGCAATGCTCCTCTATTAGCAATGCTCCATTGAGATTTCTCATTTTTATGAATACTTTCTTCAAACCATCACACACTCGTGATGCTCCAATTATCATAATCACACAGTACACCATCATCATTATCAATGATCCACATATTCATGAACATCAACCCAATATTTTTTAAACCCAGGACTTTATAATACTTATGGAGATATGATTAAACAAAATAAGCTTTCATGATGGTAGACTTTTCATAAATATTGTTTACACGAAAAATTTTGAAAACACAAGGTAACGATGATACCTTAAATATTGTTGTCATCATGAATTGTAAAATCACATTACATGAAATAATTATCAGCTAATATGTCGAGTATTGACAAAAAACACATAACAGGCACAATTTCATTCCAAGATCAACCCTGGTTCCAACACCACAATGGTTAAATATTTGACCCTTGTATTATAAAATTGACTCGGATAATTCTCAAGTTACTATTATAAATGATGTTGAATGATAAATGAAACATTTTGATATGAATTATTTCCCACCAATTAAATATTTATTTTTCCTTATTAATTTCATATTATATTACCTTTTCTTCAATAAATAAAATATCATCCCTTTCCTTTTAGACATTTTCATGTGTTCTTATTATATATTTCATGACATTTTAGAAGTGGAATATTATTCCCTATATTGACATTATCTCTTGATCATTCTTGAATCTACATTTATCTCTTATTTGGTGAGCTTGGATACTCTTATAGGTTTAAGATTTTACTCATAATTGATGATAACTAATTTTTCATAATCATATGATTTTTCATTCCATATTAAATTACATTTAATTACCTCATTAATTATCCATCACATTACATATTAAGATTATTCCTAACAGTTTTATCCATTGATTAAAAACAAAATAAATTATGTAAGTTTCAATATGCAATAACCAGATAATTTAATCATATGATTACAGAAACCATTATTCTAATTTAAAAAATTATGAAACCTTATTTCAATCCATGTCACGTTATTATTATCTCTTATCATTATATATTTTTAAATATTTCATATATTCTACCCACACATTCCACATAATGGTTCATAATTGGATTTTAAATCAACTTAATAATTTCCCCTCGAGTGTCAAACCAAATGTATTGTTAAGATTTATTATCCTTCACCAAGTAAATATTGATTAAAAACCTGATGAAGCTCAGATTTTCATATATTTTATACTATAAAACATTTTTTATAATCCCACAAAACTGTTATTGAATGGGTAATTATCATGTTTTTAGGTTTTACTGTTATTTTGAACACAAATGTGAAAAACGATTAATTCTGGATTTTTGAAAGAACTTTACGTCAGGGGTATTTTGGTCATTTCTGGAAAAATAAAATTCCAAATTTTCTGATTCAAATTTTTTTATAATCCTTATTTTATTTCCTTCATTTTTGTCTTCTGGACCAGGAGCTGATTCGGCCATCTAAAGTGTCTATCAATTCATTGAATTTGGGAATTTTTCCGGGCGGACAGCATGGACCCACCCAACATAATTGACATCAAAATCGGGCTACAAATATCTAAATGAAGTGTTTATACCTGGGATATGACGAGGACATTTATTTCTGACTCTAAAAGAAATTTGGGGAAGTTTGGAAGTCACTAAGAAGTCCATTAAACGACTTACATTTGGAGGAACCATCCTGGAAGCTTCGTCCAGAAACTGAAATCGAGAATGAAAAATTCATAACTCCTTCATCCGGTTTTCAAATTAGATGCAATTTCGAGGAGATATGGAAAAGATAATTTTGAACAACATTAATGAAGGGGAAAATGGGTGAAGAGGTCATTAATGGGGTCTAAAACGCTCAAACATTCGGGGGTCGAATTCTGCATATAAAAGGAGGCCATCACCTCCTCCTCAAAGCATCCCATTTTTTCATCCATTCCTTCAAGGCACCAAGGAGGAGATCTCCACCGAGGGAGGCCGGCCACAAATCATCAACCATTCTTTTTATTTTATTTCTTTTATTTATTTTTAGTTTTTAATTGTAATTTAGATTTCTAATAAATTCATGCATTGTTTTTATTTTTGTGTCCACCGATTCACCCTCTTTTCTTCCTCTCATCTTACCATCGTGAACTATAATACTCATGATCATGAGTAACTAATAAGAGGAATATCCCAAGGGAGTAATCAGGTTCTTGAACCCAAGACCATATTTCTAATATTCTTTGAGTTAATTCTAAGGATAATTTATAGTGGGTGTAATCCTCATTGTAGTTTTCTAAAGGTTAACTTCTTAATCTACAACCATTTTCCCTCGATTGAGTATGTGGATGGAGGGTGTGCTTCGTGATCTCTATGTAGGATTTTCATTCACAACTGGGGTAGAATAAGGTGTGCACACATATGATGGAGTGTGTACACTAAGAATATTTGAAGTTGGCCAATGAAGGTGCTCCCTGAATATTCTCTCGGGAGAACTTCTTTTCTTCCCTAATTACATTCTGTTTAGAATTGCATGGTAATTTAGAATTAAATTTTAGTTTCTTCTGATTTATGAATTTCATTTATTTTATTAAATTACATTTATTTCATAAAACATTAAAGAACAAATAAAATAATTATATTAGGTGGAATAGAAGTAGTGATTTATTAACCACAAAAGCTCCTCAAGAGAACGACCTAGGCCAGCCACTGTGCTGCAGTTAGTATAAATATTTTTGAGAGCGCACACGACAACACTTCGTCAAATTGGCGTCGTTTCTGGGGAGCCAAGTGGTTTTCATTCACTATTTTTATTTACATTTTGTAAATAATTTTCCTTTCATTTAAAAAAACAACAAAAAATCATAAATTTCAAAAACTAAAAAAAAATCTTCTTTGATCATGATGTATTCAAATTATTATTATTATGCATGGAATGATCAATCTCAAGTGCATGAAAATTTTTACAATGAACTAGATGTGCAGTTTTATAGGATTAGCGATAAAGTGAAAAACTTGGAGGGCCAAATAGAATTGATTGCAGAATATGTATGTGCATCCCAAGAACAACCTGAACCTGAACCGGAACCTGAACCAGAATGAGTGGTGGAAGAGATTTCACCCATTATTTTTTATGCTAAAGAACCTGAGGGGGGTGAGAAGGAGCTACTAAAAGAATTAATCACATCATCCTGCACTCAACCATTGCTCGAGGAGGTCCCCCAAGTAAACATTACAACTGATGCAATGATAGGAGGTCAACATTTTTTGGAAGAATTTTGGAATAACTTTGTTGAAGATAACTTGAAACATGATCTTCCCATACTTAATAATGAAACATCAGACACTTTCTACCTCTCTCTTGCTTTGGAAGATAAGGAAGAAGACTCACCTGCTGAGATTGAGTTTCCAATGTTCAAGCCTGAAGAGATCAATTACCAAGATTAATTACTTGAAAGGGAAGATTTATTTATTAATTCATCATGTTTTAATCTTATTCCAGCTAAATTGTTTTCTGACATCTCTTCCTTTGAAATTTCTAATACAGCACAAATGGAGCAGACCATGGATGATATGAAAGATACCACTAAAGTAGTGGTGATCATGGAAGAAGATCTGGAGAAGGTTGCGGTGGTGCGACTACCTCCTCAACAAATATTTTCATACCATATGGAGGAGGACACCACTGAAGTTAACCGGGATCACCCTCATCTTTTATTCCCTCCCACTTCGAACCTCAAATTTCTTCTTTATTCTTTCTCTCGGGTTGGAAAAAAATTTATCTTATTTGGGGTTCTCTACATTCAGTGTTTAATCATGGACATCGGGAAAACTCACATGTGGTGGTTCATCTCAAAGAAACCACACCCACCTTCTGATTGGGGATAATATACTGAAACTGCCTGACTAGGGTTAGTAAAAACCTAGCACCCGCTTGGGGGTCTAAACCAAGCATTATCTCTTTTCTTTTCATTTTCTCATTATTTTTATTTATTTTTTTCTTATTTATTTTTATTAATTTCTTGTAGTCTTAAAGTGGTTTCTTCTAGGAGATTAACTCAAGGAATACACTTCTAAAATAATGTCAGGTTGTATCTTTCCTTCCCTTTGATTTTTTTACCTTTATATTTATATTTTGTTGAGTTGAAATAAGGGGTAGTTAAATTTAAGTGTGGGGGAGTATCAAAATGCTTAGTTCTTCTTGTGTGATTTTCATTTTGGTTTATTATATTTTTAGGATTTTTGAGCTTTAATGAATATTCTTATCACTTTTCACACAACAAATTATTTTGAAAGAGTTGAAATGATATTTGAAATAATGGATTTTAAATGATTGTTGATGTGAAAAAATTATTCTTGAATTTGATTGTCAATCATTTTTATGAGTTTGACTGATTTTTGAAATCCATGACCATGAAACACTGACTCAAAATATTTTTTTCCAATCCTATGAGGTATTCTAAACCACTTTTACATATTCTTCCTAAAACCCACACTTTCTTGAGGGAAACATGAATATTGTGTGAGTACCAGAATTTGTGAATATTCTCTTTCGAAGCTTTGGATTTAATGAAATGTATTTGAAATGATTGAGGCATCTCTTTGGCTAGCCACATTTTATCTTGAGACCCACCTTTACATTTATCCTTCATAAGCCCTTAGATGCCATGGATTTCCTTATAGGTTTAAGCCACATTACAAGCCAATTTTTCTTTACCTACCCGCACTTTTAGTATTTTTGCATGGATATTTCAAGTTTGAGTGTGGGGGAAGGGCATTTTGTGTGCGTTCCTTGGGATTTGTATCATTTATGTGTAGTGAAAAGTTTGTGTCAATATTTTGGGCTGTGGATAACAATAGAATTGGGCATGTGTCATCATTTCATTGTGCTTTATTTGTTTCATCCATTTCTCCTAAAAAAAGAAAACAAAAAAATGGAGATGAGCTTGAATTCCTTATTGTAAATTCTTTTATGACTCATTTCCCTCCCAAAACAATCATGGTCATGAATTGTCATTCATTCATTGTATTTAATTTTCAGCTCATCCTCCATAAAAAAAGAAAAAAAATAAAGTTGTGCCTTTCTGGAGCTTTGAAAAAAAGGAGGAAAAAATAGATGATATCATCACTTATTGGCTCATGTACCATGCCATAAAGAGGGGTGGGGTTGTTTTTCACATTTACAAGTAGTATTGAGTGTGTAATTTCCTGTGTTTTTACTTGATTTAATCATGCATTGTACTTAAAAGTTCAAACTCCTCTTTCTAGCTTGGAACATTTTTCAACCATTTTACCACCGACCCTAAGCCACAGAATCATTTGAACCTTTAATTAAATCCCTCATGATTAAATTCATTTTCATGTTTCACGCTGTGGATAAATGATAATTTTCACAAACCTATGGTGATACATGCGATTTTCAAATATGAGTATAACTCTAGATTCAATTTCTCTTGAGGGAAGAGTGACATAAAATTCAATGTGAGGTAGGTTGTGATTGGGACGTGGATTGATTTATGAGGTTGAACAAATTTTAATGATTGAAATGAAAATGAGAGAGTTATTATTCATAAATGGGACATGATGGAATTCTATTTTGGATAAAATCATTGATTTTTTCTCATTTTTGATTATTGTGTGGATTTTGATTTGGATGTAAGATGATTGCCCAGGAGTGCAATGTTTAAGTGTGGGGGAGTGATGAAGCTCAAATTTTCATATATTTTATACTATAAAACATTGTTTATAATCCCACAAAAGTGTTATTGAATGGGTAATTATCTTGTTTTTAGGTTTTAGTGTTATTTTGAACCCAAATGTGAAAAACGACTAATTATGGATTTTTTACAGAACCTTACGTCAGGGGTATTTTGGTCATTTCTGGAAAAATAAAATTCCAAATTTCCGGATTCAACTTTTTTTATAATCCTTATTTTATTTCCTTCATTTTTGTCTTCTGGACCAAAAGCTGATTCGGCCATCTAAAGGAACTAAAAAGTCATTGAATTTGCGAATTTTTCCGGGCGGACAGCATGGACCTACCCAACATAATGTTCACAAACTCAGGATAAAAATATCTAAATGATGTGTTTCCACCTGGGATATGACGAGGAAATTTAGTTCCGACTCTAAAAGAAATTTGGGGAAGTTTGGAAGTCATTAAGGTGTCCATTAAACGACATACATTTGGAGGAACCATCCTGGAAGCTTCATCCAGAAACTGAAATCGAGAATGAAAAATTCATATCTCCTTCATCCGGTTTTCAAATTAGCTGCAATTTCGAGGAGAGAGGGACAAGATAATTTTGAACAACATTAATGAAGGGGGGAACACGTGAAGAGGTCATTAATGGGGACTAAAACCCTCAAACATTCAGGGGTCGAATTCTGCCTATAAAAGGAGGCCATCACCTCCTCCTCAAAGCATCCCATTTTTCCATCCATTCCTTCAAGGCACCAAGGAGGAAATCTCCACTGAGGGAGGCCGGCTGCAAATCTTCAACCATTCTTTTTAATTTATTTCTTTTCTTTATTTTTAGTTTTTAATTGTAATTTAGATTTCTAATAAATTCATGCATTGTTTTTATTTTTGTGTCCACCGATTCACCCTCTTTTCTTCCTCTCATCTTACCATCGTGAACTATAATACTCATGATCATGAGTAACTAATAAAAGGAATATCCCAAGGGAGTAATCAGGTTCTTGAACACAAGACCATCTTCTTAATATTCTTTGAGTTAATTCTAAGGATAATTTATAGTGGGTGTAATCCTCATTGTGGTTGTCTAATGGTTAACTTCTTAATCTACAACCATTTTCCCTCGATTGAGGAGGTGGATGGAGGGTGTGCTTGGCGATCACTAAGTAGGCTTTTCATTCACAACTAGGGTAGAATAAGTTGTGCACACATACGATGGAGTGTGTACACTAAGAATATTTGAAGCTGGCCAATGAAGGTGCTCCCTGAATATTCTCTCGGGAGAACTTCCTTTCTTCCGTAATTACATTCTGTTTAGCATTGCATGGTAATTTAGAATTAAATTTTAGTTTCTTCTGATTTATGAATTTTATTTATTTTTTTAAATTAAATTTATTTCATAAAACATTAAACAACAAAAAAATAATTAGATTAGGTGGAATAGAAGTAGTGTTTTATTAACCCCAAAAGCTCCTAAAGAGAATGACCTAGGTCAGCCACTGTGCTGCACATAGTATAAATATTTTTGTGAGCGCACACGACAACGCTTCATCAAATTGGCGCCATTTCCGAAGAGCCAAGTCATTTTCATTCACTATTTTTATTCACATTGTGTAAATAATTTTCCTTTCACTGAAAAAAACAACAAAAAAATCATAAATTTCAAAAACTAAAAAAAATCTTCTTTGTTCATGATGTATTCAAATTTTGATTATTATGCATGGACTGGTCAATCTCAAGTGCAAGAAAATTTTTACAATGAACTAGATGCACAGTTTCATAGGATTAGCAATAAAGTGAAAAACATGGAGGGCCAAATATAATTGATTGAAGAATTTGTACGCGCATCCCAAGAACAACCTGAACCTGAACTGGAACCTGAACCAGAACGAGTGGTGGAAAATATTTCACCCATAATATTTTATGCTAAAGAACCTGAGGGGGTGAGAAAGAGCTACTAAAAGAATTAATCACATCATCCCGCACTCAACCATTGCTCGAGGAGGTCCCAAAAGTAAACATTCCAACTGATGCACTGATGGATGGTCAACATTTTTTGGAAGAATATTGGAATAACTTTGTTGAAGATAACATGAAACATGATCTTCCCATACTTAATAATGAAACATCAGACACTTTCTACCTCTCTCTTGCTTTGGAAGATAAGGAAGAAGATGCACCAGCTGAGATTGAGTTTCCAATGTTCATGCCTGAAGAGAAAAATTACCAAGATGAATTACTTGAAAGGGAAGATTTCTTTATTAATTCATCGTGTTTTAATCTTATTCAAGCTAAATTGTTTTCTGACATCTCTTCCTTTGAAATTTCTGATACAACACAAATGGGGCAGACCATGGATGATATGAAAGATACCACTAAAGTAGTGGTGATCATGGATGAAGATCTGGAGAAGGTTGTGGTGGTGCGACTACCACCTCAACAAAAATTTTCATACCATATGGAGGAGGACACCACCGAAGTTAACAGGGAGCACCCTTATCTTTTATTACCTCCCACTTCGAACCTCAAATTTCTTCTTTATTCTTTCTCGGGGGTTGGGAACATTCTTATATTATCCGGGGTTCTCTACTTTCAGTGTTTAATCATGGACATCGGGAAAACTCACATGTGGTGGTTTATCTCAAAGAAACCACACCCACCTTCTGATTGGGGATAATCTACTGAAACTCCCTGACTAGGGGCTGTAAAAACCTAGCACCCACTTGGGGGCTTAAACCAAGCATTATCTCTTTTATTTTCCTTTTTTCATTATTTTTATTTATTTTTTCTTATTTATTTTTATTACTTTCTTGTAGTATTAAAGTGGTTTCTTCTAGGAGCATAACTCAAGGAATCCACTTCTAAAATAATGTCAGGTTGTATCTTTCGTTCCCTTTGATTTTTATTACCTTTATATTTATATTTTGTTGAGTTGAAATATGGGGTAGTTAAATTTAAGTGTGGGGGAGTATCAAACTACTTAGTTCATCTTGTGTAATTTTCATTTTGGTTTATTATATTTTTAGGATTTTTGAGCTTTAATGAAAATTCTTATCACTTTTCACACAACAATTTATTTTGAAAGAGTTGAAATGATTTTTTAAATAATGGATTTTAAATGATTGTTGATGTGAAAACATTATTCTTGAATTGGATTGTCGATCATTTTTATGAGTTTGACTGATTTTTGAAATCCATGACCATGAAACACTGACTCAAAATATTTTTTCCAATCTTGTGAGGTATTCTAAAACACTTTTACATATTCTTCCTAAAACCCACACTTTCTTGAGGGAAACATGAATATTGTGTGAGAACTAGAATTTGTGAATATTCTCTTTTGAAGCTTTAGATTTCGTGAAATATACTTGAAATGATTGAGGCATCTCTTTGGCTAGCCACATTTTATCTTGATACCCACCTTTACATTTATCCATCGTAAGCCCTTAGATGACATGAATTTCCTTATAGGTTTAAGCCACATTACAAGCCAATTTTTCCTTACCTACCCGCACTTTTAGTATTTTTAAATGGATATTTCAAGTTTGAGTGTGGGGGAAGGGCCTTTAGTGTGCGTTCCTTGGGATTTTTATCATTTATGGGTAGTGCAAAGTGTGTGTCAATATTTTGGGCTGTGGATAACAAGATAATTGGGCATGTGTCGTCATTTCATTGTGCTTTATTTGTTTCATCCATTTCTCCTAAAAAAGAATAAAAAAATAGAGATGAGCTTGAATTACTCATTTTACATTATTTTATGACTCATGTACCTCGCAAAAAAATCAAGGCCATGAATTGTCATTCATTCATTGTATTCAATTTTCAGCTCATCCTACATAAAAAAAGGAAAAAAATAAAGTTGTGCCTTTCTGGAGCTTTGAAAAAGAAGGAGGAGAACATAGATGATATCATCACTTATTGGCTCATGTACCATGTCATAAAGAGGGGTGGGGTTGTTTTTCACATTTACAAGTGTATTGAGTGAGGAATTTGTTGTGTTTTCACTTGATTTAATCATGCATTGTACTTAAAAGTTCAACCTCCTCTTTCTAGCGTGGAACATTTTTCAATCATTTTACCACCAACACTAAGCCACAAAATCATTTTAACCTTTAATTAAATCCCTCATGATTAAATTAATTTTCATGTTTCACGCTATGGTGAAATGATAATTTTCACAAACCTATGGTGATACATGTGATTTTCAAATATGAGTATAACTCTAGATTCAATTTCTCTTGAGTGAAGAGTGACATAAAATTCAATGTGAGATAGGTTGTGATTGGGACATGGAATGATTTATGAGGTTGAACAAATTTTAATGATTTAAATGTAAATTAGAGAATTATTATTCATAAATGAGACATGATGGAATTCTATTTTGGATAAAATCATTGATATTTTTTCATTTTTGATTATTGTGTGGATTTTGATTTGGATGTAAGATGATTGCCCAGGAGTGCACTGTTTAAGTGTGGGGGAGTGATGAAGGTCACATTTTCATATATTTTATACTATAAAAAATTGTTTATAATCCCACAAAAGTGTTATTGAATGGGTAATTATCATGTTTTTAGGTTTTACTGTTATTTTGAACCTAAATGTGAAAAACGACTAATTCTGGATTTTTGACAGAACTTTACGTCAGGGGTATTTTGGTCATTTATGGAAATGTAAAATTCCAAATTTTCTGATTTAAATTTTTTTATAATCCTTATTTTATTTCCTCCATTTTTTTCTTCTGGACCAGGAGCTGATTCGTTCATCTAAAGGGTCTAAAAATTCATTAAATTTGCGAATTTGTCCAGGCGGACAGCATGGACCCACCCAACATAATGGACATAAAAATCTAACTAAAAATATCTAAATGATGTGTTTACACCTGGGATATGGCGAGGAAATTTATTTCCAACTCTAAAAGAAATTTGGGGAATTTTTTAAGTCATTAAGGAGTCCATTAAAAGACATACATTTGGAGGAACCATCCTGGAAGCTTCGTCCAGAAACTGAAATAGAGAATGAAAAATTCATAACTCCTACATCCTGTTTTCAAATTAGTTGAACTTTCGAGGAGAGACGGAAAAGATAATTTTGAACAACATTCATGAAGGGGGGAATACCTGAAGAGGTCATTAATGTGGTCTAAAAGGATCAAAAATTCAGGGGTCGAATTCTGCCTATAAAAGGAGGCCATCACCTCCTCCTCAAAGCATCCCATTTTTCCATCCATTCCTTCAAGGCACCAAGGAGGAGATCTCCACCGAGGGAGGCCGGCCACAAATCTTCAACCATTCTTTTTATTTTATTTCTTTTCTTTAATTTTAGTTTTTAATTGTAATTTAGATTTCTAATAAATTCATGCGTTGTTTTTATTTTTGTGTCCACCGATTCACCCTCTTTTCTTCCTCTTATCTTACCATCGTGAACTATAATACTCATGATCATGAGTAACTAATAAGAGAAATATCCCAAGGGAGGAATCAGGTTATTGAACCCAATACCATCTTCTTAATATTCTTTGATTTAATTCTATGGATAATAAATAGTGGGTGTAATCCTCACTGTGGTTGTCTAAAGGTTAACTTCTTAATCTACAACAATTTTCCCTCGATTGAGGAGGTGGATGGAGGGTGTGCTTGGCGATCGCTAAGTAGGATTTTCATTCAAAACTGGGGTGTAATAAGGTGTGCACACATACGATGGAGTGTGTACACTAAGAATATTTGAAGCTGGCCAATGAAGGTGCTCCCTGAATATTCTCTTGGGAGAACTTCCTTTCTTCCCTAATTACATTCTGTTTAGCATTACATGGTAATTTAGAATTAAATTTTAGTTTCATCTGATTTATGAATTTAATTTATTTTATTAATTTACATTTATTTCATAAAACATTAAACAATAAAAAAATAATTAGATTAGGTGGAATAGAAGAAGTGATTTATTAACCACAAAAGCTACCCAAGAAAACGACCTAGGTCAGCCACTGTGCTGCACTTAGTATAAATATTTTTGAGAGCGCACATGACAACGCTTCGTCAAATTGGCGTCGTTTCCGTGGAGCCAAGTGGTTTTCATTCACTATTTTTATTCACATTGTGTAAATAATTTTCCTTTCATTTAAATAAAACAACAACAAAATCATAAATTTCAAAAAATAAAAAAAAAATCTTCTTTGTTCATGATGTATTCAAATTATGATTATTATGCACGGACTGATCAATCCCAAGTGCAAGAAATTTTTTACAATGAACTAGATGCATAGTTTCATAGGATTAGCGATAAAGTGAAAAACTTGGAGGGAAAAATAGAATTGATTGCAGAATATGTACGCGCATCCCAAGAACAACCTGAACCTGAACCGGAACCTGAACCAGAACGAGTGGTGGAAGAGATTTCACCCATAATTGTTTATGCTAAAGAACCTGAGGGGGGTGACAAGGAGCTAATAAAATAATTAATCACATCATCCCGCACTCAACCATTGCTCGAGGAGGTCCTAGAAGTAAACATTACAACTGATGCACTGATGGGAGGTCAACATTTTTTTAAGAATCTTGGAATAACTTTGTTGAAGATAACTTGAAACATGATATTCCCATACTTAATAATGAAGCATCAGACACTTTCTACCTCTATCTTTCTTTGGAAGATAAAGAAGAAGACGCACCTGCTGAGATTGTGTTTCCAATGTTCATTCCTAAAGAGATCAATTACCAAGATGAATTACTTGAAATGGAAGATTTCTTTATTAATTCATCATGTTTTAATCTTATTCAAGCTAAATTGTTTTCTGACATCTCTTCCTTTGAAATTTCTGATACAACACAAATGGAGTAGACCATGGATGATATGAAAGATACCACTAAAGTAGTGGTGGTCATGGAAGAAGATCTGGAGAAGGTTGCGGTGGTGTGACTACCTCCTAAACAAAAATTTTCATACCATATGGAGGAGGACACCACCGAAGTTAACAGGGAGCACCCTTATCTTTTATTCCCTCCCACTTTGAACCTCAAATTTCTTCTTTATTATTTCTTGGGGGTTAGGAACATTCTTATCTTATTTGGGGTTCTCTACTTTCAGTGTTTAATCATGGACATCGGGAAAACTCACAAGTGGTGGTTCATCTCAAAGAAACCACACCCACCTTATGATTGGGGATAATCTATTGAAACTGCATGACTATGGGCAGTGAAAACCTAGCACCCGCTTGGGGGTCTAAACCAAGCATTATCACTTTTCTTTTCCTTTTCTCATTATTATTATTTATTTTTTTCTTATTTATTTTTATTACTTTCTTGTAGTCTTAAAGTCGTTTCTTCTACGAGCTAAACTCAAGGAATCCACTTCTAAAATAATGTCAGGTTGTATCTTTCCTTCCCTTTGATTTTTTTACCTTTATATTTATATTTTGTTGAGTTGAAATAAGGGGTAGTTAAATTTAAGTGTGGGGGAGTATCAAACTGCTTAGTTCTTCTTGTGTGCTTTTAATTTTGGTTTATTATATTTTTAGAATTTTTGAGCTTTAATTAATATTCTTATCACTTTTCACACAACAATTTATTTTTAAAGAGTTGAAATGATTTTTGAAATAATGGATTTTAAATGATTATTGATGTGAAAACATTATTCTTGAATTGGATTGTCAATCATTTTTATGAGTTTGACTGATTTTTGAAATCCATGACCATGAAACACTGACTCAAAATATTTTTTCCCATCCTGTGAGGTATTCTAAACCACTTTTACATATTCTTCCTAAAACCCACACTTTCTTGAGGGAAACATGAATATTGTGTGAGAACCAGAATTTGTGAATATTCTCTTTCGAATCTTTGGATTTCAAGAAATGTATTTGAAATGATTGAGGAATCTCTTTGGCTATCCACACTTTATATTGAGACCCACCTTTACATTTATCCTTCGTAAGCCCTTAGATGCCATGAATTTCCTTATAGATTTAAGCCACATTACAACCCAATTTTTCCTTACTGACACGCACTTTTAGTATTTTTGCATGGATATTTCAAATTTGAGTATGGGGGAAGGGCCTTTCATGTGTGTTCCTTGGGATTTGTATCATTTATGGTTAGTGCAATGTGTGTGTTAATATTTTTTGCTGTGGATAACAAGAGAATTTGGCATGTGTCGTTATTTCATTGTGCTTTATTTGTTTCATCCATTTCTCCTAAAAAAAGAAAACAAAAAATGGAGATGAGCTTGAATTCCTCATTGTACATTATTTTATGACTCATGTCCCTCAAAAATGAATCAAGGGCATGAATTTTCATTCATTCATTGTATTCAATTTTCAGCTCATCCTCAATAAAAAAAAGAAAAAAAATAAAGTTGTGCCTTTCTGGAGCTTTGAAAAAAAGGAGGAGAACATAGATGATATCATCACTTATTGGCTCATGTACCATGTCATAAAGAGGGGTGGGGTTGTTTTTAACATTTACAAGTAGTATTGAGTGAGTAATTTCCTGTGTTTTCACTTGATTTAATCATGCATTGTACTTAAAAGTTCAACCTCCTCTTTCTAGAATTGAACATTTTTCAATCATTTTACCACCGACCCTAAGCCACAGAATCATTTGAACCTTTAATTAAATCCATCATGATTAAATTCATTTTCATGTTTCACGCTGTGGAGAAATGATAATTTTCACAAACCTATGGTGATACATGCGATTTTCAAATATGAGTATAACTCTAGATTCAATTTCTCTTGAGTGATGAGTGACATAATATTCAATGTGAGGTAGGTTGTGATTGAGGCGTGTATTGATTTATGAGGTTGAACAAATTTTAATGACTGAAATTAAAATGAGAGAATTATTATTCATAAACGAGACATGATGGAATTCTATTTTGGATAAAATCATTGCTTTTTTCTCATTTTTGATTATTGTGTGGATTTTGATTTGGATGTAAGATGATTGGCCAGGAGTGAAATGTTTAAGTGTGGGGGAGTGATGAAGCTCACATTTTCATATATTTTATACTATAAAACATTGTTTATAATCCCACAAAAGTGTTATTTAATGGATAATTATCATGTTTTTAGGTTTTAGTGTTATTTTGAACCCAAATGTGAAAAAAAACGACTAATTCTGGATTTTTTACAGAACTTTACGTCAGGGGTATTTTAGTCATTTATGGAAAAATATAATTCAGAATTTTATGATTCAAATTTTATTATAATACTTATTTTATTTCCTTCATTTTTGTCTACTGGACCAGGAGCTGATTCGGCCATCTAAAGGGTCTAACAATTCATTGAATTTGCGAATTTTTCCGGGCGGACAGCATGGACCCACCCAACATAATGGAAATCAAACTCGGGATAAAAATATCTAAATGATGTGTTTCTACATGGGATATGACGAGGACATTTATTTATGACTCTACAAGAAATTTGGGGAAGTTTGGAAGTCATTAAAGAGCCCATTAAAGGACATACATTTGGAGTAACCATCCTGGAAGCTTCGTCTAGAAACTGAAATCGGGAATGAAAAATTCATAACTCCTTCATCATGTTTTAAATTTAGCTTCAATTTCGAGAAGAGACAGCCTAGATAATTTTGAACAACATTAATGAAGGGGGGAACATGTGAAGAGGATATTAATGGGGGATAAAATTCTCAAACATTCGAGGGTCAAATTCTGCCTATAAAAGGAGGCCATCACCTCCTCTTCAAAGCATCCCATTTTTCCATCCATTCCTTCAAAGCACCAAGGAGGAGATCTCCACCGAGGGAGTCCGGCCGCAAATCTTCAACCATTATTTTTATTTTATTTATTTTCTTTATTTTTAGTTTATAATTTTAATTTTTATTTCTAATAAATTCATGCATTGTTTTTATTTTTGTGTCCACCGATTCACCATCTTTTCTTCCTATCATCTTACCATCGTGAACTATATTACTCATGATCATGAGTAACTAATAAGAGAAATATCCCAAGGTAGTAATCAGGTTCTTGAACCCAAGACCATCTTATTAATATTCATTGAATTAATTCTAAGGATAATTTATAGTGGGTGTAATCCTCACTATGGCTATCTAAAGGTTAACTTCTTAATCTACAACCATTTTCCCTCGATTGAGGAGGTGGATGGAGGGTCTGCTTGGCGATCGCTATGTAGGCTTTTCATTCACAACTAGGGTAGAATAAGGTGTGCACGCATTTGATGGAGTGTGTACACTAAGAATATTTGAAGCTGGCCAATGAAGGTGCTCCCTAAAGATTCTCTCGGGAGAACTTCCTTTCTTCCCTAATTACATTCTATTTAGCATTGCATGGTAATTTAGAATTAAATTTTAGTTTCTTCTGATTTATGAATTTCATTTATTTTATTAAATTACATTTATCTTATAAAACATTAAACAACAAAAAAATAATTAGATTAGGTGGAATAGAAGTAGTGATTTATTAACCACAAAAGCCTCTCAAGAGAATGACCTAGGTCAACCACTGTGCTGCACTTAGTATAAATATTTTTGAGAGTGCACACGACAACGCTTCGTCAAATTGGCGCTATTTTCAGGGAACCAAGTGGTTTTCATTCACTATTTTTATTCAAATTGTTTAAATAATTTTCCTTTCATTTCAAAAAAACAACAAAGAAATCATAAATTTCAAAAACTAAAAAAAAATTCTTTGTTCATGATGTATTCAAATTATGATTATTATGCATGGACTGATCAATCTCAAGTGCAAGAAATTTTTTACAATGAACTAGATGCGCAGTTTCACAGTATTAGCAATAAAGTGAAAAACTTGGAGGGCCAAATAGAATTGATTGCAGAATATGTACGTGCATCCCAAGAACAACCTGAACCTGAACCAGATCATAAACCAGAACGAGTGGTGGAATAGATTTCACCCATAATTTTTAATGCTAAAGAACTTGAGGGGGGTGAGAAGGAGCTACTAAAAGAATTAATCACATCATCCCGCACTCAAACATTGCTCGAGGAGGTCCTAGATGTAAACATTCCAACTGATGCACTGATGGGAGGTCAACATTTTTTGGAAGAATCTTGGAATAACTTTGTTGAAGATAACTTGAAACTTGATCTTCCCATACTTAATAATGAAACATCAGACACTTTCTACCTCTCTCTTGCTTTGGAAGATAAGGAAGAAGGTGCACCTGCTGAGATTGAGTTTCCAATGTGCATGCCTGAAGAGATCAATTACCAAGCTGAATTACTTGAAAGGGAAGATTTCTTTATTAATTCATCATGTTTTAACCTTATTCAAGATAAATTGTTTTCTAACATCTCTTCCTTTGAAATTTCTGATACAGCACAAATGGAGCAGACCATGGATGAATTGAAAGATACCTTTAAAGTAGTGGTGATCATGGAAGATGATCTGGAGAAGGTTGTGGTGGTGCGACTACCTCCTCAACAAAACTTTTCATACCATATGGAGGAGGACACCACTGATGTTAACAGGGAGCACCCTTATCTTTTATTCCCTCCCACTTCTAACCTCAAATTTCTTCTTTATTCTTTCTCGTTGGTTGGGAACATTCTTATCTTATTTTGGGTTCTCTACTTTCAGTGTTTAATCATGGACATCAGGAAAACTCACATGTGGTGGTTCATCTCAAAGAAACCACACCCACCTTCTTGATTGGGGATAATCTACTGAAACTGCCTGACTAGGGGTAGTAAAAACCTAGCTCCCACTTGGGGGTCTAAACCATGCATTATCTATTTTCTTTTCCGTTTCTCATTATTTTTATTTATTTTTTTCTTATTTATTTTTATTACTTTCTTGTAGTATTAAAGTGGTTTCTTCTAGGAGATTAACTCAAGGAATCCACTTCTAAAATAATGTTAGGTTGTATCTTTCCTTCCCTTTTATTTTTTTACCTTTATATTTATATTTTTTTGAGTTGAAATAAGGGGTAGTTAAATTTAAGTGTGGGGGAGTATCAAATTTCATAGTTCTTCTTGTTTGCTTTTCATTTTGGTTTATTATATTTTTAGGATTTTTGAGCTTTAATGAATATTCTTATCACTTTTCACACATCAATTTATTTTGAAAGAGTTGAAATGATTTTTGAAATAATGGATTTTAAATGATTGTTGTTGTGAAATTTTTTTTCTTGAATTGGATTGTCAATCATTTTTATGAGTTTGACTGATTTTTGAAATCCATGACCATGAAACACTAACTCAAAATATTTTATCCAATCCTGTGAGGTATTGTAAACCACTTTTACATATTCTTCCTAATACCCACACTTTCTTGAGGGAAACATGAATATTGTGTGAGAACCAGAATTTGTGGATATTCTCTTTCAAAGATTTGGATTTCATGAAATGTATTTGAGATGATTGAGGCATCTCTTTGGCTAGCCACATTTTATCTTTAGACCCACCTTTACAATTATCCTTCGTAAGCCCTTAGAAGCCATGAATTTCCTTATAGGTTTAAGCCACATTACAAGCCAATTTTTCCTTACCTACCTGCACTTTTAGTATTTTTGCATGGATATTTCATGTTTGAGTGTGGGGGAAGGGCCTTTCGTGTGCGTTCCTTGGGATTTGTATCATTTATGGGTAGTGCAAAGTGTGTGTCAATATTTTGGGCTGTGGATAATAAGATAATTGGGCGTGTGTCGTCATTTCATTGTGCTTTATTTGTTTCATCCATTTCTCCTAAAAAAAGAAAAAAATGGAGATGAGCTTGAATTCCTCATTGTTAATTATTTTATGACTCATGTCCCTCCCAAAAAAATCAAGGGCATGAATTGTCATTCATTTATTGTATTCAATTTTCAGCTCATCCTCCATAAAAAACGAAAAAAAATAAAGTTGTGCCTTTCTGGAGATTTGAAAAAAAAGGAAGAGAACATAGATGATATCATCACTTATTGGCTCATGTACCATGTCATAAAGAGGGGTGGGGTTGTTTTTCACATTTACAAGTAGTATTGAGTGAGTAGTTTCTTGTGTTTTCACTTGATTTAATCACGCATTGTACTTAAAAGTTCAACCTCCTCATTCTAGCTTGGAACATTTTTCAATCATTTTACCACAGACCCTAAGCCACAGAATCATTTGATACTTTAATTAAAGCCCTCATGATTAAATTCATTTTCATGTTTCACGCTGTGGAGAAATGATAATTTTCACAAACCTATGGTGATACATGTGATTTTCAAATATGAGTATAACTCTAGATTCAATTTCTCTTGAGTGAAGAGTGACATAATATTCAATGTGAGGTAGGTTGTGATTGAGATGTGGATTGATTTATGAGGTTGAAAAAATTTTAATGATTGAAATTAAAATGAGAGAATTATTATTCATAAATGAGACATTATGGAATTATATTTTGGATAAAATCATTGATTTTTTCTCATTTTTGATTATTGTGTGGATTTTGATTTGGATGTAAGATGATTGGCCAGGAGTGCAATGTTTAAGTGTGGGGGAGTGATTAAGCTCACATTTTCATATATTTTATAATATAAAACATTGTTTATACTCCCACAAAAGTGTTATTGAATGGGTAATTATCATGTTTTTAGGTTTTAGTGTTATTTTGAACCCAAATGTGAAAAACGACTAATTCTGGATTTTTGACAGAACTTTACGTCAGGGGTATTTTGGTCATTTATGGAAAAATTAAATTCCAAATTTTCTGATTCAAATTATCTTATAATCCTTATTTTATTTCCTTCATTTTTGTCTTCTGGACCAGGAGCTGATTCGGCCATCTAAAGGGTCTAACAATTCAATGAATTTGTGAATTTTTCCGGGCGGACAGCATGGATCCACCCAACATAATGGAAATAAAACTCGGGATACAAATATCTAAATGATGTGTTTCCACCTGGGATATGACGAGGACATTTAGTTCCGACTCTAAAAGAAATTTGGGGAAGTTTGGAAGTTATTAAAGAGTCCATTAAAGGACATACATTTGGAGGAACCGTCCTGGAAGCTTCGTCCAGAAACTGAAATCGGGAATGAAAAATTCATAACTCCTTCATCCTGTTTTAAAATTAGCTGAAATTTCTAGGAGAGACGACCAAGATAATTTTTAACAACATTAATGAAGGGGGGAACGCATGAAGAGGACATTAATGGGGGATAAAATGCTCAAACATTCGAGGGTCGAATTCTGCCTATAAAAGGAGGCCATCACCTCCTCTTCAAAGCATCCCATTTTTCCATCCATTCCTTCAAGGCACCAAGGAGGAGATCTCCATCGAGGGAGTCCGGCCGCAAATCTTCAACCATTATTTTTATTTTATTTTATTTCTTTATTTTTAGTTTTTAATTTTAATTTATATTTCTAATAAATTCATGCATTGTTTTTATTTTTGTGTCCACCGACTCACCCTCTTTTCTTCCTATCATCTTACCATCGTGAACTATAATACTCATGATCATGAGTAACTAATAAGAGAAATATCCCAAGGGAGTAATCAGGTTCTTGAACCCAAGACCATCTTCTTAATATTCTTTGAGTTAATTCAAAGGATAATTTATAGTGGGTGTAATCCTCATTGTGGCTATCAAAAGGTTAACTTCTTAATCTACAACCATTTTCCCTCGATTGAGGAGGTGGATGGAGGGTGTGCTTGGCAATCGCTAAGTAGGCTTTTCATTCACAATTGGGGTAGAATAAGGTGTGAACACATATGATGGAGTGTGTGCACTAAGAATATTTGAAGCTTGCCAATGAAGGTGCTCCCTAAAGATTCTCTCGGGAGATCTTCCTTTCTTCCCTAATTATATCCGGTTTAGCATTGCATGGTAATTTAGAATTAAATTTTAGTTTCTTTTGATTTATGAATTTCATTTATTTTATTAAATTACATTTATCTTATAAAACATTAAACAACAAAAAAATAATTAGATTAGGTGGAATAGAAGTAGTTATTTATTAACCACAAAAGCTTCTCAAGAGAATGACCTATGTCAACCACTGTGCTGCACTTAGTATAAATATTTTTGAGAGTGCACACGACAACGCTTCGTCAAATTGGCGATGTTTCCGGGGAGCCAAGTGGTTTTCATTCACTATTTGTATTCACATTGTGTAAATAATTTTCCTTTCATTTAAAAAAAACAACAAAAAATCATAAATTTCAAAAACTAAAAAAAATTTCTTTGTTCATGATGTATTCAAATTATGATTATTATGCATGGACTGATCAATCTCAAGTGCAAGAAATTTTTTACAATGAACTAGATGTGCAGTTTCATAGTATTAGCAATAAAGTGAAAAACTTGGAGGGACAAATAGAATTGATTGCAGAATATGTACGTGCATCCCAAGAACAACCTGAGCCTGAACCTCAACCTGAACCAGAATGAGTGGTGGAAGAGATTTCACCCATAATTGTTTAGGCTAATGAACTTGAGGTGGGTGAGAAGGAGCTACTAAACGAATTAATCACATCATCCCGCACTCAAACATTGCTCGAGGAGGTCCCAGAAGTAAACATTCCAACTGATGCACTAATGGGAGGTCAACATTTTTTGGAAGAATCATGGAATAACTTTGTTGAAGATAACTTGAATATTGATCTTCCCATACTTAATAATGAAACATCATACACTTTTTACCTCTCTCTTTCTTTGGAAGATAAGGAAGAAGGTGCACCTGCTGAGATTGAGTTTCCAATGTTCATGCCTGAAGAGATCAATTACCAAGCTGAATTACATGAAAGGGAAGATTTCTTTATTAATTCATCATGTTTTAATCTTATTCAAGATAAATTGTTTTCTGAAATCTCTTCCTTTGAAATTTCTGATACAGCACAAATGGAGCAGACCATGGATGATATGAAAGATACCATTAATGTAGTGGTGATCATGGATGATGATCTGGAGAAGGTTGCGGTGGTGCGACTACCTCCTCAACAAAAATTTTCATACCATATGGAGGAGGACACCACCGAAGTTAACAGGGAGCACCCTTATCTTTTATTCCTTCCCACTTCTAACCTCAAATTTCTTCTTTATTCTTTCTCGTGCGTTGGGAACATTCTTATCTTATTTTGGGTTCTCTACTTTCAGTGTTTAATCATGGACATCGGGAAAACTCACATGTGGTGGTTCATCTAAAAGACACCACACCCACCTTCTGATTGGGGATAATCTACTGAAACTGCCTGACTAGGGGTAGTAAAAACCTCACACCTTCTTGGGGGTCTAAACCATGAATTATCTCTTTTCTTTTCCTTTTCTCAATATTTTTATTTATTTTTTTCTTATTTATTTTTATTACATTCTTGTAGTCTTAAAGTGGTTTCTTCTAGGAGCTTAACTCAAGGAATCCACTTCTAAAATAATGTCAGGTTGTATCTTTCCTTCCCTTTGATTTTTTTACCTTTATATTTATATTTTTTTGAGTTGAAATAAGGGGTAGTTAAATTTAAGTGTGGGGGGGTATAAAATTTCTTAGTTCTTCTTGTGTGCTTTTCATTTTGGTTTATTATATTTTTAGGATTTTTGAGCTTTAATGGATACTCTTATCACTTTTCACACAACAATTTATTTTGAATAAGTTGAAATGATTTTTAAATAATGGATTTTAAATTATTGTTGTTGTGAAAACAATTTTCTTGAATTGGATTGTCAATCATTTTTATGAGTTTGAATGATTTTTGAAATCCATGACCATGAAACACTGACTCAAAATATTTTTTCCAATCCTGTGAGGTATTCTAAACCACTTTTACATATTCTTCCTAATACCCACACTTTCTTGAGGGAAAGATGAATATTGTGTGAGAACCAGAATTTGCGGATATTCTATTTCGAAGCATTGGATTTCATGAAATGTATTTGAGATGATTGAGGCATCTCTTTGGCTAGCCACATTTTATCTTGAGACCCACCTTTACATTTATCCTTCATAAGCCCTTAGAAGCCATGAATTTCCTTATAGGTTTAAGCCACGTTACAAGCCAATTTTTCCTTACCAACCTGCACTTTTAGTATTTTTGCATGGATATTTCAAGTTTGAGTGTGGGGGAAGGGCCTTTCGTGTGCGTTCCTTGGGATTTGTATCATTTATGGGTAGTTCAAAGTGTGTGTCAATATTTTGGGCTATGGATAACAAGATAATTGGGCGTGTGTCGTCATTTCATTGTGCTTTATTTGTTTCATCCATTTCTCCTAAAAAAAGAAAAAAAAATGGAGATGAGCTTGAATTCCTCATTGTACATTCTTTTATGACTCATGTCCCTCCCAAAAAAATCAAGGGCATGAACTGTCATTCATTTATTGTATTCAATTTTCAGCTCATCCTCCATAAAAAAAGAAAAAAATAAAGTTATGCCTTTCTGGAGCTTTGAAAAAAAAGGAGGAGAACTTAGATGATATCATCACTTATTGGCTCATGTACCATGTCATAAAGAGGGGTGGGGTTTTTTTTCACATTTACAAGTAGTATTGAGTGAGGAATTTCCTGTGTTTTCACTTTATTTAATCATGCATTGTACTTAAAAGTTCAACCTCCTCTTTCTAGCTTGGAACATTTTTCAATCATTTTACCACCAACCCTAAGCCACAGAATCATTTTATCCTTTAATTAAATCCCTCATGATTAAATTCATTTTCATGTTTCACGCTGTTGAGAAATGATAATTTTCACAAACCTACGGTGATACATGTGATTTTCAAATATGAGTATAACTCTAGATTCAATTTCTCTTGAATGAAGAGTGATATAAAATTCAATGTGAGGTAGGTTGTGATTGGGACATGGATTGATTTATGAGTTTGTACAAATTTTAATGATTGAAATGAAAATGAGAGAATTATTGATCATAAATGAGACATGATGGAATTCTATTTTGGAAAAATCATTGATATTTTCTCATTTTTGATTATTGTGTGGATTTTGATTTTGATGTAAGATGATTGCCCAGGAGTGCAATGTTTATGTGTGGGGGAGTGATGAAGCTCACATTTCCATATATTTTATACTATTAAACATTTTTTATAATCCCACAAAAGTGTTATTGAATGGTTAATTATCATGTATTTAGGTTTTAGTGTTATTTTGAACCCAGATGTGAAAAATGACTAATTCTGGATTTTTGACAGAACTTTACGTCAGGGGTATTTGGGTCATTTCTGGAAAAATAAATTTCCAAATTTTCTGATTCAAATTTTTTTATAATCCCTATTTTATTTAATTCATTTTTTTCTTCTGGACCAGGAGCTGATTCGGCCATCTAAAGGGTCTAACAATTCATTGAATTTGGGAATTTTTCCAGGCGGACAGCATGGACCCACCCAACATAATGGACATCCAACTCGGGCTAAAAATATCTAAATGATGTGTTTCCACCTGGGATATGACGAGGTAATTGATTTCCGACTCTACAAGAATTTTGGGGAAGTTTGGAAGTCATTAAGGAGTCCATTAAACGACATACATGTGGAGGAACCATTCTGGAAGCTTCGTCCAGAAACTTAAATCGAGAAAGAAAAATTCATAACTCCTTCATCCGGTTTTCAAATTAGCTGCAATTTCGAGGAGAGACGTCCAAGATAAATTTGAACAACATTCATGAAGGTGGGAACGCGTGAAGATGTCATTAATGGGGTCCAAAACGCTCAAACATTCCGGGGTCGAATTCTGCCTATAAAAGGAGGCCATCACCTCCTCATCAAAGCATCCCATTTTTCCATCCATTCCTTCAAGGCACCATGGAGAGGATCTCCACCGAGGGAGGTCGGCCGCAAATCTTCAACCATTCTTTTTATTTTATTTCTTTTATTTATTTTTAGTTTTTAATTGTAATTTAGATTTCTAATAAATTAATGCATTGTTTTTATTTTAGTGTCCACCGATTCACTCTCTTTTCTTCCTCTCATCTTACCATCGTGAACTATAATACTCATTATCATGAGTAACTAATAAGAGGAATATCCAAGGGATTAATCAGGTTCTTGAACCCAATACCATCTTCTTAATATTATTTGAGTTAATTCTAAGGATAATTTATAGTGGGTGTAATCCTCACTGTGGTTGTCTAAAGGTTATCTTCTTAATCTACAACCATTTTCCCTCAATTGAGGAGGTGGATGGAGGGTGTGCATGGAGATCGCTAAGTAGGCGTTTCATTCACAACTGGGGTAGAATAAGGTGTGAAAACATACGATGGAGTGTGTACACTAAGAATATTTGAAGCTGACCAATGAAGGTGCTCCCTGAATATTCTCTTAGGAGAGCTTCCTTTCTTCCCTAATTACATTCTGTTTAGCATTGCATGGTAATTTAGAATTAAATTTTAGTTTCTTTTGATTTAATAATTTCATTTATTTTATTAAATTACATTTATTTCAAAAAAAAATTTAACAACAAAAAAATAATTAGATTTGGTGGAATAGAAGTAGTGATTTATTAACCACAAAAGCTCCTCAAGAGAACGACCTAGGTCAGCCACTGTGCTGCACTTAGTATAAATATTTTTGAGAGCGCACACGACAATGCTTTGTCAAATTGGCGCCATTTCCGGGGATCCAAGTTGTTTTAATTCACTATTTTTATTCACATTGTGTAAGTAATTTTCCTTTCATTTAAGAAAACAATAAAAAAATCATAAATTTCAAAAACTAAAAAAAAATCTTCTTTGTTCATTATGTATTCCAATTATGATTATTATGCATGGAATGATCAATCTCAAGTGCAAGAAAATTTTTACAATGAACTAGATGGAGAGTTTCATAGGATTAGCGATAATGTGAAAAACTTGGAGGGCCAAATAGAATTGATTGCAGAATATGTACTCGTATCCCAAGAACAACCTGAACCTGAACCGGAACCTGAACCAGAACGAGTGGTGGAAGAGATTTCACCCATAATTTTTTAATCTAAAGAAACTAAGGGGGTGAGAAAGAGCTACTAAAAGAATTAATCACATTATCCCGCACTCAACCATTGCTCGAGGAGGTCCCAGAAGTAAACATTCCAACTGATGCACTGATGGGAGGTCAACATTTTTTGGAAGAATCTTGGAATAACTTTGTTGAAGATTACTTGAAACATTATCTTCCCCTACTTAATAATGAAACATCAGACACTTTCTACCTCTCTCTTACTTTGGAAGATAAGGAAGAATACGCACCTGCTGAGATTGAGTTTCCAATGTTCATGCCTGAAGAGATCAATTACAAGCTAAATTACTTGAAAGAGAAGATTTCTATATTAATTCTTCATCTTTTAATCTTATTCAAGCTAAATTGTTTTCTGACATCTCTTCCTTTGAAATTTCTGATACCGCAAAAATGGAGCAGAACATGGATGATATGAAAGATACCACTAAAGTAGTGGTGGTCATGGAAGAAGATCTGGAGAAGGTTGCGGTGGTGCGACTACCTCAACAAAAAATTTCATACCATATAGAGGAGGACACCACCGAAGTTAACAGGGAGCACCCTTATCTTTTATTCCCTCACACTTCGAAGCTCAAATTTATTTTTATTCTTTCTCGTGGGTTGGGAAAATTTTTATCTTATTTGGGGTTCTCTACTTTCAGTGTTTAATCATGGACATCGGGAAAACTCACATGTGGTGGTTCATATCAAAGAAACCACACCCACCTTCTGATTGGGGATAATCTACTGAAACTGCCTGACTAGGGGCAGTAAAACCTAGCACCCACTTGGGGTTCTAAACCAAGCATTATCTTTTTTCTTTTTCTTTTCTCATTATTTTTATTTATTTTTTTCTTTTTTATTTTTATTACTTTCTTGTAGTCTAAAAGCGGTTTCTTCTAGGAGCTTAACTCAAGGAATCCACTTCTAAAATAATGTCAGGTTGTATCTTTCCTTCCCTTTTATTTTTTTACCTTTATATTTATATTTTGTTGAGTTGAAATAAGTGGTAGTTAAATTTATGTGTGGGGGAGTATCAAATTGCTTAGTTCTTCTTGTGTGCTTTTCATTTTGGTTTATTATATTTTTAGGATTTTTGAGCTTTAATAAATATTCTTATCACTTTTCACACAACTATTTATTTTGAAAGAGTTGAAATTATTTTTAAAATAATGGATTTTAAATGATTGTTGATGTAAAAACATTTTTCTTGAATTGGACTGTCAATCATTTTTATGAGTTTGACTGATTTTTGAAATCCATGACCATGAAACACTGACTCAAAATATTTTTTCCAATCTAGTGAGGTATTCTAAACCAATTTTACATATTCTTCCAAATACCCATACTTTCTTGAGGGAAACATGAATATTGTGTGAGAACCAGAATTTGTGAATATTCTTCTTCGAAGCTTTGGATTTCATGAAATGTATTTGAAATGATTGAGTCATCTCTTTGGCTAGCCACATTTTATCTTGAGACCCACCTTCACATTTATCCTTCGTAAGCCCTTAGATTCCATGAATTTCCTTATAGGTTTATGCCGTATTACAAGGCAATTTTTCCTTACCTACCCGCACTTTTAGTATTTTTTCATGGATATTTCATGTTTGAGTGTGGGGGAAGGGACTTTAGTGTGCATTCCTTGGGATTTATATCATTTATGGGTAGTGCAAAGTGTGTGTCAATATTTTGGGTTGTGGATAACAAGAGAATTGGGCATGTGTCGTCATTTCATTGTGCTTTATTTGTTTCATCCATTTCTCCTAAAAAAAGAAAAAAAATGAAGATGAGCTTTAATTCCTCATTGTACATTCTTTTATGACTCATGTCCCTCCCAAAAAAATCAAGGGCATTAATTTTCATTCATTCATTGAATTCAATTTTCATCTCATCCTCTACAAAAAAAAGAAAAAAAATAAAGTTGTGCCTTTCTGAGGCTTTGAAAAAAAAGGAGGAGAACTTAGATGATATCATCAATTATGGGCTCATGTACCATCTCATAATGAGGGGTGGGGTTGTTTTTCACATTTAAAAGTAGTATTGAGTGAGGAATTTCTTGTGTTTTCACTTGATTTAATCATGCATTGTACTTAAAAGTTCAACCTCCTCTTTCTAGCTTGGAACATTTTTCAATCATTTTACCACCAACCCTAAGCCACAGAATCATTTGATACTTTAATTAAATCCCTCATGATTAAATTCATTTTCATGTTTCACGCTGTGAAGAAATGATAATTTTCACAAACCTATGGTGATACATGTGATTTTCAAATATTAGTATAACTCTAGATTCAATTTCTCTTGAGTGAAGAGTGACATAAAATTCAATGTGAGGTATGTTGTGATTGGGACGTGGATTGATTTATGAGGTTGTAAAAATTTTAATGATTTAAATGAAAATGAGAGAATTATTATTCATAAATAAGACATGATGGATTTCTATTTTGGATAAAATCATTGATATTTTCTCATTTTTGATTATTGTGTGGATTTTGATTTGGATGTAAGATGATTGCCCAGGAGTGCAATGTTTAAGTGTGGGGGAGAGATGAAGCTCACATTTTCATATATTTTATAATATAAAACATTGTTTATAATCCCTCAAAAGTGTTATTGAATGGTTAATTATCATGTTTTAAGGTTTTAGTGTTATTTTCAACCCAAATGTGAAAAACGACTAATTCTGGCTTTTTGACAGAACTTTACATCAGGGGTATTTTGGTCATTTCTGGAAAAATAAAATTCCAAATTTTCTTATTCAAATTTTTTTATAATAATTATTTTATTTACTTCATTTTTGTCTTCTAGACCAGGAGCTGATTCGGCCATCTAAAGGGTCTAACAATTCATTGAATTTTGGAATTTTTCAGGGCGGACAGCATGGACCCACCCAACATAATAGACATCCAACTCGGGCTACAAATTTCTAAATGATTTGTTTCCATCTGGGATATGACGAGGACATTTATATCCGACTATAAAAGAAAATTGGGGAATTTTGGAAGTCATTAAGGAGTCCATTAAACGACATACATTTGGAGGAACCATCATGGATGCTTCGTCCAGAAACTGAAATCGAGAATGAAAAATTCATAACTCCTCCATCCTGTTTTCAAATTAGCTACAATTTCGAGGAGAGACGAAAAAGGTAATTTTGAACAACATTCATGAAGGGGGGAATGCGTGAAGGGGTCATTAATGGGGTCCAAAACGCTCAAACATTCGGGGGTCGAATTCTGCCTATAAAAGGAGGCCATCACCTCCTCCTCAAAGAATCCCATTTTTCCATCCATTCCTTCAAGGAACCAAGGAGGAGATCTCCACCGAGGGAGGACGGCCGCAAATCTTCAACCATTATTTTTATTTTATTTATTTTCTTTATTTTTAGTTTTTAATTGTAATTTAGATTTCTAATAAATTCATTCATTGTTTTTATTTTAGTGTCCACCGATTCACCCTCTTTTCTTCCTCTCATCTTACCATCGTGAACTATAATACTCATTATCATTAGTAACTAATAAGAGGAATATCCAAGTGATTAATAAGGTTCTTTAACCCAATACCATATTCTTAATATTCTTTGAGTTAATTCTAAGGATAATTTATAGTGGGTGTAATCCTCACTGTGGTTGTCTAAATGTTATCTTCTTAATCTACAACCATTTTCCCTCGATTGAGGAGGTGGATGGAGGGTGTGCTTGGCGATTTCTAAGTAGGGTTTTCATTCACAACTGGTATAGAATAAGTTTTGCACACATAATATGGAGTGTGTACACTAAGAATGTTTGAAGCTGTCCAATGAAGGTGCTCCCTGAATATTCTCTGGGGAGAGATTCCTTTCTTCCCTAATTACATTGTGTTTAGCATTTCATGGTAATTTAGAATTAAATTTTAGTTTATTTTGATTTAATAATTTCATATATTTTATTAAATTACATTTATTTCATAAAAAATTTAACAACAAAAAAATAATTAGATTAGGTGGAATAGAAGTACTGATTTATTAACTACAAAAGCTCTTCAAGAGAACGACCTAGGTCAGCCACTGTGCTGAACTTAGTATAAATATTTTTGAGAGCGCACATGACAATGCTTCGTCAAATTGGCGCCATTGTGAGGGAGCCAAGTTGTTTTCATTCACTATTTTTATTCACATTGTGTAAATAATTTTCCTTTCATTTAAAAAAACAACAAAAAAATCATAAATTTCAAAAACTAAAAAAAATCTTCTTTGTTCATGATGTATTCAAATTATGATTATTATGCATGGACTGATCAATCTCAAGTGCAAGAAAATTTTTACAATGAACTAGATGCGCCGTTTCATAGGATTAGCGATAATGTGAAAAACATGGAGGACCAAATAGAATTGATTGTAGAATATGTACTCGCATCCCAGGAACAACCTGAACCTGAACCGGAACCTGAACCAGAACGAGTGGTGGAAGAGATTTCACCCATTTTATTTATGCTAAAGAACCTGAGGGGGTGAGAAGGAGCTACTAAAAGAATTAATCACATTATCCCGCACTCAACCATTGCTGGAGGAGGTCCCAGAAGAAAACATTCCAACTGATGCACTGATGGGAGGTCAACATTTTTTGGAAGAATATTGGAATAACTTTGTTGAAGATAACTTGAAACATGATCTTCCCCTACTAAATAATGAAACATCAGACACTTTCTACCTCTCTCTATCTTTGGAAGATAAAGAATAATACGCACCTGCTGAGATTGAGTTTCCAATGTTCAGGCCTGAAGTGATCAATTACCAAGCTGAATTACTTGAAAGGGAAGATTTATTTTTAAATTCTTCATGTTTTAATCTTATTCAAGCTAAATTGTTTTCTGACATCTCTTCCTTTGAAATTTCTGATACAACACAAGTGGAGTAGACCATGGATGATATGAAAGATACCACTACAATAGTGGTGATCATGGAAGATGATCTGGAGAAGGTTGTGGTGGTGCGACTACCTCAACAAAAATTTTCATACCATATGGAGGAGGACACCACCGAAGTTAAAAGGGAGCACCCTTATCTTTTATTCCCTCACACTTCGAAGCTAAAATTTCTCTTTATTCCTTCTCGGGGGTTGGGAACATTTTTATCTTATTTGGGGTTCTCTACTTTCAGTGTTTAATCATGGACATCGGGAAAACTCACATGTGGTGGTTCATCTCAAAGAAACCACACCCACCTTCTGATTGGGGATAATCTACTGAAATTTCCTAACTAGGGGCAGTAAAAACCTAGCACCCACATGGGGTTCTAAACCAAGCATTATCTCTTTTCTTTTCCTTTTCTCATTATTTTTATTTATTTTTTTCTTATTTATTTTTATTACTTTCTTGTAGTCTAAAAGTGGTTTCTTCTAGGAGCTTAACTCAAGGAATCCACTTCTAAAATAATGTCAGGTTGTATCTTTTCTTCCATTTGATTTTTTTACCTTTATATTTATATTTTGTTGAGTTGAAATAAGTGGTAGTTAAATTTAAGTGTGGGGGAGTATCAAACTGCTTAGTTCTTCTTGTGTTCTTTTCATTTTGGTTTATTATATTTTTAGGATTTTTGAGCTTTAATGAATATTCTTATCACTTTTCACACAACAATTTATTTTGAAAGAGTTGAAATGATTTTTGAAATAATGGATTTTAAATGATTGCGGATGTAAATTTTTTTTTCTTGAATTGGATAGTCAATCATTTTTATGAGTTTGACTGATTTTTGAAATCCATGACCATGAAACACTGACTGAAAATATTTTTTCCAATCCTGTGAGGTATTCTAAACCAATTTTAAATATTCTTCCAAATACACACACTTTCTTGAGGGAAACATGAATATTGTGTGAGAACCAGAATTTGTGAATATTCTCCTTCAAAGCTTTGGATTTCATGAAATGTATTTGAAATGATTGAAGCATCTCTTTGGCTGGCCACATTTTATCTTGATACCCACCTTTACATTTATCCTTCATAAGCCCTTAGATGCCATGAATTGCCTTATAGGTTTAAGCCACATTACAAGCCAATTTTCCCTTACCTACCCGCACTTTTAGTATTTTTGCATGGATATTTCAAGTTTGAGTGTGGGGGAAGGGCCTTTCGTGTGTGTTCCTTGGGATTTGTATCATTTATGGGTAGTGAAAAGTGTGTGTCAATATTTTGGGCTGTGGATAACAAGAGAATTGGGCATGTGTCGTCATTTCATTGTGCTTTATTTGTTTCATCCATTTCTCCTAAAAAAAGAAAACAAAAAAATAGATTTGAGCTTGAATTCCTCATTTTACATTATTTTATGACTCATGTCCCTCCCAAAAAAATCAAGGGCATTAATTGTCATTCATTCATTGTATTCAATTTTCATCTCATCCTCCACAAAAAAAAAGAAAAAAAATAAAGTTGTGCCTTTATGAGGCTTTGAAAAAAAAGGAGGAGAACTTAGATGATATCATCACTTATTGGCTCATGTACCATGTCATAAAGAGGGGTGGGGTTGTTTTTCACATTTACAAGTAGTATTGAGTGATGAATTTCCTATTTTTTAACTTGATTTAATCATGCATTGTACTTAAAAGTTCAACCTCCACTTTCTAGCTTGGAACATTTTTCAATCATTTTACCACCAACCCTAAGCCACAGAATCATTTGATACTTGAATTAAATCCCTCATGATTAAATTAATTTTCATGTTTCACGCTGTGGAGAAATGATAATTTTCACAAACCTATGGTGATACATGCGATTTTCAAAGATGAGTATAACTCTAGATTCAATTTCTCTTGAGTGAAGTGTGACATAAAATTCAATGTGAGGTAGGTTTTGATTGGGACGTGGATTGATTTATGAGGTTGAACAAATTTTAATGATTGAATTGAAAATGAGATAATTATTATTCATAAATGAGACATGATGGAATTCTATTTTGGATAAAATCATTGAAATTTTCTCATTTTTGATTATTGTGTGGATTTTGATTTGGATGTAAGATGATTGCCCAAGAGTGCAATGTTTAGGTGTGGGGGAGTGATGAAGCTCACATTTTCATATATTTTATACTATAAAACATTGTTTATAATCCCACAATAGTGTTATTGAATGGTTAATTATCATGTTTTTAGGTTTTAGTGTTATTTTGAACCCAAATGTGAAAAACGACTAATTCTGGCTTTTTGACATAACTTTACATCAGGGGTATTTTGGTCATTTCTGGAAAAATAAAATTCCAAATTATCTGATTCAAATTTTTTTATATTCCGTATTTTATTTCCTTCATTTTTGTCTTCTGGACCAAGAGCTGATTCTGCCATCTAAAGGGTCTAACAATTCATTGAATTTTGGAATTTTTCAGGGCGGACAACATGGACCCACCCAACATAATGGACATCCAACTCGGGCTACAAATTTCTAAATGATGTGTTTCTATCTGGGATATGACGAGGAAATTTATTTACGACTATACAAGAAATTTGGGGATGTTTGGAAGTCATTAAGGAGTCTATTAAACGACATACATTTGGAGGAACCATCCTGGAAGCTTCGTCCAGAAACTGAAATCGAGAATGAAAAATTCATAACTCCTTCATCCTCTTTTCAAATTAGCTGCAATTTTGAGGAGAGACGTCCAAGATAATTTTGAACAACATTCATGAAGGGGGAATGCGTGAAGAGGTAATTAATGGGGTCCAAAATGCTCAAACATTCAGGGGTCAAATTCTTCCTATAAAAGGAGGCCATCACCTCCTCCCCAAAGCATCCCATTTTTCCATCCATTCCTTCAAGGCACCAAGGAGGAGATCTCCACCGAGGGAGGCCGTCCGAAAATCTTCAACCATTCTTTTTATTTTATTTCTTTTATTTATTTTTAGTTTTTAATTGTAATTTAGATATCTAATAAATTCATGCATTGTTTTTATTTTTGTGTCCACCGATTCACCCTCTTTTCTTCCTCTCATCTTACCATCGTGAACTATAATACTCATTATCATGAGTAACTAATAAGAGGAATATCCAAGGGATTAATCAGGTTCTTGAACCCAATAACATCTTCTTAATATTCTTTGAGTTAATTCTAAGGATAATTTGTAGTGGGTGTAATCCTCACTGTGGTTGTCTAAAGGTTAACTTGTTAATCTACAACCATTTTCCCTCGATTGAGGAGGTGGATGGATGGTGTGCTTGGCGATCGCTAAGTAGGATTTTCATTCACAACTGGGGTAGAATAAGGTGTGCACACATAAGATGGAGTGTCTATACTAAGAATATTTTAAGCTGACCAATGAAGGTGCTCCTTGAATATTCTCTGGGGAGAGCTTCCTTTCTTCCCTAATTACATTCTATTTAGCATTGCATGGTAATTTAGAATTAAATTTTAGTTTCTTTTGATTTAATAATTTCATTTATTTTATTAAATTACATTTATTTCATAAAAAATTTAACAACAAAAAAATAATTAGATTAGGTGGAATAGAAGTAGTGATTTATTAACCACAAAAGCTCCTCAAGAGAACGACCTAGGTCAGCCATTGTGCTGCACTTAGTATAAATATTTTTGAGAGCGCACATGACAATGCTTCGTCAAATTGGCGCCGTTTCCGGGGAGCCAAGTTGTTTTCATTCACTATTTTTATTCACATTGTGTAAATACTTTTCCTTTCATTTAAAAAAACAACAACAAAAATCATAAATTTCAAAAACTAAAAAAAAACAATCTTCTTTGTTCATGATGTATTCAAATTATGATTATTATGCATGGACTGATCAAGTGCAAGAAAATTTTTACAATGAACTAGATGCGCAGTTTAATAGGATTAGCGATAATGTGAAAAACTTGGAGGGACAAATAGAATTGATTGCAGAATATGTACTCGCATCCCAAGAACAACCTGAACCTGAACCGGAACCTGAACTAGAACGAGTGGTGGAAGAGATTTCACCCATAAATTTTTATGCTAAAGAACCTGAGGGGGGTGAGAAGGAGCTACTAAATGAATTAATCACATTATCCCGCACTCAACCATTGCTCGAGGAGGTCCCAGAAGTAAACATTCCAACTGATGCACTGATGGGAGGTCAATATTTTTTGGAAGAATCTTGGAATAACTTTGTTGAAGATAACTTGAAACATGATCTTCCCCTACTTAATAATGAAACATCAAACACTTTCTACCTCTCTCTTGCTTTGGAAGATAAGGAAGAATACGCACCTGCTGAGATTGAGTTTCCTATATTCATGCCTGAAGAGATCAATTACCAAGCTGAATTACTTGAAAGGGAAGATTTATTTATTAATTCTTCATGTTTTAATCTTATTCATGCTAAATTGTTTGCTGACATCTCTTCCTTTGAAATTTCTAATACAACACAAATGGAGCAGACCATGGATGATATGAAAGATACCACTAAAGTAGTGGTGATCATGGAAGAAGATCTGGAGAAGGTTGCGGTGGTGCGACTACCTCAACAAAAATTTTCATACCATATGGAGGAGGACACCACCGAAGTTAACAGAGAGCACCCTTATCCTTTATTCCCTCACACTTCGAACCTCAAATTTCTTTTTATTCTTTCTCGGGGGTTGGGAACATTTTTATCTTATTTTGGGTTCTCTACTTTCATTGTTTAATCATGGACATCGAGAAGACTCACATGTGGTGGTTCATCTCAAAGAAACCACACCCATCATCTGATTGGGGATAATCAACTGAAACTGCCTGACTAGGGGCAGTAAAAACCTAGCACCCACATGGGGTTATAAACCAAGAATTATCTCTTTTATTTTCCTTTTCTCATTATTTTTATTTATTTTTTTCATATTTATTTTTTATTTCTTTCTTTTAGTCTAAAAGTGGTTTCTTCTAGGAGCCTAACTCAAGGAATCCACTTCTAAAATAATGTCAAGTTGTATCTTTCCTTCCCATTGATTTTTTTACCTTTATATTTAAATTCTGTTGAGTTGAAATTAGTGGTAGTTAAATTTTAGTGTGGGGGAGTATCAAACTGCATAGTTCTTCTTGTGTGCTTTTCATTTTGGGTTATTATATTTTTAGGATAGTTGAGCTTTAATGAATATTCTTATCACTTTTCACACAACAATTTATTTTGAAAGAGTTGAAATGATTTTTGAAATAATGGATTTTAAATGATTGTTGATGTAAAAACATTTTTCTTGAATTGTATTATCAATCATTTTTATGAGTTTGACTGATTTTTGAAATCCATAACCATGAAACACTGACTCAAAATATTTTTTCCAATCCTGTGAGGTATTCTAAACCAATTTTACATATTCTTCCAAATACCCACACTTTCTTGAGGGAAACATGAATATTGTGTGAGAACCAGAATTTGTGAATATTCTCCTTCGAAGCATTGGATTTCATAAAATGTATTTGAAATGATTGAGGCATCTCTTTGGCTATCCATATTTTATCTTGAGACCCACCTTTACATTTATCCTTCGTAAGCCCTTAGATGCCATGAATTGCCTTATAGGTTTAAGCCACATTACAAGCCAATTTTTCCTTACCTACCCGCACTATTAGTATTTTTGCATGGATATTTCAAGTTTGAGTGTGGGGGAAGGGCCTTTCGTGTGCGTTCCTTGGGATTTGTATCATTTATGGGTAGTGCAAAGTGTGTGTCAATATTTTGGGCTGTGGATAACAAGAGAATTGGGCATGTGTCATCATTTCATTGTGCTTTATTTATTTCATCCATTTCTCCTAAAAAAAGAAAACAAAAAAATGGAGATGAGCTTGAATTCCTCATTTTACATTCTTTTATGACTAATTTCCATCCCAAAAAAATCAAGGGCATTAATTATCATTCATTCATTGTATTCAATTTTCATCTCATCCTCCACAAAAATAGAAAAAAAATAAAGTTGTGCCTTTCTGAGGCTTTAAAAAAAGGAGGAGAACATAGATGATATCATCACTTATTGGATCATGTACCATGTCATAAATATGGGTGGGGTTGTTTTTTACATTTACAAGTAGTATTGAGTGAGGAATTTCCTGTGTTTTCACTTGATTTAATCATGCATTGTACTTAAAAGTTCAACCTCCTCTTTCTAAGTTGGAACATTTTTCAATCATTTTACCACTGACCCTAAGCCACATAATCATTTTATACTTTAATTAAATCCCACATGATTAAATTCATTTTCATGTTTCATGCTGTGGAGAAATGATAATTTTCACAAACCTATGATGATACATGCGATTTTCAAATATGAGTATAACTCTAGATTCAATTTCTCTTGAGTGAAGAGTGACATAAAATTCAATGTGAGGTAGGTTGTGATTGGGAAGTGGATTGATTTATGAGGTTGAACAAATTTTTATGATTGAAATGAAAATCAGAGAATTATTATTCATAAATGAGACATGATGGAATTCTATTTTGGATAAAATCATTGATATTTTCTCATTTTTGATTATTGTGTGGATTTTGATTTGGATGTAAGATGATTTCCCAGGAGTGCAATGTTTAAGTGTGGGAGAGTGATGAAGATCACATTTTCATATATTTTATACTATAAAACATTTTTTTAATCCACAAAAGTTTTATTCAATGGTTAATTATCATGTTTTTAGGTTTTAGTGTTATTTTGAACCCAAATGTGAAAAACGACTAATTCTGGCATTTTGACAGAACTTTACATCAGGGGTATTTTGGTCATTTCTGGAAAAAAAAAATTCCAAATTTTCATTCATTTTTGTCTTCTGGACCATGAGCTGATTCGGCCATCTAAAGGGTCTAACAATTCATTGAATTTTGGAATTTTTCAGGGCGGACAGCATGCACCCACCCAACATAATGGACTTCCAACTCGGGCTAAAAATTTCTAAGTGATGTGTTTCCACCTGGTATATGACGAGGACATCTATTTCAGACTATAAATGAAATTTGGGGAAGTTTGGAAGTCATTAAAGAGTCCATTAAACGACATACATTTGGAGGAACCATCTTGGAAGCTTCGTCCAGAAACTGAAATCGAGAATGAAAAATTCATAACTCCTTCCTCCTATTTTGAAATTAGCTGCAATTTCGAGGAGAGAAGGACAAGAGAATTTTGAACAACATTCATGAAGGGGGGAACGCGTGAGGAGGTCATTAATGAGGTCTAAAACGATCAAACATTCGTGCGTTGAATTCTGCCTATAAAAGGAGGTCATCACCTCCTCCTCAAAGCATCCCATTCTTCCATCCATTCCTTCAAGGCACCAAGGAGGAGATCTCCACCGAGGGAGGCTGGCGGCAAATCTTCAACCATTCTTTTTATTTTATTTCTTTTCTTTATTTTTAGTTTTTAAGTGTAATTTAGATTTCTAATAAATTCATGCATTGTTTTTATTTTTGTATCCACCGATTCACCCTCTTTTCTTCCACTCATCTTACCATCGTGAACTATAATACTCATGATCATGAGTAACTAATAAGAGGAATATCCCAAGGGAGTAATCAGGTTCTTGAACCCAAGAACATCTTCTTAATATTCTTTGATTTAATTCTATGGATAATTTATAGTCGGTGTAATCCTCACTGTGGTTGTCTAAAGGTTAACTTCTTAATCTACAACCATTTTCCCTCGATTGAGGAGGTGGATGGAGGGTGTGCTTGGCGATCACTAATTAGGATTTTCATTCACAAATGGGGTAGAATAAGGTGTGCACACATATTATGGAGTGTGTACATTAAGAATATTTTAAGCTGGCCAATGAAGGTGCTCCCTGAATATTCTCTCGGGAGAACTTTTTTTCTTCCCTAATTACATTCTGTTTAGCATTGCATGGTAATTTAGAATTAAATTTTAGTTTCTTATGATTTATGAATTTCATTTATTTTATTAATTTACATTTATTTCATAAAACATTAAACAACAAAAAATAATTAGATTAGGTGGAATAGAAGTAGTGATTTATTGACCACAAAAGCTCCTCAAGAGAACAACCTAGGTCGGCCACTGTGCCGCACTTAGTATAAATATTTTTGAGAGTGCACACGACAATGCTTCATCAAAACCCAACTGACAATTTAAATATTAATAAACCTTGGTGTATCTATTCAAGATACCAAATAAATTTTATTTTATATATACATGAATGTCACATATGGAAATGTTGAAAATTTTTATGTTACCAAAGCATTAAGATGTAATCATGTATTTAGACATATCAACAGGGTTTTAACCAATGTTTTATAGCCCTAATCACCAAATATAACTATACAATAATATGATACAATCTATGGAGAGATGATAATAACATAAAAAATATTAAATTATTTGATAGTAATGCCCAAGACACAACCAAATTATATATTCCCCAGAACTGTAAGGTTTAGTGTGTTTGGGGACTAGTTATATAATCAAATAATTTCATTAAAAATAAGAAAATATCCAGGAAATATCTTCCCTCGTAGTAACATTCCTAGATATTCCCTACTTATAACTGTTCTTAAAAACATATGGTAAATGGAAAAATAAGAGAGGTTGAGTCAATATGCCTAAATAGGATAATATGGGTGATATAAATTGATTATTATATGTAATAATAACAATATAATAAGGTTTAAATGTATTAATAAAATTAAAAACAATTCAATTCAATTCATTATAAATTATAAAACATGAGTCATTGAATAAATATATAGATTTTTTAAATACATGAGTTATAAGAGTGTTGAATCATCATAAATAAATCATGATCCATGATAGAATATCAAAAAGAATTAAAAAAATAGATCATCAATATTTTTCACGGTCATAATCCTAGAAAGTCATTTTATTAGACAAGAATAACTTTTAAGACTATCATAGTTGATTGGGTTCACTCCCCATTCAATCATTTCCATAGTCAAAGTTCACTCCTAAGACTATCATAGGGGAAAAGGGGTATAACTGAACTGTGATCACTCCCCATTCATGTATATATTATCTCATAATATATCTATATTTACCCAATGTAATTTATAGTTATACGATTTGAGGTCCACAAATCACATATTAAATTACAAGCATATGTTTTCCCAAAGATCATAAAACATTGATTATATAATCATATAATAACCAATAGAAATGAAAAACGTTTCAAAAATATCTCATCATCATATTATTATAAGCCATCTAGTTAAAGGGAGTGAATAGTTTCATAAGATCATTCTTTTACCATTTAAACATATTCAAAGAGGTTAATTAATGAGCTTCATGAAATAAACCTAAGATCTACATAATCAAAAGTCACCAAGAAAATAGAATTTCATCATAATATCATATCAATATTGATTTATAATAACAATTTAAATATATTTACATTCATGAGAAATCTCTTTTATAATGAATTTAAAATACGCATGGAAAATCAAGAGAATATATCTCACCTCTTTTGGTTATATTTAAATAAAAAATTCCTAAAAAAATGGGGGAAGGTTTTATTGTAAAACATTAAAAATTATTAAATTAATATTCGTAGATAAGAACATACATGATGGTGGAAAAATTATCTCATGCAATTCATTTTCAAAAGAAAACATTTCTTCTGAAAAATTAAAATGATAAATGTGGCTAGAATATAAGCCCTGTAAAAATATTCCTTCTAATAATTTATAATGAAATTAAAATGTAGTAACAGAATTTATTAAATCTATATGTATAGATAAAAATAGGCATAAATTTTATTTAGGAACACGATCATAGAGGATAAAGACTCCCGATCAAATTGAAGATAAAAAATATACTTTTCCTACGACATTTTTTATGATCAATTTATATTCCAAAAACTGTTAATTGAAAGGTAATAACAAAAACCAAATAAATAAAACGAATACAATAAAATATAGGGGTTTTAAATTATAAGTATCATATAAGTTCCCTCCATTTACATTTTACATAAATAATCCTAAAAACAAATGAGATTGTATTATAATCCCTCAATTCAAGTTTATCTTTACTTCATTTTCATTAAAACCTTATATATAATACATATGGATTTATAATTAATATATACCAAAAACATAATATATATATATATATTACTATATATCACTCCCTTATTGATTCAAATTATCCCATTATTAAAATTTCTTCATTAAAATCATTATTCTAGTGAAAACTAATCAATATTCCATGCATCTTTAAATTATAATGTTCTAATCCTTGAACCATGGTAATATTTTCTTTATACAGGGAATCACTACCATTTCTTAAATATCTTATTTATTCAATATAAACACATTTATAAACATTAATATTTTGCGTTGAAAAATTAATTACATCAACTTTTTGAGATGGTAGTATGTATATACACACGAGCGATGTTTACGGTTTATGATGGATTGAATTAAAGAAAGGTAAATATTAATTCACCTTTCTATTATTACAAGTAAAATATAAATATCATTTTTATTAATTTAATCTACCATTTTTATTGTTCATTTCAAAGGGAAATGAAAATCTAATCGCATCGCATTGATGAGGTGTTAGTCTACATGTACACTTGAGAAACATAATAATTTTAAAATGGATGGATGGGTATAAAGTTATAAAATATATTAAATATCCAGAATAATTATCATGTAATAAAATTTATATATATCCAATAAATTTATTTAATTAATTATCTAAGATATATGATGATGAAAAATAAAATATATTAATTCATGAAAATGTTAGTCCATATGCACATAAGAGAGATGTTTTTATTTTAAAATAAATATAATTGAGAGAGAAATTCATGTACTATTAACATAAAAAGCTATTAATTATATAAAATATCAAGTTTTAATTAAAAATTAATAGTTACATAAGATTTAAATGATGTACAAGAAGAATGAAACTTGAAAAAATTTGTAAGAATATATACATGTTCCCTATGAAACCTCCTTTGAATATCTTATTTAGGACCCTCAGGATAGACTGTAATGAATAAATGTTTTTCAATGTAAATTTACCTTCTTATATTTATGTCATAAGAACACAAAATAATGAACTAAAAAGTGATAAGTGACCTTTAAACATAAGTTTTTCACTTCAGTGTTTGGAATTTTGAAAATCTGACATACACACTTATGTTCAAGATGATTTTTGGAGTCTAATGAAATAATAATAATTTTTTGGTGAATAGTGACCTACCCATATGAATAGTAACATACCCTTATGAATATTAATATTACCCTTATTAATAGTAAATCATCCAATATAAGAGTAAAATTACCTATAAATAATTAAATAAAATTTAGTCATCTTAGAAAGTGACAATTTGACCTTAGTAAACGTTTTGGTATTATCTAAGTCATAAATAATTAATTATAATTAATCAATTAATTTAGAAGAATATTTATATCCATATAATGTATTAATAAATTATTAAATCATTTTCTTATAGTTTTTAGAAAATTTTATAAGACCCTACATACTTTTTGGAAGCACTATAAAATCAGTTTTAATTTTACAAACTGTTTTTAAGTAAATTATGATTTTAATTAAATATTAAATTAATAATATTTAAAAATTTATTTTTGGAAAATGGACTTCATTTTTTGATTCTACACATCGAAAAATGATAGGGGTTAATTTTTTGGTTTTTCTGAAATAAATCAATTTTCAAGTGAATAGTAAAAAAATAAAGTTTCTCGCATAATTGGTGTATACTAAATTGCATCATTAATGATGTAATGATGACATAAACATTATAGAACATTATTTTTGGCCATATTATTTTAAATTTCATAAATATTTCCTTAAAATACAATAAATCCAATTCTCAAACCTAAAAAGAGCTTTCTAAAGCTTAAAGTCAAAAGGTGATTTCTTAAAGTGTCTTTTTCTCTTTCTTTCACTTTCCTTTTAATGAATTAATTAATTATAATTATAATTAATAATTAAAGCCTAAAACTAATTATATTATATTAATATAAGATTTAGGATGTCAAAAAACTACTATTAAAAGTCTAAATCATGATATATTATTTTATTTAATATTTTATACCAGAAACACCTCCCTCCTCATGTATAAATAATCCCTCCCCCTCCTATTAGAAATTCACACCTCTCAAGCATCAATAATTGTCTATGATCTGCCCAATAATCTCCCCTATCACATCCCCCACGTCCAAGAGCTTCTGGTCTCATCAAAATACCATGCTTAGGCCCTTAAGGAGGTTCTCAAGTGAAGGATTCAAGAGGTAATTTCCCTCCCTCTTCTTCTTTATTTCCCTTTCAAGTTCAAGTTCATTTCTTGATATCTCCCCACATTTATTCATCCAAATTTTTATTTAACTCTAGTATTATAAATATAAATTAATTTTATGATTCTAATGGGATATTATATCACCCCACACCCTTTCCCTCTTCCTTTTATTTTATTAAAGAGAACGTTGTTCATGAGGTTTTAATTAATCACCTTCAAAAATGACATGCTCTCTTCTTCAATTTATACCATCATATCTGGTCATGAAACCATTTTTATGGTTGAACCAGAATATTTTATATTAATTATGTTATATTTTATGTTCTGGAAAAAACCTATGGCCATATTACTAAGTGAAAATTCAGAACTAGTTCGTTGTGATCCAAAAAACTGCTCAAATTAACCCAAATAATCATCATTTAATTCTTATCTAATGATTCACCCACATGGATCTAATATAATTCATTATAAAATCATTAACACTCCTTTAATATTAATAATATCATGTAATATCATTTCTGGATGTTTACCCATGATCTACATAAACTTCAATTTAAGAATAAAAGTGAACCACCCAAGAAAACCCATAAAAACAAACATCCCCGAACAATGTTTTTTTTACTCTATATATTATCCAAAATAAGATAATATGACATAATGAAACCAAAATTAACCCTATTAATTTAAAAATGGTTATGAATTTCTAATTAATATATATAACGTCATTATACAGGACATTAAAGAGAAGGAAGCATTCTGGTAAAAGGTAAGGGGAAATCTCGAACCCAATTTTCTTCCTTCGGGTTCTCCCTCTTTCACTCAATTTTTGATATGGTTACTCCTAAAAGATAATTTTTTCATCATTTACTTTACTTTTCTAGGATATACATGTTTTTCACTGGTTTTTATGTCCAACAAAATGTTTTCCAAAAGAACTCTTCTTTTAAGAACACCCCTTTTATTTCTCACTCAAAGTGAACGGTTGTTGTAACATGTATGTTATTATCTCTTTCTTTTGGGAACCCAAATCTTAGGAATATTTTATTATGAGAAGAAACCCATTACTTTTCATGGGTTCTTTATGTTTATTTATGTTATATGTTCATTGTGGCAGAGATGATAAATGATAATGTTAGGATGTGACGGGTGCGCCCGAAATTATATATCGCAATATGAATGATTAAACGTGAAGGGTGTGCCCAGAATTATACAACTCTCCAATACATTGGGTAAGGTGATTAATATCATGTGTAAATGTGAAATTATGTTCCAACAAGATTCTAGATTGTTTCACAAGTATTTTTGGTAGTATACCACTAAGACTTGATGTTTTATTTTTATCCATTGCCACATTTCAAGTCTTTTATTTATGCTCCGCTCATGTTCATGATCATTTTCCTATGTTATTATTATGCTCACCCCATGCTATATAGTTCCTATTTATCCTCTTACTAGGGATTCTATCTCACCCCTTTTGATGTATATCCTCACCTGGCTACATGTACTAAGGAGAGGGAAAGTTCCACTAAGAAGCTAGTGAAGAAGAAATTAAATAAATGTTTATGGTTGATGTTGTATTTGTTATGTGTGGTCCTAGCTATCACGAGATACTAAACATTTGGATCCACTATGTGTAATAATATTATTTTTTTTATCTTTGAAATGATATAATAGTAATGTATGAAAATGCCGAGTCACTATAGTTGGTTTCAGAGGCAAGGTTTAGTTAATTTGGGAATTAGGATTTGTGAACCCCAGAGAAAACCTCTAGTATGAGACTATATAAAAATATGCACACAAGAATATTTATCTAGTGATCCCATATGTTATGTTTCTGGTATAATGTTTTAAATTAATAAGTTATTCATGGATTTTTTAGTTATGTTTTGTTCTATCCTTTTCTCTTTTAGAAAATGGTGGGAACTAGGAGAAATCAGGCCAGAAACTCATGTGAGGGCCAATGCAACGATTGCCCGAACGACATCACTAATGATTTGGGGGTTGGAGTTCAAAAATTCATGGCGATTCTTACCCAATTATCATAGGTTATAAACAATAACCATAATAATGGGGAACTTCCTCCTTTACCAAAGAGGGAGAAACTTTCTATTGAATGCTATATGGGGCAACGACCACCGAAATTTTGCAGATCTTCTGATCCACTAGTTGCGGAAAAGTGGGTCAACTCCATGGAGAAGATCTTTTTCGTGCTTCACTATTCTAAGATGAAGAAGGTGACTCTATATGTTTATCGTCTAGATGAAGAAGCTGATCAATGGTGGGAATTGATTAAGAACACCAATCCAAGGGAGGAAATTGATGAGATGGAATTGGAAGACTTTAAGATAATGTTTCTTAACAATATTTCACAAGAACTGTTTGCACGAAGAGGAAGAGTGAATTCATAGAGCTCATGAAAAAAGAAGGAGAATATATCACAACCTATGAAGTGAATTTTACACGGCTTGAAAGGTATGATTAAGGTTTTGTTATCAAAAATGATAGAAAAATTGATAGATTATTTAGTGGACTAAAACCACACCTTCAAAAGGCTCTTGTAATTAGAGACTTTGGGAGTTATGTAGAAGTTGTTCAGTGTGCTTTCAAAGTGAAGATTGAGTTTGGAGAATGGTCCCATGGATATGGTGATAAGAAAAGAACAATGTATTTTCAAGCTGGCAGATCTAATGACAAAGGCGGAATGAAAAATAGATGACCCACATGCCAAAAATGTGGGAAGTTGCACCATGGGAACTGCCTCAAAGGGACAGGGAAATGCTTCAATTGTGGGAAAGAATGACATCATACTCAAGAGTGTCATAAAGACACAAAAAGAAGTAGAATATGGAAAATGAAAGGAGAGAACAAATAATGGTTCAACGCTATAACTGTATGGAGCTAGGTCACTATGAAAACCATTGCACTAAACCTCGAGCTCTCGAGGTTAATCAGTGTTAGCAGCCACCAAATCCAAAGGAACTGGGAAGGCTTATGCCATCACTACTTTGTAGGTGGAGCATGATAATGAAATTGTACAAGGTACACTTCCTATGCACTCAAGAATGGAAAAATTCTAATTTTATTCTGGTTCTACGCATTCCTTTATATCGTGAATGTTTGCTATAACTATTGAATCAAACCCCAGAAACCATGAAGTAGAGATATATGTAAAAACACCAACTGGTGCAATCATTGAAACCCAACTGTTTGACTCTTGTCATGTTGACGTATGTGGGAAGATTCTTCCGGAAAATCTTGTAATACATACCTTGGTGGAATTCGAAACTATAATGGGAATGGACTGGATCGTGTAATATAGATCACATATCAACTGTCAAGAAAAGGAAATTTCTTTTCATATTCGAAAACATCATATGGTCCTCTAAAAATTCAACGAAGATCATGAATATCCTTATAAAAATCCTTCAATGGTGTGCGTGTTGATTCCCTATGAAGAAGCATACCTCACCCAAATGGTTGAGTCGAAGGAAAGTTCCAACCATGAAGAAATGCCCATCGTGAGGGAATAAAGTGATGTATTTCCCGAAGAGTTACCCAGAATTCCCCCAGATTGTGAGGTAGAGTTCTCAATTGAACTCATACCCAGAGATACTCCTATCTCGAAGTGCCCCTATGGGATGGCTCCTATTGAACTTGATGATTTAAAGAAGCAGCTGCAATAGAATCTGGACAAAGGGTTCATACACCCTAGTGCATCACCTTGGGGTGCACCAGTGCTCTTTGTGAAGAAGAAGGATGGAACAATGCGGATGTGTATCGATTATTGGGAACTCAACAACATCACCATGAAGAACATGTATCCTCTCCCAAGGATTGATGACTTGTTCAAAAAGTTAAGACGATCTCAATACTTCTCAAAGGTGGATCATTATTCTGGATATCATCAAGTAAATGTAAAGAAGGAAGAAATTCAGAAAACTTCCAACCATACAAGTTATAGGGACTATGAGTTTTTGGTGATGCCCTTTGGACTTAATAATGCCCCTGTAATCTTCATGGATTTGATGAACAGTGTCTTTATACATTACATTGACAAATTTTTAGTAGTGTTTATTGAGGATATTCTCATCTACTCTAAGAGAAAGGAGGAACATGAAGAACATCTAAGACTAGTGTTGGTGACATTAAGAAAGGAGAAGTTGTACGCAATGTTCAGAAAGTGTTACTCTTGGATGAATCAAGTCACTTTCATGAGGCATGCGATTACAAGTGAGGAAATTTCTATGGATCCTTCAAAGAAAAAGGTGATTGAGGAATGTCCCAGGCCCCCTAGTGTCACAAAAATCCGCAAGTTTGTTGGATTAGGTGGGTACTACCAATGTTTTGTGAGAAACTTCTCACAATTTTCAATCCCACTAATTATGTTAACAAGGAAAGGGTTAAAGTATATCGGGATGGAAGAATGTGAGGTATGTTTCAAGGAGCTAAAGAGAAGGCTGATCACTACACCTGTACTCACACTACAGAAAAGTGGAGAATGTTTTATTATATACAGTGATGCTTCAATGAAAGGCTTGGGTAGTGTACTCAGGAAAAATGACAATGTGATAGCCTACACCTCACGACAGTCGAAGATCCATGAGCAGAACTACCTGACGCATGATCTAGTGTTGGTAGCCATGATTTTTGCCTTAAAAATATGGCGGCACTACCTTTATGGTGAGAAGTGTGACATATACACCGACCTAAGAGCCAAAATTATATATTCACATAAAAGTAGATCAGAACGCGTCAAAGGAGATGGTTACAGCTAACCATGGATTAAGATTGCTTTATTCATTATCATCCTGTAAAGGAGTATAAGGTAGATGATGCTCTAAGTAGAAAAGAACCTACTACTATATCCATGTTGCGGATTGAGAAAGACCATATCTTCATGGATGTGCAAAGGAAGGATTTGGAAAATGTAAGGCAAGGGGACACATACTACCTTTCCAAAATGATTGTGCAACCATCCATCCAAGAGAAGATTAAGGATACAAAATATGATGATGTGGAGATACAAAAGAGGGTTAATGCCGTAATGGAAGTGAAGCTGCAAGAGTTCCATATCGACAATGATGGTGTGATTTTTTTTGGAATGCGGATTTGTGTTCCTTTATCACCCTGGATAAATAAGGAGCTATTAGATAATGCACATTGCTCAACTTTCTCTATCCATCCTGGGAGTACCAAGATATATCGTGATCTCTGAGAACACTTCTGGTGGGATAACATGAAGAATGAGATTTCGGAATTTATATCAAGGTACCTGGTATGTCAGTAAGTTAAATTTTAGCGACAAAAGTCCAAAGGTATTATGCATCCATTGCCTATACCCATGTGGAAATGGGAAAATGTTACTATTGACTTTGTCACAAGCCTCCTGAAGACATCAAAGGGAAATAATTCGATATGGGTTGGGGTTGATTGAATCACCAAGACTGCCCATTTTATCACTATTCGGGAATACCTATCTCTTGAACAAATTTCAAGAATATATTTGAAGGAAGTGGTGAGACAACATGGTGTTCCACTCTCAATTGTCTCTGACTGTAATCCAAGGTTCACATCTATGTTCTGGAGGAAGGTTAAACATGCTTTAAGTAATGAATTAAATTTCATCACGGCCTATCACCCCCAAAATGATGGCCAATCTAAAAGGACTATTCAGACACTTGATGATATGCTAAGAGCCTGCACTCTAGAATTCAAAGGTGTATGGGATCAGCATCTCCCATTGGTTGAGTTCTCATACAAAAATAGCTTCCACTTGAGTATTCAGATGGCACCTTGTGAAGATCTTTATGGGAAGCGATGTATAACTCCAACCTGTTGGGATGAGGTTGGAGAAAGAAAGATACTTGGGCCAGATCTGGTTCAAAAGATGACCGAGAAGGTTCAAGTCATCCAGAAACACATCAAAGCTGCTCAAAGTAAGAAAAAGATCTATTCTGACAACCGTCGAAGGGACTTGGAGTTCGACGTTGGAGATAAAGTCTTCCTTTTAATATCTCCATGGAAGAGAGTCATGCGATTTAGGAAGAAAGGGAAGCTAAGCCTAAGGTATATTGGCCCCTTTGTAATCCTTGACCGCATAGGAGTCATGGACTATCTTCTAGAACATCCACCTAATATGGCTCTAGTTTAGGATTTGTTTCATGAATCATGACTGAGGAAGTATCTACCAGACCCCTCACATGTACTAAACTCAGAGGTGGTGAAGCTGGAAGATGATCTCTCCTATGAGGAGCAGCCAGTAAAGATTCTCGATCAGAGAGATAAGGTTCTACACAACAAGACAACCCATCTTGTCAATGTGTTGTGGAGGAACCATATGTTTGAGGAAGAAACTTGAGAACCATAAGAGGTAATGAAAGATAAGCTACCTCACCTATTTGTGTAAAGTAAAATATCTGGGGCGAAATTTCTTAAGTGGGGAAGAATGTAACGACCTAATGTTTTTCAATTTAAAATTAACTTCTTATATTTATGTCATAAAAACAATAAATATTGATCTACTAAGTGATAAGTTACCTATAATCATAAGTTTGTCACCTTAGTGTTTGTAATTTTGAAAATTTGACATACATAGTTATGTTCAAGATGATTTTTTGAGTCTAATGAAACAAAAAAAAATATTTTGTGAATATTGACCTACCCTTATGAATAGTAACATACCCTTATGAATAGTAATATGACCCTTATGAATAGTAAATCATCAAATATAAGAGTATAATTACCTATAGATAATTAAATAATATTTAGTCATCTTAGAAAGTGACAATTTGACATTAGTAAACGTTTGGTATTTTCTAAGTCATAAATAATTAATTGTAATTAATTAATTAATTTAAAAGAATATTTATTTCCATATATTGTATTCATAAATTATTTAAACAATGTCTTATATTTTTTAAGTAATTTTATAAGACCCTGCATTATTTTTGGATGCACTATATAATCAGTTTTAATCTTAAAAACAGTTTTTCAAGTAAATTATGATTTTAATTAATTAATAATTTAATAATATTTAGAAAATTAGTTTTTAAAATTGGACTTCAATTTTGGATTCTACACGTCGAAAAATTGTCGGGGTAATGTTTTGTGTTTTTTTTGAAATACTTCAATTTTTGGGTGAATAGTAAAAAAAATACAGTTTTTTCACATAATCAGTGTATATTAAATTGCATCATTAATAATGTAATGACGAAATAAACATTCAAGAAAATTATTTTTGGCCAAATTATATTAAATTTGATAAATGGTTCTTTAAAATAATATAAATCAAATTCTCAAACCTAGAAAGAACATTCCAAAGCCTAAAGTCAAAAGATGATTTCTTAAAGTGTCTTTTTCTCTTTCTTTCAATTTCCTTTTAATAAATTAATGAATTCGAATTATAAAGAAGACTTAAAACCTAAAACGAATTATATTATATTAATATAAGATTTAGGATGTCAAAAAACTACTATACATGTCTAACACTTGATATATTATTTTATTTAATATTTTATACCAAAAACACCTCCCTCCTCATGTATAAATAATCCATCCCCTCCTCTTTCCAAACCACACCTATCAAGCTTCAAGAATTTTCTAAGATCTACCCAATCATCTCCCCTAGCCCCTAGCCCACGTCCAAGATCTTCTGGACACATAAAAAGACAAATCTTAGTCCCTTAAAGAGGTTCTCAAGTGAAGGATTCATGAGGTAATTTCCCTCCCTCTTCTCCTTTAATTCCCTTTCAAGTTCATGTTCCTTTCTTGATATCTCCCCAAATTTATTCATAAAAATTGTTTTTTAACTCCATTATTATATATATACTATAATTTTATTATTCTAATTTGATATTATATCACCCCACACCCTTTCCCTCTTCATTTTATTTTATTAATGAGAACGTTGTTCATGAGGTGTTAATTTATCACCTTCAAAAATAACATGCTCTCATCTTCCATTTCTACAATCATATCTGGTCATGAAACCATTTTTATGGTTGAACCAGAAAATTTTATAGGCATTATGTTCTATTTTAAGTTCTGTAAATAACCTATGTCCATACTACTAAGTGAAAAGTTAAAACAAGTTTGTTGTGATCCAAAAACCGCTCAAATTAACCAAAATAATCATCATTTAATTCTTATCTAATGATTCACCCGCATGGATATAATATAATTCGTTATAAAATCATTCAAGCTTCTGTAATATCACTAATATCATGTAATATCATTTCTGTATGTTTATCCATGATCTAACAAAACATCAATTTAAGAATACAAGTGAACCACCCAAGAAAAACCATAAAAATGAACATCCCCGAAAAATGTTTTTTTAACTCTATATATCATCCAAAAGAAGATAATATGAAATAATGAAACCAGAATGAACCCTATTAATGTACACATGGTTCTGTATTTATAATTAATGACTATAATGTCATTATTCAGGACATTAAAGAGAAGAAAGCATTCGGGTACAAGGTAAGGGGAAATCTCGAACGCAATTTTTTTCCTTCGGGTTCTCCATCTTTCACTCCATTTTTTATATGGTTACTCCTCAAAGATCATTTTTTCATCATTTCCATTAATTTTAATGATATACATATTTTATCACTGGTTTATATTTCCAAAAAAATGTTTTCTAAAAGAACTCTCCTTTTAATAACACCCCTTTTACTTCTCACTCAAAGTGAACGGTTCTTGTAACATGTATGTTATTCCCTCATTCTTTTGGGAACCCAAATATTATGAATATGTTATTATGAGATGAAACCCATTCCTTTTCATGGATTCAGTATTTTAATTTATGTTATAATTTCATTGTTTCAAGCATGATAAATGATAATGTTATGATGTGACGGGTGCACCTGGAATTATATAGCGCAATATGAATGTTTAAATGTGATGGGTGTGATCAGAATTATACAGCACTCCAATGCTTTGGGTAAAGAGATGAATCTCATGAGTAAATTTGAAATGATGTGTGAACAATATGATAGCTTTGTTCAAAAGTATGTGTGTTATTTAACCACTAATACATGATGTTTCATTTTTATGCCATGCCACATTTCATGTCTTTTATTTATGCTCCTCTCATTTTCAAGATATTTTGCCTATGTTATGATTATGCTCACCCCATGCTATATTGTTCTTATCTATCCTCGTACTGGGCTTCTAGAACACCCCTTTTGATGTATATCCTTAGGAGGCTACATGTACTAATGATAGAAAAAGTGCCACTAAGATGCTAGTGAAGAAGAAATTAAATAAATGTTTATGGTTGATGTTGTATTTGTTATGTGTGGTCCTAGTTTTCCCAATATACTAAACCTTTGGTTCCATTATGTGTAATAATATTATGTTGTTTATATTTGAAATGATTTAATATTAATTTATGAAAGGGTTGTGTCACTATATAGACTATTAAGAAGTTAATAATCTATATGTTGTTTTTAGAAAAGTGTGAAACATATTTTTTAGTTATGTTTAAGACTAATGGATCTTGTTGTTTTGATAGTAGAGGAGTGGTGATCCAAATTTAAATATAAAGAGAGTGGCACAATTGTAATTATTGATAATATTAAAATATAATAAAATCACCCTCATGGGAATGTTAGACCAAAGTAACTGAATTTTTAATATGGCTTGAGATTGAATATGTATATATTGAGAAAATTTTATTTAGAAATTCTTGTATTATTTTTACCCTTACCAATTTAGATTAACCCCTCGTTATCACCTTTTAATCATTTTTGAAATATTTAATTCATTCATAGTTAAAATTCATTATGACAAGAAATGAAAGTGTCCCAATTACCCAACTATGAAATTATGATTCCAAATATGTAATTTTTTTTATAAAATTAAATTTCTATGATTGGAATAATTTATTTTTATTGAATATCACAAAAATAAACAAAAATAATTTCTTTGAAAAAATGCATCTAAAAACAAAAAACTGAATTCAATCAAATTCCATGTCAAGTGGAAACAATTAGATTAAATTTAAAAAATATTATATAAAATATTAGTTATTATATTCAATAAAATAGTTCATAAATATTTATTAATTAAATTTATTAATACATTATGGATAATAAATCAAATCTTTTGAAAAATTCTTTTTTTTACCTTGAAATATTTTTTGTCTTCATTTCTACATAAATTATAATAAATAAATATTTTATTATTATTTTTTTCATTAAATACGAATTCATGTAATCAAAATACAAGGTTATTAGTACTAATTTTATAATATATTATAAAATATAAAAATTGAAAATATAAATCTTTTTAGACAAATTGATATTATTTTTATCATTTTAATGTGAGTATTAATTATTAGTAATTAATAAATAATATTTTCCAATTTATAAAATTATAAATAAATATCATAATTTAGTTATAACTATCAAAAATATCAAATCCAATGGATAAGTGATATAATATTACAATAGTATATCATTTGTTTCTATGCTCGATGTTGTATGTAAATAAATCTATTAAATTAATCAAATTAATATAATGAGAAATAGATAAAAATATATAAGGATGTTATAGTTTACCTCATTATAGTAGTTTCAAAATATGTGAAAAATATAGATATTACATAATAATTTAGTGTACTCACATAGTCTTCCCAATGTTTTTGCCTACTAGAGGATTCACTCCTCTTCCTCCATTACATGGTAGTCAATAAACTCCATGAGTGAACATATCATCATGTTATCAAGTATTGGATACGTAAACCAATAATTAAATTCCATACACATTATAAAATATAATAAATTAATGAGGAATAATTATGAATTGTTTTGTTTCATAGGAATTGAATTGTAGGGTGATAGTTTTCACTCAAAATAAGGTACTCACATTGAAATCACTACATGTATTATCCAGTTAAAAATAATAATTGGTTATTTATTCATTTTACCAACATGGTATTTCTTTATTTTAGATATTGAATAATTTAGCTTATTAATTAAATAAAAAAATGATCTTTATATTAAAAGGAAAATTTCATAAATTTATTTTTTTTCATGGAGATTATTTGGTGCATCTTCAAATTATTACCAATTTACTCAAAATATTTACATGTCCTTTATTTAATTTTCAATTCATCACATATTTATGACTTCTCAACATCATAAAAATTTTCTTACACCCATAAATTATTTTTTTAGAATCAAATATTTCTAATATGTACACTATATTTTTATCTATGGATAGTTTTTTAGGACGAATATCATGTATTATTTCTTAAGTTTCACAGTTTTCTCAGGTTTATAATTCATCTCCTTTATAACCATAGCATGAATTATTTTAATTTATTTCATGTTTTGAATTATTTTTCTAAAAACCACTATAAATTTATCTTGATACCCTAGTCATGTATACCAATTCTTGATGACCCTCCAATTCATATATTTAAAGAATCTCTTATAATTATTCAAATATTTTTGTGACTTTTAGACTTATTTTTTCACTTTAATTATTCATTGGTACATTCCATATTCATAGAAGAGATATGTTATAGTAAAAATAATTATTTATTTCCAGTCCTTCCATAATACCAACAATAACATCTAGATTCGATCTTCGAGATTGTTTTAAGAAATATCTAGTATTATATTATTTATGTCCATATTCAAGTTAATTAATAATTTTATTAGGCATAGGTTCTATTCATAGAAACCATTGATGTAGAAGTTCATCTAAAAATCATTCTTGATCTGACCATGTACCATTTTTTTGAGACTTTCAATGTTAGTTATAAAAATATCATAAGCACCATATTTCCTATGATTGTTAATAAAACACATCTTACTAGATTAAGATGATTCACCATTACCATCTATTTATTTGTTGATGTCATATATTTCCATTTTAAAATCATGTTGAACTATGAAAAATATGTCATTTACTTCTAATAACTCTCCTAATTTCTGAGTTAAACTATCGTTAAGATCACACAATTTCTTTTCATTATAGTGAATATTATGTTTGTATATTATTATCTCATAAAAATATGCCTCTATATTCTGGATTAGAACATATTTTTATTCATCATCCTTATCTTTATCCTAAAATATATTATTTTATATTTTCAGATTTATAATATTTTAAATACATCCTTTCAACTCATACAAAATTTTTCATTATAGTTCTCTCTAATATTATTTATCCTAAATATAGGTTGATGAACCAAACCCTTTTTCAACTTTAGTGATGAAATTCACCTCATAATCTAATGATATATATATAGGTGAGTCTTGATTCTCATTATTTATCATTAAATTATTTGTTAAACTTCTAAAATACTTCCATTTTCTTGTTATACATTTTTAATTTTTTATGTTTTTCACATTCTTCATGACAAACATATTCAACATGATTTTTATTTGGATAATAATATAAAAGGTTCATTATCCCTTCATAATTAAATTATTTTAGTAATTATAATCATTTTCCTTTTAAATTTACTCTTTAAAGCCTCTTGATACAAGAGAAATAATCTCTTTTTTCTCTACATCAACCTTGAAATTTGAATCTTTTTTTAAAAAACCTCATATGCATTGAAATTTATTTTTCCCATAACATATAAGGCTATATTATCATATGATTTTATATTTATAACTATAACTATCCTCATTTTATAGGGATGGAATTTTGTGTAACTCATACAGTGTCAAATAAAATTTCTCATTTAAGGATGAAATTTTTTAATCACATTGATCAACAAATTTCCTAGTCAAATTTTTTATTAATGGATTCTTATAGATTTGAAAAACCAATTATTCTTTCTCACAATCTAGATAGCCCTTGTAATGTAGTCATTTATTTTCTAATAATGATCCATCATTATGTATTCAAATTTGGTTATCTAGAAATTCATCCTATCATCTTCAACTTTGAAATTATATTCATGGAAGATTTTTAATTTCTCCTAAATTTCATGTGATTTTTAAAGATACATTACAATAGTATATACATTTTCTGATTGAGTCATTCTTATGGAATTTTTATACTTTCCATCTAACTTCATATTTCTATTATTATATTTTCTCATCACATAACCTTCAAAAGTGGGTGGTTTCCTATCTCACCACCAAGAATTTTTATAGGTGAAAAGATATCAACCTATTCTTAGAAAATTGATAATTCTTCACATAAAATATGGTAACAGCTGAGCTATTTTCTGAGTTAATGTTTTCCATCTCTCAAAAAATATCTACATAATTAGTTAGGACCTTCCATTTGATACAAATTATAAATTACAATATTGGATTGGCCATTATAAGGCTGAATAAGGGGTATTATTTTGTGAATTATCTTCCTTTTGAAATATACCTCTTAAAACTCTTAGTTTTCCTGATCTACATAATATTATGTATCATTCTGAATTTTTATGTTGTAATATTAAATTACAACATAAAAAATAATATTTAATTTCTATTTCCTAAAATATCATTTTTATACATGTTGTTGGAATAAGTATGCATGTATTCTATACTAAATTTTCATATGGATGCAAAAAAATAGTTATATAAACAAATATCACAACAGATATAGATGGTTACAAAACCCATCTATAATTATCAAACAACAGGTTATACACCTCAGTTACAATCATCTACATTTTTCAAAAACTGACTGAAACACCATGATAAACTATAGAATTATTCATTGATAATTTTATCTCGATATTCCTCTGTAAGAAAACTTGATCAATAGGTCTGTTTATTTAAAAAATCCATGATCATTATTTGTAATCCTAGATTAGGAATTATTCACTATATATTACGTATTCTAGTTTTTTATGTTCATTTTTTCTACAAGATTCAAATTTTTATTAGCTCACAGTATTCTCACAAATATTTTAGTGAGTTCCCTAATAAAATTATCTACTATCAAATGAAAATGTCATATATTCCTATATGAATATATAATTTTCATATAAATGTAGTTATTTAAACACCTTGAATACCATAATTAAATAATTATAAATATTTAAATTTCAATTCTAGAGGATCCAAGTATGGTTTCCAATTATTTCTCTTTCATAACTACATATAACAATAATTTTTTTCAATTATAGTTTATGGTTATAAATCCTTATTTAATCTCATGTTAAATACCCAAGTGCTCTAGAAATCATTCTATTCTTCATACAGTCTTGAAATTACAAAAACCCCATATTTTCAGATATTTCACATGAATAATTTTGATGAAAATTATTATTTATTTATAAGATTTAAATGTATATTTAAATAACAAGATATTTTAAAAGAACACTATTTTTGATAATGTATATGACATGAAACACTAAATTTAAATAAACCACAAAATTTTATTATTTAAATATGACTATTATAACATTATTGATTAATTGAAGTATATTAATATAAATAAACATATTATAAAATATATAGATATAATGAACCAACTCAATAAAAATTTATTAATCAGATCCAAAGAAATAAGCACTCAGTTTTTAGAATATATTTTATTCTTTAAAATATGTTATCTTCCAAATTGGGTTTTATTTTTTATTGTGAGTTAATATCATAATTTATTTTTAAATGGTAAAAATTTAATTTCATAAAATAATATATTTTTGAAATTCATTATACTGAAATTAATTTATATTAGGATTTAGGGATTTTTTGGGGAGGATTTATTTTTCAATGATTTGTGAAAATTTTTAATTTTTAAAATTAAATAATTTATTTACATTAAATCTAGTAATTTAAATTTCCCAATTTATTTTGGACTTATACATTAAGGTTCATATGATCCATTTTTTTATATGACCCAAATATTAATGAAAAAATTCACATTTTTATCTATGTTAATTTTTATATGTAAAACTAATTTTTCTAAAAATGGTTTAACATTATATTTTGTGATTCAGTGTTAAATTAATTTCTTCAACGTATAGAAATTGAATACATAAAAATGGATTCCATATTTGGAATAAGGAGGTACAATTTTGGTATATAGGTACCTTTAATTGTTTATCCTTATGAATACTGACCTAGATAATATTTTGTCAACAAGGATAGGGTAAAATAGGAAAAATTGAATTTAAACCATGAGATAAGGTCTCAAAATCAACCATACACTTGCAACTAGCATATCGGATGAGTTTATTTTAGCCAGAAAAATCAATTTATCTAATATATGGCCACTTTATGACATATTTCTTAGATTATTAACTTTATATTAATTCAAGAAAAGAATAAATATAAAATGTCACACTTTGGAATTTGATAACTATAAATTCTTATTATAGGCATAACAAAAGGGAATTTATGGTTCCAAATGTATATTTTAAATGAATAATAATTTTATTCATCATTTCAATATATTTATAATTTTTTATGAAATAATTTCCTTAAATTTCCTATGTATTGTCAATGTAAATGTTCTTAAATTAGAAGAAAAATAAAATAAAATATTTCTAAATTTCTAAAATTAGTATTTTTTTAGTGACTTACACCAACACATATATTTTTTAGATATATATATATATATAATATTAGATTTGTTTAGAAATAGAAATTTAAATTACATTTTTATGTCTCTAAAGGCAAATTAATTGAATAGTGTCCCAATAGTAATTATTGTTATTTTACGAAAACAATACATTTTAAAAAAATATTAAAAAATAAAAAAATTTCTTCAAAATAAAAATTTGAATAAGACATGGTCTAATATGTCATTAATTTTCTATTTATGGTCAAATTTTTACCTCATATGTAAAATTATAACCCGTTAAGACTGAAAAAGTGTGTTACAACATTTAAGGTTAAAATTTGCAAACTAGTGGTTAATCATAATGATAAATATGAGAAGGACACATAAACTATCCTAAATTATACCATTTGAAGGTATTTTAAATATATACTGTATCATATTTGAAATTATTTCCACATTGTTCCACATTCACATTAAATAAATTTATTATATTTTAATCATTTTTTAATTCCATGTGTATCCTTTTGTTCACTATAACGAGGAACCAAATATCGTCTCTTATCTATACCACCTAGAGACTCTCAGCCAAAAAAATCCCTAGAAAAAGATCTTATAAAAATCCATATCCATGTTTTGGAGTTCTGGTATTTCTAAAATAATAACCCCATACCCCTTAGGATTATATCTAAAGGATCTCCTTTAAATAAAAGGATTCTATCTTTACGGGTATTTTAGATATATTTCTTATTCAACATACTTTAAATGTATTGTAATAATTTTAAAATAATAAATAATTTATCATAAAAATAATTAGATGTTATTATAATTATTTATCATCCATTTTCCATCTCTTTTCCATCTAATTAAAATAAAAATGTATCATGTGCGTACATACAGGTTACCATCTCCACATAATGGTGTCACTCGTTTTTCATCACCCCATTATGTGAATGGATATAAAGATGAAAAAAAATGAACATATATTATATTAATGTAAAAAATAATATTTTTTAATTATAAAATTATCTATATACCATCTTCCCTTCCAATCCACTGGAAAACAATAACATCACACATGCGTACGTGTGGACCCCCACCTCCATGAAGCGAAGTGACCCATTTTTCATTTACTCTTTACAAGGATATTAATATGGATAGATTTAATGAATATATATGATATTTATGTCATTATTAAAATTATATATATTATGGATCCATGATATAATGACAGGGACTAACACAATCGAACCAAAACATACACAGAAACAAAATCAGTTGTCACATGTAAAAGTCATTTTAATAATGAATTGATCAAAAAGGGGTGGTAAAAGGTTATAAGTAAATAATATATGTTATGATATATATTATAATGGCTTGAAACAAAATTTATATTAAATTTATATTTATTTTTTATGATGTTTGGACACAAATGAAGGATATCAGTCAAGTTATAAGGGCTTATCATCTCAAATTGTTTTCATTCAGATATATGTTATGTTATAAACATATATTCTTTTATAAGGTGTATATAATTCCCATTTGATATAATATATGATAATAAATTTATATTTATGATATGTAATATTTCATTTGATATTATCTATTTCATCTGGTTATGATTTTAATTATACCAAAGTGATATGGGTTTTTTTCACAATATCATCATTATTCGGGGTTTATTACGTTAAACTATCCTAAGGGGTAATTATTATAAATTTCTAGAATAAAAAATAAAGTATAATATAATTTGTTTTATATCTATAAATTAAATATTTTCCTAAAATTGTCCAATATTTATGTAAGTAATATATAGAATTCAGGTTTTTATGGAAAATCGTCTTTAATTTTCTACTCGATGGGGAATCCTTTTCTTCCAAATCTATATTTTCCATAAAATGTTTTAAATAATATTTTTTATATTATAAATGATTTATTAAATATATTTTTACACAAGTTTCATGTTCACAATTTTTTTTATGGAAATATTCTTTTCATTTTTCAAATGATGTACATTATGTCTTTTTTTTACAAAACTATAAATGGGGTGTTTCCTAACATATATTGCCTGAATTTAATTACACCCCATCATGAAAGATCAATTTTTTTTTGTATCATAACTTAAATAGTTACATTTTTATTTTTAATAAAATCTTTTTCATTATATTTTCAAAATTTTATATTTTAAATAAGTGGTTTTATAGTGAAAATGATTATTTTCCTCACCAAATTTTCTTATTGTCTTCTTAATGTAATATCATCTAAGATAAAATCATTTGTTGAATATTATTATTTATTTAAAATATACTCTAAATATAATATCCACCATATTTTATTAGATGGTCTATGTTAAACTTATCAAGGGAAATTATTCATATTTTTATTGCTAGTTCTTCTAAAAGTGAGATTTGCTGATTTTTATGTCATATTGATTATATTTTATTGTTTATACATATAATTAAGGAATTTTACAAATTTAGTGATTGGTAGGGAATGAAATTATGTATCCCATCGATGAATTAGTAGGTCTCATGAAAAAACCCAGTTGGATAGGATTATTAAAGGGTTTGTTAGATTGTATAAAACCATAGTTTAAAATATCTTGGAATGAGGCTTCATTAGTATGTTTTAGATTTATGGTTTTATGAATTATATAATTATGAAATAATCTATTTATGTACATTTAATTATAATAAATAATATCCATTGGTATGTTTCAATATCATATTATTATTTTTATGGGATAATTTATATTCATTTAATCCAACCATATCATTCTTCATGATCATGTTATTGATTAAATGGCATGAATTTTGAGTTACATACCTTTCTATATTGAATATAACTTATTTAAAACTAATTGTATTTATTGTACCTAAACATTACATAGAATCATAGTTCTCCCTTATTTTTTCATTTCCTTTGATATGAAGAAATAATCTTTTAATGAATTCAATGATGAAAAATATATACCTTTATAATGTTTTTTTATTTTAGGATTTAAATTTTCATGTTATATTCATTTAGTTAACTAGTTTACCAAGAATAATATACTATTTTCTCCTTAAAGATATTATTTTTTTGTGGAAATTTAATAATGTAACAACTAGCTCTAAGAAACTAGGGTTTGGTTATTTACACAAGCATGTGAAACTGAATGCATGTGTCCATCTCACCAAATATCTTGTGATTGTGTTGTGTATCTAATGAATCTATACATAATTGAATCCCCATATATTAATTATTTCTAACATGATTTTTAAATAACCAAAATCTCAGCTACACCTTTAAATCATAATTTTATTTCACCAATTCCATGTTCAATTTTCAAATAAATATAAAATATTCCCTTATTTAAATACCCAATTATTTAATATTTTAATCCATGAAATGTTTTTTATATAATTAAAAAAATCCTATATTCATTATTTATAAACAGAAATCATTTATCAAATGTCTATATATATATATAACCATCGAAAATGGAATCCCATCCAAAATTTATATTTATATTCATGTATTGTAAATATTTATGAAAGAAACACTTGTTTTCATATAAATAACCTTTACTCTTCATTCATGATGGTTTCATGTATATTGGATAATTAATATCTCATAATGTAACATTGATTTTTTAGAAATTATTTTTTCATTTAATTACATAGGAGAAATAGATATATTTTTCTATATACATTTTCAATATGTATGATATAAATATATACATAAATATACTTGTACTAGTGGACAAGGATCAATCCCCTTCATCTTACATGAGATATTTGATTCAGTTAAGATATGTATAAATGGTCCAAAACTCATAGAAGAAACCTGGAAATTTTTCATACCTCTCAAAAGCTTCATCCATATAATTAATATCCATAAAGGGTTTCTGTTATTATCATTAGAGCTCATAAATTTGAAGATTCTTCTTCATTAAAGATCCATACATGGTTTATATGAATATTCACAAATGATCTGTATTTTCCAAGATACTCTTATGAATAGAAGATCGTACCCAGAGAATATCTTAGAATCACATTTCTCCTAGAATGTCTTCATCACCATAGTAGATTCATTAAAACTCATGAAATATAGTAATGAAATGTAAAACATAATTATGAAAAGTATGACTATCAACCAATATAAGTAGCAATTATTATTGTACTTGTAGAACAAAGTTCATTAAGAAATCATCCTCACGATTACTTTTCTATAGACCTTGATAGTAGTTCATTCTTATTATCAACTTACCTGGATTAATTATCATGAAAAACATATACTTCCATTATCATTATTCCATATTAATCCAAAAATAATCATTATCATCTCCACTAAAAACATATTTTTCAATTGTTAAAAAGACTGATTACATAGTTGGGAACTATGGAAACCACAATGATTCACATCAAAAAGTGTAAAACTTATACCGTTGGTCATATCACTGCCCACTAATTACCAAACCCGATATATTATTCTTAATAATGTCTAAATTATGAAAAAATAGAAAATTATAGAGGTCGAAATAATTAATGTCTATCATTAAATGATAATGAATATATGAATGAAAATCAATTCTTCACCAAGGAATATCATATTATCATAAAATCAGTCACATGATTCACAACCTGGGAAGTATATAATGGGGAACATATCTATCATAATATACTAATCATATTTATTATAACATTCCCCGTATCAAATCTCAAATGAATAATTAATTTATCTTATAATCCACCCATATTATAAAATTGACTACATCTCATAAGATAAAATTCCTCAATGGTTATGTATTTCCTAATTATATAATATTATAGCTATAAAATGATATATCATATGGAATATTAAGTATAAACCTCAACACTATCATCTAGATTTCCAAGACCATGTAATTTCATGATGTGTTTTCTTTTTGAAAACACTAACACAACATAGGTATTATGGTTTCTTCCTTTTTATGTACTCATCTAACAAATAAAAAAAATATACTTATTCACTCTATCAATTTACCAATAATAATGAAGACCATAAAATAAGGATGTTTCATCAAGTAATAATATCATAATTAGTTCTCCTAATTTTGTAAATAATTAATAACACTCATGAAGTTATTTTATTCCCTATTATTATCTATGAAATCACCTATATATATAATTATATTCACAAACTGGTAACATGCCTCATCACATAATCTAACAATGGAAAAATCAACCCCAAAAATTGGGAATATCAGATCCACACATATCGCATAATTGTGTCCACTCTTCGGGTCCTCATAACCCAATGACTATCTTCTAATGTGTCTTTATCTTTATATAAGACAATAAATAGTCGAACTTATGACAATGGAATCATATATCATAATATAAGTGGAAAAATTATATATAATGAAAATGTTATTAAATAGTGTCTCACTCATTCTCTAATGCTATCACATAAATGGATCAATTCCTATGTATGGTCTTCCATTTCTTTCCATAATCATCCCACACATATCTCTACATAATTGAGGAATGTGTGATTCAAAAAATTATTCATAATTATAATTGAATCACTTTTTTTCAGTCAAAATATTCATTTTTAATATAAAAACCATTTCATTTTAATATTGGAAACAATTTATAATAATCACACTTTTGATGATTATGGGTCAAAAGAATATGTTTAAAAAGACTCAAAACAATAATAATATTGATTCTTACTAGAACCATCAACCACATAGTTAAAATAATAATCAAATCTATAAACCAAAATTATTTTATTTGTAAAAATTGTGTATCCTATTCCAAAAAACATCATCTTATTTGTGTTTCATATAGAGTTCTGGATTGATCCCATGGTTAGTCAGGCCTTGTTTTTATCTATTCTTCATTTTCATCAAAGGACAGTGATATTATATACATATAAATAACAAAACACCAACATTCTGAAAGATGGAAAATTAATATTATATAAAAACAAATGAATTTATAAAATTATTCAAAACTCCAAAAAATTATCCACCCACAAAATCTACTGTTGTTTATAATGGGAACTTGAAACTTATTTTAAATACACTACACAAGGGGGTAAAAACATTCAACTTCATGGTAGACCCATTCGGGTAACTACAATTCCTAAAATTCATGATGTTATTAATTTCCATGAAAAAATATACTACAAGTGCAACATAATTGGATGTGATTGAATCATCCACCATCAATGTTCATTTTTCATTGAAATCAACTAAATCAATAGAGGATAAAAGTATGAGAATTAATAGTTTTAATGGGATATTGGATTGGGGAATAAAATCCAATGGGACCCTCTATGTGAAAAAAAGGATAAGGAATTTTGTCCGAATATTTGATGACTTTAGAACCAATTACAAATATATAGTTTCCAGGACCATCCAGGGTGAGGGTTTAATAATTAAGAAATGGATGAGTCTTTTTCAAAGCCTAAAAGTTCTATATCCTATGATTCAGATAATTATAATATGAGTTTCTTTGATGATAATAGCAATAGAATAAACAGAATGAAATATTAGGTTTTTTCATTGATAAAACTCCCCTCTCAATCTAATGTGATAAAATTTTGAATGGGTATAGATTAGGAGAGATAAATATTAATATAAATATGGAAAAAACCATCCGGAATCAAATATATTATATGGTCTTCAATTCATAAGAAACCATTAATTCGGTCATTACCTCTATATTTCAAAAAACACATACTCAACTACAGACTAATACCACTTTCTGACATTGTCCAACCAAACCAAAACCAAGGATATTCTATTACAAGTTGTTATAAAACAACATTAAACATCATCATGAATCTAAAGAAACCATAATTTATTATCATCATGTCAAGAGATTACACAAGAATATGTTTCTTTACAAAAGTGTATAACCCAGATTAGGTCTTCCAAAAAAATCAATTTATTAAGAACCATTATTTTTCTTTTTCAGGGAAATAAAAGTAATACCCCTCTTTTATAACATGTTAACTAGTTATCCAAAATTTTCCATTACACACATATGGTACATAGTCAAAATATTATAAAAAAATTCAAAACAATGCCATTAATACAAAACATTATTATTTTAAAATCTCATTTCAATTCTATCAATTTAAATAAAAAAATTCCAATAACAATATCCTATAAAAATAAATTATTAATTTCAATATGAATTTAAAATAAAATAATTTACCCTTACGAATCTACAAAATGAATTATTTTACACCTCCCTGAAATCCTTAAGAAAATAAACTGACAAACCATGAATCTTTTGCAACAAGAAATAATCATTGTAGCCTAAGAATGGGTACCTTTGGTGAATATTAATGTTTCACATGTTTTCTCCACCTCATAGGGAAATATATTGAAAGAAAATAATTTTAATCATACTTATAATATCTAATAAGAGAAAAAAATACATACATGTGAATAAAAAATATTATATGTGATCTTTGAGAAAATTCCACCTACAATATTTCACATCCTAATTTTTTATCAAAACATAAATCAGCCATCCCAAAATACTAGGATAACCCTTATCATTTTGAATTCATATTATTCATATATTGAAAAATCTACTTTATAATTAATTTTTTGTCCTAACCCATATAAATTGTAAAATATGATGATAAAATTTTCCAATTATTGATGAATTATGTTTATGATATTAATAAAATACATTATTTCCCATAGAAAAATGACAATAGATTTTTCTATCCAAATTAATTTTCAATTTTATATGAGATTTGTGAAATCAAAAACAAAAATCATGAAGAAAAAACAAACAATAAAATGTTGAGTAATCATATTATGAGGCCTCAGAAATCCAAATTAAGAACGTTTTATTAAATAACATGTATGAAATGCAACAAAAAACAGGTAATGTAATACAATATTCTGATAATTTATAATAAATTTGCCATTTAAAATAGATTATTTATACTTCAATTCATCGGACACTAAGTTAGATTACGTTACATGCAACCGTAATCTTCCTCGATTATTTTTCTTACATGTATGAGTGACTTATCTCGATATCTTGGGTTACATGAAAGACTTTTCACAAATTAACAATGTATTATTAAAATATTAATATTTAATGTAATATGATATAAACTAGTCGTTATGTTAGTGGTTATCAATGTTATTAACAAACATATGAAAATTATGGTCTATAATGATATATAATTTTTTAATTTGTCAAAAATAAATTTTAAATGATTATAATAAGAAATTGAATATATTGGGAATCTTTTTATAGAAATTTATATTTATAATAAAGAATGTTTTTCAATAATTTATTAAATTAAATAAAATTATTCAATGATATTAATTTAATATATATGTTATATATTCAATAAAATATTTTTTACTTTAATCCATTAGATTTGACATACATTAGATAATAAGAGACCCTACATTACACAAAAAAACCAATATTCTTATGGAGGCAGTTTTACCATATTTTAATGGGCACCCCATTTAAATTCCTATTTTTAATGATTTAAGGGATATAATATGTAAAAATGAACATTATATTTGAAATAGAAACATATTAATTAGTTTATGGTGAATTTGGCTTTTGCAACATTTCATTTTTTAAAGAATATATAAAAATACAACCTTTTAGTTCAAAACTGCTTTTTTCATCTAAATTATTTACAAGGAAAAATTATAATTATAATTGATTTATAAATTTTAATTATAAAATATTTTCATAAATTTATACAAATTTTTTCATTGGGGTCAATTTCACATTGAAATGGATTAAAAAATAGAAACATTTAAAATACTTTTACTTTAAAAACCGTCAATGACTTCTTACTAGAGGGATGAGTTTTAGATTCATTTATGACACTTTTGTGATTGTAATTTAGTAAAATGGATAAAATATTTAGAATATAAATAATTTATAATTTATAATATGAATATTTTTTTGACTAAAAATATTTTTAAAATAAATTAATATTAATTACAATTATTAAGTCCAAACTAGGATTGGTAAAGGAAAAAACCATTAACTTAGGGGCCCAAATGACCTATCCACTTGTCCAACATCCTTTTAATGGCCATATATCTTCCATTAACATTAATTTTTTGGTGTTTCTTTGAGAATTTATTATTTTTACATAAGAACATATTCACACCTAACTTGTTTAAAAAAATCACCAGTGAGTCATTTTCATGCCCTATAAAAGGGAACCAACTATACTCATTCCCCAAAAATATAAATCCAATTAGTATTAATAAATAACTTCTCAAATAGCTTCCAAATATCCCAAATCTCAACATTTATTCCTCTCTTTGGGCATAAATCCTTCTAGGGAATCTTTTTGGTTCGTACCAAGAGTAGTTACCCAATTAAGAGGTAACGTCTTCTCTCATGTTTTTTAATTTGATTTCAATTATATACTTCTCAATTAAATTTTTTCCATTATTATTTAAAAGAAAATTTATATTAGATATACTAGGATAATTTTTTTTAATGTTTTATTCCTACATATACACACACTTCCATCTAATGGGTAATGAACATACTGTTGCTGTGTACGATGAACTGTTGCCTCACGAAACGGTGATTTCTCATTTCATCCTTTACCACCTCAAATGGTGGAAATTGTGATGGATATAATATTTGTATATGATATTTATGATATTTATTATTTAATTATACTTATTTAATACTTTTACTACACATAAATTTGATTCTCTATATTTTATGTTAATACGATAACATTGTTTGGGGAAGTGTGGACTACCGCCCCCTTGAAGGATTGTGATTCATTCACACTAAACATAGAGAGAATACATGATGGTTTTAATTAAAAAAATTAGACATAAAAAACCTCTTTATCCTATTAAAAATATAATTAACTTTTTGTAAATATACTATATATACATATATATTATTTCAATTTTTACCCTTTCACATAGTTATAAAGTGATAACGTCATTTGTGGACATGTGGACAACCACCTCGTCGACATGATGTGATTCATTATTAATAAAAATAATATTATATATAATAATATAAAATTAATTAACATGGTATTTATGATATAATAATAAATTTGTAAATATATGATGTTACTTACCTTCATTCCATAATGATTAATGAAAAATGAGAATGTAACTCATGCGTATGTACGACCTACGATGTCTATAGTCATAATGTTGATTCATTTTTCATAATAATAATAATTGATGGATTTTAAAAGGTTAATTAATGTATAAATATGATAACTATGTCATGAGTATTATTATAGAGATGTTATATAATGATCCCTTGGACCATATTTGGAATACCAATCTAATTTTTGACACATAACAAATTTGGTCAAAATACCCAACATACGATTAATTGATTATGTTTTTGTATACAAAATAGTAAAAAGTAAAATAAAAATAATGATAAGAATTAAAACGTTTCTGATAAGATTATAAAATTTACATAAGTTAATTATATTGTATGTTAAAATATTTTCACCCTAAAATAAATTCATGGTAAGGGATTATCATCTCAATTTTTAAATATGTTGGATAAATGTCATGTTCACAACCAACTTATATTGTGTGGTGTATATACTGCACATTTTTATATATTATATAATCAATTATTTTATGTTCATGGTATTTAATTCTTTCATTTAATATTACTTCTTCATGAGTATTAGGAATTAAAATGTTTCAAATTGGTATGGGACACTTTGGAATGATTAATGAATATTTTACCCAACAATATCATTAACAATCATTCAATGGTTTTCCCATTCAATGAAATTATATTTACGTTGTTCAATAAACCCATTAATTGTTGTCCCCTCTTGTAATTCATAACCCTTTTCATTTATTATTAACATTTTTACGCACTTTTGTACACAATGTGTTTTATAAATTTTATTAATAATACCCGAATTCATTTTTCTCTTTAGAAAGAGAAATATTTTTCTCCTAAAAAACAATTTATAAAAAAATATTAAAAATTTTATTTTAAATTGACCTGGTAAAGATATTTTTACCCTTTTTTCATTTTACCAACATTTTCAAAGAAATATTCATGTCACTTTCTAAAGAACTCATTTTTTTGACCATTTATCATGGAAAATAAATGTACCTTTTACCTAGTATGGCTTGTATAGATTTACCTATCGTTATTTCATTAAATATTTTTCTCATGTTTAAATGGTTTCTTTTAAAAGAAAATATTTTCAATATAAAATTTCAATGAAATGGATTTCAAAAAAATTCATAATAAAATGATATTTTACTCAAAAATATTTTTAAAGATCATTTTTTTGTATTTCTACTCATCAAAGACATTGCATGTTCTTAATTCACTTGGAATATGTTGTATTGATACCATCTTATTTCTTCCTCTGGATGGTTTTTGGATTTATTTGGCCAAGGGTAGTATTCACATTAACATCCTTGATTCATTTTTTATTTACAATGAAATATTCAACTTCATATGATCATTGATCATTGAATTTCCCCTAAATTATCCATTTCATGTATCATGAATATGAATATTTCCAAAACAGTATACTTATTTACATATAGTGTCTACTTTAATAGTTGATTGAATATTTATGGAAATATTGTTAAATAATTATTCAGTATTTAATATGGATATTTGATAAGGAATATTGTTTGTTAATATAATTGAATACCCAATATAAATATTGCTTTCCACATCCAATGACATGTGGCGCGAATACATTATGTAGCTCATAGATGCATTAGAAGGTTCTCATGAGACAAATAAGTTGTGAAAATTCATTGGATTTATATTCATATTTTTAAACATTCTTGTATAGGGTCTTGATGGTATTTGATTTCATGTTCCTTATACATGGAATCCAATAATTAATCATTCACGTAATATAAATATTATTTATTATTCATCATTGAGATTTTCCATCGATGTATCTATGGATACATTTTACTTTCATTTATTTAGATGGAATTTTTTTTAGTTTTATACACTTACATATTAATTTTACCTTATGTATTTATTTTAATGGGATGTGTTTATTGTAATTACCTTTTATATTGTTTACTCACTTCCATTCATATTATTTATTACTTGGCTTTTGTGTTTAGTTATTTACCTTGTCATATTGAACATTTTTAATGATTCATTATTACGTATGTTATTTTTCCCCTTAATGAGAATTTTATCTCACCCTTATTATGTTTTCTTTCTTAGGAAACCATGAATCATACTATTAAAGATATGTAGGGATTTAAAATACGGAATAAAGTTCCCCATGATAGAATTTATTTAGAATTATGGAAAAAATATGTTTTATTTAGAGTACTATTTTCTCATGTATATATCTAGTATACCGTGACTATTTAACATTATCTCATTCGAGATTTGAATCCTAGTAGTCATGAAAATTTAATTGATAACAGACACCGGATCCCAGCTATGTGGGTTAGGGTCAGTATATATCTTATTAGAGGAAGTTTAGTAGCATCCCTGGAATCGATATTTAAGAAAAAATAGGTTAGAGAAAATCACCCTAATATATAAATTGAGGATAACTATAGAATAAAATCCTAGAATTTTGATAAGTTAAAGATTATGAAGTTCTTCATATCAATACATTACTGTCTGGATATTACATATGGAAATGGTTCTAGCATTGATTTTCCTCTGAGTAATAACTCTGAAAAGGTTTTTCGAGCGTATCTTGGGATAACTTGGTACACAATGATGGTTCTAAAAATTCAACCACTTGGACACTCTTAGTGGGATATTCTTGGAATAATTGAAATTTTCATCAAAAACAATTAAAAATGATTTTAATAGATAATGAATATAAATAACATAAGTTAAACCTTAGGTGTTTTAGATTTAAGTTAAGGTGTAATGATTTAGAAATCAAACTAATGATATTATTGTTCAAACCTAGACCAAAAAACGACCTGTGTAGAAATAAATGGATGGAGTATATATGTGTTATAGTTATATTGAAAACATTCGTTAAAATGTTATTTACTGATTAATCTTATATCAAGAATATCCATAATTTTTATTTTAGAAATTATATTAATTTGGTTTCATAAAAGGACATCATATTTTTAGGTAGACAACCTATCAAATATGAAAACTCCATGGGTATTATACCCATGATCGAAGGATGATAAGGGTTTCATGCCATCCCAAGACTAATGCAGTGCCCTGTTTAATTTTTCATAGTTTTTAGTAAAAAAATTAAGAATAAATGATAATTATGAACCAGTAGTATCAAATTTGAGGATTATATATTATTATATTAATTATATTGGGATTGAAAGATATTTAAATACAAATAGTTAGAATTTTAACTCTTTTTATGGGCCATACGATTAATTAACTAGATATTTTAGTGCATTAGGAATTAAAAAAATATTGGTATTTAATTTTTGGTAATAAAAGAATGAATGAGAATTTGATCGAAGCATAGACAAAGGTTTGGATTTTTCACATGAAATTGAAACCTATCATGTAATAATATTTACATATATTCTCATGTAATAAAATAATTACCCTGAATTAGGTGAGTGGAATTTAAATAAAAAATTTATTTATAAATTAATTTATGTTAAACTATTGATCTTCTAAACAATCAATGATTTATAGCTTTGTGGCACTCAACATTTTATTTATCATTTACATGATTTTTATTGATGACCTCATTCATAGCATATATATATTTAAACTTTTACTCCATATAGGTATCTCTAATTTCCACTTATGTTATTCTACATAGAGACCAAGTTACATGGTAGTCTATGTGACCTTTGTACTTCCCATTCTCTCTTTTATAGAGAGTGACTTAAGAACTCTTCTAACAAAGTCGGATTTTAATCATAGGAAGTATCAAAAAATATTTCTCTATGACCAAGTTTAAAATCAAATAAAGGAATTTAAATATTTTTGGGATAATGTGAGGCCCGAAAAATCAAAAGTATGAATTGTGTATTCGATAGTGTGTTTGAAAAAAGTCACCAAGTGCATAAGGTAATATAATATCTAGATACTTTATAATATATATACTTTTTAAGATGGATTCTACATATTTCTATGCATGTTTCCCTGAGTCACAATTCATTACAAGCAAGAGTAACTTTCCTATATTGCTTATGATACATACAAGAGACACCTCTATCGATAGCATGTGTTAAATGCTAGAATGACTTTCAAAAAATAATAATGTATTATTATAATATTATTAATTAATATAATAGAATATAAACCAGCCATTTTGTCAATAGTTATGAATAATATTAACTAACTTATGAACATTATTGGTTATAAAAATATTTAATTTAATAATTTCATAAAAATTAATTACAACTGAATATAAGAAGTAAGTGAGTTTAAAGTAAATATTTCGATAGAAAACTATTTTTATATTCAAAAACATATTTTAAAATAATAGATTATATTAATTACAATTAGTGAGTGATATTAATTTAATATATAAGTATTATTTTCAAAAGAAATTATTTTTTTATATTCATCAATTAGGTTTGATATTAATCAGATAAGAGAAACCCCTTTTTTAAACATAAAAATTAATATTTTATAAAGTATTGTTTACTATATTTTAATAGAAAACTCATTTAAAATAATAATTTTAAAAATTTAGTTTCTTTAATATATAAAAATAAAAAAATATATTTTAAACTGAAATATAAGAATTAATTTACGGTGTTTTTTTATATTTTCTTAAAATATTTCATTTCTTAATGAATAGTTATAAATAATGAAATTTAGTTAAAAACTGCTTTTTCTTCTCAATTTTTTACAAGGATAAATTATAATTTGAATTTCTTTAAAAGATTAATTAAATAATATTTTTATAAATTAATAAAAAAAATTTCATTAGAATCAATATTAGTTTGAAATTTATTATTGAAATATATAAATCATTCAAATGATCTTACATTAAAAACTACAATGTCAACCCACTTATGTGAAGAATTTTATATTAATTTATGCCACATAAGGGATTTTAATTTGAAAAAGTGGATTATATATTTTTAAATATATTAATTTATTATTTATAACAAGGAAAACATTATATTCAGTCAAAAAGTTGAATGAATGTTGTTAAAATTAATTACAATTATTAAGTCAAAATTAAGCTTAATAAAGGAATGATCCATAAAATTAGGGGGACTGAAAACCTAGAAGCTTTTACAAAACACATTTCATGAACATATATCAGCCATAAACCTTACATTATTTATTTGTTTCATTTTTTTGGTATTTTTTGTTAATAAAATTTTTACACCAAACTTGTTTCAAAAAATTCCAAGCGAGTCGTTTGCCTTCCCTATAAAAGGACACCACCTATCCACATTCCTCGTACCTCCTAAAAAACGTTTGTTTGTAAAAAATATTCCCATATATCATACCAAAATCCCTCCCCATACAGTGAATCCCCCCATGGGATGATATATTTCTAAGGAATTATTTTGCTTCAAACTAATCGTAGTTACCCGAATATGAGGTAACATCTTTTCTAATGTTTTTTAATCTTATTTCAATTGTATGACACCTATAATATCACAAATCAATTATTATGTAACAAAAATATAATATTATATATAATTATATGTTGATATGTAATATTTATTAGATAAACTATCACACACATCCATCTAAGGGTAACACACATTCTATTTCTATGTATGACTAACTACTGCCTCACAAAACAATGATTGTTCATTTTTCATTTACCACCTCTCATGGTGGACATAATGATGAAAACTATGTCTATATATCATATATATTTAATTTTTTATGTATTTATATTTATTTAATCCATTTATTACACAAGAATGTAATAAGTTCCATTTTACAGTAATATAATAACATCGTTTGACGAATTGTGGACAACCTACCCCTCGATGTGTTGTGATTCATTCACACTAAACATTAAACGTATAAAGGATTTTTTAATTAAAAATATGTGTAATAAAAAAAACTCTATATTATATTAATGAAATTATTACCTTTATGGAAATATAATATATAAATATCATTTTATCTATTACCCTTTCACACACATAAAAAGTGATAACATCGTTCGTAGCCATGTGGACTAACTCCTCCTAAACATGATGTGATTCCTTTTTAATAAAAATAATTATATATATAATTATATATGATTAAATAATATTGAATTTATGATAAATTTATAATTTTGGAAATATATGGTGTTACATACCTTCTTTCTTTAGTGATCATTGAAAATGAGAACATTACTCATGCAAACGTACGACCTACTGTCTCCATAATCCAAAAATTGATTCATTTTTTATAATCATTCTTACTGATTGATTTTGAATCAATAAATAATGTCTAAATATAATAATTATTTCATTTTCAATTTTTCTTTATATGTTATATAATGATCCCTTTTACCATAGTTTACCTATCGATGTTATTTTTGACATATAATCCATATTGGGTCCAAACACCTGACGTAAAAAAAACTTATTTATGTAGTTGTATAAAATATAGTAAAAAGTGAAATGAAAGAAAATATAAACATTAAAAATGGTTATAAATAGAGCACAAAATTTATATAAAATATTTTACAGGATGTTAAAGGATGTTCACCTGAAATGAAACTTAGGGTAAGGGGTAATCATCTCTCCTTTAACATCCATGATAAAAATCCATGTTCACTACATACATCATTTGTATGGTGTATCTGCAACGTTTTTTTTATATATCATAACATAAACTAATTTAAATTAGATTTATTTACGACTTTCATTTAATATTATTCCTTCATGTGGTTTATGGTTTAGTATTTTTCAAATTGGTGTGGAACATAATGGAATATTTAATGTTTATTTTCCTCAGTAATAACATTAATTATCTTTCAATGGTATTTAAATTTGAAGACATTATAGTACAATTGTCCAATAAACCCTTTTATTTTCCTCTCCTATCATAATTCAAGAACTTTTTCATGTATTAGTAACATTTTTACACTCCTTTGTAATCAAAGTGTCTTAAAAATATTTTGAAGAAAACCCGACATCATTTTTCACTACAGTATGATAATATATTTTCATCCAGAAACCATGTTTTGTTGAAAGGTTTTCAAATATTATTTTAAAATGATTTGGTATAGATATATTTTTCATTTTTTTATTTTAACATAGTTTTCAAATGAAAATTTTTGTCACTTTCTGAACAAGGAATTTTTGTAACTATTATTGGTGAAAAAAGAATCTTTTTTTACCTCATATGGCTTGAACTGGTTTACCTACCATCATTAACTTAAACATTCTGTTTAAATGTTTAAATGAATTATTTTTTAGATAAATTAAATTATATTTTTTATTTTCAAAGAAAATGTTTTTCAAAATGTTTTTTATAAAATAAGTTTATTTTCTTCAATTTTTTTTAAAATATCGTTTTATATTATTTGTATTCTTTAATGAAAACAACCCATATTTTTACTCAACTTTGGATATGTTATATTTATACCATCCTATTTCTTCATATAGATGTTTTTTGGATTTATTTGTCCAAGGAAAGTATTCATATTCACTTTATTGTCTAATACCACCCTAAAATATTCAATCTTCGATGATCATTAAACATTAAATTTCCCCTAAATTATCCATTTCATTTAACATGAATATTAAAATTTCTCAAACCTTATACCTATTTAGATATAGTGTCTACTCTGATCGTTTTTTGATTATTTGGGGAAATATTGATAAATCTCTATTCTTTATTTAATACTGATTTTTGATAAGGCATATTATTTATTTATTAAATCGATTGATCGATACGAAGAATGCATTGGAAATTTATTTATGGGTGGATCACATACATTATATAGAACCTAGATGCATTAGAAGGTTCATATGAGACAAACACGTTATGAAAATTAAATGGGTTTTTTATCCATAGTTTTTAACAATACTGTGAGAGGTCTTCATGGTATAGGTTTTCATGTTCCCAAGACATGATGTGAAATAATTTATCATTTACTTTATATATATTTCAGTTGCTATTCATCCATGAGATTTTTCAGTGATATATCAATTGATGAATTTCATTTTCATTTATGTAGATGGCATTTGTTTCAGTTTCACACCTTTCCATATTTACCTTTCATTATCTAATTATTTGAATGGGTTGTAATTTCTATTGTAACTTTTCTATATTGTTTATGCACTTACATTAAGTTTGTTGATGATAAGGAATTTTGTTCAATTATTTACATTTCTATATTGACTACACTCAATTATTTTTTAATGCTTTAGCTATATTTTTTTCCTAATGTGAATTTGAGGTCACCCTTATTATGTTTATTTCCCCAGGAAACCAAGAAGAATACATTGAAAGATAAGTAGGGATTTACCATATGGAACAAAGTTACTCATGAGGTTATTAATTTATAAATAAGAAAAAATATGTTTTAATTTGGGTATTATTTTCTCTTTTTTTGTATCTGGATTACCATAACTACTAAACTCACATTCCTTTGAGATTTGATTCCCTATAATCAAGCCAATGTAATTGATAGAAAACCCCATATCTATGTTATCAATGGTATTTTCACTACACATATGAATTGATACATCAAATTCAACCTCTATACAATTAGATTTAAGAAAAATCTGGTGAGATATAATATAAAATACCCACTCATTCATAAAAAATATAAATTATAATTACAATATATGGCTGGAAATACATAGAGAAAATATTAATTTGCAACATTCTAGATTTTATCCCAAGGTAGGGACCATATATATTTTGATTCCTTCCTTTACAGAATACTTTATTTGAAGAGTATGAGGTTAGTGGTGGTTTCAGGGTTGTTTGAGGATCATTTGAAACCCAAAAAACCAAAAAATAAGGAAATAGTATGGGTTGCATGGTTTGTCTTCAACTGTGAAACCCAAGTCGTATGGACATGAAGGCTATTGTATAACATTGTTAGTGAGCTAAAACACATTCTACACACTGTAAGACAATTTTTTCGACAGATCATGTGATATTCCCCGGAAGAGAAAAACCCACCACATGATTGGTGCAAATTTTGCCAATCGTATGGATAAACCATGCAGCACCTGCTGTATGGATGAAAATTTAATTTTTTTTCTACTTTATGGTTTTATTTTTAACCCATATTTCATCCTCATCCGTTATTAAAACTGGGATTTTCCTCCCTTTATGGCACATGAAAACTCCTCTCCTCCCTCTTTGGGGTTTTCACTTATCTCTATAAAATCTATTCTAATTTCATTATCATCTGATGCAATGGTACCATCTATGAAATCTCTCTCATCCTCACCCATCGATTTCATTGTTCCTTCGCTTCTCATGACACTGTTTTCATGTGACTATCCATTTTTCAATTTTGGGATTTTTCATAAATCATTTGATTTTTTCCTTTTTAGGATGAATCATGTTGAATTGTCAAACTTGTGTTGTATTGTGACCATGATTAAGGGAGTATATTCATTTTTCATCGATTTCATCACCTCACATCATTTTTCCCTAATTATTCTTGATGTATCCTTCCGATGAGACCACAATATTGCATAATAAATTAAGTGATTTGGTTTTACATGCCTGTAGTGATCTATACTTATAGTAAAACACAACATCGTGTATTATCCTTACCTTTTGGAAACATCATTTGGTGTGACTACATAAATGGTCATTTTTGGATTATTCCTTAGGTTGAGTTTCACTTGGGTTTAATTCCATAAAATGTTAAATTGATTTAATTATGAAAATAGACAATAGTGTAAACCACTTTTATGGGAATGTCTATGACTACTTAATTAAGTAATCCAAGTTTAAATTTGTATGCCTTTGTAATTATTAATATTAACCAATCTAGTATTTTGTTTCCCATTCATTTACTGAATCCAATTTTTCCTTATCATTTTGGCTTCTGAACTTTAAATTAACTTCTTGCATTTTATTCCATATTCTATTTCTTGATTTATGAAATGTCTTGTGCCTTGTGATTTATACAATATTTACTAATTATTACATTACACCAAGTGAAAATTGTTTGATTGAAATTGTAAGTTTGGTCCAGCATGATAGATTGAGCTATTTGAATTTCATGGATGATAAGTAAATGAAGGTATGTTGAATCCATATGTCTTTCCGGTTTTTCATTTATTATTAATTTTTGTTTATGATTATTATATTATTGTATTTCATGATATATAAGAAATATCATGTTAATCTAGTTAGATTATGTTATTAAATTACATGTGAGGATTCTATTATTTAGAGCTTATTATTTGTAGCATATACCTCTTATGTGTACCATTCCCTTATTTAATTATTAATGCATATCCTTATTAATTATACCATGTGGAAGGATTTTACTATATCCATTGGTCTAGCTAGGTAACTGGTGATTTTTCAATTACATTTATGGAATGGGTTATTTAATTAATGGAATGAAAGATTAAAATTATTTTCATTGATCTAATATGACATACATGAAATTGGTTGGAAGAGAACATGGGTTTCATATTAAAGAATCTTGGAAGAACACACTATTATTGGGGAATAACAACTTGATGCACTGAGAGTAATGCTTTGGTTAATAGATGATGGTTTCCTGGGTAGTTTTTGTTACTCATGATTGATATCGGTACCCTGGTAGAGAAACATCAAAAATTCCCATTTAGAATCATGGTTATACCATGACATAGGTGATACTTAGTCCCCTATGATAGATATATGGTATGAACTCAGAGTCACCACCCTTGAGTGATACAAGGGATTCCATATGGGTTTTTATTGACGAAATCGATAGTATTGGGATATTGTATGTTTTGGTTGCTACCATTTGGATCATTTTTAGATCTCTTACGGATGTAAGAGGACTCCACCTCATTACTTACTAGGTTTGATTTATTTTATGTACATTTGGGATACATCTTTTATAAACTATTTGAAATTTATGTTTGTCATGTATTGTTTCTTCCTTACTTATTAGAACACATAATATATGACAAGTGAATTGAAACATATTTCAAAAAACAAGCTTAGGGGAATGCCTTTATTGGTTTTTCCTATACGCTTTTGAGTATTTTATACAAATTGTGTTTCCACAGGTACCTTTTTCAGACATCTATATTAGGATGAAGTTGGTTTTATGTTATATCAATCTGTTTGGGAATAGAGACCAATTTGTTACATGTTTATTTATTTATTACTCTGTAGTCACTATATATGGAACACTATTATATACCTATTTTGTGAAATCGAAAGGTCTAGACATTATGGGTGGAAGACTACTGATATTTATAGCTGACACCCTACTTGTGTACCATTTGAAACCTATGTATGTTCTTAGGTATGGATAAAGGTCATCTTACTGATTTTGTTGAATGATTCCCCTTCTGATTAAAATAGATTTTGTAGTTAGAGGACTGAGCTTGTGCTATAGATTATGTGTATCAGTTTTTGATTATTTTTATGTTTTTTATTTCATATAGTATATGCTTGTACTGATATCCCCTAAACACTCATTTTATATAGGTGTATTACATGTCATCGTTATTTTTGTATCCATTATTGATATTATTCTTCCACAATGTATTTATTTAAATTGAATTATTAGTATCTTTTACTTCCATTGTTTTTTTAATAATGTTATTATTCTGATATTTAAATTCCATTTCATATTATCATGCTTACTACAATATTTTAGGTAACAGTATCCCCACGTACGCAACCTAGGACCTCATTTCTAGATATAAGCCTCTTCCATTCTGGTATAGGCACATAAGGTCATGTAACCAATATGGCTCAGAGAATTATTAAATGTAACCTGAGTTCGGGACATTACAAAGTGTAATGAGGGGAACTTTTTTATATTTTCATACGATTTAGTTTTAGATAAGAGACTATGACATTGGAATTTGGATCATACCTAGTGCATGGACATAAATAACCCATTTACATGGGAAAAACAATTTGTATAGATTGGGAATTATGTTATTGGTTATACTTTTATTGTTGATATGATAATACAATTAGGTGAATCACTTGTATTATGCTATTATTGGTATTGGTGTTATTGAAATAATTAATTCTATTACATTATCCCGATGAAATGAGGTTTTTCATTAAATGAATCACTTTATGCACTATAAAAAATGAAATTACATGTATTATTCCATTCTATATTTACTCTTAATCATTCATTTTCCATCATTCATGTGATTATTGTGATTCCTAGTTGGTATATTTTTTATTACCTATTTTCTTATAACTATAGAATTAAAAAAATTACATTACAAGAGTAAGTTATATATTTGATCATGTGGACCTCCAATTTCAATTTATAATGATTATGTTCCCTTATATATTGGAATATTGATGCACATATTTCAATCTTTTGTTGAAATGTTCAAATTCATAAATTAATCCATGTGAATACAAACTTTTAACATGTAATGTGTTGATATAACATATAGGTAAATGTATTGGTTTGGGATAAGTGGAACCAATTTCAATTCATTTGATATATTGTCCATTATTAATTGGAATTGTGATCCACCCAATTCATACATTTGGTATGTTGATGAATAAATAAATGGATAAAAGATAAATGGCCATTATACATAGGAATATGAGACCACGACTTGACTTTTCCATGGGAAATGTGTTGTGGTACAAATACCTTCAGATCCATATAGGGTCCCTCATTTATGTCTATACATGGATCATAGATTATGATATTAGTTAGGTATACTCAGTGTAAGGACATGTACTAGTCCACATTTATTGTTTTCCTTATCTGTTCATTCATGTTTAGAGAGGATTTGTACCTATGATTCCTTATTGCTTCCTTACCTAAATTTCTTATATGTTTTGTTAATATTTAAAGATGTATATTAATGGAAAATATATTTCTATGTCATTGTGACATCCTTGTGGTAATCTCCAAGAGAGTGGGGATGAGAACACTCTAGAGGTGGTGGGCCCTGGGCTAGAGGTTATACCTCCCATAGTACTACTTGGGGATCCTCCTCTTGATATTCCACAAGGCACCGATGATCATTTCAGGGATAGTATTATGAGGTTTTTCAAGTATGTTTAGGGTGATACCATGCATTCCCCTAATATGGAAGAGCTTATGTTGGACATCTAGAATAAGTGTCATCCCACATTCTCAGGGAATGGTGTTACTCATGTTGCCTAATAATCGATTGAAGCTATGAAATCCATCATCAATTATCTTGAGATGCCTCTAGAGAAGATGGTAGAGATTCTAAAAAATGCATTTTGTTACTCTGAATAGTTTTGTTGGGATGTCGTTTATCAGTAAGATCATTGTAGGTAAATTTTTTGTGAAGCCTTATTAATGGAATTCTATGATCATTTAATTCTTTATATTTTGAGAGTGAATAAAGAGAGGGTGTTGTTACACCTCCATCATGTCTCTATAGTAGATACAATATATTCTACTCATTTCATCAAGCTCCATCATTTTCTATGTATCATACTAATGGTAAATTGTTCATTGTGATGTGTTCTGAGGATGAGATTGTATCACAACTCGTCCCACAGGGCTCGTGTTGTGACTACCCCAAGACTGACTCCCATAGGGGGATAACGAATTTCACTAGAAAGACATATCCCTATAAACGGGAAGGAATTTACTTTTAACTAGAAAGAACATAGTCTAAGCCACAGGATGATACAAGCATGAAGTAAACTATAACGTAAAAGAGTGAGTAATGTATAGAATGGGGCCAGAATACAAGCCCAATTGGAAAGTTCAAGCAAAAATGAAAGACTTCTCCTATGATCATCCGCCAAGGATCCTACCAGAAGGGTATGTATAACTCTCAATCGGTCATCCCTATTGTAGAGCACATCAAATAATCCACCTCTGAGCACCCTCCTTTCTTGGATCACTTAACCTTGATCGACGTTTTCAGTCATCTACACAAGACACAACAAGGGGTGGACATAGCTTTCGAAAGGGTGAATATAAAAATACCCTCTAGGGACACCGAGACCCAGAAGATCTCACAGAATCCACAATGGATAAACCATAAATCCAGACCACAAACACAAATCACAATGAAAAAATCAAACCCACCTACATATAAGACTATACATATACCTGTGTTATCAAATATAGGCATCTTATTAATGAAGAAATAAAAGGGCCAAACCTTTTAGCCACTAGCACTACTGTTCCACGAAGGAAGGTACATCATGAAGGTAACACCAAAAGGGTTAGTACCACAAATGTAACTGTATAGGAAAAACATGAAAAAGCTAATTCCACAAATAAAAGTACCAAAAATTTAAAGACTCAGCTCAGACCAGATTTAATTTAAGTAAAGAATTATAGATGATTAGACGTATCACTATATCATCATACTTTATCGAGAAGCTCTGCTATTGACCCTCACAAGATTCTTATATGTTGACCCACACAAGATTCATAGAAGTCGAGCCACACAATATTTGTATAATCTTTCCCACACATGATCCATAGAATTGTACCCACCTTGGATTCGTATAAGTTTAGCCACATAGGATTTGTATAAGATCTTCATGTACAACCAGTCGCAGGGTTCTTTGCACCTGGTGCACTCATGTTCTGTAGAAACTGCTCCTCGACTCCTCATTAATAACTCAACATCCACTAATCTCTACAAATGTGTAACCCAATGGATATCCATGTTGTAAGGGTCCCAACTCAATATATGACGCATCAATCAGATGTCCGGTCTGAAAGTTATTAGCAATTTAGTGTCAGGGGTCCATTTGGATTCAAGATCGATCCAGCACAGCCATACTCTAAAATTATCAAAAACATATGTGGAGCATACCAAAATAATTTTCTTGATCCAAGGATCACATAGACATAGATGGTTTTTCAAACAGACATCCAGTTCTCAAGATATGTCCCTTTAAGTTTTTCTGGGTACGGTTGGGCCCGGGACCAGTATTATCTAGTCAGACTGACCCAAACTGATCTGACATGGCTTGGTTGGGATATTGTGGGCTTGGGATGTTGGGCGCGAGGCCCATGGGGTAGGAGGCCTAGCCGTGTGTGGCATGGATCGCGGCTGGGTGGAGCGACCCACTATGGTAGGGCCCGCCCTAGCCACCTCCCGAGGGACTGACCCCCTGTATTCCCGAACTTCCATGAGGGCCATCTGGTCTCCTCCACAGTGGTAGTTCCATGTGCCACCACCATGTGATATGTGGAATCCACTAAGTTGGGTTCGACCTCCCATCACGTTATGTCAATGCTGGAAACCCTCTCTGGGGCGCGTGATGATGTGTTGCTTCTCCACCCACGACCAGCAGGTGTGTCGGCCACCTCATTCGGTCCACCACAGCTAACAATTCACATCCTATTTCCTCTGGCAGTGCACTGGTCATGCCTACCTCCACTTATGTGGCTGGACGGTGTGCTGGATGCCTCCTATGACCTCTACGACTGATGATCTATGGTCGATTCCTCTGGCTGTGCGGGTGTGCCATCTCCTCCATTGTGGTCAGCTGGTGCGAGACACTACACTAGTCCCCACCAGTACCAATTGTTGATACAATCGTGCTAGAGGCCTTCCGTAGGTAACCGGTTGAGCTCCAGTGGCCTATTTTTTATTACGAAGGCATCATTAAACTTTCCGTGACATCATCGTTGTGTCTTCCCTATCAATATTGGGTTCCATCCATCATGAATAATCGCCCACGAAGAACACAAAAATTAATCAACATAGCAGAGGGACCGTGGCTATTTTGTTTGTCCTGTAACCTCTGTGTTAGCTAGATATCATTAGGCTAATGATATTGAATCATCCATACTTGAAATTAAACATTTTTAAAACCCTACATCAAATCGTTGGAGAGCACTTTCGGTTGAAGATGATGGGTCGACATTTGTCATTTCGCAACAAGCTTCAATGGTTTCTCGAACGTCGGTCCTACATTCATTGATGGGTTTATTTTTTCTTCCAAAGGTTCTCTAAAAGCTCGCCAAAGGTCTCTCCTCCCAATTAAATTCTTTTCCAATGAATGAACAAAAGGAAGGATATAAGTCTTACTCATTAACATAAGTTAATGGTTTCTTTAACTTTTCATTAATGCGATTTCATTAAATGGTGGGTTTCATGAATACAGACACTGTGTAATCGTTCATTTAATTCCATGTATTAAATTCCCAACCACCCTAGTGTGGTCCCCACCTCTAATGAATTAAAAATAATGGAAGGAATTTAAAACAAATAAAACATTGGTTTATTTTAATCCTCAATGAAAACTAGTAATACCAGATCTTCCCCTCGACCTACTGCGGTCGAAGGGAAGGCTCCATTAATGGAATCTTAGCGTTGTGTGTGAAACGATGCCCTCATATTTCAATTTAGAGAACCAGTTCAAATTTTAGGAATTCCGGCTCGGTACGTTTACTGAAATAACCTTAAATAATGATCTGAAACTCATTCTGAGCACACCGAGTCTCGAAATCACACACCATCAACTTTCAAGAACTCTTAATAATTCCATTTAAATTAAAAAAAAATATTACATGTAAAATTGGGTCTTTAAATACCACCCTCCCCCCTTAATTAATGTTCATCCACAAAAGCCATAACGAAAACTAGGGAAATAAATGTGGGTACTAAGGATGTATCTGAACCTCTCTCTCCCATGTTCTCTCTTTGTGGTTCTCATGCTGCCCGTGAACAAGCACATGAGATATTGATCGTCCACTACGGACTCACTCATATAAATCCTCAATCACTACTACAACCTCTTTAAATTTATCCCATTCATTAAAGTATACCTCATCGTGGTCGATGATTTAATATGGTTCACACACATATCTCCTTAGTTGGGATATGTGGAAGACGTCGTGAACCCTCTCCAACTACGGTGGAAGCTCCAAGCGGTATACCACCACCCCAATACTATGAAGTATCAAAATAGGTCCAGTAAACTTCGGTTATAGTTTTCCACATCAGCCAAATATTTGTAGTCATGGTCGAGGAGAGACTCACAATAATACATAGTACCCCTCCTGGAACTCCATAGGTCTTCATCTTATATCAGAATAAGACTTCTGCCTACTCTATGAAGTCTTTATTTTCTCCTAGATGATCTGCTCCTTCCCAGTGGTAGCTCGTAACAACTCTGGGCCCATAAGTGCTGACTTCCTTGGGTATATCCAGCATAGAGGTGATCTTCATTGTCAAACATACAAGTCATAGAATGGTGCCATACCGATGGTAGAGTGATAGCTATTGTTTTTCGTGAACTCCACCAAGGGCATGTGACCCTCCAACATACACCCAAAGTCTATGAAACAATCCCAAAGAAAGTCCTTAAGTGTCTTTATAGTCTTCTCTATCTGACCATCTATTAGAGGATGTAAGGTGGTTCTCAAACATAGTTGAGTCCTGAACACCTCCTGCAATCCCTAACTCAAACGAGTAGTAAAATGTGTGTCACGATCAGAGATAATCATCGAAGGCACTCCATGAAGCCTTAAAATATCTTGTATTTAGTGTTTTACAAAACCCTCTAATGATCCCTACTCTAGGATAGGTAGAAAGTGGACTAACATGGTGAGTCTTTCAACAATCACCCAGATGGAATCATGTCCCTTGGATGTACGTGGAAGTCCTGTCATGAAGTCCAGGAAATACCATCCCTCTTCAACTCTGGAACCTCTACTGGCTTCGCTAAGCCTACTAGAACCTGATTCTCGGCCATGACATGATGACATGTGAGGCATCGGGAGAAAAACTCTTCCATTTCCCTCTTCATTCCTATCCACTAGTGCTAACACAGGTGGTCCTTGTACAAATTCTCTACTCCAGGATGTACTACCAGATGGGACGTATGTAACTTCCTAAACACCTCCTCTTGAAGTGCCACAGGTACCATGGTGCGTACATTGAAGAGTATGATATGCTCCCCAAATTCAAAAAAATCCATTAGGTTCATATCTAGTGGATATCTACGCACTTCATGCCTCACAGTCAATTCCCCCAAGTTTTTCCTCCCTAACTAGTTGAAGAAGTGGGGGTGTGACAATCATAGACTGAAGGTAAGTTTCTCAATCTCTATCCATGAAGGATATCTACATCGTGGATAGCTGCTCTGTCACCTCACTCAAAAATTGTAGACTAGAACTTCTACTGAGTGCATTTGCTACCACGTTCCCTTCCCATGACTGTAGAATATCTAAATGTGATAGACTTAGAGGGACTCTAGCATTCATCACTATCTTGGGTTCGATTAATTTTGATAGAGGACGCACCTAAGACTCTTGTGATTAGAGTTAACTGTAAAATGTTCACACATCAAGTAATGTATCCATATCATCTGGGTGAAGACCACTGCTGTAAACTCCAAGTCATGGGTAGATTATTTATACTCATGTTTTCTTAGTTGTTGTGAGTTGTAGGCGATCATTGCTCACTCCATCATCAAGACACACCCATTCCTGGTCCCTGATGTGTTGCAGTAGACTACATACCCAACACCCTCTTCTGGTAGCCTCAAGATGCAGTAACTCAGTGGTCTCTACCTTGCCTCCTAAAAACTCTACTGGAATATCTCTATCCATATGAAGGGTTGTCCCTTCTTCTTCAACGCTCAAAAGGGTACCACAACTCTATAAAAGTCTGGCATGAATCATTAGTACTATCCAGCCAACCCTATGTTAATTTGCACCTCTTTCTCACTCCTAGGTGTCTCCCAAGAAAGCACAACCTCTATCTTCGATGGATCTAGTGAAATAGCAGCCTCTGAGATAACATGTCCCGGGAAGTGGACCTCTCATATCTATAACTATATCTTCATGATCTTACGGTAAATCTAGAAATCTTGGGGTGTATCAAGAACTATCTTCATATGATGGGAATTCTCCTCCTCCGACATCGAGTATATCAAGATGTCATCGATTAAGCCCTCCACAATTTTTTCATGGTATGGTTGAAATATCAGGTTCATGAGTCCCATGAAAACTGTTGAGGCATTGGTCACGCATAATGGCATATCCAATAACACATAGTGGCCATACCGTCATATGAAGTTCGTCTTCTGTACATCCTCATCTCGTACCATAAGCTAATGGTAGCCTGATTTGAGGCCAATCATAAAAAACAAACACGCTCCCATTAACTGGTCGAAAATATCATCAATCCTTGTAAGTGGATACTTGTTCATCACAATCATCGAGCTTAGGAATTGATAGTCCACAAAGAGTCTCAAACTCCTATCTTCTTTAGGGCGACCCATAGAGAAACATAGGCCCTTATGATCCCCTTCTTATTCATGTCCTCCAACTGTACACGTAACTCACAAAGCTCTGCTAGAGCCATCTGATACGATTGTTTAGATATTGGTTTCATCCCGGGGTATAGTTTGATGTAAAATTTTACCTATATTAATGGAGTTAGTCCTGTAACATCATCCGGAAAGACATCATCATACTGGTCTACCACTATATGATAATTCAGACTCCCCAAATCATCTTCTCTGAGGGTATGGCTAGACAACTGTTGAGTAATAGGCATCACCCTCCTCTGGGTAAGTCAGTCATGTGCTACAAAGGTTCCCTTCTCACTAGTGAAGGAAAACATGGTCCTATCCTCACAGAAACACCACACTTTGCAGATAATATAGTCAATCTGATCATTGAATTTCGATAACCATTCCATAACCAATTTGATGTCGTAAGGCCTCGACGGCGCTACTAGATGATCCCAGCCAAATCTCTCACCTACAAGAGTAAGATCACACTGCTGGCACTAGTGTGTAATAGTTGAATCCTCTATCATATGGGTATCTATCCTTAAGGATCGAGCGAAAATCATACCCAGAATCTTCGATCTCCAAACAAGGGTTTTGTTAATATAAGAATGACTAGAACCAGTTTCTATAATTACTACAGCTAAGGTGGGGTAGACAAATATTGTACCTCTAATCATCTCTGGAATGTCTTGGTCATAGGCCTTCTCTTCCTGGAGCTGATCTCGTACCTATCTACCTACTCCCTTTGGGCGGGGAGGACCACCTGGAGGTGGCGGCGGTAGAACATCGAATCACTGCCCACTACCTACAGCACGACCACCTCATCTTCCATGTCTACATGCTACATGCGGACCTCCCTGATTGAACCTATTATTTTACCATGGTGATCCCTCAAATGTTTGAGGTTCATCCATATGGTGGGTCAGTTAGTCACGAGCCATGTGACCCTGCCTTCCACACGAGTTGCACTACCTACCCATCATCTATCCTGCTCTGTCTCATGAGCTCTGCACCACCAACCCTATATCCTGGGGTCATCCACCTGAAGTTATGATCTTCATGTAACTTTGTGTCATATACCTACTACCAGATACAGATGACTCCACTACATGTCATCTGGTGGTGGGTCTTGCTAATGGTGACTTCTCAACAAATAAGCTCTCCACCAAGAGTTCTCGCTCTAACACAACAGCCTGCGTCGGGATGCTGAGAGATATCGTCGAAGCTATGATCTCCTCTCAGAGACCCCACTCAATGGTTTGGGACTTGAAGAAATTTTCACTTACCATTTAGGTGGAGTAGTGCGAGAGGTCAGTGAACCTCGTACAGTACTGGTCAACGGTCATGCTGCCCTACTGCAAGTTTAAGAGATCATGTATATGAATAGAGGGTCTGATCACTAGGACGAACTCTATCCTAAAATGGATCTTGAAGTCCGCCCAGATGAGGTTCACCTCATCGTGTATCTAGAGAATCAAGCTCCACCATCTCCCTGATGCTGTCTAAAAATGAATGGGTTCTAGAATCAATGTTAGATAAAATGTTTTCCCAACTAAGTGAAAAAAACTGGCCATAGCCTCCATCCAGTCCACATTAACCTGTGGATCAGTCTCACCTCAAAACCTCAGAGGCCTCTAGCTCTAGAACTCATGCAACTCGTTCAGTTGGCATGCATCCTTTGCTGTTGAGGATGGTAGAAATGGATTCCCAATGGGTAGTGGTTCTTCTTGTACACCACTCGAAGGTTCTAACACTATAAGAGGGTCATGCACCGAGGACTTATTGCTCGGTGTGCCTTCGTCATGTACTCTCTTGGGAATACTAGATACCAATCAATGTGGTGACATATGGGAAGAAAAAAGGTGTTCCATGGTCAAAATGTTATACCCATTGAGCTTAATCAAAGAGATCATAAGAATAACATTTCAAAAACTTGCGTAATCACTGTTTCCTTGTACTGAGTTGGAAATCAGAATTCATAGTCCAGGTGTATGTATATGTCGGTCGTTGCACCACAACTGGATTTCCCAATCTTATAACCACACTCATAACACGTAACACTATCACCACATTCAAAAGATCAGATTATTAGTTCATTGGTATAACTGACTCCTTTGACAACACTTTGTCACGACCCATCCCCAACGGCCCGTGTTGTGACTACCCCAAGTCTGCCTCCCTTAGGCCAAGGGTTGGTGAATAGCATTGGAAAGGCATATCCCTATAAATGGGAAGGTATTTCCTTTAAAGCTGATAGCACATAGACTAAGCACACATCAGGATAAAAGCATGAAGTAAACTATAATGTTAATGAATGAGTACAATAAGAAATGGGGCCAGAAAAAAAAAGCACAAGTAAAAAGTAAAACTAAAACTGAAAGAAATATCTTGTAATCATCTGCCAAGGATCCTACCTGATGGGTAGTTACATCTCACGATCGGTCATCTCTATGGTATGTCATGTCAAATATTCCACCTCCGAGCACCCTTTTATCCAGGATCTCTCAACCTCAATCAACATTATTCGTTGTCTTCACGATACACAGCAAGGTCCGGGCATAGCCTGTGTAGGGGTGAGTATAACAATACTCAGTAGGGACCTCGATACCCCGAAAGTCACAGAGAATCCACAAAGGATAAACAAAAAAAATAAAGACCACAAAAAAAAGATAATGAAGAAATATTCAACGCTACATAGGTATATTTCTATACATATACCTATGTTATCAAATATACTCATCTCATTTATGAGGAAATAAAAGGCTACAAACTTTTACCCATTATCAAAACTATTCCATGAAAGAAGGTACCTCAGGAAGGTAACACCAAAGGGGTATGTACCACAAAGGTAACATCACATGTAAAGCACCATAATGTTAATACCACAAATAAATGTACCACAAAGGTAAAGACTCATCTCACACAAAGTATAACTAGCATAGAATTACAAATTTTTGACATACCACTATATCATCTTACTTCTTTGAGATGCTCTGCTGTTGACCTGCACATGATTCATACAATCTGACCCAGACATGATTCGTAGAAGTTCACTCGCATATGATTAAATTATTTTTATCCACACTGGATTCATATAAGCTTACCCACACAATATTTGAATAAGTTATTCATGTACAACCATCCATAGGGTTATTCGCACCCAGTGTGCTCAAGATCCATAGAAAATGCTCCCTTAGCCATCATTCATACCTCAACATCCATTAATCTCCACAAAGGATTAACCTAATGGAACGACTTTTCAAAAGTGTCCCAACGTGATAGACGGCATGTCAATCAGACGCCTATTCTGGAAGTTATTAGCATTTTAGTGCTGAGGTCCCAGTTGGATTCAGGTTCTATCTAACCTGGCCGTACTCAAACACTATCCAAAACTCAAGTGAATTATTTTAAAGGACCGTCTTGATCCAAGTATCCCAGCTTCATAGAATGTTGGTCAAATGGATTTCTAGCTCTGATGATATGTCTCTTTATGTGTTTCTAGGACTGGTTGGTCTTGGGTCTGGTCCATCCTGGTCGGACTGACCCTACCCGATCCTGGCTGGGGCCGACCTAACTATGTCTGCATTCGACCCAGTGGGGCTGGGCCATGGTGGGCTCGGTCCACTGGGTCGGAGTCCCGACCAGCACGTAGGGACCGTGACCCGACCCGCAAGGGGGTGGCCCAGCCCGCAAGGGGGTACGGCCCACTGGGCACGTGTCTCAGACACATGAGGCACAACCCGCTGTGGTGGGGCCTTCCCTAGACACCACCTGGTGGAGCGACCCAAGATTTTCTGAAACAACCGCGAGGGCCATTCGGTCACCATCGTAGAGGAGTTTCCACATGGCACCGCTCGGTGTTATGTGTGACCTGCTGGAGCGGGACATGCCCCCCTACACGGACGACCAGTGATTACATCCATCTCTGACGGAACACAACGGTGCACTGCTTCACCACCCTTGGTCAAGCGGTGTGCCTACTGCCTCTGTTGGTCCATTGAGGATGACGAGCCACGACCCGCATCCTTCGACGGAATTCTTGTCATGCTGCCCTCCTCTTTTGTAGTTGGTCGGCATTTCATCTGCCTCCTCTTACTATCCTAGCTGATGATATGTGACTAGTTCCTCATGCAGCGTGGGTGTTTCACCTCCTCCCAAACGGCCTACCGGTGTCGGCCACCTCCTTGGTCCCCGCCGGCACTGGTCATCGGTACCACCATGCCGGATCCCTTCTACAATTTACTAGGGGAGCTCTGGTGGACCATTTTTCTTCTGAAGGCATCGTTGATCTTCCCAGAAAAACATCGTCATTTCTAGACCTTTTAAATTGGGTTTCTTCAATCATGAAGAATCACCCAGAAGAACACACAAATTAATCAAGATATCAGAGGGACATGGTCCTCTTATTTTTGCATGTTCCCTCCATGTTATCTTCATAGAAATAGGATGAAGATATTCAATCATCCATACCTGAAATTAAAAAAGATAAAATACTTACCACAATTTGTTGGAGAGCTCTCATAGTTGAAGATGATGGGTTGACATTCGTCGTTCTGCAACAATCTTCAATAGTTTCTCGAATGTCAATCCTCCGTTCTTTTATTGTGGGATTTTTTCTTCCAAAGGTTCTCCAAAGGCTCTCCAATGTTCTCTCATCCCAATTCATGACATTGCAACGAATGACCTAGAGAAAGGGGATAATCCTAACTCATTATCTTATGTTAGTGGTATCTTTAACTTGTCATTAATGTGATTTAATTAAATGGTAGTTTTCAGTGTTACACTCTTTGGTTAATCAGGCATTTAATGCGTAGTATTAAATTCTTAGTCACCCCTTTGTGGTCCCCACCTCCAATGAATTAAAAAGGGTGGAAGGAGTTTTATCAAAATAAATAATTTTTTATTGTTTTAATCCTCCGCAAAAACCCACAAAACCATATCTTCCCATCAACCTACTGTGTTCGTTGTGAAGGCCCCTTTATGTGAATCCTGACACTACGATGTCAACGTTGCCCTCATAATTCAATTTTGATCACTGTTTCAAAAGTTAGTAATTCCCACTTAGTTAATTTACTAAACACACCTTAACAAAATTTTGGAAATTCATTCAGGGCACACCAGGCCTCTGAATCATATGCCGTCAATTTTCTCAAACTCATAATAATATCGTATAATTAAAAAATATATATATGGAAAATTTGGGTCTTTAGAGATTGACCATGATTCATTATCATTGGTAACTGTCTTTCATCTGATGACTATTATAGGGATCAGGAACCAAGAAATGATTATGGAATAAAATCTTAATGACCATGGTAGTGTAATCCTAGACAATTCTATTCCACTCCTAGTTGATTGTTTTTCTTATAGTACGAAGCACTGATTCGAGGGTGCACATGTTGCACGTTTCATCTTGGTGACTTATATTGAAGCTATAGTGTTTTACTATTATGGAAATCTAGTCAATAAGAAACCCATTTACATGATGAATCTAATCAAATCCATTCCTGTGGATGGATGGGCCGCATTCAATGCTTCTATCACTCTTATCATATAGAATCTATTAGTTGGGGATCCATGAAATCACCTATGACAAGAAATAAATCTACAACTCCGCACCAATTTTGGAGTTGGTATTTGACAGGTCATTTAGTGAAAGATGAAAAATGCTCATGGTTGTGGCTGTCAGGCCCTAAAATATCAGTTTCATCAGAATTTATCTACTCAATATAGTTTGGATACACCTCATGGTCAAAGTTCAGGCCTTATATATGCCTTGTAGCCCTTTCCTAAGTATTAGATTTGGGAGAAATTTGTGGTTAGAGATACTACCCAAGAACCACTAGTTCATTTTTTCTTCTTCATAAGTAATTTTTTTGTTCTGAACCCTTTTTGTACATATAGATTTAATTCTTTTTGAGTATCCATGATTTTTGACATAAAACAGTATGTGACTATTTCCACACACCCCTTCCTTTTTATTAATATATAAATCGTAGTCATTTAATCCTTGTGGGTATGAGTATGATAAACTCATTTTGAGGTATGTTTTATGTTTGAACCATCAAATACTTGAATTAATATGGTTGATGAACCTTTGGGTAGTATCAATGTTGTGTCTTTTTCTCATGTAACCTTAGGGTAGTATGTGAAAATATACACGGTACCTGTTGTCCCATCAAATGATTCATTGAACTGGTGGATTTTGGTTCTAACCATTCAATTTTATGTAAGAAAACATTTAAGGTGGGGGTGACGTGCCAACTCTAGGTAAATGTTTCCTTCCAATACAAGGGTCACATCTTAGAGGTCCATTTGAAATGGTAAGACAAACCTCCTTTTTTTTGGTGGGGTTCGTTCGAAAATGTTTGGATCTATATATCTCTTTTTTCTAGTGTCTCAAATCCTTTTGGTGTTTTTAAAGAATCATACTCTTAGTGTACTCTAATTTACGGTGATCATACCCCTTATCTTGGTATCGCATGGGTACACTGGGAGAGCATTTCCCTTATTCCATTCTAATGTTTTCAACGTCGTTGGGTATAATATAGTGTTTTCATAGATTCATACTCCAGAATCATGGTTTTTTTAGATTTCTAGTAGTTCCTGAGTGATACATGGGTTCCCAAGTAGGAACTTCGTGCATGCACTGAACGACACTAACTGTTCCTCTTAACATGAATTCCATGTGGTTTCCATTATCATTTCAATATTTTTTTTCATTTTTTGGTCTTTGACTTCTACCAATAACTCCCTTGTAATCTAAAGTTATTTTTTCTCTTGATGAGATCCTTTGATTTTAGTTTCCATCTTTCATGTTACCCCAGAACACTATCAGACTTGAAAAGTATGTTTAAACCTTTTCGACCCAAATGTGTCAAATTGTGGGTTGTTCTAGTTTTGTTTTTATAAAAGATTGTTTAAATGGGAGTATGTACATGAGATGCTAGTAGATGTTTATTCAGGACATGGCAAGCATTCTCAGAGAAGTATTTATGTGCCTTCTTCTAAAGGCATCTGGTCTAGCTTATGAAATGCACCATCCTTCTAAGTAGGGTGACTCGATTATAGTTGACCATGGATTGTGAAAACATAATTTCGATACATCTCTATTATTGTGAACGGTCATTAAGGAACTACTACAAGAATCATGGGTGGGTGTGATGGTTAATTAGGTGTTTTTGAAATTCAACAAGGAAGTTTATTTGGGTCTTCACAACCTTAGTAGGTTTGGTGATGCTCTTTTTGATATTATCAGGGATTCATTGGGATGAAAAGATTCAAGTTGGGGAGATTGTAAGGTTCAATGTTTTCTCCAATGGTACGACCCATAATATTTTTGGTTTAGTCCCTTAAAAAAGAACTAAATTTGAATTGTAGGATTTTCATGGGGGTCTCGAGGGTGTTAGGGGTGCATTTAAAGCCCGGGGCACTGAAAATGTGGAATATAGGCTTAGTATCATGGTTCGTCACCAACCATGAGACCCAGGATACAGGCCTATGTGGCCTACTATAGAACATGGACAGTGAGCTACCAAGCAGTCTATACATGTTCAATCAAATCATGTGGGAAAATGTGTGATATGCCCTAGGCGGAGTTGAACATTCTGCATAGTTGGTGCATGGTTTGGCCAACCATGGACCCAAATCATTGGAATCTTGTTGTGTGTATAAAATTAATATTTTTGTATTATGGTTTAATTTTTAACCCATATAAATTCCTCCTCCCCCATTCCACATGGTATGTTCCCCCCTATATCATGCACAAACATCCCTATCCTCCCCCTTTGGCATTTTTACCAATATCCATCAAAACTCATCAGATCTATTCACTATTAGAAGAAGCAGAACCCTATCGATATTCTCTATCTTCCACACCCTTCGATTTAAAGGTGAATTCCCTCCTTATTGAATAAATTCTAGGTCACAAAACCTTTCACTATTTTGGGATTTTCCAATATCTCTCGATTTCTCCTTTTTAGGTTCAATCAAGATATGTTGTCGGACAGCTGTAATACTGTGATCACGAGGTAGAACATTTACACCTTCTTCTGTATTTTTCATCAATTTACTTAATTGCATCGTAATGTAATTATCAAAACATTCCATAAATACCTCAACCTTAACTAATAAATTTTCAATGATGGTTTTGCATGTCCATAGTTATCTTTGATTTTGGTGAAACACTAAAATGGGTAATCACCATTCCTTTTGGACACCCCTAAGGGTATTTAAACTTAAATGGAAATTTATTATATTCCTTAGGATGTGTTTCACTTAGGTTTAATGAATTATAATGATAAATGTATTTAATTTTGAAAATATAACTTCTGGATAACACTTTTTATTCTAATGTATATGGATAATTATTTGATTGGTTCATCTATAATGCCATATGCCTTTTGAATGCTTGAATTTCACTTGATCATTAATGTATTGAATCCCTTGTGCCTTATGTTAATGTCTTCTAAAAGTTACATTAATTTCATACATTCTATTCAATATTCCATTGCTTAATTTATTCCATAACTTGTTCCTTGTTATTTATGCCACTTCTATTATTATTCCACTATTACATAAGCATATGGCACAAATTGAAAGGGTATGTGGGGTCATGCATGATAGTGTGAGTCATTGGAATGTCATGGATGACATGTAAATTAAGAAATGTTAATTCTATATTCCTTTCTTATACATCATTGATTATGAAAGTTTCTTTATTCATATTGCATTGTTGTAAGTATTGAGCTATATAAAATGTATTGTTAATCCTCTTATCTTGTGTTGTTAAATGACACATGATGACATGAAATTGTCTTGAGATTATTCTTAATAGACTAAATCTCAGACATATAACCTAATCATGTTCAATGCTTAATGCCTTCACATATGAGTTATTCAATGTCGGGGTCTTATAATATATTCCATAGGATAACTTGTTTTTGGGGATCTTGTCATGAGGTGTTTAGTTAGTAGAATGAAATATAATAAATGATATTTATTGATTTGGTATTCCTTATTGATATGGATTGCATGACACAGTTCAGGATAGAACATGGGTTATTACTAAGGACTTGTGGATGGACTCAATTTGCTCAGGGAATTATGATTTAATTCATCGAGAGTGATTATTTTGTTACCAGCTGAGGGCTGCATGGGTGGCTTCTATTACTCATCTCTAATAATGGTTACCTATATAAGAAACATTCGGTATGGTTCTTTATAATGTTTTTTATACAATTAAATAAGTTATATTCAGTCCCTTATGTGAGATACATGGTATGGACAAAGAGTTACCATCCTAGAGTGAATCAAAGGATGTCATATTGGTCTCCATAGATGGACTAGATATTATTGGTTTATTGGATGTCTTTTTTTCAAACTGTGGAATTATTTTTTAGTCACCAAGTATAGGAATGAGACTCCACCTCAAGATTTAATAGATTTGATTGATTGTATGGACTTATGGGATACATATAATATATAAAGTTTGAGATTTATTATGATCATGTATCTCTTTTATCTTTCTTATGGGAACACTAGATTTATGAAAACTTAATTGGACCTGAATCCAAAGATTAATCTTGCGGGTATTCCTTTATGGGTCTGTTATGTTTAATTTAGGGTTTTTTATTTATATTGTGATTCCACAATTACATTTTTCAAACTTCTATCTTTGGAAGAAGCAAGTTTAATGGAATGAATGCCCATTTGGGAACCTGATCATAGTTGTTACATGTTTATTTATTTACTAATCTAAATTAACTAAATATGGAAAAATATTATACGACTATTGAACAAAATTGAATGGACATGACACTGTGGGTTATGACAAGATGATATTTATATCTCACACCACTCTTAGACACCGTTTGGTACCCAGGTAAACTTTATTTTTATAGGTATGGATAAAGGGAATCATTTCAATTTTGATGTTCTATTTCCTTGCTTCTTATGATAGAGTATTATGTCAGAGGACAAAACTTATTCTTGAGATGTTGTGCTATAATTTTTAGTTCTCTTTGTATTTATTCATAGAATGTTTTAAATTATGGTAACCTTATCCCATGTACTCTTATTTTGTTAAGGTTTATGAAATTATATCTTTATTATTCTATATTTTCTTAATATATCGCTTCTTCTATCTGTTTATTTAAATTGAATTTCTTATATATTTTACATTTGATTATCTGAGGATGTGGTTTTTCTTCCTCTATTAACATTCTATTTCTTACCAATTTTTTCGACAATATACGAGGGAATAGTATCCCCATAGGAACTCCCTAGTCTGTCACAACTAGTAAGCAGCCTTAGTTGTCTAGGGACATGTGATATCGGTCATGTGAGCAACCAGTATCATGGCACTGTTGAGTGGAACCCAGTTTATAGAGTCTACAAAATTCAAATAAACATAAAGAAAAATTATTTTTACCACCTCGTATTAAAAAGGAACATGGTATGTAGAAAGGATAGAAAATATATATGACTTCTTGTTATATAAAATAATACTAAAAATTAAATTATAGATTGTTTTATTAAAACAAACTATACTAAATATAACATATTACCCACATTTAATTTTTGGGTTAGGCCTCACCAATCAATTTTTATGGCATTTTTTAGGATTCTAGGGACACATAATCACATTTATACCCTAACATTAATACCATATTAACCATACTCAGAGCCCTTACTAGAATTCTATCTATATTCATGTGGAAAGTGTATTAGTACAATAACAATGACAATATCAATAGATTCAATGAATTATACCCCTATATTTTTTTGATGTTATATTATTCATAAAAAACTTTTTTATCACAATAATTGTTGATATATCTTTTGTTTATTTAAATATAAATTTTACTACTTCCATCACATCTTTCTATACCTTTGAGAAAAGATAAAAACCTTCCTTCAAATCCATTTTAAAAAATCAAAATCAATTTTTTTGAGATCATTTTCATTCATATTTCAAATATTACCTACCAATATAATACATTATATACACCCCATTATAATGACTTTACAATTTTAAATGATATATTTCTCATGTAATGAATAATTAGGTCATATCCTAAGAGTTAATTCACTATTAACATAGTGCATTTTACATGAAAATTCTCCGCATCCTTTTCATGTTAAACTATAATCCCCTAATCACATGGGTCACTACATTCATCTAATACCCAAAAATTACTCCATCTATCCAAATTGTATATTTTATTTTAAGAATTATTATACCCTATATAGTAAATCCTTTCCCAGGTGAAAAATTACTATCATTTTTACACCCCACTCACATCCACAACCATAGAATAGAAATGATGCACAGGAAAACCATAAATCACAAAAATAGTTGCGAGTAAATAATTCTCATCCATAGGTTACTAAAAACCATAATGAATTACTAAAATAAATAACAAACACATAAAATGTCTCTCTAACTAAGGAATTACATTTCAAAAGAAACCAAAATAGTCAACAATATGAAACTATCAATTTTTATTCCAAGATCTTCATACCATTTCTCATATTTAACTCCCTCTTCATAGACACAATAATATTATAAAGACCCATTAGATCAATTATAATATTCATATGTAGAATATATTAGTAATCCATAGTCGAAAAACAAAAAAATAAAAACATTATGTCCTCAATCAGATTTCTTAGAAAAATAAAGAAACATCATATTGTGTCCAATTATTGCACATTTTTAAAATTTCTCAAATAAAATTACACATGAGAAAATATAACCATGTTTTGAAATTCCCCCTTAACAGACATTATTTTATAGTAGAAAACATAAATATCAAAAATATCATACCAACCTAATTATTTTATTAATAATATTCGATTCTCAACACCCAATATAATTTTATAAATATAATTTCAAAATATGTTCCCTTAAATTTTAAAAAAAACTATAAAATTAGAGAAACCCTCTAACCCCTCTACTCATTTTAGAAAAAAAAACAGTTAATACTCTATTATACAAATGATGTGAAATAAAATTGAACATAATTTTATAACATTAAAAATTTTCATGAAAACCCATAAATCTTTACAATTTTGTTATTACAGGGTGTATAATCACACTAAGATTGTTTTTCCTTTCAATCATATAAGTAATTTGACTCAAATTAATCATTTCACACAAAATAATTTAATTGAAAAATCCATATCGATTGTTAGTTACTTAAAATTAAGATTAAATTAGGTTTAGTGAGTATATCTATAACCACCACTAATAGGCCCTTATACATTTACCAGATCATTAAACTACAAAACATCCATAATAAAACCGAAATTCCCTCCTTGTTAGGTTGTATGACTCGGCTCAAATCCCTTCTATTTCACACCTAGAATTCCAAGAACACACTCATATAAGATTTATCAACTCCTATAAAACGAAATATAGTAGATTCATTGGTTTTCACCATAAAATTCAATCATATCATTATTTTGGTCAACCATTACAGTACATGAATTCTATTATTACCTCAATATAACTCAAATTCCAAAATAAAAAGGCTCCAACAACGCATGGTAATATTACCTAGCCTCTGTACCCTTCCCAATTCCTAAACCGAGAATTATACATGAACTGAAACATGAATCACAATAAGATATAGGATATTAAAAATTGTATAGTCTAAAGTTAAAAATGGGTAACTATTCACCAAAAGAACCCACAATATTTATACTTAAACCTACAAAAAAAATATCATTATTCATCCACTTATATAACATAACCATAGTATTTGGAAACATAATAATGAAAAAATAATGGAATCCTATAATAATATAAATATTATAAAATAATATACATAAAATATAAATTTAACATAATAATAAAATTACACATACTAATGCACAAGTAAATAAATGAACTAGTTTTACAATTGGATTACACATTCCATGCAAAATAAAATAAATAAGGTATAGTTTTTTCACCCAAAATCACATTGATAACAACTTAAAAATAAATATCCTACAATATAATATTTATCTTCATCTATAACTATAGATCTAACCTGAAACCCGCATCATTTATTAAAATGTAATGGATTATCCTTATATATAAAAACCAATGTATATAACACTAGTAAATGAAAAGTTCAGTTACCTAGTAGGATTTCTGCACTCACTACAACCAAATGAGTGTTTATAATCAAGTTGATGTATGTGAATATATATTGATTTTATATCAATATACATAAGAAACATATATCCTAAATTAATATATAACATCATCATACTAGTTTTATGTAAGGTAATAAGAAAACCACTCCCAATGACACCTACTAGTGATACACAACTATAAGACATATCAAACTTGACTCTCCAAAATTAACACCTTTATATATAATACCTTGGGATACTATAAAGTTTCAAGACCTTATTACATTAAATATTTTCATTAAAAGTTTAATCGGATGAATATCTATTAATCTAACTAAAAAGAGTCCCACTAGACCCATTAGATATATATATATATATTCTATTAAGTTAGATAAAAATAAATATCAAACTAAATAACTTTTATATTAATAATCCATTCAAAAATAATGAATATTTAAATATATATATAAATAAAAATAAGCTAAAAATAATGAATAAAAGGATGTTTTCATAAGTGGTAATAATATATAAAACCATAAAAGAATTATATCCCACAATAAAATTAATCAGAAATATATGAATGAGGATCAATAACACCAAATAAAAGAGATATCATCTTACATTCATTTCCCAATAACATCCTATTATAATCAATTATTCAATCAATTAGACTAAATATTGAGAATCATTGGATAGATCATATATAAAACAATACATCAAAGTAGTTAGATATAGGTAAATAGTTTAGTATCACTATACCCATATGGTTATCCATTAGATTGAACATTATGTATAAATATCAATATAACCATCCAATGTGAAAATATTTTATTCCTTTCATTGATGTAGCCTTGTAGAAGATAAATGTCCTTTGTGGTTGTTACTATTACATTCAATGGATGATTTACTATTATCCGTTGTATCGAAATCCATTATTTTTACCCAAATTTCATCCAATAGGGAACTAAATCGTGAGTAAATGTACTATCACAGATATCTATATGTACATCATCATCTTTCCAAGAGACTGTAGAATAATTTAAGTCATACTACTCAATTTTAATTCATTCCATAATTCTTTCATATATTTATCCTCCATTGTTGCGGTCCATAATAAAAAAACATACCTATCGAAAATGTATTATGTCTAGGTTATCTATATCTTATAACAAATATACACTAACAACAATGGTGGAACCCACTATTCACATATACTGTGAACCATATCATTTTCATCAGTCATCATAACACAATACTATCTATAAATTGAGTATTTTTTTAATCAATCACTGATTAATCTATCCAAATAAATAAAAACCATATATAAGGATGCTAGTCAATATACTAAATAAATTTCAATTTTTACATTGTGTTACATACCTTCCTAAATGTTTTTATATGACCCTATAAACACTTATCTAATATGACCAAAATTTTATAATAATAATCTCCCAATAAATATCCAAATTTTTGGGTAAGCAAATATTCTTATTGCTCTCAAAAATTTAGTGCCACCACCATTAACCCCGAAAAACCCACACGACAAGGAACTCATTGATTATTGTAACCCAGTGTTTCCAAACCTTAATTCATGGGTCTGTTTTACACATAGTTCACCAAAATTATCATGGATCATCATGAGTCTTGGAAATTTTATAATTAATCAACTACATTAATAGAAAATAACGTCATAAAATCCATCAAAATGGGTTATAAGACAGATCAATTTAGTCATAATAAACCATTTTTCTAATTGTTATATTTTTAAATTTTATGTAAATCAAATCCATAAATCACTTTAAAATTATATTAAATCAGAATTAAATCTAATACATTGTACATCTGATGTCCCTATAAGATATAGTGAAAAACCCCAACTAAAAAACCACTAAATCAAATGAGTATTTTAGTTGAAATCTAATTTCAATTATTTATAGTTTAAATAAACTTTTTATTCAAAATATATTAGGGAAATTATTTTTTCATTAATGGTAAAATAATTTTCCAATATGAATAAATATTATAAATCAAATTAGACCTATAAGAAATCTATAAGATTGGAAACCAACAAAAATTAGACAAGAGTTAAACAAAATAAAAATTATGGCCTTAAAAAATATACATTTAGTAAATATTATTTTGAAGGGATGAAATTCATTTTTTAAATTAGATAATTTCCCAAAATAATTGTTATTTTTATAATAATGTGATAGATAATTTAAAAAACAAAATATAAATAAAAAATGTCTCAAACAATATATATATTCTTTGATTAAAGGCCACATGCCTCATTAAACACCCACTTTATTTCTCTAAGATCATACTAGAAATTCTTGGTAATAATATAATCTAATAAAAATTATATAATTAATATTCTAAATACTATGTATGATAATTAAATAATTATAAAAATCAATGGAATACTCGGTATATAAAACCACAATTAAATAATCCTAAAAAAGTATTGTATTAAATCAATATCAAACACAAAATCAACCCCCACCCCCACCCCCATAATCTATTTCCCTAATATGTTATAAATTTTACATTTGATAAATTTCAAGTATATTAAAAATTAGTAATATATATTAAATCATCAAAAAATAGAAATTACATATGTTCAACTATTGTATACCAACTCAAGACAACACATATAAAATTGTCAATATATCAAATGGATTTCATCATCCTCTGCTGAAATCTAGTATAGTACACAATGAAAAGAATCAAAAAAAAAGAAGAATGAGATAAGTAATAATTATAAAATAATAATGATACATTATGTATAATATATGTGATGAAATTTCTATATACATTCTCAGAAAAAGTGGTAATAATATATGGAGAATATACGGTAATGAGTATACTTCCCATCACAAAAAAATATGATAAAAAATCCAAAAGGATGTTTTAAAATACACCCACATAAAATAAATGGATCCCATTTAATGTTAAGATTTGTCTATACAATTTGAATAGAAGTGGATCCCACAAAACCCCTAGGGATCCATTATGAAACAAGTGAGATATTCAGTTATTGATGGTACGTGATACGGCTTCCAGTCATAGAGGCACTATTAACTCACGTATGACATTCCCATTGCACTCCCAATTATCTTATACTAGTATATTAGGGGATCCTAAAATATCTTACAAATCATGGATCCATTAATATCAATATTTAATTCATCTCAAAGGATTTTAATTAAATCCTTCCATTTTAATAGATCAATTTAATATCCCCAGATCCACCCATTCAAAGTGTAAAAATTTAAACTCAACATAGTTTTTCTACATTGAAATATAGCTCTATTTCTATTACACTAACACATAATTATGTGTGTATAAATATTGATCATGTCACTCTTGGTGACTTTTCAAAACAAAAAGGATTATATTTTTTCCCTCCCCACATAAATAAAATCATTTCACTACTGGTGTAATAATTATATTTTTTCAAAATAATGTCTAATAATAACCTGATCTTCAATATAAAATCATAATTAATGTTATAAATTATTCAATAATACATAGCTATCCATTTTATCCCAAAATAAATAATTTTTAAGAAGAGTATGATTATATCACTATACATAATATACAATTTATAAAAATAATTAAATTTATTTCTAAAAAAATATTATATAATTTGTTTTAATATTATCCAGTAGCACTTATTAGTTTTACATCCCTAATAAAAACAATATTATATAAAAGGGATAAAGTAAAAATAAAATAAAATAATATATTTTTGATAAAAATGAAGGATACTAAAAATCATAAATAAAAGTTTAGAGATTCAATAGATTATATAATCTACATATTTCATAATCGTGATAAATATTACTAAGGAAAAACCAAACTAATAATTAAAAAATAGATAATTTAGAATGAATATAATCCATTATTCATAATCATATGTACACACCAAACATAAAATGATAGAACATATAATTTAATAGAGGGAATTATATAAGAGTGAGAATGACCATTAATGTTTTAAAATACCATTCATAATAAATATAAATATGTATATCACCTTTTAAAAAAATCTACCATAAAATTAGGTAGGATTGATTGAAACATTTTACACAAATGTTTTACAGGTTATAAACGACTGTTAACTATTATAATGTTTTTTTTGTATAAACAAGGTGTCAATTTTTTTAATTATCTTTAATATTTTTTAATGAGCATTCACATATTACAAATCACATTATTAAATTATAGGGTATCTATGTTAACTATATTTACCATGAATTATAATATATATTTCCCTAAATCCTATATACATAATATCAATTTTTTCTTATATCATAATTTATGATATATATGATTTATATGACATGGACTAGTGGATCTAAATGAAATGTCTATTCCTTTGCTGATAATATCAAGAAGTATTGACATATGATACCATGATAACAATTCATAAGATACAATATTTAAATAGATACAAAATTTAAAATATTACACATAATATACAGTTGTTATGTTCACGAGATGTAATTTTCTTTAGAATGAATCAATTAGGATTATAAGTATTTTTACATGACATTACATTTACATATATTTTGGGAATGTTTGATTAAATGATTAAGATTACTAGTTTGTACTCTAGACACCTATATATGGAAACAGTGAACATAATAGTGGACATAATAATATAATTTTGTATACTCTCAAAACCCTAATGAATTTTACTCACTCTATCTCTCCCTTTGATATATTAGTATACAGTTGATGATAATCAGGTCCTATGAAAACGCTATGGGTGATAGTAATCAACATATAGATACACCATGATTGAGGGAATAAGATGGATAAATATTAGTGATCATATTCAAAAATATATTTGAGATAGTGATTGTGGAATTCATTTTTGAACAACCTTGAAAGGTTCCTAATTTAAATGCATACAAGGTTTCAACTTTCACACTTGGTATATCATTGGATTATTAGTTTTTAATTCTTTAACATTCTTAGAAGATGTGTGGTTTGAACTTAATAAACCCTTAAGTTGTATTATATCCTTACCACGACTCAAAAATCCTAGAATCATTTTAATTAAACAAATGAAATTGGATGTCAATGAAAATGATTTTGGTTTTGAACATTGGTTTATTTTTTGATCACTCATAAATTATATTGGATGTAAAAATTTATGTTTGATATAGGATATCATATTCAATGTCTTTTTTGAATCCTAAAATTTTAAATATATCATAGTATATGATCTGTATTGTCCTAAGGTGTGACGATATAGTTGGAAGTCTAGAAAAGATGTTTCTATATCAGCTTTAACATATAAAAACATATCATAACTGATGATTTTCTAGGAGACAATGGTTTTCTCTTATTTAGGTCACCTAAAAACACTTTATAATGTTACACATGCCATATTGAAACCTAATATTGGAATGAGATAGCATGTAATATGTATATATCATTTTAAATGATTGATATCAAGATATTATTTACTATAGGTTGTGGAATTCCTATTATTGTGTACAATTCCTTTTGAAGAAAATCACATCTTATGATATAAGATATGTCATAAAATTTTTCATCCATGATTCTTTTAAATAATTCCAAATAATAATTGAATTATAAAAATAATAAATTTATTATAAATTATAGAAAATTTATATTTTGTTATATATTTACTTTTTAAATTTTTTAAAATTATTTATTTTTCAAAAGATAATAATTTATTAATTAAATGTATCTGAATAGTTTATTATATGAATATCCATAATATTAATTTTTAATTTAAATTTTTAATTGGGATTACTATAAATTAACTAAAATTAAGATATGACGGGTTTATAAGGTGATTATAAGGGTAATTTATTAAATATTTAAGAAATATAATATATGGGAAAATATAATATATTTAAAATTTAAAATTATTAATTAATAATTGTTATTGAGTTACAATTTTCAAATTACTTTTCCAATTTGACAAATTTTTTTATAATTTTTCAAAATTAGTGTTAGTATCTATTATTATAAACCATTAAATACTAAATATTTATTATTTAGATCAATTAAAATGATTACATAATAAAATTGTAATATTATATGATTATATTTAATAAAATATTAAACATCTAAAATAAATTCCATATTAAAGGATAATATTAAGTATATCATATTAGAAATAAATATATAATGTTTATATATATATTTTTTGTTTTTTAAGTTTCATAATTCAAGAGTTAATTATAAAGAAATTATAACTTATTTTGTATGAGTTATTTATATACTTTTATTCCATGTTTAGGTATTTGGAATTTATATATTTTTATTTTATTCTAAAATTGTATCATTAATACATTTTTTTGAATAATGCATGTATTTATTCATTAGTTTGAAGTATCAAACTAAAAATATAAGGTGGATGTTAGTTATTCATCAATCTAATATTACTCTAATTGGGATTGTTCATATCATATGATTTGAAGAAATTACTTGAAATGTTATCCCTTACCATATGAGTGAGAATCATTTGGATATGTGTGAAAATAATTAGATTTTATTTTGGATAATTCACAAAATTTGTGGGTTTTGCAAAGGCTTACCCATCGATATGAATTGAAAATATTAGTTTTGTGGAAGTAATGATGATTCTATACTAAATAATTATAATCATTCATCAATGCATATAAAGTTACATAATATAATATGGTGAGATTAAATTATTTTTCAAAATATTAGATGTCAAATTACATCCAAGGTGAACACTTTTCAACCCCTTGATCATCCATCTTATTAGTTTCGTACTAATGTTGTGTAGAAATCAATTATCATATGTAATAGAGGCATCTAATGATGTAAATCCAAGATAAATGGGCATCATTTTTCTTATCTTATTTGTGTTACAGTTAAATGGGAACCCTAGGGGATAAGATACCATATGAATATTCTTGGGTTGATAAATATGATGGATTTGATAAGTATTATTTTACTCAACTATAAAATGTTCATATGTGATATGATTGTCATTTTGCGCAACCTAATCATCTAATTGGTGAGATGAATAATAAATTGGACTTTTTTCTTAGTGAATTTTTAATATTATCCTAGTAACTGATTTTATTATAATTATAAATGGTTTCATCACTTTAGTCTAATTACATTTAATATATGTTCTTACTAAATGAAGATAAAACATGATAATCACTTGATTAACTATTCCATCATAGATAAATGAAATCATCATCATTGAATTTTCATTGAGTCTTATAAAAGATATATAAGAATAATTATGTAATAAAATTATTATTCAAGTTTTAAATATATGAATTTTTATAAATTTAAAAAAAATCAATTTGGTAGAGAAAAACCTTAAATGAGTAATAATCTATAGAAATTATTCAGCACCTAAATTCAGATTATTATGGGAATCATAAATAATATCACGTATGGTTTCAAAATAATTATAAGAAAGATTAAAAAAGGAAAATAAATCACAACATAGATGATTAATGTGAATGAGTGTTCCAATTACGTGGTGAATGTAAAACAAATCCTTATATAATAATCCTCCTATAGAATTTATTCATAAAATATAATTTAAAATTTTATGAAAATGAAAATGAATTCATTAAATTTACCCTATTTTTTCAATGTTTTGAGGATTTATGAACTAAAACATTAGATTTACAGGTTCTTGACCTATATTTATATTAAAACAAATTAAAATTTTAATCACAAAGTAGAGATTATAGTTGGATAGTACAACAAGTTTCCTAAATAATTTCCGGTTTTGGTCATTAAAAGCTAATGGAATTTCCCAAATGTAAAGGCATTGTTTCATATGATAGAATTTAGGATATCATCTAAAGGTTTTAATGAAACTCTAAGGAACATTTGTTTGTTTTTTGTGTTATATTAATCATTATATTTAATTGAATGTTATGTGTACCGAATATTTATTATAAAAGTGATGAAAATATATTGAAAATCAAAATCAATGAATTGATTAATGGTTATTGTAATAATAAATTTAATTAATATTATGATTTATAAATCATGTAATTTGTCTGATGCATTACATCTACCACGTATATATTAATATAAAAACATATTTTCATTCTTAGCTTATGTGGTAAGGGTATTTTTCAATTTAAAAAGAGATCCTACAAATAGGATCAGATAATTAACACGGATTATGATTCATAAAAATATATAAAATGTATCTATAAGAAATAATAATATATAAATATTTTATAGGAATCTAAATTTATCTGAATTTTCTATTAAATATTAATTTAAGATATCCTTGAACCTGTCAATATTAAATTTTAAATAATAAATAATTATTTTCAATATATTTATCAAATAAAATATTATAATGTGAATATAAATTTATTCTCTATAAGTGTTTAGGAATGTTTTTCTAGAATTATGTAAAATTTTCATTGTTTAGTAATATATTCAATGAAATATTTGGATAGAAACTATTTCTTGAATGATGATGATAACGGTGAACTTGGAAAAAATGTCTATAGAGGATGTCATAAACATCATAACAATGGATCTTTAAAATTTATGAGTTTCAATGATTTTTTTGAATGGATGATGTTTAGGAATATAATTTTAATGTATCATAATTATTCAAACTATTTTCCTTTATGCTTTTGACTCACCAAATGAGTTTAGTGGGAGTTTATTGTCAAATGTTACCATATAGTTATGTCGATAATTGTCTGGAGATGTACCGAGTCTAAAAAACATAAATATATTGTTCTTATGCATGGTTATATTGGAATTTATATAATATTTTATATTTTGAAATATATCATGTTAAAAATAGGGGTAACTAATTTTTAAATATTTCATATTTTTTGTATATACTCATGAACTATAAGGAAAATTAACCCCTAATTATAATCCATCTATTTAACCGAGATTTATTTTCATCATGTGGTATTATAGTTATTGAATAAATATTATGTATATCATAGTAAAGAGATTTTATAGTGATATGAGTAATTATAATGAGGCTAAAAATTGGTTTTTTATGTTAGATAAACCACTATGTATACCACATTGTATGTGATTTACAATGTCTTTGAAATAATTGGGTTGTATTTTCAATAAATAAATTTTCATTGGTTAACCCATTTTACCCTAATTATAATATTTTATGAACATAAGTCTCATTTTTTCATATTCATTGTTTTTAAATGCCGTTAAAACCCATCTTTGTTAATATTTTATAACAACTTTATGTTAAAATCCAAAAAAATAAATGAACTTTGTTTGCACCCTTATACATGGAAAGGGTTATACATATAGGTTAGTGAATTATACCCTCACATAGGGAGTTTTTTTGGGATTTTAATAATAGTGTATACCTTTCTATATGATTTTTATAATGGTATATGAGTGTTTTCATAAGGTTATCTCCCATAGTGTAATGGTAAACCTATGATTCTTTTGGTTTTATAAGGGAATATCCAAATTATCAAAGGGTATGTGTGGGTTGATAGCATTATGAAATGGTTTCACTGGAGTTTAAAATGGTAAACCATGAGTTTTAAGCACTGTGTAATGGTAGATATCCACTACTTAATGGAATTTGTGTTTTCTATTCACACCTAAGGGTAAGGTATGAGTTGGGTAACAGTGGATCATGGTTTCTATAGGTTACAAAATCCTACAATATTTCACAAATATGGGAAATATGATTTTCTATAGGGTTGAGTCAGGTAAACTGCAATTAAGTAATGTTACATGTAGTTTCAAATGTGTTTTTCAATGGTAGCTCAATACCCTTGCATGTCACAGCCATAGCTTTTATAAATTATATTTTTTTAAAATAAATTAAATCTCATTGATGGAATACATTTCATGAAACACCATGATAATATTTTTTAATAAAAAACATAAAGATTAAATAATTCTATAAAAATATTATACTATGGTACAGAAGCACTATTTTCGACTTTTGATACACATAATTTTTAGTTTCGTTTATAACTTCCATTACACATAAGGTCGGGTTTTTTCTGAAATATAATATTATTATTAAAATGGTTTTATAGTTATAACCTATTTTTTTCAAATTAATTATATTATTAAGAGTAAATGAATAAAAAAAATTCTTTAGACATGTTTATAAATGTATTTCTTTGTTATCCATTATTTATAAATGAAAATAAAAACAATTTGAATATAAAGGATGTGTTTCTATGAATAAAACTATTTTTCTACCCACAAATGTTTTTGTCATAATAAATTAAATTAATCACTATTATTGAGGGATACTAAAATATTTATATGTTGTAAATTCAAAAAAAATTAGATTCATTCAATATGTTTTATAGTCATAAAATATGATCAAGTCCATTTTTTGCAAAAAAAAGCTATATTTCTCTAGAAGAAGGTTTCTGGACCTTTTAATGGAAGAATTATATTTAAAACTAATATTATTCAATTTTAAAATTATTATTTGAAAAAAATAATGTTCATTTTTCAAATAGGAATATAACCAAATTTAATTTGGAAGAATGTTTTTAATTTTTCTGAGATGTTTTGTTTTTTGTTAAATATTGAATTTCAATTTTAAACTCACTTTTCTCCAAATTTATTTATGTAGTTAATTTATATTTTAATTTTTTTTAATAATATTTATAATTATTATACATTTTTTAATAAAATTTTGGTTATTTTAATCAATGTCACGCATAAAATAGATATTAAAACATTTCAAACTTTTGAAAATATTGACATTAAAAACATGTTGTTTTGTCCTGCATGTGTGATTAATTTTAAATTATTTTCATCCACTTATGTATTATTAATTTAGAAAATTGGATTATATATTTTTACTTAGAAAATTTATCAGTTATGTTGTGGATAAACTAGAGTTTGATCAAAAATTATTAGTGAATGTAATTTAATTTAATTATAGTGATTAAGGTAAAAACAAATTTACTCAATGTTTAAACATTAACATAAGGGGCTAAATAACCAATAAACATTCCCAAAAAGACATTTTGTGGACATATTTAGACTATATACTCCATTTCATATAATTTGGTCTATTATTAGAGGCCTAAGATGTAATTATTTTCTCTCAATGGTTTTTACCTTTTTATATTTATAAGAACTCCACACTTCCTCTAATATTAATGCCCCCACTTCTCCACATCTCCAATGAAATGTTTCTTGGAAAAAACCTATAAAAATCACATATAAAATTATATCCCCTCAACCTAAATGACTCAATTTGGGTAGAAATCCACCTAAGTAATCACATTGGTTAAAAACGAAAGGAGTTACCCAAAAAAGAGGATGTCTGAACATGTATGTGGAAAGTGATGACTTAAGGTGAGGGATTTCTTAACTCAATTTCCATTTATATGGTTATAATTATCTGTCATGGGTGATTTTATGTGAAGAATATATGTGAAATGTCTAATAATAATATTATTATATATTTCCACTTTAAATTTTTTATATAAATTTGTAACCCTTAAATTTTTCATTCATTTATTATCACCCCAATGAAATTATCTTTATATAGTTTTTCTTATTTGACTCTTATTTGTTTGGGATATGTTCTTTATTAACCACTTATTCATGTTATGTGTTGTATATACTGACCCAATACTTTTTACATAACGAATTTACAATAATTCGGGACATTAAATGTTTTAATTGATGTTATTCATTGGCAGATATCACAATTTAAAAGTTACTCAAGTATTAAGGGTATTTATGCTCTTACATTTATTTTTGGGAGAGGCAATTCATATTCTCCACTTGTTTATTTTCTGTTTTGTATATATTACCCATGAATGTATTAAATTATTATTATTCTTAAATTTATGGGTATTTATATATAATTTATGATCTCTCTTACATGAGGATTATAGTTCGAATATTACCTAATCATTAAAGTAATTTAGTCTCAATTTGAATTCATTGAGACTCATGTTGTGTTATGCACCTATGTTATTTTTTGATGTTTATATACTGCACTTAGAAATGTATAATTTTTAATGTCTTTATTTATATAATATTTTTTTATTCATTTAATGTTATTATCTTATTATTATTATGATTTACTCTCACCAAAGAGGTATGAGTTTATTGCAACAATATCATCATTTATTATGATTGTTTATGATTATGCTTCCATTTATGAAATATTATTTTCCATCACTCAATAAAACTCATGAAATTTTTTCTCCAATGGTTATTTATTATTTCTTCATGAAAAGTTATGACTTATTCAATATATTTTACTCAAGATAGTTAAAAAATAGTTTATCGTAAAACACAATCTTATTTCTCTATTCTATCAAAAAAATAATAATTTAAAATGTAGTTTTAAAAAATGTTTTTGAATTATATTTTAATATAATTTTCATTGAAAAATATTATAATTGATTTAAAATGTTTTTTCAATTAATTTTAAAGCTTACATTATAATTTTTAATTGATAACTTTATTGAAAAATGTTTTCAAAATCATTAATGTTTTAAATTTTGTTTTTTGAAGGAGAAATGATATTTTATTAAGAAGTATTTTAAATATTCTTTTAAAAAAAATCTATATTATAATCACAATTTTTGACATAGTTTATTCTTTTTTATAGATATAATATAAAGACATGACTCTTATTCATTCACTTAATGGTTTATGTTTATGATGAAAAGTTACTTATAATACTTATTTCTCTTACATGGGTTATAAAATGATAAAATGATTATGAAAAACCCTTATTTTAATTATTTATTAAATGATGAAATAGTTTTTAATCCTTTATATTTTTCCTTGGTTATGATAAGATGAAGTTTTCATAATACCCATTTCATTTAATGGGTTATGATATGATTTGTATAAAACCCCATATCTTCTTATGGGTTATGAAATGATGAATGTTTTATTATATTTTTGGAATATGAAGGTATGATTTTATTATGTGATGGGTTGAACCTATATATCCATATAATGAATTGGGTAAAAATGTATGAATCAAGAGTATATATGTCATGTGAGAACCTGATTACATGTTTAAAATGTTATGAGTGAACAATATTATGTGCTCAAAATGTTATGTACAAACATGGCTACATGTTAGCAATGTTGTGGATGGACAAGGTTCAGCGTCCATACCTTTATGCATTAACCTGATTACATGTTCACTATGTTATGTGTTTACTTGATAACATGTTAAAAATGTCATGCATGGACCAGGTTTCATGTCCATAAATTTATACATGAGCTTTATTACATGTTCATAATGTTATGTATGAACCTGATTACATGTTAACAATGTTATGCATGATCCTAGTTTAATGTCACTAATTGTAAGCATGAACCATATTACTTGTTCAAAAATTTTGGTGTAATATTAATTACACATTCACGGCGTAATTCGTGGAGTCGGTTTCATGTCCATAAGTTTCTGTGGGGGCCTGAATGCGATTCCCTAATAGAATGAGTGAATTGGTTACTATTTACCTATGTTAAAAATGTTATATGTTGATGTGTATGCCAAAATTCTATATTGTATTCCAATGTTATTCTATCCTAAATCATTTTCATTTCTTTAATTATGACTCATGTCTTTTGATATTCCATTCATAATTCTGTAATTCATTTTTATGATCGTTGAAACGATGGTTATTATATTCTAATATTATTCTCATATTCCCATATTCTTATGTTCTTATTATGATTTCTTATCTTCTTTATTTACTATTACAGAGTATTTCAGTTCAAACATTATTATTTTTTTATTACCCAGTTTATAATTAATGGTTTTATGTTTGAGAACTAAATGGGATGTACTTTGTGGGAAATATTAGTGATCTTTTACGAAGTTAGTGGATTGTGTTCCATGTTTCCAAATAAACTAAACTAGTATAGTCATTGGGAATGGACTTTTTTAATGTAATGAATATTCATCTAAAATGATGTAATATCCATTTACATTAATTCTTGTTTGCTATAGTTGGTATTAAAGGAAATGATCTATTTTTCATTTTAATCTAGGAAGATGAATCATTAGTTTTATCCCAAGGGATATTTATAATGATATGTCTATATATTTCTCTAAGGATATGTGTAAGTATGATTGAATGTGTAGAAAAGTTTCCTGAAATTTGGATAAATAGTAGAGAAAGTTGCTTCCCAAATATTAATCCATGTCCAGATAGTACATGTATATGTGTCTTTGGAATAGATGTACACATTGGTGGCAAACCAAAAACACCATATTAAGATATAATCGATTGGGAACCGGTGCATGACAATGATCCCTGATATACACCTTGTTTGACACTCCCATGGGATACAATTTTGGAATTCATAAAATCAATATAAACCATTTTGAAGGATTTAAATATAAGATAACTTTGAATAATATAGGATAAACCTAAGGTGTCATATATTAAATAAGTAGTATTCATGAATTAGATATCATATATGTGGTTCTTCATGATGAAGAGGTCCATTCTATGATAAGTGTTGATCATGATATGATTTATAGAATTATTCAATGGAATTAATTAGAAGGAACTATGTTAATGTTAATTGTGATGAACATTTTTCTGTTGAGAAGTCAAAATGGATGATCCCTGGAGTGAAGGAAGTTGTGATCATGCATAATCAATTTTCAAGAACCTTAATTTACAATGTATATAGTAATCATATCTAAAACTCAATAAGGAAGATAACTAAATTGTTTTTTGAGAATTTTGGTAATGGATACCATGGAGGAAAAATATTTAGTTTTCTTTGTGACAATAATGAGTGAAAACACCCAAATAGATGTCTTAGAATAATAATAATATTTTTTGATGGTGGAAAGGAAATAAAGAAATAATATAACTAAAAATGTAAAATGAAAAGTGTTATTAATGCAATTTATGGGAATATTGGCCTCCCTAAGGATTATAAATGTAATGCTGCTTTATATTTGGAAATATTGGGAATTGTGTAAATCAATGTCTTATGTAAAATGCTAATGAAGAGAATAAACAAGGAAGTACAAATAATGGTTATGTTTTTTTATGACTATGAGACTGTATGTGAAATGTGAAAGGAAATAGGAATTAAGTAATATAATGAGTTATACTAGTTCATGTCTTATGGATGAATTTGAATAATTGAAGTGTTTGTGAATTTGGATTCAACAATTTGTCATATATGAGTTATGGAATATATAAGGATTGTTTATTTTATTTTTTTCACTAAGGATTTATAAGAATTTGTTGAATGGTGTAAATTTAACTAGAATATTTTTTTAATGGAAATGGGATATTCACAGGAAATAGATGATTAAGGGAAATATAACACTTGATACAGTCATCATCTTATGATTATGATGTTTGGATAATGTAAAATAGATGATACTGAAAACATTTTAACTAATTTATGATAGGTTTATAATGTGGTTTATTATTTTATTGATGAAGTTTTTAGAATTTTTATTTTTAAGTAATTTATCCAAAAAATATTAGAATAAAGATAAATGTGTGTTTTCAATTTAGATTCATGGTAATTCATGTTATTACAATGTTTCCTGAGAATACATGACAAAGATAATCACAAGTTTGGTATTTGAAAACCAATATCTGCTTTACGATATATGTGGGATAGAAGATAAAAAGAATTTGATAAATTTTGTAACCTTATTTCAAATGTTGTGGAAATTTAACTTTTGTAAGGGTTAAAAGGAAATAATTTTATGGAATGTTTAAGTTAAACTTATGATGACTTTTGTGATATTAATGTTTTTTCACACTATATGAGTATTTATACTTGTTGAACAACTTATGATAACCATTCCTCAATGATTTTTACTACATAAATATAGAACTAATTATCATTCTACCTCAAGATGTTTTAGTACCGTAGGAAGTAAAAAATCTTCTTCATTCCATGGATTAAGAGATGAAGTGAGATTTGATCAAGGCACAACGAAATGGTGATATTTTTTTATCAAATATAATTAATCCAATATGTATATATTCTTGTGAAAAAATCATCATCTCTAGTAAAAGGGTATTGAAAAAGACTAATCATAATAACTTAATTTATATTGAATGTATCATCTTATAAAACTTCATAAATTTATGGTCTTTTGAACCTTGACATTCCATTGATCATTATCTTTGTTAGGATCAATGTCCTCAATCATTATCAATAGTATTTATTCTTTTATTCCATGTCCAATATTCCCTTCCAACCAATTCACTCTTATTTTGAAACAATGTTATGAGTTACATAGGGTAACAATTATGTTTCTTACATGGTTTTTTAATGGATGTTTACGTATAAATTTTTTTGATATCGGTCTATATGAATGAAAATTTAATTTTTTAAAACATTGACTACATAGATGAATTTTGAGGGAGAATTTCATTTTTAGTGTGGTATAATGTAACGCCCTGAGTTTTATGAATTAATTTTTTTAATATATTAAATATTTTTTATGGATTACATTACATGATGCACCATAATAATAATTATTTATTCACAACACCAATATTATATTACACTATAAAAAACCTAGATTATATTTTGGTATACACAATATAATATTTTGGCTGTTATTGTAAAGACCCCAAGCCTGACGTACATGGACATTATAGTACTTTTCTGGAATACTTAATACATAACAAAAACAAACACTCAAGGACTGTAACAGTTTAGTGTCTTTGGAAACTCGGAATATAATCTTATAATCATGGTAAACGATCTTCAACAAATCCCAAAAAGATATTCCCCCTTTTGTTTTCTTACCTAAAACATTTCTTTAAATCGTGGGGAAAAAACATAAAAAGGGTGAGCTCAAATGCTCAGTAAGGGTAAACATCAAGAACATAAAACAATCCATAAACATTTGAATGCAAAAACTTGAACATATAATCTAAACATCAAAATCTTGAGTAAATACATAAATCTTGGAAGTAAGTAAGGCATATATCATAATGGGGAAAAAGTCATGATGAAATAGAATGGGAAGAAAACATGTAATTGTGGAAATCGATTAAGCACTTGATATTATTTCCATTGTATCCAAGGCATTGCTACTAAGACCATCTTAGTGGAAAAAGTCCCATTCTGAATCGAGTTCACTCCTCATTCCAGTCCTGTATCACTGAACCAGATTAACATACCATTCCAGCCATGTTTATGTCATGAGATATAAATCTTTACCAAATGCATTTTAGGAGATATAGGTCCCACCCATCTCATAATTAAATCATTCTTACTTGTGCCACAAAATAATCATAAAACATTCATTATAACACATCGAATAAATTGGGTATCATAAACATCATCTCATCATTACATAATCCATATAAAACAAATGGATATAATATCATCATGATAGAAGTGAAACCATATAAATAATAGAGACATTATTCTTGAAACATACACATATGAAATAATGACCTCTTATATGGAAAATGGTTTTGATAAAACACTTGAATTGATTTCTTGAGGAAAATATTCTTTCTTATTCAAAATCATTTTCTTTTCACAAAATTCCATGCAATTTTTATAGAAAAGTATTTTGTTGAAAATAGTCATAAAATCATGTAGTGTGAGCTTCATGAAAATAAGGTGTTATGACACCGTAAGAATCTGTTCACGCCGTATAAGCTAAAAATTACATTCTTCTCGTACTTTTCTTGGAAAAGTGAAAAAGTTCCCCATGTGGTAAACAAAAGTAATATTCCTTTCATAACATGTGGTAAATTTCAAAAATGGGTAAAAACAACATTAAATATACATGAAAACATTTATAGAAAACATGGGCATGGATGATAACAATAACACCAGTAAATACTTACAAATAACAATTTTAGATAAGAATGAGATTAGAATATTTATCCCTTACCTTAGGTCTGATATGCTTTGTACGTATCCGAACCTCTTGTATAATGATTTAAATAATGTCATTGACTTATTACAGAATCATATTCATTGTTATGATATCATATATTGTTCACTTATGACTTTATATTACCGTTTCTTTTGTAAATTCCATGTTAAAGCAGCATTTTGGGTAAAATCCTTTCATTTATCGTACATGTTTCATCATGTTGTTCTTGATATTATTACTTATATCATGATTTACTTAATTCCATAATGTAAAACATGATTTATATATCATATATATATTCAGTATATATATATAATAGATATATTAATGAAATGAAATACACCGTTCATGTATTATTTTGAAACATGAATTACCATAGAACCTTATTGAAAACATGAATGCTGTGAAAGGTTAACTCCTTCCACATAGCTAAAACCAAAAAATTCTATATACTCAAACCATGATATCACTTCATCCTTAAATCATTCATGAGCTCATGAATACTATCAAACATTTCATTTTCTCCTTATCCCTTCATTATGTTCATATCATCTTCTTTCCAAAAATATTTTAATCACTTTTAATGGTTACCGGTACCATATAATTATTGAAAACCAAAACATAGATATTCCTAAATTTCACAATACCGTAAATGATATTCCATGATACTATTTTGAAATACCATTATATAAAAACTTAATCATTAGGCAACATCATTGTCATACTCAACATCACAAATAGTGATCGCATATGAATTTCCTTTAATCTTTTCCTTAAGAGGTTTCTCACATTGATCATCATTAACCCTTGTATTGGGGAATTGATTTGCATAATGCCTCATTTCCTTGCACTTGAAGCATATAAGTGTTGGTGGAGCTTTTTCTATAGTCATTTCTCTATTCACGCCATTAGAAACCTTTTTCCCATTACTTCGGCACTCAACTGCTCAATGGCCTTCTTTTACACACTTGAAGCATTTTCTAGTACCTTTTAGACAAACTCCACCATGCTTATTTCCACACATTGAGCATAAAGAAACATTTACCTTCTTTTCACCATTGTTCTGATATTTTCCTTTGAACTCCATATTTTGTTTCTTATCAAAACCATGAGATGGATATTGAACACAAACATCTAGTTCTACCTTGATAGCACAACGCACAATTTATTCATAGGTACTGAAGTCTATTATAGCTAATTCCCTTAGAAGACTATGTTTTAAGCCAATAAAGAATCGATCAACTTTACTTTTAGATTAGATGTTAAAGCCAGATGAATACCTTTCAAGTCTTGTAAAATATTCTTTGTAAATACTAACATATTCATCATCCTTCTTCTTAAGCTCAAGGAACTCCTTTTCCATCTTTGTTCGAAGAATACGAGGGAATTACTTACTCAAAAACATGTTCTTGAACTCATCCCATTCCATGGATTCAATCTCATCTTAGGGCCTTGTATTCTTAATTAGAGTCCACCAATGATTTTCTTCACATTATAAACGGTATATAGCTAGAATGACATTTTCATCTTCCGAACAGTGAAGTATGGAAAATATCATTTCAATGGTATTGATCCATTGTTCGCTAACAAGTGGATAAGAAGACCAATTTAAAGAAGGTAGGTGTTTCCTCGTGAAGGACTCAATAGAATATTGTTTTCTTCTCTGATCATTTGGAAATCCATAATGATTCATATATTGTATAAGTATAGAAATAAGATTTTTTCACTCCATCTCCCATCACATTTGGTTGTTCAGGAGGACAGTCATTTCATAGTCCATTACATTGATCAACATGGTTCCTTCGGGTTCCAGCCATTGTCTAAAACCCAAAATGATTAGTGTGAGATGAAAAAATCATGCTAGGGAAAACAAAATAATAAAGTATTGGTACATTAAATATCTAACATCTTAGGATTAATTATAAGATCATTCCCATAATTCTAGGAATATAACCTATACTTATAATTACCCTTAGGGAAATCTGTAGACATACCTTTGAAATATATCTAGGGATCTCACTAAAGTTTTCACATCCTAGTTTCCAATGGTTAACTAAACCTTTCCTTTGATACCAACTGTAGACAACCCAAAACTAAAGTACATGGATATTACAATAATTTTGCAGAATACTTAATACAAAAAAAAACAAACACTCAAGGACTGTAATAGTTTAGTGTCTTTGGAAACTCATAACATAATCTTCTAATCATGGTAAATGATCTTCAGTATCTCCCATAAAGATATTCCCCCTTTTGGTTTCCTGACCTAAAACCATTCTTTAAATCCTGGGGAAAAACATAAAAAGGGTGAGCTTAAATGCTCAGTTAGGGTAAACATAGACAAGATAAAACAATCCATAGAAATTTTAATGAAAAAACTTGAACATAAAATCTAAACATCAAAATCGTGAGCAAAGACATAAATCATGGAATTAAGTAAGGCATATTATATAATGGGACATAAATCATTATAAAATATAATGGTAAGAAAACATGTAATTGTGTCAAACCATTAATCACTTGATATGATTTCCATAGTATCCAAGGCAGTGCTGCCAAGACCATCTTAGTGGACAAAGTTTCTTTCTGATCGAGTTTACTCCTCGTTGTAGTCCTATATCACTGAATTGGATTAACTTACCGTTTGAGTCATGTATATCTCATGAGAAATAAATATTTACCCAATGCATTGGAGGGAGATATAGGTCCCACCCATCTCATAATGAAATCATTCTTACTTGTTCCACAAAATAAACTTAAAACATTCATCATAACCCAAAGAATAAAATGGGATTCATAAACATCATCCCATAATAACATGATCCATATAAAACAATTGGATATAATTTCATCATGAGAGAAGTGAAACCATGTAAATAATAGATGCATTATACTTGAATCATACACATATGAAATAATGTCATCTTAGACGGAAAATGGTTTTTATAAAACACTTGAAATGAATTCTTGAAGAAAATATCCTTTCTTCTTCAAAACCATTTTCTCTTCACAAAATTCCATGAAATTTTAAAATAAATGTAATTTGCTTTAAATAGTCATAAAATCTTGTAGATTAAGCTTCATGAAAATGAGGTGTCATGAAACCGTAAAAATTCGTTCATGCCGTATAAGTTAAAAATAACATTCTTCTCATAGTTTTGTCAGAAAAGTCAAAAATTTCCATGTGTGGTAAACAGATGTAAGATTCCTTTCATAACATGTGGTAAATTTCAAAAATGTGTAAAAAGGAATGTAAAAATACATGAATTTTTTTTTGAAAACATGGGCATGGATGATAATAATAACCCCAGTAAACACTTATGAATAACAATCTCAGATAATAACAAGATTGAAATAGTTATCCCTTACCTTAGGTCTCATATGCTTCGTACGTATCTGAACCTCCTGTATAATGATTTAAATAATGTAATTGACTTATTACAGAATCATACACATTGTTATGATATCATATATGGTTCACTTTTGACATTATATTACCCGTTCTTTTGTAACTTCCATGTTAAAGCAGCGTTTTGGGTAAAATCAATTCATTTATCGTACGTGTTTCATCATGTTGTATTTGATATTATTACATATATCCAGATTTACATAATTATATAATATAAAACATGATTTATATATCATATATATATTCATAATATATATATAATATATATATAAATGAAATGAAATACACTGTTCATGGAGACGGTAGGCCGTACGTACGCATGAACGCTATTTTCATTTCTTTATTAAATTTAATGGAATTAAGTAAATGAAACATATATGTACATAAATATAGTATCATTATTATGTACTATCATTCATGATATTTTTATTATATATACTTTAAAATCATACTTTAATGGTTAATCATGGAAAATTAATCTCATCACGTTCGTGGAGACGGTAGTCCGTACGTACGCACGAGCGATGATATCATTCCCATGATCGTGGAATTGTATTGAAGTGTATGTATAATATTTAAGAATCAATATAAAATTAATATAATCATATATATTTATTTATTTAAACCATTATAACCATCCAAGTAAGGTGGTGGTGGAAAATAGATTACACCACGGCGTGGAGATGGTATTCCGTATGTACGCACACGCGATGATTTTTTTTTCGTAGGATGGATAGAAGATGAAATTCATTTGTTTCATATTTATAATAAAATATAAGTATATTAGTGATACTGATCTTATTAATTTATTATGAAACAAATAATGAAGAATAAGTAGAATAAGAAATAAATCGGAAAGAATCGGTAAAAGAATACTACCTCTTCTATGACACGCCTCTTCTTAACATCATTTTAAGGCACTAGGGTTGGTATTTTGAGGAAACCATAACCTCTATAATGTTTATAGAGAAGATGATAAGGGAAATTGGTAGGGGTCGTCTGAGCTTCAAGGCTCAAAAGGGTGTGAAGAGAAGAGGGGAGGGGTTCCCTTTTTATAAGGGAGGAGTGGGGAACCATTGGAAAAACATAAAATATTTTTTCATAATAAAGTCATATTCGGTTTATAATAGCTCCAAATTGATTTATTTCGAAGATAAAGTGGGGATGGGTTGAAATAATCTCAACCAATAGTTTTTAGACATGTTTATGTTACTATTTTAACCTTATCATTGAGATTTAACTCTATGTTAAATAATATAACTTTAACCGTGTCTTTTGGTTTTCTTACACAATATTGATAATAAACTATCTATTACAAGACAAACGAACCCCAAGTGGTTCATTATTAATATGTATAACCTTATCTAAGTCATTTGGCCACACCATATATTTTTAGGAATAAAATAACAATTAATAATATAATATTTGTTCTAAAAACTATTTTATGTCAATTTTGACACTATTTGGTAATTGATTTTTTTTGAAACTCATAACAGCATGATTGGTTAATAAATATTTAAATAAATCAATACTAATATGTCATATTAACCTAGAGAATAAGTTTACTTTGTAAAAAGTATAAAATTACATTTATTTGGGTATTTATAACATCAATTATGTTAATATTTCCTTAATAATGTAATTACTGCATCATCATTGGGTCATAAATAAATTAAATTATTTAAAGTCTAAAAATTATAAATAAAATAGAATAGTGTAGGAAATATATTTATCTTTATAATTAATTATTACAGTCGAATTTATCTAATTTATAACCCTATAATAAAAATGTTTTAGTTATTAAACATTGATTTTAACTATTTTAACTCTTCTTTAAATAAAATAATAATAAGTGTCCTAATCTAATCCACGTGGACCTAAAGGGTAATATTTTAATCCTAAGGTTGTTTTTGGTCGAATTAAACTTATCCAATAGAATTAGGACATGTTTTAGGGTAATAATAATATCAGTTTTACCCTTAATTACACTATTTACTTTTAACCATGGTAAATAAAAGAAAAAAGTTATTATTCATCAAAAAAATATTTTTATCTTATTAAACCACATTTTACTCCTTGATATTAACAGTGTCTCTCGGATTTTCTAAATTACACTCACTGAAGTGGTAAAATTATGATTTATGTAAATTTTCAAATTCACATAGGAGGTGGGTAAAAGACGGTGAAAAGTTCAATAAACTTTTTATATATCTAAAATTATTAGAAAATGACTCCAATGAATTACATTGAATTTATATAGGTATTATGTATCAATTTTGACCGAAAATAAATTTAAATAATATAAATAATTATTTAAATAAAAAGTTAGTTTTTAAATAGTAACTCGGTGTTTTCACTATTCATCAAAAATCGAACGTTTTCAGAAAAATACCAAAAAAATCACCCTAGGCTAATTTCGATATTCTGAATCTAAAAATGAAGTCCATTTCAAAAGATAAAATTTTGAAAAATTTAAAATGTGGTTATTACTATTCATAAAGAGTATTTTATATAACATATCGTTGTTTAGTGAAACTCGGTATTGTGTACAACACACACTATCGTGGAAGGTCGTGATTGCGTGTAATGCAGGACAAGTCAGTGATGTATGTAGTGAATGATTATTTTTGTGTATCATACAATAGAAGACATAAATGAAATTAAAAAGAATATTTTTCATAAAATCTCGTGGAGTTACAGTTATTAAACATAATTTCGAGTTCCTTTGAAAACATGCATTGCAAGTAAGACCATGTTTTACTAAACTACAATATTATTGTTCAAATATTGTTATTGTTATCCAATATCTGTTAGAATGATAGTTTTTAGTAACATTAACTATATTTTAATACTATGGTTTATATAAGTTTACAAAATTAATTATTTTCTATCAATTATTTATAAATAGAAAAAAAACATTTTTAATATAAAGGATGTGTTTTGATGAAAAAACAACCTTATAACTACAAAGGATTTTTTTTTATGAAATTAAATTAATCACCATTATTATGATATCTTAGTTAATTTTATTTATAATAAGTTAAAATATTTCTTTATATTCATCCAATAATTTTTAGTTTAACAATATAAGTAAAACTCATTTTTTTGCATGAAAGCTATATTTTTCTAAAAGGCAGTTTGGCCGCCTTTTGATGAAAGAAGTGTTATAAAAATTCTTCTCAAAATTTATTATTTTTTTTAAAAACAAAACTAAATTCTTGAAATAGGATTATCCAAATTTTCGGTCTCTGATTTTTTGGTATTTTTTATAAGTTTTATTTCCATTTAAATAGTAAATAAAAATGAATTTTAATTGAAAACATAATTTTTTTCTAATTTATTTGTATAGTTAAATTGTAATTTAAACTGGTTTTAAAGTGAATTTATAACAATTATACATATATTAATACAATTTTGGTCATTTTAATCAATTTTATAGTGAAATTGGAAACAAAAACTTTTCAATCATTTGGACATGTTCAATTTAAAAAATTCGATTCATCTCACATATATGATTATATTTAAATAAATTTCTTATAATTATGTATTTATAATTTTAAAAATTTGATTCCATATTTTGAATAATTATAATTTATAATTTATAATATGTTTAACTTATTTTGGGATTAAAAATACTACTAAAATTAGTTAATTTGATTAATGTAACTGTGAGTTTACATAGTGGTTAAACTTTTACTTATGGGGAAAAATAACCTATAAATACATCCAAACTATATTTTATGGAAATATTCCTACCATATACTATATTTTCTATAATTGTTTTTCAATATTTGAGTTATATTATGCAACTAAGATCTCTTAATAGTGTTTACCTTTTTATATTTACAAGAATGCTACTTCTCATACACTGTTAAGGGAAACTCCCCCCCTCCCTCACTTATTCACACCTATAAAGATATTTGGATCATCCATATCCTACCTGAATATCCTTCTAAATTCCATCCATTTATCCTTGAGATACCACTATGGGCATAAATCCCACGAAGGAATCCTTTTGGAGAAAATAAGGAGTTACCCAATGAAGATGAGGTTTGAACTTGTACGAAGAACATTAGGACTTAAAGCAATGAATTTCATAACTCAATTTTCATTAATTAGGTTAAACTTATATGTCATGGTTAATGTTATTCCAAGAATATATGTGAAATTATCTCTTTTTTTATTAGTGTATATTTCTACTTTTTTGTGTGGATTTACAATTTTCACACATAATTATCGCATTGATTTTTTCTCACTCCAATGATATGATCTATGTATGATTTTTCTCACCTGACATTTATTTCTATGAGATATAGTATATATTTAAAACTTATTCTTGTTTTTTTGTGTATATATTGACATATTTTAGTTTATATAATGAATTAAACATATTTTATGATGTTAAAAGATTCAATTTATTTTTCTCATTCACGGATCTCAATATTCAATATTTACTAATGTTGTAAGGGGATTTCTAGTTTGAATTGTTTTTCTATAATATATATTCAATATTCACCACTTCTATCTTTTTTTCATGTACATAATAACCATTTATGTATTCTAGGATTATTATCTCCATATTTATGAAATTTTACTTATCTATTTGATGATCTCCCGTATATGGGGTTTACATTTAAAAAGTTAACAAATCAGTAATGTGATTTTATATGAAGTTTTTATTCTTTAACAAAAATGTTATGCTACATGCCTATATTCTTTAACAAGGTGTTTATAATTCCCTTTGATATTTTTTTATCATGAATAAAATTCATTAATTGATATTTTATGGTTAATTTATTTGTATAATCTCATTATGATTATAGGTCAATGTTACCAAAGTGATATGAGTGTGTTGTTAAAATATCATCGTTTATCGGAAATTCGTCTGATTATTATTATATTGTTGAAATATTATGTTTCATATATCAATAAATCTCATGAATTTTATTATCCTATTTTTATTCATGATACTTAATGAAATGGTACAACATTTCCTATTCCTGGTACCAAATATAATTTAGAAAATGTTTTTAAATAAGACCAAAAATATATATCTCTTATGTCAGAAATCTGATTTTAAACCATGTTTTCACAAATTGTTTTGAAAAATATTTAAAATCATAATTTAATTTATTTTTAAATGAAATTTATTTTAATCTTTTAAAAATATGTTTTATTGATTTTCAAATCATCTTTTGTAATTTTAAAAAGTAACTTTCCAAAAATAATGTTTTCAAAATGTTTCATGTTTTAAAAATAATTTTTCAAATATGAAATGATATTTTCCTAAAGACATGTTGTAAATGAAACATTTAAAATAATTTTCCATCTATTAAGAATTTCTTTGAAATATTTTATAATTTTTTTGGGGATATGGTCAAAGGAAAACATTATTATTGTTTCCATGAATGGTTTGCGTTTATGATGATAAGTTTATTATGAATCAAATTTATATTATAGTGATTTTACCATGATAAATTTATTATGAAATAAAATTACATTCATATTTTACTCACTGATTAAATGATTTTTAACATTATCTCTTCTCTATTGGTTATGATACAATGAAGTGTTTATAATACCCAATTCATTTTGTGTGATGTGTTGTGATGTTTTTGATACCTCTCTATTTTTATGGTACATTATATGATGAATGTTTTCTCATTTTATGGAACAAGGATTTATTATTTTATTATGTGATGGGTGCGACCTGTATCTCCCTTCCATGCATTGAATAACGATAGATGGTTCCTGAGTTTTTATGTTATGTGTGAACCTGATTGTATGGTCACAATGTTATGAGTAAAGCTTATTATGTGTTCACAATGTTATTCATGATCATCACACAATGATATTCATATACCTGTCTACATGGCCAAAAAAATAATGTGTCATCCTGATTAAATGTTCACAATATTATGTCTGTACCATATTAAAAATTCTATATGATTTTCATAATCCTGATTTCATATCAATATGTTTATGCGTGAACCTGATTGAATTTTTGCAATGTTATGCGTGATCGTAATTACATGTAAATAATGTTATGCATGGACCTGGTTGCATTTCCATGAGACTGTACGTGAACTATATTTCATGTTTACAATGTTATGCATAAACCAAATTACATGTAAATATTTTATATGTTGATGTGTATTCCACAAGTATACATCTTATGAGAATATTATGCTCTCATGAATCATGTTCTTATATTTCCTTATGATTCTTGTCTTATGAACTAAAAGTAATTATTAAATGATTCTTTTTTATGATAATTCAAATGAAGGGTATCTTCAAATGTTATGCTCATATTCGTGTACCCGTATATTCATGTTATGTTTACATATCTCATTTATTTACACTTATCGAGAATCTGATCTCACCATTTATTATATTTTCGTTACCAAGGATATTAAATAAGGTCATAAGTGAAATTACTATATGTGAATATCTTCATTGGAATCATTGAAGATATTTTACCATGTTAAAATATTCTGTTTAATGATTCCAAATACACTCAATTATTGTAGTTCTTACGTATGTACATTTGTAATGTGATTAACATGCATCTAAAATAATTTAAGATCCATGTACGTTATGACTATATACCTATATAATGTAACCTCAAGAAACCTTTTAAGGTTAAAACCATGTTACTCTTACATATCACTATTTTTGATATTTTTTTAAAACCCCTTATTTACTTATTTCACATTCTTTATATTAACCATATAACCTATCTCAATGGGTCTAAATTCCAAATGTAATGTAGTTAAATTTTTTTGATTTATTTTACCTTAACTCAAGGATTTTAAGAGAATTATTTACTATAATTCCTTGAAATAGTGGAGAGAAAAATTAAATTGGTAATTTAATTTCTTGATTTTTTACTATGTAATTATTTTTGTTATTTATAAAATATAAAATCTCTTGAGTAAATTTTTTTTTGGTTGATCTGTTATTTATGAGGAACATATAAATTTCTTTTTTCCATATCTATAATGTTTTTCATAGAACAAACCAAGTTCTATTTCACATTTTGAATAATAGAAAAACCCCATCCATATTTTTCTTGGGAGGATAATATTTTCAAGTGATAAATTCGAAGTAATCATATCCTTATTTAAATTGAACATTAATAATTCTTATGAAATTTTTATAAATATGATATCAAAACCATAAATGATAATATATTGGAATAATAAAAAAATTGTCAATACTAATTATTATTCTTGTATCAGATTATTCAAGAGAGATTATTTAACATCACATGTTGGGTGGTAACAATTAATTAAGAAATAATTTTTGAAATACGTGAATGTAATTAAAAGGATAATTTATTTATTATCCATGAGATATAATGTTAATATCACATATGGTTTTTTTATTACATCTTATAAATAAAATAATGGAATCAGTTCAAGGAATATTTTTTGAGTAAATTGAACCAATTGATATATCTATATTTTAAGATGATTCTCCCATGAATACTCATGACTTTGAAAGTAAAATCCTTAGTGTAAGTTGTCTCATATACACTACCTTTTTTTATTTATTCATGATTATATTCATGTGGTATATGTTTTTCCACATTTTGGTGAACGAACTCGATTCTCATAATGAATTAAGATAATAATCATGGTTAATTAATTAAGGGAGATTGAGTATTGTATAATTAATGGAATCATTCTTAATGGAAGGAAACATTGTTAATGTCCACATTGTAATTTTTATTTTGGATTTTTTTGTCACTGATGGTCAATGATTGACTGGTTGGGTAGCCCTTGTGCACTATGTCAGATGCTGATCACATGTTTTTGTATGATATTAATGTTATCATGATTATTTTTAATGATATGTTATGATTTCCATGTATTTCTATGACTTTTATGTATATTATTATGCCTTGTAGGTATTGTACATGGTTCTCATAATAAGTGGATCATCATAACATATTTATAACATTGAGGGGGAGTGTGCATGAGTTATGATGAATGTGATGATGGACTAGAGCATATGTTGGGGATACTATGATTCCTTATGAATTACTTATGACACACATTACATATAGTCAATTAAAAATAGCATTTTTTCTATTTTTCTAGTGGATGTCGAGTATCCTAGTGTCTTGATTCCAAGATTACGTCGAGTAATCTAAAAATGTAGAGTATGTGTTCAAATTATATTAGGAAGGAATTAGATATTATGTTTAATAAACTTGTTGGCTGTTCATGGTTATTATTTATATCTTTATTTTATTACTAATATGGATCATAGGAAAGTGTACTAAGGTATTCATGAAGACTTAGTAAGAACATAACCACTCAGTGTATGGTTTTTTTCTCACGATCTCTTTCTGATTATGTTATTCTGAATTAGATATGTTTTTATTCTAACTCTATGTTTAACTTATTACAGGAATACACATTCCATATTACTATTTAGGTAATAAACAACATTTTTGGTATCCTAATATGTTTTACTCAAACCCTTCTCAATCATCCATGGAACTTGTTTACCTGAGAATCCCTCAATTATGGAATGTATATGAATTGATAATGGACAATTTTTATGATATATTAGGATTTTATTTTATTAGTATGGATACAAATATGAGGTGATGTTAGAGTTTTAGAGCATCTTTTAATGTTTCATCTACTTATTAATATATGTGATCATCATTTTATGCATTCATCTATTGTATTTTTAGGACTATTGAGTATATTTTATTGTTACATCTCATTTATATAGATTTCATTTTATTCATAAATTTATTGGGTTGTATATTGGTACACTTTGGGATGTTTATATTTAATTATTCACTCCAACAGATGATGTAGTTTCCCAATTCCTTTATAATGACACTAGATTCTAGTTAGTTGCCTCTTGAAAATGGAGAGGCATGATTTAGGTCATATAGAATTCTGTATCAGATTTGGAATTTGAGTCGGTATGCTACAAAAATTTATCATAGGATATGAGTATTTTTTCATGTTATTGGGAATTTGTTAAAAGGTGACATGTGAATGTGTTGGATCTTATGTTGCAAATCAGATTGTTGCATCAGGAACACATTTCCTAAGGGATTTACCGATTACCATGGAAATGGATTGATGTTCTTACTTTTAACTATTATAATATGTTTTAAACTCATGTGAGGCACACATATTATAAGGTTTAAATTTCATATGGATTAAAAATTATTATTATTATAAATAGGTTTCATGTATATCATAATTTACACATAGGTTTCTCATGATATGTTTCTACATTATTGACTTTATTGACCCCTATACATTCCTACATCTGATAGAATGTCATGTGAGAATATGGTGTATTGCACCAAGGTGAAAGTAACTATAATGATGGAGGTGGAGATAATGATTCAATATATATGTGAATAGATGGAATGATGTTCATTTTTGATCATTATTACATATTAATGGACTTAGTAATGAACCTTATGTGAGTGGTATGTAGATAGTTATAGTTAATTATGGTTCCGACTATAGTCTATATATATTCACCCATGTAGAACCTAGTTCCATTCTATTTTCCTAGACCATGATTCCATTAAAATTAATGTGGTTATTATAAGAGTGATATAATCTTGGAATATATTAAATATGTTATTATATAATTTTTTATGATTTGTAACCATTAGTGAGACTATTTTTAAGTTTTACTAAATATAAATTGGCCATTGAATGTGACTCGGGTTACTATTGATCCAATGTATCATGCGTCATAAAGATAACATAGGTACATATATTAATTATAAACTAATATTAATGGTTAGTTCTTTTGGGGTGGTTTCATTGAATAAAATACATGTTTGTTATTTTTCACCTATGAAATTATTAAAGGAAAGTCATTCAAATTTCCATGCATTCAGGTAGTATAGAGAACATAGAGAGTTAGTACTCGTGATATGAGTTCGGGTTTCTAAGAATTTTCAATATTTCTTTATATTGGGTGGGATCAGTTATTTACTATATTCTTATATTGAACAAAACTGTAATTAGATATCGAGTTAATGTCAAAAGAATTATGACCTATAATGGTTGAGTGGGGGGTGGATTCTCAATTTCATGAGCTGATACTCAAGATACAAGTACTGAATAGTTAAACTCAGGTGTATGGAGTTTCATTTTCTAATATAAGTGTTCCAATTTTTTAGTTTTTGTGGTATATAAATAGATGTTAAGGCCTATTATTCCATCTTTGAAGTTTGGGACTTAGTAGAAAAAAATAACTCAATTGAAAAAAAGTGTTTTTTTATTATTTATTTTTGGAAAAGAAGTGATGTGTGAGATTTCATGTGGTGGTTATGCATAGGTCAGAAAAAGTAGAGTAATTTAACTACTCGTGAGGATGTTTATTGTTTTTTAGTTGATTTGGTGGATTTACGAAGGTAGGCTACTAATGTTTTCTAGTTCCAAATCACTATTTCTATTAGAACCCATTATTAGTTTCATTAAGGTTATAGGTTTTTTCACCCAGTGGTTAATTATTATAGAATTATCCTTATTGTTGAATATGGAATGTAAGGATCGGGGTACTATTTTTTACAAGGTATGATAATAAGGATACTCTTATGGGGAGGAAAATTGACTGGAACTTATGTCAATTGACTTCTCATATATAAGGGGTATGATCTTTATAGGATTGACTATTATAAAATCATTGTGAATTCAAAGAACAATGTGGTGTGTACCCAAGAGATTATAATTCTATGATTCATTTGTAATATCAAATTCTACTATTGGACTATCTTTAGAAAAGATGTGGGGTTTGGAATCAGAAAAAAAAATTTGTTCAAGATGAGGATGATTAAGATGCTTGGATTATTAAATCATGTTTTAGAGCCTTGTGGTACTGCAAGTAGTTGGTGAACCAAATAGGATACCTTCTATGAATTCAGTTTGGATATTCTAAGTCTAGGGATCTCTCTTGGCTTGCATTGAGTCCTTTTTATATGACCTCTTTTGTACCTTGTATGAGTTCATGATGGTGGTTTTTTTCACCCAGTATCTCCTAATAACTCCATGGGGATTTTTTATCTTGATTAGTGTTAGCCTTCATCGTTAATGGTTTTGAAACACTTATGGTTTTTTATCCAGGCGATGGAATAGAATCTAATGCTGATAATATCTAAATATTTTGGGTGGATTCCCTTTGAAATATATATTTTTTATTTCATCCATGGGTTTAACCCTATGGTCAGTGTTTAGAATTTTTGAGATTATTTTTTTCATTAGTATTCTCTTATTTTTTTAAGATGGTTAGAGAATCGATGATCTTTTATGTCTGAGTCTATTGAATATTTTTAAACAAACCCTTTTTATCTCTTTTAGGTTACACATGGATAGACATTATGAATGTACTCAGGTATAAATATTTCTATTGATTATTTATATACTAGGAACCCAGAGGTGTAGGTAGATGATTTCAGGATCTCATAAAGGGATTAGGTTCGATACTGAAAATACAAGGTTATGATCAAGTATTTTACTAGGGGTATAAATCCTTTTAAATCTATTCTCCATTATTTTGTATGGTTAGATAATTGATGGATCTTTAATGCATTTTCAATTTTGGGAATCATTATGTATTTCTGAATGTTCTATTCCATGAGATTTTAGTATTCTCTCTTCCATTTTTTATATGGTTAGTGTTTGAAATATCATCATTAATTTAATGACATGTGATTTGGAAGATGTTTTCCTCGTGTTCTGAAATTTTAGTGAATCTTTAAATATTGGGGATGCCAATAGATGGTATCTAGTTCACGTTGTAATTTTTTTTGGATTCCTTTAAGGGAATATGGTTTTAGTAGTTTTTACTAGGATTTTCATGAGAACCCTTATGTGGTGGGATTGAATTGCATCTAGCTTTTCGTATCAGGTACGATTGGGGTCTTGATATTGAATATAAGAGAATCATCTTAGTGACTTGAATTCATTAGAGTGGCATAATTGTAGTATTATAAATTTTTAAATATTCTTAAAACCCTTCTTTGTTAATGTAATATAATAAAATTTTGTCAAAATTATAAAAAATAAACATTATTTTAACCCTTATACATGGAATAGGGTATATATAAGGGTAAGTGAACACTACCCATATGCAAGGAATTTTTTAGGGAGTTTGAAATTGATAACACATATTTTATATTAGTTGTATATGGTTACATGAAACATTATGTAAGGGTAGATTCTACAGTGTTAATGTTGTAATCTATTCATGTGTGATACAAAAGGGTGTCTACCTAGTTTCAATGTTTTCATAAGTGTGAATAAATTTTTTTAATGCTATCTCAATATTTTTGTATGGTTAACCCCTTAGTTTAAAGATCGTTTTAATGGTTTATATCTATTATATAATGGTAATTTTACTTTTATCTTATCACATAAGGGAAATTTATAAGTTCTGTAAGGGTAGACCACAGTTCATAAGGGTTATTTAATGGAAAAATGAATTTGACATAAGGGTAAGAAATTTTCTAATGGTTTTTTAAGGTAAAAATTAAATAATTTAAGGGTATCATAACTATATAAATGGTTTTCTAAGGTTAACCAGATACCCATAACCAACAACTAGGAGAAACATAATGGTTATACCTTATCAGCCTATCACAGTGACCTTGATGGGAAAAATAATTTAAAAACCTATTTTGTAATTTATCCTTCTCCATCTTAAAAATTTAACCTATGTTAACTGTTTCAAATTTCAAACATCATGGTATTAAACTCTTCTGATTATATTTCTCTTAAATCATTGGAATGAGATGTCTTAAATCCTCCACTATAGAGAAATAGTTGGGTTCTATTTAAATTATTGACAAAATTTGTGGCATTAATCTTATTTCCCTTTGCATTCTTTTTTATTTTTATTTTTTTATTTCTATTTAGTCAAAAACTTATAGGATTAGTTTATCGTTTATCCATTGTGTACAAAAATCTAATAAATTACTTTGAGAAAGATTTATACATTTCATATTCGAACCAATTAGGTCCTCCTTCTCTATCGGATGCCAAGTAGCATGACTCGCTAGATTTCTAGTGGATATCGAGTATATATTCCCATGATTCTATGAGGATGCCAAAAAGTATGTTTACTATCCTTATAGATAATAAATTTTTATTTATGAAATAATGATTTTATTTATTGTATAGATATTATATTGGTATGGTTGTGGGATCTTGTTCGGTTGGTAAGATAATGTCAACTCAATGCTTGGTTTTTGTTTCTCATATGTACATTGTGATTACGTTATTCTTGTGCAGTTTGGTTTACTTGTTAGTCTCTATTTAAATTATAACATGCACATACACTTCATATTAATAACTGGGTACAATGAGATATTTCTAGTGTTCTAATAATATGTACTAACACACTTATTTGGTGGCCATGGAACATGGTTAGCCTATAATCCTAGTCTTATTAGAGGAATAAGTTGGGCTATGTCCTGAGATTTATCATTGAGATAGTTGTCTCACTACAAGTATCAAGACTAGGAAGAGGTGATTCTATAGTTAAAAAGAATATGAGAATTTTTTCTCACTTTATTACTAAATTTAATCGTCCTAGTGGTCAATCATCTTTTTGGTTTCAAAGATTGTTGATTCTTTTTTCTTATGCATCACATTTATATATATTTATTATTTTTCATCCATATACATGGACAGATATTTTTAAAAGTTGGGTTATTTAAATATTAATTTACCCTATGAATGAATTTATAGTCACCCCAAGGCTCTACTAAGACCATCAATACAAGTTTGTGGTCTTCTTTATATGGGGTGATGAGCTTATGTCTAGTAGAATTATGGATTTTAACTGGTTATTCAGGTTAAGATGTTACAATTTTCAAATAAAAGAAACTATTATTCAAATTTTCTTATTTAAATACTATTTGGTGTTGTTTTATTTTTTTATTTCATTAAAAACAATATAAAGTTTATTTTTTAAAAATAAAAAAAAACTTATATCGTGAAAATAAAATACATTGAGAATTTAATCAGACAGATTAATTTTAATCTTAAAAATACACTCTTTATAAAAACAAGGTTTTAAATGTCATATGTGCTATTGATAAAATACAATTTCTTTATATGGATAAATATTATCTAATAAAATGATAATAATATGTTAAATTAGATGGTAAAAATTATTTAATATGTTCCATTTTGTTTTTTTGTGTATAAAAAAATTTCTTAAGTAAAAAATAGTTGTGGTGGTTAAAGCCAAAAGTATGAAATGGGTTAAAAATGTTATAAAAGGTCAAGAAAATTAAACCAATTTCTAATGGATTGGTTGTTGATTAACTAAAATAAAACATATTTCTAATAAATTATTTTCTATTTTGTAGTATTCTATATATTTAATTATCTTCTTTAATTATGTTAAGATAAAATATTTGTAGGAATTACATTCTCAAAACTTATTAAAGAATCATCTCTTCACCCCATAAAGAGTACTCTAGCTTTATATTCCTCTATAAACGAAGTCATTTTCATTATTCCCTTGAATTATATTTCACATCCATAAGCTTTTTATTATAATATCTTTTACTAATTCATCCATTCTCGAGTAGTCCGCAATGGAAAAATTGATGTTCACAATTTAGGTATTAATCATTCCCTATTTCTTTTTTTATAGTAAAATTTTCAAACATATTTTTAATATTCCTTTATAATGAAATAATTAGTATTATTTAAAAAATTATTATTATTCTATGATAGAAATAATTTTCCACATTTCCCCATTTTATATTAATAAAAATGGAAGCATCATTCATGGGTTTCTATTGATTACCACCTCCACAAAGCTACATCTTTTTTTTCACCACAATCACTCTTAGATGGTTATATGGTTGAAATTAATGAATAAATGTGACATATTTAACATAATTTTTATTATGAACATTAAAATATTAATTTTTATTATTTCCCTCTCATTCAGGATGAAATGAGAAATTTCATTCATCTGTATGTGTGGACTTCCACTTCAACGAAGTATGTTATATCATTTCTTATATTCATTCATTATTATTTATTCAAAGATATTATAATATTACTCAAAACCATGAAAATTATAATTAATAACTTCACTAACTTATAATTATAATATTAAAACTAAATATCTTCATTATAATTTAATAATTATAGTATATTCATGTTTGGATCTGAATAAAAATATAATTTAATAATGATGAAATATAATATCATAGATGACTAAAAAAAATTACTAAAAATTTAGGATATAAAAAACTAATAAATTAATTTAAATTTTTTCTAAAATGGTAACATTAAATTTATAATCATTAATTAAGATCATGATGTATATTCTTTTGAAATCACCTAATCGTCCTATTCATCGATTTTTTTTACGCATCGTAACCAAAAATACCATAAAAATGAATTAATTTTTTTAAAAAAATAATATAATATGAATTATAGAACATTTAATGACTTTATAATGATGAATATTTTTATAATAATAAATAATATCACTACACTTATGAATCTACTTAAAAACGATCTATATTACTCACACCCAAAATTGGAAACAAATAATAACTAACTAATTTATAAGTAATGAATAACTATTAATTATTTTTTAAACAAAATAGTCAAATGAAATTTGTTTTGAAAATACATGATTATTGTTTTTATTTTTTTATATAGGATATTGATGTTCTGTAAAATAATTTTGGAATTAATGAAATGTTTCTTTTTCGATTTTTTCAATTCTCTGATACATGATTAACATTACACTCAATCATTTATTTTATATTCTATATTAATTACCCTATTACATGAATGAAAATTAAAATATTTCACATTATTATATTATTGATACAATAAAATTTTATCCTATTATGTTGTTTAAATTCTTATTTTACTATTGCCCAAGGATTTTATTATTTAATAAAAATTTCAAAATCAATATTGTTTTTAAAAAATAATCCATAGATAAAATTTTAATTCTCCTTTTTTTAAAAACCCCCATCACTTTCTATAAATATTTCATATTGTATATGGATCTTAGATATTTAATTTCCCCCCTTAATCATTGCTTAACAATTTTAGGGAAACCAATCATACCTATTATTTTATATGGGTAATTCTCCTCTTATGGGTCTATAACTTTTTTTTAAATGGTCATTTTCTATTCCTAAAAAATTGATAAATTTCGTTTTATATTACATATAATTTCATGAAAATTTTATTATTGTTTTTGTATGGTTATTATTCATCAAAGTGTGAAAATAATTTCTTTTTAACATTTTCTATGTATACACTTATTTCTATCATTTTATATTTTTCCATGAACCATTCTCTATACACATTCTTGGATTCTATAAGAAATTATTATCCTCTGTGTTTTATAATTTTTTTAAATATATATTTTTCAAAGTGTCAAGGATTTTCTTTTTATTTTTTATTTTAATTTTATAATTATACTATAAATTATCTTAAATATATGTCAACATCATTCGAAATATTTTATTCTTGACAGAGGATGTTCATCCAAAAAACCCATCGGCTTATTTATTTAGATGTATTAAAATTTTTTATCCTCAATCAAATGAGTTAACTATCACTGGATTTTTCCAACCCATACATCCACTGCGAATATGTATAAATTTTTATCCAACTGATTTCATTTTTTTTACAGTATTTTCCATTTCATTGATTTAAGGGTTTTTACAATGATTCCACAGGTCAACTTATTGGATAAATTATTGACTAAACTATACACCCTTTATCAATAAGGTTAAAATACTAAATACTTTATTCAATTTTATCCACCTAGTTTTTTAATTAATATCAATTGGAACCCATAAAGATTTCATGGTTTTATCTAATTTTTTGATAAAATAATGAATGTCTTTCTTATATAATTAATTATTATGGTATATTAAACCAATATTATTTCCATATGTTCTTTATGATAAAAAAATTATTTATTTTATTTGGAATGAATTATTATGGATGTTGATGGGTGAGGACATATATTTCCCTATAATGCGTTAATTATGGTTTTATTTCCCATGAGATAATGAAAAAAGATAAAAAAAATAGATTTTTTCATTTAAAAAAAGGTGGACATACATTGATTATTACCCAACATAAATGTTGAACATAATTGGGAATATTCACAATGTGTTCATATTCTTATGATTTTACCACAATTAATTTTGTATTCCCTATTTCTAGAATATTTATACTTATTACAAAATATTATTATGTCATTACATGACTTATTCAATTATTTTTTATCTATTATTTATTGGGTATAACTTTTTTATATGTCCTAATTATAACAATATGACTATTTTATGCCCACATATTCTCCATGATAATTATTGCTTTATTTTATCCTTAATAATAATATGATGCAACGCCTTTATTGTGTCTCCATTTCCATAGGTTATAAATAAATGTATTGAAAATTATTTCTATATAAAAGTATCTTATGTGGAGAAATTTAGGGAGATGTTAAAGACGTGTTATGATAAATTAGTTGTTTATGTAATGGAAAAAATAATACATTATTTGAAAAAAACGTGGGTTGTGTTTTCTCCAAATTAATTAAAACAATATAACAAAATTATTATGGGAAAGTATTTTAATGCACAATTTTCTATATGTCTTGTAATTATGACACCGTTATGTCCACATGTTTATGGGTTATCATATTTGGTATTAGAGTAGGGTTTAGAAAACATAATAGGATAAGATGTTATTTGACGATTTTTTAAGGGTGGATAATTTAATTTTTATTATAATTTGAATGGTATATAATAGATTTCAATTTTGTTAAGGTAATACTAAATATTTTAGGAATTTGGATAATAGGAATTTAGTGAAACTCTAGAGATAAGTCAAAGGGATAATTCTATGGATAAGATAATATCATGATGTTTTGGTAAAGTATATATTTTATTCCTCTCCTAGATATTACATCCATTACTGGATATTAGAATTTAGATGAAACTATATTATAGATTCACCTTGTGGTAATATTTATAAAAATTATGTTTGAGTATCATCTCAATCTTCACTCTCGTTCATGATCAGTGAGACTAAGAATGTAAAACATATAAGAAAATCCTTGGGGATATGATTTTCTTAATATTGTTCTCATTACATCATATTTTTAATGATTGATTATGTTAAGGATTTAGTTAAAATAATATGGTATAACACTTCCTAAACAATTCTATATTTAATAGAGAGTTATATTGGTAGAATATAATGTAAATATGACAATTATAATGAGAAATAAATTTTAAGGATGAAATTATCTTGTATTTATCTAAAAATTATTATATTTTGTTTTATATCTCACACATTAACTCGTTTTTTAATTATAAATGGTTAATTCATGATGTAATCATGTTTACAATGCATTAAATTGATAATGTAGAGATTATCCCAATGAAAAAAAATAGGATAAGAATTTTAGTGATAAGACCCATGATTATTAAAAACCAACTATATTAAATTATGAATTATAATGTGGACATTTTTTTTATTTCACAAATACACCAACTAAGATACATATAAATCTCATTAAAATTTTAGTGACAATGAATGTGAAACAATAATATTTAACTTTTACATTTCATGAATACTAGAAGAATCTCCCAAGGAAATATCTCAATGTAATTTGATGATATTTTATTTTTTGTAAAGAAGTTAAAAAAGAAACTAGTTTTCCTAGAAAATTAAATATCACAATGGTAATTATTAAATGAATAAGAGTTCATCTGGATGTTTCATTGATCATTCAATGTTCTGAATGTAAGTAACTTAGACAATAACCAACTCAATACACTAATTTATGGGATAACAAGGATGATAGGTACTATAAATATCCTAGAAAAGATAATTACTATGAAACCATACCTATTTAATTAGGTTATAAAAATTTTATGGAATTAAGAAATCTAATAACTCAACCATGAACATTGAGTGTTTTATTTGTATCTTGTTAAACCTAAACCTCTGTACAATGAATGTGTACTACGAATAAATAATCATCACCCTGATGACGATATATTGAATTATTTATAAAAACAATTTGTTATCATTATTTTATACCATTTTCATAAATCATACATAATATATGTTTATTGGAATATTCTTCCATTAAAATCCTTTTATACATCCATTTTTCAGATTTGGTGTGAAATTAGGCATGTATTTATAATCTTGATATAGGGACAATAATAATATCCTATATAGGAAATTCACATCTAGAAATAAAATCATGACCAATTATTATTATAAGTAGGAATAGAAACTTCCTGTGAATAATTACACTAATTATATTAGGATATTTAACTCAAATGGTTATTAGAAAACTCAACATCACATGTAGTCCTATTACGAGGTGAATGATGAGTTCACTATCAATAAAAAGGGTAGTGAGGACGAAACATCATTAGAAACTAAATAGTGTCATTTATATATTATATAAATCCTTAACAATTTCCTAAGTTATGAATAAATATAAATGGGAGGATGTAATTCATTTAGGGAGGTGTAATGACATGAAATTTAACTATGCATTTTCATAAAATAAATATTGTGTCATGGTATCATTATGCCCATAAAACCAAAAAAATCCTAAAATATTAGATAAATATTATATAAAATGTAAATTAGGAATAAAACCTTCAGTTTATATAAAATACCAATCAATAAAAAAATTTCATGTTTAGAGAAAAAATAATTTTATGGATTTAATAATTGACAAATGATTTTTCAATATCAAATAACAGTTTAAGGTATTAATAAATTTAATAAACCACTTTTAAATGATTATTATGATAATAATTGATATTATAATATATGATATAATATTTTTAAATTATTTTATTTATAAATTTTCTTGGAAGAATATTAAGAACATTTAATGTTCAAAAATGATATTTTTCAATAAAAATAGTTTGAATTTATATTCTTCATTTACATTATGAATCCAATATTGATAAATTTTTTAAATTTAATTTGGTATAACTAATATAATTTCTAGTTTTATAATATAAAAATTATATTAATATGAATTTTGGTATTTTGTTTTGAAATAATTTATTTTTTTAGAATAGTGAAAATATAGTTTTCAACTAAAACCATATAGTTAATGAATCCATTGAGAATTAAGTATAACTTAAGAATGTATAAAATATATTTCATGGTAAAATTTGTATCCCTGGTGTAAGAAAATAATTTTTTTAATGTCGTTTTATGTTTATAAAAACTATTTTTAATGTTTTATGAACATACGTAACATTTTATTATAAAATAAATTTCATTTTGTCTTTTCATTAATTATTTATTATTTAGCTAAAATAAAGTTTGGGACATATAAGAAAACAAAAAAAAATATTTTTTATATATTTATCAAATTTATATAATGAAACAAAAACATTTATAATTTTATCACACACATAAATTCTAACATAAAGATATAAACATTCTTATAATGGGTATTTATGAAATACATGCACTAGTGTTAAAAGTAATTTTTCATACACATAAAAAATTATGATAAAATGGGTTTAATATTATTAATAATTAGGTAAAAATATTTAATATGGTCTATTTTATTTTTAATCATATAAAAATAATTACAAATATACCATCCCATTCATGACTTACAAAGACATTATGTTATTTTTGTGAAATGTTTAAGACATTACACAAAAAAAGGCCCGAAACCTGTATTATTTTACTACCACTGTAAACATGGACATGTAAATAGTAGTAAATGAATGAGATACATTATATCTCACTATTTACTCTAATACTATCACCCTCTTAGACATATCATATATAAAATATATCATTATAATTGAAGGAAACATAAAAATGGGAAACCTCATATGCTGAGTAATGGTAAAAAAGAGAGAGATATAAGAATAAATAAGAGAATAAGGGTAATATAATGTTATAATAATATTATATGATCATACACTACATATTATAGATCATAAATTGGATTAATGGAATAAGGCTTGGTTGTTCATAAGGCACAAATCATAAAAATCGTAATCATAAGCTTTGAAGGCATAACGTAGAAGTAAGATATGGAATTGTAGGATACACAAAAACATGTAATATCATTCCTAATAATTCAACATGCATTTCTATAACTTATTATAGAACTTCATGGGGACTAAAACTATTGGGTGGGACATGTCACCATCCCCATGAATTTTCCTTTCCTTATAAACGATTGGGATTCCCCATCTTCCCTTAGTCGATTAAGTGTCCATATATTCCTATAGTGGATATAGTTTCCAAATTTTATAATAGTGGATCGAGATTCCCCATCTTCCCATTATGGATCAGGTATACCCATACTTCTATATTGGTTCATGTTTCGGTATATTCCACAATTGATCAAGACCATTGACATAATTCCCACCCCTATCTCATGAGATAAGAATATTTAACCAATTCATTGAGGTGAGATATTGCTCGCATCCATCTAATAATGAAATCACACCTACACATACAACAAAATAATAAAAAACATATCATAACCCATTAAATGAATTGGGTTTCATAAGAAAGTAATTGTATCTTAACGTGTGAAGAATTATTTTTTTCATAATAATTTCATCAAATTGTAACCCATGAAAAAAATTTATCTTCATAAGCATATAACATTGGAAAGAAAAAAAAAATTCTAATAATAATCCCATGAAAACATACACAATTCCATGAAACAATATGAATGGAATCCTTATTTTATATCCCTAAAAAATGAAATGAGTAACACTAATAGATGCCATCTTATATGAAAAATAGTTGTGAAATATCTCTTAAAAAGTGTTTTTAATGGAAAATATCCATTATTCATTGATAAATGCATCAAATATTTTTAAACTATTTTTCCTGAAAATAAACATCAATCATATAATTAAATATTTGATAACATTTCAAATACCATTTTCCATTGAAATTTATAAAATAATGCTAAAATATTTTTGAAATCCATTTCATTAAAACTACTTTGAAAACATATAAATAAATTTTGAAAATATTATGAAAACCATTTTATTGAAAATACATTGAAAAACAAACAATTAAATAATTAAATTCTTTTACAAACCATTTCATTGAAAAAAAATTGAGAACCAATAATGAAATCTTGAATTCCGTAAAATCCTTTTCCTGTAAAGAACATTATTGGTAACATATAAAGTAAGGCTTCAAAATAACATAAAAGACTTTTTAAACCAGTTTCTATAAAAGGTCTTCTTTGAAAGCTAATTTAAATTTAAAAAAAAAAGAAAACATTAAAAAAATATCTTTCTGAATATCATTGTAACATACAATTAAATATTTAATTAAATGATTTCCATGATACTAGGTTTGTCTATACTGGCCAAATATTATTTTCCCCATCAAAATGATTAAATAAGTGCCCTGATCGGAAGAAAAATAAGAAAATGACTTTTGAAACCATTTTAAAAAATTTAAAACCTTGTAGAAACACTATTTTAATATTATAGGATAATTCAAAAATAGTTTTTAAATTTATTTAGAAATAATATTTTAAAAGAACAAGTATTTCTGACCAAAATGAGATATAAACTCAGATTTTCATAAAAGAATTCCTAATTATGTTATGTACCAAAGAGTGGGGGAATGGTTCTAATATATGGGTAAATACTGAATATAGATAATTTAAGAAACATCAAGAGTTCCCTTGAGGTATGTATCATAATATTTCATCAATTGAAGCATATTCATAATAAAACTTGATAAATGATGCGATTGTTTCAATAAACTCTTACTTCTTGGTCACATTGAATTATACTCACTGTGTATGAAAATAAAATTACATTAATCATAAAATAACATGACAATAAAAAATTTCATGATAGAAAATCCCAAATTATAGTATATATACATTGTAAATGAATATTGGTCCATAACATGGAATATGTCTCAAAGAAAGAAAATTGAGACAAAATTACTTTACTGATTTGGAATCTTTTAAAACATAACCCCATGAAGTAAATATCATCCATTATATAATTATATAACCATTTATTTAATATCAATAGTCATATAATACATCCATGGGAATTAATCACACCACATATAATAAATAGGTGGTGAACATGGATTAAGTCTCATGAAAAATAAAAGTGAGATGAGAAAACCATTTCCGTAAGTCTTGAATTACTTTATACTCACTCAAAAAAAAATTATAATAAATATTATTTTGTTATATATTTACAAAATAACAATATTATTTTATGGATTTATATAACCCTTTTGTTAAAACTTCCCTTTTAAGGTCCCTTGTCAGTTAATATCCACATTGTTTTCTCATGTGTCTTAATTTGATATATTTTTTCGTTATACTTATATCATTATTTACATAATTTAAAACATGTTTAAATATCATTTATATTCATTATATATGTATTTGTAACAATATTATAATGATATAAATATGAAATGGAATATAATGTTCATGGAGAAGGTTGGTGTTACTTATGCATGAATGTTGTTTTACTTAATTATCGTGTTAAAAGAATGTAAATAAATGAAATATATGTATATATAAAAAATTTTATTGGACAAAATATTTCATAAATATCAAATACATTAACTGAATTCATATTTAATTCATTATATATAGAGTGTGAATATATCACATCGCTTTGAGGAGGTGGTATTCCACAACTCCTAAAATGAAATTATCGTATTTAAAAAATGGAAATAATGAATTTAAGTTTTATATAATTATTGAATAATAATAAATCCATCCTCAATATCATATATATATATATATATAATATCAAAAACATATTTTCCATCATAATTCCCATCCATTAGAGCTAGTAAAGGAAAAAACGAACAACATCATTTTGTGAGGCGATGATTTTTCATACACAATAATGATATGTTCGTTAATCATTTGAAGGAAGTGTGTGTAATTGTATGTAAAAAAATTATATTGAAAAAATATCTGTATATTTATGATATTTATATTATTATAAAATAATATAATAATAGTATTTTAATTTGTGGGAATGAAAATAAAACAAAAGATTTTCATGAATGATTTTACCTCTTCTTGAAGTAACTCCTTTTATTTTTTACTAATGGGATTCCATGTATGGATGTATACCCAAAGGAAGGATTATCAAACAATGTTATTGTTGATTTCATGATATTTAAATCGATTTATAATGATTTAAATGGCACAATATTTGCGAATAATTAGGATGGGTTTGTTCCTTTTTAATGTGGAGGAAGAGTGGTATTCTGGTAAATTTTTTAAATTAGAATTGCATCCCTTTTTTCCCTATGAAAGGTGGAACCAATAATAAACCTAATATTATCCCTATAAGGATATGCTCAAAATATTCCAATATAATTTATTATGGACACGTTTCTAAAACTTTTTTCCCCTTAAGTGTAAGGGTTTTCCATTATTAATCTAATTTTTTTTCAAATTATTATGAATTTTAATCACTTTCACTGTTATTTTTTCCAAAACTAATTTAAAATTATTATGAAATATAAATTATTTGGATCCAAAATATTCAATCCATTTTTCTAAATTCAAAAAACAAAAGTGTCAAAAATTAATTTAAATTTATTCTTGCATATGTGATGAAATTTCTTGTTTTTAAAGTGAAAATGTTCAAATGTTTTATATGGTTTTATATCCAATGAGAAAGTGATAATGAATTAAATTAAAAAATTAAATTAATTGATATATTATTTATATAATTTAACATTAAAGACAAGAAAAATCCTAATTTATCCATATATATAAATTAGGTGAGATAACAGTTTCGAACTGAAATTCAGTATTATTTTCTATTCATCAGAAAATGAACCCTCAAAAAAAATAAAAAATTAACCCAAATATAATTTTTATGTTCCTTTTTAGAAATAAATTTTGTTTCATCATATAAAAATAATAAAAGTTTCAAAAATCTTATATAAAATGTGTTCTCGGTTAAAAGGCTGTAAAATTACATTTTAGAATAGTATAATTTATTCCTAGATTAGATTTATTATTCTCTTATATCTAGAAAATATATTATATGAGTATCAATAATATTTATTAAATATAAAACATGTATATTTGTTTCTACAAAATAATAAAATCTTTTTAATTTATTGAGATAAAATTTAGTTTCTTCATAGAAAATTTGGTTCCATAGAAAAGTAATTTCATTACATTAGAATATTTCTTACATTTACTTATAGTAATTGATAACCAAAGGATTAAGTTTAGGTACATTTTTAATTAATATTACAAAAATTTATTTAATATTATTTGTAAATTCCATTCCAATAGTTATATGGTATTTATAAGAGTATTTTAATAATCATATTAATGTTATTTTTTAGTTCAATAATAACTCAACATTGTGTGTATTGGAAGTTATCTAAGGAACTCAGTATTATGTTTAATATAAGATGAAAATATTTTTCAATGTGCCACAAGATAATTTATGTGTTTTGTGTAGTTCATTCAATCCAAAAATGGTGACTTAATATATAAATATTCTATATTCAGTGTTTCATGAAATGAAAATTATCAAATATATTAAATTAACTCCAAAAATATATTTCAAAAAATTAGCAGTGTTACATTCTCCCCCCCCCCAATGTATTTCACCATGGATATTAGTTTGGAATATTAATGGTTTAATACTGGAAATTTATTTTCATAGAAATAGACCTCGTAATAAATCACACTAATAATTTATTTAAAAAGGGAATGTTGGAAACATGATACATACCCAAATTAACTCATAATAAGGATTCAAAATGGAGAAAATTTGTGGAAAGGGAAAACATAGAAATGGAAGAAAAATATATCCATCATTTTCTATTGTGTAATGAGTGGGAATAAGGTCGGAACAAAGTTATCAAACACAAATCCATAAATATGTTATTATGTAATTGGCCTTTTTATTCATCCAAAAATAATGTACTAGGATAATCTTAATAGTTTCAAGATCATTTCCATGGAGTTAAAAAAATTTCATGAGAAAATATACTAACTTGATTCATATTAATCTCACCCTTTCATATGCCTTGATCAATTTCAACCTCACCATATTATCCGAAAATGAAGTTGAATTATCATTCCTGAATCACTAACAGATAATGAGATCCTTGTTAATCAATCTCATCTATTTTCAATTAGCATCAACACAATTTTTTTTTAAAAGATTATCCAATATGAATAAATCCTCATGTGGTGAGATAATATGTTAAACACAGAATATTAATTTGTATCTAAAAAAAATATTTCCCTAAATGGTTAACTTTATAACCCCTCTAAAAGATGAAAATTAGAAACATTATAAAGAAAATCACTAGATCAACTAAACATTTATCCCACATATGTCGTGATGTATATCATGTTTGTCACATTCCAAATATTTGAATAACAGTATTGGATATTCTCTTGCAACATGGTAATAAACTAAATATCCATAAATACATTCTAAAAACATGAAATATTCCTTATTCCAAATATCAGTGGATATATTCCTTGAATCCAAGAAGAAATAAATTCATCTAAGATAACATAGGCCACTTTTTCAACCAATCCATTATCAGTTACAAGGTAATCTATACTATCCAATTTACATATTGATATCTAACATGTCATTTATCTAAAAAATAATTATCTTATCATTTGTATTATTTTAAGGATTTTCTTTCACTTAAAAAAATTCCCATGATTATCACTTTTCTATTAAATAAATTTTCTAGATTATCATAACCATTCAACATGTTATTATAAATCCATAGTGAAAAACCTAAAGTGAAAAAATACTTATATGTGGAATCTCATAATTCTCAAATCCAAATACAAAAAACACATAGGTTACACTACTTTATCCATAAAAAATTAACAAGGACTCATCGTCCAATTACATAATACAACTTTCCTTTCACATTTAACCAATGGGATCATCATCATCATCAATATAAACATTACACATAAAACCTTGTTTATTTTCATCACGGGATTTCTAATTGGGGAATGAATTTTCATAATGACCATTCATCCCACAAATAAAACATTTAACCATAGATGTTGTCTTAGAGAGGACAATATTCCCATCCACTATGTTAACTATACTTTTTCTATTCCCTTAGAAGTTAATTTCTTTATGCCCGCCATTTCTACTATAAAAACTTCTTCTTGTTCCTCTAACACATTCACATTGGTTGTTCTCCTCACATCCTTGGCATATAGTGAATAGAAAAATCTTTCCTACATTGTCTCTGTTACCCAATATCTTGAAAAACATATTCCTTATCTTCTTTAGTTAACCTTAGTGTTTTCTTAAAGTAAACATTATTAATCATGAACCGTAAAAAATTATTAGGAATGATTACACTTTCTTTTACTCTGGTGATCATCTCATTTGACTTCTTATCATTATTTTTCTATCACATTCATTGTTAACACTTTTTATTCTGGTTCCAACCATTTTCATAAACTAAAATATGTTTTCAATGAAACATTTTTCATAGTTATGAACCACATAATAAAAAAAATACATGAATGCTAAATTTTTATATCTTATTTAATATATAACTCATTATGTATAACCTAGGTTATTTGTTGAAAAGTTATTTTAAAGAACCTTCAAGGTAGTTTCTGAAACGTTTTTCAATTCCTAAAGCATATCCCTCAACAATGTCAAACTAGTTGCGTAGTAAGGTTTGTTGTCCTATACCATGTTTCACTCGATTCATGCCCAAGACACCATATTGGATTTCCTACTATTATGTACACTTATTATGAAACCACATAAAATTTTAATATGCATAAAGGAATTTATTTATAGGAAACCACTCACTTTATCCATTACCAAAATTTCATTACATTTTCCTATACTTTTCCTTATCTTTTGACCAATCTGTACGCCTTTCCATGTCCCGTCCCCCAGGGGCCGTGACCTAACAAACCCATGCCCACCTTCCAAAGGCCAATGGCTAGGGACTAGCACTGAAGGTGTATTCCCAAAAACTGGTAAGGCATTGCCTTTATAACCAATAAAACACAAAACCAAGCAAAAAAAAGATATGAACTAAAGTAAACTAAATAGTAAATATAGTGTGTATAGAAAGTAAAAGTGTCCAGAATACAATCCCAACTGGAAAGTACAAGGAAAACTAGAAACTAGAAGACGAGTGATAGGTGAAAAACATCTCCAGGATCATCCACCAATATTTCCACATAAAGAGTAGGTACAGCTCACGAATGGATATCTCTGTGGTTCACCTCATCTAACGTCAACCTCCGAGCTACCTCCAGTCTTGGTACCCTCATCCTTAGTCAGTGTTTTCCATTGTCCGCATCCAACACAATAAGGTGCAGGAATATCCCATAGAGGGGTGAGTATAAAGATACTCATTATGGAACCCGAGACCCTCATGGTCTCACAAAATCCACCGAGGATAAACAAAAAAGTATGAAAACAATACATAACCCAACTTATGTATATGCCCATATATATACCTAAGTAATCATGCAATCCATCTAAATCATGAGGAACAACCGCGAAGTGGCGGCTAAGCCATGGAGTTGCGGCTCTATCGTTGGGTGGTTCGATAGCAGATAGTGGTTTGGTGGTGGGGTGGAAGCACGACTGCCATGTGTTTCAGCCATGGAGCGGCAGCCCAGTAGAGGGGCGATTCAGCCGTAGATGGCACGAAGGTCGTGGGAGGAGTGGTCATGGGGTGAGGAAGTCGCGGGGCAGCGATGGTCGCGGGGTGGCACCGTTACATCGTGGCCGACAGTGGTGTCAGCATCCATTCTCATTCCCCCTTTGTGGTTGTTCTCTGACCTCCACCTTCCCAAATATCACACAAAAGGTCCACATTATTTCTATAGGGGTTGGACCAATTTTTTTTGCCTCGTACCTGCCGCGTTAGGGTGATAGCATTTGACTCAACGAAGATAATTCAATGTGTGATTGAAAATAACAATGATCAAATTTAAACACACTCCTACAATCCCCTGACAATGATAATTCCCATCCTATAGAAAAAGAATGATTCTTCTCTTTATTTAAAAGGCAGGAACACGGAAAAATAATCATACACAATTAAAATCATTACCTCATTTTATTCGTCGACGGAGGTCATGAGGAAAGAGACGACGTCGATGGGGATAGACGGACATCGGTGACGTCAGCATTCCCTCAATCATCATATCTTTGATCTTTAATATGTTACTCATTTACTATTTCATGGATAAATAATTCAAAGTTTAAGTTGACATTATTTTTTGGTGTTATTCTTTGGAGAGAATTCTCGCAATTCTATAAGTTTCTCTCTTTTTCCAAGTTTTTCCCCCAATCCCACCAATATGAGGAATAGGCAACAATATAAATTATGTTGTAATAATATCAAATTGATTTCATTAATTTATTTATGGGTTGGATTATGTAATTAAAGGGGAGAGTAGGCATAATTATGTGGGGGAGCTCAAGGGGTTATCTCTCATTAAGAGGGAAGTTCAAGAGGATTAAGGATTTTTATGCCTCGGTTGGTCCCCAACACTATAACCTCTGATGGGAGGTTAGGCTCAGTGGTCTCGACCTCCATAACCCTTCATGGAATGTTTTAGAGAAGGTGGTCCCCACTTTTGAAATATCCACATGGGTGGTTTCAAAATAAAATAAAAAAAATGTTACACAATTTTATTTTTATTTTATTCGTTCACAAAAAACCCCAATTCTATCTTTTACACTAGACCTACTGCAGTCAAGGTGAAGGTCTCATTATGTGAATAATAGAACTATGATTTCAACGGTTCCCTCAGATTTCAATTCGAAGCATCGGTTCAAATGTGAGAAAAACCTTCTTGTATGTTTACTGAACGTACCTGAAGAATCGTTCAGAAATTTATTCCAGGAACTATGGACCTCAAAATCATGCGCCATAAATTTTCATGGACTCATAAAATTCCCATATATTAAAAAAAATTACATGTAAAATCTATGCCTTTACATATTCCCCACCACAGGTTTTTACAGCCCATTAATCCACAACACAAAACAAGGAAAAACCCTGGGGGTACTGAGCATGATTTTGAGACTCTCACTCCCATGTGCTCTCTTGAATGTTCTTGTGCATCCAGCAAACATGCACTAGAGGTATAGACCATCCATGATTGAATTGCTCCTATCAAATTTCAATCTCATCTAGAACCTCCATAATAGTTTCCCCATCATTGACATCCATCTCACTGTGGTTGATGAAATGGGAGGGGTCGTGCACGTATCACCTCATATGGGAGACATGGAAGACTTCATGCACCCAGTGCAGCTGATGTAGAAGGGCTAGGTGTTAAGACACCTCTCCAACTCAACTGACGACCTGAATGGGTCCTATGAATCTCAGAGATAACTTGCCGCCTCGGCCAAATCATTGTAGTTTTCTTCATCGTGAGACCCATAGAAATATGTGGTCACCATCTATGAACTCTAAAGGTCTGTGTCTTGTATCGGCATATGAAATATTTATGATTTGTGCAGTCCTCATCTGCTCTTGGATGATATGCACCTTCTTCTTGGTAGCCCATACCATCTCTGGTCCCACGACTGCTGACTCCCCAGGGTTAGTCCAGTACAAAGGTGATCTGCAAGGACTCCCGTACAATGCCTCAAAAGGTGACATACCAATGGTAGATTCATAGCTGTTGTTGTATGAAAAATCCTCCAAAGGAAAGTGATCCTCCCATCTATGCCCAAAGTCGAGGACAAAAACATAGAGAATGTCCTCGAGGGTCTGAATGGTCCGCTTAGTCTGGCCATTCATCTGAGGATGGAAGGTAGTGGTCAAATGAAGTTGTGTCCCGAAGGTCTCCTACAACCGCTTCCATAACCGGGAAGTATAAAATGTATCACAATCTGGGAAAATCATTATTGTTACTCCATGTAACTTCAAAATATCTTTCACATAGTGGCATCTCAATCTCTCTGCTGAACTCTGCACTCTGATCGGCAGGAAGTGGTCTGACATGGTGAGTACGTCGACGATCAACCAATTTGAGTCATCACCCATGGATGTGTGTGGAATTCAGGTCACGAAGTCAATGGATATCCCATCCCACATCAACTATGGGATTTCTAAAGGCTAAACCAAGACTTTTGGTACCTAATTCTCGGCCTTCGCTTTTAGACAAGTGAGTCACAAAGAGGCAAACTCTACTACTGATTTATTCATTCTTGGACACCAGTGCTATCATTGAAGGTCCTGGTACATCTTCACCACTCTAGGATGTACCGCTAGAGGGGATGTGTGTAACTCCCTCATCACTTCCTCCTGATGCGACACTGGTACTATGGTATGTCCTCTAAAGAGAATGGTGTGCTTTCTACAATAAGAAAATCCATCAGGTGCTAGTCTTGTGGATATCTAAGCATGTTTATCCTTAATGTCAGCATCCCCATGATGCGCCTCCGTGACTCACTGAAGAAGTAGGGGAGTCATCGTATGAGGTTGAATAAAATATTCTCCATCTTGATCCACAAAGGATATCTGCAAAGCACCCAGCTACTCTGTCACTCACCTAGCATTTGTATACCCGATCTCCTTCTGAGTGAATCTGGTACAATGTTCTCCTTCCCAGGAGTATAGAATATATTGAATTCATGGTACTAGATGAACTCAAGCCAATGTCGCTATCTTTGGATCAGGTCATTCTGAGAGAATATATACCTGAGACTCTTGTGATTAAAGCACACTATAAAATTCTCACCCATCAAGTAATCTCGTGACATCTTCAAGGAGAATACCACTACTTCTAACTCCAGGTCATGGGTAGTGTAGTTTTACTCAGGTTGTCTCAGTTATCAAAACCCATATGTCATCACTACTCACACATACATTATAACACATCCGAGATTGGTCCCTAATGCGTCGTAGTAGACTACATACCCTACACCCTCCTCTGGGAGCCTCGAGATGGGGGCACTAGTCACCCTCTACCTTATCTATTGAAAACTATACTGGAATCTCTCTGACCACATGAAGGTTTACCCCCTTTTTGTCAATGGTGAAAGTTGTTCTGAAACTCTGGAAAATTATAGAACAAACCTCTGGTAGTATCTATCCAAACTCAAGAATATTTGTATCTCCATAACACTCATGGGTGGATCCCATGCATGTACAACCTGAATCTTTGTTGGATCCACTGCAAATCCGACCCCCAATATGACATGTCACATAAAGTGAACCGCTCAGATAGGGAACATGAAAATGGAGAGCTTACCATAATGCTGGTGCTCTCTGAGTGTGTCTAGGACTATCAACAAATTATAGGCATGATCCCCCTCTGTAGTTGAGTAGATCTGAATGTATTCAATGAAGACTAATACAATGCGATCAAGGTATGGCTGAAAAATCATGTTCATGAGTCCCGTGAACACTGTTGGATCGTTGGTCAGGCCAAATGTCATAACCAAGAACTCATAATGGATGTACCAACATCTGAAAGTCGTCTTTTTCACATCCTCATCTCACACTCTGAGCTGGTGATAGCCTGATCTAAGGTCTATCTTCGAGAGCCACCCTACTCCCTTCAGTTAATCAAAGAGTTCGCCAATCCTTGGGAGTGGGTACTTGTTCTCACGGTCACATGGTTTATGCACTGATAGTCAACACAATTCCTCAAGATTCCATCTAACTTGTTTGTGAAAAAATAAGGGTTGCCCAATGTGAAACACTGGGCTGAATGGATCCTTTCCCCTGTAAGTCTTCCAGTTATACCTACAGCTCCTGAACTCCACTAAATCGGTCAAATACGTTGGTGTAGATATATGTGTTGTCCGGAGGTACATGTCAATGTAAAATTCCACCTTTTAGGGGGAGGTAGACAAAGAACCTCATCAATGAAGAAATCCGCGTACTAGTCCACCACTATATGATAACTTGGACTCTCCACATCAACCTCTCTAGGAGTAAGGCTAGCCAAATGATGAGTGATCAGCAGCACCCTTCTCTAGGTAAGTCCATCATGTGCAGCAAAGTCTCACTTTTTGCCGGTGATGGTATACCAGGTCCCATCTATGCATACACATGGCACCTTGTCCCTAATACAGTCTATTAGAGAATGTACTATAAATAACCAGTCCACACTCAAGATGACGTCGTAAGTCCTCAACGCCGCTACTAGAAGATCCGAGTTGAATCTCTCACCTCCTAGAATAAACTCACACTTCTGAAAATAGTGTGTAATCATCGAATCCTCTCTCGTAAGAGTGTATAGCTGTAAGGATCGATCCAACAGATCCGTTGGAATCTCCGAGCTCTAAATAAGGGAAGTGGAAAAAAAATAATGACATGCACCAGTGTTTATAAGTACTGGAGCTGAGGTGGAATAGACACATATCTTACCACGTATCATCTTCGAAGTTCCGTGATTGTAGGACTCAGCTGCCTGCATCTGAGCACTCCCTCTTCCTCCTGATCCATGTGGTCGGGGTGGACCTCTAGGTGTTGGTGATGGTAACTTCTTGATTGATCGCCCACCCCAAACTACATGACCAGCTACTCTACCATGTCCGTATGCTCCATGTGGAAATCCTTGGTCGAACCTCTGACTCTGCCTGGGCTGTCCCTCGACCATCTGCTGATCATCCATGGGATGGACAGTCATGAGACATTTTCCCCTACCTGTTGCATAAGTAACACCTCCCACTCCATGTATGACTGGCTCCACCACATGTGCTCCACACAGCCGATGATGAATCATGCGGTCATCCATCTGTAGGTCTAGTCCTCTTGGACCTATGTGACATCCGTCAGCTTCCAGCTACAGGAGACTCTTCTATTTGACTTCTGGTGCTGGGTCTCACTACTGTTAATTTCTCATAAAGGAAAATCTCCACTAATAGGGCTCTCTGTAACACCCTCACCTACATCGAGATGCTAAGAGTGAGATCATTGAAGCCAGGATCTCCCGCTTGATCCCATGCTCAAAGGTCTGGTACCAAATGTATGGGTACCACACCATACCTGGGGATTAGAGTGAGAGGTCAGTGAACCTCACTGAGTACTGAGCTACAATCCTACTTCCCTACTATAGATGAAGCGTCTCTGGTATGCGCACTGCATGAAGAGTCTCTAGGAAAAAAATTGCTGGAAACAGGCTCTCGAAGTCTACCCAGAGAAGAGTCATCTCATCATGAACATGGAGCATCAAGCTCCACTATCTTCCTACTGATACCTATAGAATGCGGGTGGAAAGGATCACCCTAAGATCAGCTGGTGACTCTACTAGTCAGAAGACTCTCATTACAGTCTCCAAACAATCCTCAACTGTATGTGGGTCCGTCACTCGCCTGATCCTAGGTGGCCTATTACACTAGAACTCATACAACACGCTCAATTGGCATGCACCATCTGCTGATGGGTTCAAAGGAATCAGTGGCTCAATGGGTAATGATAAAACTGGTGCCTCCACTGGTGCTTCTACTAGAAAAGGGTCATGTACCGAGGCCTCATCACTCGGTGGGCTATCAGTGTGTACTACTCTCGGAACCCTAGCTGGCTGTCTTCATGGAAAAATATTGAAATGAAACAGTTGAACCAAAGTCAATAGCTTATACCTAGTGACCTGACTCAAAAGATCACAAAGAATTTTTTTTGAAAACACACACATAATCATTGTTTTCGTGCAATGAGTTGGAAATCAGATGTTTGGGTGCTAGTGTATGCATACGTTTTCCACCGCACCAAAAATGGATTCCCTAAATATATAACCACACTCACTAAACATAACAATATTTCGGTTAAAAAGAAATACTAGAGTCCTATGTTATATGGTAGAACTGACTCCTTTGATACCAATTTGCCCCGACACGTCCCCCGGGGCCCGTTCCATGACTACCCCAAGCCCGCCTTCAGTAGGACAGGGGATGGTGAATAGTACTAAAGGCGTATTCCCTAAAAACTCGAAAGGCATGACTTTATAACCTATATAACACATAACCAAGCACACAAAAAGACATGAACTCAAGTAAACTTCATAGTAAATAGAGTGTGTACATTATGTAAAAGGGGCCATAATACAAGCCCAACTAAAAAGTACAAGGAAAAATGGAATGTATCAGATGGTTGAAAGGTGAAAATCAGATCATGGGTAGTCCACCATGATTCATACCTGAATAGTTGGTATAGCTCACGAATGACCGTCTCTGTGGTTCGCTTAGTCTAACGTCCACCTCCGAGCTACCTCCAGTCCTGGTACCCTTATCGTTGGTCATCATTTTCTTTCATCTTCATCCAAAAAAACAAGGTGCGGGCTTAGACCATGCTGGGGTGAGTATAATGATACTCAGTATAGACCCCGAGACCCTAAAGGTCTCACAAAATCCCCCATGGATAAACCACAATGTTTGAAAACAAAAGATAACCCTACTTAGGTATATGCCCACATATATACCTAATTTATAATGTAATCCATCAAAATCATGAGGAAACCCTGAGGTACTGACTCTGATCACACCAGTTATAACTTAGGTATGGTAATATAGATGATTAGTTATAATAACTGCATCATCTTACCCTATTAAGAGGCTCTGCTACTGACCAAAAATAAATATATAGGAGCTGACCCACATAGGATCGCTAGGAGATGACCCACACGGGATCTCTAGGAGATGAACCACACATGATCGCTAGGATCTGATCCATATAAGATCTCTAGAAGATGACCCACATAGGATCACTGGTAGCTGACCCACACAGGATCGCTAGGAGTGAACCCACATATGATCGTAAGGAGCGAAGACACACAAGATCACTAGGAGCGGACCCACACAGGATCTCTAGGAGCTGACCCACACATGATTTCTAGGAGATGACCCACATAGGCTCTCTAGGAGCTGACCCACATAGGATCGCTAGGAGCTGACAAATAGAGGATCGTTAGTCATTATTCTCATAACAATCACCTATTGGTTTCTTGAACTAGGGTTTCTTGTCTATGGGAGGGTCCTCTCCCCAATCCACTGTTTGATACTGCAACTACCATGATATCCCACGAAAAAGTATCTCAATGGTTTACCATGTTATAAGGGTCTTAATGCTACATATAGTTCCAATCAGATGCCTGATCTGTGACTTATTAGCCTTTTAGTCCCAGGGGCCCGGTTGGATTCGTGATCGATCCAACCTGACCGTAGACCATCACAATAGAAATCTCTCATGGTATATACTCAAAGGAAAAATCTCACTCCAATATTTCCAGAAGTTCTGACGGTTTTTCAAACGGGCGTATGGTGCCAAAGTTATGGACAAAGGGTAAAAATGGGTCTGGGTCCCGTCCGACCGGTCGGCCAACCCGGACCGACCCGGTCTAGGCCAACCTAGCCCGCTGGACGGCACAACCCATGCAGGGCAGTTCAGCAGGTTGTGATGGCCGCGAGGGGTCGTAGGGGCCACGGGGTGGCTTAGCCATGGAGGGTGCCATGAGGGCGGCTCAGCCGCGAGGGGGGTCGCAAGTCCTAAGGGAGGCTCGACTGTGGGTGGAGGCTCGGTTGCGGGGCGGTTCGACCATAGACGGTGGTCAGCTATGGGGTGATGGCTTGACCACAGGGTGGTTCCGCCGAAAACGGGGGTTCGGTCGTTGGGTTCCAGCTCAGACGCGAGGTGGTTCGTCCACGGAGAGGCGGCCCAACAGAGTGGCGGTTCAGCCACATATAGAACAGAGGCCATGGGTTGCAGTGCCGCGGTGTGTGGTGGTCGCGGGGCAGCATCGTCACCTTCGTCATAGAAGGTGGTAGTGTCGGCCGCCATTCTCATTCCCCCATTTTGGCCAGTCTCTGACCTCCTCCATTGTGAAGATCATAAAAAATCATCACATGATTTTTAGAGGGAACGAGCCATGTTTTTTTTGCTCGTCCCCTCTGCGTTAGGCAGTAGCATTCGGCTCAAAGAAGATGATTTAGTGTGTGAGGGAACATAACATTGATCAAATTTAAACACACCCCTACAATCCCATGGAAATTATAATTCCCATCCCCTATAAAAAGAAACTATCTTCTCTTTGTTTATAAGGGAGGAACATGGGAAAATAATCATACACAATTAAAATCATTACCTCTTTTGATCTTTCGATTGAGGTCGCGTGGTAGGAGACGATGTCGTTGGGGATAGACGGACGTCAGTGATGTCAGCATTCCCTCGATCGTCAGTTCGTTGACATTGAAAACATCCCTCATCAACTATTGTCCCAAGGAAGAAGTCGAAGTCAATGTTGGATTTTTTCATTGGCGTTCATCGTTGGAGAGTTTTCTCCCAATTCTATAAGTTTCTCCCTTTTTCCAAGATTTTCCCCCAACACCACCAAAATGAGGAATGTCCAACTTAATAGATTATGTTGGGATAATTTCAAATTGGTTTAATTAATTAATTGATGGGTTGGATTAATTAATTAAAGGGGAGAGTTGGCATAATTAAGTGGAAGAGCTCAAGGGGTTATCTCCCAGTAAGAGGGATGTTCAAGAGGTTTAGGGGGTTTTAATCCTTGGGTGGTCCCCACCACCATAACCTCTCATGGGAGGTTAGGGTCAGCGGTCCCCACATCCATAATCTCTAATGGGAGGTTTTTGTTCAAGTGGTCCTCAGCTGTAAAATATCCTCATCTAAGGTTTCAAAATAAAACAAAAATAAAATGTTACACTATTTCATATTTCTTTTATTCTTTCACAAAAAACCCTAATTTAATATTTCACTCTCGACCTACTGGGGTCGAGATGAAGGTCTCCTTAAGCGAATATCAGTGATGTGTTTTCAACAGTGCCCTCAGATTTCAATTCCGAGCCCCGGTTCAAAAGTTAGAAAAATCCTCATGTACGTTTACTGAATGTACCTGATGAAAAGTTAAAAAATTCCTTCCGGGCACTCCGGGCCTCAGAATCATGCGTCATCAATTTTCAAGGACTCGTAAAATTCCTATATATTAAAAAAAATTACATGGAAATTTTTCATCTTTATAGGCATGTCATTAGAGTTCTAACTAGGGTTTTTTTCATATAAGATTCCAAGGGTGGAATAAACCTTTTCATTGATACCAAATATAACATTCCATTCTTAACATGCATATAAATACAAAACATTTTAAGGAATTCATAAAACACTAAACAAACAGATTCCCACATAATTTATTAGATTAGTTCCATTAGAAACATGGAAATGTAAAAATTAGTAAATGAGTGAGCTACATTATCACCCACTTAGTTCTCCAAGACAATGACCCCTCTTAGAAATATTATACATAAAATATAACTTCATAAACTGGTAGAGAAACATAAAAATGTGTGACATAATATTATTAGTAAGGGTAAATAAGGGAGACATGTAAGCATAGACTTGTGTATAAGGGTATGAGAATGTGATCATAACATTATAATATCATACACATTCTCAAATATTATAAACATGAATCATGGAAAAATGGTTATCAGTTCATAATACATGAATCATAAATAAATAAATAGCATAATCCATGAAATCATAACACACTAATATAACATGGAATTATGGAATTGAAAAAAAATGTTTACCTATAAGTCATGATGCATTACATGAACCTATGAAGGAACATCATGAGGACTACACCAATTGGGTGGGACACACTATCATCCCTAGTCATTTTTATTCCCTTGTATGGTATCTGGTTTCTACATCTTTGAATTATAGATCAGGTTCCCAATATTCACATAGTGGATCATGATTCCCCATCTTCCCATAGGGGATTGGGTTTCCCAAAATTTCCACAGTGGATCAGGATTCCCTAACATCCCATAGTGGATCTGGTTTCCCATATTTAATTGTAGATAAAACCCATTATTTTCTCAATATATATAAATATTTACCCAATGAATTTGAGGGACATATAGCTCTCACCAATTTGATTATGGAATCATACAAACATGTTACAAAAAACCATAAATAGTAATATCATTATACATGAAAATAAGTGTGTTTCATAAACATGTAATCATTACATAACCTATTGAAAATGGTAGGTTTCATAATAATTTTTTCCAAGCATGACCTGTGAAAATAAGTGGGTTCTCTTAGAATATAACCCATGAAAGAGAAAAAATTTTCATAAAAATTAAAATAAGAAAAAATAAATCATTTATAGAATGAATATTAATGAAAAAATTTGATTATATACCCATAAAATGCATGAGTAACACCAACAAATGTCATCAGAGATGATTTTTTTTAAATATCATTAAAAATCATTTTTGTGGAAAATATCATTTCATATTGAAAATTGAATAAATTCATTTAAAAATATTTTACCCTAAAATGATCCTGTATATTTATAAATAAATATTTTAAAAACAATTAGAAACTAATTTCCCTTGAAACATATAAATGTATTTTTGAAAACATTTTGAATTTTATTTTAGTGAAAATATATTAAAATGTATATATAAAATATGAATGATTTATTGAAAATCATTTCATTTGAAAGAATTGATATATTATTAACATTCATGATGGGTTATTGAAAACCATTTCAAAAAAAATACATAGAAATATTATAAAAAAATATTTAAATCACTGATATCCTTTTCTGGCAAAAAAACCTAGTAAAATAATATAAAGTAAGGTTTGAACATCATTTATAACACTATTTAAACTTAAAAAAATTTGGAAAATAATTAATTTTAAACCACATTAAATTATAAAAAAGTCCCCAATATTAGGAAACTGATTTCAGTATAAATAACCTTGTAAAAATATAAAGGAATATTCATTTAAACAATTTTCATGATGATAGGTGAGTCCTACATTAAAAATAATCCCTTTAACTTAAATATTTTAGAGAATTTCCTTAAACTATAAAATACAAGAATGATCCTTTTAAAAAAATTAAGAATGATAAAAATTGCTAAAAATATCATTTAAACATCATAGGATAATAATAAAATAGTTATGAATTTTTTTTGAGGAAACACAATTTTGAAACAAAATCTGAGGAAAAGAAAAAAAATAAAATAACAGTTTTCATAAAAAAATTAATTATATTAACTAAAAAAATTGATGGAAATGGAACTAATATATGAATACCTCCAAATATATATAGGTGAATAAAATTCATTTGTTCTCTTGATATATGGTCATTCAATTTCATCAATGGAATCAGAATCAAAAAAAATCTCGATAAGCAATGACATTGTTTCAACAGACTCTTACTACGTGGTCACACTAAATTATAACCCACATGTAAGAAAATGAAATTAAATTAAGCATAAAATATATTTAATATTATTAGGATTATGATATAACATTTCAAATTTCAGTATGAAAACCATGTAAAATAATATATGGGGGATAACATGGAATGTGTCAGAAAGAAGTAAAGTTTTGAAACATTACATTACATATTCGGAATATTTTTAAATTTAAAACCCATGAAATAATGATAAATAAGTTATGAAATTACAAATGAATTTAATTATAATATCATATAATACATCCATGGGTATAAAACACATCACATATAAGAAATAATTTGCGAACATGGCATGTGTCTTATAGAAAATAAAATTGAGATGAGAAAAACCATAACATAAGTATTGACTCTAAAAGTACTCATTAAAAAGTCATATATAAAAACTATAATTTGTTTATAAATCAACCACAAAAACAAATTAGTATATATAATTTCATATATGACTTTATATTACCCTCTAATTAATACTTCAATGTTGTAGTTGTATTTCCAGTAATATCCTCTTTTTTCACATCTGTCTTAATTTGATATATTTTTGGTCCACGTACATAAATAATTATTTAAATATATAAATTATTCTATAAATATAATTCTTATTCCGAATATATTGATATATAATAATCAATTATCGATATCAACATTAAATTCAATACATCTTTTATGGAGATGGTATGTTGTACATACACAAAGACGATGTTATTGTTTAATTATCGCACTGAAAGAATAAAATTAAATGAAATATATTCATATATATAATAATTAATGTGTAATTATTATTTAATTTATATATTCATTTTACTTAATCCATATATAATACATTCTATGTAGACTGTGAATGAATCATACCCTTTTGTGGAGGCAGTAGTCAACCCTTCCCTAAATCAAATTATCATATTTACAAATACGAGAAGGCATGATGGAATCTGTTAAATTATATTTATAGAAACATAATCACCTCCAAATATATTATATATCATTTAAAAATATATTTTATATTTTAATTCCGGACCATGAGAATTGTTAATTGAAAAAGAAGATAATATTTTTTCGTGAGGCGATAGTTCACCATACACAATAACGGTAAGTTCGTTACCCATTAGATGTAATTATGTGTAACTGTAAGTGAAACCATTTTAATTAAATAATATAATTATATTTATTAAACTTATATTCTTATATAATTATGTAATAATAATAGTTTTGGGGTGTCTAATGAAAATAAAACAAAGTATTTTGAGGAAGGATGTTACCTCTTCTTTGGGTAACTCCTTTTTATCTGCACTAAAATGATTCCTTGAATGGATTTATGATCAAAGGGGGGTTTATGGGATAAAGATATGGATCTTTGGAGGATATTTATTCATTTTGTGGCTGATTCAAAGGATTTGAGAGGTGTTTATAAGTGATAGGGGTGCGTGCCTTTTTATAATGGATGAGAAGTGGCCTTCTTGTAATATTTTGAAAATGGAATTCCACAAACGTTTTACCTTTGAAAAGTGGATCCAAAAATAAAAATTATTTGATAAAAGGGAGTTTAATGTCTAAATATTTCCAAAAATTGCCTTTTTACAAGTTTCTAGGACATTTTAATCCTTATTTGTATGATTTAGTCTCATCTTAAACTAATTTTTCTATTAATCATTGTAAGTAATATTTATCACTCAAACTTATTTTTTTGGAAAAAAATATTTTTAACTAATTAAATATTATAAATAATACTGATACCAAATTTCAAATTTATTTTTACAAATTAAAGTCACAAAATTTAAATAAATTAATTTAAATTTAATCACACATATCAGAAGACCTACCATTTTTTTAATTTAAAAATGTTCAAAAATAATTTATGTTTTTTATCGTATTTAAAATTAAAATTTATTATAATGCATAAATTGGATTGATTGATGTATTAAATAAGTAAGTTTACATTAAAAAAAATTATCCTTATCAATAAATTAGTAAAAATGGAGATTTGATTCAAAATTCAGAAATATTAATTATTCATTAAAATATAAGACGTTTTATAAAAAATCAAATAATCAACATTGTCTAATTTTTATGTTCATGTCCAAAAAATAATGGTAATTTCTTCAAATATAATTAATAAAATTTTAAAAATCATATTTTAAATGGTTTTTCCACTAAAGTCGGTAAAATTATATTTTAGATTAATAATTTTTTTATATGTAAAATTAGGTTTATTTTTATCGTATTCCTATTAATATATTGGAAGAGTATCAAAAATATTTATTGAATATATATTATAAATATTTTTTTTTAAAATATTAATCAAAAGTGGCATATTTAATTTCTTGAGGTAATGTTTTGTTTTTTACATAGAAAAATAGTTTTCTTAGAAATGTAATTTCTTTATTTTCAAATAGTTCATACATTCACTTCTTGAAATTGATAACCAAAGGATTTATTTTATATAGATGTTTAAATAATATTTTCACGGTTTATTTAATCTTATTTTTAACTTTAATTCCAGTTTCTAGGAGGTAGCTGTAATAATATTTCAATAATCATGTTAATAGTATATTGTAGTTTGGTAAAAACTCAGTCTTGAGTGTAACATAAGCTATCCACGGGACTCGATATTATGTGTAATATATGAAAAACATAATTTTGTGCATAACTCAAGATAATATATGTTCTACATGTGGTACACTCAATCCAAACATAGTGCTCATATATATAAATAATCTATATTTAGTGTTGTGTGAAATTGAAAATACCAAAATGATTAAATTAATTTGAAAAAAAAAATTCACAAAATTTTTGGGTGTTACCAAAAAAGTAAAAACAATATACCAAGGTAAAATCCACAAGTGTTAAAATAGTAAAATAAATGCGTAAATTGCTTATAATGTTAAAAACATGTTTTTAATTGGGTGGATCAATTTTGTCTCAAAATAAATATATATCATATACACTACATCCATTTTTTATTTTTATTCAAATGTGAAACATGTTCAATCTTGATATTAATAACAAATATTCCCAAATTTCCATTCATACAACCTAAAAGGGGCCTCTCACCACCCCTTCAGTATAACCCTAAATTTTTTGTTTCTCTTGAAACTATATATATTTTCCTACACATGAGCCTCAGCCTAGTTCGGCAGGTATCCTTAAGTGCATCCTAGAGACCCACGTTCGAAACTAGGTGGAGGGATATTTTCGAGTTATCGTAGATGTACTGTAGCAAGAACTATAGCATGCATTGTAGTAGAGATGTACATTGTAGTAGGTACTGTAGTAGGTACAATAGTAGTTACTCTAGCATGTAATGTTTTCTATTGTAGCAGTTGTAACTATTCGCCATGGGCCACTGGTTTGGGATTAGAGTCCTTAGGACCTTTCGTCCACCTAGGCTTTTGGGTCATAAGGGCTTTAAGGCCACCATTAAGGTCTTTAGTCCACCTCAAGTCATTCGAGCCGCATGAATTTTCCCTGGATAGACTCTACAAAAAAGGATCATCCCTACTAGAGGATTTAGAGGAGGTGCACTCACCAGTGCAGAACCAATGGATTTATAAGAATGAGATGGCATGCCTATGCCATCGGGACCAGGCTGTGCTTGCACATGATGCTTATCTAGACATCCACGTTATGTTTTGGAGATACCATCATGTTGGAGTTATTGGGGAGGGGTAGTTCCTTGTAGTTATAGTCTACTTTAATTACATAAGTCCTTCGGGTCATATATTGTATCTTTAGCCTATGGGCCATGTAATCACTAAACATATGGGCCTTGTAATGGTTCCATGCATCCCTTGAAAGGGGGGTTATCAAAATCAACAAAAATTACATCCTTCGAGCAATTTAGGATATAAATTTTCTTTGCATGGTAATTTTCTTTCACATTATTTAGCTTATGGTTACCTGATCCTTCCTTATATCCTCCATTTACAATGCGTCCTCCTAAGAAAAACTCATGTTCCTAATGTTAGTATTAATACTTCCCTATTTGATTTATTTTATATATTATATTTCCAAAAAATATTAATTTTTTATTATAGTATTATTAAATAATTATTTTATTTATAATGAATTGTGTTATGCTAAGGTAAAAACATTAACTACTCCCCCCCCCCTTCAATTAAAACAACACCATTCATGTGTTTATATGGACTACCATCTCCATAAAGAGAAATCTTCCATTTTCAACAACAACCTATCTAAGATGGTTATATGGATGTATTTAATGGTTAAATATTAAATATATAATATAATTACTTTTATTAATAGAAAAATTATATTCCATGTTATAAATATCTTATTTACAATAAATTTAACTGTTAACCACGTGTACATACGGACGACTTCCTCTACAATGTGACATATTTCATTTCTCACATAAATTATTTATACTTTATTGAAATCACATATTATTTTATTATCTAAATTGATAATAGTAATATATTATAACTTTTGTTTTGGAATAATGATATTAAATCAAATTTACTACATAATTATTCATTAATTAGGATATGTTCATGTTTACGTTAGTATAACCTCCTACATGAGAAATGAATTAATATATTACCTTGTGTGAATATGAAAACATTATTATATATAATATGATATATATTTTTAATGAATTATTTTATTTTCATTCCTGTAAAATAATTATTATACTCATTAATAAAGATTCAAACATCTATTCGTTAAAAGTAACTAAGAAACATCATTGATTTCAAATTTCATTTTTACTAAAAACTACCATATAATGAAATTATTATATTATACGTAATTATAAACCATTATTTCTAGAACATTATATAATAAAAGAATTATTATATTCAAAAAATAATTATGTGTAACACCATTATTATGAAACAAGTTCAAAATGATTGATATTACTCGCACCAAATATTAAAAATATATAATAAATAAAAATTATAAATGTAGGAAATAATTATAAATAATGTTTATAAATTGTTATATATATAATAATATGATTTCATATGTGGCCTATATAGTTATTTTTGTGATAAAAAAGTTTCAATTTGTTTAGTGGAAACTTAGAATAAAGGTAAGGGTTATATTACTAAGATTTTAATTAGTAGAGTCATGTTTGATATTTCAAAAAAGAAATTCTTTTATATGGTTTATTAAATTATCTATATACTTAAATTATAATCAATATGTTTAATTTCATGTTATTTTAATTTCTACTTCACGGTAACCCTAATATTTTCTTTTGATTACTAATTGTAATAGCTCTAAGGTTTTTTACTTTAATCTCAATTTAATATTTTGAATAGTTTTTAGATATAATCCATATAATTAATTTTTATATTAATATTTTCAATATCCTATATGTTTCTCGTCTAAAATTTATTAATGTGTTATGAAATTTCTAATTACCATTTCATTTTTCCATTGTATCATTATTTACCGATGATAAAGAAAATGACATTACCTATTATTTTATGTCCTGAATCCACCTTGTATATGGTCATTTTCATTGTATGCTATAAATAATTTCTTTATCTATATCACAATAAATAATAAATTACATTTTTTAATAATTTTACTTTCAATAAAATGTATTAATGATACTTTTAAGATTTTCAATATATGTAATTTTCATAAAGTTATGAAAAGAATCACCTTTCATCGTTTTTCATGTGAACACTTCTTTCATTTATTTTATTTGTTTCCATTAAAACTTATCTATAAAACATTTTGGTTTCAAAATGAAATTATAATCCTACCTTTTTTATAAAATATTTCTCTTTTCTAAATAAACAATTTTTAATGTGTTAATGATATTCCATACATCCATAGTTCTTTTTCTAATTCTCTTAAAAATTATTTTTCATCAATTAAATCATCTTTTGAAATATTTTATACATGATAAAGGATATATTTCAATGATATAATATATCATATTACATTGGATGGATTAAGAAATTTTCTTCTCTATCATAGGAGTGATCTATCAAAAACAATTCTTGAATAACCATTCACTTCAAAAAGAATTATATTTTCTTCTAATAACATTCCTTATTCAATACCCTATTTTCAATTTCTTTTATTGTATATGGTTTAAATAGATTTTATATATCAATTTACTAGTGATGTTATTTATTAAAACATAAATCCTTTATATATATTATGTAGATACAATATACATAATTGAATTGTATCTATATAGAATATATTTATTATCATTGGAACCCTGTTTATATTTCATGGGTTTAACTTCATTGTTCATGAAATGTTTATTGTTCTTCATATATTATTCATTTTTATAGGTATGTGAAACCCATATTTTTGTAATGGGTTCTTTATGAAAATATTGTTACTAATTTTATATGGGATACATGTGAATGGAAATTGAATACTATGGTTATATAATTCCCATTAATACATTTTTTATTATTTTATATATAAGGATATATTGATATTTGAAAAGACATTTATTTATCCACAATACAAATTTTTGGAATACATGGATTTTATTCACAATAAAATATGATGATCATACTTGAATTTTTTTACAATGTGTTCTAGGACCTATATTTGTGAAATAATTCTCTAAGAAGTCCATGTTTTTATGATATGTTGAATTTTATTGATGTATTAATATTTTTATTCAATTCCATATGCCTTGAATTTTGTTCTATTATTATTTGTACTATCTTATGTATTATTGTTATAAGTATATGATCATTATATTCCAAATTATGCTCATTTATTATTATCAGTTATATTGAACCTTACTGAGAAAATGATCGTATCCCTTTTATATTATTACATTTTCCAATGTTATGATGAAAATTAATACTTATGTTTTTTCTAAAAGAGTATCATGCATAGTGAAATTTTTGGAGATATTAAATAATTTTTATGGATTGAGTGATTACTTATATCATGGAAGAAAATTACATTATTGGAAAATTACATGGATTATATTTTATTTGGATTAAAATAATAAATAATCTTAGATGAACATGGGGATTTATTTTAATGAAATTTTTTCCTTATATCATGTAATTTTGAGTCTAACATGTCCACGGATCCATCGGATGTCATATTTCATGAGAATATATGTTCAAGATAATTAATCAACACGGGAAAAAAATTAATTAATATATATCTTACTCAAACAAAGATACAATATAATTAAATTTTTAAGAGCCACATGGAGTGTTCTCAATTAATATATATGTATGAACCAGTGATGTGAATATAACATGTGATACACTATTATGTTTTCTTCCTGATGATTTTTCTCCCCAAAATATATGTTCATCCTTATTCTAATTATATTATATATATATATATGAATATCATTGAATATATAATGGTTTGTCCCAAGATGTTCATGTAATATTGATCATCCTATGTATATATTATGAAAGGAGAATTCTGATGACTGCCACTTAGTTATCATTTTCAAATATGTGTTTGATGGAAAGGAAATAATATTTTATATTTTACAGGTACACAACATGATATTCATTTATATGTTTAAATATTTTTAGTTTCAATCCATGTTTTATTATAGAATTGTTTTTATTTCTTATGATACCAAAAAGAAGTGATATTCAATCATTAAAAGTCAGTAATATTATAATGGGAATTACCAAGACTATGATATTTATTATATAACAAAAACACTAAAGCTATATTTCAGAATTATACATACTATTTAATTTTTAATATCATACCGCAATGCATAACATTTACTTAATATAAATTTTTTATAGTTATAAAAAATATCATATTCTTTCTCATATATGATGATTATCATGGGATATAATTAAATAATGTGGAATTTGGTCTGCTAATTTTTTATCTTATATATCACAATTATGATTTATTATTTTAAATATAAATTAATAAAAAATTCACAAATGATCATCAACTTATAAATATATAGCCTTAAAAATATTAAAAATTAAGCTTTTTATTTCATTAATTATCAGCACATCAGTAACAAATTTTATTTAACTAAATTGGATATGCATCACTATATTCATCACCAACTCCATTTATTTTTATTATCATGAATTATTGTGTTAGTTATTAAATAATTCATATATTTAAAATATTTTGGTTTTGTGTTATTTAATAAATAATATTTAAATAAATTTATTTAAAACTTATTAACGGTTCATTATACAGTCCTGACGAATTAAAATGTGATACATCAATTCCTAGTATATTATTATTTTATTGATGAAGATAAATTGTACCAACATAAATTATATTCTTTTTTATGAATATATTACCATTAAATTTTTATATATTATAAAATTTTATATTATAAATAATAATTGAATCAAAATTCAAAAACCATTATGCAAATTTTCGAATAAATATTTCTCAATGATGAAACCTAATAGTAAATTCATAATATAAAAAAAATTAATCTAAATGATTAATATTGTATAGATTAAAAAATAACATAATATAATATTGAAATTATAAGTAATATTTATTATAAATGGATTTAGAATCATTTTTTAGCTTATGTGAGGACATGTGTTATTTTTTATAAGAAATTTGAGAGAACAATTGATTTTTTTTATTTCATAAGCTTTTATTGAGTAAAATGGTAATTTTCCCCATGATGATGATATCATATATATTTTTTTACCACTCTATTGGTTCTTGAATAAAGTGTTTACCCATCAAAATGAGTATGGTTGAATTCTGAGATATACTAATTTTATCCGAATAAATAACAAATATTATTTCATTTGTTAAATATTAATTTATTCAAAAATTATTGCTTGGTTATATATTTTGAATATAGTTTTTCATTGAGATTTTATTTACTCTTTTGATTCCATAAGGGTGTGTTTTTTCCTAAGAGATCCATAAAATCGGGTTGGGCACCAGAGACATCCCAAACCCCTTATTCTTTTCTTTTTATCCCCTTTCTTTCTCATTTTTATTTTATTTTCTATCTCGTTACATTCATATATACTCACACTATAGGATTACATCATCATGAAATGGAGATATAATAATATATTATGAGATAGAATGAGTAATAGGGAATGATATGCACTACCTAAGTTATCGAGAGGATCTGGATTTTCGTAAAAGAGCCATGGATCATGAAAATTGAAAAATCATAAACAATTTCTGCTCAATGGTATGTTGTTTTTTATTTTTCAATAAATAATTATATATTTATCATTTCAAGGTTCTAATTTATTTTTATGGCCTCATAGGTCCCGTTTTGGATCTATATATAACTTTTGAGAGGAACGAGGTTTTTAGGGTGATTTAAGGGGTTTCCTGTTTGGAAATCTCGATCACATGTCATGTAGTTTAGAATCACAAACCATGTTCTATACATGTTCATGTAAGATGAAATTTTGTATGTAAATGTCATGTATGGGTTATAGATATCATATACTAGGACATGGCCATGTAGGTCAGTACCTGTCCAGAGAACCCTAGTAGGGCCAAATGGCCAAGTAGAGTACTTGACCAAAACATGTATGGGTTTCATGCGGTGTAGATGTACATGACAATGTTATGTATATGGAAATTCTATATGGGGAACATGGAAAAGTTCCTATTATTGGGGAAACACCACATAAAAGACATTCATTTCCTATTCATACTATTTTACATGCCAATTCTTGATGTAGTACACACCCTGGTGGGGATTTGTGAGTACACATTGTGTACTAGTCCATGTACTTTTCCCATGCAACCCATTGAGGGTTTTCTATATATTTACACACTAAAGTCAGAATTGGATTTCAGTAGTACATTTTGAGACTCCTTTCAAAAAAATTATTATACTAAAACCCTTGAGTTGATTTGAGGATTCCTAGGAGGAATTTTTGGATTTTTCCCAAAAGAAGAGGTTCCTCAGCCAGTAATATAATCCAGTTGTACCCTAAGAGTGAGACCTTGATCTACGATGTCCCATGAGACACATATAATAATAAATTCTTTTATTTATTTCCTCTTGAGGACATCTCCCTTGTCAAATTTTCCCTTTTAGACTAGAAGGCTGTGAGGTTAGTTGTTGCTAAGGATCCCTTATAAGATACCTCAATTAACATTATTATATAGAGGATATTGTGTATGATTCTATTATTTAATTATTTTTATAGAGGGTTGCATGATGGATTCCTTCACAAATATGATAACCATGTGAATCCCTTGTAGGATCCCTTTACCTGTTTACTCTTCTTTAGGGTAATGTGTATCATGTGTCTTTATAAGTATCCATCTATTTACATGCCATTAATTATCTCATTTAGGATTCCCCTTTATTCCTTCACTACTGAATATCACTAGAAAGATGCCTATATTGTGTTTTGACTTTAGAGATCTGTTGGGCTCCCCATCGTTTCACCAACCCTAAGATAATGTGTTCATGGTTTCAAAAGAGATGGTGGTGGGTGGGACCATTTAATCAATTTTGAAAAATTAATACCACATGTCTATTGATGTGGTGATGAGTTAGGAATTCCTCCACCCTCACTTGTTTTTTATGGATTTAATTGTTTACTATTGATGCAATGATGATTATAATTGGTGATTTAAGGGTTTTGGATGATGATCCAGATGTGATGCGACATTTATCATTGGAAATCCCTAACATATTTTTTGGGATCCATCTTATTCATATGTCAGGATATATTCATTTATTTCATAGGATTCATCGTTGATCATTGTTAATGTCATTATCTTTTTTGGATTCCAAAATTTATTCCTAGGATCTAGCTATTCTTCCCTCTTGTTAAGGATTCATAGAATTATAACCTATAATCTATCATCTCAATCCCCATTATTTTATTTATTTTAATAACCAAATGTGTATCCTAGATACCATATTTTCTGTTATATATGATTTCATGTTCTTTACATAACTTTTTATGATGTTGAGGATGAATTTTCTCTCCTTGACATGTTTTATAATCAAGATGATCCCTCTATCCAAAACATGTTGTTTAAATGGTACGATTACTCGCTCTACGATTTGAGAATTGAATTAATATGATTAAGATATATGGGAATGGAATCCATTCTAATTATACTCATGGGTGATTATGATCTCCCAAGTTATGGAGATGATTTACCTCTCCCTAAACATTTACTTGATCACTGTTGGCAATATAGAACACCTCACTATTGTTGTGAAAATTAAGAATTGATTATTATTCCCTCTCAAGAAATGGGGATGATTATTCTCTCCATGTTCGATAACATATAAACTAAGGGTTAAACACTTATGGTTCATCTATGTTTGGATTTTGTGACCTCCTACATACTATGACCTAGGTCTTAGCCATCAGACTTGATTTACGTGGATTGAATGACATGGAATCCATCTTAGTGACCATTATATGATTATGAATAGGATTAAGGATTCAATAATTTTAACTATTTTAGGTGAGTATAGGTGAACTTAGTGTTAGGACATGTATCCCCATGTGGTGAAGTATTTTTCTCATAGTCTTTTTCAATTCTTTCCATGCAAGGAATTTTATATTAGGAATACGGATCTAGATATAAACTTAATTATACTTGGATTGAGTGCTATAATATCTAGTTCAATACCCTCTTCATAGGATGTCTATATGAATAGGAATGTGAACCAAAGGATTTACAATAATTAATAAATGTTATTTTTCACATTACTCAGACACACAAACACACTCAAATACATATATATATATATGATGGTGCATTTCCTAGTTAACCGAGGTCATAGATGTAACAGCCCAAGATTTTATGAAAAATATTCCTTTTAATTTCACTAATGTCTTGTGTTGTATGCTACACCAAAAGGAGCTTTCACAACACGCATCCTTGACTTGCCTTTCATTACATGCAATCGTGACCTTCCTCAATAGCGTGTGTAGTAAGCAATACTGAGTTTCACTAAACAATGATATGCTATTAAAATATTATTATAACTAGCCGTTATGAATAGTAATAACCACCTTTTAAAATTTTAGAAATTTTAGCTCTCAAAATGGACTTCATTTTTGGATTCAGAGTATCGAATTTAGCCTAAGGTGAAATTTTGGAACTTTTCGGATAACTTTCATATTCTAATGAATAGTGAAAATCACTAAATTTTAATTAAAAACAACTTTTTTAATCGAAATAATTAATAGTGATAAATTATTAATTTGAGTGGTTTTAAATTTTATTTAGAATATATTTTTACAATTCAATACAATGTTGGTCATTGGATGTAATTTCACATTTACACCAGACATAAACAAGTGTTAATCTTTTGATAGTTATTATCTCTTAAAAACACCCTATTTGTTGTGACAGCGGAAATTAATTATAAAATTAATTAATGCAACATATATGTTGGGAATTTATTAAAATAGAAATCATTTTTGAATTTGGAATATCTATTATAGCTTAGGGTGAAATTTTGGCATTTTTCTGAAAAACTTCAATTTTTGATGAATAGTGAAACTACTAAGTGGTAGTTAAAAAAAATAATTTTTTTCGTAAATCTTAATTTTACCACTTCTGTGAATGGAATTTAAAAAATCCGAGAGACACGGTTGATGTCAGTAAGTAAAATGTGGTTCAATGAGATGAAAATAATTTTTGGTGAATAGTAACTTTTTACTTTTATTTACCACGGTTAAAAGTAAATAGGGTAATTAAGGGTAAAAATGATATTAATATTACCCTAACACATGTCCTAATCCTATTGGACAAGTGTATCTCGACCAAAAACAACCTTAAGTGTAAAATATTATCATTTAGGCTCACTGGAATTAGATTAGGACATTTATTATTATTTAATTCATAGAAGAGTTAAAAGAGGTAAAATCAAAGTTTATTTACTAAAACATTTTTAATATAGGGTTATACAGAAGATAAATTAAACTATAAGTATTCATTAGAACTCTAAAAAGCTTTCCTACATGATGGTATTTTATTTGTAATTTTTATACTTTAAATAATTTAATTTATTTATGACACAACGATAATGCAGTAATTACCTTTTTAAGAAAATATTAACATAATTTATGTAATAAATGCCCAAATAAATGTAATTTGAGACTTTTTATGACTTAAACTAATTTTATTGGTTAATATGACATGTTATTGTTCATTTAAGTAACTTGGTTTGAACTTATCATTCTGTTAAAAATTTCATAAAAATCATGTACCAAATAGTGTCAAAATTGACATAAATTAGTTTTTAAAACAAATATTATATTATTAATTGTTATTTAATTCCTAAAAATCTAAGGTTCGGCCAAATGACTTAGATAAGAATAGATATTTTATTAATAAACAACTTGGGGTTCGTTTGGCTTGATATCTTAAGTTTATTAACCATATAGTGTAAGAAAACAAAAAGACACGGTAAAAGTTAAATTATTTAACTTAGAGATAAATCTAATTGATAAGGTTAAAATAATAACCTAAACTTGTCTAAATACTATTGGATGAGAGGATTTCTACCCATCCCCACTTTATCTTCGAAATAAGACCATTTGGAACCATTATAAACCGAATTTGACCTTAATATAAATTAATATTTTGAGATTTTCATAAGATGCCCCTCTCCTCCCTTATAAAAGGGCACCTCCTCCCTCTCTTCCTCACACAACTTTGAGCCATCAAGCTCGTCCAACCCCTTCCAAATTCTCCTCTCCACTTCCCTATCAACATCCTAGAGGTTCTGTTCTTCCTCAAAGACCAATTTTAGTTCCCTAAAAGAAGCTCTCAAAGAAGCACTTCAAAGAAGAGGTAATATCCATTACCGATCCTTTCCAATTTCTTTCTTCTTAAAATTCTTCTTCTTTAGTTGTTTCAATATGAAGTAATGACATAAGTATCATTCATATACTGATATGTTATTATAATTATTAAACAATCCTATTTAACCATCTATCCATCCTACGGAAAATGAAATCACCGCGCGTGCGTACGTACGGAATACTGTCTCCACGTCGTGGTGCAAGCTATTTTCCGCCACCACCTTAATAGGATGGGTATAATGGTGTAATGAGTAACTATATATGATTTTTATAAATTGATATTGATACTAAAATATTATACATACACTTCAACACAATTCCACGACCATGGGAACGATATCATCGCTCGTGCGTACGTACGGACTACCGTCTCCACGACGCGATGAGATTAATTCTCAATGATTAACCATTCATGAATGATTATAAAGTATATATAATAAGTACTAATGAAATATATGACATAATAATGATACTGGATTTATGTATATTTATATGTTTGTCATCTACTTAATTCCATTCAATTTAATAAGGAAACGAAAACAGCGTTCATGCGTACGTACGGACTACCGTCTCCATGAACGGTGTATTTCGTTCCATTTATCGATATATTATATATATATATATATATTCTGAATATATATTATATATAAATCATGTTTTACATTCTGGATATAAGTAATCATGATCCAAGTAATCATATTAATAATTACAAGTTAAAAAGACGAACGACAAATGAGACGATTTTACCCAAATCACTACTTTAACATGAATTTACAAAAGAACGGGTAATATAAAGTCATAAGTGGACCATATATGATATAATAACAATGATTATGATTCTGGAATAAGTCAATAACATGATTTAAATCATTATACAGGAGGTTTGGACACTTATAAAGCAAGTCGGACCTAAGGTAAGGGAATATATCACAATATCATTTTATCCGAGATTGTTTATACTTTGGTATTTACTGGGGTGTATTTTATCATCCACATCCATGTTTCCTCAATATGTAATATTATTTCCATCCACATACAATTTTTTAAATCCAATTTTACCCTTCGGTGAGTTTTTAGTAAAAGATATGAAAGGAATCTTTTGTCGTTTTTTCGTACGAGGTACTTTTTGACTTTTCCGACAAAAGTACGAAGAATGTTTTTTTAACTTATACGGCATGAATGGATTTTTAAAACATTATTTCCAAGAAGATTCCTTTACAAGATTTCAAGTTTATTTTTAATCAACTTCTTTTTGTACGACATGTTAAGAAAGGAAAAAAAATGTTTTTGAAGAAGAAAGGATATTTTCCTCAAGAATGGAGTTCAGGTGTTTTATCAAAATTATTTTCCATCTAAGATAATAAAGGGTTCTGTTTTTATCCCTATTATTACATTGATTTGATTATGTTGTGAGGGAATTATTTTTATGAAGTCATTTACCTTATATGATTTGTTTTATGATGTCATGATGTTTCAAGAATCCCATTTTTGTTACATGTGTTATGCGATGATGTATGATTATTGATTATGTGGCACACATAAGAAAGGATTCATTATAAGTTGGGTGGGACCTATATCTCCCTCAAATGCATTGGTTAAATATTTTATATCTCATGAGATAGACATGGCTGGAATGGTAGGTTATACCGGATCAGTGAAACAGGACTGAAACGAGGGTGACTCGGTTCAGAAAGGGACTTTGTCCACTAAGATAGTCTTGGCAATGAGTCTTGACTAACAAGAAATGATGATTATGTGTGTATGACACAAATTTTCGTGTTTTTTGTTATGTACTAAGTATTCCGCCAATGTAATGTAATGTCCATGTACGTCAGGATTCGGGTCTCTACAGTTGGTATCAGAGGAATGGTTTAGTCAACCTTTGGAAACTAGGATGCGAAAACGTTAGTGAGATCCCTAGAGATATTTCTAAGGTATGTCTAGGGATGTCCCTAAGGTTAAGTATATGTATAGGTTATAGTACTAGAATTACGCTAACGATCATAGAATTAAACCTAAGATGTTAGATATTGAAGGTACTCCCCCTTTATTATGTTGTTTTCCCTAGCATGATTTTTTCCTCTCACACTATTCTTTTTGGGTTTTAGACGATGTCTGGAACCTGAAGGAACCGTGTTGATAAATGCAATGGACAATGCAATGATTGTCCTCCTGAACAAACAAATGTTATGGGAGATGGAGTGCAAAATCATATTGCTATACTTACAAAAGCTATGAATCATTCTGGACTTCCAAATGAGGAGATAAGGGAACAATATTCTATTGAGTCCTTCATGAGGCAACGTCCACCTTCTTTAAGTGGGTATTCTGATCCACTTGTTGCTGAACAATGGATCAGTGCCACTGAAAAGATATTTTCAGTTCTTCAATGTTCTGAACATGATAAAGTCATATTAGCAGTATATCGTTTGGAAGGTGAAGTTGATCAACGGTGGAATCTTATCAAGAATACGAGGCAAAGAGATGAAATTGAGTCCATGGAATGGGATGAGTTCAAGAACTTATTTTTCAATAAGTACTTCCCTCTTATTCTTCGAACAAAGATGGAGAAGGATTTTCTTGAACTAAAGCAAAAGGATGATGAATCTGTTGGTATATACGAAGCGAATTTTACAAGACTTGCAAGGTATGCATCTGGCATTATCATCCAACCTGAAAGTAAAGTTGATCGATTTTTCAATGGCTTAAAACAATGTCTTCAAAGGGCATTAGCTATAAGAGACTTCAGTAGATATGAAGAAATTTTGCGTTGTGCTATCATGGTAGAAATGGAAGTTGGTGTTACATATCCATCTCATGGTTTTGACAAGAAACGAATGATGGAGTTCAAGGAGAAATCTCAGAATAATGGTGAAAAGAAGATGAATGTTTCCTTATGCACAAAGTGTGGAAAGAATCATGGTGGAGATTGTATTAAAGGGACTAGAAAATGTTTTATGTGTGGAAAAGAAGGTCATCGTGAAGCTGAGTGTCGAAGTAATGGAAAAAGTGATTCTAATGATGTGAATAAAGCAAACACTGTAGAGAACGCACCACCAACACTTCAATGCTTCAAGTGCAAGGAAATGGGGCATTATGCTAATAAATTCCCTAATCCAAGGGTTAGTGATGATCAACATGAGCAACCACTGAAGGCAAAGGACAAAGGGAAGTCACATGCGATCACTATTGGCAATGTTGAATATGATAATGATGTGGTGGAATGATTAAGTGTTTATGTAATGGGATTCCAAAATAATGTTGTATCATGGAGCATTGTAATATTTATGTATTGGTCTAATGTGGTATTCAAAGGGATTGAGATATTATGCGCCTAATAAAGGGAAAACAAGAAAATGAAATGTTTAACAGTATTCATGAGCTCATGATTGATATAAGGACTAAGTGATATCATGGTTTGAGTATATAGAATTTTGAGGATTTTGGTATGTGGAAGGTGTTAAATTTTAACTACATTCATGTTTTCACTAAGGCATTCAATAGAATACATGATTAAGGAATTTGAATGTTTGGAATGTGACCAACAAAACATATCTTATGATATATAGGGATCAACGATGGTATTAAATCTCTGGTAATCATTTTCACTATGTTATGAGAGTGGACTGCAGTATTATGGATAAGCCTAAAGATTGGAATGGATTATGTTGGACATAAGTTAGTATTGTTTAAGGATAGAAGTTCTTTTTTCGATATTATTGATGGTATGTTATAGTAATATAGTTTTAAAAAAAGGACAACCTGCAAGACGGGCGACAGCCCATCGCGTCGGACAAGGATGTGGGAATCGAACCCACAACTGAAGTGTGACTGGCCTTTATCGCCTACCACTGGCCTAAAGGAAGTCCCTGTTTAGTAGAAACTAGTTTTATTATATTAAGCAGTATGATATATGAAGTATAAGTCCATTTTAGGAACCATATATGATTAATCTCACTATAGATCGACTTATGTATATAATTTTTGCTAACTTTTTGTTTGAGACAGATGGAATGACCCGATCTGCTAACACTTCACGAATAACAAATTCAACTTCATTTATTTAAGAGATGAAGTGGAAATTGTTCAAGGCACGAACAACAGTGATACTGTACCAAAATAAAGTAAGTATTTATTCTAAATCAAATTTTCAACTTTAGGGAAATGATCTTGAAAACCAAAAATGTTGTCCTAGTGATCTTATACCTGATGAATCAGATGGTACCTTATATCATCACAAATCTATGGATTTGTGATTACTGGATTTTCCATAGCCATGTTCTCTACCACTCTCCATCAGAACATGATGGTTAGATTTCTCTTCCATATCCATATATTCACCTATGTGGAAACCCCTGTGATTAGTTTATTTGGGTAATCGTTACATTTCATACTTTAGTTTTTAAATCCAAGTTTTGGTATTCCTTTTTACGATGTGGGTTTCTATTAAAGAAACTTTCAAATACTAAACCATTTATAACCCCAACGAATTTCGAGGGCGAAATTCATTTTAAGGGGGGTAGAATGTAACAGCCCAGAATTTTATGAAAAATATTCTTTTTAATTTCACTAATGTCTTGTGTTTTACAATACACCAAAAGGAGCTTGCACAACACGCATCCTTGACTTTCCTGGAATTACACGCAATCGTGACCTTCCTCGATAGCGTGTGTAGTATGCAATACTGAGTTTCACTAAACAACGATATGCTATTAAAATATTATTATAACTAGCCGTTATGAATAGTAATAACCACTTTTTAAAATTTTAGAAATTATAGCTCTCTAAATGGACTTCAATTTTTGATTCGGAGTATCGAATTTAGCCTAAGGTGAAATTTTGGTACTTTTCGGATAACTTTCATATTCTGATGAATAGTGAAAATTAATAAATTTTAATTAAAAACAACTTTTTTAATCGAAATAATTAATAGTGATAAATTATTAATTTGAGTGGTTTAAAAGTATATTTAGAATATATTTTTACAATTCAATACAATGTTGGTCATTGGATGTAATTTCACATTTACACCAGACATAAACAAGTGTTAATCTTTTGATAGTTATTATCTCTTAAAAACACGCTATTTGTTGTGACAGCGGAAATTAATTATAAAATTAATTAATGCAACTTATATGTTGGGAATTTTGTAAAATAGAAATCATTTTTGAATTTGGAATATCAATTATAGCTTAGGGTGAAATTGTGGCATTTTTCTGAAAAACTTCAATTTTTGATGAATAGTGAAACTACTAAGTGGTAGTTAAAAAAATTAATTTTTTTCATAAATCTTAATTTTACTGCTTCTGTGAATGGAATTTCAAAAATCCGAGAGACACGGTTTATGTCAGTAAGTAAAATGTGGTTCAATGAGATGAAAATAATTTTTGGTGAATAGTAACTTTTTACTTTTATTACCACGGTTAAAAGTAAATAGGGTAATTAAGGGTAAAAATGATATTAATATTACCCTAAAACATATCTTAATCCTATTGGGCAAGTGTATCTAGACCAAAAACAACCTTAAGTGTATAATATTATCATTTAGGCCCACTTATATTAGATTAGGACATTTATTATTATTTAATTCAAAGAAGAGTTAAAAGAGTTAAAATCAAAGTTTATTTACTAAAACATTTTTAATATAGGGTTATACATAAGATAAATTCTACTATAAATATTCATTAGAAAGATAAAACGATTTCCTACATAATGATATTTTATTTGTAATTTTTATACTTTAAATAAGTGAATTTATTTATGACACAACGATAATGTAGTAATTACCTTTTTAAGAAAATATTAACATAATTGATGTTATAAATGCCCAAATAAATGTAAATTGAGACTTATTATGACTTACACTAATTTTCTAGGTTAATATGATATGTTATTGTTGATTTAAGTAACTTGTTTAGAACTTATCATTCTGTTAGAAATTTCATAAAAATCATGTACAAAATAGTGTCAAAATTGACATAAATTAGTTTTTAAAAAAGGAATTATATTATTAATTGTTATTTAATTCCTAAAAATCTATGGTTCGGCCAAATGACATAGATAAGGATAGATATATTAATAATAAACAACTTGGGGTTCGTTTGGCTTGATATAGTATGTTTATTAACCATATAGTGTAAGAAAACAAAAAGACACTGTAAAAGTTAAATTATTTAACTTAGAGTTAAATCTAATTGATAAGGTTAAAATAATAACCTAAACTTGTCTAAATCCTATTGTATGAGATTATTTAGACCCATACCCACTTTATCTTCGAAATAAGACCATTTGTAACCATTATAAACCGAATTTGACCTTAATATAAAATAATATTCTGAGATTTTCCTAAGATGCCCCTCTCCTCCCTTATAAAAGGGCACCTCCTCCCTCTCTTCCTCACAGAACTTTGAGCCTTCATGCTCGGCCAACCCCTGAAAAATTATCCTCTCCACTTCCCTAGAAACATCCTAGAGGTTCTTTTCTTCCTCAAAGACCAATTTTAGTGACCTAAAAGAGGGTCTCAATGAAGCACTTCAAAGAAGAGGTAATATCCATTACCGATCCTTTCCAATTTATTTCTTCGTCAACTTCTTCTTCTTTAGTTGTTTCATTATGAAGTAATAACATCAGTATAATTAATATACTGATATGTAATTATAATTATGAAAAAACCCTATTTAACCATCTATCCATCCTACGGAAAATGAAATCACCGCGCGTGCGTACGTATGGAATACCGTCTCCACGCCGTGGTGTAAGCTATTTTCCGCCACCACCTTAATAGGATGGGTATAATGGTGTAATGAGTAACTATATATGATTATTATAAAGTGATATTGATACTGAAATATTATACATACACTTCAACACAATTCCATGACCATGGGAATGATATCATCGCTCATGCGTACGTACGGACTACCGTCTCCACAATGCGATGAGATTCATTCTCAATGATTAACAATTCATGAATGATTATAAAGTATATATAATAATTACTAATGAAATATATGACATAATAATGATACTGTATTTATGTATATTTATATGTATGTCATCTACTTAATTCCATTCAATTTAATAAGGAAACGAAAACAGCATTCATGTGTACGTACGGACTACCGTCTCCATGAACGGTGTATTTCATTCCATTTATCGATATATTATATATATATATATATATTCTGAATATATATTATATATAAATCATGTTTTACATTCCGGATATATGTAATCATGATCAAAGTAATCATATTAATAATTACAAGTTAAAAACACGAATGACAAATGAGACGATTTTACCCAAAACGCTACTTTAACATGAATTTACAAAAAAACGGGTAATATAAAGTCATAAGTGGACCATATATGATATAATAACAATTCATATGATTCTGGAATAATTCAATAACATTATTTATATAATTATACAGGAGGTTCAGACACTTACAAAGAAAGTCGGACCTAAGGTAAGGGAATATATCACAATCTCATTTTATCCGAGATTGTTTATACTTTGGTATTTACTGGGGTGTATTTTATCATCCACATCCATGTTTCTTCCATATGTAATATTATTTCCATCCACATACAATTTTCTAAATCCAATTTTACCCTTCGGTGAGTTTTTAGTAAAAGATATGAAAGGAATCTTTTGTCGTTTTTTTACGAGGTACTTTTTGACTTTTCCGAAAAAAGTACAAAGAATGTTTTTTTAACTTATACGACATGAATGGATTTTTAAAACATTATTTCCAAGAATATTCCTTTACAATATTTCATGTTTATTTTTAATCAACTTCGTTTTGTACGACATGTTATGAAAGGAAAAAATGTTTTTGAAGAAGAAAGGATATTTTCCTCAAGAATGGAGTTCAAGTGTTTTATCAAAATTATTTTCCATATAAGATAATAAAGGGTTCTGTTTTTATCCCTATTATTACATTAATTTGATTATGTTGTGAGGGAATTATTTTTATGAAGTCATTTACCTTATATGATTTTTTTATGATGTCATGATGTTTCAAGAATCCCATTTTTTGTTACATGTGTTATGCGATGATGTATGATTTATGATTATGTGGCACACATAAGAAATTATTCATTATAAGATGGGTGGGACCTATATCTCCCTCCAATGCATTGGGTAAAGATTTTATATCTCATGAGATAGACATGGCTGGAATGGTAGGTTATACCGGTTCAGTGAAACAGGACTGAAACGAGGGTGACTCGGTTCAGAAAGGGACTTTGTCCACTAAGATAGTCTTGGCGATGAGTCTTGACTAACAAGAAATGATGATTATGTGTGTATTCCACAAAGTTTCATGTTTTAAGTTGTGATTATTGGGATTACATTTCACTTCTATGATTTATCCCATGTTATGATATTATGAGCTCTTTTGTAGGTTAAGATTTCCAAAAGCTATGTTCTTATGTATATGATGTGATTGATATTTCTTTGGTTTACCCTTACTGAGAATTTGAGCTCACCCTTTTATGTTTTCTTTTCCCCAGGATATAAAGAATGGTTTTAGGTAAAAAAAAAGGGAAGATCTTTATGGGATATATTGAAGATCATTCACCACGATTAGAAGATTACGTTCCGAGTTTCCAAAGACACTAAACTATTAAGATCCTTGTGTGTGTGTTTTTTGTTATGTACTAAGTATTCCACAAATGTAATGTAATGTCCATGTACGTCAGGCTTTGGGTCTCTAAAATAGACCCATGGTTTGAATGTGGTTTCATATTATTTTGATTATTTATCTTCTGAGTTTATTCTAGGATAAGCTATGAATATTACATGATCACGCACTTATGAAAAAAAATTATAGGTTCATCATTGGGGTGGTGAAATGAGATTATTTCCCTCACTAATACGTGCATATCAGTGTTTGTTCAAACCTCATGCCTACTTTTTATGATGAGAATAGATGAATGGTGGATAGGGATGAGGCACCAGGCTACGTGATAGAGTAGATCCACTCATGTGGATTCTTTTAATTGGGATGGGGAATCTAATTTATGTCATGGATATAGGGTATTTGGTCTTGATTAGAGTTAATAATAGATCCCGATAATTTAATTTGAGTTTATTTCATATACTCATGTATGTATGGTTTTCTCTATGTGTGACTAATAGTGTATTTGTGGCAATGTTGTTTTTTATTTTTAGAATATAATTATTACTAAATTATGTTCCTCTTTAATTAATTATATATTTTCTACTTTGATTATTTACTAACAGGGATGATATTTAGTTATTTCCACTATTTTTACTCTTATATATGAGAATAGTCTCTTCAAGTGCACTTCCTTGGTCCCGATTCTTGTCATAATCCTCTAGTATATGGAGATACATACATGAGGAATTATGCTAAATTTTCTCTAGACATCCATTTAGTGGATCTTTGGTCAGGATGCTAAAAATAGGTGTCATAGGTGTTCCTTTCCTTTTGATTCACTATTTGGGATATGGTGGATATGAGTATAAAGAATGAATTAAAACCTATGATGGATATGAGACATGTACTTCAAGAACACATGATCTAATGAGAAGTCATTGTTTCTAGGGTTATAGAATTTCTGTTCTAAAAATGATGTTATAGTAGTATATTATTTTCTCTTTGAGAGAACCATGTGTTGTGTGGATTTTATGATTTATTATATTTTTATTTCTCTTGGACCATTGGAAAGAGTCGGATGATCGATTTCTAATCATGGATAGAAAATGAAATAGGTGTATCATGAATCATATTTGGAAGGTAAGATAAACTTGTTATAGGCATGATAGTGTGTGATTTTACTAACGATAAATTCCAGCAGTCTAAAGTCTCAAAAAATATATATAAGGTGTTTTCTTGTATATGTTTTTGGTGGAATTATAATAAATTGAGATGAGATGAATATATATTTCATTGTGATGGAAGGTGATATAGACCTACATGGTGCCATTTGAAACTAATGATGATGACTCGGCCCTCATACGTGGGAGGTTCAATGAACAAGTTAAGTTGATAGGGAACATTATTCACATTTCTTTTACCCCTCTTAGGGGTATTTTTCTTTGGTTTGGATATTTAATGTGAGAGTAAAAAACTGTTTACTGTTTTCTAGTTTATCGTGGAATGAAATTCTACGTTACCAAACAATGTTTTTAGTTTTCCAATTAGATTTTTGAGTACGAAAATAATAGGTTCCATGATATTTCTATTAAATTCGTCATCTATTGGGAATTATCATTTATATATTCCAATTTAATTTCATTTTACTATCTCATATGAGTTATTTCACGACCTATAGAAAGCAGTTCATTATTTGGGTGATCAGTGAGGATCATGGACCTAGTAGAGAATTGTTGATAGTTTCATCCCTTGTAGATCATTGTTTTAATATCCTCCCTTATATAGGATTTATATTTTGGTCTAGGTGGTTATACCTTGTAACCTTGACGTAATACTTCAATGGTAGGGCATTGTGGGAGACCAAGAGACCCTTCGTTTTGATGCAAACCCTTATAGGTCAGCATTTGTTTTCATGAGTTGAAACTTGTATGAGAGGTTGGCCCAATATTGTGGGTTCTTTATTAGGTAGTGATATATCATATTCCCATATTTGAGATTGATTCATGGCTAGTGATAAGGTCTTTTGAAATAGGAATGATGGTGAATTTGTATTTTGAGAAAGCAACTTGGATACTTATTTTTCAAGGGTCTCCCTAAAGGACAAAATTGTTTGGGTTATTGGAACTATTTACCATTAATTCTTCCATATTTTATGTAGTTAGAGAATGGGTAGACACTCATGGCATGAATTACATTACGTTTTGGGAACTCATGGATTATATTGTGGCACATGTGTGTATATTGAATTTGAAGTCGAGTTATATGGTAAATTCTAGATTATTCAGATAGTAGTGTCATCTAGCACTATAATATTATCCATTTGATGTATGAAACATGGGGTCCTTGAGATAGGTAGTAATGGTACACACCAGCTATGTGTAATAGTGTTTAAATTTTAGATTAGTGAGTTGTAGGGTGCAATCCGAGGATCAATGTTTTCAAATGTTTGGACACATGCATGGTTTTTCAAGCATTGTGGTAAGAGGTAAAATCTTCCTCCATGGTATAAGAAACCTCATGAATAAATTAGGGCTTTTTAAATATTTTACCTATGTTTGGACCTTCAGATGAATTTTTGGGATACATGGTGTCAAGTGTTTGTTAAAGGAAATTATAACATGTTGGAAGTTAACATGGACTAGAGATTATTGTTAATACATTTTGATGGAATATATGTATACTCATCATATGTGATGATCATGATATATCTTTAAATCATCATGGCTATATTGAGATATCATCATCTCTTTTTCAATAATATTTTTTTTGAAATACGATACTTTATTTGATGGAGGATCCTATTGTGGGTGATGTTAGGTAGTGGTATGAGGTAATAATAATTTGGGGAGTACACCATTGGTTGCTTGACGGTGATTAACATCATTTTATGTTTAAAATTGTAATTTTATATGGGCCTTTGATATCAGATTCTTCTTGTGAGCTGACAATAATGGTATTTCTGTGGTGGGGAGTACTATATCATTCATAGTTAAATGTCATACATGATGGATGAGTTTTGGATACTACAAGAGTGGTCCTTAGACACTCAATATAGAGTGTTTCTACATATTATTTATTTGAGATAATGGATGATTTTTTAACTATTTATTTTCAAGGGATAAAAGTTTTATATCAACGAAATTGTAATGATCTCTTTTCTTCAGGCAAGAAATTTGAGTAGAATTTTTTTGGGATACTTTTAATGGGTAAAATGTTCAATTTCCCCTAGAAGATGAGCATGGATAATATTTTTAAGCACAATTTTAGTCATATAATAGGGTTTTAACGCAAGGATATTATTTTTGTAAAACTACAAGTTGTCTGAATTTTAATTGAATACTTAATATTTAATATTAAATTAATTAAAAGTTAATTTATTGGGGTAGGTTAGTTCAACCATATATTTTGAACAGAGCATTGGATTAATATTATTTCTTATATATTGAGTATATAATTTTTAGCTTTTCCATGGTTATATATAAACAGAGTTTCGGTATCAAGGCCATCACACTCCCATTTTTTTTTCTTTTTCCGAATTTTCTTTTTTTCCCTTTTGTTTTCTTCTTTAACAATTTGGCTTCTCGCGTACAACCCCACCACCCACATTAGATTATTTAATCATTTGATAAATATATGATAGGTAATTCGGTAGTTAAAATGTGGATAAGAGATGAGATACACTATTTTGGTGCTCATGAGGTATCATATCCTCATGCGGTAAGGATTTATTTCTGAAACAAGGAATGGTTTAGGAGATTCTGTCAAAAGTTCGATCATTTTGGTGATTTAAAATAATTCAACACATATTTAAATCATTCATGTTTTTATTTATTATTATGAATACTTAAGACCCCTTTTGGGTTGATCTATACCTTTTTAGATAAAAATGGGGGTTTCAGGTGACTAAATGTGTTTTGAGTTTAAAAATCCTGATCATATGATGTGTTGTTCGGGAACACTCACTACGTGTTCTTCTCATTTAGGTAATATGATATTTTTGTATATACAGGCCATGTAATTGGTATAAAATCCATGTAATGTGAATTTTCCATGTAGATAAGTGCGATTTCAAATTTCTCCTATAGGGACACATGGTCTTGTAGAGTACATGACTAGATCCTGTGTGGGTTGAATGTTGTGTAGTTTTTCAGAGAATGGCTAAGTACATGGTCATTAAATGTGAGAAACACTAGAAGGTACCCCATGTATGGTAAATGTGATGTAAAAGACCCACACATTTTTACATGGGCTTTTACATTCCATGTATGGCTATAGTACATGCCCAGGTGGGGATTTGGTAGTACACATTGTGTATTGAGTATACACATTGCATACTAACACCTTTCTACCACATGACTGGTTTTCCTATCTTTATGTCGATGTGTAATAATTATACACATGAGTAGTCCATTTTGAGTATATTTATGTGTATATCATTATAGTAAAACCCTTAAAATTATTTGAGGACTCCTGGGTAGTGTTTTAGTATTTTTCCTAAAAAGAGAGGATCTCCCTCTGGTAATCAAATTAAGTTTTGTTCTAATAGTGAGACCTTGATTTGAGATAGTCCATGAGAAATATCCCATAAATATTATTATGTAGTTTTCCCCATGAGGGTTTCTCCTTTATAATATGTACCCTTATATACCAAGAGTGTGTGCGGTTAATTGTTTATGAGGATCCATTATACGATGAATTTTTTTACTTTCAAACCTGTAAGATCCAATGTAGGATGGATATATATTATTATAATTACTATGGATACCCTAATATATTACTTCTCTTAGATTATAACATAGGAGATCAATTATAGGACCCATATAGACATTTTTTTCATCTTGAAGGTCTCATGTAGGTTTCCCCTTCTAATGTACAGTTCTGATGATCTAGTATAAAATGTTTCTGTTTAATTACCATTGAGGATTCCTTATAGTATTCCTCCTTTTACCTTCTCTAATGACGATCCTATATAGAATGTATCACTTTTGGTTTTACTTAAGGGGATGTATTGGTTCCCCTGTGTTTTACGGGCCCTGATATATTGTTTAATGGGTTTTAGTAGAGATTGAAGTGGGTGTCACCTTATAACCCATGTCAAAATTTTAAGACCATGGGGTTGTAGTTGTAGTGGTGGGTTATGAGTTTGACCACCGTCACTCTTTTAGTTATAAATTAATGTGTTTTATCCTAATGAAACAATTATTATCATATGTTCTCCCTAGTTTTTTTGGATGAGCCGCATCTGATGATTCATTTTTCATTGGGATACCCAGATGTATTAATTGTGATCAACATTGTCCGTATATTTGGATGTTGGGATATATTTCCTAAGATATGGGATTGAAACTTTTATTTTTATTATGTTATTGGTGCTCCTTTTTATACTTCATGAGATCTAGATATTCATCCCACCTATTTAGGATTTCCATAAGTAATTCCTAGAATCTGACTTTTATGGTCCCATTATTTTATTTGTATAGATACCTAGATATGAATCTTGGGATCTGTCTTTTGAGTTGCAAATGTATTGATATTCTTTAGATGGGGGTTGATACTATTGAATATTAATCATCTCTCCTTCAATTATTATATAAGGATGATGATTAGTCTCTCCTCAACTTGTAATTTATAGAGTATTATTACACTCTCCTCTATTTGGGAATCATATACCAATGATTATGGAATCTGGTCATGATTTCCATACTAATTGTACTCATGGATTATTATCCTCTCCTGATAAATGGGCAGTATTATTCTCTCCTTAATCGATTACTTGATCTTAGTGGTGGAAATGGCACACCTCACTATTGATGTAACATATACTCATGAGTAATTATGATCTCTCAAGTGGCGTAGATTATTTCACTCTCCTTGATCGATTATAGACTACCTAAGTGTCAAACCCTTAGGTTTTATCTGAGTTATAATTTCATGACCACCTATGGACTGGGACCTAAGGCTTAAACATCAAACTAGACATACATGTCTTGGGTAGCATGGAATCCTCCAAAGTCCCCATTGCAGGAATTTCCATCATTATATGAAATAATTCATTTTATATATTGGGAATTAGTAAAGGTGATCTCAGGGTGAAAACATGTATCCCTCTATGGTGACATGGTTTACACGGACGCATTTTTCAATCTGGATGAAGTATGTAATTTATATTGGGATTACATACCCACAGATCAGCTTAATTACAAACTTCTTGAGTGGTATGACATCCAGCTCAATGCCCTATTAATAGGACGTCCAGATGATCGAGATTACTGAACTAAGGATTGACTATTATTAATTTATGTTATTTTTTCTAATAATAATATATATTCATAGTTAGGTATATATATATAGTAATAAATATATACACATATAAATATATATATATATACATTATGTCACATTGCCTAGTTGTCCTAGACCATGTACGCATGGATCGACTGTGGTTTCACATTATTTGATTTATTTGTCTTTCTTGTTGTGTCTCAACTTGGATGAGCATATTTTATGAGAATATACTTATGATATAATATTTATTGATTCATGGATGGGGTAGCCTAATAATACCATTTCATAACCATGTAAGTGCACCTTGGTTAGAATGAAATCATTATGTATTATTTTCTTGTTGAGCACTGATGCAATATAGAAATGGATTATGCCCAGGGTTACATGGTTGAGCAGAGAAACTCATGTGGATTCATTTGATCATGTTGGAGTAACTCTCAAGTTCCCTATATTATCGATGTGGGGTATGTCTTAGACTTAGTAGTAGAGACCTTTACATTTATTTTAGTTTCTTTTATGTATTCCAGTATGTATTGTCAAACTACTTAGTGACCACTATTGTATGTATGACATAATTTTTTGGGATTTAATACAAATCCATTATTATTAAATCATGTTTTATTTCAGTTTATTTACTAATTATTTACTTTGATAATTTACTTTCATCGGTGATATCTAGTTATTTGTTTAGTTTTTTCTCTAATTGGTTGAATTTTCTCTCTATGGTAACAACCAAGGACGTCACTTCTGGTGGAAATCCTATGAAATATGGAGAGGTAATCTTAAATACTTGTGGACAACCAACTCAATGCATCTATTTAGTGGAACCGAGGTCGGGGCATTATAAATTAAGACTCTATTTAAGGGATTCTCTATCTCAATAACTCTCTCATTAAATACACTATTTTTATCTATCATTATCATTGATAATTATATATATTATTCTCCTAATAATCTATATACAACTATTTCTAAAAAATTTGGTACATATAAGTCATTGTTATGTATTTTTTCATTGGTTGAATCTTTATTTTTTCCTTATGAAATATTTATGTTACCCATTGATAGTTAATTAAAATGTCAATATGTTATTGTTTATGTTTATAGGAAAAAAATGGGATCATATAAATCTATTTTCTTAAAATATTATAATTAAATTAACTATATATTATGTTAGTTTAGGATTATATTAACCAACAATTCATTAACACTAAAATGTTATGTGATGTTATGTGTGAGGTATTAGTCAAGAAGAGAGTCCAATATTTTAATATTTATTAATTGTTATTCTTATCATATTTTTATGATCATAATATATTTTTTCTCTGTTATATTTTATTTTTGAGATATAAAATATCACATTTAATATCATTTCCCTGTTGTTCTCTTGAAATTATAGTAACACAATAATTATCATTTATGACAATACTAATTCATATTGAAATTAATAATATTATATTAAACTCTTTGGAATATTGTCTCACATTATTAAAATAAGAAACCTTCAATTCATAACAATTATGTTTTTATAATTGGTGATAACTTTATAATAGTACATAATTATTGATGAATAAATTTATTGAAATTCAAAAAATATAGAGTTACGGTGATAATTTATTCATTGTTCTAATAGTTAAAATAATTATTATAAAGGTGTGGATTATAATAATTTAACATGTTAAAAAATTATTATTATATAAAATTATCTCATATTTTAAAACATTATCTAGATTATTTATATGATGTACTATTGTTTATTTTGTAGATCATGAAAAAATGAGTCATTATATTTCTGTAATTATTGATAATATTTTAGGAAGGTTTATATAATCTTTGGATTAGATGTTAGATTGCGGAAAATATATAAAAATACTAATAAAGGGTTTAATTATGAAATTAAGTATCTATTAAATATGTATATTATTCGATACATTAAATAATTTCAATAAATAAATAAAAATACATTTTTAGTTATTATTTTAATTCATGAATCATAATTATTCTATAATAATTAACAATTTTATTTTGGATAGTGGTATAGGAAATGAAAAATGGTTTAATGGGATCTTAATAGTGGGTGGTTTGTGAGAAGGTAATACTTTAAAAAAAATTAATATGTTATTAATTTTTATTTACTAGTATTTATGTCTGTTATTTCAATTATCCTTAGGAATAACATGTAATATAAATATAGTGTAATGATCAATATCTTCTAAATAAATATTATCACCAATAAAATAAATAATAACAAAAAAATTGTGAAATGTATTTAGATATTAATAATCAACACTGTCTAACTTATATAGAAATGATTTTAGAATTTTTTTTATTTTCTTATATATATTGAATATAAGTATTATAATGTATGAACATGAAGAAAATATGATAATTTATTTACAAAAATAATAAATAAATTGTTAAATAATGATATAAAACTTAAATAGTGGAAAATATCTACATATTATATAATTAAGAAATATTCTATTAAATTTATTTAAATTAGATTGGATCAAAAATTATTTATAATGATCAAACAATGATGATTCGATGGTCATATTTTAGAAAACAATATTTTTATATATTATGAAATAATTGTATTCGATAAGTATAAAAGAAAAATTGAGAGATTATATAAATGATTTTAATGAATTTATTAATTTGGTTTTATGATTATTAATTTAATAGAATTGAGAATTTATATAACATATTAAAATGGTATTGGTATTTTTTATTAATCAAATTGCAATTAAAATATAATGTCTAATAAGTTACTAGAATTGATGGAAATATTAGACCATATCTTAAGGGAACATGATGGTAAGATAATTCATATTCCTTTAGGATATTAATTTTAAATTACAAAAATATGATATGTGAATCATTTGATCTTGGTGGTTATACAAGATTAATTTTATGGAAATAATACATTGAGATTTAATAAAGATCAATCATGTTGGACATATATAAAATTAATTTCCATAATAAATAAAATAATGAAATATTCAAAACAGGGAATATGATGGATATTTTCAAATTATATGAAAAAAACCCAATAGTTTTTATATTAAATTTATAGATGATAAAGCCTAAAATTATGTGTTATTACAACCTAATTTTCTAATATATTTTTTTTTAATATTTCTATTGATTGTATAAATAATTGTCTATTTATTTTTTGGAAATATTTGAGGGACTATAATACTTCGGTCCCTTTCGGTTTTATTTTTTATAATTAAAAAACACGTTATTTAAATTAATTTTTTGATAATTATTTATATTAATATTTTATATTCTTATTTTGTTAAATATTCAAATATTTATATTATTTTTATCATATTATAATTTTTGTTAAATAGTTTATGAATTTTATTATTATAGATTTTTCTCTCATCATGTGTATTTTATATGATGATTCCGAAAAAAACATTCATTAATAATGTTAAAATATAATTTATACATATGTTATTGGGTTTTTAATAAATTCCATTGTCACTATAATACTACCTATCATTACGTCATGGATGGTGTTAAGTTACCAAACCCTAGTTCATGATCTAAAAATAATGTGGTCGTTAAAAATGTTTTTATTGGGATATATATTTCTATATTTTTGAAAAATGTAGTATTTATACCATATCATTATAAATGGACCTAATAGTAGGTTAATTTATATTATCTCAAAAAGATAATAGTATTTTATAAATTTTTATCAACTATGATATAAACTAAATCTACAATTCATATATTGTATCATCACCTCAAAGTCACTGCACTTTTAAAAAAACATTAGTCTTCATATTCCATTACAAGATTTATATTTAGGACATATTGGTCTAAGAATAAGAAAATATCTATATTCTTGGATGATTTTTTAATCTAAGAGAACTATAGAAAATATTCTTCTATTTTAGAAATGGATGAAATTTTTTTAGAGAATATATATTTTAATTGATTTTTATATTAATTTAAGGAAATTTCTTTTCAATAAATTTTGTTTTGTGAGGAAAAATTAAATCTTTCTAACATTTCCATCATGAAACACTATTCATTATCTAGTTTCTCATAAATAATTTTATAAATGATTTGATGATTATAATCATTTTTAAATATAACCCTTACTCTTTTATGATTATTAACTAATGATTGGTTGAAATATTTTTAAATATTATAAATTTTAAAGTTGATCTGAGTTATATAATAGAGACAATGAATAATAAATAATGAACATCAACAAATAATATCATTAAATTGTGTTCAACAAAGAAAGAAAACTATTATTTCTCAATATGAATTGAAGATATGAATAATATCATTGAGAAGATTTTATATTCATATGTTAACACAAAAAATTATGATTAAAATTTAATATAATCATGTGGATTTGAATGGTCTGGAATAAACCATTTACTATGATGAATTAGTGAGAGAAACACACTGATTTTTACTCAATAAAAACATTTTATTGAATTGACCATTAAAATAAAGCTCCTATTAAGAATTAAAATGGAATATTTTTAATTTGGTTTTATTTCATAAATAATAAAAATAAAATAAATAGAATGGGTCAAGATCCATCCCCACATTGAAATCTTTATGGGCCATTTTTAATGATTTGGACAACCCCTGAAGCTCGCCTCCAATAGGACATGTGTTGGTGACAAGAACCAAGGGTATAATGCACACAAATGGGGGAAATTGCCCTCATAATATAACGAATAATAAAACAATATTCAAATAAAATAAATTTAATAGAAAATATACCCAATCCACAATACATGTAAATTTCATATATAAATGACTTCTAAATAATATAATAAAAAAAGAAACTCATATAGAAACAACTCTTATAATTTCAATTTATGGGTTGTATTTTTACGTCATATTCTATAACTACCTCTTGGAAATCAATAAATTTTATTTATACATATATGGGTGAGTATACAAGTATTATCTATAGGATTCTCCAAGAAAACAATCTTGAAATTATAAAATAAGCATACTAACTGTATATTAAAGAAAAAATAGAAACCAAACACACCTAGGCATAGTCCACTATAAATTAACAAACCATGTCCCACTCACCCATTTAATCATCCATGTATAATTAAATAACATCAAAAATTTTTCCTAAAGGTACCTTCTATCCACTTACCCACTGATCATTTCCCTCTCACACCGGAACAACATACATTATATTTTTTAATCCCTTTTATATCAATAATTTAAAATAACAACATATAGTTACACAACTATAAAAAAATATTCCCAACTACACTGTGTACGTATTATTTTTAAAAATATCATCCATATCATAATTGGATGCCATGAACATGAATGAATTAATCATGATTTCAACCTCTTTATATGCATGACCCATGCCATAAATCTACATGAAAAACCCAAACCCAAACCAACAAATATATATATATACAATAACTACTTTTAATTAGAGCCCATAAATATTTATCTATCATGAGTAATAATGACCCTAACCATATCTAAATTTAGATCATGTAAGAGGTATTATTTAGCTATTTATTACCTTTACAACTAGAATATTTTGAAAAAATATTAGATGTGTTTCCTTATATGGGTGTCAGACAAGTAACACATTTTGATTGTTTTTTCATATGAAATAATAAGAAAATATATTAAGTATTTAGTTACCAAAAATAAAAACCTATGGGTTAACACCCAAACAACACTAACAAAACCCACAAAATAAATTTCATAGTTACCACTACTCACTTACAACAAATACCATAAACATGACACACACAAGGAAAAAAATCATATAAAATATGAATTAATGTATTTAAATATTTAAATTTTATTCATAACATCTAAATTATAATTTTTTCATCACCTGAAACATTAAATTAAATTATAAATTTTAATTTCAAATAATTACATTTTCAGCTTCCAACATCAACAAACTCATTAATCATTATTCATAGAAATTTTTACAATTACCAATTACTAAAAATACAATTCTAACCACTATAATAAATTATTTATCATGCCATAATTTATCAATCACATGTTTTCACCTATTATTGTTTTTGTTTATTCTAACCATATACCTCATCATTGGGAAAATATAACACAACTTCATAATAACTAAACCATCATTACATAATCTATCCCATAAAAAACTCAATCAAAAAAATATCCTATAATGAAATTTATTTCTATATAATCAACCCTACTAATACTAGAAAAAAAAATAGAAACCTAGAAACCACTACCATAACCAATGTAGAGATCGCCATTCCCATAATCAAAAAAACAACAAAATTACAGTCTCATTACTATGTTAAATATGATATATACTAAACCAAAAAATATAGAACATATAATTAATTCATTTTAGAGAACATTCACTAAATCATTCAATAATATTAATGAATAATTTTCTATTCAATCACCAAAACATTAATTCTATATTTTCAAACTAACAATTTATTTCATACTTTAAGGGATTGACTCATTATGAAAAGAGAGTTTTTGAAATTAATAACAAAAACATTGTATATCACAAAGGAAAACAAAATTATCAAAGAAACAACAATAAAATCAATAAATAATTAATAAATATAATTTCATTTCATAATATGCACATTAATCACAACATTCAACTCCAGTTTTTCTATCCAAATTTTATCATATTATAAAAAAATATACAATTTAACAAATAAAATATTCATGATTAATATATAATTTGAACATAAATAAATAGAAATGAATCATAAATCCATTAATTCAATATATTATTCCATATACACTACATAAGAACATAAGAATACACCAATAAAATATCACCAAATATAAGAGGATCATCTGCAAGACCTATGTTTGTCCATTACCCATAAAACCCAGGAAAAAAATAAAAAAAATATCGACTGAAATATCAATCCCCAATAATAATGAATAAGGAGAAGATTAAAAGGAATATAAGGGTAATTATATATATTGGAAGAATGTTCATATGTTAAAACTAAGAGCTCAATAAAACAAATATATTAATAAATATCTCTAAAGATGTACCATTTTTCATCTTTGGTTATAGATGTATAGGGTAAATAAGAAATAATTAAAGGCCTGGAATGGATTCAAAACCAATAATTAAATTCATAGATTCACAATATATCACAGGTAACAATGTTTTATTTAAAATTTGATCTATAAAACATGGTGTGTCACTTGACCAAATCATTGATTCAAAATTCATTTAAACTAATAAATTTAAAGAATGTGATTACACAACTAAATTTTACATGCTGAAATATTTGAACTCTATATGATCACAACATGGTACTCAAAATACTTTATGTCAAATTTTATATTCCAAAATCTTAACAATAGATAAATAAAAGGAACCATCAGTATATTTACCACAAATAAAAATATATAAGGAATAGACTACACGAGACATCGCACTATAGTGCGATGTGTCATGTTATAGTAACCCATTTATAAGATACAACAAAATAATTTTGTTAGATGATCCGTAAACACATGAAGAGTATCAAACAACAATATTACCCCTTAAAAAATAACCAATATAACTAAGGATAAACTCAAAAGGATTCAAATTAGATTAACCCTTGAGAATATGTAAAAACCACATTCATTTTTTCTGTTTGTTTAATTTAAATATTACATCCAATAGATTATATTATATAAGTAACACATGTAATGTGTTTTAAATATAACCACTTAGTTCAATAATGAGCCACTAAGAGGGGGTGAATCAATGAACTGGATTATCTTTATGTTTCAACGATGAAAAAACCACATCACTTGTTTGAGTGAATCCTGATAACTTTACAACACACACATATGAATAAAATGGTATACATACATTGTTCACCTCTCAAAATTGTAAGGTTAGTCCATGGAATGATATGAATTCAACGGATATCATACAATCCACTAGTTTCAACATGTAGTTAAAATAATCAGGATTTATACTTGAACTCATAATACAACATGATTTCCGACTATGGTAGTTCTTCCCACATTATTATAATGTTATATAAATTGGTATAAAAAATTAGAATTATTTTTAAATATAGCTCTATTTTTTAACATCATGCTAATATTTCCATTCTTATTCAAACAATAGAAACTCATTAATTATCTCTTCAGACTATTCCAATTTCAAAAACCCCTTCCTATTCATCTTTTGAACATATTCAAACCAATTATTCAGTTCATTCTCTCCCATTTACTATACATATTCTACTTCTCACACTCCATACATTACAAAACCTCATTTTAAAAGCATAAGGTTCTATTATAATTTTCTAAATTTTATTTCAAACCAATAACATCCATTGACCAACTTAACTACTCCCACATAATATTAATCCCTTCGAAAATTTTAGATCTCATAGATACCAATGGTGTTTCAAAAATTATCCATCTAGATTTAGAAAGATATCATTTGAGTTATAACTGATTTAAAATTATCAAAACTAGATGTAACTGAATAAAAATCGCCAATATTTTGTACACCATTATGTAGTACATAGTAGTTGGACTTTTTCCCTCTAAAACTCTTTCCACTATGGGTGTAGTCCTTGAGGATCTATCTGTTTTGTTATTTGACCCAGCTTATCGACCACAACATCTTCTACCATAGGTGTGGTCTCTTTTGTTTGTCATTTTATACTATATTACGACCTATTGAACATATTCTACTTTCCCCAAAACTACAGGCATATTGTTTTTCTTATTTCATATAGGTGTAATGTATATCCACTATAGTAACCACTACATAAATTTTTCCTCATTCGTTTTATATATGCATATAACTAATTCCTGATGACCATAAAAATGTCCAATATAATCATTGTGGCCTTTGTTGAATAAATTCCATCATCAAAACAACTACCAGTAGGGTGAGGCCTTTCTCATGATAGGAAAATCCTTCACAAACCCTCATCCATGGAAATGGGATTAGATGTATTAATCAATCATCCAAAAAAATTCAACACTTCATTAAATTTAGGAATTATGATGAATAATTTATGATGTTTTTAAACATGATTATCATTTCAAATGTAATAGTCTAATTTAAAACCTAAAATATAATTTATGTATTAGACACAAAATCCAACACAATCAGTCATATTCTATTTACTATTTCTGTAGGCTTACTTACCACAATAATCATCTCAATACTTCTTGGTCAAAATAATATCTCCCTTTCGATTTTATTGTCATACAAGGAATATAAATCCCTATATGATTCTAAAAACATGGAAATTGATCATAATATAATAAATTTATTCCTTTGTGAGTAAAAACATTGTAGGAAACAAGAATGTGTATGAAATAATACCATATTCTCCTTTAGATGGTGAACTGTTTTTAGATTACATAACATGATCTTCAAAGAATTCAACGAGAAATTCATCTACATATCAAACATGAATTGTTCTGCAACCCTAACAACAAACTGTTAAAATATTTCACACATTATGAAATCAAATATTAAAAATATTAATGGGTATATAAAAATATATTGTTATATTAAATAGGTAATTCCCCCAAATGTGACACAAATCAATGGATACTCAGATATATTATATTCTCCCCCATCGAAAAAATATGTAGATCAATGTAAAGGAACTATTTATGTCATCAATTTTTCCCCCATTAAAAAAATATCCAAATATAATATGAGAGAGGGGAAATATAATCTATACATTATTATTTTAAATATTGAGGTTAGAATCCAAACTTCAACCTTAAATTTAAAAGATATTTATTGGATAGTGGCATCTTAAACACTTATTCAATATGATCCCTTTTGGAAAAAATATACAATTTTGACAAATTATTTTCAACAAAATTATTGATGAATTTATATTTAATATAAATGTACATGGTTCATGAATATTGTCCGGTATTATTTGAATAATTAATATCACTTTGATTTCTACATCCTAAGAGTATTTGTAACTTCAATAAAAATTTAAAACCATCAATATGAGTTTTCATCAACATAAGTTGTGTTGAATCATGGGTGGAAGCCACATATTCATCCCTATTAGAGATCAAGGTAATTAGATTTTCCTTCTTTAAATTTAAAAAAATACATCTATCTCTATGGAAGAAATATCTTGTACATATAATCTTTCTATCATCAACACTCCATCCCAATATGAAACTGAATAATAAAACAAATCAATATTTCATTTACATTAATATTTCAATCCATATTTAAACATAAATTTTATATATATTGGTTTTCATTCTATATAAATAAAATGAGCCACTTTTGAGATCTTTGATACTATCCACAAAGTGTAATTGTATACATAATATCTAATTATGAATCTTTCTTGTATAGTAGACTACCAATATGCTCATGCAATTCACTTGGATCCACATACATCTCTTTTCCATCTTTAGACACTATGTTCCCAAATATATTGGTTTTTAAACTGTATTTTAATCCTCCCTACCAAACTTTTCAACATTTCATTATCCTACAACTCTTCAGATAGTAAAATATGATCTTTTCCTTTAAAAATTTTTATTCTAAGAAAATAACTCATCTCTCTATGAAATGTAATTTTTAAAAACTTATTCATTTCATTGGAAATATCCCCACAAACATCTGTATCATTTCCATAAATAATAATTATTAAAATATAAATAATAATAATTAGAAATACCACATTATTATTATTAATGTATATATTATTATCAAATATCCATTAATGAATTTCAATTTCTTCAATCTGTAGTAAATCATAGAACCCTAATATCTTTGGGACTATTGTATCCCATATAATGCGTTTTTAAACTTAAAAACACAATTTTCATATTAGTAAATAATGAAACCACATGGTTTTTCAATAGACACTTCCTCTTCAAATAAACCATTGAGGAAGGATGACTTGATTTCCATTTTAACGGTCATTAATCTCCATTATACAATAATGGAATGTAAATTTTTTATTAATTTAAATTTTTCAATTGATAAAAATATCTCCTCAAATTCAATGTATTCAATACCTGAAAAGACTTTACACCCCCAAAATTACATTATTTCTCACAAATTCAAAATAACATTCTTCTTTTTAGGAAAAACCACCTTGTTCAAATAATATTATTTACAATGGTTTTGGTTCAAACTATAATAAATCATTATTTTTTATTTTATCCATAACATCATTTGTGTCATCAATCCACTCTTGATGTTTCATTTGTTATTCAAAATCTACTGGTTCAACATGAGATATCAATGATATGTAAGAGGCTGTATTCAAATTTAATCTTGTTTCAATATATTTTCTATGATTTATAATAATATTTTTAACTTGAAACTGATTTCTATGCCTTAGATTATGTGAAAAATATTATTCCTTGAAACTTGGACTTTCTAAATCAACTTCATCAACTTGAAATTATTTGGATTTCTCACCATTTTCAAAAACATCACCTTTCTCTTTTATAAATATGTATTCATCATTTTCACTTCTATTCCATGGTTATTCATGAGAGGTCACTATATTTGTGTGTTCCATCACATTTATATCAAAATAATCAACCATATTTCCCATTTAATTATCATAACAATGATATCCTATTCTATTTGGGGGATAACATAAGATGATACCATCAACACCACTTATTTCAAATTTTTCATGATTTTCACTATTAAATTTTATAATAGAATGAATTAAAAACACAAATAGATACTTAAAACATGGATATTTATTATCATACATATCTTATGAAGACATGTAAAAAATATCAATAAATAACAAAAATTGTATATGAAAATATTTCCAAATATCTGGTCTCCAGAAATAATAAGATGTGTAATTGTTTAGAAACATAGTTCCATCCGTGTCTGAAATATTTATATTTTTTTATTCATCCACAATATTTGTTTTGAGGGTGAATAATTCAACAAGTTCATTATTTAAACGTTTTTATTTAAAATAGTCTTCAAATTTTCCATTTTTATGATTACCATCAATATCTTTTCAAATATTCTTTAAAAAGAGACGACACTCTTCCTCAACACTTCTTCGATATAACAAGAATTTATAGCATCACCAATATAAAAAAATTACATATTTACTAAATTTATCATTTCAATATATAAAAATATTTAAATGTAGTAAAAAATATATGTTTTTTAAAACATAAAAATTTATCATTCAAAACATAATTGAAGCCCACAAATAAGATTTTTTTGGTCTATGAACATATGTCATGCTATTGGATTTCATGTGATCTTTACCAATAAATATTGATACAACTCCTTCAAATTTTAGTGACCCATCATTTCCAAAGGACACTGATTCATATTATCATTATCTAAAAATACTATTTATATTTAAATCCCCAATCATATAAAAGGAATAACCATTCTCCAATATCCATGGACATTATCCATTGAATGCTTTGCATGATACATCAAAACCCATAGCTTTCACTTTTCATTTCTCATTCGTATTTAGAGACTTGTAAAAACAATCTCCTGATCATATTTTTAATAGTAGCATATAAATACAGACTTTTAAAATATTTATTTATTTCTCACATCATTATTAAAATATTCAAATGGTTGAAACTTACTTAAAACTTTTAAATCCAAATTTATCAAGTTGTCTCAGAGGTGGTTTTCATTAAATGGTGTGATGCCTAATAGATTTATATCTTCCAAAATAACTAATCTCATTATTATATTAGTAATTAAACCAAGACAACCATTCAATGTTCTCAAAACCTCCATTGTTCTAGTAATAGACATAAAATCAATATTTTATATTAAAACCATCATTTTGACCAAAACAGAAAATGTATATTTTATCCTTTTTACCACCATTAATCATATCACAGATAAAAAACAATAGTTAAATACTGATAAATAAGTCTTTATATCTAAATTATTAATATCCTTTTTTACATTAACATTTGTAACAGTTTTTCCATTACAGTTGATGCACTCAGAATTTCTAAATTGTGGAAAATAACGTGATTTTTCAACAAACATGGTCATCGTGATTTGATTCATCCTTTCATACATAGGACATGTTATATCTGTATCTTATGATTAATTATTTATTATTATTTGCCCATTTCCATGATAATTTATATTAGTTGAGGTTCCCCCAACATTATGAATAGATTTCTATAAATATTTCACGTTAATTTTCCATACTCACCAATTTTTTTTGGAAAATGTAAAAATCGTTATATTTCTCTTTCAATACATCCATATTGATTGTTTAATTATTAAATTAATCAACACATTTATTCAATTCATTAACTTCATTGTAAAAATTTTACTTAACTTAAATAATAACTAATTCACTTTTTATATAAGATTTTTTATTCCTTTTTATATTTTTTATATTTTTTTCAACTTAGATATATTTGAGAGACACTCCTTTAGTTCAGATATCCACAATAATTTCATCTCAAATTATTCCTTATCCATGAATTCAAAAAATATTTACGTAATTATATATTCTTTATTAACCATATAATTTACAATTGTATCATCAATGACTCTTGATATTTCACTTTCCTCTTCTTCATTATTGATTTCACATATCCCTTCATAGAATTGAGAAATTATCTCACTCACATTAAGTAAAAACCCATTGTTTTTAAAAAATCATGGAATATTTCCTATAACATATTCTCTATGATTATACTTCTTCAATATAGACTCCATATTCTTTTAATAAATGAATTTTATTTAAAAATCTATAACTACTCCTCACCTATATAACTTTTATGTAAACTCTACTTTAAACCTTCCCTTTCCACATCTAATGTTTATATAGATTAGACTCATAATCTTTTCCATCTTTTGATCCAAATAAGAATAAATATAATATTCTTAAACATTATCCCATTTCATTAATGTTTTATAATTCAAGATTTAAAAGGGAATGATTTTTTATCCTTTACCATCTTCTTGATAGAAATATCATTATTTATTTCATAATATATTAGAACAATGTGCAAATCATCAATAAAAATATCATTTGGAAATTTTTTAAAGTGGATAATTTAGAATAAAACTAATATAGTAACAAATATAAAAAAATTTCAATAATATAAATATCTTCCATATTCACACCATAGAAACTGATTTCACTCACCACATAGTTCACCGTTGTGAAGAAACTACCAATAATATCATCATCATGCATCTATATATCTTATTACGTAGTTGTCCAATATTTATATTTATCTCATTTATCATTTTTCATTCATTAATATATATTTTAATGTTTATCTCAAATATATTTAGTTTCCTTAGGTCCTTTTACTTTAAAAACATTTTGTCCTATAAAGAAGATAGAATTGAATTTCTTTCTTGACAATCATTCTCTGAATTTCTCATAACTACTGTTCTCTTAGAAACACCTTTGGATATTTGAACAAACCAGCATGTCATGGTTTAAAATACAAAGTAATATATAGATAATAATTAGTACATCATATTGGACTTCTATATATAATAAATATTCCAAAACAAAATACGAATCCCCTTTTAAATCACTAAATCCTGATTATCTGTGATATAAAAACGAAATTCAATGATAGGAATGTCAACTAGAGAAAAACACATTATTTTAAATCCTAACATTAAATAAACAATGAGGTAATCTTGTCTCTCTTATAAAAAATTAAAAGGAATATCCTCTATTTATAATGAATCACTTAGAAGGGGTGATTTAGTGATCCAATTTATTTTCATGTTTCTATAATTAAGCAACCAATATTAATGGTTAGATAGAATCTTCATCATTGTCCGTCATGGTCACATGAAGGGAAATGATTATTTATTAGTTACAACTAACAAACTGTGAAATATATACATTGTAATTATCTATATTCCTTTGAGATCATATGACCAAATAGTTTTAATAAGTAGTTATAATAAGAGTTTATCATTGAAATGATATTACAAAAAATATATCAAATGTGATGGTATTGTTGTATTGTTAAAAGGATAATTAACATAGTATCAACAAGAATAAATACTTCCAAACAAATCCATCCTATGTTGACGCAGTGTTGTTATTTATATTCTTTATAAACCATTAGAAACTTATGTATGATCTCTTTAAGATATAATAATTTACTCAACATTTTCTTCATAAAATTTTATACTTCATCACACGTCTTTGTTTCTTCTTCAACATAATCATATTTTTGAAAAACATTTGGGGATGGGAATTATAATTATACAAATAAAATATACCACACATGCATGTTGAAAGCTGGAAAGACTCAAACTTGAGACCTCCATAACACCCCACGTGGGCTGCTATAGCGGTGTTACACCATGGGGGAACAACAACTCTTTTATTCCTAGAAATTTTAATAAGAATAAAATACACCATCGTAATGAATAGATATTGAATTATTAATAAAAAATTTAGTGGTACAATTATTTTTTCCATAAATATAACTCCTCTCTAATATTTGTTTATAGAAATGTTCTTATTATAAAATAATGTTATCAATCCTTTTTTAAAATTAGATATAATATTAGGCATGGATTGGAACTCTTAACACAGTCTCCATGATAATTTACATGATAGGAAAATTACCTATAAAAATAAACCCATGAATAGATATTAATACAAGTCTAGTTATAAACACCCTATGAAAAATTACTCTTATTATATTAGGGTATATAGAAAGGATGGAAAAAAATAAACCTCATCATTATTTATATTCCTATTATGAGGGAAAATATGAGTTCACCAATCATACCAATGATAAAGAGGATGGAGCATCGTTTGAAATTAAAAATAAATCGTGTCTATATTATGGAATCCATTTAAAATATTAATTACTTATAAATAATTAAAATAATGAGGATTAAATTTCTTTAATTGGGAAAATGTAACAACATGAAATTTCACTGTGTATTTTCCTTAAATAACTAATATATTAACACATTATTCTACACAAATTACTTACAAAAAACATTTCATGAAATATTAGATAATCATTATTAATAATGAACAATATTAATAAATCTCTAATCATAAAAATATTGCACTCAATTAAATAATCATACATTTATATAATAAATAGTTATTATGATATAATATTAAAAAATGATTATTATTTCTCAAATACCTAATTAAAGGGTTAATAAATTAAATAAACCCCTCTTAAATGATTATTACGACAATATATGATATTATAATGTATTAAATAATGTATTCAAAATATTTAATTGATAAATTTTTATAGAATAATATCTAGAACACCAAATGTTTTTATTGGAATATTTTTTATAAAAAATTTAAACAACTAAATTTTAAAATTTTAAAATTTAAATTTGATGAAAATATTTTAATTTTTTGAATTTATAATTTTCATTATTATCTTCTAATGATTCTTTTTTGAAATAATTTATTTTATATAAATAGTAAGTAATACAATTTTTTATTAATCCCTAGTGTTTATGACTCTATTGAGAAGAATATGTAATATAAAAAATTATTAAAAAATTTCCTTCATAGAAAATAAATATAAGTTGTTAAATTATACATTTTTAAATTCCAATGTGATTTTATGAGAACAATATTTTCAATTATTTTTATCTTAGGTAATATTTTACTATATAATAAACTATTTTTGGCCACATCATTTAGTGAAACAATATTTTTTTCCAATTTAGTTGGGCTTGATTTTAAAACCAAATAATTTGTATTTTTATTATAATAAAATAATTTATATCATATAAATCTATGAGTTTGATAAAATTATCCTAATCATAAACATTATTCTTAAAATACATTTTCGTAAAAGCAATTTTGTACTCATTACATGCTATAATAATTAAAGTAATTGTATTACACATATAAATTTTATTAGTAAAATTTTAATTAATATATATAATAAATATTAATAAATTATGTAATAAGTTCCACTTTATTTGTAATCATAAAATATAAATAACTTATTTAAAAACTGGTTTCCATGGTAAATTCCATAGGGGTGAAAAGGATTAACCAATGGGGTAAAAGTATTTACATGATAAAAAATGTTTCTAGGTGACTGGTAAGGTTTTATATCAACCAAATACTTACTCTACTATAAAATAATATATATATATATATATATATATTATTCTTATTTTATTGTGTAACGTTATATCTCTTTATATCAATATAATATCTTTCTGAAAATTCCATACTAACCAGTTTTAAAAGGGGCCTCCACCACCCCATCAGGACCACTCAAAATGTTGGCTTCATCTAAAAAACAATTCATTCATTCCAAAAAATACTATTTAAAATTATTTATAATATTTTGACAATATATTTTCCCATATCTTTAATTTCGACGGTGACCTCTAAGGGAATACTCTAGTTGTCCACATTAGTAGTAATCCTACCGTGTTTCTTCCCTTTTATATCTTTGTTTTCCAAAATTACGTTTATTTATTACTATATAATGAAATAATTATTGTTTTTACAATTAATGTTTTTATTATAATGTTAACATAATTAACCACCTTTCCCATTTTCCTTTATAGAAAAATGAAAACATCACTCTTTCGATTTTGTAGACTACCTCCTCCATGATGTGAGGCCTTCCATTTTTCACAACAACATTTATAAGTTGATTATAAGGATAAAATTAATGGTTGAATTTTAAATATATTATATAATTTTGATTATGAATCAAAAAAATTTAATCCACATACTTTCCAACGCATTAACTGATAAATAAAAATGTTAGTCATGTGTACATCCGTATAAGCACCTCTACAAAGTGACGAGATAAATTTTTCATCTATTTTATTAATTAATTATTATATTATATTATAATATGATAAAACCCCCTAATTAACCCTAAATAATATCATTATTCCTCTATAATAATAATATTACAACTAAATTGATTCACAGTCATTTATTAACTATAGTAAGTGTTGAGCAAGTGTTGTTTTCAATAATAAATAATGTTTTTTATTTAAAGGGGGAAATTGTTGAGAATAATACTCTATCTCTTTATGATAATTTTGATGCTATAAATACCCTTAATTATTTAATAATGATTTTACTTTACGTATATTTTAGGATTTATATATTTTATATATTCTTATTTTGAGAATAGTATTCATATTTTTTTGTACACCGTGGAACAAGTGTTAAAGAGTTCGAGAATTTTATTCTAAGTATTCTGGAAACACTGTTCATACCCTGTGTGTGGATATGTAGCATAAAGAAAGGAACCCGATGTTTACTTTAAAAGTTATTAGAAATGTATTGTTAATCAACCATACGTTATTGGAAATGCATTAAAAAGAATCATATGTTAGGGAAGAACCCTACATTTGGGATATTTGAAAAGAATGGAAAGAAAATTGTACATAAGTGTTAAACATTACATTTGATTCTCAAAAGTATAGTTCATCAACCATAATTCTGTAAAAAACATAATGTTTTTTAGAAAATTATTGATCATGTTCCTTTCGTTTGGAATCTTATAATAGTATGGAACATTTATCATACGTTTGGTTGTTGAAATGAAAAGTATGGTTCATCAACCCAACATTTGTAATAAACCATACATTTGAAGGATGTCACATCAAACCTACGTTGACAACATTACGTTTGAAGGCTATGTCATCACCCTTATGTTTATGATCTACATTACGTTTAGAGGATTAAGACTGTATAGCTCAACCTTACATTTGGTGTCAGAGAGTTTAAAGTTGATATTATTATTCAACGATCATCAAAAGAATTATCATGCTTATTTTATGCCAGATTAAAATCTGATTTTAAAGAGAATATTTGACGAGTTCAGAGAAATTTAAGGATTGAATTAAAAGGATATCTTCATAGAGAATTACAAGGAAAATTATGACTACTCTATAAATTCAAATGTTTGAATTGCGTGAGTAAATATGTGATGATTGTGTATCTGATTTTTGAAGAGTAAGTACTCATTGTATCTATGTTTTTTTAAGGTGTTTGTATGTATGAAATAAATATAGTGATCAAGAACACAAGTGAAGATACATCTATCATAATACAAGATCTACTGTACGACATTAAGAAGGAAAGAAAATTGAGTCAATCACGATCTACGTTAAGGTTGATTATGAAGATCGATAAAAGCTCTGTTTGTTAAGGATGAAGATATACGACAGAAGATTCACTTATTCGACATTGAAGATCAATTTTAAATCTGCTGCTACTAAAGTTTCGATTTATATTTCTATATCTACTACAACAGGATCGACTCAGAATGTCCCTTTCTTGAATATCATTTTTTATGAAGATGATGATCCATTTACGTTCAATTTTACTCTGTTGCAATTATGAATAACAATCAAGACAGTATTTTCAAAGAACAAATAATTTTTATCTTGAGTGACTAACTTCTCATTTTATGTTGTGTAGGTTCTATGATTGAACAAGAAGGCTGTGTTTTGCCTTATATTGTAAAGGTGTCAACTACCTGCACTCATTTGTTGAAAGGTCTATTGAGATAAGGACCAGATAGTGAAAATCGCAAATCTCATGGAGTAGAGAGTTAGTGGAGTGGACTAGGGGCCCTCTGTTCCCCAAACCACAATATATCATTTTTCCCTGCATTCCATATTTCTAGTGCATTAATCTATCTGATTAAAGATAAAGGGCAGAACACGATCTCGCAAATATTTTTGAAAAGATTCAATTCACCCCCTCTTGTGTATATTTGATATAATCTCAATCCAACAATTGGAATCAGAGGTTGGGCTTTTGATAAATCCCTAACAAGCTAAACGCGGTTAAAGATTATACGCAGAGCAAGATGACTAATACAAGAGAGGGAATGTCTATGGTCAGAGCACCGTACTTCAATGGAGAAAACTATAGATGTTGGAAGTCGAGAATGATTATCTATCTAAAAAACCTTAGATACATAGTATATTCTAAGATTCTGACTCCATATAAAATACCTAAAAAACCTAAGACATGGAGCACAACTACTGAAGCATAATATGATATGAAAATGAAGGAAATGAATGTAATTATATTTGGTCTAGTACCTGATGAATTTAACAAACTATCTCAATTCCCGACAACCTATGAGATGTGGAAAACTATTACTGTTGGTTATTAAGGAACTAACAAAATCATAAAAATGATATATGCAACTGCTAAGATTAAATTTAATACATTCAGATGCAGAACATGGGAGTTGTAGATTAGATAGGAAACGAACATCAGGAACTTGTCACTTTTTAGGGAAATCCTTAATGTCATGGTCATGTAAGAAACAACATTATGTTTCCCCATCAATAGCTGAGGCAGAATATGATTCTACTGGCAGTTTCTGTGCACAAGTTTTGTGAATGGAAAACACTATTATGAACATTGGACTAAATTTTAATAATACAACTATTTTATGTGATAATACTAGTGCAATTAATATTTCTAAAAATCCTATTAATCCCTCAAGAACTAAACATATTGATATTATACATCACTTTTTAAAATTTCATGTTATTAAAAAGGATAAATTTTTGGAATTTGTTAATACATAAATACAATTAGTAGATATGTGTAATAAACCACTTCCCAATGAAAGGTTTGACTTTATTAAGAGGGAGTTAGGTTTATTTAATTTTAAATAATATTTTAATTTTATTTATTTAATTATGTTTTTCTATTATAAATTTGATATTTATTTTTCAAACAGAACAAAAAAAATTATGATTTATTTTATATACGTTGCAGATAATTTTTTTTGTTAAATCTATGTAATGATTATTGATAACTAGGGAATCAAGTTTTTCATAACCTTTTAAATTCTGAACCATTTCATTTCCACCAAAACCCTTTAGAACTCGTGAAACTGCACAAAGTCTTGCCAACCCTAATCATTGAACCATTAAAACCATAACCTTTAATCTATCAGAGACATTAATAGAAATGGAAAATACTAAGAGTTATGATGAGGCTGAGACTAGAAATGCGAAGAAACAATGCTCAGTATGATGGAAAATCCTACAGGGAAAGGTGACTGATTTAGAATGGCTATTTCAGAAGAACATGTTTCTAAAACATGCCATTTGTTTCAGAATCTCGAACAGACCTTCAATAGTGAGAATACGGAATTATTTTATGAAGTAGAGCTTCTATATTTCTTTAAATTTGTTTAATTTAGTTTTGGAGATTATTATGACACCATGATGGATAAGATGGAGGATAAAGATTTGTCAATGTATTTGGTTGAAATTATCCAGATACTGAACTCCCTCATTAGGGAGTGTGTCATTTTGATTTGAAAATTATAGGAGATTTAGTGAAAAAATCTGAAGACATTATTGTACGAACCCAGATCTCTTTTCAGGTATGTTTTTCCTTTTTCTGGAGTATTGAGAAAAAAATGAATTTTTGGAAATTTCAGAAGTACACGCCATATACTTTCTGAGTACACGCCGTGTACTCTATTCCAGCTCGATGTCATGTGTTGGCCGTGTCCGGGCCACACACACGGTGTGTAAGGCTGAGGTGGATGTCGGTTTTTCGAAGTACGGAAAATTCGGAGTACATGTCGTGTACTCAAAAAGTACACGCCGTGTACTTTATTTTTTTCATTAAACGGGCCAGGGTCGCGTATAACCCTCATATCCGTCTTCTTCTTCAGTTTTCGACCGTCCGAGAGCGACCATACGACCAGATCTTTGAAGAACCTCCACCCCCGTCATCTGTTCTCCGATTCGAGCATGGTCAGTTGCGTTGGAATCACAGCGGTGAGATCTTCCTTCTGCTATAGCTTTGTTTCTTGATTCCTCCTCGTTTCCAAGTTATCGTGGGATGAATGTTTTGTGCATTTTCTCAGATCTACGTCGTTCTAAATGGAATCTATCTTTGAGGTTCACGTATATCGATCTCCTAAGATCGAGGTAGGTGGTTTGTGCCTTTCTTTTGAAAGTCGATGGGTATTATGTGAATATTCAACCAATAACCTTGAACGGGGTATTGCTTGTTTCCTATTTTCCCTTGTTAGTTTCCTTCCTTGATTGATTGCTTTAGTAGAGGTTATTGCTTATGATTAGAGTAATTCATTGTGATCAGATTTCTTTGCCATTCTTGTTCTGCCTGTTTGACATTCTGCCAATTCCCATGCCTAGTTGTGGGATAGTGGAACTCTTGTTTATTTTCTATTGAAACTTAGTTGTTATCCAAGTAGTTTTAGGGGGTCTACTTGGATGATACACACACGTTGAGCATGTTTAGTTATACCCAGGACTGTGAGAACCTAGAGTAGCAAACCAAAGGGGGAATTGATGGAAGGGCTTCTTCATAGTGTCTTTTAATTATGATGCGAGACTATAGAGGGAATTGACGTTGAGTTCTTCCCCAGAGAGTCTGTAGATCCACGACGCGGTCCATAGGGGTAATTGGTGTTGAGTTCTTCCCTAGAGAGCCTTTAGCACGATATGAGACTACAGGGGGAATTGACGGTGAGTGCATCCCTAGGGAGTCTGCTTAATTACGTAGCTAAAACAGAGGGGTGAGACTCTGTGTGCCTCCCAGAGGGTTGCTAGTACTTAGAGTTTGAACCATAGGGGTTAGAATGTGAGAGCTACTTATAGGGTTACCTGTTTTCTTCTTGTGGTTGACTACTTACTTGCGTGCCTTACTTGTTAGAACTGTGGATTGTAGTTGCTTGTGCTTTTCTATTTACTGCTTCTTGTTTTTTTACTGCCATGTATTCATTGACTGTTAGGCACAAATCTGTAGGTGATTGCCTACTGAGATTGTATCTCCCACTTTATTTGAGCCATGCTTTTGGGACCAAGCAGACTATGTTTCTGCAGGTATAGATAAGGGCAAGTTCCCTACTACTTCAGGTTCTGGATTGCACTAGAGCTGGGGAGCATGGGACTGAGCCGTGGCTTGCGATGCCGAGGCGCTTTCTTTGATTTTATTTTGAACTTGGTTTCATTTGTATTCTATCACGTTTTTGTGTTTGTTGTTTTCCATAGATACTTATACCTGCTGCATTTTTGTCATCATAGTTATATATCTACATTGCATCCTATGTTTGATTTCTGTTGTTATGCATGTTGTTTACTGCTTCTGCTATTTATTTTTGCTTTCTCGCCTTTTATACCTTACCAAATGAGGGAATAGTTTCCCCACCGACTCACATAGGCCCTCGCTGCTAGTCGGCAGCCTCTGGCGTTTGGGAAAACGCGCTTTAGGTCATGTAGCGAACCGGGTATGGGGCACCAGTGGAGGGTCTCCAGACTCGGGATGTTACAAAGCGGTATCAGAGGAGTTCTTTTCACTTTCTTTACTGTTTTGAGACCTTAGCCATGGATAGGATGGATTTGGTACTTGGCATGAAGTTTTTCTCGGGAGTAGCTAAACCGTGTACAGGGAAAAGCCATAATACCTCGTTAGTTGAAGTTTCTGGTTTTGAGATTTTATGGTTGACTCGATTTCACCTAGATTGATTCACATGGATTGTGCTATTATTGTTTTGATATTTTGGTTCTATTTCTGTCGCAGCCCGATGAGATGAGGGTATGCCATCTCATGCATCATATAGGCACTTGTAGAAATCACATGTCATGCATTCTTGCCATGCCATCAAGGGTGAATTTGCGATAGTATGCTGTTGTGATAGGCTCTGTGTAAATAATGCAAGTTTTTGTGATATATGCTTGATAGATTCTCTGCTGTTATGCTAGAAAAATGTTTTTTTGTTCCTTTCTTAAAAATGAACTCCAAATTTTTGGTTTTTGAGGTGTTATGGGGCCTCACGTATCGGAAATTGGCACCTTTTTCGTTGTTTTTAGTGTTTTTGGAATTGTGTGCTGTTTCTGAGCTACTTCCCAGAAAAACCCAGAATACACGATGTGTACTTTTTAGATACACGTCGTGTAGTTTTCTGGCCTTGTCACTGACCGTGTGAGCAGAACACTGTGTCATGGGAGTAACTTCGGGAACACGCCGTGTGCCATTGGTACACGCCGTGTGAGTTCGGAGCCGTGTGAGTCCGGAGCTGTGTACCCGGTTGTGTCTCTAAAAACACGGCTGGAGAAGCTCAGGTGGAACACGCTGTGTCCGTCGGGAACACGCCGTGTTGTCCTATCTAGGTACCTGGTCGTGTCACGAACAACATAGGCCGGCGTGACCTTCCTTCCCGCACGTCATGTTTATTCAGAACATGTCGTGTAGTCTTGCCCCGACACCCGGCCGTGTCACGAACAACACAGGATGGTGTCACCTTCGACTATATATGTCGTGTTTGTTTGGAGCACGCCGTGTAAGGTTCATCCATGTAGACGGCCGTGTCCTTATCAACACGGGCCGCTGAAGCCTTGTCTAGTGCACGCCGTGTTTGTTTCGAACACGTCGTGTAGTCTTGGGTTGAGTCGGACCGTGTGGGTTAGCAGTGTAAGGAGACTCAGGCAGGGGAATAGTTTTCAAGAACACTCCATGTGTTGGGGTCAACACGCCATGTAGTTTGAAGTGTACATGTCCTGTAGGGCTGGAGTACATGCCCATGTCAGTGGATTAAAAAGACACGCCGTGTAGTTTTATACACGCCGTGTAGTATTTTTTTTTGCAATCTTGTGTGTTTTCTTTCCCCTTTCACCATTTTGTATTCTTGTGTTCTGTGTCCTTGTTTTCCTGAACTATGGTGTGCTTTTCATCTTTCAAAGCTATGCCTCCGAGACATCCTCCATTCGAACGTCTGTCGTCGGGCAGTGATCAGACGCCAGACAGGGCTGATCGAGAACATCTTGTCGATCCCCTAGCCGAGCCAGCCTTGGCACCAGTTTTTGTACCAGTCGTGGGCGCTGATGCGCAGTTCATGGAAGGTTTCATGAGGATGATGAAGGCCTTCCAAGGAGCACCGCCTCCTGCCTCGTCTATGGAAGACTTGACATGGGTTTTCCACCAGCATCATCCTCCCACATTCTCGAGGGAGGGAGGACCACATGCTGCAGAGTCATGGCTGGAAGCCATGCTAACTATATTCAATCATCTGGAGACACCTCCAGAATGTCGGGTAAATATCGCCACCTACATGCTCCGAGACTCCTCCAAGAGGTGGTGGGACGTGATCTCACAGGTGGGTCAGCAGCAGGCTATGGCTTGGGAGGAGTTACAACACGTGTTCTAGGACTACTTCTACCCGGATACCCTGAGGGATGATCGAGCCTGGAAGTCCATGAGCTTAGAGAAGGGTACTCTATCTGTCATGGAGTATTCCTCTCGTTTCACTGAGCTGCAGCGTTTTACACCCCTTCAGGATGGGAGTTGGTGTTCTTTGCGAGGAAGTTTGAGGATGGACTCAGGTGGGAGATCCACTTGCAGGTGAACATCTTCCAGCTGACTTCCATTACTTCCATCATCAACCAGGCAGTGATTGAGGAGCGCAATCTGAGAGACTCTTGAGCTGCGATCCTGGTCAGTTCTACTTCCAGAGCTAGATTTCCTTCAGATGGCAGTATGAATCACCGTAGGGAGCCTACGCACTGTGATTCGAGGAAGCTAGAAGCATCATCAGGCAGCCAGGTGACATGCTATCAGTGTGGTGGGACAGGGCACACGAGGCCGCAATGCTAGATGGACCCAGTGGAGTTCTGTTCTTGTGGCAAGATGGGTCACCTTCAGCGGTTATGCCAAGTTTTCTCACCAGTGGCTGGTGACCAGGGTTCTTCTATGACTCCTCGTTCAGGAGTAGCACCACCAGCTTCTCACCAGTCGGGGAACTGAAGTTCTTCCGGCCGTTCGGGTCGAGGTGGAGGTTGAGGCCATGGCAATCAGCCACCAGTTCCTCAGCACCAGCATCAAGGTTTAGCTTAGAGTGGTCAACCAGAGGCTCAGGGCCATGGCACGGACCAGTCTTTCGCTGTGGAGCAGACTTATCATGAGCACGATCTCGGCCCTTCTACTGTTCGAGGTACGATTTTAGTAGCCTCAGTTTTATCTTCAGCTCTTTTTGATACTGGTGCAATGCATACTTTTATCTCTGTTGTCATTGTGGAGAGCCATGGACTCCGCATCTTTTCTTCTGCTGACTCGTTGACACTAGACACGCCTTTGGGAATGAGGAAATCTAGTGTACGCCAGTGTAGAGAGTGCCCTCTCGAGATTGCGGGGTATCACTTCTTATGGGATCTCTATGTCCTAGAGATGACAGGATATGATTTCATCCTTGGCAGGGATTGGTTTATTCCCTTCTAGGCAGTCATCAACTGTTATCACTGTATAGTGTGTTTTGTTTCACCGGAGGGTGAATCCTTCTTTCATAGAGGTGAATGGGACGTTCGGGAGATTCGGGCAGGACTCAAGCATCTTGGTCTAGGAGGGGTGACAGCCCAGATTGCTAGTCTTTATCCGGATGATCAGGGGACTCCACAGATGGACTTTCCTCCAGTGGTGGATCGCTTCAGGGATGTCTTTCAAGATGACTTTTTGGGGTTGCCTCCAGAGCGTGAGGGGGAATTCTCTATTGATCTCATGCCAGGAGCGGCATCGGTGTCCATTCATCCCTATAGGATGGCCACACCTAAGTTGCAGGAGCTGAAGAAGCAATTGGAGGAGCTATAAGCTAAGGGTTTCATTTAACCTAGTACTTCTCCATGGGGTTCACCTATTCTATTTGCAAAGAAGGCAGATGGTACCGTTCGGATTTGTGTGGATTATCGAAAGCTGAACCGGTTGACGGTCAAGAACCGATATCCCTTTCCACGGATTGATGACCTTTTCGATCAGCTTCTAGGATCTCGGGTGTTCTCAAAGATCGAATTGAGGTCTGATTATCGTTAGTTGCACGTTAGACCATTAGATATACCTCAGACAGCCTTCATGAGAAGGTATGGTCTATTCGAGTATACAGTCATGTCGTTCGGTCTCACGAATGCACCTGTGGTTTTCATGGCACTGATAAACCGAGTCATCCAACCTTACTTGGACTATTTCGTTGTGGTCTTCGTTGACAATATCTTAGTGTACTCTCACACTCGACACGACCATGCCACACATCTTGAGACCATTCTGAGTACACTGAGAGAGCATCGACTTTATGCTAAACTCTCGAAGTTCCACTTCTGGATGGATCATATTCACTTCTTGGGTCACGTCATCTCAGAGGAAGGAGTATCAGTGGACCCAGAGAAAGTGAGAGATGTAGTTTCCTGGGAGCAGTCGAAGAACGTCTTTGAGGTACGGAGTTCCCTAGGTCTGTCTAGATACTACAGACGTTTCATTCAGGACTTTTCACGCCTAGCAGTGCCTTTGATAGGTCTGACCAAGAAAGGGGAGAAGTTCTTATGGTCAGATTCTTGTGAGTCATCCTTTCAGTAGAAAAAAGGGAGGTTTGACATCAGCACTGATACTAGTCTTGCCAAAGCCAGGAAAGAGCTACACTATTTACTGTGATGCTTCAGGTATCGGGCTAGGAGCTATGCTTATACAGGGATATGGAGTTGTTGCGTATGGGTCTCGGTAATTGAGGACACATGAGAGGAACTACCCTATGCACGATTTGGAGTTAGCTGCGGTTGTTCATTCCTTGTGATGTTAGAGACACTATATTCTGGGTGAGAACTTTGTGGTTTTCACTGACCACAAGAGTCTCAAGTATATCTTCACTCAGCATGATCTGAATCTGAGGTAGTTCAGGTGGGTCGAGTATCTTCAGTATTTTCATTTCGAGCTTTCCTATATGTCGGGAAAGGGAAATGCCTTAAATGATACGTTGAGCAGGAGAACTTGTATTCAAGAAGTTCAGGAGGCCAGTAGTGAGTGGAATCTGATAGCTATATTTTCTAAGATGCATCTGGAGGTGCACGACAGACGGGGACAGACCTCTCTATCTTCTTTAGCTGTTACCTCCACACTACTTGATCGGGTATGGATGAGGAAGCTATCATACTCAGAAGGCTTAGTCCTGTGGGAGAGTGTGTCAGGAGTGGATCCTCTTCCTGGATGGATAGTGGACAATGATGAGATCTTGAGTTTCTAAGGATGTGTATGGTTGCTAGCAGATATACGCGAGGAGCTGATGCGGGATTTCCATTCCTTAGTTTGGGCAGTTCATCCTGGTGTCACCAAGATGTATCAGGACCTTAATCGCCAATACTAGTGGCCAGGTATGAAGATGGATTTTGCTGGTTTTTTCATGAGATGTTCTACTTGTCAATAGGTGAAAGTAGAGAATCAGCGAGAAGCATGCCTTTTACAGAAGTTACCCACTCCGGAGTGGAAGTGGAATGATGTTGCAATGGACTTTGTGAACGGGTTTCCGAGATCACCCCGAGGGAACGATATTGTTTGGGTTTTCATTGACAGACTTATGAAGGATGCTCACTTCGTGCCGATCAAGGAGAGAGTCAGTGTCGATGATCTGGGATGACTTAACATCAGAGATATCCTTCATCTGCATGGAGTTCCGCGCTCTATTGTTTCAGACAGAGATTCATGCATTACCTCTCAGTTCTGGTAGGTACCTCAGAAGGCCTTGAGTACACAGGTACTCTTGAGTACAAAATACCATCCCCAGACTGATGGCCAGTCCAAGTGCATGATCTTGGTGCTTGAGGATATGCTCCGAGCTTGCATCCTTGATTTTGGCGGTTCTTTGGAGAAGCATATTCCTCTGGTGGAGTTCACCTACAACAATAGTTTCCAGGTGACCATTCATATGGAGTCATACGAGGCTTTGTACGGTAGGCCATGCCGATAACCCTTATGCTGGCTGGAGCCAGGAGAGGAACCTCTACTGGGACCTCGTCTTTTTCAGGAGACTTAAGAGCAGATAGAGCTGATTCGGAAGAGGATGACTACAGCGCTGTCTCGGCAGAAGTCTTATGTTGATCAGTGGAGACGACCTCTGGAGTTCGAGGTCGGGGATCAGGTTTTCCTGTGTGTCGCACCTAGGTTGGGACACAAGAGGATTCAGAGACATGGTAAGCTTTCACCACGATACGTTGGACCGTTTGAGGTCTTGGAGAGAGTTGTGCTGGTCGCCTATCGATTGCAGCTACCTCAAGGGTATCGGGCCATGCATGACGTCTTCCACCTCTCTCAACTCTGATGCTACTTTTTAGACCCATCTCACATCTTTCATCCCTCGGAAGTCGAGCTTGAAGCGGATGCGTCATTCTAGGAGCATCTTATCCAGATTGTCGATCATAGTATGAAGGTTCTCCACGGGCGGTCTATTCCTCTAGTACGAGTGCTATGGAAGCATGGGCGAGTATAGGATGAGACTTGGGAGAGGGAGTCCGATGTTCGATCGTAGTGGCTGGAGCTGTTCAGGGTTTCTCCTTCTCCACCTCGTTAGGGATATTCAGGGAAGAATTTCTTTAAGGGGGGGAGTTTGTAAGAACCAAGATCTCTTTTCGGGTATGTTTTTCATTTTTCTAGAGTTTTGATAAAAAAATGAATTTTTTGGAATGTTCCGATGTACACGCCGTGTACTTTCTTAGTACACGCCATGTACTCTGTTCCGGCTCAAAGCCATGTGTTGGACGTGTCCGGGCCACACACAAGGTGTGTAAGGATGAGGTGGAGACCAGTTTTTCGGAGTACGGAAAATTCGGAGTAGACGTCGTGTACTCAAAAAGTACACGCCGTGTACTTCATTTTTTTCATCAAACAGACGGGGGTCACGTCTAACCCCCATATCCATATTCTTCTTCAGTTTTTGACCATCCGAGAGAGACCATACGGCCGGATCTTCGACAAACTCCCACCCCGCCGTGCGTTCTCCTATTCGAGCATGGTCAGTTGCGTTGGAATCGCAGCGGTGAATTTTTCCATTTGATTTATCCTTGTTTCTTTATTCCTCCTCGTTTCAATGTTATCATGGGATGAACGTTTTGTGTGTTTTCTCAGATCTACGTCGTTCTAAGGGTTATATGTCCACGAGTTTCACGTATATCGATCTCCTAGGATCGAGGTATGTGGTTTCTGCCTTCCTGTTGAAAGATGATAGGTATTATGTGAAAATTCCACCAATACCCTTGAATGTGGTATTGTGTGTTTCCTATTTTTCCCTTGTAAGTTTCCTTCTTTGCTTGATTTCTTTAGTAGAGGTTATTGCTTGTGATTAGAGTAATTCGTTGTGCTCAGATTGCTTTGCCATGCTTGTTCTTCCTGTTTGACGTTCTTCCAGTTGCCATGCCTAGATGTAGGAAAGTGGAACTGTTGTTTTTTTGCTGTTGAACCTTAGTTGTTACCCAAGTAGTTTTTAGAGGTTTACTGGGATGATACACATGCGTTGAGCATGTTTAGTTGTACTGAGTACTGTGAGAACCTAGAGTAGCAGACCAAAGGGAGAATTGACGGAAGGGCTTCTCTATAGTGTCTTTTAATTACGATGCGAGACTATAGGGGGAATTGACTTTGAGTGCTTCCCTAGAGAGTCTGTAGATCCACGACGTGGGCCAGAGGGGGAATTGACATTGAGTTCTTTCCCAGAGAGCCTTTAGCACGATACGAGACTACATGGGGAATTGACGGTGAGTGCTTCCCCAGAGAGTCTTCTTAATTACATAGCTGAACCAGAGGGGTGAGACTGTGTGTGCCTCCCAGAGGGTTGCAAGTACATAGAGGTTGAACCATAGGGGTTAGAGTGTGAGAGCTACCCAGAGGGTTACTTTTTATCTTCTTATGGTTGACTGCTTACTTGTGTGCCTTACTTGTTAGAACTGTGGATTTTAGCTGCTTATGCTTTTTTGTTTATTGCTTCTTGTTTATTTACTGCCATGTATTCATTGACTGTTAGGCACAAATCTATGGGTGATTGCCTACTGGGATTGTATCTCACACCCTGTTTGGGCCATGCTTTTGGGCCCAAGCAGACTATGTTGCAACATGTATAGATAAGGGAAAGCTCCCTTCTACTTCAGGTTCTTGATTGTACTGGAGATGGGGAGCATGGGACCGAGCAGTGGCTTGTGATGCTGAGGAGATTTCTTTGTTTTTATTTTTCACTTGAATTCAGTTGTATTCCATCATGTTGTTGTGTTTGCTGTTTTCCATAGATACTTGTACCTACTGCATTTTTTTCATCATAGTTATATATCTACATTGCTTCCGCTGTTTGATTTCTGTTGTTATGCATGTAGTTTACTACTTCTGCTGTTTATTGTTGCTTTCTCACCTTGTATACCGTATCGAATTAGGGCATAGTTTCCCCACCGAAACACAAAGACCCTCACTGCTAGTTCGAAGCCTTTGGCATTTGGGGAAATGCGCTTGAGGTCATGTGGTGAACTGGGCACGGGGCACCAGTGGAGGGGCTCCGGACTCGAGACGTTACAATTATGTTCTTTCGGATTGGCTCTACTAACATAAATAAAAATGATAGTTAATGATTTGGTACCAGATCAGAAGATCCTAGAGAAATTTTTACAAATAGGGATAACACCCAAAATTTGAGAGTTGGATAAGATATTGTGTCCCAACATGTACATAATGTATCTTCTTCTCAGTGATGTAAAATGAAATTTTCCTAGGTACATGGTGATTTACATGAGTTAATTCTATCAAAGTGAAGCTAGAATGAATGTCTACCCTTTTGGTATATTTGTTTCCAAACTATTGTTCAAGAACGACATGGTGAGACCGGTTGATGCTAGAACTCATTATCACCACATTAATGTTTTTAATGCTGGTACTTTAGGAAAAATTGTTTATTTGTGGAGTACAATAAATGTAAAAATAATGCTACTAGGAACTGATGAAGAAGTAGAAGAATAGAGAGCTCAGGCTCAGCCAGAAAAGTCAAAGGAAAATCAAGATACACCCTGAGTTAGCTCTGTTTCCAGAAGAATGTGTTTTGAAGTTGAGAATTTTCCCAAGGAAGCAAGTCAAGAAGGACTTCCAGTAAAAAAGAAAAAGAGATACCAATTCTCATGAGGATCTTATTTCAAATGTTTTACCCACTCAAGATTTATTGTAGTGTATACTTTTAAGAGAATATGCTATTGAAGAATCAATGGAATTTGTTATTGAGAGGTCAGAACTAGTGGAATCACCTCAGATTCAATCTGGAATTCCGGTAGATGCTGAAGGAGAGACTAAGGAAATGGATGTGGCTATTACAGATGTTGAAGCTGAAAGAATTGAAGCTAAAGGAATAGATCCATAACCAGAAGTTGAAATTGAGAAAGAGGCAGTGCCTGGAATAGAAGTGGCCAATCCAAAATTAGCTGAAGATTAAATTATTCATGAGAATCAAATAGAAGAAGTGATTGCTGATTTACATGATGAAAACCCTTAAGATGTACAAATAGAAGTTCTTCAATAGGATATTTCATTGGAAGAGTCTGGAAAATACTCGGAGGAAAAATATGTGGAACAACCAATTAGATAAGAAATGGAGAAATAAGATGTTGAATCCTTACCCCTGGAGTTAGCACATCACTTTCATGCTCAAAAAGAAAATCCAGCACAAATTACCTCTAAATTAGAAAATGAGGAAGGTGAAGAAATATAGAGAGAGTTTCAGAGAATGCAGAAATATATTCTTTCTATGAGGAGAGCATTAGAAATAGAAAAATTAAAATTCCAGAGGATACAGAATAGTACATTTTCAAATCAAGAAGATGAAATTTTTAAGAAGGATATACTGAATGAGGTTGAAAAGATAATGTTTGAAATGGTTATGATGTTAGATTTCTCAGATCTAAAATCATTTATGGAAAAAACGATGGAATCTATCAGGATCGATGAGGCTAGTGGTTCAGATAGTTCACCTGATTTGATTAGAAAATTTATTCAATAACCACTATATTAGTTGAAATGAATGACATGTTGCATGATTTTCAATGCAATAGTAATCCTCTTTCAGTGCTACTAGATAATTAACAGTTTTTAATTGAAAAGTTGACCTCAAATGAACATGGAATCAGATCATTATTGGATAAGTTAATAGACAAGTTGTCTTTGTTTTTGGATAAGGAATAAAGTATCCATGAGTTTTTCAGAGTCAACTTAATTAAATACATTCATATGACTCAATAGAACATGGATCTTATTGTTTTTCTTGGTGATGTTATGTTGAAGAGACTAAGGGAGCAGCTATAAAAAATCAAGGAAGTATTTAAAACAAGATAGACCCTATCTATTCCTTGAGAAAACCTTGATTCTTGTATTTATCAATTTCGTACTATTGAATATTTTCAATGAAAATTTGTTTCTTTATATATTTTTGTGTTTTTATGATTTAATTTCTTTGATTAGATATGCCAATAATCCGGATTCACTAATTGATAAATAGTTATATATATCATTTACATAAGTTCATTGCTATATTAATATGTGTCATATTCCATATTTTTTCATTCTTTTTGATATCACAAAAGGGGGAGAAATTTGGATAAACACAACATTTTATTTTAATACAATTAAATTTTTTTAATGTTATTTTATGGTGATATTTGAATAAAATTTTTCATTAAAAACAAAACATTTTTTTGAAGGAGAAATACAAATTTTTTAATTTAAAAAATTTTAAGAGGGAGTTGTTTGGATAAATATTTTTTATTTATAAAAAGATTTTTTTTATTTTTATTTAAGGGGATATATTTATCTTTACATTTATTTTTCACTTTTTAAGAAAGGGGAGAAATTTATTTTTATGATTATAGATGACATAATATTTATTTATTTTTGAAATAATATTGTTAAAATTAAATATTTATTTATCTAATCAAAATTTAAAATTATATGTAATTAATTTTGAAAATTATTTTCATTTATTATTTTATGGGTTTTGTGATCATCGAAAAGGGGGAGATTATTTATCATGTGTTGTTTTCAACAATACATAATGTTTTTTATTTAAAGGGGGATATTGTTGAGAACAATACTATATCTCTTTATTATGATTTAGATGATCACAAATACACTTAATTATTTTATAATGATTTTACATTAAGTATATTTCAGGTTATATATATTTTATATATTATTATTTTTATAATATTATTCATGTTTTTTTGTACAGCGTGGAACAAATGTTAAATATTTCGGTAATTTTATTCTATGAATTCTGGACACACTGCTTGTACCCTATGTGTTGAAACGTAGCGTAATGAAAGGAACCCACTGTTTACTTTACAAGTTATCAAAAAAGAATAGTTAATCAAACATAAGTTATCGGTAATGTATGAAAAAGAACCCTATGTTAGGAATAAACTCTATGTTTAAGATATTAGAAAAGTATGGAAGGATAACCGTACACAAGTGTTAAACGTTGTGTTTGTTTCTCAAAAGTTTGGTTCATCAACATTACTTTTGTAAAGAACCTTACATTTCTTAAAAAATTATGGATCATATAACATTCATTTGGATGCTTATAAAAGTATGGATAATTTATCATACATTTGGTTATTGAAAAGAAAATTATGGTTCATCAACCCTATGTTTGTAATCAACCTTACATTTGAAGGATGCAACATCAACCCTATGTCGAAAACCTTAAGTTTGAAGGCTATGTCATCAACCTTACATTTATGATATATGTTAAGATCATAGGATTCATACTGTACAACACAACCTTACATTTGGTGCCAGATAGTTTAATGTTGATATTATTATTCAATGATCTACAAGTGAATTATCAGGCTATTTTTCAGCTAGATTAAAATCTGATTTTGAAGTGCATCTTTGACGAGTTCAGAGTTGTTTTAGGATCAAATTAAAAGGATATTTTCATAGATAATTTCAAGGAGATTTATGATAACTCTGTAAATTCAATTGTTTGAATTAATTGAGTAAAAAGGCGAAGATTCCGGATCTGATTTTTGCAGAGGAAGTACTCATTTTATCTGTGTTTTTAAGGTGTGTGTAAGTACGAACTACATATTGTGATCAAGAACACTATAGAAGATACTTTTATAAAAATATGAGATCTATTGTATGAAAATTAGAAGAAAAAAAAAATTCAATCACGATCTACATTTATGTTGATTGTGAATATCAATAAAATCTCTGTTTGTTAAAGAAGAAGATACACGATGGAAGATTCACTTATTTGACATTAAAGATATTATGTGAATCTTCTGCTGCTAAAGTTGTGATTTATATTTCTATATCTACTACAACAGGATCGACTAATGAATTTCTCTTTCTTGAAGATAATTATTTTTGAAGAGGGCAATTCATTTACTGTCAATTTCACTTTGTTGGAATTATGATGAACAATCAGTAGAGTATTTTCAAAGAACAAATACTTTTTATCTTGAGTGAACCGATTATCGTTCTAAGCTGTGTAGGTTCTGGAATTGAACCCGAAGGCTGTGTTTTTCCTTATATTGTAATGTTTTCAACTACCTACACTTAGTTGTTGAATGGTCCATTGAGATGAGGACCAGATAATGAAAATCACCAAGCTCGTGGAGTAGAGCATTGGTGGAGTCAATGAGGGGCCATATGTTCTTTGAACCACTATATATCGTGTGTCTGTGCATTTCATATTTCCGCTTCATTAATCTATCTTATTAAAGATAACGAACAAAACACAATCCCATGATGATTTTTTAAAAGACACAATTTACCCCTCTCTTGTGTATATTTGATATAATCTCGATCCAATAGTAAGTCCCTATTTCAGTCGGTTTTTCCATTAATTGGAATAGTACTATAAAATAATATCATGGCTAAATTTGAGGAAAAAATTAATGATAATATATGAAATATATAACAAATAAATGATTTAATTTAGGTTATTTTAAGGTAAAATTAATGTTAAACTCATTAATAATGATACCAATTTATGTTTGTCAAAAGTCACCGAAAACAAAATCATCATTGATTTCACATTTATTGTTCATAACCAAAACTCCCAATGAATAAAATTAAAACATTATAAGTAATTATGAAAAAAAAATTCAAGTAACTTATATGATTTTATAATGACTAAATTTTCAATAAAAATGAATAAAAACATCACTATTATGAAATGAGTTCAAAAAGATTAGTATTACTCACACTAAATGTTAAAAATAGATAATAAATAACTACTAAAAATATAGAGAATAATTATAAATATATAATATAATAGGTTTTATATATGTAATATATTCTGAAATAGATTATTAGGATTTTTGTTTAATGTAATTCAATGCTTTAGTGGATTTCTGGAATTAAGGTAAGGGTTATTTTTCAGAATTTTCAATTACATGAGGCATGTTTGTTATTGAAAAAAATAATTTATTTCATATAGTGTATTAATTACCCTATTTCATTCAATTATAATGAATAACTTTCATTTAATGTTGTTTAAATTTCCACTACTTGGTAAACCTTATATTTTCTTTAGATTCTTATTCTTACATCATAATTGCCATAAGGGTATCCACAACAATCTCAATTATATGTCGAGATTTTTCATTAAATTTAATCCATATATGTAATTTTTATTTTCTTTGTTTATAAAAAACCACACCACCCCACACCAATTATATATCCTCATATGTTTATCTTTTACATATTATATGTCTTTGCAATATTTTATTTTCTCACCTAGATCATTATTTACCCTTTGTAAGTAAAATGACTCGAACTATTACTTTCAGTTTGAAATCCTCTTCTTCTAATACTATATTAATTATATTAATTTTTAATTACATTATCTATTCCTGAATAATTTATTGAGGTCATTTTACACTACATTTATTTTCATTTAAATTATTAAAATAAATTTATTATTTTTATACTGTTATTTTTCATCAAACTGTAATGGGAATCTATTTTTAATGTCTTCTATGTCGACACTTATTTCATCCACTTTTCCTTATTCTAAAAATATTCATCTCAAAAATTCCTAGTTTTTCAAATGAAATTATAACCATCCCTTTGTTTTGAAATACTTCCTTATTAATAAATAATTTTTCTTTAAGGTCCAAGGATATCCTTATTTCAAAATTGACTATTCTAATACTCATAAAAATAGTTTTCTATCAATGTCAATATATTTTGACATATTTTTTACATGATTAAGGTTATTCTTCTTATTATTCCCTATAACTTATTCAAATTTTTGATATATTCTTCTTTATAGGAGGATTTATCCATATAACATCCCTAAACTAATACACCCTTACATGAACAAGATATGTGGGTTACGTGACCTCGTGTGCACCTCTATTTATTGAAGAGGAAATCAACTAGAAATGAGGGTGTAAAATATATATTATTGATACCAAACCCTATATTATATAAGACCAATGACAGTGGAAGTAGAAATAATGTACCAAAAATAGAAGAAAAATATAAATAATTATTCAAGAAACCATAGTAGAATATAGGACAAACCCAAAAAATCCAAATAATAATAGAATCTTGTCACAATATAATTAATGTATATAAATGAAATATTGAAAATAAATTAAAATAAGGACTAGGTAACTCTATAAAAACTCAAAATACCATGTCTCTAAACCCTGAGTCTATCCCATATCAAATCTCTAACTCGTCCAGCTAGTAGTCAATCAATGTAAGTCCCCTTTGCCTTATCTAAACATCAACCATGAAATATGGTCAGGTACCAAATGGTGGCCTGAACAGGGTGTGAGTAAAACATAGTAGGCCACCACCAAATCCATATACGCAAATCAATTATGTGAATATAGTTAATGGAATAAATTTATAAATATGGGTATTAATTATATAAAATAATGTTTTGAAAAAATAACCCACTAACCCTCATGTTGCAGGTTGACACTCAGGACCAACCATACATGCTTTCAATTCATGTTGAATTTATTTTTCAAATTTCAAATCCACATACATCTGGTTGGATCACTAATATCATGTACCATGTAAACCAACTATTCCCCTTGTTAATCCTTGTACATGAGTTACATACATTTTCCCAAGGCTAATGTCACCAAATGGGTGGAATCCATATGATAGTAGGATCCAAGTGAATTCCCATGTTGGGTTCACAAACATATTCCATGAACTCACATCATCGAGGTGAAATTATCTAATCAAAAGTGGTGGATTCATCTACACCAAGATGCAACACTTGTGTAACATCTCATGTGATAGTAGAAAAATACTTTATACATCCTTCCATTAAAAACAAATAAATATGATCCATACATACCTTTTATTATAGATCAAACGTCATGAAATTTTTGTTAATTTATACTATTTTTAAATAACATGAAATACATTATCAATTGGTATATTCTCCAACATCATTATGAATTACAATTTTCAAACCATACCAAGTCACCATTTATCCCAAATAACATTCCATGTTGCATCAACTAAATTATTATTTGACATTTTTAATTCATAATCCACACTTATTAGTTATTCAAAAATTATGATTTAATGGGAAATCAAAACTCTTAGTTGGCTAAAATCCTTGTCACAATGTCGATGTACCTGAACGGATCCATGGGGGGTCAATGAAATGTTATTTTCACAAAAAAAATTAATTTATTCATTTAGACTGTTCACATTATTATTGTGCCAATATGATTTCACTTATGTCATATACAATGAAGGAGAAAAAAATAATATCGATTTATTCTACACCACCCACAAAAAATAGAAGATGTAGACAATTTATCAAATTCTATGTTATTGTTAGTATCCATCATTCCCTTTAGTTTTTATGTTAAAAACAAAATGATCCAAGGAAAACATAGTTATTGATTTAAGAGGATGATTATAAGCTACCAATGGAAGGATTGGATGGCCAAGGATTGATCCCTAGAAGGTAGGGTCTAAATTTGATCAAAAGGGGTGTTAAACGAATTTCAAACTCTCAATGAGGTGCCTCTGGTTTATGTGCGGGAGATTGCTGAAAATTATTTCGGAGGGTTTTTGGGTATTTATAGGAAACCAATAAAATATAAGTCCATGGTGGTGCCTCTCAAAAAATGATTTATTCATCCTAGACCACAGTACAGCCCATATGGACCATGGAACAACCTTATTGGTCAAAACAATCGTAATGAAATTTTTCCTCTTTTAGTTTAGATTTTATTAACCTAGGGGGAGGCTAAAATACAGCCAAAGGCTCCATGGTATAGAATCTTTTACATCCTAACACATTTACTACCAAATCATCATAAACCCAAATGGGATAAGGCCTAATAAAAAATGATTAAACAGAAAAACAGACTGATATAGGATTACCAAAACATAAATATGGTCATGTATAGAAAACTACTAGATCTTATAACTTAGCCACTATAAAACATCTCACCCATGAGATACTCCATGAAACATTATAGGGTCTTGGCAAACAAGTAAATCCACAATGTCCATATATCCAAATCCCTTTCCTAGGAATCATCTTGAACACACCCATGATTACACTACACTCGAACTAGTTCTATGGTCTTCCTCCTTATATCCTTCTCACTATGGTCTATAATATGGATCAGATTCCCCTAAAAAGCAACAACAACATCCAGCTTAATGTTATCAGTGTAACACCCCATGCTTCCATGGTATCCTTTTCTTTAAATAGTTCAATAGCATGTGTTGTATGCAACTTCGAGTTCAAAAACACCACAACCAATCAAACTATCCGTTATGAATAGTAACACCCACTTTTTGAAATTTTATAAATTTTTTCTTTCAAAATGGACTTCATTATTGGATTTAGAATATCTAAATTAGTATAGGGTGAATTTTTTTTCTATTAAAAACTATCAATTTTTGATGAATAGTGAAAAACACTGAATTTTTGTTTAAAACCAAAATTTTATTTAAATAATTATTTATTTATTTAAATTTATTTTACGTCAAATTAGATACATAATACCTATATATGTTCAATGTAATTCATTGGAGTCATTCTATAACAATTTTAGATATATAAAAATTTTATTGAAATTTTTACCGTCTTTTACACACCTCCAAGGAGCATTTGCAAATTTACATAAAACAAAATTTTACAACTTCTATGAGTTGAATTTAAAAAAACCAAGAGAAAAGGTAGATATCAATAATTAAAATGTGGTTCAATAAGATGAAAATAATTTTTGTTGAATAGTAACATTTTAATTTTATTTTCCACGGTTATAAGTAAATAGGTTAATTAAGGGAAAATGATATTATTATTACCCTAACACATGAACTAAATCTATTGGATAAATTTAATTAGAACAAAAACAACCTAAGGAATAAAATATTATCCTTTAGGTCCACTTGGATTAGATAAGACATTTATTATTATTTAACTCAAAGAAGAGTAAAAAGTGTTAAATTCAAAGTTTGATAACTAATCCATTATAATATAATGTTACACATAATATAAATTAAACTATAAATATTCATTATAAATCTAAAAATATTTCCTACATAATGGTATTTTATTTATAATTTTTAGACTTAAATCATTAAATTTATTTATGACACAATGATGATGCAGTAATTAACTAATTAATTAAATATTAAAATAAATGATATTATAAATATCCAAATAAATGTAACATGAGACTTTTTATGAATTTAAAAAAATTTCTAGATTAATATTAAATGTTATGGTTGGTTATATGAATTGTTTTCGAATTAATAATGATATTATGAATTTAGAAAAAACAAAATACCAAATATTTTCAAAATTGATATAAAAGAGATTTTAAAACAAATATTATATTGTTAATTGATATTCTATTCATAAAAATCTAAGGATCATCCAAAAGACCTATATAATTCTGTTCGTACCATTAATTAACCACTTGGGGTTCCATGGAATGTTTATAGTGTGTTCATTTACCATATAATATAAAAATACAAAGAGACATGGTAAATGTCAAACTATTTAACTAAGAGTTAAATCGAGAAGATAAAGTTAATATAGTGACCCAAACCTGTCTAAAACCTATTTGTTGAGTGTTTTTAGACCAATACCCACCTTAGAATTTAAATAATTCATTTTTGAGCCATTATAAACCCAATGTTTTTTAATTATAAAATAATATTTTTAGATTTTCTTAAGGTTCCCTTCACCCCTCTTATAAAAGGTCACGCCCACTTCTCCCTAATTCACACCTTCACAGCCATTTGGATCGGCCAAACCCTATCCAAGTACCCTATCTACTGTCCTCACTTCATTATAAGGGCATTAATTTATTCATAAATCTAACTTATGGTGCCCTTTTGATCAAATCAAAAGGAAGAACCTGAAGAAGTGGTAAATATTTCATCACCTCTTTCAAGTTCCTTTCTTCTTCCACTTCCTATTTCATTGTTGTTTCCTTTCTAAAATAATAAATCCAGTATCTTCTATATAATTTGATGTTATTATAAATATGGTACAATAAAATTCATTATTCTATCCATACTTTTAATGACATTTAACAATACGCGCGTACGTATGGCTTGTCGTCTCCACATCGTGGTGTAAATGTTATTCAATACATTGTTATATGGAAGGATATAATAATGATGTTTAATTTAAGTAAATAATAAATATAACATGATTATGATTCTATATATATGATATACTATCCAATTAAATATTATTCTTATATCAAAAGAATGATATTGTCACTCGTGCGTACGTATGGATTACAATCTCCACGAACGCGATGAGATTCATTCCCCATTGTATCCATTCATGAATAATTTTCATTATATGATTAAAAATATTGTTTAAAGACTTAATATCATTATGAATATGAATAAGTTACATCCCATACATAATAAACATGACTCATGTAACAAATAATATGAAGGAAAACGAATCAGTTAACACATGAAACGACGATAATACTAAGATATTATTTACAAAGAAATGTTAAAAGATCATATATGATATCATATTAATTTATATGATTCATGCATAATTTAATAACATTTATTTCACCATTATACATGAAGATAACCTACCCTCGACCATGGAAAATTAAAATATAAGGGGTTTTCATTTCACTCCTTATTCTAGTGAGATTCAAGCTATACTGCCACTATTTACTTTTGTGTGGTGTATGTACTGACCACAATTGTATTATTTGGGTAATAAAGAATAATTTGTATGTATTTAAATCCTAGTTTTATGATAATTTTTTCATGGGGTGTATGTTTTTAAGTTACCAAATTGGTAAGGGTTAATTTCACAATCTTTTTATCATCTAAGGTTGTTTTATACATGAGTATCTATTGGGACCTCTTTATCATCCACATCCATGTTTCTTAAAAATGTATTTCAAAACAATTTCAATAGTTACTAGACAATGGGTTAATGTCATATATACCATTATTTGAACTTATATTTTTTTAAGGGAATCTTTCAGTCATTTTCCAAACAAGGTACTTTATGACATTTTCGACAAACCTAAGGTAAGAATGTCTTTTTTAACATATACGGCAGGTACAATTATTCTCCACCATTATAACATCGTAGATGCATCCCTTACACGATTATAATAATATTTTCAAATATAAATGTTTTATGATATAATTACATTACTTTTAACTAATTTCAAAATATACAGATATATTTCTATAAAAAGGTTTTGATTTCATCTTTGTCAACATCCTTTGATGGATTTTATGTTTGTTTGAAGATAGTTTATTATGATACAAAATATCCATATTTTATTGAAGGTTTTGTGGTATGTTTGAATTTGGATGTTTTATTTCATACCATTCATGGGTTATGGATAAAGTATTGACATTTTGTATTCTAGTTTCCTATGAATATTTATGTTATGTTTAAATATTTTCATATGAGGAATGCATTGGACTTAGTAAGTGATGGGTAAATCCTGTTGTAGCTCCTCGATGCATCGGTAGGTCTCATGAGAAAAACTAGTGTCTTGGAACAAGGCCTTGAAAAAATCTTATTTGTAGTCTTGGCACAAGGCCTTGACTATGTGGTTATGAATGTATGGCATTATGAATTCATCGTTATGAATGTTGCAATTGATATTTCACTTGATTATTAGACTAGTAGAATAACCATGTGAGTAAGTAAATGGAGTTATTTTGATTTATATTTTCCATATTATGATGATGTTCATGTTAAAAAGGATTTTGTTTTAGTTCTATACATTTCCTTAAATATTTATGCTTATTTATGAAAGTTTCTTCTATATTGTTATCCTTACTGAGAATCTGAGCTCACCCTATCTATGTTTTATTTTTTCACAGGATGCAAGGAAGTATATTATGACTGGTTGGTAGGGGTACTCTATGGGATATCATTGTTTTCTATGGAAACAATTTTGTTCTAGTTTTCTATTTTATGATGTAATGTAATCCTTATTAATGTATCTAGTACATCCAAGGATACTAAACTAATCGGTCATTTAAGACATTATCTTTTGTGATAATGTAAATGTTATGTAATAATACACTGACTCTAGATAACTAGGGTCAGGGCATTAGAGTTGGTATCAGAGGAAGTTTAGTACAAACCATGGAAACATGATTTAGATAAACTCTTATTTGAGCACATATCCCTAAGATACTCATTGAGTATTAGTATAGAAGAACTTACTAGAAATTTTTATTGTAGATATTTTATTATTTTAACGTGCAATACATCCCTGTCTGGATATGAGCAGGTAGAGGCAGCTCTGGAAAAGATGTAACTAGGGGTAAAACCTGAAATAACCGCTTTGAGCTAGACTCGAACGGGAACTGGTGCACGAAAATGGGCCTTGCTGCACTCTTGGTTACGACACTCCCAGGGGATATTCCTAGGATAATACTAATTTTCTTTAAAAACCATTATGAAGGGTTTGTGAGTATATACTTACTCAAAGAAAACATTTTTATTATTATGTATTATATCAATAAATTGTTCAATTTATTTTTAGTGTTTTACAAGTCTGGATTTATGTATTGCGATTCATAAACAAATATAGTGTATGTATTGATTAGAAATGGCTCTTAATGGAAGGAATGGAAACTATATCAATACACACACTCCATGTAGGGATTTAACTCCTACTAAAGATAATTATTGTGGAGTTTTTGTTGCAACTAGTGCTTATAAGCTAATCACCATACAAGGAAAACTCACTCATGTTATGAATAATCACCTTACCTGTATGGAGCACCATGATCCGCAGCATAGAGGATCAATGTATTATCGCTTCATGAGGAAATAAACACCAAAATTAAATGGGAGTAAAAATCCATTAATATCTGAGTAATGGATAAATTCTATAGATAAAATATTCCACGCCTTGGGGAGTAGCGAAGGGGAAAAAGTTGTCATGGCAGTTTGATGCCTCCTTGGAGATGCTGATCAATGGTGGTCATTGATTCAAAACACAAAGGAAGATGGTGAAGTATAAAATATGGAATGGAGGGAGTTTAATGAAATTTTCTTAGAAAAATTCTTTCCTCATGAACATCAAGTGGATATGGAAAGAAAATTTCTGAGTCCGTGGAAAAAGGAGGATGGGAATGTCTCAATGTATGAAAGACAACTTTACAAGGATTTCAAGACATGATGTAGATTATATACATAACCCAAGAAGTAAGATTAATCATTCCTTTGATGGGTTAAAATCATTTCTTCATCAAGAATTACTCTCACAATCCTTATTGTCGTATGAAGATATTGTCTCATATGCTATCAAGATAGAAAAATAATTCTCTATGTCTTACGACTTTAAAGCAAAGCATGAGAAGAAGAGATCTGCTAAACATTGTGGAAATGGATAAAATGGGAAGAAAAAAAGTTGAATAACCATCATGCAGTTAATGTGGGAAGAAACACCCTGGTACTTTCCTAAAGGGAATGGGGTTCTATTACAAGTGTGGTGAAAAAGGCCACCAAGATCATGATTGTAAGGGGAAGAAAGAGGTTGTTGATGTTTAATGCTACAATTTTAGAGAAAGGGGGAATTATGAAAATGAATTTCCTAAGAATCAGGGTAAAATACCTTCTAAAATAGACAATGGATCAAGGCTAAGCTTATGGTATCACTACTAAGGAGGTTGAAGCTTTGAAAGATGTAGTGGATGATAATTTAATTGTTTCCACAAGTTTATCCAATGCTTTATATGATTTTGGGATATCGCGTTGTTTCATATCTTCCCAGTTTTCTAAAAAAATTAGATATTTCCAATTTGATTTAATAAGGGAGTTGTCAGTAAAAACTCTAAAGGGAAGTATCATTGTAATAATGTTTTTTGAATCAGTCCCCATTAGGGCATATAAATGTTCTTTATCTTCTGATCTCATCACCATACCCATGATGGAATTCGATATAATCCTCGATATGGATTGGCATTATCACCAGGATGCAAAAAATTATTGTAAGAAGAAGAAGGTTACTATTTATGATGATGATGATAAAGAGCACCTTATCTTTAGAGAAGAATCATCACAACCTAATTATTTTGTAGATCCACCCCTAGTAGCTCAAATAAATTCAATTATTGGGGAAAAGAGATTGAAATAACTATGGGTGTGGAAAGGAATGTTCAAAAAGAGTATGTACCTATTGTGAAAGAATATGTTGATGTGTTTCTAAAATATTTACCTAGACATCCACCAGAATGACATATTGAGTTTTCCATTGGTTAAATTCGTGGATCAAGGCTTGTGTCGACTCCCCCTTATAGAATTTCCACTGTGGAATTAGTGGAACTAAAGAAAAAACAAGAGTAGTTGAGTAATAAGGGATTTATTCGACCTAGTGTTTATCCATGGGGAGCCTCTATTCTTTTTGTTAAGAATAAAGATGGATCTATGAGGCTGTGCATTGACTCTAGGTAGATCAATGCTAAAAGAATAAAGAAAAAGTATCCCCTACCTCGAACTGATGATTTATTTGACCAACTTCATGAAGCTCAATACTTTTCAATTATTGACCTTCAATCTGGATATCATCAGTTGTGTGTGAAGATGGAAGAAATTCTGAAAACAGTATTTCGAACCAGGTACGGACATTAAGAGTTTACAGTAACGTGTTTTGGATTGACTAAGACACCCTCAGTATTCAGGGATCTTATGAATAGAGTTTTCAAGGATTATCTTGGTGAATTTTTAGTGTTATTTATTGATGATATCTTGGTATACTCCAAAATCTAGAATGAAAATGAAAATCACATGCACAATATTCTAAAGACTCTTAGAAGACATGAATTATATGGGATGTTTATCAAGTGTGAATTCTAGATTTAGGAGATTTTATTTCTTGGCCATATTTTATATATGGATGGAATATTCATTGATCCTTCTAAGAGAAGATAAATCCAATAATTTCCATCACTGATTATTATAACTGAGGTACACAGTATTATTGGTTTTGCAGGTTATTATCGACATTTTGTCTAGAATTTGGCCAGGTTGGCTAACCCATTAACAAAGATCACACGAATGGGGTTAAATTTGTTTGGACAAAAGAATGTGAAGAATTTTTAATTAATTTAAGATAATATTACTCAATTCTCCTATCTTAACTCTTCCATCGGGGAATGATGGGTTTGTGATTTATAGAAATTATTAAAAGAAAGGACTTGGTTGTGTCCTTATGCAGAATGATAGGGTTATTGTATATGCCTCACTACAACTACAAATTCATGTGAAAAACTATCCTACTCATCATCTTGAGTTAGCAGCTGTAATATTTTCATTGATATTTAGAGACAATATCTCTATGGTAAAAATGTGAGATATATACCGATCACAAGAGTTTAAAGTATATTTTCTCAATGAAAGAAATCAACATGAGACAATGGAGATGGCTTGAACTACTCAAGTATTATGATTACATTATACGCTGCCACCTGGGGAAGGAAAATAAGAGGAATATGCTCTGAGTAGAATGGATCATGGTGGTTTGAAGAAGATGATAATTGAAAATGATCCTATATACATGTATCTAGTAAAGATGGATATGGGAATCCCCATGGAAGGCGAAACATCAATACTCTTTCAAATGGTTGTCAAACTATCTTTACTAGAAATTATAAAGAGTTCTCAAACTGGTGATGAAGAGTTTTAAAAAAATATTAAATCTATGAATGATGGGAGATTGGGTGACTTTGTGTATGAAGATGGAATTTTGAAATTTGGGAAGAGACATTGTGTTCCCGATATGCCTGATCTAAAAAGAGAATTTTTGGATGATGCTTATAGTTCCAATTTCTCTATACACCCTAATAGGACTAAAATGTATAGATATTTAAAGGATCATTTTTGGTGGGACAAAATGAAGAAGGATATTGTCTATTTTGTGTCATGATGTATGGTTTGTCAACAAGTGAAAGCTAGAAGGCAACATCTTGGAAGATTCATGTAACCTATTACCATACCTTAGTGGAAATGGGATAATATTACGATGGACTTTGTCATGGGACTGCCAAAGACTCCTAGAAGGAATGATGAAATATGGGTCATTATTGATCATCTTAGCAAGTCATCACATTTTCTTTCTACGAGAGAAAATTTACCACTTGAACGTCTAGAAAGAAAATATATTAATGAAGTTGTGAGACTTCATTGACTACCCCTATCAATTTTTTCTAATGGTGATCCACATTTTTCATCAAGATTCTGGAAAAGTCCTAGAAATCCCAAGATAATGAACTTTTTTTGAGCACTTCCTACCACCCCCAAACTAATGGACAATCATAATGGACAATTCGAACCTTAGAAGACATGTTGAGATCATGCTCACTTGACTTTCAAGGTATGTGGGATCAATATTTATCTCTGGTATAATTTTCCTATAATAATAGCTTCCATTAAAGTATTAAAATGGAACCATATAAAGCCTTATATGGAAAGAGATGTCACACACCAACCTGTTAGGATGATGTTGGTGAAAGAAAACTCATATGCCCAAAACTTGTGTAGGAAATGATGGAAAAGGTGAATGTGATCCAAAACCACATCAACGTAGCTCAAAGTAGGAAGAAGTTCTTTGTTGACAACCAAAGGAAGCATTTGGAATTTCAGGTAAGAGATCATGTTTTCTTGAAGGTATCTCAATGGAATGGTGTTATATGTTTTAGTAAGAAGGGAAAATTGAATCCAATGTACATCAGACCTTTCGAAATTCTAAGTCGAATTGGGGTTTTAGCTTAGGGTTTGGAAATGCCGCAATGTCTCTCCAAAGTTCACGATGTGTTCCACGTATCACTACTAAGAAAATACATGTCTGACCCAATTCATGTACTCACCTATGAGGCATTAGAACTAGAACCTGATCTCTCTTATTATTAATATCCTATCAATGTTCTTAATACAAGAGAAAAAGTGCTGAGAAACCAGACGACTCGTCTTTTGAAAGTTCTATGGAGAAACCATAAGATGGAAGAGGCAACATGGGAATCCAAAGAACATATGATGAAGAACTACCCAGGACTTATTATGTAGTAATATCTTAGAAATTTCTAGGATGAAATTATTTGAATGAGAGAGAATGTAACACCCTAAGCTTCCATGGTACGTTCTCTTTGAATAATACAATAGAGTGTGTTGTACGCAACATCGAGTTCTTACACACCACAAACAATCAAACTAGCTTTTATGAATAGAAATACCCAATTTTCGAAATTTTATAAATTTTATCATTCAAAATGGACTTAATTTTCTGATTCGGAATATCAAAATTAGCTTAGTGTGATTTTTTGGTATTTTCATGAAAACATTCAATTTTTGATGAATAGTGAAAAACACTAAGTTATTGTTTAAAACATAATTTATATTAGAAAAATTATTTATATTATTTAAATTTATTTTAGGTAAAAATAGATACATAATACCTATATATGTTCAATTTAATTCATTAGAGTCATTTTATAATAACTTTAGATATATAAAATAGCCATTGAACTTTTTACCGCCTTTTACAAACCTCATATGAGCATTTGCAAATTACACAAAACATAATTTTACCACTTCTATGAGTTGAATTTTAAAAATATGAGTGACACAGTTGATATTAGTAATTATAATGTGGTTCAATAAAATGAAACTAATTTTTGGTGAATAGTATCTTTTACTTTTATTTACCACGTTTAAAAGTAAATAGGGTAATTAAGGGTAAAAATTAAATTATTATTACCCTGAAACATGTCCTAATTCTATTGGATAAGTATAATTCAACAAAAAACAACCTTAGGAATAAAATATCATCCTTTAGGTCCACTTGGATTATATTGAGACATTTATTATTATTTAATTCAAAGAAGAGTTAAAAGTGTTAATCACAATGTTTAATAACTAAACCATTTTTAATATAGGTTTAAAAATAAGATAAATTAAACTATAAATATTCATCCGAAATATAAAATGATTTTCTACATAATGGTATTTTATTTATAATTTTTATATAATAAATGATTAAATTTATTTATTACACAATGATGATTCAATAACTACCTAATTAATGAAAAATTAAAATAATATATATTATAAATATCCAAATAATTGTAATTTGAAACTTTTTATGAATTAGAATAATTTTATAGGTTACTATGACGATTTAGGGTTGATTGTATGAATCTTTTTTTCAATAATAATGCTATTATAAATTTCAAAAAAACAAAATACCAAATAGTGTCAAAATTGACATAAAAGAGTTTTTAAAACAAATATTATATTATTAATTGATATTATATTCCTAAAAATCTAAGGCTTGCCCCAAAAAAATATATAAAAATATTTTTATCATTAATGAACCACATGGGGTTATCTTGAAAATTTATTGTATGTTTATTAACCATATAATATATAACTACCAAGAGACATGGTAAATGTCATACTATTTAACTAAGAGTTAACTATAAGTGATAAAGATAATATAGTGACCCAAACGTGTCTAAACCCTATTGGTTGAGTGTTTTTCGACCCATACCAACCTTATTCTTTAAATAATTCATTTTTATCCATTCGAATCCGAAAATTATTTTTATTATAAAATAATATTTCTAGCATTTCCTAAGGTTCCCCACACCCCTCTTATAAAACTGCACTCATCCTTCTCTCTAATTAACACCTTCTAAGGCATTTGTCTCAGACAAACCCTCCCCAAATACCCTATAAATGTTACTCCCTTCCTACTAGAGGCATTCCTTTAGTCTGAAATCCAACCAATGTTCCCTTTTGAAAAAAATCAAAAGGAAGAACTCGGAGAAGAGGTAAATATTTCATCACCTCTTTCAAGTTCCTTTCATCTTCCACTTCTCATTCTTTGTTGTATCCATTATAAAATAATAAAGATAGTATATTATATATACCATGTTGTTATTATAAATATGGTACAACCATATTCATTATTCTATCCATCCTTTGAATGATATGTCACCATATGTGCGTACGTATGACTTACCGTCTCAATGTCATGGTGTAATTGTTATTCAATACATTATTATATGGATGGGTTTAATAATGTTATGTAATATATTTAAATAAAAAATATAACCTGACAATAATTCTTTATATATGATATAACATCCAATTATATATTATTATAATATCAAAATAATGATATTGTCTCTCGTGCGTATGTACGGATTACCGTCTCCACGAACATGATGAGATTCATTTCCCATCGTAGCAATTCAAAAATAATTTTCATTACATGATTAAAAATAATGTTTAAAGAGTTAATATCATTTATAATATTATTAATATACAACACATCCATAACAAACATGACTCACGTAACAAATAATATAAAGGAAAACGAATCAGTTAACACCTGAAACGACGAAAATACTAAGATATTATTAACAAAGAAATGTTAAATAATCATATATGATATCATATTAATGTATATTATTCTTGTATAATTTAGTAATTGTTATTTCACCATTATATAGTAGGTTAAACTACCCTCGACCAAGGAAAATTACAAGGTAAGGGTTATTCATCTCACTCCTTATTCCCGTTAGATTCATGCTATATTGACACTTTTCCTTTTGTGTGGTGTATATACTACCCATGATTGTATTCATTGTGTAATACACATTAATTTATTTTTTTTACATCTTCATTGTATGATACTTCTTTAATGGGGTGTATTTTGTTTATGTTACCAAATTGGTAAGGGTAAATTTCACAATCTCATTATCATCCGAGGTTGTTTCATACGTGAGTATCTACTAGGACCTCTGTATAATCCTCATCCATGTTTCATAAAAATGTATTTCAAATCATTTTTACTATTTACTAGAAAATGGGTAAAATTCATTTATACACTTATTTTAACTTATATGTTTTGAATGAAATCATTCATTTGTTTTCCAAACTAGGTACTTTATGAGTTTTTCAACAAAATTTAGGTATGAATATCTTTATTAACTTATATGACAGGTGCGGTAATTCTCCGCCATTGTAAAATCTCTGAATCATTCCTTACATGATTATAAAAATATTTTAAAATATAAATGTTTTCTTTTATAATTACGTGACTTTTAAATGATTTCAAAATAGAAAGAGATATTTTTCTAAAAAGGTTTTGATTTCATCAATGTCAACATCCGTTGATAGATTTGAAGTTTGTTTGAAGTTGATTTATTAATATACAAAACTTGCATGTTGTATTGAATTTTTTGTGGTATGTTTGACTGTAGATGTGTTATTTTATTCCATTCATGGTTTATGGATAAATTATTGACATTTCATATGCTAGTTTTAATACGAATGTTTATGTTATGTTAAAACCTTTTCATATGAGGAATGCATTGGACTTAGTAAGTGACGGGTGGAGCCCACTATATATCCTTGATGCATCGGTAGGTCTCATGAGACAAACTAGTGTCTTGGAACAAGGCCTTGAAAAAATCTTATTTGTAGTCTTGGCACAATTCCTTGACTATGTGGTTATGAAAGTATGGAATTATGAATTCCATCATTATAAAAGTGGATATTGATATTTCATGTGATTATTCGACTAGTAGAATTTCTATGTGAGTAAGTAAATTGAAGTATTTTGATTTATATTTTCCATATTATAATGAAGTTTATGTTGAAAAGGATTTTCTAATTCTATACAATTCCTTAAATGTTTATGCTTATTTATGAAAGTTTCCTCAATATAGTTATCCTTACTGAGCATCTGAGCTCACCCCTATCTATGTTTTATTTTTTCCTAGGATGCGAATAAGTATATTATGAATGACCTTCAAGGATAGTCTATGGGATATTAGTGTTGTCTATAAGAACAGTTTTTTTTGTAGTTTTCCATTTTATGGTGTACTATAAACTTTATGAATGTATCCAGCACTTCCATGGATACTAAACTAATAGGTCTTTTGAGACTTGATCTTTTGTGATCATGAAAATGTTATGTAGTAATGCACAATGTCTTGGTAACTAGGGTTGGGGCATTAAGTCCACATCTATCATGTGAGAAGGTATAGGATTATATCTCAAAAATTGTTCAGTGTGAAAAAAACAAGGTTATATAACATTCTAGATGGGATAAAGTGTATTCCATCAGGGTGATCCTGCCCACAATTTCTGACATCCTAATAAACATGGGTTCTAGCTTCCCTTACTTCCTGATACAACATTTACAAAGCCTAAGTGACACCATTAGTTGAAAACGATGAACAATTTCATGCTCTATAGGTCATAAGAGATTGTAAATGTAATTTGTGTTCTATTTATTCATTTTCTTCGACAACTTTTTGATCAAGTAATCCTACTCTTACATATCCTGCATGAGAATATCTCCAATGTCTATCGAATCACCTACCTCTAACTAGCAAAGAGGAAAATAGCATGGACATCAATAAAAATAGTCAAAACAATCCATTTGGATATATTAACTGATTATTTAATAAAAATATAACTAAATGGGTGTTACATTATTCTCCCATGAGCCACCAAAATCTAGGACAAAAGCTTGCAACAAATCCACTCCGATTTGAATTGTTTGTTTACATTTTATTTTAGTCTGATTTTGATATGATCTAATTAGAAGAACCTATGATCCCAAATCCTTCTAAATATCATTATAAAATTGAGATTTCTAATGATCTTGACCTAAAATTATACTCCTCGGAACAGAATGTAGGTAAACTAACTATCAAAAATATCAACAATATAAATCATCAATTGTGAAGGTCTTCCTAATCAGTATACAAGTGGGAATACATTGTTAGTTAGTCCAATATTACCCATATGGAATCATTCTTTCTAGATATCATGGGTAATCCTATAAAAATACATAGTGACATTATCCCACTAACATTCTGAAATGGATTGAGGATGCAATAACCCAATATGATTTTAGTGTTTGGATTTCAACTGCAGATAGTTGAAGAATCTCACTATAAATAACATTGGAAACATTTGTATTCATTTATACCAATTTTTTATATGGATATCATGATTCATCTTTATTTTTCATGGTTGTACAACCCAATTACAATCCTTAAACTCCCCCATAAACACCTAATGCAGTCCCATAGGAACCCATATATGACCACATATAATATGAGTATCACTTCTTCCAGGAGGCCATCATGAAGGTTCCTCCCCACTATATAATTTATATCTCATATCTAATCACTTTCGGTTTGATAACTTCTTTATCTTGTTCTTGTCCAAAATTATCGATGTAACAAATGTAAAAGTCAAAGATTCTAATTAATGGGAATCGTTGACATTTATATTCATATGTGTAAAGAGTTACATCAACCAAAAGTCATCTCAATAATCGCACACTATCTCTTTCAGTGTATTTTACTTTATGGAATCAATTATTACATTTATATTTCTTAGTGTCTAATTCAGATTAAAGTCAAATTATTGTAGATAATTGACCCACCTCTTCTATTGGAGGTTCATGTCTCATTGTGAAAATATGTACTTAAAGATATTATTCTTTATGTACACCATACACCTCTCACCCAATATATACTATCTCTAGAATATCAGGTCATGTTTTACCATAGCTAACTCCAAATCATGAGTAGGGTAATTCCTTCCTTATGGTCTCAACTATATAGACACATAAGTAACCTATTTATCCTCTTGATTGATAATAGCTCTGAGTCTAACACATGAAGGGTCATAGTATATGGTATATTATTTTCTTGACATATGATGAGTGAGGATATGTTCTCAGGTTATCAAGATATTTATCTCTTCTAAAGCTCCCTCGTAAGAATCTATCCAATCAAACTCAAATTCAATATTGGATATTCCAGACATCGGATCATCCAAACTATAAAAGTTATAGATAAAGCACCAACAATATTCTTCTAGACCCAAAAATATATGTATACTAATGAAATTATTGGGTTGTTCTCAATATACCATGGATGATGCCTTTTCTATGTCTATTGTAACTCCATCCATTTGAATAACCTGACCCAACAAGTGTATACAATCAATATATAATTTTTATTTACATATCATGGTTGAAAATGATGTTCTTTTAATATACTCAAGATTATTTAATGATTTTGGGATAAATCATCTATATAATGGGATTACCCTAAGATTTAATTGATTATATTGACTAAAAAGTGATCTAGAAATAGATGAATGATTTGATTAATCATTTCCATGAATACCACATGTTCATTTATAATGAAAAATGGAATCATCATGAACTCATACAGGCCATATCTATTTCTAAAATCATTCTAGGGTATGTATGATCATCTGAGTCACAATTTATGGTTTACTAACCCCAATTATATCATGGATAATATCCTAGAACTTCTATACTTATCGTAGCGATAATATATGCATAGAATGGGATACCAATTATTAACATTAATATGGTTCAATCTTCTATAATCTGCACATAATTGGAAATAACCATCATAAATAATGGTTAAAATAATAGAAGAAACCCATATAAAAGTACAATTCATTATGAATACCTTTCCTTTTAGGCCTTCCAAATGAAATTTCAACTCAAAAATTACTTTTTTTATCATTTTGTAAAGAGATATATAAACTATCTCATCTTCTGGGACCAACTCGATCGTGAACATGATCTCCCAATAGGGTGATGAGATAGATAAATATTTATGAAAGATATAATAAATTGGTTCACCATTATAGGGAATGTATCCTTCTTATTTCCACCATAATCAAAATAAATTCCTAAAATATTAATCATGAGGAAACCTGATTTTCACTAAATTTGTCTTGCATGATCAGCCTATAAACCCCACTCACCATGGTGAGTACATCTCCCCATTATAGAGAGAGAAAATAACTCCCCTAAAATAAATGAAAACATGAACCTAGTAAGTAAATAACTACTCCATAGATATAATACTGTTGAATCATATCATTTACAACACAAAAATATCCTACAGAAACCCATGGTAAACCATTTTGATCGAACAATCCTGATAAATTTTGATATCCTTTGACTGAACTCCCAACATTGCTTCGATGGAAATAAAAAAATCAAAGAACACCATAAAATAACCCAAAAAATTTATAAAATTAGTATACATAATGTAATTTGATTCTACTATATCAAAAAACATAGGATAATGTAGGTGATAAAATAATCATACCTCTTACAGTAGAGGGACCTGCATCCATGCAAGAAAGAGTGGATTTTACTACCTGCAAATTGATCTCCCATTTTCCTTGTCCTTTAATCTAAATCTCTTATGATTATCCCTCAGGATTCTAATTCTTCTAATGCATTGGTGTGACACATCCCCTACCTTGACATTAACTTCTTGTGAAACTCAGCTAATAATCTGTTGAGGGAAACCAGAATCCTTTTCAAAATTTGGAATCTTTCTTGATCCCCTATCACTATTTTTCTACTCTAGTGCCCTTCAAAACCTATAAATAAGAACCATACAACCATAATAAGAACACTAATAATTAGGGTAACGATTTTTATAGTTTTTTATCCTCCTTTTTCCTAATTAAATCACTCTAATAGGTTAGACTCTGAGATGGATGTCTACCCCCATAGTTTCTATACCCACTACTACCCTAATGGTGACTATTGTATTGTTGTGTCTTTATACTAGGAGAAGAGGTCCAAGAAAACCCTACTGAAATTGGATTTCCAACACTTAGGTTCTATCTCAAATTAGCTTTAATAATGGTACTTTTATTCATCATGTTATCAAATTTTCTTTGGAGGAAGATGTTCTCATTGGAGATTATCTCTTAGTGAACCCCATCCTAGAAACATCTTACCCTGAAACCTCATTAGATACTGAATTTGTTGAAAAATGGTGTTGTTCATTGAAGCATAAAACATTTTCGATCAATTAAATTCCCTCAGGAATCATGTGTGTGAACTAATGATCCATCTCATCCCTTCATATCTCTTGATATAAATGGCATAGGAACTTCACCTTGATGCCTTTCTAGGATAACTCCACTTTCTACCCATCTTTCTCCAAAATATCCCACTGATGCTTGGATGGTCCTTAAATCATATAAAAAGATTGATTTAACCTCATATTCTGGGTGTTTCAAGATTCCTAAAGTTAATATGGACTAAATCAATAAAAATTATAAATGTTCAGGGGACTCCTTATATAGTGAATATAAGATGATACTAAAACTAGAACTCTCTCATCAACTCAGAAATCGATGGAAGGGTGAAAATAGAATTTCTATTTATGGATTGCATAACCATTAGGAAACATTCAGGGACCTGATCATCCATATAACTATCTAGAGATATTATACTTTTTGAATTAAATTCATTAGGAGTCTATTGATTTACACTCTCCTCAATCTTGATTCTATGATGATAGGGAGGCATTCTCCCTATTAGGGTATAATTCACTCCTCATTACTATGTTTACACAAAAATATCAGCATCTAAAGCTAAAAATAGAAAAGAACGACATAATACGGTCTCTCTATATATTTATTAACAAGTGAATTGGACTAAACTAATAATTTAAATATTTACATTTTTCAGTAAATCAATGTATTTCATTTCACATTTCCTATGGGGAGATATGTCATGTGAAATAGATATTTTACAATCATGAACATTGCAATTTGAGATATATACCTTTGTTCTTATCATGATGCATGCATACTCTTTTTATTCAATTTTATCCCATGAATAAACTCTTCATTTAAAATTACATCATACATCAAGTGAATCACCCATTGTGAAATAATATAAAAATTGTAATAAGAATGTATCATAAAAATTAAACCCATACCTTGGAACGTATTTTTTCCCTTACCAGGGTAAGCTACTCTTAGGGAAAAGCTCATTACCATGTCCTGACATATCCACATATCTTTAATAACTTTTCCAAATAGTAAAGAAAATATAAAAGAATAATGTGGATTTGATATGAATTTATAAAATCCATGACCCGGTACACCCTCACATGACCAACAAGGTTGGGTTATGTGGCCTCAGGAAATCCTCCCCATATCATTGAGGCTACTTGCTATCAATGGAGATTAATATAATATAATGGGGAGACAATACCCTTTGGTAGAGAGTAGAGATTATTTCTAAGGTAATTATAGAGTAGAAAAAAATAGTGTAGATAATATAAATAATCATCCCTAAAACCACATAAAAATATAGGCCAAACTAAATTATCGAAATAATAATAGAATCATGTAATGATATGATGATTATATCTAAATAATATTCTAAAGTTCAAATAAATTAGATAATATCCAACTCTATGAAAAACAATAAAAAAACAGTATTGAATCCCATGTTGGTCCAGTCTCCAAGATACAACCTATTTATTAATTAGTCACTCAATACGGGGCCCTTATTTTATATCCATACTAGAAACCATGTAATTTCCCTATCTAACCAACAGTGGTTATAATCATCTGTGAGTACAAATCCGTAGGATACCACCAACGGTGTCAAAAATAATCCATTCTAAATATATAGTTCTTTAAAAAAATTAATATATAGGTTTAATGATTAAATAAATTAATACTACCTAGAAAAATAAATTCTCTGACCCTCAAGTTCTATATTGACACTCAAATAAATATAATATTGATTCATCCCCATGCTGGTTGTACCTTAAAAAATGTATATATATTCATGCATTAGGATATATCAATTTTACAATATCTCAATTAAACCGACTAGGATCCATGTGAATATCAATGATATTTATTCTTAGGAATTCCTAGGGTGAACATCACTAAGGGAAAAGTTACCATCTCAAACCATGATCTATGTAAATTTCTATGTTAGAGTCTCATACATCCTCCTAGAGAACATGCTACCAAGGAAGGTATCGAATCTCTAGTTGTGGATTCCCTTTCACCATATGAAAAATTAATGCCACATATCATGAGTCTGTGGATCATGTCATCATGAATCCTATTAGAAATGGAACATACATGCAATCCAAGTACAGACTTCATCATAGATCAAAGGTTATTCAAAGTTAGTTAATCTAACCTATTGTCATATAAAAAGTTATGCATTCTCAATTTTTAGATTTTCCCATGTTAGGATGAATCACTAAAGTAAAACCACGTTAGGATAAAATTTATCACAAATAAAATTCCATGTCGATCAAACTAATTCTCAATTCACATTATCATGCCATAATTCACATTTATTAGTTCTAATAATTCCTCAATTTCATGGTCAATATCACCACTCAAGTTTCCTAAATCCCAATCAAAATGCCAATTTGTCTGACGAGATACATGGGAGGTCTTTACAAAGTGATTTTCATCAAAAAATAGTTTCACTCATTTAATTAGTTCAAGTGTATGGAATGTTAGTGTGATCACATATGTATATATATATAATACTTTCAATGAGTTATAGACAAGAGGAATTTGTTTTAGACCACCCACATCAAAATCATATTATATTTGGATAGATAACCAATGATTAATGTAGTTCTAGGATACCTCATTCCATACCTTCAATATCTAGGTATAGAAGACCAAGATCCAAGGAAAAACATCCCATTGATGAAAGAGGATGTAAATAATTCACCACTGGAAGGATTGGACCACAATTGATTTATACATAGAAGGTCATCACTGAATTCCATCAAAAGGGTCATCAAAAGACTTTGAAAATCTCAATGGGGTGCTTCAGGTTAATACAAATGGGTTGAGAGAAAATGTGTTTATATGGTTTCTGGATATTTATAGGAATCCTATAGATTAGAGGACTATGGAATAGCCTCTATGACTATATTTTAGACCCACAAGACCACAATGTAGTCCCCCTAGACCCCGGGATAACCTGCTTGGTCAAACCACATCTATCGAAAATGGTGTATCACATGGTGTAGATCTTATTAACCAAGGTAGATGACATTGAATAGATAAAAAAACATTCCATAGACACCATTTTCCATGAATAGAGACTATGATATATCCTAATCCCCATGGAATGGTTTCCCTAATTTTAGAAGAACACCATAAATTCCCTACACCACAACCCGGCTTATCAATATCATGGTGCTAAACCACCAAGGTAAATAATATTACAAAGCATTACCACATAGTATAGTTGTGACATAATTGTAAGTAGCCCTAAAATCCTTCTCATGGTACCCCATTCCATATCCTACATCTCTACGCTGTAGCGGCATACTTTACAATGCATTTGAAGGCTCCATGAAAAAAGAATCCTCTCCTGCCCAACTAGATTCCTACTTCTTCCTAGAAAAACAAAAACTCACTAAGGCTTTAGGACCAACTCTCAAAAAAACATTTAATGAAACACATTTACAAAAAAAATAGGGACATACTTGTTAATATAAGGGATCTTAAAATCCATCAATATAATTTTCTTACTAACCATTAACTATGAATGGTAGTAACGTTTCTTCAAATAATATTCCTTACTAAGTACCCAACATTCAATTTATTTAATTGGAGAGTGTTCACCTATATTTCTTACATCAAATGATTAGTGAAATAATTGACTAAACCATATACCTATTATATATGTGGTATGAATACTATATATTTTTTGTAATTGTAACTACCTATAGTGGTATTTAGTATCATTGGATACCCATTTATATTCCATTAGTTTATCATTTTTATTGATGTAATTATGAATTTTTTCTTTATATGATTCTCTTTTTAAGGGATATAAAACCCATAATACTTACATGTGTTCATTATGATATGATGATTAATGATTTTAGGTGGAACACATATGTATAGATAATGATGAGAGTGGTCCTATATCACCATTTAATGTATTAGGTGGGGTTTATATATCATGATATAATGATTTTTATACCACCATATAATTTTTCACAACAAAAATGGGGTACAAACTTGGTAAATTTCAATAAAAAATGTGATACATACATGTATTTTTTCACAATTCTTTCCTTTTAGTTTGGTTGTGAAAAAATTATCTATGAATACAAATCATCTATAAAAACAACATTTAAATGCTTTATTCTTATGTTATTCAATTCCTCAAACAATAATTTATGATCATTTATTTCATCGATATAAATTTCTAATGTATACAGATTATACACATATGATAATATTATTCTCACTTATGATCATTGACTATTATAGTTATTGTTTACCCTTAATAAGTATCTGAGCACTACTATTTAATATATATTATAGAGGATTTTTTTGAGATATTGAAGACATTTTCTTCATTAAAAAATTGTTTATATCATGGATAAAGTGTTCATTATTTGAAAATTTTAAGTGTTTTATTTTTTCTAAATTTTATTAAACACTAAACCTAAAAGGTTGTTGGAATGGACATCAATGAAATACTTTCTTTATGTCATATAATTATGAGACAATCACATCCAAAAATCTATGGGACCTCATTTTAACAAGATTTATTTTTTTAGAATGAATAAATATGGGTTAGAAAGAGTTTTAACATATTTTCCATTTAATCATAGAAGGAGAACAAATGAGTAAATTTTTTAGAGCCTTGAAGAGTATACACGATGCCTATACAAGGATATGGATTCCTTGAGTATAGAAGATATGATACCTTATAAACCCTTATAGACTATTCACTCTCTCTCTCTCAAATATCACTTTGTCCTTCTTTATAGTCTATTAGATATATAATCATATCAATCATTATAGGAGTTTCCAAGATAAACTATTATTGTGAATTTGACCAAATGAAGGATACAAAATGTTAAAGGGTCTCTGATGATCTCCACATAGTTATCTTATTCAAACATATGTATGAAGGAATTGATAGTACTATTAATTGGTTAGATGTTCAGAATATATTATTATTATATAAAAACACATGGTTTCCTTTTCAATCAAGGGTTTATCAAGGGATTATTTATTTTTAATGTCTTATGATGCTTAAAAGAAGTGATATTAAATCATTATAATTTCATTATATTAAAATAAGAATGAATAACACTATAAAATATATGACATAAAATGAATAGTAATGGTATATCTCACAATGTGACATATTGTTCCATTTTTTATATCACTCGATAAAAATTTATTTATTTTAAATATTAATTTTATATTATAGTTATAGTAAATATCATTTTTAGTACATATATGTTTATTATTATAGTTATAATTAACTTCAAGTGTTTCCTTATTTTATAATGATTCAGAAGTGTTCACATTCAATGAATTGGAATTTACTATTTCCACAATTTTTAAAGATTCTTTCTCACCCTTATGATTTTTAATGATAATTATAAATTAATAAATAATGAAAATTTAAACATAAATATGTAAAATCATTTCAAATTTATATTTTCCTTCTTCCCAAAACATCTGTATAATGGTTGATTTAACTAAAAAAATGGTATATGACTTAATCTTTTCGTCACTATTTTAAATTATAGTTACTCTCAGGTAATATTTGGTTAGTTATGAAATATTGTAGATATATTAAACTAATATATATATTTTTATAGTTTAATTAATATTTAAATAACTTAATTTAATAAATATTAATTATTTTTTGTAAAATCATAGGAAAATAAATTATGACACATCAATTCATAAAATTAAATTATTCTAGTGGTGAAGAAAAATGATAACATCATAAATTATAGTCTATTTTGATAAATAAATTTCTATTAAACTTCAATATATGATAAATTTTTTTGTTAAAAATAATTTCGAAATAACAATTCCCTAAAAAATTTGAGGCTTTTAGAATAACCATTTCTCAAAAATGAATATTGATAATAAATTTAATTTAAATAAAAAAATTAATCCAAATGGTTAGTATTATTGGGATTAAAAATAATATATTTATATATTTATGAAATTTTTAGAAATATTTATTTTATATAGATTTTATATATTTTTTTATGTTAAGGACCAATTTGAAGGCTTCCCTATCAGAGTATCAATCACCCTCTCTATAATTCCTCTATTTTATCTACCATTCTCAGGATTGTTTTAATATATTATTATCTGAAAAATATATATATAATTATTAATAAATTTTTTATTAACATAAAATGCATTTTATTGAACATTTCATTTGTTGAATCATTAGTTATGCCTTAATAATTCTTTTTACCTATTTATAATTAATTCCATTTTAGCTATATTATAATTTATTTATTAAATGTATGAATTTACCTCATATCCTAATATGTGTTTTAAATATGGTTAATTAATTAATTATATATTAATTTATCTTAAGATTATCCAACCCTACAATTCATTAAGTAACACTTAAATCATATGAGAAGTTATTTGTGATGCATTGGTTGATAACTGTTTGCAATATATTAGTATTAATTAACTGTTATCCTATACATATTCCTATGATCCTTATATGTTACTTTCAATTAAATATTATTTATCAGATAAAAAGATCAAATTTAAGATCATTTCCCCATTACACCCTATAAATTATTATATCCCATGAATTTCTATTTTTGATGATATTGATTCATAATGTAATTCACTTTATTATATTACCCTGCTTCAAAAAAAGGCTCACCTTTTTAATATATGATTACATCCATTCATAAAAATTATATTTTGTAGGGGTAGAGTGATAACTTTATAGAGGGTGCAGAATTATGTATAATTAAAATTATTAGAATTTTATAAAATAGATTTTATTTGATAATATATTCCTTTTATTATAGTAAAAATATAATTATTAAAAGTGTGGATTCAAATATGTTGACACATTAAGAAATATTTATTAAGTCCAATTATCTAATATTATAAAAACTTATCTAGATAATTTAGATGAAGTGATGTTTTTTTATATTAGAAATCCTTAAATAATGAAATTTTTATATTGGGTGCATTTAGGTGGATTTTGAATATGGTATTGCTAATTTATGGATTTTAATTTTGATTTATGATCATCAGTAAAAATTAAAATAATTTGTTTCAAAATCAATTTATTTTATATATATATCATTAACGTTAAAATTTTTTAATAATTTTCATAAATAAAAAATCATTTTTTATTTATTAATTTCATATATGAATATCAATTTGGGTATAATAATTCTATATTATTGAATGGATAGTGGTAGGGTGATGAAACAAACATTAAAATAAAAATTAATAGAGGTTTGGTTGTAGACGATAACACTATTATAAATACAAATTTTAATATGATAGGAATTTTTAATGGTTAATATTTATGTATGTTAAGTTAATTACTCCAATGCATAACCTTTTATACAAATACAATGTAATGTTCGATATATTATAAGGAAATAATTTCCTTAATAAAATAACTAATTGAAAAAAAATCCACAAAATGTTTCCAGATATTTTAATAATTGGATTTTAATAACATAGAATTTATATTACATTTTATTAATATATTTATATATATATAAGGTTTCTATTATAATTCGTCTCCAAGAAGTAAAGATGATAAATAAATGATACTAATAATAAATGAAACATTAAATTCTGATATAAAAAATAATATGGAATATATCTAAACATCCTTCTCAAATATAAATATTTTCATTAGTTTATTTAAATTAGAATGATAAATATTTATTTAAAATGATAAAAAATTGAGGAATTTTTGGCCGTTTTATAAATTTTTTATATTTATATAGTATAATAAAATATTTGATTATTTCTAAAGTAAAATTAATATATGTAATACTTAATTTAAATAAATTTTATGAAGGAAGTTGGACTCTTATGAACTTAAAAAGAATGATGATATCTATAAATCATTAAAATGTTAGTGTTATTATTTTATGACTCATATGGGAATCCCAATTTGAAGGATAACATGTTCCTATAATGGATGGAAACTTCACATGTTTTCATAATTAAATATTATAGTATGAAAACTCGGATACTGATATGATATTAATTTTGAAATAAAAATTATGAAATGTGAATCATCTGTTTTATGATGTTTTACATGTGTAATATAATGGAAATATTGTGTTGAGAGTTAAAAAGGATAATCACATTTGGACATATGTAAAATCAATTTACCAAAAAAAGAAATATTATAGAATTTTAGAAATAAAAAAAAATTAATATAAAAAAATAAAAAAACAAATAATTTATTAAAAAATGTAAGATGATGGATATTTCAAAATAGAACAAAATATGATTTTCAATTTTTTAAATAAAGACTAAAATTATGAGTGATATCTTCATTATTCCCCATTGTAATTTTTTTAATATCATTATTCATTGTAGAAACACAAGTCTATTAATTTTTAGGAAATATTTATGTGACTATAAGACTTCAATCCATTTTGGTTTTGTTTTATTATAATAAAACAAAACAATTTCAATTCATTTTTTTATAAATATTGTTTTAGGTGTTTAATATTCTCAGTTAATTAATTTTTAATATATTTAAATTATTTTTATAAAATACTATACACTGTGAATTGATTAATAAAAATTTACCTTATAAATTAAATTTATCATATTCTTAATTTTATAGGATTCTTCACCAAGAAAAATCATTCATTAATGAATATAAAATATAATTTATACCTATTTCTTACTATTCTTATCAATGTCCATTTTCACTATGATCTTAATTATAATTATGACATGAATGATGTTGAGTTTCTAATAATAGTTTTTTATCCAACAAGTGTGATTTTATACCAATGTTTTCATAGGGATATTTTTCACATACTATTGAAAAATATAATATTTTACCATATCATGATAACTATATCTAGGGAAAGATAATTTCTATTGTGTTAGAAATATAATACTAATTTTAATATTTTCATTGTATATAATAAATTGGAAATTTATTAATCAAATTTTATAATATCATCTCGTAGTCAATACAGTGCTTCAACACAAATTTTTTATATTTCACATTACATTACCTACTATATATTTATGATACCTTGAGCTAAATAATGTAATTTTTTCCTGGATTATTTATAAATATAATATAATTATAAAAAATTATTCCAATTTTGAAAAGGTTGATTAATATATATTATTCCATATAAAATTTTAGTGACTCTTTTATACATTAAGATAAACTAATTAAAAAAAGGTTTTACTGTGAAGAAACGGTAAATAATGATAATATATCGATCATAAAACATTGTTCATGATGTAATGATTCAAAGTGAATTTTATATATGCTTTTCTAATAAGAATCAATTTTAAATATAGTCCTTCATGAATTGTGATTCTAATCTATGGTTTAGTTGAACAAGTTTTAAATATATTTAATTTTTTGGTGGGTTTTTGTTATATATTGATATAGAAGAATATTAATCATTTAATAACATCAAATAATATCATCAAATTATCTTTGTGAAAGAATGATTTATATGAGATCCATATATAAAGTGATGATAATGTAAAATGTCACTGAAAACCTTTGTTATGAATGTGATAAAACAAAAGCAATTGATGATTACAATGAAGTACATTCACATGGGAGAAAATATTAAGGATGAAACCATTATATATGAAAAAAATTTATGAAAAAACATATTGAATGAAACATATTGAAAATAACTCCTTGAATCCACCATTAAAATGAATATATTGTAACATAATTAACAAGAACTAGGATAATAGGGAATCATTAAAAAAGTATAAACATATAGTAGAGGGAATGTATCATGATCCATCCCCCCATAGAACCCCTCTTGGACTGGTTGTGATGATAACGGAAACTCATGAAGATCTCATCCAACAGGAAATGGGTTGGGGACTAGTACTGATGGTATAAAGGAAAAAAAATTAGAGTCATTACACTCATAATAGTATGAATAAGAAAAAAAAATACATAAAATCAATATAATATAAAATATGCTAAATCTCAAAATCATTTAAATGACATATATAAAAAATTACACAAAAACATAACTCCAAAAATAAACTCATATAGAAAAAGGTCTAAAATAATCCTCAATCCATGAGATATATTTTTCTAGCATGGTTACGAATAACCACATAAAAAATTATATATATGAATGATTATACGCGTATTCCAAGTATAATTCTCCCAAAAAACACTCCAATAATTGGTAAATAATTATACTATTGCATTAGTAAATAATCTATAGAAACAACTCCAACCTAGGCTAGGTCACATATCCCCAAAACACACCAAATATTTCTCACAAAATAACAAAATTTTTTATATTATCTTCACATAAAAAATATAATAATGTTATGTTCAATCCACTTACCAACTCGTCGGGTCTCTCTCAAATCTCAATAATGTAGGTCATGTTGTTTAATCCATTCTCTATCAATTCTTCAAAAAAATTATGTAATAGTATCACAATAACATCCACATATATACAAACACATAATGTATGACTATATCACAGCCTCGCATATAATACTCATCATAGTAGTTTATTAGTAATATGAAGTACCTAAACCTTATTCCATACACCTTCCATGCACAAACCTCATAATGAGTCTACATAAAAACTATAAAACCAAGCCAACCAACATATATAAAATATAAAAAAATTTCTTTAGAGAACATTAATATGTATATACCATGATCTATAACAACACCTCACATATCTAAAGTGAGATATGGCAAGTGGGATCATTTTCAAATACATTATCATTACAATTTAGAGGTTTCTAAAAACACTCAGACCCATGTCCTCATATGGTTGACGATAAAGTAATTAATTATAGATGGTTGTACATATTAAATGAAAACGAAAATATTTTAATTATTCTTTCTCACATAAGAAAAACATAGTGATTGATAGAAAACTGATACTAATAACACTATTCAAATCCACTATATAGTTTCCTCCATTCACTTACAACAACTTCGACTATCTTTTCACAAATAAGGCCCAAAATCATATAAAAAATACATGAAACTATTTTATTTTTTCAATTTAATTTAGAAATATTAAATTATAACGTCAATGTCTTTTGTAAAATTAAATTAAATTAAATATTTTGATTTAAGACACTATTTATGCCAATTAGTACTTGAAGTCTCTCATTAATCATTATTCCAATTTATTCTGATTTTTAACATATTTTAAACTCAATGATTCCACACATTACCAATATGGATTTAGTAGCCCATTATTTATAAATTCAATGATTTTACCCATTATTGTTTTCATTTTTCCAACCATATATCAAAATATTGGGAAATTATAAAAAGAACACACTGAAACTAAATCGTCACTAAATAATAAATTCCATAACAGAAACCAAAAACAAAACTAGAAGTCAATAATGCACCATTATTATACCCAACCCTCTATACATCTACTACCACAAACACAAAGCAACCCAAACGCCACTACCACAACTCATCCATGGCTTTTCATTACGAAAATCCCTACATAAAATTATATACCTTCTCATTAATATTGGAAATACTAAATATAATAAAAAAAGTAAAAATATATAATTAATTCACATTAAATAACATCCTATAAATCATTCCTTAATAATATGGTGGAATTTCATGTTAAAAAACCAACACATTAATTCAAAATTTTCACACAATCAATTTATTTACAATATTAAGGGATTAACACCATATAAAATGTGATTCTAAGAAATTACTATAAATGAAATTTTCAATAATAAAAAACACAAATCAATTAGATATAATAAAAAAACTAATGAATAATTAATCAGTATCAGGTAATTTCACAAAACACGCATGAATCACCCTATTGTACCTAATTTTTTATCCATATATTATATTATTAAACAAATTTATACCAGCCATGAAATAAAAAATCAGGATTAATAAATTATTTAATAATTTAGGTGGAGTCAGAAATAACATACCTAAAAAAGAATATTTCAAATAATCCCTATATTGACAATATAAATACTCTCATAAAAAATCTACCAACACCCGAGGGACAACAAAAATACATACCTATGACCATTCCCCATAAAAAACATGAAATAAATAATTCAAATCATTATTGCAATCACAACCCCAAAATATGTAGTAATAAGAAGATGTTTAAGGTGAAGGAAAGGGAAATTATCCGTATAGTATAAAGAATATTTCTATTAAAACCAAGGGTTAGAAATATATAGATGTATAAACATTTGCAAAGCCATAGCATTTGGTCAGGTTTGTCTAGATTGATATAGAGTAAATATGAAATAACGCATGAAGAGGAATGAATTTAAATCTTATCATGAAATTAAGAGAACCATGATATAATAAGGGTCATCATGTTTCATAGAAACTATGATATAAGTAACATGGTGCATCACATTCATAAATAGCATATTCAATAATAAATGAAATATAAACACATAATAAATGTGACTACAGGACCAGATCTACCATGATACGATAGTCAAACACTATTAGATCACAACGCAGTCCTTTCCAACCTATATTAGATTATAATATGCCCCTGATCCTGACCATAATGTAATTAAAGTCACCATCATGTTGTGGATATCAAATAAACAGATTATGGATGATGTTATAATATGTCATGTAGATGATTAAATAGAAATATTACATAAGATAATACCAAAACACATTAATAGTATCACACCATAATAACATCACTTGAAACACAACCATACTTCCATAGGATAAAATAAAAATTTATCACATGCTAATAACCCTTATAATTTATGTTTTAAGAATAATCTATAGACCATCAGCCTTCAACTAAAAATATCCCTACCAAAATTTCATGTCCACTTCAAAATAGAATGGAAATGACTTCTCATGTATCACTACCCACACTACAGTACAAAAACCATGTCACAGGATAATGATTTTGGGTGTGAAATTCCTGATTGAAAATGAATCCATCTCTATTATCTAACTACTAATGGTTATCAATATATGTGCATACATAAATGAATATATCTAGCTAAAATTTAATCAACAACTTTATCCTATTTCATTTATACTCTTCCTAATGGCCCCAAATATAGAATGAAGTAGGGTAATAGTCCTAGAATTCCTATTCCAGTATATTAGATACCACTCAAAGTAATCTAATCCTCATGAAAAAAAATAATAATATAAAAAACAAAACCTAAAAGATAAAATCCAAACATCCAAGGGAAATACCATTCCACCAAAACAACATCATTACAAGAACATAAACCAACACTAATATAAAAAATTGTAATATTTGAAGAAGAAATTAAATTAAATTAATATTATAAAGATCAAGGTTTAACATATCTTAGGATATTCAGTAAACATATATATGACATGTTCCAATATAGATCCTTCTATATTACCACATATCCATGAAACATGACCTAGAGAATGATACACTTGCATAAAACCTTCTTCTAATGATCAAAAATATTAATTGATTTTTCTATTACCCTCCTATCACCCTCCACAACAAACTCACCCCATTCATTTAAATTAAACTCATATTGAAGGAACTCATGAAATTATGATAAATAGAAGATATAATGTTCTTCATACAATTATAAAAGATGTAAAATCTATTGTAGAACATCACAATTATACATTGACACCAAGTATGGATTGATAAAACATAGGGTAAACATAGTACTCTAACTGAACATCCACCATCCATAATGATAGAAAACCAACATGAATAGATGGTACCCATTTAAAAAATAGGTTTGTCTCATCCTCGTATTTTCATAAGACTTATAACGATATTATACTTTCTTTATCTTCTCTCAAGAAACTCAAACCCTCTTTTTTTGTGCACTATACCACACCTTTTTCATGGACCGTAGACTCTCCTATTATTTCATATCATAATGGATACCATAAAAAAATCCTATATAATAGCACAAATTAAACCCTACTAATAGAATATTTTTATATATTACTATAAAAAAATCAACCAAAAGATAGAAATTAATCCATAATCCCCAAAAATATTAAGGACCCAATAATTCATTAATGAAGATTCCAATTGGTCTATTTAAATGTTTTCATATTATTATGTAAAAAGTATGAACTTATTTGGATTTTATTGTTTGTATTTTAAAATACTGTTGAGAATCGTTATTATATCTAATATAGTCATTGAACAGTGATAACATAATTAGTATAAATATAGTGCTTCAACAAATCCAATTTACATAGACAAATGAATCTATGGCCACATCTAGTAGACCTTCCACATACGAAATACATTTTTCATATCTTGGAAAGGAGGTGGATTCATTGGTATTTTCTCTTGACCAATCCAAATCTAAGCTCGAATTTGTTCAGGTTGATCAGAAGAGCCTATGGGTGAAGTGGAAGTTGATTGAGATTACCACTCAAACGATGTTATCTAAGCCACCCCAATAGTATATCACAATCGTGTACCATACCCTATGGACTTATGTGGGTGTTTTAAGGGATTATGTAATAATACACTATCACTATTATTGTGTACATTTTTCTTAAATAATAAATAATATACTTTCATTTTATTATTTTTTCTTTGTAAATAGTTTTTAAATCACAAATAGTATTATTTTAGTTAATGTTCAACTAAGGAATATATTTTGATAAATTAATGGATTTTTTAATTAAAAAATATTTTACTAAAATATTATTTTTATTAAATTACTTTTTATTAAGTATAAATAATCGTGAAATATTTATGAATATTGGGGTATGATTTTTAACCACCCCCATACTTACCTATTAATTTGTTAATAATGATATATCCCCTTTATCTCTCACTAATTCCACCCATGTACACCTGTTACCATGCCGAAATTCTATAAGGAATTAATCTATCCTCATTTGCATTCATGCAATTATTTTGTATTATGTATCAAAATTACATTACATTTTTTGAGAAATGTATCTATATGAATACCCCTTTATATAAATTCTATGTACATATTATGAGACACCGATTTCTATATCATCAATCATTTTTATGAATTCTTACGTCACGTCATTAGGCTATTGAAATTGCACCATGTTTTTCTATGCCAATATCATTGTGTAGTGAATACCATACCCATATATTTATCATGGATATTCACCTTTATGAACATATACATATTTAATGGTAATTTCATGTATTTATTACACCTTCCATAATATTTTAATAACTTATTATGTTGATTGATTCCATGTTATATGATCCATGTGGCACACTTATGCATAAAATGAAATGTTTAATAAGGGTGCTCCCTAATAGAGATCTAATCCATTGGTTAAAGATTAAGTCTCGATATGTCAAGTTAAATGAGGGTATACACATGCTAATTCATGTGAAATGATTTTTTTCTCATGCTTCATGAGCTTTGTCCCTTGGATCATGCTAATACGATGTTATGTGTTCTTACCACAATTACATGTTATGATAATCATTATATATCATGACCTTATGTATATATTTCTCTTGAGATCAATTGAATTTGCTATTGACTAACATGTATTGTAATCATCTTGTTATTATTTTCTTACTCTACTTGGATTTTTCGCTCACCCTTTTCTTATGCCGTTCCTCAGGCAATACCATGCAATGCTATGTACGAGGGGATGTAGTGGTCATGTAAAGGAAGTTTTCAATTAGATGTTCCATTTTATGTTTGATGTTTTTATTTAATGTCCTAATCCCCAAAGAAACTAGAGATATCAATCTTATATGTTGTATCAAGTGATGGTTTTATGTAATAAATTATGTTAAGTTTTTAATAAAGACCAGGGTTGTCAGAGTTGGTATCAGAGGATAAGTTTATTTATTTTCTTGATTAGGATTTGAAAACCGTAGTGAAGCCTCAAAGACTATACTTAATATAATAAAAAAATAATCCATATGTTTATGTTAGTATTTAGTATGTGGTTTATCAAAAAAATACATCTCTATCTTGATATGAGCAGGTAGAGGTGGCTATGGCACAAGTGTACCAAAGAGTAAAAACTTTGATAAGAAGATTTGGTCTTGACTAGGGGTATCCTAGTACACTAAAATGTCCCTTGCATCACTTTTTTTTACACTTCTAGGGGATATGTTTTTGTAAATTAACAAGCTTAGTATGAGCCATTATTAAGGGAATTTGAAAAAATTCTGCTAACAATACATTTTTGAAATTATATAATTGATAACATAGATTGAAGCTTACATATTCATAAGTAAAGGAAATAAATGTAATTTATTATTAATCCATTTTTCTCTTTGGATTACCCTTTATGTTTTACCTTTAAACATCCCTTTATTCTAGCTAATGGCTGGTAATAGGTGGACTCTTGCTAACAATCAATGTGAAGATCAATGTGATGACTCTTCTAATGATATCCCCAATCTGATGGGAGCAGGAATCAAAAACTTTATCACCATAAACTCTCAGTTAACTCAAGAATTGAATTGAATCATGGGTTAAGAGTAATGATCACCCCCCCCCAAGAATGAATGCATTGATATCGAGAGCTTTAGGACACATAGGCCTCCTACTTTTAAAGGAAATTTGATCCCTCAGTCACCAAAAAGTGGATCAAATACATTGAAAAGATCTTCTTTATCCTTCAATTTTATAAGAAAGAGAAGGTTCTCGTGGCAAATTATCATATGGAAGGTGAAGCTGATCAATGGTGGAAATTAAAAAAAAAATAATGCCTGAAGAGGAGATCAAGGAGTTAGACTGGAAGGATTTCCAGAACATGTTTTTTGATAAATATTTTCTATGCACCCTCCAGCTTAAGATGGAAATGGACTTCCTTTCCCTCTATCAAAAAGGCGATGAATCCATCAGAGCGTAAGAGGAAAAATTCACATGGATTTCATGATACCTCTCTGGCTTTGTCATTACACCCAAATTCAAGGTTGAACACTTCTTTTGTGGGATGCAATTTAGCCCGTGGAAAGCCATAGAGATCCATGAATTTAATAGATATGAAAAAAACTTCTAATGTTCCATAGAGGTCAAAATTGAGATCGGAGAATCTCAGGGGTATCATGAGGATAAGAAGCGTAAGGTAGAATTAAATTATGGCAGTCTGATGGATAAATCCAATAGTTTTAAGAAGATCCAGCACACTACTTGCCAATTTTTTGGAATGAAGCACCCTAGAAACTAATTGAAATGGGTCATTAAATTCTTCAGGTGTTGAGGATAAGGGCACCTAGCCATTAACTACTGACATGAAAAACATATGGCTATGATAAAGCAGAGGAATGCTCCGTTCGACTCTCAACGTGTTGTTCATTGCTCCAAATGCAATGAACCTGGGCATCTTGAAAATTAGTGCCCTAATCCAAGGGTATTCGGAGGCTACCAACAACCTCCACTATAGAAAAGGTGTTCTTCTTCCATCACTACCTCCGAATTGAAACCCAAAAATGAAGTGGTGACAGGTACCCTAGTTATTCATTAAATAATAGAGAATGTACTTTTTTATTGGGGTTCTATGCATTCTTTTATATCAAAAATGTTTAGTATAATAATCCCAACACCACCATAGATCATGTATGTAAAGATATCGGTGAGTACGGAAAATGGGACAACCATTGCATCCCATGAATATAACTCCTACCCTATCATAATTTGTGGATTGAACTTCCCGGTGAACCTCGTCATTCTCCATCTAGTGGAATTTTATAAAATTCTCAGTATGGATTGGATTTCCTTATTTTGAACAACATAAATTTCCATGAGAGGGAAATTACTCTCTATGTATATAATCAACCCCCGATTTTCTAAAAGTGCAAGGAGGAGGATGAATCTTCTTTAGTTACATCATCTCAAGAATGGATATTACCTCCCTATGAGAATGTGTATCTGGCCCAGACGATTGAGTCCAAGGAAGAAACCATCCTTGAATACATTCTTATTGTGAGGGAATTCTTAGAAATGTTTCTTGAAGAATTTCCAAGTCTTCTTTTAGAATAGGTGTTGAATTATCAACTAACCGAATACCTGGGCGTTGACAATACCCAAGACTCTTTATTGAATGGTTGTTTTGGACCTTGAGGAGTGGAAGAAACAACTATAGGATAATATATAAAAGGGTTTTTTACACCCATGTGCTTCACCATGGGGTGGACCAGTCCTCTTAATCAAGAAGAATAATGGGTGAATGAGCCTTTGCATTCATTATCATGATCTCTACAAAATGATGATAAAGAACAAGTATCCTCTTCCATAAATTGATTACTTGTTTGATCCACTAAATTGAGATCAATACTACTCCAAGGTAGATTTTCGGTTAGGATATTATCATGTAAGGGTGAGGAAGGAAGATATCCTCAAGACTGCTTTTCAAAAAAGATATGGGCACTATGAATGTATAGTAATTCCTTAAGGACTCACTAATTATCAAGAAATATTCATGGACTTTATGAATAGAGTGTTTAAATACTACCTCGACAAATTTGTTGTAGTATTTATTGATGATATTCTGACATACTCCAAAGCCAAGTTGGATCATGAGGAAAATCTATTAAATCTACTAGAGACCTTGTGGAAGGAGAATCTGTATGTAACTTATAGAAACTATGAGTTTTGGTTAAAGGAGGTCTCATTCTTGGGTCATATCATCACAAGAAATAGGATATCAGGGTATCCCGCCAAGGAAACTATAATTGAGCGATTGATGGGGCCAACATTGGTAATGGATATCCATATCATCATGGGGTTAGCTGGATATTATCGCTGATTTGTGAGAAATGTCTCATGATTTTCCAACCCTCTTAACAAGCTTACTCAGAAGGGAGTAAATCTTTCATGGAGTGGTGAATGCAAAGAGGGATTCAAGGAGTTGAAAAATAATTTTAAAATAGTGCTCGTGCTCAAATTACCCATGAGTGGATAACTTTTTGTGGTATTTAGTGATGCTTCAAAGAAGGGCATGGGTTGTGTGTTGATGCAAAATGATAAAGTAATAGCCTACACCTCGAGGAAGCTGAAAATCAATGAGAAAAACTATCTCACAAATTATATAGAGTTGGTGGTTGTGATCATTGCGTTCAAAATCTAGATAAATAATTTATATGGGGAGAAGTGTGAGATATATATTGATTGCAAGAGCCTCAAATATATATTCACATATAAATAAATAAATATGTGCCAACAAAGATCAATAGAACTCATCAAGGATTATGACTGCTCAATCCATTACAACCCTAGGAAATCAAAAAATGTGGCAGATGATCTAAGTAGAATGTATCCAGTGATTCTATCATTGATGATAATTGGGAAGGATCCAATATTATTAGATTTTTAGAGGATGGACATGGGAATTGTTAGGGGAGGAACATCATCAATCCTTTCTCAAATTATTGCTCATATATCCCTCTTGGAGAAAATAAAGGATTCTCTAGGAAAGGATGTAAAAAGTCTGAAAAGGGTGGAAGCTATCATAAATGGAAAATCCTCAATGTTCATGGTTGACAACGGTGGAATTGTGATATTTGGGTCACGATTATGTGTACAATCTGATCAAGAGATAAAGAATGATCTTCTGAATGACACACATAACTCAACCTTATCTATTCACCCAGGGAGCACAATGATGTATCAAGATCTTTGAGAAAACATTTGTTTTCAAAATATGAAAACAGTTATTTTTTAATATACGTCAAAGTTATTGGTATATCAGCATGTTTAGGATAAGAGGAACAAATTTAATGGGATGATGAAACCACTACCCATACCAGCGTAGAAGTGGAACTACATTACCAAAGACGTTTTCACTGGAATTTTAAGAAAATCTTGATGAAATAATTCTATATGGGTCATTATGGATCGTTTTATGAAGACAACTCAATTTATCACAATTCGAGAGGACATCTCATTGGATCAACATGTTTAGATTTACCTCAATGAAGTGGTAAGGCTATATGGAGTACAACTATCTATTGTATCTGATCGTGATCATATATTCACATCAAGGTTCTGGAAAACATTCCAACATTCTCTAAGCACTAAACATAACTTCAGTATGGCCTATCATCATCAAACTGATCGCAAATCTGAGAAAAATATTCAAACACTAGAAGATATGTTAAGATCATGTTCTATAGACTTCAAAATAGGATGAGACCAACATCTTCCACTAGTTGAATTCTCCTACAATAACAGTTTCCACTCAAGAATCTGAATAGCACCATATGAATCCCTTTATGGGAAAAGGTGTAGAACATTGGCGTGTTGGGATGTAGTCGGTGAGAGTAAGCTACTAGGACCTGAAATCGTGAAATAAATGGTGGAAAATGTGAAACCAATTTAGCAGCATATTAAGGCATCCTAAAGTTGATAAAATATTTATGCAGATAACTGTCAACAAGACCTTGAGTTCAAAGTTAGAGACATGGTGTTTCTATGCATATATTTATGGAAGAAGTTTATGAGGTTTGGAATGAACGGGGAGTTATGTCATAGGTACATCATCCCCTTCAATATTCATGATCGTGTCGGGGAGATGGCCTATCGACTAGCACTTTCACCAACCATGGACAAATAACATGATGTATTTAATGTATCCCTCTTATGTAAGTACATATTTGACCCTTCACATGTACTCTCTTCATGGGTTGTATAGCTAGAGGATGATCTAAAATTTATGGAGGAACCACTGAAGATCTTAGATCATAGAGAAAAAGTGATATGAACTAAGACAATGCCCCTCATCAAGGTGCTGTGGAAAAACTACAAGTTTGAAGAAGTGACTTGGGAATTGGAAAAAGTGATGAAGCCAAGTTACCCACATCGGGTTTAGTATGGGAAAAGGAAATATTGATGGTGAACTTTCTTAAGGGGGAATATTATAACGACCCACAAATTGATTAATAAAAATACATCTTGGTTTATTTAAATGACCTTTTATGGTTATATAAAACATATGAACTTATTTGGTTTTATGTTTTGGATTTTAAAATACCATTAAAAAATTTGATTGTTGCAAATATATCCATTTAACAGTGATCAAATTACTAGTATAAATATAGGTCTTTAACAAATCAAATGTACTCAAACAAAGAAAGTGATGGCCTCATCCAGTAAACATTCCCCATTTGAAGCCCATTTTTTGGAGCTCTAAAAGGAGGTGGAATCATTAAGATTCACTCTATACCAAGTCCAAGCCTTGTATGAATACATTAAGCTTGACTGGAATAGCCTATGGGAGAAGTGGGAGTTAATAGAGATTACCACTCGAGCGATGTTATCAGAGCAACCCCAAGAGTCATCCAACATCGTGCACCATACCCTAAGGTCTTATGTGGGTGTTTTAAGGGGTTATGTAAAAATTACCAATTAATAATATTATGTATATTATTTTTTATATAGTAAATAATATACTTTCATTTTATTATTGTTACTTTGTAAATAGTTTTTAAAGCACAAATAATATTTTATAGTTAATGTTCAACTTAGGGATATATTTTGATAAATTAATTGATTTTTGAATTAAATAATATTTTAATAAAATATAATTATTATTATTAAAATAATTTTTTTAAATTATAAATTTTCTTATAATTTTTATGAATACAATTGTAAATTTTATTTAGGTTTGAAAGCTATTTTTATCAAAACCCATGAAATTTCGATAATTCTCGATTGTTATTTTAAAAATAAAAATTCTCATATTTAGAAAATTATTTGAATAAAATTAATTTTATTTTTTTTATCATGACATTGAAATAATCCAATGGTATATTTTTCATAATTTTCTGAGACTGTGTAATTTTTGGGTAAAAATTAAATACAGTTTAAATATAAAATGTGTTTTATGACATTATAATGACTCAATAGTGATGTAATAAAGTATTATAAACATGATTTTAGTCCAATATATGTTTTATCAATAAAATTATTTTATTTAGGTTTTTTTATTTTACAAAGAATTAGTGGACCCTTTAAGACTTATAAATCATTTTAGCTTTTTAAATTGATTTCCTTGAGAGTGTGATTCACCTCCACATAAGAAACCCTATTATTTTAAGATGTTCCACCATTTTTCTTATAAAATATTGTTTTACACTCCCCATTGAAAAACCCATGGCCAAAAACCATGGGCTTCATTTTGCTTTTCATTAGTTTAATGTGTGTTGTCCCAAACATAAATAATAAAGAATTTCCTCTCATTTCCTATATAAACCCAACCAAGCTCCCACTTCATCTTCACTCAATGCCCTTATAGTTCGTCCAAACTCTATAATACACTCTCTATAATCCTCCCAAGGTTCCCCAAGATCCCCATAAGTCTCTCTCAAGCTCCTCTCATGCCTTTGGGATCACACTTCCAATAAAGTGATTCTCACTTTGTTTATTTATGTCCAGGTTTCCTTATATAGTTATGCCCTTTTATTTTCAATTATAAATGTGGCGGTATGATTTATAACCTCACCCATAATTCCCAATTAATTTTTGAATAATTATATATCCCCTTTACCTCCCATTAATTCCTCCCATGTACACTCATTACCATGCCGAATTTCTATAAGGAATTTCTCTCTCCTCATTTCCATTCAAGAAATTATTTTGTATTACGTATCAAAATTCTATTAAATTTGTTGGAAAATTTCTATATATTACCCACCCTTAATGTAAATTTCAATAACATATTATAAAATATCCATTTATCTCTCATTTACCATATTTTTGAATTCATATGTCACGCTGTTTTGCTGCCAAAATTGCACCACATTTTTTCAAGCTAATATCATTGTGTAGTGTATACCATACCCATGTCTCTATCAAGGATATTAAACTATATGAACATATACATATTTAATGGTAATTTCCCAATTTATTCCACATTGCATAATCTTATAATAACTTATGATTTTGATTTATTCTATGTTATATGATCCATGTGGCACAATTATGCATGAAATGAAATGGTTAAGAAGGGTGCGCCCTAATAGCGATCCAGTTCATTGGGTAAAGATTAGTATCATAATATGTCAAGTGAAAAGGGTTTTAACTCATGATAATTCATGTGAAATTAGGGTTTACTCATTCTCCATGTGAAATGATCTTTTTTTAATGCTAATACCATGTAACATGTTATTGCCACATTTCCATGATATGATAATCATGAAATATCATGCCCTTAAGTTCATGTTTCTCTTGCAATCCATTAATATTCTTATTGAAAAACATGCATTTAAATCTTCATGTTATTTTCTTTACTCCATTACTAGGCTTTATAGCTCACCCTTTTTTATGTATGTCCTTAGGTTATCCCATGCAATACTACGTATGAGGGAATGTAGTGGTCATGTAAAGGAAGTTTTCAATAAGATGTTTTGTTTTATGTTTTAAGATGTTATGTAATGTTCCTAAGCCCCAAAGACACTAGAAATGTTGATCTTCTATGTTATATAAGGTGAAGGTTTTATTTAATAAATTATGTTAAGAGTGTAATAAAGAGAAGGGTTGTCATAAAAATTCAAAACATGTTCATGAAAAATTACCTATATTTTATGAATAATACACTTTGTTTAACTATCCATCCATGGATTTAAAGTATTTATATAGTATACCTGTGAGAAAAAATCACACTAAGGACCTTCCTAGACAGAAAATTTAATGTGAGGATCAAAATTATATTTCATGTTCATTGTAACCCCATTAATATTTCCACAATAATATATATATATATATATATATAATTCATCACCAAAACATCCATATCACTAAATTCCTCAATCAATAAAAAATGATCCAACTTCAAAAACTAGTTCAAGAAAACATAAATAGTATCACATACCCCTAAGGATTTTATAATAACTGTGATGAAATAAATCAAATTGTTATCCCATATCAACATGGGGACATCTAATGGATATAAAATACATTCCACAATATGATAATTTACTTTTACATTCAAACTAACTAAGAATGATGTGAAAATATTTTCTTCTAAATTATTTATCCCCAACAACCAAAACATACACTTCATGTAATAATACATATTTTGATATTATATATGTAAAATAATGGGTATGATATGAATATCATGAATAAACACCTATAACATAAAAATTGAAGCAAAATTTATCCCTCAAAACATAATTTGATACAGACCATACTCATACCACTCTATTGGGAAATATATATATATATATATATAATTTTACCTTGAAACACATCTACCTCTGAGTATCCCCATATAGACTCATCTACCTACTAAAACCATGATGTTATCATAGTTATCCTATATCACATAGACTAATAAATTTGAAGATGAATCTTTATAATATCCTATATCACCCTCCGTATATCAACAATCATCTGAAAAACGTCTCTCTATAACTCATAAATTATCACGTCAATAAACACATTCCATTTCCATGTGGTTTTGAAGATTTCATGACCATACCCCCACAAGATCTGTATGAACCTTCAGTATCACATATTTAAATCACTTAGAGATAAGAAGTATCTTAAGATTTTGTGATCTAAGAAGACCAAAATCCTTTCACTGATGAGGTAATTTCTTCATGGGTTTATAAGAAACACAAACACTACTAACTTGGGATCTATGGTGAAGTAGTTATTCTCATTGGAACATAACTACATAGATCCATATGATATCTCTATGATCTAGTACATCATGGTATAAATAAATAGATATCAGAAGATTCTTGGCATGGATTTTTCCTCTCAGAACTGAAGAAAAAGAAAACTGTTTAATATTCACTTCTTATAATTAAAAACCATGTAACGTTGATAAGTATATAAAAAGTATTGGTCCACCATTGTCGATATAATCAAAAAGTACATGATATGAGAGAATGAATAACCAAACATTTGATATTGTCCTATAAAACTAAGGAAAACAGAAATATAAAACTGTGTCACTACTCATGAAAAAATATCCTATATATTTCAATGATGGTGCAATACTCTTTGATGAGAGAACACATGGCCTAGAATATTCACCTCATGTGTCTGAAACCTAAAATTAATTAGCTTCCCCAAATGTTGATGGTGGAAATGGTCATGTAAATATTCCTCAAATTCTCATCATAATCCTCTTAAAACATTGATTACATGATAGTTTCAAAAAAAATATCTTTGAACTAACCTACATACCCATAAAATAAAAATTTCAAGAGCCCCATTAAAAACATAGGAAATTCAAGATATCAAAAACATAAAATCAAACCTAAAGATCCCATAATTAATACTCTATATAGTCTTCAAGATATTGTCCTCCTTGAACTTAATCTAACGGTATCTAGACCACATATAGATCATCAAATATCATTTTTCTCTGTTCAATATATATATAAAATAATATATCCCCATGAATAGAAATAATTTAAAAGATACCACCTAGTTCCATCACTATTATTCTATGCATGATCATATATCTCCAACCACTATCCATGAAAATAGAATCAGAGCACCCCAGAATGACTTGATGGCTTATATTAATTCTTTATACATTAAACAATAAATCTAAACATGTGTCTATAAAAACATAGAAAGTAATATATAATATGGATCTCTTAAAATTTTAGAGACATCAATCTATGATTATATCATAAACATTATTTCATGTTGATCAGGGTACAGTCATTTCAAATTCATTAAAAATTTGGGAATATTATTTATAGTCCACAGAAAAACATTTACCCAAAAATCCACTATGAAAAACATAAACCATACTAGATGAGAAGATAGGCGCCTAAAACACTTGTAACCCATGTAATGGTCCCCATCTCTAAGGAACAATTCACAATTTTCCTCTACACATATAAACACAACTATCTTCCAGAAGTATTAATTGAACAATTAAACACATTCAATTACTATATAATAAGAGTAAAATTGTATAGTTATATCATTAAATAGAAGATATCACTCCATAATTTATGTTTTCTAATCATAATCTCATAACCTAGACACATATATAAAAAACTAGTCTAACCTATAACTAACATTTTGAATTCATGGGACACTCAAAGATTCTCCATCGTAATTCTAAAAGAATAGACCAAAGTGGTCACAATGAATTAATGTAACCCTTCATAATAAAATGAGTTGAAATAAATTTTACAAGATAAGATAAATATGTCTTGAATATATTTTTGCCACTAATTATGGACATCTCTGTATTATGACATTGGCCTTGACAAGTTCCTCTACCTCAATGGCCATGACAATGTCCACCAACATAGTCACATAATTACTTATATTGTTCACGGTTAGTGATGTATCTATACTATAATATAAATTATTTATCTCCCATTTAATTATATAAATCTTTCTAACTTTTCTACATATAAGGCCTTACAAGAAACTCTTTTTTTGATGAATTGGATGATATCCACCCATGTTCCTCTTACCACCTAGATTGGTTGATCACTATAACTAATTTTGTGTATGAACTTAATAGGAAAATCACATTGGAATGAATATCTTTATAGGTGAATTATAATGACAGTATCTTGATAAATTCAAAGCCAAATACTAATATTTGTTTTCCACTAGTTGAATCCTTAATTTCCCTAATATCTAATATCCTACATTTGGATATCTTTTCCTATCTATGTTCAGTTGACATATTTCTTTATATCAACTTGACAATACATAAATCCCATAAATTATCTATAATTTATATTGATCATCTAAATAAAAATGTTATATAAATGGGGTAACCTGTTTATGAAGTGTGAGAAGAATCACTTCCTAAAATAATTAGGTTTTGGCCTCCTCATATAGAGAATGATTGTGGGAAAATGAAGAACGTATTTGAGACCAATTTTTATATATCACACAACATGATTCGTCAGCGAATAGAAATACGCTCATATCTCTTCAGAGAATCTGTTTTTAAAGAAAGAAAAAAATAACTAAACTAATTTAAGAAATATTCTCATTAAATTTCAATCACCGTACACTCCCTGAGAAAAAAAACACATAGATACAAATCCACTCAAATGACTAATACATAATTTTATCTAGTTCCCCTTCGTAACATGAATCATTATGAAATAAATATAAAACTACTTTAACAAGTGTTATGTATATTGATCTTAATCACTCCCCTTTGTACATCATGAAGCTCTAAAAATTGAACTCCTATGAAATAATCATCCAAGACTCATCCTCATATATCAGTTCAACCCTACTATAGTCAACGAGATCATCCGCTTATACCACTCAAATCTAAACAATACATTAATTACGACCATAATCCATCTCAATAAAAAAAATAAAAAAATGAAATGCTTGAAAATATATACTGTTATATGATCTTGTATTTAGATACATTTTAAATTACCAATAATCAACTCATTATAATAATAAGTACAATCATGGATGATTCTTGTAATGCTCATAGGTATCTACCCTATAATGATAATAAGATTACTTAGTGCGTTCATTAAAATTATTTTCCTTACATTGAATGACAATGGTGTCTTAATCCTTCATTTCCAACCTAGATTCCCTTAGTTCTTCAGGTACTAATTTTTAAAAAATTATATTAACCTATAAACAACTTGAATTCATCACCAATATCTAACTATAGTCTCAATAATATCTCTTATCGAGAACTATAATACAACATTTTCACAGCCTATCCCTCAAGGAAACTGTATCAGGCTTCCAGTGAAAGTGAGTGTGACCATTGAATCCCCCCTTTATAATCTTTTTTAATAATAATAACTAAGTGTATAAAAAATATAGTAGAAATTACACTCATAATCCCAATAATATGAAAATAATTCCATAATAAACTATACATAATAGATGGAAAATAAAATCCAAAATTCAATAAAATATATAAGTAAAAAAGGTCCCCAAAATAAAATAAAATAAATGTAACTCTTATAAGAATAACTCAGACACCACCAATGACATTAATTTTGATCCTCATACTATAGATGTCCCGATCACCCATAAACTCCCTTATAGAAATATGAAAATAAAATTTATATATAAATGGGTGATGACATAATTCTACTAAGATCCTAAAAAAATATCTTGAAAATGTTTATGAAGCATACTAACACCATAGGGAATAAAAAGTAGAACCCACATGCACCCATATTGGTTCAAATATCACTAAAGCTCACTAAGGTTCACTCACCCAACAATATAGCCATTTATAATTACATATCATCAAATTAATACAAATCAAGTTTTTTAAGTGGGTGTCGTATACGCAAGTCATGTATATAGATTCATTACCATTACATTTATGCAATTTGATAAATGTTTGTGTGTGTCTTTCTACCTTACCATAATATAGTTGATACATTTTTTCCAGTATATCTATGGTAGAATCATATGATTACTTATCATATAAAATGGTTTTCTAAATTTATAGGCTATAATGAGAAACTATAGATACCAAGAATGTAATAGTAAACTTATTTCTTAAGATCTAGATACATCATGATAATAAGACATATATGATGTACGGTGTTAAGTTGTATAGGGCTCGAAAAAATTGATACTTATTCTATTGAAGGACACACTTGGTGATCTCGAGTAGATGAGATCATAAGGATTAACCTCTTAATTGGAACACCACATGTTTTAAGTGTAATTGGTTGTTCAAATCTAAGAAACACCTGTAATGGAATCCTAACATGATAATATTGTCAGTTTATACTATTTGATTATATACTTTGATGTAATATAAAAACTATAGAATATATATAGTAGAGAGTTACCTCATATTGGGTCAATCATTGGTGTTATGTAATTAATTGAAAAATCAAGATAGAATTGTTTTCATTCAAAATAAAGTGATATATCGAGACAAGTTGATCAAGATGATAATACCTTTACCAAATCCATGCCCATGGTTGAAGAATGTATGTCCATTATGTTAGATTAAAAAATAATAAATCAATAATGGATAATGACATAAAGTGTGCATATGACATTATGAGATTTCATTTGAAAAAGATATTATATTACAGGATCTGTGTTTCTAGGAAATGTTTTAATTGCAATGAGTTTTTCTTATCTCTTTAGTGGTTTGGATATGTAGAAAGTCTCTGATCATGGTCAATGAATAGTATTCAATGCTATCGAGATAATTTATAAGAGGGTCACACACATAGAATATTCAAAAGGTTGTTATATTCTGATGAATTGGAATATAGAACATGGTGGGATCCAAAATGGGGTCCGAGACGTGCCTAAGAAGAAATGATGGTAAATTAATAAATAAATTCATTTTTATTAAAGTATAGAATTATTGTTGTTAAATTAATTTATTAAATTAATTCTTAGGTTATCAAGTGAATTCATGGGATAATATTATATGAGTTCATTCCTTGAGGAATTGATTTTGGTTGAAATTTTAAATAGGGTGCCTAGAGACAGTTTAAGGAGCAATGATGTGGGTGGGTTCTTATGGGATATATTTAATTTATAATTTATAATTATTTAAGGTGAACATTGTTTTTGGAGGGTCTGTTTATGATTCGCACATTTCCGTAAATTTTATTTTTAATATAATAAAATAAAATTAATTGATGTCCAAAAATATTATATGAATTAATATTATTTTAATATTCCAAAATAATTTAATATTTATTCAAATTATGAGAAAATTTTATTAATTTTTTTTCATATAATATATTTATTATATATTACAAGTAAGTAATAAAAATATAAATGAAATTAATTACACTGTTAGTTTTATCAACACATGTTTTAAATCTTATTTAGTGATAATTATTTATACAGCTGATGGAAAACCATTAATGAGGGTTTAATATCTAAAATATAAGAAATACGAAGCTTATTTCTTAGGGAATATTCGTACACTCTCATTTTCTATCACTTATATCCTCCTTCCCATAACCTAGAGAGATAATTCCTCATTCTATGTGTTTAATCCAAGATCTCCTTTGGGTCTTGATGTAATGACATCATGATGATTGGTGGTACATTGAAGGATTTTTTAAGCCTTTGTGGTTCCACCTGGAATTCAAATATTACAATTCACATGGAGTTTTTAAGTGTTCGTAGATGATCGAGAGGGAATAAAAATTGTATCCTTTATATAATAGTCACTGGATACAATAATTTTATGAAATAACATTCAGATAGATTAAGGAGAATTTTTTGTTTACTTTTTTGCATAAACAAAATTCATGTTAGATCATATACCTTTTACTAAGGATCAAATAACCTCAGTTGATGATGTAGAGTTGATAAAGTGATGAATTTTTTTAAATTCCACCAATGTTCTCCCCCTACACACCTTGATACCAATAATTAAATTATGAGTGATTGGGTAAATTTTCTAAGACAAGAAAAATCACATTATTCTTTAATTTAAGTAGAGGGATTCATTTCAGTCCCGATTGAAAAGGTCATGAATCAAACTGATTTTGTACGGAAAGGTTATGGTCATCATAAATTATAATTCTTATTAAAGGAAATGCAAAAAATTTAAATAAGGTATATGTATATCAATTAAATTTCCAGAACCATTTTACACTCAGTTTTCTATCAAGTTTCATCCAAATTTTGATAAATAAGACAATTCAAAATAGTGCTTCAATTCATGGGTGATGTTTTGTTTTTCCAAAGGCCTACATGGAATAAGCCTTGAAATATGTACAATAAATAAGAATGGAAAATGGGTGGGGCACAATTTTTCTAGCAGGTAAACAAACAAAATTACATTTAGATTATAAAGGGGGTGGAAGATAGTTTAGGGCCAGTAAAGAAATAGAATAGGGAAGTCCACTTGATAACAATAAAATTATGAAGTAATATTAAAAAAATGTGATCTTGCTTTCGGTGGAATCAACCCTTGCATGGATTTACCTCATATTTGTGCCTCCTACTCCATTATCCCCCCTTGCATGTTGTTTCCACCACTAACGCCTCATCCGGTTGGCCACCTACGATGCATGGCCACCCCGACCACCCCTTCTCAAACATTATTTGTATACAATGGTGTCACCTCCCAATTAGATTATTCTTAGATTCCAAATATCCTCATATCCTAACCCATTGTTTTTAACCGACCACAAACTCCTTGGGATGGTCATCCTACTAGAATTTCTCCTTCTCTTATTTCTCAATCCCGTCCCTGCAATAGTGGATCCTCCATCGTATACTCCAATGGAAATTTACTGGAACCACTACCAGTAAACCCTCCAAGACCCCCCCCCCCACGCTAGACCTGCATTATCCACCTATCCATGATTGTTAAATATCTTTTCTAACCAGAATTTTCTTGGATAGTTTCTTCTCACCCAATAGCATCCCCAGATGGGTCATGCTCATCCCAAAATTGGACAGAGTGGGTTCTTCCCGACCTTCTCAGCCACATATAGGCATAGAAAGTCCTGAAACCAATTTTAAGGTATTTTCTATGCTTGGGGAATTTTATTAATATTCAAATATTAATTTATTATTTACAACTAAGAATCATACTAAATATAATATTTGAAAATCTATTTAATTTTGTAAAAATATTAAATTAATATTGGGACCAAAAAAAATAAAATACATGAATTTTTATTTCAATAAATTAATTTAATTTCCCTAAAAATTAATGTATTTAATTTTATGTTTTTTACATAATTAATTTCTCTTCCTACTGGTATTGAGCATTGACCAAAAAATACCTTTTTGGATTTGTGTTTATTTATTTAATTATTACAGCAATTTGAGATGAAGATAATAGTTAATGTTTTTATGTTTTCTGCATCATATATATTTCCTTAATATTTAATAGGGTCTACCTACCCATCTGTATAATTCTATATTTATTTTTTTCTACCTCAGATCCCCGAACTTAAATATGAGTATTTATTTATTCTAAAAATAATGTTGGAAGATGTGGACCATGCTGAGATAGGTCGATATTCTATAAGAGATATGGAATCATTTGACCAGTGATCGAGTGACTATACGAGTCAGATAAATACTAATGTATTTTACCCCTATGGTCTTCAATGATCCATTGGATAAACAACTACCAAATGGTAACTATCTATTGAGTTTTTTATTTAATTTATGTTTTGTTTTTTAATTTTATGAATATAAATTCATGTAGAAACACAAAAAAAATGAAAAATAGATAACACATAGATTAAAAAAATATAGAATTGATGAATTTTTTATATTAATGAATTGTTCATTTATAAGCATGATTATTTTGGATGGATATATTTAACAGAAAAGTATTTCATTAATTGATAAATAATAAAAACTCTCAAAATAATGTTATGTTTTAATGCATTCTATTGCTTACATATGAACAAAACAGGGAGTCTAAGGTTCTCGTCAACATTAGTTGAGGGTGTCTCCTATGACATTGGAAATTTAATAAGATTTATGGGTCGAATTAACTAAATTCGGTAGTTAAGATATAGTCATCGATATATTTTTACCACTTTATAGTCAATGTTATGAGGATATCAAGGTTACAATTCCAATAAGTCAGGTCTTCGCTCTATATTTTAAGGATATATGAGTCACTATGGTTATCCAGTCTTGTGACAACATTGAAACTGTCCATGTAGTGGTATTGAAATATCTTGGACTCTAAAGAGAGGACTCAAGGATAGTTTCTAACAATATAAACATGAAAATGGGTATTCCAAAAATAGTACTGAGGGATACAATGGTATAAAAAATTAAGGAAGACATTTAATGATTTAATTGGTTATGTCTAAATGATTTTCAGAATAAAGTACAAACCACTAAGTTTAATTTTTTGTTGGTAAAATGTAAATCACTACAACTATAAAATTATCACAATAATTAATTTTAGATAACTGAAATATTCAGATTGTCCATAATATCCAAGAGTGGCATATGAACATTCAAATACAACTATACCAAGATATGAAGCTTTATCTGTTGGAGTAATCACTTCATTTATCTCCACCTAGAGGAGGAAGAAATGTAAAAAATATATAAGATGCATATAGCTGATGAACTACATGTATAGTTTATTATGCTCTCATTAATTTCTAGTCAACTATAAAAAAGGCATGAGGATGAAGGTTCCTACAAGATGTTAACTCATATCCAATTTTCTAATTAGGATAGAGAATGGAATGTAAAATATAGGATATCAAGAACATTATTTTTGTGGAAGCTAAAATATAGGAATTTAGTCGTCCCTCGAATACTCAGATGATTGGATACATCAAGAGACTCTATTCTCATTGGTTTCAACTGAACCAAGAACTATAAACTAATATCATTATTTCATTTTTTTACCACCAAGATTCTCAAGATTTACTGTTAATTAAAATATGAATAACATGAAAAATTATCTCATATGACTATTTTATTTAGTTTTCTGTGTTGACAAGTATTTAAATAATACAAATTCATTACTCATTTTATTAAAAAGAGGAGGAAGGGAAGGGATAATGGATCCAAGGATATGACAACATTGAATAAGATGACGCACTTTCCTTCAAAAAGGCCAATGATATAGAGTGAGTAAAGTGATTAGAAGACTGCCTAATTTTTATGTAGTTATAAATTCCAATGGATGAATAGTTGAATGGTTGGAAAAATGAATCAAGGTGGTGCTTCTAATTCGGGTATTTTTTTCATTTAATGAAATATAAATTTATCATCAATATGGGTGTTGAATTGATCATGTGGCTCACACATATTTATTTACATATAGAAACAAAGTATATTCAATAATATTGTAAAGGGGGAGGTGGATATATAGGATAAAAATGGTTTGGTACTACCATCCCTCGTAGTAGGAGATTATCATCAGACTCTTCCTAATGGTTTGTTTATTGTAATAAATAATATTTACTTTGTTCCTTTAGTTACTAGAAATATTATCTCATTGTTGATTTTAGAATCCATGCTATTTTGTGTCATGTTTGGAACTAAATTTTTTCATCATTAGTAGGATAACATATGTTATGGTATAGAGCATCTTAATAATGGATTGTATGATCTTGAACTCTAAAAACCTATAATGGAAATAAAAGAAAAAAGTGTGAAATTGAATCATATAAAACCCATCGATGGAACTTTTTACTCGGTAATGTAAAATTGAAGTGTTTAAATCTTTTTTATCTAACAGGTTTTTTAAACTCAATAGAGTTAAAACCCTTAGATGTATGTCATTCTTGTTTACAATGGAAAATCACCAAAGCGCCCTTCACTGAGAAAGGAGTAAGAGAAAATGAATTTCTTGAATTGATTCATACTGACAGATTATTGTATGTTCCCAGTATTGGAAAGGGGTATTTTTTATAGTTCATTAATTTTACCATTGACTATAGTAGGTATGGAGATATTTAATTAATGAGGTATAGGATATATTCCTTTTAGATGTTCAAGGGATACCATTATGATTTATAGTATCATCTTCGAAAGAATATTACATAATCTACTCCGAATGTGGGAGAGAGTTATTAACAAATATTTCATTGTTCTGTAAACGGAGTGTGGGATAATATCTTAACTCTGTTGTCCTTATACACCTTATTGGAATAGTGTTAATGAATTCAGGAATTGGAATTTCCTTGACATGTTCTGATCACTGATTACTCAGCAAACAATTTCATTATACTTCATGGGATATGAATTTATGAAAGTGACATATACCATTAATTAAGTAAAAACTAATGATGTAGAAATAATTCCATATGATTTTTGGTATAAAAATAAACCCATTTTTTCACATGTACATTTATAGGGATGTATTTATTTTTTAAATAATATAACTAGTGAAAAATTAGCCTCTCGAAGAATGGATCTAATTTTCATAGGTTATCTTAATAAAAATAAAGGATATTACCTATATAACATTTTAGATCAAAAAGTAATTGTGGAATCAAATTCCCTATTTATAAAAATGGGACACGTTTTTAATGGAAATAGTTGGAGTGCCATTGACATCAGGGAAGCTTGTGATTTAGGTTCACAGGATTTCGGGTAGGAACCATCTCCATAAGAGATAGTGGTAGATGAAGATACTCCTAAGAGACAATTATTATATAAGTCAACTTAATAGGTTAGAGAACAAAAGAAATATTATTTTCTTGTCCTTAATTCAATTGACACATTACCCATATAGAATGATTAATAACTAAAATATAAATCATATGTATATGGAAAGAATGTTTCTAAATGAAAAAAAGTCATCTATTTTTGAAATGGATTCGATTTACCCTAACTAATTTTGGATTTCCATAGACCCTCAATATAATGTGGACATCATTGGGTGAAAATTAGTATTCAAGAAACCACATGACCTTGATGGTAAGTAAATACTGATAAATAATGACTAGTTGTGAAGAGTTTTATGATATTTCGAGGCAAATATTGTGATGATAATATCTCACCTATAGAGATGTTGAGATACATCAAAATATTACTTGAAAAATTAGCATTCAATACTTATAAAATTTATAAAATGGATTTAAAAACATCATTTTTAAATGATAATTTTTTAGAAAAAGAACATATGACTCTGTACAAATGGTTTATTAAGTTAATTATTCCATATAAATTATGAAATTTTTATATATCCATTTCTGGTTTGAAGTAGGAAACACAATCATGGGATGTTTATTTGGATAATTCTTTAATATAATTTACTTTCTTAAATAATGAAGGTGATCCATGTGTCTAAAAGAATGTCTTTGGGAATGATATCATTTTCCATGTATTATATGTTGATGATTTATTAATAATTAGAAATGAACTGTAAGTCATAAATTCAATAAACAATTTGTTAAATTTATTCTTATCAAGTAAATACTTAGGTAAAGTGGTCTATATCCTATAAAAATAGATCTATCAAGTTAGATCACAAATGAAAATTGATCAATGCCAAAGTACATATATTGACAAGGTACTCAAACGGTAAAATATGGACATTCCAAATATGTTTGTTTCCAATATCACATGGTATTAATCTCTCTAAGAAAATATTGCAATAAAAACTGGTGTAGATTAAAATAGTGAGTAGAATAACTTTTCATTCAACAGTGTAATTTATCATATGGTTCATGAATTATACATGTTTTTATGTTTCTTTTCCTTTTATAATGGGGGGTATATATAAGACAAATCGAATAGAGAAACATTGTGAAGCTGTAAAAAATATCTTAAAGAACTCGTTAAATACAAAGATATGTTCCTTGTGTGTAGAGTAGATGGGGAACTAGTAGTTATAGGATACATAGATGATATGTTTTGTAAAAATCATAATGATATGAAATCAGAGTCAAGATATCTATTTTTCTTGAATGGTGGTTCATTGAGTTAAATATGATAAAAGAAACATTTGTTCACCACATCTATAAGAGAATATAGTTATATTATAGATTTTGATGTATCTATGTATGTCATGTGGATATGTGGCTTTGTCTCAGACATTATTTTTATTCCTATCAGTTCAAACCCTATCCAATTGCTTATGATAATAATGCATTAGTGGTGATTTTTAAGAAGCCCATGTCACCCCAGGGGAAAAACATATATGCTGGATGTTTCATCTCTTGAGGGACTTTACTCAGAGAGGTTAATTAATAGTTATCAGAGTAGCCAGAAATTATAATGAGTCATACCCCTTACTAAGTCCATATCTTATTAGAATAATGATTCTCATTTTCAAGATAGCGGGTAGAGACTTGTTAGCATTTTCCTCCAGTGTAAATGTGTGTTTTGTAAGTGGGTTCCCAAGACCCTACTCATGTATGTACAATAACTATCATTACATTTATTCAATTTGATATATATGTATATGTGTGTGTGTGTGTGTGTTTATCTTACCATAATGGAAGTGATACTTCTCTATCCACTATATTTATGGTAATATCCTATGATTGTGTATTGTCCTGACTTGGGTTCCACATACTGGTGCCTCGATCAGGTTCACTACATGACCGTAGACGCACCAACTTGTATGGAAGAGGATGTGTACTAGTATATAGGGTCTAATATGTCACATGGAGAGATTATACCCTCTTTATTTGAATAATATAACCATAGAAAAAATAAACAATATCCAAAATAATAGTCATAAACAACCTTTATATATTGAACATGACATGAATAAACAAAAAAATAAGGAAAATGACAATAAACTAGTGCAGTAGATATGAAATTCCCTATAAGTCTCATGATTCAAATAAAACACCCAAATAAGGACACAGAAACACTTTTAATGTGGGTCCTAACATCATGTATGTTTCCATATTCCATGATCCATTCTAAATCCCAACTCACCCATATAACATAGGGATAATTTCTTTTAAATTTTCATATTAGAATTAAGCCTATTCGGGTACCAAATGATATCTCGATTAATGTGTAAGTAAAAATATTCAAACCATCACTAATGTTTTCTTATACAATACCAAGTCTATTATAAGGCCCCAACATTAAACCTTACAGAATCTTGAGTTAATACAAGATTACACATTGAGGATCTTTTCAGGTTTAGAGTTTTAGAGAATTAGATCATAAAACTTGCATTACATTCCACATTTAAACATAGTGGTTACATAAAAGATAGTATTCATTTTTCCCATCAATGGAAACATATTCAAAATAAAACATGGATTCTTTCTTGACACTTCCTTGAAACTATCATCATATCATGTACCCTTCCCTTGACCTGTGAAAAAAATTTCAAAAACATGGGATGAGCATAAAAATCTCAGTAAGGGATATAAAAATATGGAAAGGAAACATGAGTTCTTATATACATAAGAATGAATTCATACTTTACCCGTAAAACATAGGCACTTTGACATACCTCATCAAATCATGAATAAATCATAGAAATCATAAGACATAGAAGGTAAATTGAGGCATTCATAAAATTCTTACGTAGGGAGTAACCCTCTTGGTTACGTTTGGAATACCCATCACAGTATATTCCCTAAATCTCTTCGGAGAAACCTTAATGTTTCACTCCTTCGTGTTACCCAATGCATTGGAGAGCTATATCGGGCTCACCCACCCTTAGTTTATTACAGAACCACATGTCGTTATCACAATGCCCAATAACCATAACATAATAATAGAACATAACATAATCATAAAAGAAAAGATAACATTCCCAAATTGAAAAAACAATATAACATTTTAGGATTTTGATATAATGAATCCATTCAAAAAACCATTTTCCAAACCATTTAAAACATTTAATAAAGAGATTTTTGAATCAAAGTGTCCCATACCACCTTGAATCTTTTAACATTTTAAACCATTAATATCCATATAAATAAATCCTTAAAACCATTTTAAAGACATGGATATTAATAACAAAAAAATCATTAAAACATTTAAATCGATATTTTGGTAAAAGGGTTTTTACCAAAATTTGAGACACTTGAATACAATAATTGAGGATTAACATTTAATAAGAAATTTATAATATCATGAGAATAAATGGATTCATGATATAATATTCCAAACGACAGTATATACACCACATAAAAGTGAATTGGTGCATAACAACAATGGCGTCTCAATAGAAATGTAAAATGTGATGAAATCCTTTATAAAGAAGGTATCCTTGAATTAAGGATAAATCAGTCTCAAAATTATGTGTGACAAATATAAATACACCCAATGTAAGTGGATATTAATTTTAAAACAATAAAAGGTCATTCACACATATTCAAATGATGACATATTCAATAACTACATGTTGAACCCAAAGAAATCGAAATTGGGTTAAAAAGTTAACATGGTAAAATTCGACAGCCTAACGGCGTCACTTCAAAATTTATAAAATGAGTTGATGAGAGATTAAAATGGTATCTCATCACTTGGACATAAAATTTACATCAATAAGGTTATATAAGAACATATCCAAACATAATAGTATGTTAATTAAAAGACATAACAAAAGAAGTATTTTAAAAGAGGAGGGTGAAAGGTTCCCTTACCGACATGGGTATCTTTCGAAACATACGCCCCGTGAAAGAAGGACAATAAAACATTGATGTAAATACTAATAAATGAAATAATATTACACAATGATTAAAATAATGGTCAGTACATACACCACTCAAAGGAAATTGCGGCAAATGTAGCATAAATCTCACAGGAATAAAAGTGAGATGAAAAATCCCTTACGAAAACTCGGCAGCCTAACGGTGCCACTTAAAATATCCAAAAATGGATTAATGAGATCAAATAGGGTATCTCATCACATTACAATAAAATCTACAACAAGTGGAATATAATAGAACATCCCCCATCATAAGAAAGAGGAGCTTAAAAGAAGTGACATAAAGGAGAGTACTTAAAGAGAAAGAGAGAGGTTAGATCTCTTGCGAAAATTCGGCAGCCTAACGGTGCCATGAAAAACATCCAAAATGGATTGATAAGAGAGAATAGGGTCTCTCATCATATGAACATAAAAATTAAATTATGAGTAATATAAAAAAACATCCAAATAACATGAAAGATGAGCTTATAAGAAATGACATAAAAGAGTGTACTTAAAAATAAAGAGAGGAGTAGGATCCCTTACCTCGGGTCCGACTTGACTCGATCGTTCTTTAACGTCCTGAATAATAAACAAGATTTAATTTCCACTTTATTAATAACCTTTTTCTAGTTCATTATTTCTTTTATATCACTTATTGCAATTTTATAAACATTATTTAATCATTTAAGTTAATAATGTTTGTTTTGTCGATATTTGGTTGTTATGTCGAAAGTGGACTTCTTACAATAACATGTTGTTCGTGTGGTCAAATGTTCATTATATCAAAAATTATATTCATGATTTTGGATATAATATATATCATATATATACAGAATATACATGTATTTATAATATTACATAATCATTTAGAGGTAAGAAATGAAATGCACCGTTCATGGAGACGGTAAGCCGTACGTACGCATGAACGCTACATTCATTTCAATGTCATTTTAATGCAATTAAAACCAAATGATAGGTATGTATATTTTAATTCCAGAATTATATTCATCATTTATATGTAACATAAATCATATATAATAACTTTAAATCCATCCTTTATACATCCCACATATGGCATTAACGAATCAAATCACTTTGAGGGGGTGGTAGTCCGCACCTCCTAAAATGAAATTATGATGTTTACCCACAATGGAAACCATAAAGGTATTCCACAAAAGAAAAATACAGAAACATAAACATATTATATATCATATATAAATTTAGTGACATCTTAATGGCCACCTTTTAAGGTGTTATATGAGTGTTGAACAATCATCATTTCGTGAGGCAGAAATTTTCCATCCACAGAAACAGTATGTTCTTTAACCATTTGATGTAGGTGTGTGTAAGTGTAGCTCAAATTCTTCTTATAACAACATCCTTGTATATTGAAGATACTGTAGTTCTTACAAAATAAATGAATAAAAATATTTAAGGGGTTGGAGAAGCAAAATAAAACAAAAGAACACAAGTGAAGACATTACCTTTAAATCGGGTAACTCCCTTTGGTTTGAGCTCAAAGGATTCCTTGGGAAGCCTTCCACCCAAAGTGAGGATTCAATAAGTTATAGAGGGATGTGGAGAGACAAAATGGGTAGGTTTCGGCCGAGCAAAAGGCTTTGGAAGTGTGGGTAAGGAGGTAGAGGTGGGGGCCTTTTATAAGAGGAGAGGAGGGGCACTCTTGGAAAGGTATAAAATGTAACTTTATTTTCAAATGAGTTTCGGATTTTGATAGTCCCACATTGATGTGTTTAGAGGATAAGGTGATAAGGGTTCTAAATCCACCGATACAATAGGTTTTGGACATGTGTAGGTCTTATATTTTACATTATCTTTCCATTTTATTTAAATCGTTAAATAATGAGGTCATCGCTGCATCATCATGATGTCATAAATAATTTAATTTATTTAATGTCTAAAAATTATAAAAAAATACTATGATGTAGGAAATATTTTTAGCTTTCCAATTAATATTTATAGTCCAAAATATCATTTATGTAGACAAAATTAAAAATATTTAACTTAGGTGATACATTCTCTGTTACATTTAACATTCTTTAAAAATAAAAAGATAAAAAGTAACTTTCTCACAAAAGTGATTCCATGGGTCCCCCAAGTTTGGCACAAGGCATCCCATGGTCTGACATGAGTCAACCAGTAGCCTTAGGACACATTTTGTGGTAAGTTATTATTATTATGATATTATCTTATTTTCTTCAACTGCCCGATTACTCATTAATGAAGATAATTAAAGTTAATTATAGTCGTTACTATTCATAATGTCCAAAAACAAAAGAGTCTTAATTACATAATTTGGAACTTATTATTAAAAATATATAATTCATTTTACCAAATTCCAAACACATAAATTGCAATAGTTAATTTAAAAAAACATCCAGTTGTCAAAACAAATAGCGGGTTTTTTTGAACCAATATTTATGAAAAGGTTTGTACTTGTTTATGCCTAATTCCAAAGTGAAATTAATCCCAATGAACATCATTGAATTACATGGTAAAAATATATTCTAATAACACTTTAAAACAAATTAAAAAGATAATATAACCATATAATTAAATTATATGAAAAAGCAGTTTTGATGTAAAATGCAGTATTTTTCACTATTCATTGAAAATTGAACATTGTCAGAAAAATACCAAAAATTAACCCAAGGTAAATTTCAATGTCCCAATCATAAATAATATGTTTATTTTGAAAAATATATCTTATAAAATTGTCAAAAAGTGGATTTAAAAGGGGTTCTCCATCAAAAGGCGGTTAATCGACCTTTTAAAGAATATTAGAATGTTTACGCTTAAAAACTGGATTCATTTGCATTTTTAATCCTCTAAAATTTATTTTAAAGAGTAAAAATATTTTACAAACATATATAATCATTTTGTAGTTAGTTCTGTTCATTCCCGCCATTACAAAGGCTAGGCGTTAACTACCATTTAAAATAATATTATTTTATTATTAGAGTGCAACGTAAGATTCCCAAGAAACTCGTTGTTGCGTATTGGGTACGCCATCGAGAATAGCATACCCATTAAAGTAATATTAATATTTTATTCACAAATATGGATAAATATAAAGATTTCATATTCTTTATTTACCTAGGGTGTTACATCCTTCCCCCCTTTTGGGAATAGAGTCCTTGCAATTTTAAAATTAGGCTTGGAAACATCCTTGAAAGTCCCACATCAGAACAAGAGTTCGTAAAACAATCACTTTAAAATAAAGAAAGATAAGTACAATGGTCACCCAAGTTAACCCATACTAGGATTCCAAGTATGAAAATATGGACATGGAGGAAAAAAACAAAGGGTCATGTTCTGATGGAGAGTGATAGAAAACATGTTTAGGTGAAAGTTAACCACAAAAAAACAAACATGTGATGGGTTAAACGGTATTCGATTCCCCAGTAGGAAACGTTAATAGACAAAATTTTTGTTTTAAGTTACTTTTTATTGAGCAATTTATTCATAAGGAAACATAATCACTTATCATGTTGACTTTCAACTTTTATTAGATTCCTTACACAAACTCATATTTTCTCCAAAAGATGAGTATTTAGGAAGACTTGTTCACATTAAGAGTACTATAATCAACTTTTAGAGAATAAAATAATCCACAAAAGAGAACTATATACTTTCCATGTCTTTAGACTTTAACCAAAACCAAAAAGGTTAGTACAAGATTAGATAATCCAGAAAAGGATAACCCTTTATAAAAAGAAAATCTATTCTTAATCTCCAAAATTTGTCCAACAAAACCCAAAGTTCAATGAGGGCCATTCTATAATAAATTTGTCTATAAAATTATTCAAATTATACTAAACTAATATTGGAACCCAAATATTTGAAGGATTTAGTCACATAGTATTCCAAGTTAAATCGTAACATTTATCTCGAAACAACATCAGTTTCTCTTAATGTCTCATATTGAAAAGTAATTAACCTAATCACATATCCTCCATGATAGGTTAATAAATATCCATAGATAACCCAAAATCAACTTACTCTTAATTCATAAAATCATCTAACTAAAAAGAATTAGTCAAACTATCCAGGGAAATCATGTAGTCCAGTGGTAGGCGATAAATACCAGTTGCACTTTGGTTGTGGGTTCGATTCCCGCAGCTTTGCCTGACGCGACGGGCTGTCACACGGTCTGCGTGTTTTCCTTTTTCCAAAACTATATAATTCTCAAATCATTCCCCAAAAAAAAGATAAAATCATAAAAAATAACAATAACATAATTTAACCTCAATTTTATCTCATGCCTTTCACTTCCATCATAACATATAGTAACCCATAATTACCTCAAAAGTAAGGATCATATAAACCCAAATGGTTCTTTATAACTATGTCCACAAAAGAACAGATAACTATTCCTTGAATAATATTTTCATATATTAAACATCAGGGTTACACATACTATAAAAAGTCTTTTAATGTAACCCCGTCATCGAAAGAGACTTAATAATCTTAAGAATTTCACCATAACTCTTGAAGCCCTTATATGTTGACATCTTACTCATTCAAAATTCTTCATGACCCATTAACCATTCCTTTCCAACTTATTCTGAAATACTTCTTTCCTACAAACAAAATCATGAATCATATCCTTAGATTCCAAAATAGGAAAACAATAGTTATGAAATAATCCATACCTTTGACTGGTCATTGTCAGTTTCTTCATCCTCAATCGGAATGGCATTAGGTATTGGTAAACGAACATTTGTACGATCTTGGTGATACCATTCATGAAACTTCTTCATAGGACATGTTTTTTCATAATGACCATGCACACCACATTTAAAAAATTCAATTAATCCCTCAAAAAGAGCTTATTTCCCATTCCTCGAGTCAACTGGATGATTCCTTTTTCCATGGAAGGTTCTTCCTTTATGACCTTCATTTCCACATATATAGCATATTTCTGTCCCTTTGAAAAATTTTCCTAGGTGTTTATTTCCACATCTTTGACACATATTTTTTTGAACACACATACCTTTATGATTATTACCTGTACTTCTGTAGGGATTTGTTTCTTGCATATATGATGCTATAGAGAAATCACCAAGGTTTAGGTGGTCAATCATGACTCCAGATAGTTGGATGAGGATAATCACAAGAGTTCTCATTATAGCTCCCATATCATTCAGTTTCTTGCTCAAAAAACTGTCACAGTTTCCTTCACATCCACTATAACTTTGGTGCCTGCTAGATCCAGCCATTTACTAAAACCAAAAAGGTCAGTGTGAGTATATCAACAAAACCATCATGTACTAATGAGGAAGATAAACACTAACATATACTTACTCATTCAGTTTATCTAAAACTAGGACCCCTTCTGAAATTTTATCCATTATGGTAATGTCACTTATGCTTAAAGAATACCCTAACCTCTAAAGTTATCTAAACCGACCTTTGATACCTACTATAAGGCCCCAACCTTAAACCTTACTTAATCATGAGTTAATACAAGATTACACATTGAGGATATTTTCAGGTTTAAAGTTTTAGAGAATTAGATCATAAAACTTGCATTACATTCCACATTTAAACAAAGTGGTTACATACAAGATAGTATTAATTTTTCCCATCAATGGAAACATATTTAAAATAAAACATGGATTCTTTCTTGACGCTTCCTTGACACTATCATCATATCATGTACCCTTCCCTTGACCTGTGAAAAACATTTCAAAAACATGGGATGAGAATAAAAAGCTCAGTAAGGGATATAAAAATATGTAAAGGAAACATTAGTTCATATATACATAAGAATGAAATCATACTTTACCCGTAAAACATAGGCACTTTAACATACCTCATCAAATCATGAATAAATCATCGAAATCATAAGACATAGAAGGTAACTTGAGTCATTCATAACATTCTTACGTAGGGAGTAACCCTCTTGGTCACTTTTGGAATACCCATCACATTATATTCCCTAAATCTCTTCAGAGAAACCATAACGTTTCACTCCTTCGCATTACCCAATGCATTGAAGAGCTATATCGGGCTCACCCACCCTTAGTTTATCACAGAACCACCCATCTTCATAACAATGCCCAAGAACCATAAAATAATCATAGCACGTAACTTAATAATAAATGAAAGATAACATTACCACATTGAAAAAACAATATAACATTTTAGGATTTTGATATAATGAATCCATTAAAAAAAACCATTTTCCAAACCATTTTGAACATTTAATAAGAGATTTTTGAATAAAAGTGTCCCATACCACCTTGAAGCTTTTAACATTTTAAACCATTAATATAAATATAAATTTATCCTTAAATCCATTTTGAAAACATGGATATTAATAACAAAAAAGTCATTAAAACATTTAAATTGATATTTTGGTAAAAGGGTTTTTTACCAAAATTTGAGGCACTTGAATACAATAATTGAGGATTAACATTTAATAAGAACTTTATAATATCATGAGAATAAATGGATTCATGATATAATATTCCATAGGACAGTATATACACCATATAAGAGTGAATTTGTTCATAACAACAATGAAGTCTCAATAGAAATGTAAAATGTGATGAAATCCCTTCTAAAGAAGGTATCCTTGAATTAAGGATAAATCAATATCAAAATTGTGTGTAACAAATATAAATACACCCAATATAAGTGGATATTAAGTGTAAAACAATAAAAGTTCATTCACACATATTCAAAGGATGACATATTCAATAACTACATGTTGAACCCAAATAAATCGAAATTGGGTTAAAAAGTTCCCTTGGTAAAATTTGACAGCCTAACGGCGTCACTTCAAAATTCAAAAAATGAGTTGATGAGAGATAAAAAGGGTATCTCATCACTTGGAAATAAAATTTACATCAATAAGTATATATAAGAACATATCCCAACATAATAGTATGTGAATTAAAAGACATAACAAAAGAAGTCTTTTAAAAGAGGAGGGTGAAAGGTTCCCTTACCGACATGGGTATCTTTCGAAACATACGCCCCGTGAAAGAAGTACAATACAACATTGATGTAAATAATCATAAATTAAAATAATATTACACAATGAGTAATATAATGGTCAGTACATACACAACTAAATGTAAATTGTGGAAATTGCAGCATAAATCTCACAGGAATAAAAGTGAGATGAAAAATCCCTTACAAAAACTCGGCAGCCTAACGGCGCCACTTAAAACTTCCAAAATTGGATTGATGAGATCAAATAGGGTATTTCATCACATTATAGTAAAATTTATAGCAATATGAATATAAGAGAACATCCCCCATCATAACAAACAGGAGCTTAAAAAAAGTGACATAAAGGAGAGTACTTAAAGAAAAAGAGAGAGGTTAGATCTCTTACGAAAATTCGGCAGCCTAACGGCACCACTCAAAACATCCAAAATGGATTTATGAGAGAGAATAGGGTCTCTCATAATATGAACATAAAAACTACAGTAAGAGTAATATAAAATAACATCCCAATAACAAGAAATATGAGCATATAAGGAATGACATAAAACAGTGTACCTAAAAAGAAAGAGAGGAGTAGGATCCCTTACCTCAGGACCGACTTGACTCGATCGTTCTTTAACATCCTGACTAATAAACATGAGTTAATTTACACCTTATTAATATCCTTTTTATAATTCATTATTCCTTTTATATCACTTATTTACATTTTATAAACATTATGTAATCATTTACGTTAATAATGTTTGTTTTGTCGATATTTGGTTCTTAAGTCGAAAGTGGACTTCTTACACTTACATGTTGTTCGTGTGGTCAAATGTACATTATATATAAAATTATACACATTATTTGGATATCATATATATCATATATCTCCAGAATATACATGTATTTATAATATTACATAATCATTTAGAGGTAAGAAATGAAATGCACCGTTCATGGAGACGGTAAGCCGTACGTACGCATGAACGCTACTTTCATTTCTATGTCATATTAATGCAATTAAAACCAAATGATAGGTATGTATATTTTAATTCCAGAATTATATTCATCATTTATATGTAACATACATCATATATATTAACTTTAAATCCATCCTTTATACATCCCACATATGGCATTAACGAATCAAATCACATTGAGGGGGCGGTAGTTCGCACCTCGTAAAATGAAATTATCGTGTTTACCCACAATGGAAACAATAAAAGTAGGCCAAAAAATAAAAATACAGAAAAATAAACATATTATATATCATATATAAATATAGTGACATCTTAATGGCCACCTTTTAAGGTGTTATATGAGTGTTGAACAATTATCGTTTCGTGAGGCAGAAATTCGTCATCCACAGAAACAGTATGTTCTTTAACCATTTGATGTAGGTGTGTGTAAGTGTAGCTCTAATGATTATTATAACAACATCCTTTTATATTTAATATACTGGAGTTGTTACAAAATAAATTAATAAAAAGAGTTTATGGGGTTGGAGAAACAAAATAAAACAAAAGAACACAAGTGAAGACATTACCTTAAAATCGGGTAACTCCCTTTGGTTTGAGCTCAAAGGCTTCCTTGGGAAGACTTCTGCCCAAAGTGAGGCTTCAAGGAGTTAGGGAGGGATGTGGAGAGACAAAATGGGCAGGATTTGGCCGATCCAAAGGCTTTGGAAGTGTGGGTAAGGAGGTAGAGGTGGGGGCCTTTTATAAGAGGAGTGGAGGGGCACTCTTGGAAAGGTATAAAATGTAACTTTATTTTCAAATGAGTTTCGGGTTTTTATGGTCCCGCATTGATGTGATTCGAGGATAAGGTGATAAGGGTTCGAAATCCACCCATACAATAGGTTTTGGACATGTTTAGGTCTTAGATTTTACATTATCTTTCCATTTTATTTAAATAGTTAAATAATGAGGTCATCGCTGCATCATCATGATGTCATAAATAATTTAATTTATTTAATGTCTAAAAATTATAAAAAAATACTATGATGTAGAAAATATTTTTGGATTTCCAATGAATATTTATAGTCCAAAATATCATTTACGTAGACAAAATTAAAAATATTTTACTTAGGTGATACATTCTTTGTTACATTTAACATTCTTTAAAAATAAAAAGATAAAAAGTAACTTTCTCACAAAAGTGATTCCATGGGTCCCCCAAGTTTGGAACAAGGCATCCCATGGTTGGGAATGAGACAACCGGTAGCCTTAGGACACATTTTGTGGTCATTTTTTATTATTATGATATTATCTTTTTTTCTTTAATTACCCGATTACTCATTAATCAAGATAATTAAAGATAATTACTGTCGTTACTATTCATAATGTCCAAAAACAAAAGAGTCTTAAGTACATAATATGGTCTTTCTGATTCAAAATATTTAATTAATTCTACAAAATTATAAACACGTAAATTGAAAAAATTAATTTTAAAAAAACTTCCCTTTGTCAAAACAAATAGTGGGTTTTTTTAAACAATATTTATGAAATGTTTAGTACATGTTTATGCCTAATTCCAAAGTGAAATTAATCCCAATGACCATCATTGAATTACATAATAAAAATATATTCTAATTACACTTTAAAAAAATTAAAAATATAATATAACCATATAATTAAATTATATAAAAAGTAGTTTTGATGTAAAATGCAGTATTTTTCACTATTCATTGAAAAATTAACATTGTCAGAAAAATACCAAAAATTAACCCAAGGTAAATTTCAATGTCCCAGTCATAAATAATATGTTTATTTTGAAAAATAGAGCTTATAAGATTTTCAAAAAGTCGATTTAAAAGTGGTTCTCCATCAAAAGGCGGTTAATCGACCTTTTAAAGAATATTAGAATGTTTACGCTTAAAAACTGGATTCATTTGCATTTTTAATCCTATAACATTTATTGTAAAGAGTAAAAATATTTGAAAAACATATATTATCATTTTGTAGTTAGTTCTGTTCATTCCCGCCATTACAACGGCTAGGTGTTAAGGACCATTTAAAATAATATTATTTTATTATTAGAATGCAACATAAGATTCCCAAGAAACTCGTTGTTGCGTATTGGGTACGCCATCGAGCATAGAATCCCCTTTAAAGTAATATTAATATTTTATTCACAAATATGGATAAATATAAAGATGTAATATTTTTTATTTACATGCGGTGTTACATCCTTCCCCCCTTTTGGGAATTGCGTCCTCACAATTTTAAAATTGGGCTTGGAAACATCCTTGAAAGTCCCACATCAGAACAAGAGTCGGTAAAAAAATAACTTTTAAATAAAGAAAGATAAGTACAATGGTCACCCGAGTTAACCCATGCTAGGATTCCAAGTATGAAAATATGGAGTTGGAGGAAAAAAACAAAGGTTCGTGTTATGATGGAGAGTGATAGAAAACATGTATAGGAGAAAGTTAACCATAAATTAATCACAAACTTGTGATGGGTTAAACGGTATTTGATTCCTCGGTAGGAAAAGTTAATAGACAACATTTTTTTTTAAGTTACTTTTTATTGAGGAATTTATTCATAAGGAAACATAATCACGTATCATGTTGACATTCAACTTTTATTAGATTCCTTACACAAACTCATATTTTCTCCAAAAGACGTGTATTTAGGAAGACTTGTTCACATTAAGAGTACTATAATCAACTTCTAGGGAATCACCTAATCCAAAAAAGAGAACTATATACTTCCCATGTCTTTAGACTTTAACCAAAACTAAAAATTTTAGTACAAGATTAGATAATCCCGAAAAGGACAACACTTTATAAAAAAGAAAATCTATTCTTAATCTCCAAAATTTGTCCAAAAAAACACAAAGTTCAACGAGGAAAATTCTATAATCAATTTTTCCATAAAATTCTTCAAAGTAAACCAAACTAAGACTGAAACCCAAATATTTGAAGGATTTAGTCTCATAGTCTTCCGATTTAAATCGTAACATTTATCTCCAAACAACATCAGTTGCTCTTAATGTCTCGTATTGAAAAGTAATTAACCTAATCACATATCCTCCATGATAGGTTAATAAATATCCATAGATAACCCAAAATCAACTTAATCTTAATTCATAAAATCATCCAACTAAAAAGAATCAGTCAAACTAACTAGGGACTTCACGTAGTCCAGTGGTAGGTGATAAATACCAGTTGCACTTTGGTTGTGGGTTCGATTCCCGTAGCTTTGTCCGACGCGACGGGTTGTCACACGGTCTGTGTGTTGTCCTTTTTCCAAAACTATATAATTCTCAAATCATTCCCCAAAAAGAGATAAAATCTTCAAAAATAACCATAACATAATTTAACCTCAATTTTATCTCATGCCTTTCACATCCATCATAACATATAGTAACCCATAATTACCTCAAAAGTAAGGATCATATAAACCCAAATCATTCTTTATAACTATGTCCACAAAAGAACAGATAACTATTCCTTGAATATAATTTTAATATATTAAACATCAGGGTTACAGATACTATAAAAAGTCTTCTAATGTAACCCCATTATCAAAAGAGACTTAATACTCTTAAGAATTTCACCATAACTCTTGAAGCCCTTATATGTTCACATCTTACTCATTCAACATTCTTCATGACCCATTAACCATTCCTTTCCAACTTATTCTGAAATACTTCTTTCCGACAAACAAAATCATGAATCATATTCTATAATTCCAAAAAAGGAATACAACAGTTATGAAATAATCCATACCTTTGATTGGTCATTGTCAATTTCTTCATCCTCAATCGGAATGGCATTAGGTATTGTTAAAAAAACATTTGTACGATCTTGGTGATCCCATTCACGAAACTTCTTTATTGGACATGTGTTTTCATAATGACCATGCACACCACATTTAAAACATTCAATTGATCCCTCAAAAAGAACTTCTTTCCCTTTCCTCAAGTCAACTGGATTCTTCCATTTTCCATGGCAGGTTCTTGCTTTATGACCTTAAATTCCACATCTATAGCATATTTCTGTCCCTTTGAAACATTTTCCTAGGTGTTTCTTTCCATATCTTTGACACATAGGTTTTTTAACACACTTACCTTTATGATTATTACCTGTACTTACATAGGGAATTTTTTCTCGCATATATGATGCCTTAGAGAAATCACCAAGGTTTAGGTGGTCAATCATGACTCCAGATAGTTTGTTGAGGATAATCACAAGAGTTCTTATTGCATCTCCCATATCATTCAGTTTCTTGCTCAAAAAACTGTCACAGTTTCCTTCACATCCACTGTTACTTTGGTGCCTGCTAGATCCAGCCATTTACTAAAACCAAAAATGTCAGTTTGAGTATATCAACAAAACCATCATGTATTAATGAGGAAGATTAACACTAAGATATACTTACTCATTCACTTTTTCTAAAACTAGGACTCTTTCTGAAATCTTAACCATTGTGGTAATGTCACTTATTCTTAAAGAATACCCTAACATCTAAAGTTATCTAAACTGACCTTGGATAACAACTATAAGGCCCCAACCTTAAACCTTACTCAATCATGAGTTAATACAAGATTATACATTAAGGATATTTTCAGGTTTACATTTTTAGAGAATTAGATCATAAAACTTGCATTACATTCCATATTTAAACAAAGTGGTTACATAAAAGATAGTATTCATTTTTCCCATCAATGGAAATATATTTAAAATACAACATAAATTCTTTCTTGACACTTCCTTGACACTGTCATCATATCATGTACCCCTCCCTTGACCTGTGAAAAACATTTCAAAAACTTGGGATGAGCATAAAAAGCATAGTAAGTTATATAAAAATATGGAATGGAAACATTAGTTCATATATACATAATAATGAAATCATACTTTACCCATAAAACATAGGCACTTTAACATACCTCATCAAATCATGAATAAATCATATAAATCATAAGACATAGAAGGTAACTTGAGGAATTCATGACATTCTTACATAGGGAGTAACCCTCTTGGTAACGTTGGGAATACCCATCACAATATATTCCCTAAATCTCTTCATAGAAACCTTAATGTTTCACTCCTTCGCGTTACCCAATGCATTGGAGCGCTATATCGGGCTCACCTGCCCTTAGTTTATCACGGAACCACCCGTCTTCATAACAATACCCAAGAACCATTACATAATCATAGAACATAACTTAATCATAAAGGAAAGATAACATTCCCACATTGAAAAAACAATATAACATTTTAGGATTTTGATATAATGAATCCATTCAAAAAAAACATTTTCCAAACCATTTAAAAAAACTAATAAAGAGATTTTTGAATCAAAGTGTCCCATACCACCATGAAGCTTTTAACATTTTAAACCATTAATATCCATATAAATAAATCCTTAAAATCATTTTGAAAACATGGATATTAATAAAAAAAATCATTAAAACATTTAAGGCGATGTTTTGGTAAAAGGGTTTTTTACCAAAATTTGAGACACTTGAATACAATAATTGTGGATTAACATTTAATCAGAACATTATAATATCATGAGAATAAATGGATTCATGATATAATATTCCAAAGAACAGTATATACACCATATAAGAGTGAATTGGTTCATAACAACAATGAAGTCTCAATAGAAATGTAAAATGTAATGAAATCACTTATAAAGAAGGTATCCTTGAATTAAGGATAAATCAATCTCAAAATTATGTGTGACAAATATAAATACACCCAATATAAGTGGATATTCAGTGTAAAACAATAAAAGGTCATTCACACATATTCAAAGGATGACATATTCAATAACTATATGTTGAACCCGAAGAAATCGAAATTGGGTTAAAAAGTTCCCTTGGTAAAATTCGACAGCCTAACGACATCACTTCAAAATTCAGAAAATGAGTTGATGGGAGATAAAAATGGTATATCATCACTTGGACATAAAATTTACATCAATAAGGATATATAAGAACATATCCCAACATAATAGTATGTGAATTAAAAGACATAACAAAAGAAGTCTTTTAATAGAGGAGGGTGAAAGGTTCCCTTACCGACATGGGTATCTTTCGAAACATATGCCCCGTGAAAGAAGGACAATACAACATTGATTTAAATACTCATAAATGAAATAATATTAAACAATGAGTAAAATAATGGTCAGTACATACACCACTCAAAGGATATTGTGGAAAATGTAGCATAAATATCACGGGAATAAAAGTGAGATGAAAAATCCCTTACGAAAACTCGGCAGCCTAACGGCGCCACTTAAAACTTCCAAAAATGGATTGATGAGATCAAATAGGGTATCTCATCACATTAAAATAAAATTTAAAGCAATATTAATATAAAAAAACATCCCCCATAATAACAAAGAGGAGCTTAAAATAAGTGACATAAAGGAGAGTACATAAAGAGAAAGAGATAGGTTAGATCTCTTACGAAAATTCGGTAGCCTAACGGCGCCACTCAGAACATCCAAAATGGATTGATCAGAGAGAATAGGGTCTCTCATCATATGAATATCAAAATTACAGTAAGAGTAATATAAAATAACATCCCAATAACAAGAAATATGAGCTTAGATGGAATGACATAAAAAGTGTACTTAAAAAGAAAGAGAGGAGTAGGATCCCTTACCTCAGGTCCGACTTGACTCGATCGTTCTTTAACGTCCTGAATAATAAACATGAGTTAATTTACACATTATTAAGAACCTTTTTCTAGTTCATTATTCCTTTTATATCATTTATTTCCATTTTATAAACATTATGTAATCATTTAAGTTAATAATGTTTGTTTTGTCGATATTTGGTTCTTAAGTCGAAAGTGGACTTCTTACAATTACATGTTGTTCGTGTGGTCAAATGTTCATTATATCCATAATTATATTCATGATTTGGATATCATATATATCATATATATCTATAATATACATTTATTTATAATATTACATAATCATTTAGAGGTATGAAATGAAATGCACCGTTCTTGGAGACGGTAAGCCATACGTATGCATGAACGCTACTTTCATTTCAATGTCATATTAACGCAATTAAAACCAAATGAGAGGTATTTATATTTTAATTCCAGAATTATATTCATAATTTATATGTAACATAAAAAATATATAATAACTTTAAATCCATCCTTTATACATCCAACATATGGCATTAACGAATCAAATCACTTTTAGGGGGCGGTAGTCCGCACGTCCTAAAATGAAATTATCATGTTTACCCACAATGGAATCCATAAAAGTCTGACACAAAAGAAAAATACAGAAAAATAAAAATATTATATATCATATAAAAATATATTGACATCTTAATGTCCACCTTTTAAGGTGTTATATGACTGTTGAACAATCATCATTTCGTGAGGCAGAAATTCTCCATCCACAGAAACAGTACGTTTTTTAACCATTTGATGTAGGTGTGTGTAAGTATAGCTCGAATTATTCTTATAAAAACATCCTAGTATATTGAAGATACTGGATTTGTTAGAAAATAAATTAATAAAAAGAGTTTAGGGGGTTGGAGAACCAAAATAAAACAAAAGAACACAAGTGAAGACATTACCTTAAAATCGGGTAACTCCCTTTGGTTTGAGCTCAAAGGCTTCCTTGGGAAGACTTCTACCTAAAGTGAGGCTTCAAGGAGTTATAGAGGGATTTGGAGAGACAAAATGGGCAGGGTTTGTCCGAGCCAAAGGCTTTGGAAGTGTGGGTAAAGAGGTAGAGGTGGGGCCCTTTTATAAGAGGAGAGGAGGGGTACTCATGGAAAGGTATAACATGTAACTTTATTTTCAAATGAGATTCGGAATTTGATGGTCCCACATTGATGTGTTTCAAAGATAAGGTGATGTGGGTTCGAAATACACCCATATAATAGGTTTTGGACATGTGTAGGTCTTATATTTTACATTATCTTTCCATTTTATTTAAATCGTTAAATAATGAGGTCATCGCTCCATCATCATGATGTCATAAATAATTTAATTTATTTAATGTATAAAAATTATAAAAAAAATACTATGATGTAGGAAATAGTTTTATATTTCCAATTAATATTTATAGTCCAAAATATCATTTATGTAGTAAAAATTAAAAATATTTTACTTAGGTGATACATTCTTTGTAACATTTAACATTCTTTAAAAATAAAAAGATAAAAAGTAACTTTCTCACAAAAGTGATTCCATGGGGACCCCAAGTTTGGTACAAGGCATCCCATGGTCGGCCATGAGACAACCAGTAGCCTTAGGACACATTTTGTTATCATTTTTTATTATTATGATATTATCTTATTTTCTTTAACTACCCGATTACTCATTAATCAAGATAATTAAAGATATTTACCGTCATTACTATTCATAATGTCCAAAAACAAAAGAGTCTTAATTACATATTTTGGAACTTCTGATTCCAAATATGTAATTAATTTTACCAAATTACAAACACATAAATTTCAATAATTAATTTAAAAAAAGTTCCCGTTGTCAAAACAAATAGCGGGTTTTTTTGAAACAATATTTACGAAAAGTTTGGTACTTGTTTATGCCTGATTCCAAAGTGAAATTAATCCCAATGAACATAATTGAATTACATGGTAGAAATATATTCTAATTAAACTTTAAAACAAATTAAAAAGATAATATAACCATATAATTAAATTATATGAAAAATTAGTTTTGATATAAAATGCAGTATTTTTCACTATTCATTGAAAAATGAACATTGCCAGAAAAATACCAAAAATTAACTCAAGGTAAATTTCAATGTCCCAATCATAAATAATATGTTTATTTTGAAAAATAGAGCTTATGAAATTGGCAAAAAGTGGATTTAAAAGGGGTTCTCCATCAAAAGGCGGTTAATCGACCTTTTAAAGAATATTAGAATGTTTACGCTTAAAAACTGGATTCATTTGCATTTTTAATCCTCTAACATTTATTGTAAAGAGTAAAAATATTTGACAAACATATATAATCATTTTTTATTTAGTTCTGTTCATTCTCTCCATTACAACGTCTAGGCGTTAACTACCATTTAAAATAATATTATTTTATTATTAGAGTGCAACGTAAGATTCCCAAGAAACTCGTTGTTGCGTATTGGGTACACCATCGTGCATACCATCTCCTTTAAAGTAATATTAATATTTTAATCACAAATATGTATAAATATAAAGATGTCATATTCTATATTTACCTGGGGTGTTACATCTATAATACAGTATAAAATTGTATATAGAAGAAAAGAAAAAAAATTAAAATTAAAAGGTTTTAAATTTATAATTATTTAATTAACCACATTATAATTGGGGTCATGAAGAAACACAAACCAATCATACCAATTATTCACCTATCAGGTTCTGAACCATACACTATAGGAATTGTAAAATTTTCTCTGTCTTGGGATCTCATTATTAAATTTAATTACATTTTTATTTTGGTACCCTATTGTGTGAAACTAGGGACCATTCACATGAATAATTGGACTATGAGTCCAGCATCAATATCACATGTATATTTAGAATTTTTGTAACACTGAAATCTTAGGTACATGGAATATCATTTTAGACACAATTAACATTCATGAATCGGTGACTTGGAGCTTTGGTATGGCACCCCCAAGTGAACTTGGATAATAATTATAGAACCCTCTATACATATTTTACATTTACACATATGTATATATCATGGTTCCACATTAGTAACCCATTTATCAATCATTCTCAACAAAGTGTATAATTTCATTCCTCATTCATAACCATGGTTCATTACATTCCACATAATTATCAACAAGATAAGTTCTCATTTTATCACTCATCAAATTATACATCAATCATCTTGTAAATCATTAACCATTTAATGTTAATCCATATGAAACTTTAAAACTCATTATCAAACCATGAAATAAAAACTAATTTCAATTACCTAAAACCACAATATCAGATTTTAGATTTAAAAATTATCATTTCAAGGATAATTGGAACCCCCAATGGGTAGCCAATAATCCATATCTCATCATCTTAGTATATTCAATTGTGTCTTAGGAGGTTCACTCAATTTAATGGAATTCAATTCTCTTTTTTACCCTAAAAACAAATATAAAACATGGAAATGTTAATATATAATTAAATTCATGAGAAATACATTATGACTATGGTAAATATCATGTGGACCGCATATCTTTGTATCTTTGATGAAAAATCACCCAACGAATTGTCCTTGATTCATGGTAGAACATCCAAATTCAGAATGGAAAGGATGATATTAGATCAAAACCTAGGATCAGTATCGAATAAAACAACATCCCTTATTACCTAGAACTATACCATAAAAAATGGTGGAAATCATATCTCTTAAAAGGGTAATAATTGTGGGAGAGATATAGAAACATGGAATAAGAAGGAATCGCATACCAGAGAGGAGTCAATTTTCTCCTACGTGATCATAGATTTATAAGAGAAGTGGTTTTTGAGGACAAGAAATCCCATAGAGATCCTCGAAGAGTTAGAGAACCATATTAGAAAAAATTTGAGTGATTAGGTATGTAAACCATGGTTTGAGTAGAATTTGATTAAAGTATTGGTGATTTTAGTAAACTTGTTCATTTTTTTTGGAATGAGATGCATCGTTATAAAAACACTACATCCAAACTATAATCCTCAACTATATTGGAGTGCATAGTTTTCCCTGGGGGTATAGTGTTTTCAAAATAATGGTCAAAATTTTCAATCCCCTTGGTACAAATGTTATTTAGTTTTTGGTATTCCATCATTTTTTGGACAAATTATGCCCCCCTACTAGTGGATTTACTTAGGGAACATTGTTTTCTGGGGAAAACTAAAACATTTCCCATATCCAGGTGATAATCATCCACAACCCCATGGGTTTCCAAAATTCCCCAAATTTTCCTAAGATGACCCTAGGGAGATAATTAACCTAATCATGACAAAAAAAGATAAAATAATACCTGAAAAAGAGAATAATATGTCCTAATAAAGGATGATATCTTACATTCTTCCCACATTATGACAACTCTTCCTTGATTTTTACTCCCAACCATCACTAATATTATCAAATAAAAAGGTCATGCCATTGGGCCTGAATATATGTTTCCCACTCCCATGTTTCTTTATGTACCAAAATACTACCATATTACTCGTACTAAATACATATTCATTCCCTATAAAACATTCTCAATGTGATCTACAACATGCATTAGATTCTCCTCAAAGGATGCATCAACCTCTAGCTTAACATCATAATCATTCATCACATGATATGTTTCCAGGTGATACTACCAATGTCATGAAACATGAAATATAAGGTTTATTTAACAATAACTCCATGAACGATTGAATCGATACACCACTGGTCTGACCCTTTCCATAATCTCAAATGGTTTGAGAAACATGAGCGCTAACATTCCCTGCTTATGAATCCTGTTGTGACCCATTCTTGGGGAAAATTAAAGGAATGCATGATGACCAACAATTAACTAAATAGGTTAAACTCATTGATCATCATAAAACATCTATCTACTCTAAGTTGTATTTATACATTTATAAATGAACTAAACTGATTTTAATGTCTCTTGAATGTGACTCGGTCCTAACAACTCTAACTCGCATACCTCCATCCCATGTAAAGTTAATCTACAAGGCCTATAATAAATTTCCTCATATGATTCCATATGAATATTTTCTTGGTAATTATTTTTATAGGTGAACTAAATCGTCATTAATTTCTTCTCCCAAGACCCAAAAAATGTAGTATTCATTTCGGCATCATGTACTCCAATAGCTGGACAATACATTTTGATTTCCCATATATTTCTGGGAGAAAGGATATACTAATAAAAACCTAGTTTATCAACACCTTATACAAGCCTTCATAGATAAATGAAGTAAAAAATTGAATCAATATCGAAAACTATACTCTTGGGCACCCATGATGTTGCAATAACTCTTGAACATAAACATTACCCAACTCATCCACCATGAATGTTTACTTAATTGGAATAAAATGGTATTTTTTTCATCAATTGGTTCACAATACCCATATCACTACACTCTTATTAGGGATCCTAGAAAGAACCCCCAAGAAATCCATGGTAACATCATCCCACATCTATTATGGAATGGGAACTGGGTGTTACAAACCACCAGTTCATTGATGTTCAACCACCACAAGATGAACGGTGTAGCATCATGTCACAAAACATGTGATCTCTTTATCAATTCATTTCCAATAATACTTCCTTAAAAGTTCATTGTATTTTTTCTTCAATCTGGGATATAATTCACACATAGAGTAATGTAACTCACACATAAAACCCTCGCCCATAGATGTAGTCACAACAACACATCCTGGAAGATAAATGATCATAGTCTCATCTACAATCTAATCAAAAGGTGACCCCACACCACCAAGTATTACCCTCACGGTCAAACACTCCATATACTCATAAAAACTCTCTTTTATTCAGCTCAAAATTGTGGAATCAAATGATACGGACATGTCGGTCATCTTTTATGAGACCTCCTGAAATTGTGTATGCATCTCAGCCCACAAAATCATCATCTTTCACTTGGTTCTAGACTTCTAAAATGCCTAATTATATGTCATTCAGCTCAAAGTATCTTCAACACTGATTTCCTTACCCAGGATATAGGTTAGATCAAATTCAAATGACATCATATATTCAACTAATCATTACTTCTAGATATTAAAATTTCACTTTGGAAAATATTTACTTAATGATTTTTTTGTTTGTATAATCAATAAAACATTCATCGAACAAGTAATGTCACCCAAAATTTATGTCATAAACCATTGTGGATAACTCAGGATCTTGTATGGGGTAATTCTATTCATGTGACTTCAAATATCATGACCTATAAACCACAACCCAATATCCATGAATTAACACTGATCCAACTTCATTTCCATATGCATAAGAACACAATGTGTACTCCTCACCTAGTTCAGGTAGGATCGAAATTTATATAATGTTAAAATTCTTCTTTAACTCTGATAAGTAATTATCATATTATCTAGACCATTCAAATTTGAATCTCTTCTTTGTTAGGCCCAATAGTGGAACATCAAATAGAGAAATATCTTGGAAGAATGTCTCATAATTACACACTACACCCAAAACGCTTGGAATATCATAAACAATATTTCGTTTCCCCCAAGAAACAACTACTTGAACATAATGTGGTTCCACTAACACAACATTCTCATATATGTTGTGACCAAAAAGATATACCTTTTCGATCCAAAATTGACAGTTAGATAGATTGGTGTATATCCCATTCTCTCTCAGTGCACTCTAGATGATGTGAATATGTTTGGCTTCATTTTCATGAGATTGGGGATACACTAAGATGTCATCAACAAAGGTATCCAAAAACTGGTCTAATATGGGTGGAATATTTAGTTCATTAATTCCATAAACCTAGAAGGTGAATTTTTAAATCCAAATGAGATTATAATAAACTCATACATTACATACCATCTTCTGAAAGAATTATGTGGTATATCATAAGGTTTCACTATCAAATGATGACCCTGTGGCCTCAAATTGATCTTAAATAACACACAAGTACCCCCCAGCTAGTCAAAAAGATCATCTATTCGTGTAATATGATATAAGATCTTGAAATTCATTTTATTTATCCTCCAATAATCAATGCACTAGTGTGATGTTCTCTCTGACTTCTTGGAAAATGAGACTGCAGAACCCCACGGTGATATAATCAGATGGGTAAATCACATATCCATCAATTATTTGAGATAATTATTTATCTATTGAATCTGAATTGGTTATATTTTCTAAGTTCAAATGAAAAATTGTTCATCTCTAAGTATTATCTCATTTGTAAACTCAAAATCTCTCTCAGGTGGATTTCATGAGAAGTCCCTAGGAAGCATGTTATAAAATAGATCCACTATGAGTGGAAAAACATTATGCCACACTCTTCTATAATCCCAAAAAAACATACAACTTGGACGATGGGATTTCATGGGTTCTGATGATCTGGCCCCACATGGTATTCATGGATATCCAATTATCTTTAATAAGAATATTTATTAACCTCAAGAGTTGTAAATGCTATTATCATATGGTATCAATTGTGTTGGGTTTGGTATGATACCAACCAATACATACCACAAATCATGTTATATCCTAAAATATCAAGTATGTAAAAATCCCAAGGGAAGTGATAGTCCCCAAACACAGGGAAACACCCCTTACATAGACAAATTTCATTTGACCATACAACCAATGGGGTGTCGATAATCATAACAACACACAGTAACTCCACATTCAAGATAAAACTATTCACATGTTTATTAGAGATAAAATAATTTTAGGATGTTGAATCAAATAATATTTTATAAAGTGTAAAATCTATATGAATTGTTCCTCTAACATTCAATGGCCAATCATATCTATATGAAAGTGTAGGATGAACATCATCTAATTGAAATATCCCTCTACTTAATTATACGGTCTTTGTATGATGTGTTACGCTTCTCTACTGATATAATCACTCTATCCCGGAATTACCACATCCACCTCCCCAACTATAATAGCTAGAAGTACTCCAACTTCCTGGTTGGAATAGGGTATAAGTCCCCCTTCCATTACTCCAGTTGAATCTAGATACTCCATCAATACCAATCAATCATGGGTTCATATAGTATTTATATATGTGTCACATCCTACTGTAAGATTTTTACTCCACTGGTGGTAAGGTACATTAACTATGAATTCCACCCAGCCTACCATATTGATGGAAGAACACTAGATTACTATCCTGATAAACTGATCCTCTCCCTTGGTACTCTATTTTCCACTTCTCATGTTAATTTTCACTTAATTAAACTTCATATTCTTCAATGAAGTACATCTTGGTCATATTTATGAAACCACATGAACTTCACTTGGAGCCTTCTATGGATTCCCCTAAGAAACGATATCCTAATTCACTACTTTAAAAAATTCCTTCAATGAAAATATATTACCCTGAGACTTAATATCACATTTAACTCCATCTTAAGAAATTTCTCACTATATCTTTCTTGTATCCTTCAATTTTTGGAAAAAATTTGTTTATGTACATGAAGAATCCATCATAGTCCATCACTAACACACTTCCTTGGGTCAATTGTATGAAAATTCCCTCCCTCCCCTATCTCATAGTGTCTATGTAAAAGTGTTCCAAGAACCGATCCTCAAAAACCATCCATACCACTCCCTCCAATGCCTCATCCCAACCGTGAATATCCCACCATCTATTTGCTGGTCCTCATAACATATAAGAAGAAAAAACGACTATATTCTCTTATTGAGTCTCTATTTGGTCAAGGTTTATTTGTATGGACTTAATCCAAATCATAGCTTCCTTAGGTTAGCCCTCTCTAATGAACATCAGAGGGTTCTAAAACTAGAACTCCCAAGTCATATCATATTTACTCCACAAATCCTTCCCTATATATCATTACATTAATTGTATTAAGAGATTAATGTTATCATGGAACTTCTCATCCACCCCTTCATCAGGACCTCTCGAGACCTCTTTCCCCATTTTTGGATTTTCATTTCCAGCAATGTCCTCTAATCATCCTTCCGAAAAACATTATCGTGGATGCATGTCTCTAAAATTTCAATCACTTTTCTTAGTAAACATAACAAATCATCAACACTTCTAAACATATATTCCCATAAGTACACAAAAAATTGTTCCAAATACAATACCCTAGAGTCAAAACCGACGCACTTTCACTACCCCCATCCATATCAATCCTAGTTCATGGCTAATACTAGGTACACAACCATTCATAATTATAATTTTTCTATTAGGCATAACTTTATAATAGTTTATAATTAACACTTTTAAAAAAACCAAAATTATAATTTTTTAATTTGGTACTCTTTCTATTTAAATTTCTTAATTAAGGAAAAAAATTTCATTTCCTATCACCCATTACTAACTTTCTTTTCTATAAATTCCTAATATGATGCATGTCACATAAATTGTTTGAGGGTTTAGAATTAGGAATACATAATAAACATTCATTATATATAGGGAAATGAGAGAAGTGTAAAAAACTATACCATCACATAAGAAGTGTATCACCAAAGGTTAAATAACATTCAATAGTTACAAAAAAACATGAAGACCAACAATCCAACCTTGGGAAATTGGTTTTCCCACCATACATGGGTTATATACTCTCATGTATGAGCTATTTTCAAGGCATAAATCATCCTAGTATCTTATATACCTTTTCCAAAACAATAATACAACTAAAAATAAAATAAAATATATATCTATGCCACTTTTTGATGTCCCAAAATTTTTTCCACTTACCAGTTCCACAATCTAGTTCACTAAATGACCTCAAGTGTGTATCCATATTTTCCAAAGGTTAACAACTAGTAGGGAGGGTATAATATGTCGGGTAGGGAGACTATAACATCTTTATCATAATAATAAAATAGTATAAATAGATAAAAATATCAAAAATAATAATCAAAAGTAACCATTATTGACTAAACATCACAGGAACAATCCCATTATGGGGGAAATGACCATAATCCAATGAAATATATATAACATTCCATATAAGGGTCAGGTGACAAATAAAAACCCAATATAAAGGAAAAATGACACCTCCTAAGTGGATCATGACATCATCTCTAGTTCCCTCATAAATTTTCCATAATGAATCCCAACTAAACCATATAATAAACGGATTATTTCATTATAATTTCTTGAAAACATGATGACTATTTGGTACCAAATGTGGGCTTGAGTAAGGTGTGATTACAAATCAATAGGCCACCACCAATAGCATAGAATGAAGTATACCGTATATGAATATGTATTCATTTTTGTAAATAATATATAGAACAATTTTATGGTAATAGGTTTCACATTTAGTATTAATTAATAACCATATTATCCTTTTGTTATAGAAGACTCCCAAAATAATCATACCTGCTTCAGTTCCTGCTGAATTATGAACCATACAGGATAGGTATTTTTCAATTAAATATCTCATGTGATCTTATCAATCATTTTTATTTTATTTTCATTTAGATACTATGGAGTTTCAATATGGTTACAATTAATATGGATACATGGAGAATAAATTTAGAATCAATATCACATGTACATAGGGAATCATTAAAGTACCAAATTCTTTGGAACTTGTAGCATCATTCCATCACCAATTCATATGCATGAATCAAGGGACTAAAGGATCAGTCCACCATCCTATGGGAACTTAGATAAATACTCAATCACCCTTCAATATTTTTTACATTTATACATATTATTATATCAATATTCCACATTAGTAACCCATTTATCTGTAATTCTCAAAATATGGTACCATTTCATTTTTCAATCATAGACATTATTGATAAAATTCTATATAATTATCAACATGATATATTATTAATTTAATCAATCGTTACATTTTACATCAATCATCAAATAAGTCATCATCCTTTAAATGTTATTCTAGAAAACTATTTAAACCCCATTATAAAACAATATAATAATATTTTTTCAATTATGTAAAACCACCATTTCCCCCATTAAAATTTCAAAATTATCATTTCAAGGATAACTAGAACACCCCAACAATTACCAACAATCCTGGTCTCATGAACATTAATATATTCAACAATATCTGAATTAGGCATCTCAATTTAAGGTAAATCAATTCACCGTTGTAATTTAAATACAATTTTTCAACATGAAAATATAATGTTACAATTATATTGAATCTAAATTCATCACTTCTATTGAAAATAACATGAAGACCGCCTACTTTTGGATCATTGATGAATTGTCACCAAACTAATTCCTTTATTCATGGTAAAATGGACGAATTCAGTACCGAAAAGAATATCTAGGATCAAAACATAGGAGCAAGATTTAATGAATCAAGATCCATAAAAATGTATACATATACTGTTAATAATGAAATAATGTTTCTGCTTTCATAGGGGGAGAATTATGGAAGATTGAGGTACCTAATAAAAAAATGAATGACATTCCAGATGGGAGTTGATATTCTTCCACTGGATGTTCTATTCACATTATAATAGGATTTAGGTGACAATAAATACTCTAGAGATATTCAAAGATCAAGGGAAACCATATTAGGCTGAATGGGGTGATTAGGGATATAAACCAGGGTTTGGTGAATTTAATTAAATTTTTGGGGCATCTAATAATAATGATCATTATTTCCTAGATAGGTTGAACAATTAGACTAAGTGTATTCCCAAACGGTGCAACATTACTCTCGAAGGGTGCTTTTTTTAACTAGGGTTTCATATTTTCAAAAAAAAATTCCAACTATGAAACCCCCTTTTAAAAAGGGTGCTCAGTTTGAGGACTTCCTCCACATTTTGGAAAAACTACACATTCCCTCCTTGTTCCTCAACATGGGGAGAATTGTTTTCTAGGGAAATCCATATGGTTTTACCAATCCATACGCCAGCTGTGCACATTCCCATGGGCATCCAAAATTTGAAAATTTAACCTAATATGACTCCAAAGAAAGTCCTAACCAAATCGTGATAAGAAAAAAAGTTTAAAAGATTACATAGAAAAAAAATAAAGATACATCTCAATGTTGTTGGACATATCATAGATTCTTTATTGAATCAAATGGTTATAGCAGTTCTCAGGATATAATGAGAAAATAGAGATATAATGAAATGAATCATAAATGTAAGTCTAATAGCCCAGATATATCATGATAATAGGACAAATATGATGTGAGTATGTATTGAGACTTCTTCCCCTGATGTTTTTACTTGGTGATCTAGAGTATTTGAGATCGTGAGTAATTTCCCTCCAATTAGAACATCACAAGTTTCAGGATTCATTGGTAGTTCATATCTAAAGACACGTGTAATGGTATCAGGACATCATAATACTGATATTGTATACTATTTGATTAAGTAACTTGATTCCTGATAAGACAATGTAATTTATGTCATATTGAGGTATTTTCTTATGGATGTGTCATTAGAGAAAAAGTATTTATTTGATAATCAAGATAGAAATTGTCTCTTATGAATGAATGGGTTATATCAGGCCAAGTTCATTAACGTGGTAGTATATTTCTAAATACCAGGCCATGGTGAAAGAATGTAAGCCTATATATTCTGTTCAATAAACAGTAATGCAGGAATAGTTTATTATACAATGTGTGTGTCCTAGTTTTTTGAGATTTCACATAAAATATATATTATATTACACTACAAGTATTCATAAGATATATTTTCATTTATATGAAATTTATATATCTATTTTGAGGACATGATTATTTTTTAGACATATCTCATAGTCTATGAATAGTTTTCACTGGTATCGAGATAAGGGCTTAGAAGGCCTCAAATAGAGTATATTAACAAACTGGCACTATTTTGATGAATATGATTGTTGGAAATTAGAGTCCCTACCATGGGGGTTAAGAAAATAATGAGAATAAATGTTCACCTATGAATAAATAAATTAATTATGATCATAGTATAGAAAAATTATATTTATTTTATTTATTAAAACTATTCATCGGTTTTTTAGTTAATAGATTAAAAAAATATATGTGAACAAATATTATTTTATTATTCAAGGTGTGGTTAATATTTTTGTAAATTAAAGGATGAGTAAAAGAATAACTTTTACCAATTAATATATTTTTTTATATTAATATTAAGTGATAAAATTATAATTGATGCTTATGAAATAGTTTGTTTCTCAAAACATGTCATTTATACCATATTTAGTGGCCGTTATTTATATGGGGTTTAAGGAATCCATTACAAGTGTTTAACCTTCACCATATAAGATAGAGGGACCTCATTTAGACAATAATATTCATCCACTATAATTTGATAGATCCTCTCTCCTCTTTCTCTCATCCTAGAGTGATAAATCCTCATTCCAGGGGTTTTATTCATGGTCTAGTTTTAGGATTGAAGGAATGGTATCGTGGTGATCAACAGGACATTTAAGACTTCATTGGACCTCTATCCTAGAACCTTGAATTTGACGATTGGTGTTACTATGGGCTCCAGAAGAATTTATGGTATTTTTTATAAGGATTAAACATCAAATACTTTGAACTGTGGTCACTAGTGAATAACATTTGACGAACATGCTTATAATTTGAATAAAGTAACTATTTGATTAATGTTATGCTTAAATAAATTCAAATAAGATCCTCAACCTTTTATTAGTACATTGATAGTAATATTTGATGATGTATCGTCAATCTGGTGATCAAAAATTTTACATCCTTAGACCATATTCTTCCACTATATGTCTGGATACCATCATCAATACAGTATCCTTTATTCAATTCTCCATAAATCTTATCACTCTCATTCCCCAAAAAAATATATACTTATCTTCAGTCATTTTATATATGTGAATCCATGTAAATATATACCACATCATAGCCATGAATGCATATTGAAAACAACAAACCAAATCACTACATCAGTACTAGACATCATATCATCTTCAGAAACTGGTATCTAGAACCTGAACCATTTGAACATCATACCCTTCTCTTACATGATAACCACTGTGAATCAAAATCAAAACCAAAAAACTTTATATGTTAAAATATATATAATATACAAAAAATTAAAAACAATATATATAAATATTTTGAGCAATCACATACCACTCCACATCTAAAGGGAGTGTTGGGAATGGGGCAGTCAGAAATCATTTCCATTGATAACATAGATATTAGAGAAAACATGTGGAATGAATTTACTTTTATGGACATCAATCACATTACACAACGAATGTGGTGATTCATAAAAAATTACAAGAAAATGTTTTAATTATATATAAATCTGGAATCCCAACCCAGTGTTTTTCATCAATGAGACACGGAAAATACCCACAACATCCACTACATCATTTCCATCAAAAGAAAACAACCACTGTCATTACCATGACACAAAAATTGTCCAAAAATAACATTACATATCCAATAAAACAAAAAAATTAATAAAAATTCATTTATTATTGTAAAATTCTTGATCTAATATTAACTAAAACATTACATTCAACTAACATAAAAGGAAGTAGTTATGGCCTTGACCAATTGGATTATACAATATGAAGACTATTTCTAAAAGCATCTAAGGGATATAAAATCACTAAGATTTTCCCTTAACAAATCCCAATCAAATATTCGACAACTAAATTATGATAAAACCTTTATTAGAGAAGTTCAACATCATCCTAATCATTTCTCAAACCATGCTTAGTGAACCACATCATGAAAATATCACCATCTCATCCCTTACTCTTAGGTCATTTTCATGTGTAATAAAGGGTTATGTATCTTCCCCTAAACTATAATAATATTTATATTTTCCCTCAATTAATAATAATTATATTTTTTTAATTTTTATTATTACCTTAAAAATTATTAGATAATGTGTGTCACAAAAATAATATTTTGATAATATGAAACACAAACTATATTTTTGTGAAATATATCTTTTCTAACAAGAAACGTTTTTTGTTGAATTAACTACTTTTTGAAATAGATTAAATTTTAATAAAATTTTATAATTTAGTATTATTTATTAAATAAAATTTATACCTTAATTTTATAAAGTCAAGTGTAATTTATATTAGGGTTAGAAGACATCTATAGTCAAAAAACTAGTATTTTGAAATTAATCTGAATAATTTAATTAAAGTGTAAATTATTATATTTATAAAATAATTTTGATATAATAAAAAACTCGAAAGTATAATGTTTAAATTATCCAACTCTAAATGATTCATAATATTATGAGATATTTTAAATTTTAGGTCAAAATTATATACGTTGTAAATATATGGTCTATTTTATGAGATCATGAAAGACCAAAAGTGATTTAATAAAACTATAATGACTATAAAAGACTAGTATTATGTTTACCCTTTGAAACTATTTGTTTTTCAAGTTATTATATAAATTTTATAAACCATTAATGGATCCTACAAAACCTTTATGGTATTTTCAGGTTTTAAAATCAATTATTTATAAACCTAACTCACTTCCACATCATTAAGGCTTTATGTTTATTTATTTATGTTCATGGAATTATACAATAATAAACTAAAAACCTCTTTCATATAAACCCTAGGAAAAAACCATTGATGTTTTTTTTGGTTTAGATGAATTTATTAATTAGAGTCCAAAACTGAAGATTAGAAATTAATAAATAATTCCCTTTATATTTTTCTATATAAACCCTCACAAACGCACGTTAATCATCACTAAAAAACTTATAGTGAGATATTACTCTATACTTTAATGTCTAGAATCATCATAATGTTCCCCAAATTCTTTAAAATTCTTCTCCTAAGCATTATGTAGCTCCCTCTTAGTGTAAGGGATCATTTCCTTCTCCTCTTTATTCAAGAACGATCTACAAATTAAATTTTTTTAGAATTTTTCTTAATGGGATATGTTAACACACATAAATTTTACAATCACTATGATGTAAAATTTATGAGATACCCCTTTCACAATCATTTAAATATTCCATGAATGTTTAGGTACCCTCTCTATGTTGCTGAAATCATCATCTGATTCTCCATGATAAAATGTTTTATAGTGAATACCCATTCCCATTTCCATTGAATGTAATTAACATAGTTTTATCTATCATTCATTGATATGATATTTCTATGTATATAACCAAACTCCTTGATCATGGGTTAGAAAATTATGAAAGACATCTTTATGTTGAATGATCAATGTGGTAGACAAATGCATGTACATGATATGAAAGAGACATGTGGGCCAAGAATTATATAACCCTCTAATTCATTGGGAAATGTAATTACATCATGAGATTACATATATGGTATGGGGGAGATAATATTAAGAACACTATGTTATTATTTCTGGGATTTCATCCGGTACTTATGTTTATGATGTAATTTTTAATGTTTTTTTCACATTCCTTTATTCCATTAATGTTTTTATTGTATATCATGATTATATTTTTATGTTTTAGATTCTCACCCCATTTATATATTTTTTATATTATTATAGATTCACATGTATTAGTTGTATCACATTATTATTTTGTAATTACTTTATTGGAATTTTTATCTCACCTCTTTTTTAGGTGAATCCCCATGTTGTCCCATGATATTTTCGATGATCTGAGAAATAAAAGGGTTTGTATTAAAGTTTTTAAATAAGGATGTTTCACCCATGTTTGTGGTAATTATTTAATTTACCTAATTTCAGAAATACAGAAGTTCTCACAAACTTTTGGGGTTGTATTATGTTTTTATTAATGTAATTAATCATGAATATTTTTGTACTAAATATATGGGTTGTTATATTTTTTATCAGAGGAAAAGTATAGTTATTTTGTGTATTTGGATAAGAAACCACTAGTGAAAGACTTATGGATAAAAATAAACATGGGAAACATCCATATATTTAATTTATTCATGTAGTTGGTGGATTCCAGAAAAAATACATCCATGCCTGGACACATCAAGTGTATTTTGAGTTGGCATAGTGGTACCTTGGGGTAATAACATAGAAAATGAATTCTTGAGCAAGACCCAATTTTCACGGGCTATACAAAAATGGGCCTCTCTATGAACCTATTTTCACACTACTAGGCGATATTCTTCGATAAATTCACAAAATCATTAAAACCCATCATGAAGGGAAGAAAATTTCTCAATGGATTATATATAAGTAAATAGATCATTGATTAATTTTATTGAAAATAATAAATTCATACGTTAAGGTATATGTGTCATTTATGAGTTATCCTTGAAATTTTCATAGTTTCCAATTTATGTGTTTTATATTTTAAAAATTACAACCACTAAAATTATTTTTTGATGAATTAAGTGGTTCAAACTAGAATTAAATAGTGAAATTTAGGCTAATCATCCATGTTTATTTTCATTCCTTAGTATCATGAGATTTTTGAAGAATTATTCTTACCCCCTCAAAATATAGAAGTTGAGTTATTAGTGAAGACATTGAATGGATCAATTCTTGCATCCCAAGCATATAAATCATACCCTATTGTATTTTGTGGGATGAATTTCCATGGAAACCTTATGATACTCCATTTATTATAATTTGATGTTATTCTATGTATGGATTGGCCTTATTTATATAGATCCAGCAAAAAAATCCATACGATGGAAATCAACATTTTGATCAAAAATCTCTCTATAATTCTATACATGTGGAAGGGGGAGGATGAATCTCCTTTGATATCATGATCTTAAGAATGGATATTTTTTCCTCACGAACAAGAATAAATCTCTAAAATTATTTATAATAAAGAAAATATCATCATTGATGACATACTTATTGTAAGGTAATTCACCGATATGTTTCCCATTGAATTCACCAGTCTTACTTCTAGCAGAGAGGTATAGTTCATAATCAAACTTATACCTATATATTTTATAATATCAAATAATCAATATAGAATTTACAATTTTAAACATGATTAGTTGAATAATAATCTATAAGAGAATATATATAAATGATTTATCTACACAATTGTGTCACTATGTGGTGCATGTGTATATTTTTTTCTTGAAGATGTAGGGGTCAATGCACCTCTTCATTGGTTATCATAAGATCAATAAGATCATGATAAAGAAAATTTATCCTCCACCATGGACTAATGAATATTTTTATGAGCTATGTAGATCCCAGTAATTCTCTAAGGTGGATCTTTAGTCATTCTATTATCAAGTAAAAGTGAATAAAGAAGTTATCCTTAGATATACTTTTCATACACGTTTTGAGTTATATGAGTATAAAGTGATTCAATTTTGAAACACTAATTCTCTAAAAACATCATGGATTTGGTATATACATCCTCAATTGATTCCCTTGGAGAAATTATGGTAGTCATTATATATGAAATTATTGTTTACTCCAAATGAAAGGAGGTGTCTAAGGATAATTACACTGTTTTAATAAATATACTAAGGAAATAAATGGTGTATGAAAAGAATTGTAAATATGAGTACTGTTTTGATAAAGTGAAATTCATTGGGGTGTGTTATAACTAACAAAGGATATCTACAGATCCATCAAAAACTATGGCAATTAATTGATGTTCCATACCAATATTTATGATGTAGATCCATAATTTACTCACATTAACAGGGTATCATCATAAATATTTGAGAAACATCACTTGATTTTCAAACCAACTATGCATGATAAAAAAAGGGTTTCATGACTTTCTATAATACTGAATTATTATAATGCATAAAATAGTACTAGAAGAGGCTAATCACTACACCTATGCTCATAATACCCACTAGTGAGGATGGATTTTTGGTCTACAGTGATGTATCCAAAATCAGATTGGGTTGGGTAGTCATTCAAGATGATAAATTGATAGCATATGCCTCTATTAAATTAATCATCCATGAGAAAAACTACCCAACACATGATATATATTTTTCTATATTGATATTCATGTTGAATATTTGGAGACATTAACTATATGGGAGAATTGTGAGATATATATGGACCATAGAAGCCCCAAGTATACATTCACACAAAATGAGATCAATAGGTTCCAATAGAGGTGGTTAGATATGATCATGTATTATGATTTTTTAATTAATATTCATCTTGGTAATGAAAACAATGTGAAAGATTGTTTGAGTATAAATGATCATACAACTCTATCTTGGATGAGGATTTAAAGGGATCTAATAGTATTTCACATTAAAAGGGTATACATGGTAATAATAAATGGATCTTAATATTACATTTCTAAAATAACTGTTTAAACATCCATTCATATAAGGATCAAATAGGCCAATAAAAATGATGAGTTTCTATAATAACATATAGAATGTATTCAAATGTTTAACTTTTCTAAAGATATTGTTATTTTTTTGGAACCCTTATTTGTGTCCCATTAAAAATAAAACTATAGATGGAATTTACAGATTATTTTCATAGATAATCACTCTCTTTTAATTTATGAATCACTATGATGTATAAAGATTTGAAGAAAAACTTATTGTGTAATAAGATGAAGAGGGTAATTGTGAAATTTGCATCATCATTCTTGTTATGCTAACAATTCAATGTGGAATGACAGTGGTCTAAGGATATACTAATTCTACTTCCCATACTAATATGGGAATGGGAAAAGATCACCATGGAATCCATCATAGGACTCCCCAAGACACCGAAAATAAATCATTCCATCTTGTTGGATGTTGATCACCGTATAAATGCATTCATTTAATAGATATATAATAATAATTCTATGTCAAACATCTCACCAATATATATATAATATAAGGGTAATACTTCATGGAATTGCACTCTCTATTGTATCTTATCGCGATCGGAGGTGTAACTCACGATTCAAGGGAATCTTTTAATGAGAATTGGATTGAGAGTTGAGTTTCATTATTTCTTATCACCAATAGTTGTGTGCTGGTCTAAGAGAATTTTTAAAAATATATAGGATATGTTAATATTATTTTTTATGTTTTTCCAAGGATTTTGGGTTCAAAAACATCCACTAATATAGTTCACAAATAATAAAAGTTTACATTCTAGTAATCAAGTGGGACCTCATGAGGCTCTGTATAAGAAGAGGTGTTAGACACCAACATGTTGGGATGTGGTTAGAGAGAAAATCATGATGGGACCTTATATTATCCAACAAAATACAATTAATTTTTAAACTATTCAATGACATATGAAATCAACACAAATTCAATAAATAATATTTGTGTAAAATCATAAAGGAGATTTTAAGTTTGTCGTTTGATCTAAAGTGTTCTTGAATTTATATCCATGGAATAAATACATGAGGTTTGGGAGTAAATTAATTATTAGTCAATGATATATTGGCCCTTATGATATCCTTCATCACATCGTAGTGGTGGAATTCCAACTTGCACTCTAACCTGAACTATCACAAGTACATGATTTTTTTACATGAATCCTTCTTGAGTAAGTAAATATCAGACATTCACATGTACTAAATATATAATTGGTACCATTGTAGACAGATCTATTATATGAGTCATACTCAATTAAGATATTATATCATATAGAAAATTTTCTATCAAATAATACTACTCACCATGTCAATGTTTTTTGATAGAATAATAAGTTTGTAGAATAAACATGTAAACAATAAAAAGTGATGAGATAGAAGTAGCATAATGTGTTTAAGTGAATGAAATGAAAATTTTTAGGAGGAAATTTCTAATTGGGGGAGTAATGTAATGGTCCAAACTATTATAAATGAAATTCCTTTTGGAATGAATAAATACATTATTAAGTAATATAGTTATAGAAAATTCATGCACTACTTTGGTTTTTTTGGACCGTTATATGGACTTTAAAATTTAATAGATTATTAAGAATCATGAACATTAATAATATAGTAATCATATAGTGACCATGAATATTTATATGTTAACTTTTATGATAAATTCCATTTGAAATATAAGGAAGCAGTAATGGCCTCAACCAGCATGGTCATACCCTATAATGCCCACTTATTAGAGATTCTGAGGGAGAGATAATCATTGGGTTTTTCCCATGACCAAGAACAATATAATATTACACAACTAAAGAATTAGAGAAACCATTTATGTGATAATCTCAATCTCATCGAGATCATGGTAGAAACCATGTTTCCTTAACCATCACCAGAAAATACAACTATCGTACATCATACTCCTAGGGAATTAGCCTCTGTAATAACGATATGTTTATCTAAACACAAACAGCATAAATTTTTAAATATTTTTTCAATAAAATAATTATAATTTTTTTAATTTTTATTATTATCATTTAAATTGTTAAATAATGAGTTTGATTAAAATTATATTTGGATATGATGATACACATATTGTATTTTTAGGAATATGTCTTTTAAATCATAAAACTTTTCTTGATGAATTCAATAAATTTAGAAATAGATGATAATTTGATAAAACATTATCAATAAATAATATTTATTTAATATATAATATAATATACATTTATTAATTCAAATTTAATTTCAATCATGTTCAAGTAATTCTTATTGTCAAAAAAACTAGTGTTTTTCAATAAAAGATAATTTTTTGATTTAAAAGTTTTAATTATCATATTTTTATAAAAATTTTGATAAAATGATAAATATTTTTGAATCCATCACATCAGAATTATCCAATGGTAATTTCTTCATATTTTTCTGACATAGACCAATTTTTGGGTTAAAATTAAATATAGCATAAATATATAGTATGTACAGTGACATCATAAAATCATAAAAGTAATTCAATATATACTATAAATTGTATCTGTGTAAAAAATTATTTTCCAGCAAACATGAATCACTTACACATAACAATGGGATTTATTTTAATTATTCAGGTTCCTGAACTTATAAAATAATTACATTCAACCATTTTTGGTAGAAACAATGGGCCAAAACCATGGGATGGTTTGTAGTTTCGATTAATTTATTATATAGAGTTCAATACCATTGTTTTGAAATTAATAAATAATTCCCATATATTTTAATATATAAAACCAACCAGAATCCAATTTCTCATCACTCGAAACCCCTTTAGAATTAATTTACTCTTACCTTTCCTCTCTATATCACCCACATGGTTCCCCCAAGATCTTAATAATCTCATCCTAAACTTTAATAATGTCCCTGTTTAGGTAAGGGATCCTCTCCTTCTCCTCTTTATTTAAAAAACTTATTTAAATTGTACCTTTTTCAATTTTTCTTATTGGGATATGTTTTTATTCATCCATATTAGTATCATTATGATTTTAAACTGATGATATAATCCTTTAACTCTCATTTAACTGTACCAATAATCATTTTGTACCCCTATCATGCTATCTAAAACATCTTGTGATTTTTCATGAAAATTATTTTTATAGGGAATACTCATTCGTATTTCCACTCAAAGGTTTTCACCAAGTTATATATATCTATCCTTGATTTTTTTTCAATTAATAAAACCAAAACTCTTTTATAATGGGGATAAATGTGATGAAATACATCCTTATATTGTATGATATTTGTGACACACTTATAAATGTACATTCTATGAATGTAATGGGTGGGGCAGAAATTATATAGACTTCTAATTCATTCGGAAATTATTTTATCTCATGATATTCCATGAATGAGGCATAAGAGGTTATCCTAATCAAACTACGTTATGATTTCTTTATGGTTAGCCTTAACTTATGTTTATAGTGTCATATTTTATGTTGTTTCCACATTCCTAACCTTGATTCTTGTTATCATAATATATCATTAATTTATGTTTAGGATTATGATCCTAACCCCTTTTATGTCCCTTTGATATTCTTATTTACTCACTTGTATTACCCTTATCATGTTAATATTTGATTATTCCCTTAATTGGATTTTTAGCTCACCCCTTTCATATTTATGTCACCAGGTTATCCCATGAAGTTTTAGAAAATCCAAGGAATGTAATGGCATGTTTGTTAGATTTTAAATTATGAATTTTACACATGTTTTACATTAGTATATCATATATGTAATTTCACAAATAAATTAGGCCTCACAGTATATTGGGGCCTTATTAAGTGTAAACTTATATAATAAATAATGAAAAATGTGTATTAAATATATGGTTTATCATAAAAAATCCATAGAGGGATAAAAACTCATAAGACATGGAAATGGTCTCATAGGTCTTGAAGGAAAAAAAGAATATTATAAATAATTTGATACATTGAATGGATTTATAAAATATTTTGAAATTTATAGAACCATGATCGGATAGGGGTAAGCATGTTGTGATGAAACACTAATCTAGAAACCACAACATGTCCCCTGCTAAAATTATAGATACAAACCCCATTTAATCTTATACATTTAATGAATCTTGTGACGTGACATGAGAGGACATCACAAAGATACTTAATCTATATAGGGTTCTAGTGTGATACTAGACCTATATTCTTAATCCTAAATGATCACACAAGAAAACAAGGTATTTTAAAGTCTCCATTATTCAAAGGACCAAAAATAAATAGATCATATTATTTGATCATCAAGAATATCAAAAATATAGTTGTATGTCTCACACTATAATTCCCCCACATATATAATTTATTAATCGTCTTGTGTATGATTAATCTAAAACACCATAAGAGAATCATGTAATAATACAATTCCTAATGGTGAAACAAAGCTCTGATATGATAAAATCATAGTGATTATATTTATTTTCACCCAATATCTTCCCTGTGTAAGAATAATCATCATAAATTTATGAAATATCCTAATATATTATATTTTCAACCAAAAATTCACTTTAGAATTAGATGAAACTGAAATATCATGGATTAGGTCCAGTATTAAAATATAAACACTATGACTCAACCTAATGATTCATTTTGATATACACCTTTCTAAAAAACAAAATTCTCTAAAAATATATTCACAAAACATAAAATTGGCACACATCCCAACATATTCAACCATTTTAATTTTCAAATACCTATCCATCTCCCTCTCTCAATCGATCTCATGATTCCCCAAATGCCTCAAAATTGGAATATAATGTACCAAAAAAATTACAGTTCATTATAGAGTGAGAAAATACTCTATGATGTGGTTTTTAGTGATATTACTACCACATTTTGATTTATATCATAAATAAAAATTTACTTTTTATGTATTATAGTATGTCAATAATGATTAAAAAAAACCTATTATTCAGAGTTAATATTTCATAGTAAGAACAACGGAAATAATATAGAAATCATTCTTGATAATGAAATATATATGGTCATAAAAATTGAGTTAAAATTGTTAAAAAAAATTATATATTTTTAAAGTCTTTACTCAAATACTCGTAATTTATGAATTTAATAAATGGTTTAATCTACTGTGCACTATCTAAAATCCATCTATCATTATCTGTATGGGGTTATAACTATTCAATTTACTTGTATTACCCATAAACAACATTTTTTAATTTCATAATGAAAAGAAATTTATTTTTATGTCATATCCTTAAAATTAAATATTTATATTTACCTCCCCTTATAAAGGGAGTGGTGGATTCTACCTCAACATTAAAAAGGTAGGGTAGTATGGGAATCAATTCAATGGTATTTTAGTTGTAATTTATCTTAACTATAGTGAGTTGTGTCTATAAGTGGTAAGATATGTTTTTAATAAATATTGTTCACTCACATCACAATTAAGGAACACAATTAATATCAACATCACTCAATATTTGAGACTATGGTATTATTTAATTTAAATCACTATAAATTCAATTTAATATATTTCTATTTTATTATTTTCCCTTATTTGATTTTACTACCTTCACAACAACCATTATTATATAAATTTTTATTTAATTAATTATTATTATTTCTATAAAATTATAGTTTTTATATTTTCACTGATTAGCTTCCATTATATCTTTTTTAAAGAATTGAAATTTAATACACACTTGATTCTTCCAAGCTACCGTTTTAGGAAAACAGTTATGTATTAATCATAAACACAATTGTGGATCATTATTTTTGAGTTTATTTTGTAATTCACTAATTAAATTAAATTATCAACTAACAATGCACTTAATTATAAAAATTATTATTATTATTATTGATTTTTATAAATCCTAGTTAATAATAAATTAATGGGAAATCCATTAATATAGCCAGTTTCCAAGGAAAATTACTTCAATTATTTAAAATATGTAGTAAAGGCATAAGAAAAAATATTAATAAAAAAATGGATTATTGTGATAAAATAAAACGAAAACCATTAAGTTGATTAGGATTATGTTATTTTAAATTATTCAATTCATATTTTTAGGAAATAAAAATATATACATATTTTATTTTATTTTATTATTAGAATTTATTTTAGTTGTATTAATCTCTCTATAACTACTCAAAATATATTTTTTCAAGTTACTAATCCTTGTACAATGCAAGTAATGTTATAAAAAAAATTATATAGTTCTTGACACAAAGATAGTTGATGAGATATAAAATTATTTTTCATTTATGTTGAATTATTTGGTGGAATTGAAGAAAAAATATTAGATAGATTAATAATTGTAATAATTAATAAGGTTGTTATATGGAATTGGAATTCATGGGAAATATTTTTAGAATAATATAATAAATTTACTATGAATTGTATGGATGATTTTATTTTATCTATTTTAAATATAAAAGAAATAAAAAAACACCAATGAGTGTTAAAAAGAAAAAAAATATGTGTGTTTCTTTTAAAACTGATGTAATTTATCTTTTTGATTCATTGGTGATACATGTTCTTCAACTAATGACATTGAGGAAATTTTATTTAATTTAAGATATTTAACATTATTATTATGTGAATAAAAAGGAATAAAAATGGAATAAAAAATTAATTATAAATGTAAAGGGACTACATATTTCAACTCTATTTTTTATCTTCATACTAAATCAGGTTACAAGAGGATTGAATATTAAAATTGATTAAATGAATCCATTTTTACAAATAATTTTTCTCATTAATATATGGAGTCAACATAAATAATAAATATAACTAAAATTTCTAATGGAAGAATATCAGGGTAATTACATTAAGGATAAAAATAAATATTTTAATTCAACATGGAATTGTTTAAAAGATGGATCTTCCCTAGAATCCACTGGGTGGGAGATCATTTTTAAGGGTCGTATTTGATGGAAAAACAATTTGAGGATTAATTATATGATTCATCTTTTATTGAATATTCTAAAATAGAATCTTAAAATAACTAATTTCACATTATGTTTTATGATTTGTCTAATGTGATTATAAAACTACAAAATAAATATACGCATCCAAATAAGTCTCATAAGTCTTTGATGGATGACTTGTAAATTCTAATATAATAGATGATGAAGATTATGTTCCCTACTCTATATTGTAATGAAAACATTTCTGATTTTATTAAAACTATTAATAATTAAAATATGGAATAGAAGAGTAATCTACACCCTTAAAATGAAAAATAAAAATTGATTAATTTAAGGGTTTTGTAAAAATCGATAAATAATAATACTGTAATTTTCATAAACAATTTCATTCTAAATAAGTCATTGAAGTTATAAAATAACTTTTTTATAAGATAAAATTCACTTTTCTTTCACTGATTAATAGCTTTAGATATGGTATTTATAGTGATTATTCCTGTAATTTGGATTTAGGATTTAAAATGTAGCATTATTCCAAATTGGTATATAATACTTATAATACATGTTCAGTTTTGTTTCCCAAAAGTTATATTATAAATCTGGTATTACCCAATATAATTTTTGAGGCTCAATAATTTGTTATAGGTTTTTCCAATAACATATTCATGTCATTAATTTCACCTTAATTGGTATCTGCTATTTTATTTTATGGAATGTGTGGATATTCTTTTTTGTTCCATGTTGTGGTTAATTAAAATAGTTTTCTTTTATATTTGTGTATAAATTTATATTTTATATTTTTTTACATGTCATGTATTATTATGTTATATTTTAAATTAATTTCATATCTTTTATTAAATAATTTAATGTCATGTATTTTTATATGTTTCTCTTTGTTTTACATGATTTATTTTGAAGGAGTTCCCTATTATTTGAATTTTAACATAATTCCATATTCTATAATATATTTCAATTATTATTACATAGTTACTAATATTTCAGTATGCGATATATTATAATTACTCCCATGTATTAGATGCAAGAAAGATCAATATGGGGTGAATTGATAGAAATTTATACATAAGAGAAAATTTTGAATGTAAATTGGAACCCGATATATTTTTTATAGTAGTTCAAATCACAAGAACACTATATATACTCTTCCCACCCCTAAACTTATTCATAAGTATGGTATTCACTAGATAAACCTCAAATTTTATGGGGAGTCACAACCAAATCTCAAACCCACCATTTCATGTGGAAACACAACCATTACCCAAACTGACTTATGAAGTGGAGTCCCAACCAAATTAAAAACCTATTCATTTTATGGAGGTATAAAAAACATGTAACATTCCTTTCTAAGGTAAAATCATAAACTAAATTATATTAATAGATGAAAAATATAGAAACATGAAATAAAGTCAAAAAACCAATTGGGGTTGGTGATAGCCATGGCTCATCCCAAAGTGTCCCATGTTGTGACTACCCCAAACCCGCCTCCAATAGGATAGGGGCTGGTAACTGGCGCCGAGTAGGAATATTTCACAAATGGGATGAATTTTCCAAATAAATTGTACACATACACACATCTCAAAACTCAAAATACAGAAATGTAAAAAACTAAGTAAAAAATTCATGTATACACTAAGATACCAACCACAGAGTATGCAAAGAAAAGTAATGTGAATTAAAGTATAATTTTTCTAGAATATAATCACACTAAAAAGAAATATTATGTCGAAAAAGGTCCCGATGTAATACCATGACCCTAGTTAGCTAGAATCAGTTCATTACTACATAACATTGGCTTAATACATGGAATCATGTCATGAAATACTGATCAGTTTAGTAGCTCGATAAGTAATAGATACATACATAGGTATTACATTACATCCTGAAATAAAAAAAAACATTGTGTCCCCTTTGAACACACTTATATAAATTAGTGTATTCTTGCAAGTTAATCGTAATATAATTCTTTTCATCTTGGAAAAAATAAAACCTAATAAAGGGGTGAGCTCAGATGCTCAGCAAGAGTAATAAATACAACGGAATATAACATCAACATTAGGCATAGTGAATAATTTAAAACAAATGCCTTTACAAATAATAAACCTGATCACTTTATGTCATGAATATGAGATGAGTAAATAATGACATAATAAAACATATTCATGTGTATTCTACTAGTCGAATAACCACATGAAATATAAATAGCTAATCTCATAATTATGTAATGCATAATGTTTGACATCATAACCACATAGTCAAGGAATTGTGGCAAGACTAAAAATAATATTTCTTCAATGTATTGTTCCTAGAAACTAGTTTGTATCATGAGACCTATCGATACATCAAGGAGCTATATCGGGGTCCACTGGTCACTTACTATTTCCAATTCATTCCCCATATGAAAAGTTTGAAACATAATCTAAACATTTGTATTAAAACTAGCATACTAAATGTCAATATTTTAACCACAAACCATGAATAGTATAAAAATAGCACGTCAACAGTCAAGTATAACTCATTCAATACAATATGGAAGATTGTATTACTATAGATTAACCTCAATCGTGAATAATTAATAATATGCAAAAATCTGAAAATAATCATCAAAACTATTTGAGAGAAATATACCCTTTTTCTTAAAAACATTTAAAAGTTTCACTATTTATCAAGAAGTCGTTTAAAATAGGTTTTTTGAATCAATGTGTCCCATACCACTTTGAAACCTTAAAAAGGAATTTTAATTTGAAAACATTAATGTACATATAAATAAATCCTTAAAACCATTTTTAACACATTGACATTAAAGAGAATGGTTGTGAAGAAAAAATATTTAAAACATTTAAATGATATTTCAGTTAGAGTTCCTAACCAAAAGAGAGACACTTGAATACAAATAATTGATGTAATAAAAACTTTATAATATCATTAGAATTAAGGGATTCATGGTATACTCTGTCAAAGTACATTATATACACCATATAAAAGTGAATTTATGTATAACAACAAATAAGTCTCAATGGATTGTAAATTGAGATAAAATCCCTTATAAAGATTGTATCCTTAGGTTAAGGATAAACCAATGACGTAATTATTTTTTTAAAAAAATAAATACACTCAATATGATTGGATATTAAGTGTAAATCAATCAGAGAACATTCATATATATTCTTTTAAAAACAACACCTATGACTTGGATTTTTCACTTAATGAATGGAAATTGAGTTAAGATTACTCTTATCATGTACATATCAAGAACATGAGAAATTATCAATGCAGTGATTATTTGTATCAAAATTATTTACACTCAAAGGGGAGTGGAAATTACTATATAAATAATAAATAGTGATTCCACACATAATCTTCGAGTAAAATCATCAATAAAGTATGTGTAAAGCCCAATGAGTAGAAATAAATTTTCAAATTCCCTTACATATTTGGTAACTAACAAAACATACACCCATGAAAAAAGGATCATACAATGAAGATGTGAATAACCATAAATTAAATTATATTACACAAATAATATAGTCATGGTCTATATATACACCACACAAAAGGAAATAGTGGCTAAAATATCATAAATCTCAGAGGAATAAAAATTGAGTTGAAAACCCTTACCCCTTTGAAATCAATGGAGTTGTATGAAGAAAAGTTAATAACCAACAAAGGAATCATATAATACCAAGAATATAAATTGAATAATGATAATATATATTAAATTTAATTAAAATATACAGAACATGCAAAAAAATATGTGGCGAACAATGGAAATTTCATGGAATTAAAAGTGAGATAAAAACCTCTTACTTCATGTCCGACATTAATCGTTCATTCTTTAATATCTGGAATAATAAACTAAAGCTAATTTATAATTTCATAAGAACATTTTTCAATATTTTTATTCCTTTTATATCACTTAATATCATTTTATACCCATTATGTAATCATTAATGTAAATGATGGTTGTTTTGTCGATATTTGTTTCCTGAGTCAAAAATGAACTTGTTATAATTACAAATTGTCTGTGTGGTCAAAAGACTATTATCTACAGTATCATATTAAGGATTTAAATATCATATATATCATATATATATATTATATATTTAGATACTTATTTATATATAATTAGTTCATGACATTTGGAGATAAGAAATGAAATACACCGTTCAGGGAGATAGTAAGTCGTGCGTACGCATAAATGCTACATTCATTTCTAATTCATATTTAATGAAAAAAAAATAATGATACATAGTTATATTATAATTCCAGTATAATATCATATGATATATGTGTTACATAATTTAATTAACTACACCCTTTATAAGTTCATTGTATGTAATGAATGAATCATATCACCTTGTGGGGGTGGTAGTCTGCACTTCCTCAAATAAAATTATCGTGTTCACACATATTGGAAAGCATAAAGGTATGATTGTAAATCAAAATTACAAAATAATAGAGAAAAAATAAAAATAATATATATCATATATAAATATAGTCCCATCATAATGGCCACCATAAGAGGAGGTAGGATATAATTGACCAATCACTATTTTGTGAGGTAGTAGTTTTGTCGTCCACAGAAACAATATGTTCTTTTCCCAATAGATGGAGGTGTGGGAAGTGTAACTCAAATACTTCTCATTGAAACATCCTAGTATATTGAGGATTGTGGTTTTTTTTAAAAGTAATAAAAATAGTTTAGGGTTTGGAGAAGCAAAATAAAAGAAGAGAACTTTAGGGAAGACGTTACCTTAAAATTGGGTATCTCCCTTTGGTTTGAATCAAATGCATATCTTGAAGTGCATTCTTACAAATGGAAGTCTCCCAGGTGTAAGGGGGGATTGTGAGAGCTTATTTGGGAAGGTTTTGGACGATCCAAGGGTCTTGAAGGGTGTGAGTAATGAGATAGAGGTGAGGGCTTTTTATAAGGAGGAGCAGGGGCTTTTAGGAATGTGTGAAAATGTTATTTTATTATATAATAATTTTTGATTTATAAAGGAAAAAAACTAATTAGAGTGGAATATAAGATGACCCATGGTATAAATAAAATAATTCAATATGAATTGGGCAGGTTTTGTATATTTTTTAATCTTTATAATCTTATTTATTTAAATCGTTCATTAATGAGGTAAACACCGCATCATTATTCTTCCAAAAATAATTTTAATTATGTGATGCCTAAAAATTATTAAACAAATACCATTATTTAGTAAATCTTTTTATATTTATAAATAATATTTATAGTCGAAAATATAACTTATATTTCCCCATGTAAATAATAATTTACTAAAAGATATTTTTTTATGTTATTTTTGCCTTTACTTTATATAAATTAAAATAAAGTGTCATTATAACACTTAAGTGGCTCCATGGGGTCCCAAAATAAACCCAAAGATGCACATGGATGGCCATGAGTAATTCAATAAGGTTAGGACATGTTTTAAGGTAAGTTATTATTATTATAATATTCTTTTCTCCTTGATTTACCCTATTTATCATTAACCGCGGTAAATAGATGTCAAAAGTTACTATCCACCAAAAAAGTATTTTACTATTATTAAACCAAATTTTACATAATAATAACAACCATGTCTGTCAGATATTCAAAATTCAATTCACATAAGCGGTGAAATTTCATTTAAATGAATGTCAGATTTTTAACTACTATTTAGTGGTTTCACTATTCATCAAAAATTGAAGTTTTTCAGAAAAGTACCCTATGTTTAGCCTAATATATATTTGATATTATGAATTAAAATATTATTTATATTTTACCAAATTCAAACCATAGAATATGTATTAATTAATTTAAAATTAATTCACGTTGTCAAAACAAAAAAACGTATTTTTTTAAAATATTAACTATAAAAAGATTGACACTTATTTATGTTCAATTTCAAAGTGAAATTACACCCATATACCAAAATAACGTTAAATTGTAAAATTACAATCTAATTACCCATAAAACCCAATTAAAAAGATAATCTACCAAAATAAATAAATTAAAATGAAAGGCAATTTTGAAATAAAATTCAGTATTTCTCACTATTCATAAAAAATCAATATTATTAGAAAAATACAAAAATTTCATCAAAAGTAAATTTTGATGTCCTGATTCTATAGAAGAAATTTATTTTGTCAAATCAAATATGTAAAACTGTCAAATATAATATTCAAAAAGGGTTATCCATTAAAAGGTGGTAAAATTGCATTTTTTTTGGAAAAATACATTTTTTATCTAAAAAATTGAATTTGATCTTATAATATGTCTATGAAACACATATTAAATTATTTAAAATTATATGTAGTATATAAAAATAAAAAACTAGTTAATACAATTTATAACAAATTTTTGAATGTCTAATTTGGCAAGTCATGGTGCACTCGAACTCAGTGTTGCTTATAGTACATGTTATTGAATTACTTTTAAGAGATAACGCACCATGAAATCCTGGGTTGTTACATTATCCCCTCCAAAAAATTGTGTCTTGAAAATTTGAAATTTTTATTTGAAAATAAAAGGTTTAAAATATAAAAATACCTTTGTGTACAACCCACTTCAGAAATTGGGTAAATAAAATTTAGTCTTAATAAGAGGGAAATGGAAATTAAAAGGTCACAACCAAATTATGATCTCAATATGAGAACATTGGTGTAAATTAGAGACACATAATTGATGTTAAAATGTAAATATTTATAGGGGTGATTGAGGTCATCAATCATAAACATGTGTAAAATTGAGGGCCTCAAATCCATCAATCTATGATGATTTAAAATATCATTGGTTTAACAAAACATAAATAATTATGATAACACATTTTTTGTTTTAATATCCCTTACCTAAAGTTTAATAATTAATTTATTCATAGAATAAATGAAAAAAATATACTTTACAAGTATAGTTTTATCCATCATCTAATTCTTACCCCAAAATCATCTTTCACTCCAAACGATGAGTATTCATGATGGCTTGGTCACACCTGAAGCGCTTGCATCTACTTCTAGAGAATAACATGATCCAAAAATGATAAACTATATATTTCCCTTGTCTTTAGTAATTAACCAAAACCAAAATGGTTAGTACAAGATCAGACAATCCAAAAAAGGTTAATCCTTTAATGAAATAAATACTAATATTAATTTCTAGAATTAAACCAACAATACCCAAAGATCAATAAATACCATTCAATAAACTATTGTCCATAAAATCATTCAATATAATCCAAACTAATATTGAAACCATAAACATATAATAATTTGATAACATAGTATTCCACATTAAATTGAATCTTCATATAACATCGACTACTATTAATGTAACATATTTAAAAGTAGTTAATCTAATCACATATTCTCTATTATAGGTTAATAATGTCCATAAATAACATAAATTTCTTTAAAAAATGAAATTATTATTCCTCAAATGAAATCCCATAGTATTCTATTTATATTAGGCATATAGTGTTCCCAAAAGAGCAAACGGCATCCAAAATAACATTTATCACTTGATCAAAAAATCATTTTCCAATACTAGGGATATCTATTTTATAAAAATATGATCCCAAATAAACATATTATTGATCAATAAAATCATTTAACTAAAAATAATTAGTCACACTAACCTGAGACTTCTCGTATTCCAGTGGTAGGCGATAAATCCCAGTCGCACTTTGGTTGTGGGTTCGATTCCCACAGCATTGTCTGACGTGATGGGTTGTCATACGGTCTGTGTGTTTTCCTTTTTCAAAATCTATATTTTATAACATTCCCAAAATGATAAATTCATCAAAATAACTGTAACATTATTTAACCGCAAATGTTGTCTCATACCCCGAATTTTCGTCCCAAAATCTAATAACTTTTAATTGCCTCAAATTCAAGGATCATATAATCCAAAATAGTTATTTATAAATATATCTACATTATAAAAGATAATTCTTCCTCAAATAGAATTTCCTCATTTCAAACTGCAGGGTTACACATACAAGAGAAAATAATTCCAAAGTAATCCCATCAACAAAGGGAACTTATACTTTTAAACTTTTCTCCATCCATTTATTTCCACGTATGTTCTATTTTGACTAAGAGGTTATCCTATAAAATAGGGCATCACTTGGGTAATGTCCAGGTTCCCTACATTTACGACAATAGACCGTAAATTAATTCTTGGGATCATTTTAATTTTATTCCATAGTACTCTTCATTTTTCCATAGTAATTAATTAATTTATGTTCTTCTTTCACACACAAAAATCATTTCTTTGTTCCATTGATACACTTTCCAGGGTTTCTCCTAGAACATTTCCTACATGATGGAAATTGAGTTTTATTTTCTCCATGTTCTCTACTACTAGAGATCTTATCATTCATCTCCTTTCTCTTCTTTTTTATGTCTCATAGTTGGTTAATATATATATTTTTGATCATATTTTTTGAACAATGATATGTCATGAACACAATATCATTTACGCCTACCAACATTCAATTTTGTTGTTCATTTCCTCCATTGTTCCCACCTTGTACATCATGCTCAATGTTATAATTACTTCCTTAGAATACATCCATTGAATAAAACTAGAAAGCTTTGTGTGGGTTATAATAGTCAAAAAATCATTTATAGAATATCATGACACATTATTCTCAATCTAAAACACCTTAGAATAAACCAAGGTTATTTATTATCATCTTATATTAAAATCCTACAAATTGGATTGTAAGGAAAATGAAAATTATCTTCAGTATATCTCCCAGGAGTGTCGTAACCAAGAGTATAGCAAGGCCCACTGTCGTGCACTAGGATACCCTAGGCCAAGCCCGAAACTCCTTGTCGGAGTTTTCACTTCTAGATACATCGATGCCAGAGTCTCCTCGACCTGATCGTATCCAGATGGGGATGTATTTCTCAGAAAATACAAAAAATAAGTAACTTACCAATATTCTAGGAAGTTCTACTATACTAATCCACAATGTCTATCTTTGGGTAATGTTCTATAATCAAAGTTTATCTAAATCTATTTTCTACAGTTTGTACTAAACATCCTTTGATACCAACTATAATGCCCCGACCCCAGTTACCCAGAATTGGTGCATTACTATATAACATTGGTATGATATAGGGAATCATGTCCCGAACGACCGATCAGTTTAGTATCATTTGACGTATTAGATACATACATAGGTTTTACATTATATCATGAAATAAAAAAATAAAAAACACAACATTATGTCCCTTTTGAACACTATTATATCCCTTAGTGTATTCCTATAAGTTAATTGTAATATACTTCTATGCATCCTGGAAAAAATAAAACATAAGAAATGAGTGAGCTTAGATGCTTAGAAAGAGTAAGCAATATATTGGAAGATAGCATAATCATTAGGCATAGTGAATAATTGAAAACACATGCCTTCACAAATAATAAACATGAACACTTCATGGTAGGAATATGAGCTGACTAAATGAGTCCATAATAAAACATAGTCATGGGTATTCTAACAGTCAAATAAACACATGTAATATCAATAGTTAATCTCATAATGATGGAATGCATAATGTCATACATCATAACCACATAGTAAAGGCCTCGTTCCAAGACTACAAAAAATATTTTGTCAAGGCCTTGTGCTAAGACACTAGTTTGTCTCATGAGATCTACTGATGCATCGAGGAGAAATAGAGGGCTCCGCCCATCACTTACTAAGTCCAATTCATTCCACATATGAATAGTTTGAAACATAATCTAAAAATCCATATTAAAACTAGCATACAAAATGTCAATATTTTAACGAAAACCCATGAATGGTATAAAAATAGCACATCCACAGTCGAACATAACTCATTAAATACAATATGAAATATTTTATTATAATATATTAACCCCAGTGATGAATAATGAAGTATATTTACATAGATGAAAATAATAATCAAAACTATTTGAGAGAAATATCCCTGTTTTTCTTGAAAACATTTAAAAGACAAAATATTTATCAAGAAGTTGTTGAAAATATATTTTTGAATTAAAGTGTCCCATACCAATTTGAAAATTTTAAAAGGAATTTTAATTTGAAACAATTATTTCCATATAAATAAATCCTTAAAACCATTTTTAAAACATGGACATTATTGAGAATTATTTAGAATAATAAATCTTTAAAATATTTAAATGATATTTTAGTTAGAGTTCCTAACCAAAAGGGATACACTTGAATATAAACAATTGAGGTAATAAAAACATTATAATATCATGAGAATAATGGTATTCATGATATATTGTGTCAAAGTACATTATATACACCATATAAATGTGAATTGGCGTATAACAACAAAGAAGTCTCAATGGATGGTAAATTGAGATGAAATCCCTTATAAAGATTGTATCCTTACATTAAGGATAAATAAACGATATAATTATGTGTGAAAAATATAAATACACTCAATATTATTGGATATTAATTGTAAATCAATATGAGGAAATTCACTCATATTCTTGTAAAAACAATACCAATGACTTGGATGTTTAACTCAATGAATGCAAATTTAGTTAAGATTACCCTTATCAGGTACATATCAATAACTATAGAAATTATCAATGGAGTGATTATGTGTATAAAATGTATATCCACGGAAATGGGAGTGTAAATTACTACATAAGTAATAAATATAGATTCCACACATAATCATGGAGTAAAATAATAAATAAAGAATGTGTAAAGCCCAATGAGTAGAGATTGAAATTTGAAATCTCTTTACTGATTTGGTATCTAACGAAACATACACCCCATTAAACAATTATCCTAAAATGAATATGTAAATAACCATATATTAAACTATATTACACCAAGAATACAATCATGTGTAGTAAATACACCACACAAAATGAAATAGTAGCTAATATAGCATGAATCTCATGGGATTAAAAAGTGAGATGAAAAACCCTTACCACTTTGAAATCAATAAAGTCATATAAAAAAAGTTAATAACCACAAAATGAATCATAGAATACCATAAATATAAATTTAAACCTGATAATATATATCAAATTTTAGTACAAAATACACCACTTGCATTAAATAAGTGGCCAAAAATGGAAATCTCACATAATTAAAAGTGAGATAAGAAACTCCTTACCGCGTGTCCGACTTGACTTGTTCGTTCATTAATCTTCTGAATATTAAACTAAATTTAATTTCTATATTCTATAGAATAATTTTAATGTTTATTATTCAATTTATATCACTTATTACCATGTTATATACATTATGTAATCATTTATGTAAATAATGGTCATTTTTTCCAAATTTGGTACTTTAGCCAAAAATGAACTTGCTATAATTAAAAATTTTCCATGTGGTCAAAAGTTTGTTATCTCCAGTATTATATTAATGATTTAAATATCATATATATCTAGTATATATATATATATAATTATTTCATGATATTTGGAGATAATAAATGAAATGCACCGTTCATGGAGACGGTAAGTCGTACGTACACCTGAACGCTACTTTTATTTGTATTTCATATTTAAGGAGATGAAAATATAATGATACATAGTTTTATTATAATTCCAACATAATATCATATGATATATTTGTTACATAATTTAATTATCTCCTTCTTTTATGTGTTCCAGGTATGTCATGAACGAATCATATCACGGTGAGGGGGCGGTAGTCCGCACATCCTCAAATGAAATTATAGTGTTAACACATACTGGAAAGCATAAAGGTATGTTTGTAAATAAAAATGACAGAAGAATAGATACAAATTAAACAAAATATATATCATATATAAATAAAGTTCCTTCATAATGTCGACCATAAGAGTCATTAGGAGATAAATGAACAATCATCGTTTCATGAGGCAGTAGTTCGCCGTCCATAGAAATAGTATATTCTTTTCCCATTTGATAGAGGTTTGGGTAAGTGTAGCCAGGATAAATCTTATAACAAGAAACTATTAAATTGATGATACTGGGGTTTTTATAAAATAATGTAATAAAATGATTTTAGGGGGTTGTAGAATTAAAATTAAAGAAGATATGTTTAGGGAAGACAGCACCTTAAAATTGGGTAACTCCCTTTGGTTTGAACCAAAACAAATTCTTGATGTTCCCTCTGCCTAATATAAGGCTCCTAGGTAAAAGGGATGGATCTTGATTTCTTATTTTGGAAGATTTTGGTTGAACCAAGGGGCTTTAGAGGTTTGAGTAATGGGTTGGACGTGAGGGATTTTTATAAGGGGGAGTAGAGGCTATTTAGGAAAGTGTGAAAATGTTATTTTTATATATAATGATTTTCAGTTTATAAAGGTCAAAAACTAAGTACAGTCTAATATAAGATGACTCAATATCTAAAAAACCATCCTATAATAATTATAATGTTATTTTATATTTTTTAATCTTTATAATCTTATTTATTTAAATAATTCATTTATGAGGTAAACACCACATCATTATTGTTCCACAAATTATTTTATTTATTTTATGTCTAAAGATTATAAACAAAATACCATGATGTAGTAAATATTTTTAAATTTAAAAATAATATCTATGGTCAAAAAGATAACTTATATAACCCCATGTAAAAAGTAATTTATTAAAAGATATAGTTTTATGTCATTTTTGCCTTTACTTTAAGTTAATTAAAATAAAGTGTCATTATCACTCATAAATGGATCCATGGGGTACCAAAAGCATCCCAAAGATACCCATGGTCGGCCATGACTCATAAAATAAGTTTATTACAAGTTTATGGTAAGTTATTATAATTATAATATTTTTTTACCTTGAATTACCCTATTTACTTTTAACCGTGGTAAATAAAAGACAAAAGTATCGATTCACCAAAAATTATTTTCATTTTATTGAACCAAACATTACTTATTAATAAAAATAATTTATTTTAGATTTTTTAAATTGAATTCACAGAAGTGGTAAAATTTTATTTGAATGGAAAATTCAGATTTTCAACTATTACATAGTGGTTTAACTATTCATTAAAAATTGAAGTTTCTTAGAAAAGTACCAAAAATTCAGCCTAGGATATATTTGATATTCTGAATTCAAAAATGATGTCTATTTTACCATATTAAAACATAGAAGTTGTATTAATTAATTTAAAATTAATTTCCTTTGTCAAAACAAAAAACATGATTTTGGGAAATATTAACTATCAAAAGATTGACACTTTTTTATGTTCAATTTCAAAGTGAAATTACTTCTAACGACCAAAATTGGATTAAATGGAAAAAATATAATCTAATTACACTTCAAAACCAATTAAAATGATAATCTTACCATATAATTATATTATATTAAAACGCAGTTTTTAATTAAAATACAATATTTCTAATTATTCATAAAAAATGAATATTATTAGAAAAATACCAAAATTTCATCCAAAGTATATTTTGATGTCACGATACTAAAGAAGAATATTATTATGTAAAATTAAATGTGTAAAAGTATAAAATATTGGATTTAAAATAGGTTCGCCATTAAAAGGTGGTAAATTTTCATTTTGTTTAAAAATAAATTTTCTATCTAAAAATTTGAAGTTGTTCTAATAATATGTCTAAGAAACACATAATACATATGTTAAAATTATATTAAGTATATAAAATTTAAAATCAAGTTATTACTATTCATAACTTTATTTTGAATGGCTAGTTTGGTAAGTCGTGGTGCGCTCGAACTCAGTGTTGTGTATAGTACAAGTTATTGAATTAATTTGAAGAGATAATGTACCATGAAATCTTGTGGTGTTACTCTTGAAGCTTGTCTACAGAAAATCATACTTGAACGGTATATATATGAATACCAGTCTGAATCCAGAGGATAACACCTGAACTATCTCGTCTCTCTCTAGGCACCACCTGGTCCTAATCCACCTATGACTCTGTCAAAGTGTTGATAATATTCACAAGACACAACACATGTAGAAAAATACCAGGTAGGGGTGAGTAAAACAATACATGGTAGGATTCCCCAACCCACAAAGTCAATGTCCAAAGAGGTAACATCACAGTGAAGATAAAGTCTTCTAAACAGAAGTATATGTCTAGAAAACATATAATATGAACATCTATGTATAATCATAAAGGATTCAAGGTCACAATGTCTCATCCACTTCTATATACATGGTAATGATATAATTCACAACCAAATATCATACAAAATATTTTTATCGAGGCACGCAAGTTCTGAGAGAACTCACTCCTCGATCCATGATTTCATTGGAGACTCTGGTATATAGGTCCTTTAAATTTGGCCCCCACCAAAATTGGACATACTGGTTAAATACCAAGATATAAAGATAGAGGATCCTTCTTAAAGAGTACTGAAAACCCAATCTATATTATCATGTAATGTAGGGGATCCTACTTAGGGAATAATGACTACCCTACTGATGCAACTCTTAACATAGAGAATACTTCTATAGAATACCAATAACCATACTAATATGAACCACTAGATAGAGGACTAATTTACTTAACTCTAAGGTCACATAAACTACTAAAAAACACCACCTGGGTTGATAGAGGATTACTCCATTCCTAAGGGGGGATACCAAAACTCTATCTGGTACTCATCCTCTAGAGGGCACAACTATCTAGTGTTGTGGAAATTATTCAGTAATAATCCCTTCAGTAATTAATCAAGAGAAAATTTCCACCCATACTATTTCATTCTAAAAACCCAAATATTCATATAAAAATGACCGCCTCGTCGCAAGGGTCACCATGCTGTAGAGGACTCGTCAAACCGACCTTCTGTTTGAATTTTATGACCATTTCAGTAAAAAAGTCAAACCAGGATCCAGTTTGGGTCTAACCCAACCTGAATCGTTGACTCAACCTAGAACGACCCACTGGGCCAAGTCCAACCTCATCCATTTTTATGTTCCAGCTGGCTTGTTGTACCTCTGGGCCTAGCCCGTTGGGGCTAGACTACTAGAACGTTGATTTGTGATCCACTGGATCTCTAGACCCTACTCCTAGGGCTGATGCATCAGCCTAGTCTAACCATTCTGGTCTGCTGCATGCGGGACAGTTCCTTCAGCACACGTCTCGGTTGTGTTATACCAATAAACAGAGATCCCATCTTCAAAATGAACAGAACTGTGTCTCGACACCCTCCCCACAACTTCCACCACCATAGGTGCCAAGTGGGTTAGACAAATAATTCGCAGCCCTGGGTAGTGGCATCTCAGATCACTGCCCATGTCCTCATCCACTATAGGCTCCCACACGGTCCAACCAAGACAATACTTTCCCTGGCCCAGCCCTTGCCTCATAGTGCTACCTAGACCGGACTCACTGCACTGACTTAGTCAACAGGAGCCACCGCTCCGGCTACCACCTTACAATGTCGTAGGCCATTACCTCATCCATTTTTGTCACACTTTTATTTCATCACCTCTACAATGTCGAATCCTGAGTCTTGCATCATTGTTCCATGGATCGAAGGTGATATGATCCACAATCCAAACATTTTTAAGAATGAATAACAAAAGAAATTTATGAGAAATAGATAAAAACTGAAGAATACTCAAACTGTGGATATTGTCCTTATTCATTTCAACCTCAATCCTTTAATGTTATAACTAAATGACAAAGAGGAAACTATTTAACTATCAAAACGGAAACCATCCACGATATTCGACCAGCATAATTACCAATCCCTCAAGAATGGTCAAACCAAAGATCAACCTGTTCAAGGGTTTGTGTGTGTTCGTTATCAAAAATTAAGAATGGGGAATGAATAACAATGAAACAACACCCTACATGGGGTTTGGTTTGGTCATTGATGAAGGGAAATGTCGGGTTGTCATCATTCGTCAATTTTTCAACTCTTCATCCGAGTTTTGGCACTCTATCTATCATCACAAATGATAGAGCCCCATTCTCCTTACCTTAGGGGAACTCTAGGATTATAGAGATAACCCTGGATTTATAAAAATCCTTAATAAAAATGGGAATTGTCATTGTGTTGTAACATAATGTTAAATAATGTATTTTTATTAAATATTTTATTGATGTTCAAGTAAAAAAACTATCTTTCACAACTGACTAGAACAGACCAAGGATATGACTCACCTAAGGAGACCACCCCCATACAAACTCAATAGTGAAATCATATTTCCAATCCGAGTTACCATTTATTATTTCATAGTATTTTAAAAATAAAATAATTTTTTAAAATAATTTTATTTACGGTGAGGCCATTTTTGTGTTTTCCACAAAAGTCCCATGTTGACTAATGTTAGGTCGTTCCAAGGGTAATGCCACGTTCCTGAGCTCAATGGTTTCCCAAGATTTCTATACTGGGCACCCTTTTAGAAGTAATTTCACTTTTTTATAAAATTCTCACATGTGTTCTGTTAAAATCATAAAAAACTTCAGAGAATCATTTTGGGCACACCGGTACTCAGAGTCACACACCGTCTCATCACCTGGTCTCAGATTTTTTTCAATTAATTTAAAAATATAAATGAGATTAATATAATTCATTACAATCTCCCTACCTTTGGGTTTTACTTCCCCAAAATCTAAAACAAGGCTACTCAAAATGATTAGGGTACTGAACACAAATATGTTCCTCCCACCCCCAAGTTCTCTCCAAGAGATTCACGTGCTGCCACTAATAATGAACTAAAGAAATCAACCAACCATGAAATATCTACTCTCATCGATCCCCGATATCAACTAGGTACTCCGAAAAGGTCACCCCAGTCAATGATGTGTGATGAATCAAGAACATATCTCTTCAACTGAGAATCATGGAAGACGTCGTGTACCTAGTTTAACTACCTGGGTAGAGCCAAGTTGTATGCCATATCTCCAACTCTATAGGGTATAATTAAAGGGCTGATGAAACTAAAATATATCCTTACATCCCAACAAGATATATGTATCCTGTTTTGAGAAGAGACCCAAAGGAACACATGGTCTCCCTCAAAAAACATCAAAGGCCTATGCTATCTATCAGTATAATATTTCTTATTGATCTGTGTAGTATCCATCCACTCTTAGAGGAAACAATCCTTTTTTATAGTCTCCTACACCAACTTAGGTCCCATGAGTGCTGACTCTATTGGGTCAGTCCAATAATGTGGAAACCTATAGGGTCTCTCATACCAAGGCTCAAATTGTTCCATACTGATGGTGGAGGGGTCGTTTTTGTTCTACTCAAACTACACCAGAGGTAGGAGATCCACCAAACTGAAAACAAAACATTAAATGCAAGCCCCTATAATTCCCTCCATAAACTAAATGGTTCACTCTATCTAGAAATCCATCTATTGGTGAAACATTATTCTCAAGTGGAGGTAAGTCCCAAATCCCACCTGAAATATCTTCCACAATCGGTATGTAAGATAAAGATCAATATCTGAAACTATCGTGAAATTAACTCTAGAGATTCCAACTATATCCTACATGAAGATTCATCCCAATATCTCTACAGAACTCCTAACCCAAAAATATCATAAGTAGGCCATCATGGTGATATATTCAATGATCACCTATGTGGTATAATATCCACTAGATGTACATGGTAAACCCTTCACGAATTTCATCAATATCCCATCCCACATCCAATATAACAACCCAAGTGGTTTAGTTAAAACCATTAGAACCTGATGGTCATCCTTCACTTGTTGGTAAGTAAGGAATCAAGACCCAAACTCTACAATATCCTTCTTCATCCATGGACACTAAATTGATGCCATAGGTCTTGATACATCTTTTCCAACCCAAGATGCATTGTGAATGTGGATTCATAAACTCCCTCAGAACCAACTCTTGTAACACCACTAGTATCATCATGCATCCAACGAATTGGAAAAAAAAATTGTTCCCCAACTTTTAGATATCCATCAATGGAATTCCATTTTGACATTTGATAATGTAGAGCCTCACATCTAAAATCCCTATGTTTTTTCAACCTACCTCACTATAAGAGTGGAGGGTGAAAATAATAGACTAGAGGTAAGATACTCCATCTCAGTATACAAATAATATCTGTAATATAGACAACTGGTTTGATTCCTCACTCGGAAAATGAAAGCTATATCTCTAGTTCAGAGAATCTCAAAATACATTCTCTTTCCCAAGAGTATAGAAAATCAGAATGTCATATTCTTAGAGTCACTCTATCCATCTCCTCTATATCAACTCCTAAAGGCACTGTTTCCACTTCTCTATCCATATGAATTGATACCCCTTCCATGTCAAGAACAAAAAGTCTGGTTCTTCTCTAGAAACGTTGGGTTCAAACCTCTAATAGTACCCAACCATTCCTAGGAAACTATTCATCTCAATAAAACAATTGGGTGGATCCTAATAAAGCACTACCTCAATCTTCACCAGATCCACTGTAACCCCATCCTCTGTAATGTCTTTTCCCAAAAAGCGGACCACTCAAATACATAACTAACACATTGAGATCTTCCTATAAATATGGTTTTCTCATAGTGTTTCCAAGGCTATACTCAAGTGTATCACATGCTCCTCAAATGTTGAGTAAACTTGGATTTCATCAATTAATACCATAATGAAATGGTATAAATAAGGCTATAAGATACCCTTAATTAGTCCCAAGAACACTATTGGGGTGTTTTTTAGGAAAGAAAAAATCAGTAAGTACTCTTTGTGGTCATACCAACAATTGAAGGTGGTATTCGGTACATCTGCGTCTCATACACGAAGATGATGATAGATAGATGTGAGGTTTATCTTTGAGAACCACCTTGCTCCCATCAGCTGATCATTGAGGTCATAAATCCTTGATGGTGGATACTTATTCTTTAAAATCACCATATTCATGTGATGTAAGTCCATAGATAACCTCAAACTCCCATCTTCCTTGTTAGAAAACAAAACTGGGGGCACCCAAGGTGAAACACTGGGTCTCAATAATCCCTTCCTCTACAGGTCTTCCAGTGATGCCCACAACTGATGAAGCTCTACGGAATCCATCTGATATGTAGGTGTAGATATTGGTTCCATACTAGGTGTAGATCAATGTAGAAGTATATATCTTGATGGAGAGGAAAACCTAGAACATCTTCAAGGAAGACTTCTGTATACTCCTCTTCCATTACATGAATAAAGGACTCAAAACAGCCACTACACTGAAGGTCCGGATATACTTATTAAGAGTATTTTGATGTACCCTCTTATGCGTAAGTCCTTCTAGAGAAGAAAAGATTTTCATTTCACATATAAAAAGGTAAATATGGTTTTATTATTACAGAAGAACCACACCCATTTCTTAAAACAAGCAATCTTGTCATGAACTTTGGATACTACTCCATACTAATAATGACATCATAACACCTCAACACTACTACCAAGAGATCCCAAAAGATACTCTCACATTTAAGAGTCAGGTCACATTGTCAGCACTAGTTTGTGATTATCATGTCTCCACTAGTAGGTGACTCTAAATTAAAGGGTCAACTCAACTATTTAAGTATAATCTATAAGTATAAAAAATGAAAAGTGGAAGGAAAGTAAATCACTAGCACATGTGTATATCAATACTGATTCTAAAGTAGAAAGATACATATCATACCCTGAACTATTCTTAGAGTCCTGGGGTCATAAAACATGATAGCCTGCAACTATCTCTTCCCATATCCTCTGTCTCCTAGAGTCTGGTATGGATCCCATGGGGGTGGTGGTGGTAACATGTTAAAACATTTACCACCTCCTACTTCATCCCTAGCTCCTCTTCCACATATAACACATAATATATATGTCTAATCTAGCCATTGCCTCTTCCTTGTTAGTTCATTATCCACCTCTATAACTACATCATGAACTATGGCAAAATATCATGCATGATGTCCCCTTCCATAAAAATATAAGAAAAAACTATCCCTCAATGAACTAACATGCCCCTGGAACATCTGAAGGAATCTTCTATTCCAAAAATAACGTTGCACACATTCTATAAGTAGGTTCTGTTGACCCCACATATCAAAAAAAATTACTACCTCATAAGCCTATGATACATGCTTAAACCCTACATATCATAATCCAATGTCAAAAGAGCCATCCAAAAATCATTCATGAAAGATTCATTAACCTGAACCACTAGATCAGGGTCTATGAACTGATCAATAAGAGAAAGCACCACCTACTATCCAACATGTAGAAAAATTTCCCTCTGATTGGTTCCCATTTTGGAGGCCTCATAAAACATCAGGTCAAACCCATGATCCAGGTGTAGAAACCTCATTGAGTGTCATTGTGAATGCATCCTGAGGAAAACAAGATGTTTCACGGTAAAAAACAGTATACATGGTGAGGTTAATCAAGAAATTCCTGGAAAACACAACCCATTCCTATAGGATTCGTGTACCTTTATTTTCCATTATAACTAGTGTTTTCATATACCAAGTGGAAAAGTATGTTTCCAAAGTCCTGGTGTATGTTTACATTGGTCTTCTCACTAACACTGAATTCCCTGTCCTGAAACCCAATTTCTAAATACAGAACAATGTTTCCCAAAAAAATTATCATAGGATTCCATTACTAATGTAGAACTGACCACTCTCTAATACCACTCTATCATGACACATCCTAGAGGAGCTCATGTTGTGACTACCCCTATAACACGTCCAATAGGCTAGGGGATGGTGACTGGAGCTGAGTATTCATATCCCCCAAATGGGAGAAATTTTCTTATGCACTCATACATAAGCACATATCTCCAAACCCAAAATACTGAAATGTAAAAACACTTAGTGAACAATGAATGTATACACTAAGATACAAACACCAGAGTATAAAAAGAATGTATATAACAGTAAAGCACAACGGGGCTAGAATATAAGCCCACCAAAAAGAGATATTCTATAGTAAAATGTCTTATGGATTGTCTATAGAAAACCTTACCTAATGTGTAGGTATATGAACAACTGTCTGAAGGCGCAGAAGCACACCTCAACTGTCTGTTCTCTCTCTAAGCACCACCTAGTCCTGGTCCACCTAGGAATCTATGAAAGTGTAAATGGTCTAAAAGAGACATGAAATGTAACACCTCAACATTAAATAGTACGTTATTTCTTCATAGTAATTCAATAACTTTCACTATAGGCAAAACTGAGTTCAAGCACACCACAACTTAACAAACTAGCTGTTCAAAAGAGGTTATGAATAGTATTAACCAAACTTTTAACATTATATAATTCTTATAATTTTAGAATTTATATTATGAGTTTCTTAGACATAATGTAAGAACAAATACATTTTTTCAGATAAAAGTAGTATTTTTCAAAAAAATGAAATTTTATCACCTTTTAATAAAGAACCCTTTTAAAATCAAAAATTTTAAAATTGTATATATTAAATTTGACAAAATAATATTCTTATTTATAATTGGGACATATTAATTTAGTTTCAATAAATTTTTGGTGTTTTTCTAATAACTTTCATATTTGGGTGAATAGTGAAAAATAATATATTTTAACTGAAAAAAACTTTTTTAATAAAAATAATTTATAGTGTTAAATTATACATTTTAATTGTTTAAAAGTATAAATATATTATATTTTTACCATTTAATCCAATTATGGACATTTTATGTAATTATTAATTGAAATTGGACATAAAAATGTCAATCTTTTGATAGTTATTATTTCTTAAAAATACGCCTTATGGTTTGGCCAACAGAAATTAATTTTAAATTTATAAATGAAACTTGTATGTTTTTAATTTATTAAAATATACATAATTTTTGGTTTTGGAATATCGAAATTAGCATGGGGTGAATTTTTGGTACTTTTCTGAAAACTTTCAATTTATGATGAATAGTGAAAAATACTAAGTTATTGTTTATAACCGTCTTTTTATTTAAATATTTCATTATTTTATTTAAATTTATTTTTGTTCAAAATAGATACATAATACCTATATAAATTCAATGTAATTAATTGGAGTCAGTTTATAATAATTTTAGATATATAAAAATTTTATTGAACTTTTCACCGTCTTTTACCAACCTCCTAAGAGAATCTGCAAATTCACATAAAACATAATTTTACCACTTCTGTGAGTGGAATATCAAATATCCGAGAGACATCGATAACCTCAGTAAGGAAAATGTGGTTCAATAAAATGAAAATAATTTTTGGTGAATAGTAACTTTTGACTTTTATTTGTCGTGGTTTAATGTAAATAGGGTAATTCAAGGTAAAAAGAATATTGTAATAATTCAAATTTACTGTAACACATTTACTAACATTAGTTTATGAGTAATAAAAGACCATAGTCATACTTTGGTTGATGTTGGGACCCCATGGAGCCACTAATGAATGATAATGACACTTTAGATTAATTAATTTAAAGTAAAGGAAAAATTGACATAAACAAAAATATTTTAGTAATTAATTTTTATATGGTGATATATAAATAATATTTCATACTATAAATATTATTAGGAAATCTAATATAATTTCCTACATCATGGTAGTTTTTCTATAATTTTTAGACATTAAATAATTAAATTTATTTTTGACACAATGACGATGCAACAATTTCCTTATTAATGAAAGAATCAAATAAATGGTATTATAAATATTAAAATAAATATAATTTCCACGTTTTTATGAAATCTACGAATTTTATAGGTCACTATTTCTTGTTATGGATTATTCAATGTATCATTTTCTATGTAATCATGTTTTTATCACTTTCACAAAAACAAAATACCAAATAGTGTCAAAATTGACATAAATTAATATTTAAAAGAAATACAATATTATTGGTTGATATAATATTCATAAAAATGAAAGGTTAGGCCAAAGGGCTTAAATTATATTATATATGTTATTAATGATCCACTTGAGGTTCTCTTGGAAGTTTAGAGTTAGTTTTTTAACCATATAGTGTAAGAATACATGAAAACACGGTAAAAGTTAAACTATTTAACCAAGAGTTAAATCTAAATGATAAGGTTAAAATGGTAACCTAAACTTGTATAAAATCTATTGGTTGAGATTATTTCGACCAATAACCACCTATGTCTGGAAATAAATTCATTTGGAACCATTACAAACCGAATATGATTATATAATAAATTAATACTTTAATCTTTTCCTAAAGTGACCCTCACCCCTCTTATAAAAAGGCACTTCTCCTTCTCTCAAAATAACACTTCAAAATCCATTTGTCTCTACCAAACCCTACCCAAATATCATCTCAACTATCCTAAATTAATTCTAGAGGCCTTCCATAGGTCAGAAAGCCATCTTAAGGATCCCTTTTGATCAAATCAAAAATAAGAATCCGAAGAAGAGGTAATGATTTCACCACCCTCTTTCAAGTTCTCGTATTCTTCCACTTACTCTTTCTTTTTTGTTTCAATTCTAAACTAAATCATCCATTATCTTCTATATATTTTGATTTTATTATAAATATGTCACAACTATATTCATTATTCTACCCATATTATGAATGATAATGTCACCATGCGTATGTAAGTACGGCTTACCGTCTCCAAGTCTTGGTGTAATTTGTTATTCAACACTATGTTATTTGGATGGATATAATGATGAATAATATGAATATAAATTATGAAAATAACAAGATAATGTCTCTATAAAATTAATATACCATCCAATTCCACACCTTTAAGGAAATGATATTGTCGCTCGTGTGTACGTACAGATTACCGTCTCCACGATGCGATGAGATTCATTTCCACGATCACCCTTCATCGACGATTATAAAAATATATATTACTCATAAGTATGTAATGTATGAAATAATAATGCTACTAGATATATGTATATATATTTATATATATATGTACTTACATATATCATATTCACATATTTCAATTCAATACGATATGAAAACGGAGCCAACATTTATGCTTACGTAAGGACTACCATCACCATAAATAGTGTATTTAATTTCATATATATGTATATTATATGTAGATTCCTGAAGCTTTGAATACATGGAAATTACATTAATTTTGTGTAATACTTAATAAATAACAAAAATAGACACTTAAGGACCGTAATAGTTTAGTGTCTTTGGAAACATAGAACATAATCTTCTAAACTTGGTGAAATATCTTCAGCATCTCCCATAAAGATCTTCCCCTTTTTTCTTACCTAAAACCATTATTTATATCATTTGGAAAAGAAAACATATAAATGGTGAGATCTAATTCTAATTAAATGTATGCATGGAAAAAAATCAAATAAACCATATACATTTGAACTTCAAAACATGAACATAATGTTTACACATAAAAATCTTCAGTTGTGAAATAAATCCTGGCAGTATGTAATGAATAGATAAAAAAGGAACATAAATCATGATAAAATAACATGGGAATAAAAAAAATTATTTTGGAAAAACATTAAGTACATGATACGCTTTCTATAGTAGCCAAGGAATTGCTGCCATAACCATCTTAGTGCACAAAGTCCCTTTCTAAATCAAGTTCACTCCTCGTTCCAGTCCGATATCACTGAACCGGATTAACTTACCGTTTCAGCCATGTCTATCTCATGAGATATGAATCTTTACCCAATTTATTGGATGGAGATATAGTTCCCACTTATCTCATAATTAAATCATTCTTACTTGTTCCACAAAATAAACATAAAACATTCATCATAAACCAAAGAATAAAATGGGTTTCATAAACATCATCCCATCATCACATAATCCATATAAAACAAATGGATATTTCATCATAAGAAAAGTGAAACCATGTAAATCATAGAGACATTATACTTGAAACAAACACATATGAAATAATTTCATCTTAGATGGGAAATGGTTTTGATAAAACACTTGAAATGAATTATTGAGGAAAATAACCTTTCTTCTTCAAAATCATTTTCCTTTCACAAAATTCTATGCAATTTTAAAAGAAAAGTATTTTGTTGAAAATAGTCATAAAATATTATAGAGTAAGTTTCATGAAAATGAGTCGTTATGAAACCGTAAAAATCCATTCACGCCGTATAGGTTAAAAATAACATTGTTCTCATACTTTTGTCAGAAATGTCAAAAAGTTCCTCATATGGTAAACAAAAGAAAGATTCCTTTCATAACATGTGGTACATTTCAAAAAATTGGTAAAAATGTATTTAAAAATATATGAAAACATTTTTAGAAAACATGGGCTTGGATGATAACAATAACCCCAGTAAATACTTACGAATAACAATATTGGATAAGAACAAGATTGGAATAGTTATCCCTTACCTTAGGTCTGATATGCTTCGTACATATCCGAAACTCCTGTATAATGATTTAAATAATTTCATTGACTTATTAATGAATCAAATTCTTTGTTATGATATCATATATGGTTCACTTATTACTTTATATTACCCGTTCTTTTGTAAGTTTAATGTTAAAGAAGCGTTTTGGGTAAAATTGTTATATTTATCGTACGTGTTTGGACTTGTTGTTCTTGATATTATTATTACTTATATCTTGATTTAATTACATAAAGAATTTAAATCATTATTTAAATATCTCATATATATTAGTATGTATATATATATAATAGATATATAAATGAAATGAAATACACCGTTCATAGAGATAGTAGGTCGTATGTACACATGAACGCTGTTATCATTTCCTTATTGAATTAAATGGAATTAAGTAAATGAAACATATATGTACATAAATCCAGTATAATTATTATGTAATATATTTCATTATTATTTATTATATATACTTTATAATCATACTTTAATGGTTAATCATGGAAAATAAATCTCATCACGTTCGGAGAGACAGTAGTCCGTACGTACGCACGAGCGATGATATTGTTCCCATGATCATGGAATTGTATTGAAGTGTATGTATAATATTTAATAATAAATATCACTTTACAATAATCATATATAGTTATTTATTTACACCATTATACCCATCCACGTTTGGTGGTGGTGGAAAACAGATTACACCCCGATGTGGAGACGGTATTCCGTACGTACGCATGCGCGGTGATTTCATTTTTGTACGATGGATAGAAGATGAAATTGGGTTGTTTCATGTTTATAATAAAATATCAGTATATTATTGATATTTATGTTATTAATTTCTGATGAAAAAAATAAATAAGAGGAAGTATAAGAAGAAATAAATTGGAAAGAATCGGAAAAGGATATTACCTCTTCTTTGATGCGCCTCTTCTTAACCTCCTCTTAAGTCATTAGGGATGGACTTTTGAGGAGACCAGAACCTCTATAATGTTTCTAGGGTAGATGATAAGGGAAATTGTCAGGGTTTGGCCGAGCATCAAGGCTAAAAAGGGTGTTAATCGAAGAGGGAAGGGGTGCCCTTTTATATGGGAGGAGAGGGTCACTTTAGGAAAAACTTAATATATTATTTTATAATAAAGTCATATTTGGTTTACAATAGATCCAAATTGATTTATTTCGAAGCTAAAGTTGGTATGGTTCGCAATACTCTCAACCAATAGGTTTTAGAAAAGTTTAGGTTACTATTTTAACCTTATCATTTAGATTTAACTCTAAGATAAATAATTTAACCTCTATTGTGTCTTCTTGTTTTCTTACAAAATATGGTTAATAAACTTATTATAACAAGCCTAAAGAACCCCAAGTGGTTCATTATTAATATATATAACATTATCTATGTAATTTTTCCAAAAATTAGATTTTTAGAAATATAATAACAATTAATAATGTTATATTTGTTTTAAAAACTATTTTATGTCAATTTTGACACTATTTGCTAATTAATTTCTGTTAAAATCATAACAGAATGATTAGTTCTAATAAAAGCTAATTAAATCAATACTAACATATCATATTAACCACTAAAATTAGTTTAATTCATAAAAAGTATCATATTACATTTATTTGTGTATTTATAATATCAATTATTTTAATATTTCATTATTTAGGTAATTACTACATCACCATTGTGTCATAAATAAATTAAATTATTTAATGTCTAAGAATTATAAATAAAATGCCATTATTTAGGAAATATTTTTATCTTTCTAATTAATATTTATAGTTGAATTTATCTTATGTATAAACCTATATTAAAAATGTTTTATTTATTAAACTTTGATTTTAACTATTTTAACTCTTCTTTAAATTAAATAATAATAAATGTCCTAATCCAATCCAAGTGGATGTAAAGTGTAATATTTTATTCATTAGGTTGTTTTTTATCGAATTACACTTATTCAATAGAATTAGTACATGTGTTAGGGTAATAGTGATATCATTTTTACCCTTAATTACCCTATTTACTTTTAACCGTGGAAAACAAAAGTAAAAAGTTACTATTCATCAAAAAATATTTTTATCTTATTGAACCACATTTTACTCCTTGATATTAATCGTGTCTCTCGTATTTTGAAAATTTCACTCATAGAAGTGGTAAAATTATGTTTTAGGTAAATTTCCAAATTCACCTAGGAGATGAGTAAAAGACGGTGAAAAGTTCAATAAAATTTTTATATATATAAAATTATTATAAAATGACTCCAATGAATTAAGTTGAACTTATATTGGTATTATGTATCAATTTTGACCTAAAATAAACTTAAATAAAATAAAAAATTATTTAAATAAGAAGTCGGTTTTTAAATAGTAACCCAGTGTTTTTACTATTCATCAAAAATTGAATGTTTTCAGAAAAATACCAAAAATTCACCCTAGGATAATTTCGATATTCTGAATCAAAAAATGAAGTCCATTTCAAAAGATAAAATTTAAAAAATTTCAAAAAGTGGGTATTACTATTCATAACAGCTAGTTTATATAACATATCGTTGTTTAGTGAAAGTCGGTATTGCGTACAACACACGCTATAATGGAATCTCGTGATTGCATGTAATGCAAGACAAGTCAGGGATGCATGTAGTGCAAGATCCTTTTGTTGTATCATACAACACAAGACATCAATGAAATTAAAAAGAAAATTTTTCATAAAATATATGGGTGTTACATTCTACCCCCCTAAAAATGAATTTCACCCTCCAAATTCTTCGGGGTTATAAATGGTTTACTACAAGAATGTTTCTTTCATAGAAACCCACATCGTAAAAAGGAATACTAAAATATAATTTCAAAAAGTGAAGTATGAAACATATCGGTTACCCAAATTAACTCATCACTGGGTTTCCACATAGAAGAACATATGTGAAAATATGGATATAGAAGAGAAATCTTACCATCATGTTCGGATGGAGAGTGGTAGAGAACATGGCTATGAAAAATCCAACAATAACAAAGCCATAAATTTGTGAGGATCTAAGGTACCATCTGTTCCATCGGATATAAGGGCACTAGGACAACATTTTTTTTTCAAGACCATTTCCCTAAAGTTGATGAATTTGAAATAGAAGAAATACTTACTTTATTTCGGTATAATTTCACCGTTTATCGTGTCTTGAACAATTTCCACTTCATCTCTTAATGAAATGATGTTGAATTTGTCATTCGTGAAGTGTTAGCAGATCATTTGATAGAATGATGGGTCATTTCATATGTCTCAAACAAAAGGTTATCAAAAGTTATCAAATATACATAAGTCCATCTATAGTGAGATTAATCGTATATGGTTGCTAAAATGGACTTAGACTTCATATATCATACTTCTTAATATAATAAAACTAGCTTCTACTAACTAGGGACTTCCTGTAGGCCAGTGGTAGGCGACAAAGGCATGTCGCACTTCAGTTGTGGGTTCGATTCCCACAGCCTTGTCCGACATGACGGGTTGTCGCTCGTTCAGCATGTTGTCCCTTTTCTTAAACTCCACTATTATAACATTCCATCAATAATATCGAAAAAATTTATAGCCTTAAACAATACTAACTTATATCCAACATAATTCATTCCAATATTTAGGCTTATCTAAAATACTTCTGTCCAACCTCATAGTATATGAAAAAAATTACTAGAAATGTCATCTACTGATCACGTGAATACCATCATTTATCCCACATATATCATATGATATATCTTGTGTGTCACATTCCAAACATGTGAATACCTTAATCATGTATTCTCTTGAAACATAAATTACCATAAAACCTTAGTGAAAACATGAATGCAATCAAAATTTAACTCTATCCACAAACCAAAATCCAAAAAATTCTATATACTCAAACCATTATATTACATTGTCTTTACATCAGTCATGATCTCAATAATACTATCAAATATCTCCTTATCTCCTTATCACATCATTATGAGCATATCATCTACTTTCCAAAAATGTATAAATAACTTTTCATGGTTACCAGTACCATTCAACATATACTTGCAAATACTTTAGTAAGAACAATAGTGTAACAATCCGTAGATGATTCTTTATTCCATAGTACCATACATTATTCTTGATAAACATACAATCATTCCACCACATAATTATCATATTCAACATTGCCAATAGTGATCGCACGTGACTTCCCTTTGTCCTTTTCCTCAATAGGTTGCTCATGTCGATCATCATTAACCCTTGGATTAGGCAATTGATTAGCATAATGGCCCATTTCTTTGAACATGAATCATTGAAGTGTTGGTGGAGTGTTCTCTATAGTATTTTCTCTATTCACGTCATTAGAAACCTTTTTCCAATTACTTTGGAACTCAGCTACTTGATGAACTTCTTTTCCACACTTGAAACATTTTATAGTACCATTTAGACAATCTCCACCATGCTTATTTCCACACATTGAGCATAAAGAAACATTCACCTTCTTTTCACCATTGTTCTGAGGTTTTTCCTTGAACTCTATCTTTCGTTTCATGTCAAAACCATGATATGGATATGTTACACTAACTTCCAGTTCTAACTTTATAGCACAACGCGAAATTTCTTCATAGCTACTGATGTCTCTTATAGCTATTGCCCTTCGAATACTTGGTTTTAAGCCACTGAAGAATCGATCAACTTTACATTCAGGTTGGATGATAAATCCAGATGCATACATTGCAATCCATGTAAAATTCACTTCGTATATTCCAACAAATTCATCATCCTTTTTCTTAAGATCAAGGAACTCCTTTTCAATATTTGTTCGAAGAATACAAGGGAATTACTTATTGAAAAACAAGTTCTTGAACTCATCCCATTCCATGGATTCAATTTATTCTTAGGGTATTGTATTCTTAATTAGAGTCCACCACTGGTCTACTTCACCTTCTAAACAGTAAATAGATAAAATGACTTTTTCATTCTCTGAACATCGAAGTATTCAAAATATATTTTCAATGGTACGAATCCATTTTTCAGCAACAAGTGGATCAGAAGACCCAGGGAAAGAAGGTGGGTGTTGCCTCATTAAGGACTCCGTAGAATATTGTTCATTTCTCTGCTCATTTGGAAGTGCAGGATGATTCATATCTTGTATAAGTATAGTAATAATATTTTTTACTCCATCTCCCATAACATTGATTTTTTCAGAAGGAAAATCATTGTGTTCTCTATTACAATTATCAACACGACTCCTTCATGATCCATCCATCGTCTAAAACCCAAAAAGAATAGTATGAGAGGAAAAAATCATGCTAGGGAAAACAACATAATAAAGGGGGTGTACCATAAATATCTAGGATCTTAGGTTTAATTCTATGATAATTACCATAATTATAGGACTATAACCTATACTTATACTTAACCTTATGGACATCCCAAGACATACCATAGAAATATTTCTAGGGATCTCACTAATGTTTTTCGCATCCTAGTTTCCAATGGTTAACTAAACCTTTCCCCTGATACCAACTATAGAGACCCGAAGCTTGACGTACATGGACATTACAATACTTTTTCCGAATACTTAATACATAACAAAAACAGACACCAAAGGACTGTAATTGTAACACCCCAAGATTTCATAGTGTGTTATTTCTTCAAAATAATTCAATAACTTGCACTACACACAACACCGAGTTCAATCACACCTTGACTTACAAAAAAAAATCCATTAAAAGAGGTCATGAATAGAATTAACTACATTATAAACTTTATATAATCCTTATAATTTTAGAATCCATATTATGAGTTTCTTAGTCATAATGCAAAAATAAATTCATTTTCAGTATTGCACTTTTATCAACTTTTAATAGTGAACCCTTTTTAAATACAATATTTTAAACTTTTTGACTAAATGGGGACATCAAAAATTTAAAATGAAACATCCCAATCTTCCATGGTACGCTCTCTTTGAATAATACAGTAGTGTGTGTTGTACGCAACCTTGAGTTTTAACACACACCATAACTAATCAAACTAGCCGTTATGAATAGAAATACCTACTTTTTGAAATTATATATATTTTATATTTTAAAATGGACTTCATTTTTGGATTCGGAATATCGAATTTAGCCTAAGGTAAAATTTTGGTACATTTCGGATAACTTTCATATTTTGATGAATAGTGAAAATTACTAAATTTTAATTAAAAACAACTTTTTTAATCAAAATAATTAATAGTGATAAATTATGAATTTGAGTGGTTTTAAAGTATATTTAGAATATATTTTTACCATTTAATATAATTTTGGTCATTGGACATAATTTTACAATTAAACCGAACATAAACAAGTGTCAATCTTTTGATAGTTATTATCTCTTAAAAACACGCTTTTTGTTTTGACAGCGGGAATTAATTTTAAATTAATTTCTGCCACTTCTGTGTTTTGAATTTAGAAAAATGGATTCCATATTTGGAATCATGATGTTCAAATTGTGTAAATAGGTAACTTTTATTTTTAGACATTTTGAATAATTACTGCGGTAAATATTTTATTTACCATGGTTAAGGGTAAATCCGGTAAATAAGGGTTAACAAATAATATTATAATAATACTAAATTACCCTAAAACGTGTCTTAACCCTATTTGTTGATACATGGTCGACCAAGGGCAGCTTTGGGTCGATTTGGGGACCCCATGGGTCCACTTGTAAGTGATAATGACACTTTATTTTAATTAAGTTAAAATGAATACAAAAATGACACAAGCATATATCTTTTAGAAAAACAATTGTTACATAGGGTTATATATGTTTTATTTTAGATTATAAATATTCATTAGAAAGATAAAAATATTTCCTACATAATGATATTTTATTTATAATTTTTAGACATTAAATAATTTGTTTTATTTATGACACAATGATGATGTAGTAATTACTATAATAGTAAAAAATTAAAATAATTGATATTATAAATACCCAAATAAATATAATATGAAACTTTTAATTAATTAAACTAATTTTATATGATAATAGGATATATTATGATTGATTTAATTGACTCTTTTTGAAGTAATCAATCTGTTATGAGTTTCACAAAAATCAACTATTGAATAGTGTCAAAATTGACATAAAAGAGTTCTTAAAACAAATATTATATTATTAATTGATATTAAATTCCTAAAAATCTAAGGTTCGTCCAAGAGACTTATATAATGATATTTTCATCATTAAGGGACCACTTGGGGGTCGCTTGGATGTATGTAGTAATTTTATTAACCATATTATATAAAAATACAAAGAGACATTGTAAAAGTGAAACTAATTAACTTAGAGTTAATACTTAAAGATAAGGTTACTATAAGTACCCAAACCTGTCTAAATTCTATTGGTTGAGTGGTTTTCGACCTATCCCCACCTTAACCTTTGAATAATAAGCTTTGGAGCCATTAGAAACCGAATATGAATTTATTATAAATTAATATTTCTATCTTTTCCAAAGGTGCCCCTCACCCCTCTTATAAAATGGAACTCCTCCTTCTCATTTCTTCACACCTTCAAAGCCTTTTGGTTCGGCCAAACTCTACCCAAATACTCTCCCAACATCCCTCAATACAACCTAGAGGCCTTAGTTTGATCAGAAAGCCAACCTAAGGAGCCCTTTTGATCAAATCAAAAGGAAGAACCCGAAGAAGAGGTAATGATTTCACCACCCTTCTCCAAGTTCATTTCTTCTTCCACTTATTCTTCCTTTGTTCTTACCATTATAAAATAATAACTCCAGTATATCACATATACTGTGATGTTATTATAAATATGGTACAACCATATTCAGTATTCTATCCACCCTTTGAATAACATGTCACCATACGTGCGTACGTACGGCTTACCGTCTCCACGTCGTGGTGTAATTGTTATTCAATATATTATTATTTGGATGGGTATAATAATGATGTGTAACTCATGTAAATAATAAATATAACATGTTAATGATTCTGTATAAATGATATACCATCCATTTATATATTATTTTAATATCAAAAGAATGATATTGTCGCTCGTGCGCACGTACGTACTACCGTCTCCACGAACGCGATGAGATTCATTCTCCATCGTATCCCATCAAGTCTTATTCTCATTTTAGGGTTAAAAATAATGTTAATATCATTCTGAATATGAATAAGATACAAAAAACATGGCTTATGTAACAAAACATATAAAAGAAAATGAGTAAGTTAACACCCGAAACGACGATAATTCTAAGATATTATTAACAAATCAATGTTAAAAGATCATATATGATATCATATTAATATATATGATTCTTGTATAATTTAATAACAATTATTTCACCATTATACAAGAGGTTAACCTACCCCAACCAAGGAAAAGTACAAGGTAAGTGTTATTTCACAATCTCTTCATTATCCGAGGTTGTTTATACATAATAATCTACTAGGATCTCTTTATCATCCACATCAATGTTTCTTAAAAATGTATTTCAAAACATTTTTACTATTTACTAGAATATGAGTTAAAGTCATTTATACCCTTTTTGACTTTTATAAGTGGTTTATAAAGGAATCATTCGTTCGTTTTCAAAACAAGGTCCTTTTTATCCTTTTCGACAGAATTAAGGTAAGAATGTTTTTTTTAACTTATACGGCGGGTGCGGATATTTTCCGCCGTTATAAAATCTTCAAAGACTCCCTTACAAGCTTATAAGAATATTTTCAAAGAAAATGTTTTATTTTATATGGATCTTAAATGATTTTAAAATAAAAGGAGATATTTCTTTAAAAAGAATATTTATTTCATCTATGTCAACATCCTTTGATGGATTTTAAGATTATTTGAAGTTGATTTATTATGATACAAAACTTCTATATTGTATTGAAGGTTTTGTGATATGTTTGACTGTGGATGTGCTATTTTTATACCATTCATAGTTTATGGTGAAATTATTTACATTTCGTATGCTAGTTTTAATACGAATGTTTATGTTATGTTTAATCCTTTTCATATGGGAATGCATTGGACTTAGTAAGTGACGGGTGGTGCCCGCTATAGCTCCTCGATGCATCGGTAGGTCTCATGAGACAAACTAGTGTCTTGGCACAAGGCCTTGACAAAATATTATTTGTAGTCTTGGCACGAGGCCTTGACTATGTGGTTATGATAGTCTGGCATTATGCATTCCAACATTATGAAAGTGGTTATTGATTTTTGCAAGTGAATATTCGATTAGTAGAATATCCATGTGAATAAGTAAATGGCATTATTTCATTTTACTTTTGCCATACTATGTTGAAGTTCAAGTTTAAAAGGCTTTTGTTTTAGTAATGCATTGCCTTAAATGTTTATGCTTATTTTGAATGTTCCGCTATATTGTTATCCTTACTGGGCATTTGAGCTCACCCCTTTTCTATGTTTTATTTTTCCCAGGATGTGAAGAAGTAAGTTATGAATGACCTGCAGGGATATTATGAGGGGATAATAGTGTGGACTGTAGAGACATTATGTTGTTGTAGTAGTTTTTCATTTTATGATGTAATGTAAAACTTATGAATATATCTAGTGTTTCCAAGGCTACTAAACCAATCGGTCTTTCGAGATTTGATCTTTCTTGTGATCATGACAATGTTATGTAATAATGCACCGACTCTGGGTAACTGGGGTCGAGGCGTTACAGTTGGTATCAGAGGAAGTTTAGTACAAACCTTGGAAGCTAGATTTAGATAAACTCTGATTAGAGCACGTAGACCTAAGATGAACTTTGAGGATTAGTATAGAAGAACTTCCTAGAATTTTGGTATTGTAGAGATTTTGTGAGTTTTCCAAGCAATACATCCCTGTCTGGATACAAGCAGGTAGAGGCGACTCTGGCACAGATGTACCTAGGGGTAAAACCCGAAAACACCACTTTGAGCTAAACTCGAACGGGAACTAGTGCACGACAACGGTCCTTGCTGCACTCTTGGTTACGACACTCCCGGGGGATATGCTTAGGATAACTCTCATTTTCTTTACAAATTATTTTGAAGGGATTATGAGTATATACTTCCTCAAAGAAAACATTCTTATGATTATGGATTATATCCATAAATAGTTCAATTTATGTTAAGTGTTTTATAAGTATGGGATTATGTATTTTTATTCATAAACTGATCTAGTGTATGCCATTGTTTAGAAATGGCGCCCAGTAGAAGGAATGAGAACTCCAGAAATGCACATGATCCAAAGAGAAGGAAGGATCATATCTTTCATGGTCTTAAGATAGAATTTATAAGAGAAATAGTCTCCCATGTATTATCATCATATGAAGAAATAATATCATGTGTTGATAAGATAAGTAAAGAGTTTACTGAGTCCTATGGCTTTGAAGGGAAGCAAGAGAAGAAAAGGATAGAAGAGAGAAAGATGGATAAAGGGAAGAGGGAAAAGAAGAATTTTCCCATATGTGGTAACTGTGGAAAGAAACACCCTGGAACTTGCCTGAAAGGAATGGGAGTTTGTTATAAGTGTGGAGGAAAAGGGCACAAAGTACATGACTGCAAGGGTAAGAAAATGGTTTCAAATGTACAATGCTTCACTTGCAAGGAGTTTGGACACTACGCGAACCTATGTCCCAGTCATCAGACTATGCTGCAAATGATGTTATTGGATAATAATCAAGTTATGATACTACCACAGATGAAGAAGAATGATTAGAGTTCTTATGTTGATTATGTCAATTGAGTGTTGTATCAACAATGTATTTGTTATAATAATTATGGAGTATATAAGGATTGTACTGCAGTACTATTTCATTAAGGACTTGAGATTGTGTGGAATAAAGAAAAGTGACTCAATAGTAGGATAAATTTTTGGAAAATATATGGTTGAGAGAATGATAAATCATAATATAATTCTGATACTGAGGTAGTGATTTTGGAATAATATGTGATTGTTTTGGATAAATTATATTGGATATTTTTGACTACCTTGGAACTGATTAATGATTTGTATATTCCATCATTTTTGGGGTTTAAAACATTTTTGGATTAATGAAGTATATCCAGCATTCTATATGGAATAAGGGAGCATGAATGTAATCAATAAGGAATATGGTAATACATGATGAAGGTATTCATATGCTATTACAGGGTAAAAAGGATGTATATTATGTTTACCTTCATTATAAATGTTGGACTGTGAGTTTGGACAGAAGTATTTTGGATAGTTCTAGTTTGGATTATTTTGGATTTCCATAAAAGGACAACCCGGAGGTCGGGCGGCAACCTGTCGCATCCAGCAAGGCTGCGAGACTTGAACCCGCAACCGAAGGGCGACAAGGGTGTATCACCTACCACTGGCCCACGAGATGTCCTGGATTAAATAATGTAGTTTTTTTTAAAAGATCTTGTAGATGAATTATAAATTCATTTATTTTGGAACCCTATACGAATAGTGTAAATATAATTTTTTTTACATTCTATTATCTTTTAGAGTGAAAGATGAGTTTGTGGTAGAAATTTATTAATCGATAAAACTCTAATTATAAAGTAAGTATATCTCCTTATGATCTTATCCAATCTCATAAATAAATTCCTCAATATTAAGAAAAGCAACTTAGAACAAAAATGTTGTCCTAGATGGTACCTTAAATCATCACTAATTTATGGCTTTGGGATTTTTGGCCTTTTCATAGCCATGTTCTCTACCACTCTCCATTAGATAATTGATGGTTATATTTCTCTTCCATATCCATATTTTCCTACATGGAACCCTAGTATGTGTTATTTTCGGTAATCTTCATACTTTCGACTCTTTATTTTAAATAGAGGCCTCACTAATTCATTTTTCGATATGGGATTTCAACTAAGATATTTTGAAACGTCGAAAATGTGTTATCCTAATACCCTATGTTTTGTTGAACCGATGGTATTTCAAATCATCATAGATTCATGAATTTAAGGACCTCAATTTTACACTTGTTTGTGATTGATGACCTCAATCACTACCTATAAATATTTACGTTTTTCCTCCAATTATATGTCTCTAATTGCCACCAATGTTCTCCTAATCGAGATCACAATTTGGTGGTGACCCTTTGATTTCTCTTTTCCTCATATTAAGACTAAATTTTAGTAACCCAATTTCCAATGTGGGTTTTCCCACAAATATATTTTCTACTTTCAACCTTTTATTTTCAAAGAACAATTTCAAATTGCGAGGACGCAATTTATTGAAGGAGGGGAGAATGTAACACCCCAAGATATCATAGTGTGTTATTTCTTCAAAATAATTCAATAACTTGCACTACACACAACACCGAGTTCAATCACACCTTGACTTACAAAAAAAATCCATTAAAAGAGGTCATGAATAGCATTAACTACATTTTAAACTTTATATAATCCTTATAATTTTAGAATCCATATTATGAGTTTCTTAGTCATAATGCAAGAACAAATTCATTTTCAGTTTTGCACTTTTATCAACTTTTAATAGTGAACCCTTTTTAAATACAATATTTTAAACTTTTTGACTAAATGGGGACATCAAAAATTTAAAATGAAACATCCCAATCTTCCACGGTACGCTCTCTTTGAATAATACAGTAGTGTGTGTTGTACGCAACCTTGAGTTTTAACACACACCATAACTAATCAAACTAGCCGTTATGAATAGTAATACCTACTTTTTGAAATTATATATATTTTATATTTTAAAATGGACTTCATTTTTGGATTCGGAATATCGAATTTAGCCTAAGGTGAAATTTTGGTACATTTCGGATAACTTTCATATTTTGATGAATAGTGAAAATTACTAAATTTTAATTAAAAATAACTTTTTTAATCAAAATAATTAATAGTGATAAATTATGAATTTGAGTGGTTTTAAAGTATATTTAGAATATATTTTTACCATTTAATATAATTTTGGTCATTGGACATAATTTTACAATTAAACCGAACATAAACAAGTGTCAATCTTTTGATAGTTATTATCTCTTAAAAACACGCTTTTTGTTTTGACAGCGGAAATTAATTTTAAATTAATTTCTGCCACTTCTGTGTTTTGAATTTAGAAAAATGGATTCCATATTTGGAATCAGGATGTTCAAATTGTGTAAATAGGTAACTTTTGTTTTTAGACATTTTGAATAATTACTGCGGTAAATATTTTATTTACCATGGTTAAGGGTAAATCCGGTAAATAAGGGTTAAAAAATAATATTATAATAATACTAAATTACCCTAAAACGTGTCTTAACCCTATTGGTTGATACATGGTCGACCGAGGGAATCTTTGGGACGATTTGGGGACCCCATGGATCCACTTGTAAGTGATAATGACACTTTATTTTAATTAAGTTAAAATGAATACAAAAATGACACAAGCATATATCTTTTAGAAAAACAATTGTTACATAGGGTTATATATGTTGGATTTTAGATTATAAATATTCATTAGAAAGATAAAAAGATTTCCTACATAATTATATTTTATTTATAATTTTTAGACATTAAATAAGTTGTTTTATTTATGACACAATGATGATGCAATAATTACTATAATAGTGAAAAATTAAAATAATTGATATTATAAATACCCAAATAAATAAAATATGAAACTTTTAATTAATTAAACTAATTTTATAGGATAATACGATATATTAGGATTGATTTAATTGACTTTTTTCGAAGTAATCAATCTGTTATGAGTTTCAAAAAAATCAACTATTGAATAGTGTCAAAATTGACATAAAAGAGTTCTTAAAACAAATATTATATTAATAATTGATATTAAATTCCTAAAAATCTAAGGTTCGGCCAAGAGACATATATAATGATAGGTTCATCATTAATGGACCACTCGGGGGTCTCTTGGATGTATGTAGTAAGTTTATTAACCATATTATATAAAAATACAAAGAGACATTGTAAAAGTGAAACTAATTAACTTAGAGTTAATACTTAAAGATAAGGTTAATATAAGTACCCAAACCTGTCTAAATTCTATTGGTTGAGTGGTTTTCGACCTATCCTCACCATAACCTTTGAATAATAAGCTTTGGAGCCATTAGAAACCGAATATGAATTTATTATAAATTAATATTTCTAGCTTTTCCAAAGGTGCCCCTCACCCCTCTTATAAAAGGGCACTCCTCCTTCTCATTTCTTCACACCTTCAAAGCCTTTTGGTTCTGCCAAACTCTGCCCAAATACTCTCCCAACATCCCTCAATACAACCTAGAGGCCTTAGTTTGATCAGAAATCCAACCTAAGGAGCCCTATTGATCAAATCAAAAGGAAGAACCCGAAGAAGAGGTAATGATTTCACCACCCTTCTCCAAGTTCATTTCTTCTTCCACTTCTTCTTCCTTTGTTCATACCATTCTAAAATAATAACTCTAGTATATCACATATACTGTGATGTTATTATAAATATGGTACAACCATATTCAGTATTCTATCCACCCTTTGAATAACATGTCACCATACGTGCGTACGTACGACTTACCGTCTCCACGTCGTGGTGTAATTGTTATTCAATATATTATTATTTGGATGGGTATAATAATGATGTGTAACTCATGTAAATAATAAATATAACATGTTAATGATTCTGTATATATGATATACCATCCAATTATATATTATTTTAATATCAAAAGAATGATATTGTCGCTCGTGCGTACGCACGGACTACCGTCTCCACGAACGCGATGAGATTCATTCTCCATCGTATCCCATCAAGTCTTATTCTCATTTTAGGGTTAAAAATAATGTTAATATCATTCTGAATATGAATAAGATAAAACAAACATGGCTTATGTAACAAAACATATAAAATAAAATGAGTAAGTTAACACCCTAAACGACGATAATTCTAAGATATTATTAACAAATCAATGTTAAAAGATCATATATGATATCATATTAATATATATGATTCTTGTATAATTTAATAACAATTATTTCACCATTATACAGGAGGTTAACCTACCCCAACCAAGGAAAAGTACAAGGTAAGGGTTATTTCACAATCTCTTCATTATTCGAGGTTGTTTATACGTAATAATCTACTAGGATCTCTTTATCATCCACATCCATTTTTCTTAAAAATGTATTTCAAAACATTTTTACTATTTACTAGAATATGAGTTAAAGTAATTTATACCCTTTTTGACTTTTATAAGTGGTTTATAAAGGAATCTTTCGGTCGTTTTCAAAACAAGGTCCTTTTTAACCTTTTCGACAGAATTAAGGTAAGAATGTTTTTTTAACTTATACGGCGGGTGCAGATATTTTCCGCCGTTATAAAATCTTCAAATCTTCCCTTACAAGCTTATAAGAATATTTTCAAAGAAAATGTTTTATTTTATATGGATCTTAAATGATTTTAAAATAAAAGGAGATATTTCTTTAAAAAGAATATTGATTTCATCTATGTCAACATCCTTTGATGGATTTTAAGATTATTTGAAGTTGATTTATTATGATACAAAACTTCTATATTGTATTGAAGGTTTTGTGATATGTTTGACTATGGATGTTCTATTTTTATACCATTCATAGTTTATGGTGAAATTATTTACATTTCGTATGCTAGTTTTAATACGAATGTTTATGTTATGTTTAAACCTTTTCATATGGGAATGCATTGGACTTAGTAAGTGACGGGTGGAGCCCGCTATAGCTCCTCGATGCATCGGTAGGTCTCATGAGACAAACTAGTGTCTTGGAACAAGGCCTTGACAAAATCTTATTTTTAGTCTTGGCACGAGGCCTTGACTATGTGTTTATGATAGTCTGGCATTATGCATTCCAACATTATGAAAGTGGTTATTGATTTTTGCAAGTGAATATTCGATTAGTAGAATATCCATGTGAATAAGTAAATGGCATTATTTCATTTTACTTTTGCCATACTATGTTGAAGTTCAAGTTTAAAAGGCTTTTGTTTTAGTAATGCATTGCCTTAAATGTTTATGCTTATTTTGAATGTTCCGCTATATTGTTATCCTTACTGGGCATTTGAGCTCACCCCTTTTCTATGTTTTATTTTTCCCAGGATGTGAAGAAGTAAGTTATGAATGACCTGCAGGGATATTATGAGGGGATAATAGTGTGGACTGTAGAGACATTATGTTGTTGTAGTAGTTTTTCATTTTATGATGTAATGTAAAACTTATGAATATATCTATTGTTTCCAAGGCTACTAAACCAATCGGTCTTTCGAGATTTTATATTTCTTGTGATCATGCCAATGTTATGTAATAATGCACCGACTCTGGGTAACTGGGGTCGGGGCGTTACAGTAATAGTTCAATGTCTTTGGAAACTTGGAACATAATCTTCTAATCTTGGTGAAATACCTTTAACAAATCCTATAATGATATTCCCTTTTTTTCGTACCTAAAACCTTTCTTTATATCTTGTTGAAAAGAAAAAATATAAAGGGTGTGCTCAAATTCTCAATAATGGTATGCATGGAAAAAAATAAAACAAACAATAAACATTTGAACTACAAAAAATGAACATAAAGTTTAATCCTCAAAATCATGAGTTGTGAAATAAGTCTTGGTAGTACGTAAGGCATAGATCATAAAGGAACATCAATCATGATAAAATAAAATCGGAATAAAACATATAATTGTCGAAAAATGTTAAGCACGTGATATGATTTCCATAGTAGCCAAGGCATTGCTGCCATGACCATCTTAGTGGACAAAATCCCTTTTTGAATCGAGTTCACTCCTCATTCCAGTACTGTATCACTAAACCGGATTAACATACAATTTCAGCCATGTTTATCTGATGATAAATAAATCTTTACCCAATTAATTGGAGGGATATATAGGTCTCACCCATATCATAATGAAATCATTCTTACTTGTGCCACAAAATAAACTTACAACATTCATCATAACCCAAAGAATAAAATGGGTTTCAAAAACATCATCCCATCATCACATAATCCATATAAAACAAATGGATATTTCATTTTAAGAAAAAAAACCATAAAAATAAAATATACATTATACTTGAAACATACACATATGAAATAATTTCATCTGAGATGGAAAATGGATTCGATAAAACACTTGAAATGACTTCTTCATGAAAATATCCTTCTTCAAAATCAATTTATTTTCAGAAAATTACATGAAATTTTAAAATAAAAGTATTTTTTTTAAATAGTAATAAAATCTTATAGAGTAATCTTTATGAAAAAGTGGATTTATGAAAGCGTAAAAATATTTGTTCACGCCATATAAGTTAAAAATAACATTCTTCTCGTACTTTTGTGGGAAAAGTCAAAAAGTTCCCTGTGTGGTAAACAAAAGTAAGATTCCTTTCATAAAATGTGGTAAATTTCAAAAATGGGTAAAAAGGGCATTAAAAATACATGAAAACGTTTTTAGAAAACAAGGGCACAGATGATAACAATAACCCCAGTAAATACTTATGAATAACAATCTCAGATAAGAACGAGATTGGAATAGTTATCCCTAACCTTAGGTCTGATATGCTTCGTACGTATCCAAACCTCCTATATAATGATTTAAATAATGTCATTGACTTATTACAGAATCATATTCATTGTTAGGATATCATATATGGTTCAATTATGACTTTATATTACCTGTTCTTTTGTAATTTCCATGTTAAAGCAGCGTTTTGGGAAAAACCGTTTTATTTATCGTACGTGTTTGGAATTGTTGTTCTTGATATTATTATTTCATATATATTGATTTAATTACGTCCAAATTTTAAATCATGATTTATATATCATATATACAATCATTATATATATATATAATAGGTATATAAATTAAATGAAATACACCGTTCATGGAGACGGTAGGCTGTACGTACGCATGAACATTGTTTTTGTTTCCATATTGAATTAAATGGAATTAAGTAAATGAAACATATATGTAAATAAATCCAGTATAATTATTATGTAATATATTTCATGATTAATTATTATATATCCTTTATTATCATACATGAATGGTTAATCATGGAAAATGAATCTCATCACGTTCGTGGAGACGGTAGTCCGTACATATGCACGAGTGATGATATAATTCCCATGATCGTGGAACTGTATTTTAGTGTATGTATAATATTTCAGAATCAATATAAATTTAAAATAATAATATATATATATTTATTTACACCATTATACCCATCCAAGTATGGTGGTGTTGGAAAACAGATTACACCACGGCGTGGAGACGGTATTCCGAACGTACGCACGCGTGGTGATTTCATTTCCATATGATGGATAGAAGATGAAATTGGTTTGTTTAATATTTATAATAACATATAATTATATGAGTGATACTGATGTTATTAATTTATGATGAAACAAATAAATAACAGGAAGTAGAAGAAGAAATAAGTTGGAAAGAATCGGTAAAGGATATTACCTCTTCTTTGATGCGCCTCTTCTTAACCTCCTTTTAAGGTACTAGGGTTGGTATTTTGAGGATCCTAGAACCTATATAATGTTTCTATGGAAGATTATTATGTAAACGGTCAGGGTTTGGCGGAGCTTCAAGTCTCAAATGGGTGTGAAGAGAAGATGGATGGGGTGCCCTTTTTATAAGGGAGTAAAGGGGAACTTTAAGAAAAACATAAAATATTATTTTATAATGAAGTCATATTCGGTTTATAATAGCTCCAAATTGATTTATTTCGAAGATAATGTTGGGATGGGTAGAAATCCTCTCAACCAATAGGTTTTAGACAAGTTTAGGATACTATTTTAAACTCATCAGTTATATTTAACTCTATGTTAAATAATTTATCCTTTACTGTGTCTTCTTCTTTTCTTACACTATATGGTTAATAAACTTACTATAATAATCCAAACGAACCCCAAGTGGTTAATTATTAATATATATAACCTTATCTATGTCATTTGGCTGATCCTTATATTTTTATGAATATATAACAATTAAGAATATAATATTTGTTTTAAAAACTATTTTATATCAATTTTAAAACTAGTTGGTAATTGATTTTCTTGAGAATCATAACAGAATAATTAGTTCTAAAAAAGTTAATTAAATAATTAATAATATTTTATGTGATCCTAGAAAATTATTTTAATTCATAAAAATTCTCAAATTACATTTATTTGGGTATTTATAATATCAATTATTTTAATATTTTATTATTAAGGTAATTACTGCTTCACCATTGTGTCATACATAAATTAAATTATTTAATGTATAAAAATTATAAATAAAATACCATTAGGTATGAAATCTTTTTATCTTTCTAATGAGTATTTTTAGTCAAATTTATCCAATGTATAACCTTATATTGAAAATGTTTTATGTATTAAACATTGATTTTAACCATTTTAACTCTTCTTTAAATAAAATAATAATAAATGTCCTAATCCAATCCAAGTGGATATAAAGGGTAATATTTTATTCCTAAGGTTGTTTTTGGTATAATTACACTTATCCAATAAAATTAGGACATGTGTTAGGGTAATAGTAATATCATTTTTTCCCATTAATTACCATATTTACTTGTAACCGTGTTAAATAAAAGTAAAATGTTACTATTCACCAAAAATTATTTTTATCTTATAGAACCACATTCTACTCATTGATATTAACGGTGTCTCTTGGATTTTTGAAATTCTACTCATGGAAGTGGTAAAATTATGTTTTATGTAAATTTTCAAATTCCCCTGGGAGGTGGGTAAAAGACGGTGAAAAGTTCAACACAATTTTTATATATCAAAAATAATTATAAAATGAATCTAATGAATTACATTTAACATATATATGTATTATGTATCAATTTTGACCTCAAATAAATTTAAATAAGATAAATAATTATTTAAATAAAAATTCGGTTTTTAAATAGTAACACAGTGTTTTCACTATTCATCAAATATTGAATGTTTTCAGAAAAATACCAAAAAATCACCCTACACTAATTTCAATATTCCGAATCCAAAAATTAAGTCCATTTAGAAAGATAAAATTTATAAACTTTCAAAAAGTGGGTATTAATCTTCATAACGGTAGGTTTATATAACATATCGTTGTTTAGTAAACTAGGTATTGTGTACAACACACGCTATCATGGAAGGTCGTGATTGCGTGTAATGCATGCCAAGTCAGGGATGTGTGTAGTGAAAGCTCCTTTTGGTGTAGCGTAAAACATAAGACATTAATGAAATTAAAAAAAATTCATAAAATCTTGGGGTGTTACATTATACATATTTATATTCTAAATATATATGATATATAGATCATGATTTATATTCTGGAAGTTTTTAAATCTTGGTCAAAGTGATACAATCAAGAGTAACATGTCAAAAAACCTAAGATAAAGAAAGATATTATTACCCAAAATGTTAATTTAACATAGAAATTATTATTAAATGGGTATTATAAAGTCATTAATGAATCATGTATGATATCATAAATACTAATATGGTTCTGGTATACTTTAATAACATTCTACGATCTTCATATAGTAGGTTAAATGTACCCTCAACTAAAATAATGTGCAAGCTAATTGGTTTTCATCTCACTCCTTATTTCCATATGATTCATGCCATATTGCAACTATTACCTTTTTTAGTGTATGTACTGCCCCATAATTGTATTCTGTGTGTAATACACATTAATTTATGTGTATTTACATATTAATTTTATGATACTTCTTTCATAGGGTGTATGTTTTGTAAGTTACCAAATTGGTATGGGTTAATTTCACAATCTCTTTATTATCCGAGGTTGTTTTTACGTAAGTATCTACTAGGACATATTAATTATCCATGTCCATATTTCATAAAATAGTTTTCAAAGGGATTATTATAAGGTACATTTTACGAAAACATTATTTTAAATGTTTTGAAGATTTATTCTTCTATACCATCTCATTAATGTCCATGATTTCAACATGGTTTTAAGGATTTATTTAAATGGACATGAATGTTTTAAAATGTTAATTACTTTCAAAAGTTTCAATGTGGTATGGGACACTTTGATTCAAAAATGTATTTAAATGTCTTCGTTTCTAAATGTTGTATCTTTTAAATTTTTTCATGAAAAAGGGATATTTCTCTTAATGATTTTTACAAATCATTTTCATCTATGTCAAAATCCTTTAATGGATTTTAAATTTGTTTGAAGTTGATTTATTATGATGCAAATCTTCCATATTGTATTGAAGGTCTTGTGATATGTTTGACTGTGGCTGTTTTATTTTTATACCATTCATGGTTTATGGGTAAAGTATTGACATTTCATATGCCAGTTTTAATACGAATTTTAATGTTATGTTTAAACCTTTTCATATGATAAATTCATTGGACTTAGTAAGTGACTGGTGGAGCCCTCTATAGCTCCTCAATGCACTGGTAGGTCTCATGAGACAAACTAGTTTCTTGGCATAAGGCCTTGATAAATCTTATTTGTATTCTTGGCACAAGGCCTTGACTATGTGGTTATAATAGTCCATCATTATGCATTCCATCATTATGAAAGTGGCTATTGATATTACATATGATTATTTGACTAGTATAATATCCAGGTGAATAAGTAAATGGAATTATTTTATTGTATCTTTTCCATATTACGATGATTTTTACGTTTAAAAAGGCTTTTGTTTTAGTCTTATTCATTGCCTTAAATATTTATGCTTATTTATGAATGTTTCTGCTATATTGTTATCCTTACTGAGCATCTAAGCTCACCCCTTTCTATGTTTTAATTTTCTTAGGATTATAAGAAGTGTATTATGATTGATAAGTAGGGATAAGCTGGGGGATTAATGGCATTCTCAAAGGATCTTTTATGTTTCATTTTATTTTCAAAAGTGTAATGTAATGTCCATGTATGTAATATATTCCCCAAGTCAGCTAAACTAATCGGTCTTTTTGGACTTGATTCCTTGTAATCATGATAATGTATTAAAATAATGCACCGGATCTGGGTTATTGGGGTCGGGGCATTACAATTTGTATCAGAGGAAGTTTAGCAATAACCTTGGAAACTAGATTTAGATAAACTCTGATAAGAGCACATTTCCCTATGATATACATTGAGGATTAGTATAGAATAACTTCCTAGAATTTTGGAAATGTATAGATTTTGTGATTTTTCATAGAAAATACATCATTGTCTAGATACGAACAGATAGAGGCATCTCTGGAACAGATTTACCTAGGTTTAAAACCCAAAACATAGCTTTTATATAGACACGAATGGGAACTGGTGCATGACAACAGGCCTTTCTGCACTCTTGGTTACAACACTCCTGGGGGATACGCTTGGATATTTCCCATTTTCGTTGCAAATAATTAAGAAGGATTTAAGATTATATATCACTTAAAAGAAAATATTTTTATGGATTATATCCATAAACTGTTCAATTTATGTTAGGTATTATACAAGTTTTGAATTATTCATTGTAATTCATAAACTAACATAGTGTATGCCATTATATAGAAATGGCACCCAATCAAAGTAATGTGAACTCCAACAAAACGTATAATCCAAAGAGTAAGAAGGATCATATCTTTCATAGTATTAAGCCAACATTTAGAAGGTAAATATTCTAATATCTATTCTAAACATATAAAGAAATAGTATCATGGTTTAAAAAGATAAGTAAATAATTCTCTGAGTCCTATGGCTTTGTAGGGAAGCAAGAGAAGAAAAGGTTGGAAGAGAGAAATATGCATAAAGGGAAGAGGGAAAAGAAGGATTTTCTAATATGTGATAAATGTGGAATGAATCACCTTGGTAAATTCAAGAAGGGAATGGGAGTTTGTTATAAGTGTGAAGAAAAAGGACACCAAGTATGTCATTTCATGGGTAAGAAATTTTTTTCAAAAGTAAAATAATTCATCTGCAAGGCATTGAGACACTACGTGAATCAATGTCCCATTCATAAGAGTATACCACAAATGATGTTATTGGATAATAATCAAGTTATGATACTAACTTGGATGAAGAAGAATGACTATAATTATTATGTTGTTATTATAGAATTATTTAATATGAGTTTTGTATCAATAGTATATTGGTTACATGAATTATGGAGATAAATTAGGATTGTACTGCAGTACTATTTTATTGATGATTTGAGATTATATGGTTATATGAAAAGTGAATTAATAGTAATAAATGATTTTTAAAAGATACATGGTTTAATGAAAGGTAATCCTTAACATAGTCCTAATAATGAGGTAGTGATTTTGGAATAAGAGATTGTTGATTTGGATAATTTATATTGGATATTCTTGACTTCCTTGAAACTAATTAATGATTTGTATATTCAAACATTGTTGGAGTTTACAAAATTTTTTAGATAGAAGAATTATATCCAATATTCTATAAGGAATAAGGGAGAATGAATATAATCAATAAGGTTTTATGGTATTTCATGATGTTACCATGTTTTAAAATAATACATGATGAAGGTGTTCACATGTTATTACATGAAAAAAAAGGATCCTCAATGAGTTTGACTTCCCTATAAATATTGGACTGAGAGTTTGGATATAAGTATTTCGGATAAGTCTAAAGGTTAGAATGGATTACGTTTGAAATTGGATACTATTGTTAAGGTTATTTTTGGATTGATAAAAAAGGGAAACCCAGAGGTCGGGGGACAACTAGTCACATCCGGCAAGGCCGCAAGACTTGAACCCACAACCAAAGAGTGACAATGGTTCATCACCTATTACTAGAATATGTGATGTAATGGTTTTATAATTTAGTTTTTTTAATAGTTTGACAAATAAATTATAAATTCATTATTTTTAGAACATTATACAATTTAGGTAAATATAATTTTTTTCTGAAATCATTTGGAATGAAAGATGAGTTTGTGGTTGGAATTATTAAAGGATGAAACTCTACTTGTGAAGTATATATATATATATATATATTTATTCTCTTATTCAATGGAGAAATGAATTCTTAAACATTAGTTAAGTCATCTTAAACTAAATATGTGTTATCCTAATACCTTATGTTTTGTTGAACAAGTGATATTTTAAATCCTCATAGAATGATGGCTTTGAGGCCCTCAATTCTACAATTGTTTGTGATTGATGACCTCAATCACTACCTATATATATTTATGTTTTCCTCCATTTATGTGTCTCTTATTTCCACCAATGTTCTCCTAATCGAGATCATAATTTGGTGGTGAATTTTTCATTCCCCTTTTCATGTTATTAAGACTAAATTTTATTAAACCAATTTCTGATGTGGGTTTTCCCACAAAGGTATTTTCTATTTTCAACCTTTTATTTTCTAAGAACAATTTAAAATTGAGAGGATGCAATTTATTGAATGAGGGAATAATGTAACACCCCATGATTTCATAGTACGTTATTTATTCAAAATAATTCAATAACTTCCACTACATGCAACACTAAGTTCAAGCGCACCACGACATACCAAACTAGCTATTCAAAAGCGGTTATGAATAGTATTATCTGGATTTTTAACATTATATAATCCTTATAATTTTAGATTCCATATTATGAGTTTCTTTGACATAATGTATGAACAAATACATTTATTTATATAAAAGAAGTATTTTTCAAAAAAATTCAATTTTACCACCTTTTAATGGAGAACACTTTTAAAATCCAATATTTGAAACTTTTAAATATTCAATTTGAAAAATTAAACTTCTTTTTTAGAATTGGGAAAAAATAATTTAGTTTCAATTTTTTTGGTGTTATTCTGATAAGTTTCAAAATTTGGTTGAATAATGAAAAATACTATATTTTAATTGAAAAAAACTTTTTAAATCAAAATAATTTTTAGTGTTAAATTATACATATTAATGGTTTGGAAGTATAAATATATTATATTTTTACCATTTAATCCAATTCTGGTCATTATAAGTAATTTTACATTGAAATTGGACATAAACAAATGTCAATCTTTTGATAGTTATTATTTCATAAAAATATGCCTTTTGGTTTTGACAATGGGAGTTAATTTTATATTAATAAATGAAACTTTTTTGTTTTGAATTTGGTAAAATAGAAATCATTTTTTGATTTGGAATATCGAAATTAGCCTAGGGTAAATTTTTTATATTTTTATGAAAACCTTCAATTTTTGATGAATAGTGAAAAACACTGAGTTATTGTTTAAAACCGGCTTTTTATTTAAATAATTATTTATTTTAATTAAATTTGATTTAGGTCTAAATAGATACATAATTCATATATAAATTCAATTTAATTCATTGGAGTCATTTTATAGTAATTTTAGATATATAAAAATTGTATTGAACTTTTCACCGTCTTTTACCCACCTCATAGGAGAATCTGGAAATTCACATAAAACTTAATTTTACCGCTTCTCTGAGTGGAATTTCAAAAATATGAGAGACACGGTTGACCTCATTAAGTAAAATTTTGTTTAATAAGATGAAAATAATTTTTTGTGAATAGTAACTTTTGACTTTTATTTACCACGGTTAATGGTAAATAGGGTAATTCAAGGTAAAAAGAATATTGTAATAGTTCAAAATTACCTTAACACATGACCTAAACTTATTGAATGAGTAATTTAGGCCCATGGTCATCCTTGGGTCTATTTTTGGACCCCATGGGGCCACTTATGAATGATAATGAAACTTTATATTATTTAATTTAAAGTAAAGACAAAATTGATAAAAACAAAACTCTTTCAGTAATTAATTTTTATATGTTGTTATATATATAATATTTTTTACTATAAATATTCTTTGGAAATATGAAAATATCTCCTACATAATGGTTTTTTTTATTATTTTTAGACATTAAATAATTAAATTTATTTATGACATAATGATGATACTGTAATTGCCTTATTAATTAAAGAATCAAATAAATAGTATTATAAATATTAAAATAAACATAATTTCAAAGTTTTTATGACATCCATGAATTTTATAGGTTAATATGAAATGTTAGGGATGATTCAATGTATCTTTTTCTATGAAATCATGTTTTGATGACTTTCACAAAAACAAAATACCAAATAGTGTCAAAATTGACATAAACTAATGTTTAAAACATATACTATATTATTGGTTGATATAATATTCTTAAAAATTTAAGGATTGGAAAAGGGGATTAAATAATATTATATATGTCATTAATTATCCACTTTATGTTTTCTTGGAAGTTTAGAGTATGTTTATTTACCATATAGTGTAAGAATACAAGAAGACACGGTAAAAGTAAAACTATTTAACTAAGAGTTAAATCTAAAAAATAAGTTTAAAATGGTAAACTAAACTTGTCTAAAACCTACTAGTTTAGATACTTTCGACCCATAACCACTTATTGCTTGAAATAAATTCATTTGGAACCATTATAAACAGAATATTATTGTACAGTAAATTAATACTTTAATCTTTTCCTAAAGTGACCCTCACCCCTCTTATAAAAGGGAACTTCCCCTTATCTCAAAATCACACCTCCAATGCCATTTGGCTCGGTCAAACCCTGCCCAAATATCCTCCCAACTATCCTAAATTAATCTTATAGGCCTTCCTTTGGTCATAAATACAACTAAATAATCACTTTTGATCAAATCAAAATGAAGAACCCGAAGAAGAGGTAATGATTTCACCACCCTCTTTCAAGTTCTCTTATTCTTCCACTTACCATATCTTTGTTGTTTCCATTCTAAAATAATAAATCTAGTAAATTATATATACTGTGATATTATTATAAATAATTCACAACTATATTCATTATTTTACCCATCTTATAATTGATAATTTCACCATGTGTGTGTACGTACGGCTTACGGTCTCCACGTTGTGGTGTAATTTTTTATTCAGCACTATGTTATTTCAATGGATATAATGATGAGTAATATGTATATAAATAATAAAAATAACATGATAATGTCTCTATAACATTAATATACCATCCAATTCCACACCATTAAGGAAATGATATTGTCGCTCGTGCATACGTACGGATTTCCGTCTCCACGACGCGATGAGAATAATTTCCACGATCACCATTCATCGATGATTATAAAAATATATATTACTAATGAGTATGTAATATATGAAATAATAATTCTACAAGATATATATATATATATTTATATATGTATATATATATGTACTTACATATATCTTATTCACATAGTTCCATTCAACACGATATGAAAAAGGAAACAACATTTATGCGAACGTACGGACTACCATCTCAATAAATGGTGTTTTTCATTTCATATATATGTCTATTATAAATATTTATATTATAAATATATATGATATATAAATCATGTTTTATAATCTGGAAGTATTTAAATCATGTTTTAAGTGATACAATCAAGAGTAACAAGTTAAAACACAAACGATAATAGAATGCGATTATTACTCGAAATGTTAATTTAAAATGGAAATTATTATTAAAAGGGTGTTATAAAGTCATTAATGAATCATGAATGATATCATAAATACTAATATGGTTCTGGTATGATTTAATAACATACTAAGATCTTCATATATGAGTTTAAACGTACCCTCGACTAAAGGAAATTGCAAGGTAAGGGGTTTTCATCTCACTCCTTATTCCCGTGAGATTCATGACATATTGCCACTATTACCTTTTTTGTGGTGTATGTACTGCCCATAATTGTATTCTTTGTGTAATACACTTTAATTTATTTTTATTTACATTTTCATTTTATGATACTTCTTTCATAGGGTGTATGTTTATTAAGTTATCAAATTGTTAATGGTTAATTTCACAATATCTTTGTTATCCGAGGTTGTTTTTACATTTTTATCTATTGGGAAATATTTATTATCCATGTCCATGTTTCATAAAATAGTTTTAAAAGGGATTATTTTAAGGTAATTTTTATTAAAACATCATTTTAAATGTTTTGAAGATTTATTCATCTAAACTATTCTCATTAATGTCCATGTTTTCAAAATGGTTTTAAGGATTTATTTAAATGGAAATGAATGTTTTAAAATGTTAATTACATTAAAAATTTTAAAAGTGGTTTGTGACACTTTCATTCAAAAATAGATTTAAATTCCTTCCTTTATAAATTTTTTGACAATTAAATGTTTTCATGAAAAAAGGATATTTCTCTCAAAGAGTTTTAGAAATCATTTTCATCTATGTCAAAATCATTTTAATGTATTTTAAACTTGTTTGACGTTTATTTATTATGATACAAATCTTCTGTATTGTATTGAAGGTTTTTTGATATGTTTGACTATGGATGTGCTATTTTTATACCATTCATGGTTTATGGGTAAAGTATTGACATTTCATATGCCGGTTTTAATACAAATGTTTATGTTATGTTTAAACATTTTCATATGAGGAATGCATTGGACTTAGTAAGTGACTGGTGGAGCTTGTTATAGCTCCTCGATGCATTGGTAGGTCTCATCAGAAAAACTAGTTTCTTGGCACAAGGCCTTGAAAAAATCTTATTATTTTCTTGGAATAAGGCCTTGACTATGTGGTTATGATAGTTTGGCATTATTCATTCCATCATTATGAAAGTGTCTATTGATATTGGATGTGATTATTAGAAAAATAGAATATCGATGTGAATAAGTGAATGGAATTATTTTATTGTATCTTTTCCATGTTATTCTTATGTTTATGTTTAAAAAGGATTTTTTTCGTCTTCTACATTGCCTTAAATTTTTATGCTTATTTATGAAAGTTTATGCTATACTGTTATCCTTACTGAGCATATGAGCCCACCCCATTCTATGTTTTAATTTTTTCATGATTCTAAGAAGTATAATATCATTGATAAGTAGGACTAATCTAGGGGATTAATGGAAATATCAAAGGATAATTTGTATTGTGTTTTATTTTTTAATGTGTAATGTCACATCCATGTATGTAATCGATTTTGAAAGACTGCTAAACTAATCGGTCTTTTGGGACTTGATTCCTTGTAATCATGCCAATGTATTAAAATAATGCACTAACTATGGGTAACTGGGGTTGGGGAATTACATGACATGTATGGTAAAATAACATATAGTTGTGAGTAAGACAATACTTAGTAAGAATATCCACAATAAAAAGTAAATGTCCATAGAAGAAACATCACTATTTAGATAAATTCAGCTCAACAAAGGTATATGTCAACAAAAAAAATAAGAACTTACAATAATAATCGTAATGTATTCCAAGACTCAAGGTCTCATCCACTGAAAGATACACGATAAATAGGTATGTTGCAACCAAATATCATCCATAAGATTCGGCTTAAGTAATTCTCATTTTGAGGGAACTCAATCTTCCAGTCATGATGTCATAATTGTCTTCTGCAAAGACGTCTTGCTAATTTGGGCCCCAACCAAATTGAATATACTTGTGAAAGATCATAATATATAGAGAGGGGGTCCTTCCAAGAGAACAATGATAATGAAAAATATATTATCCTTCAACATAAGAGATCCTCCCAAGATAATACCAAAAACCCTACTGATGAGGCTCATAACATAGGGGATCCTACATAAATAATTTTTGAAAACAATACTGATTGGGCCCATTTAATGGATTAATAACACCCTACGCTTGTAGTTCATTTCAATTCCCACAAACTCCATCAGGGGTGATAGAGAATCACTCCATTCCTAAGGGAGGATACCAAAACACTATCCGGGACTTGGCCTCTAGAGGGGACTACTATCCAGGGAAGTGAACGTAATGTCGTAATAAAACCTCTAGGGAATAACCAAGACTATATCTATACCTATATTGTTACATTATAAAAATCACACCAAAACTTTTGAAGATTTACCACCTCACTGTATGGGTCCCCATACTGCAAATGGTTCATCAAACGGACCATCTATTTGAATGTTACAACCATTTTAGTGAAAATGTCTGACCTGTGTCTGATCGAGGCATGACCTAGCCTAACCCATCAACCAAAATTATCTGGCTGACCTGACCTAGCCTAGCCTACTAGTCCTTGGCTAACATGGCCTATTATTTCAGGTACGTCCTGACCTGTTTGACTACTAGGCCCGGTGCCTTAGGTCTGGCCTACTGGACAACTAGACTGTGACCCAGTCCTTAGATCCCAGTCTACTGTATGCGGGCCAGTTTCTTCAATAGGTGGCTCGACCAAGTGATCCCAGTTCATAAGGTTGCCTTGTTAAATTCAAATGACACTAATTCTAGGCCCCCTCATTCTGGATTCTACCATTGATGGCTCCACCCTAGATGGTCGTTGCATATGAAAACCCCGATGGATGCATCCATGATTATCGCCGGTAGAATCTGCTGTGGCAGGCTCCCACACAGCCTCATGCCCCGTCATCGGATATCCTGCATATGACATTCCTACTCCACACTCCACCGAGACCAACCTCCCCCAAGCAGTTGTCTCCTCATCGTGCTACCTGAACCGGCCTCACCATGATGCTTGAGCTTTCTACAGTCGAAGCCTTTCACCATTGTAGTCCATTTTCTCATCCATTTGTTTCACGCCTTTTTTCACACCACTACGGTGTCCAATCCCCAATCTTGAATTTTTGGGCCACTTATAAACTTCATAACGATCCCTCATACATAGTTTTTGAAGAAAGAATAACACAATAAAATTAGGGGGAAGAGATAAAAGCACAAGAACACCCAAAATAATGGATATTGGACCTTTTCTTGTTGGAATCGATCTGTTCATGTTACAATTGATTAATGGAGAAGGAAAAAAATTAAATATCTAAACATAAATCATCCCTAATATTAAACCCGCATAATTACCAATCCTGTATAAATGATCGAACAGCAGATCAACCTGTTCGTGGGATCGTTCGTATTTTTCATTGAAAATTATGAACGGTAAATAAATCACAAATAAACACCACCCTACATGGGGTTTCAATCAATCATTGACAAAGTAATAAACTATGTTTCCTTCATTCCTCGATGCTCTGAGTTCCGACCTCTAATCAATCATCACCAGTGAGAGAGCATCTTTCCCCCTTCTATAAGAAAACTCTAGGGTTATGGATATAACCTTGGATTTTTGAAAAGGATTATAAAAAATGTATCCTCCTCTTCATTTCATGTAATGTTGAATAAAATATTTTTATGAAATATTTTTATGACATTCATGACCAAAAACATTCTTTCACAGTAGACCTATGTCGGTCGAGATTAGGCCTCTCCTATGGAAAACACCCCCTTACAAACTAAATGGTGGTCTTGGATTTTAAATCCAAGATACTATTTATGAGTTATTATTATTTTAAAGATAAAATAATTTTATATAACAATTTTATTTACAATTATGTCATTTTCGGGGTTTTCCACAAAAGACCTGTATCGACTAAGGTTAAGTCCCACCTACGGTAAACCTAATACATTCAGCTCAACGGTGACCTCAGTTTTCTTATCTGGGAACCCGTTTATAATTTATTTCACCTTTTAAAAAATTCATGCATTCATGCGATTAGAAACTTAACACTTTCAATGAATCATTTTGGGCACCCCGGGCCCTAGAATCATATGTCGTCTTAGTGGTTGGTTTAGGAATCTTCCCAATTAATTGAGAAAAATAAAACCAGGAAAAATTTGAGTCATTACAATGATATTTATGATTTATGGAATCATTATCACACAATGAATTATTTATCTAGTATGATGATTCATTTTTAGGTATTATAGTAGATCTTTGGGTAGTTATCATATATTCCAATTCATGAATAGTATTTGTGTAACTAAATTATTTTCTATTTGATATGCACATTCATAACCTATAGTTATTGTATCTATTTTTTAATTAATCTATTTCATATGTACACATTAATATATAGTGATAAAAATTAATAATTAATTTCTCAACATTGAAAATAAACATCAAATAATGCGAAAAATCTAAAAGGACTAGTATTTATTTAAGATCATTGATATCATTAAATAGAATGAAAAAATTATCTAGAATAATTACTGATTATCCATTAAAAATCTATATAATATCTCAATCTTCCTTCAAAAAATCAAAAAAAATTAATATTGTATAATATTTTTGAAAAAACATATTCACTATATATAAAATATTCTCTTTAAAATTAATATGAAACATTATTTTTCATGGAATTATTAAAAGTAACATTACATTGAAATTATCTTAAATATATTCTCATACATGAAACAAAGCCATAGTATATTCTTGATAATACATTACACAATACCATATTATCATGATAATACCTTTAATGTATTTTATTTATGAAACATCGTCTTATATATTTTTTATTAAAAATATAATTCCGTAAGTATAGTGTCATAATGAGACATTAAATTCCATTTTATATAATAATAAATCTCCACATAATATTTAGTTATAATGTTGTCTAAAATATAATGTTTTATTTTAGAGAATATAGATTAGGATTTCCACCAAAATACTTTTTGAATACATCATCATACTCTTGTATAAAATTTGGAATATGATATATAAAATTTATGAAAATAATTGGAAATGAAAAATTAGAGATAATCTACAATAATGATCATAAATGGATTGAAATATAAAACTAACAGAAAAATAGAGTATCCTAGTTCCAATTATAATGGTTCTACTTTGTATTCTCATATAGATACTCTCTAATACATTGAAATCTTCTTTACCCATGGATCTAAATTAATAGAGCATTTTATCATTAAATAATCCCCATAGTACTTCACTTTATAACATCTATAATAAATCATAGTTTGTAGTCCCTTATATAGAATTCCTATTTTTTTTATCAAAACTTGAATACCTAACACATTTTAGGTTATAATAATCCTAATTTAGATGTATTAATATGAACATGTGTTCTCTAAAATCATATGATATAGTCAAATAATATTAAATAATAGTACAAAAATATATATTAAAGTTGTGGGTATGAATGAATTATCAAAATAGTAATACAAGTAGCTGATCCAATGAAAATTATCTCCATTTTTTTATAACAATAAAACAAAAAAAACTCTCAAATGATATGAAAAAAGACCAAAATATTTTAAAATAAATAGAAATTATTGATAATATTCAAATATTTTTAATAAGATATTTAAGAAGAAGATATAGTCATAATTATAAAAGAGTTAAAACAATAGTTTAAATAAATATACAGAAAAGTAAAAGTATACTCACCCTCAATCTAAAGATTCATCCACATTACATAATATGTTACTGTGTAATATTTATATACATATCTTCTCTTGTACAGAAAAATTCACTATATAAATAAGAAACATGTTAACTAATTGATGTATTAAAATTATATAACAAATATAAAAAATATTAATAAATAAATCATGTTGTAGAAAACTTTTCTCATTATTCCATCACAAAAATAACATAGTTATTATTTTAAAACATTGTATCAACTAAATGATAAGAAAATATATAATCATGTAGATATTTTTTATGGAAAACACTATAATTATATAACCTTACTATTCATGACCTTCAATAAAATGTAATGTTACTTAATATTTATTTTTGTTTAATGGTTTAGAGGGTTCCCTTAAAATAGATATAGATTATGATTTATCACAATGAATTATCATCATTAAAAATTAGTGTCAATTTATTTCTATAAAAAAACAAAATTTATTCCACACACTAAACATCAGTTATTGAAAAAGAAACTGAATATTGTTTCTTCATAATCCATGAGAACAAAATGATTCCTATAAATGAAACATAACACTTCTAATTTTTCTATTTATCTAGAATCCCATGAATTCCAATTCAGAATAAATTAATAATTCAAAATATTTATTTGATGAAAAGAATAATACAAGGATGATTGTATCTTCCAAATAAATAATATTTATTTTAACAATTCTCAAAGTAATTTCCTTCTAGTTATCATGAAATCATTCACATATATAACCACTAAAAATAAAATAAATTATACTAGTAGATAAGTAATCATTTCTTCAAATCAAACATCTAAAAATTATAATGATCAAATAATAAATCAACAGAATATTTACAATTCAATAAAAACTAATCATCAGTTTGTTAATTATTTTACATGAGTCAATCGAAAACCACTCCAAAATTGAATGATAATATATAAATTTATTTTGATGAATTTCATCACCTGTTTGAATGATCATAATTTTTAAAAAGAACAAAATTTCTCACATTGGACTCTTTTGAAACACATTAATAATAAAATATAAAAATTCATTACAATGAAATTCAATGTATGATAAAAATCTAATATCACTTATATAAATAAGAATAATTGTTATTTGTTTTTAGTAATTTTTTATAATAAAATTATGATCAAAATTACCTATAATAAAACCATTATTCAAAAGAACTTTTGACAACAAATCAAACTAATATCAATGTTACTATTTTAGTAAACTAATATATTTATAAAGATTAATAATATGATCTAGATTCATATAATTTCAAAATCATCATTCATATCTTTCATAAAAAATATCTAAAACAAATATACACTGAAATAAATTTTTTACAAAAATTTTATATAACATGAATCCTTGATGTAATAAAGAAACTAATAATATTTTACTAGATTCCAATATTTTTGTAGGTGTGAATATATCTATATAATAAATTAATTACCCTTAACAATAAACTTGATAAAACATTTTTGCTTTGATTATTTCAATATGTCCACATTCATCAACATTAGTTTTTAAAATACAATTATATCTAATCACCTATAGATCCCTATGTGGTTTATCCAATTCCCAAACATTGTTCTATAATTCATTTTCCGATTCTCTTAAACGGATATAATGCAATTTTTTTCTTTAAATGATTCTAAGACATAATTCATAAGAAATATATTAAATAAAAGTTAAATTTTAAGAAACCATCATTGTTGGCCTTATAATCTGAACACTTAGTTGAAATTTCCAATCATTATTTTAATAGGGTGATCTTAATGAGTCTTCCAAATAATTTGTTCAGCTGATTAAGGTTACCCCTATAATGGTTCCATAACTACCATTGTTTTAACTTTTCCATAGTTAAATTATCTAATGTATTCTTTAATAAGATATTATTTAGGGGGTATTATCCCTTTAATCCTTAGTATATAATTTAATAAGAATATATTCTTCAGTAACCATAATTATTTTATTATGAATATTTTATTCCTTAATTACAAAATAATATCCAAGGACTATTACTAAATAATATTTATAGTAAAATTTATCCAAAGTATATTTCATTTTAAATATAAAAAAATTATATAAATTTATACGAAAAATTATCTTGGTAAATACTAATAACATAGTATCAGCCATTTCACATCATGAATTTTATAATTATTATTTTATGACAATATATTTTTTAGTGAGTAATAAGTGATAAAAATTGATATTAATAATAGTTATTTTTAAAAAGCCTCATATTATATAATCTGAAATTCTCCTCCCCTATCACTTATAATAAAAATATAATATAACCTTTCTCATTCTAAATTAAATTGATGTATATAGACAATATAGATAAATTTCCATTATTAATATATGAAAGTAAACACATGTAAATCTATAATAGAACAACAACATAATCATAGAATAATTTTTACCTTGACATTTTGTATTCCAACTAGGTATAAAAAAATTTATATGTAGCAATTATATTTTTTAACAATATTTATTTTTTCATCACCCTAAAAAAAACATGTATTGTTTTCCATTCCTACATGAATCATAAACATTATAATTTTTAGTATTATGTTTTTTTAATTTCAATACCCTTTCACGAAATAAATGATTTTAATGAAATTAAAAATTCACATGTTCATGTATCCTATAAAAATGATATTTTATATTAGCACAACCTTTAAGAAATATACTTGTTTAAATTTTATCTCAACATGGTAAATAATATAAATATTCACTTTGCAGTTATAGTATATTAGTACAAAGAATCATTAGGAACAAGTCATTTATCTTTTGAGAATATAAAATTCATTCCATCATCACATTATTGAGAAAATATTATCATATTATTCTATGAAGTATCATTACATGGAAAATTATTAATAATTAAATAATATAATATATAGATTTCAAGAAATACATTGTATCCCTCCATTGGATTTTTCTCTAAAAGTAAAAGTACCACAATCACTTAAATTTTATGAAATGAAATTTTATGGGTCTTGATTCATATGCATATATCATCAAATATCCAAATACCATAAATCATCCATTATATTAACAAAAAACAATTTTTTGGAAAAATCAAATACTTGACAGTTCTGGTACTCATGAATCTTTTGAACCAATAAGATTAATAAGCATATTTTTCAATACCCATATCAATTTATAAATAGTATTTATTTTAATTTTTAAAGATAAATACTTTTAAATATTTTATTTATTGTTTCCCCAATATTTTCTAAATCTGAGAGATAATACACTAGCATAATGTCCCTCTGTCTACAATCTGAAAAAATAGTATTATAGATACTATAATTAAAATATTTATTGAAAAATTATTGTATATTAGTTTTAGTTTCTGATTGTAAAAAACACCATTTTTTCTATTCACCTTTTTCATAGACATAGTATTTTCCTAAAAATATATTCCTTGAAAAAAGGGTGGAATTATTTAATTCCAACATAAAATTTTATTCTTGAACCTTCTATTCATTTTTTAAAAAATTTAAAATATTTCAAAAACATTTCATTTGATCTTAAAGTTATGTTTTTTAGTTGTTTATTAATTTGAATAGTAACCTTGTTTTCCTATGTTTATTATTTATTCTTCTATGTTCCTTATTCAACTCATAAATTCTACGGATATCCCTATGCACTTTTTCAATCTTCCTATTTATTTTATAAATATATTATTTGAAAAAATTAAATTTAACATAATTATGAATATTTGAATAATATCTAAAATAACTAACCACATTTTTAGTTATCATTATTCACATGTTAACTAATTCTTACTCATCTCTATATTAATCACTTAAATTATATTTTTCAGTTCAACTACATCATGTAGCTAATGCCTTTTTTACGTTCCTCTTTGAAAATTTCCCTTTCATTATATATTCAATCTCGGATAGTTTGGCTAGATATAGAGATTCATTTTTCATTAATAGTAGATTATATTGAAATTATTATAAGTACTGATAGAAATAAATTTCTTATTTCCATTTCAAATATATATTTGAGAGTTTTTACAAATACTATTTTTAAACCAAACTATCTATTCATGTATCTATAGACTCCATTCAAAAGATTAGCTACATAATCTTCTTCAATTACTAGAATCTAAATTTCAAAATATTAAGATTAAACAACATCTATATATCTTAAATCGGTGCTGCTCTTTTCTATGCTTTCTTCTTTAATTAGTTTCTTAAACTCCTATTTTTATTATATAAGGGAACCATTTAGTTACATAAGTATGTACTCCTTGATGTTATTAAAATAATTTATGGCTATATTATTTGTATTCCATATCATTGAAAGTTATATTATAACATTTTTATCCATATAAGTATCTTTCAATGCTTCTACAATATTTCCCATCTCATTCTTAGTATATATGAATCTCTATAAAAAATTTCATATTATATAATTTTCTCCCAAATTAATGTCTTGGTACACATTCAACTACATTCCCCACATATTTATTTTACATTTTCCTATTCCATACTGGGTAACATAAAATATTTTTCAATTATCATGAGAATTTATATATGTAGAAACATTTTTGTTAACACTTTTATTAATAATAGAATAAATAATATTCATGATTTTCTAGTTCAAAACACACATAATTATTTTATTACCATTATGTTTATTAGGGTATATCTGAGGCAATATGTATGGTTTTACCATTGACATACAATGTTTAATTCTTCATTTCATGGGGAATTAATCCATTCTAGCATGATAAAATCCATTTGTAGCACCCCACATCTTTTGACCACCCAGCTGTGCTAGCACAGACGATGCACCGCAAGGAGCTAGATACAAATTCCTATATGCCAATAGTTTCTTACTAGAAGAAATGATCTATTGGGTGATGGTGGATGAAAATAACATCTATTGATGATGATTATTATGATTTAAATATTAATAATAATAAAAATTAAAATAACAACAAATGACATAATTGAAGTAGTAACGCAAATATAAGATAAAATAAAGATGAATTAACATTAGTAAATATAGATAATTCCATAAGATTCATACATAAATTTACAACATCACACATGGGTCAATCACATATATAGGCATATAAAAAACAAAAAATGTAACAGATATCCTTGAACTAATAAACTACCCAGCCCATCTGTAAAAAATTCCATCAAGCTCATAGACAGTATATAATCCATTTTCTATTTAGAACCTACTGTTGAGACTTTTACCATACCTATACTCAAAACTATAAATTCCACATTTATCCTAGAGGTCCCATTCAGTGTGTTATTATGAACCCAATAGGTCACAACCCTTAGTTTCTCCACCTTATATGAATACATATACTAATGTATGAAAAATGAAAATAAAAAACAATCAACCATATAACACACAACCAACTTGGATTCTTTTCAACAACAAGTGAGACATTGCCTACCTTGACCAGTTTAGGAGTATAGTGTTATGTCCATAATCAATCGTAATGTAATATTCATTGATCTTATAACACATCTTTTATAACACAATTACACATGCCAATGGTAACCACATAACCATCCAATGTTATCCTGATACTCCAAAGTGATGTCCAAAATCTATATCATAATTCTCAAGGACATCAATAAGATTTCCCAATTTCTACAAAAATATATTTATAATAAACCAGACATCAATATACTCCTCCTTCCTAATTACTACTACATTGTCCCCAATGTAATAGTAATCCTTAATCCCCCAATTGGAGGTCTTAACTACCCAAAACAATGTACTTGTACATTGATCACCTCATCCATTTAGATATCCAACACCATTCTATATTCCAATTAATATAATAAGTCATCCACCCATAATGAGTGGTCATCAATACATCATGGGCCATTTCAGGTCCTCCAATGACCCCAATGGCCCCATAGACAAACTATAGTGAATAACACCACCAACATCGCAGGACACGCCACTAGTGATCCTATATTTACACCTCTAAAAATATTTTCTCAATCATGGAAATGTAAAAACCATTCATTAAATCCTAGTAAACCACATTAACTAATATAGAGTGATCCACATCACTCGTGGACATAAGGGCCTCACAAAACACATTAATAGAGAACCATTTGAGTCATCAAAGAGTAGATATGATATCCATTACTATAATTATCATGATTAACCAATCATAGACCATATATATAACATTTAGTTCCATATAGGGACCCACCACACAATTTTACACAAAAGAGTTCACTATCATAAATACCTAGTAACAACAAAACTCTATGTAGTTCATACCCAGTCTCACCCAGACCAACCCACTCACACCTATTTAAAAAAAATCACATAAAACAATCATAACTTAGGAATAATAAAGAAACAACATAACTTGGACTTATAATAGTATACTAATTGAAAATAAACCACTGATTTATGAATGAATAAAGATAATAAAAGTAATATAATATACCTAATATATGTTAAAAATTTCTACAACTAGTGAAAAAACATAAATCCTTGATTGAATCAGAATAAGGATGGATGCATTGTTTTATAAATTCCAATATCACTCCCTCAAAACAAACATAATTTAAATCAACTGTAATTCAAAAGAGAAATTAGAAAAATATTGAAGAAGAAAAAGAGGATGAATCTGAGTTGGGGTATATATTTTGAATGATGGGACAATAATATTGGGTTTGTGGTTTTAATATCATTATGGATAATTGGGTAATTTTAAAATTTTAAGAGTTATTATAGAATGTAATTTTTGGAATCTTAGTTTGTCAAACCAGTTTCCATCCATATAGTTATCACTTATTTTGGGATCGATACTTTTTTTGGTCTGAAAACATCATTTACCAGACTCTACTCCAAATATGGAACAATAAATGAGACATGGTATGTTTTGAATGGATTTTATGAAACCCCACACATAGATTCCCTTAACTATGAGATACCTATGTTCTGTAACAAAAAATATTAGAACTAAAAATTCAATATTTTAGAGGATTCACTATGTTTTTTCTAAACAATAGGATCCACGAAATGTTCAAGTAGAAAAATATATAAAATTTAAATGTTAAATAATAAGTTTAAAAATAATTTTTAAACACAACCCATGACCCCTATAACATCCAAAACCATCTCCCCTAGATTCTACATCCCTTTTTATTCCAATAAAAATCTCAAATCATATTGTTTCACTTTCTCTTGAAGTTAAAATTACACATCCTTATAAAAATATAAAATGTCTAAAATATGGAAATTTAAACCTACATAGTATATAATATCTCACCAACTAATCTATCTTAGCTATACACCATCCCACATTGAATATTTATCATCCATATACCTATATTACAAAACACTCAGATGAAACCTAACATGAATGACTCATCCAAAATATCACATATTACATTGGATACATAATCAATTGGTTTAATAATTTTGTTTCAACCCCCACTATAGGAATAACCTATATAGTATTAAATCAACCCAACTACACAACATAGAAATAATACCACGCTCGTTCATTCAAGACACAACAGTTATCCACATATAGACAACAATCAATGTATATAGTTACCCAAAATATTCCAATGATCATAGAAATATATTACCATAACTAAATCCCAATATCATCATATATCATATCCAAAGACAACATTTGGTCTCTAAAAATTACTAATTTCTAATATTATTTTTAATGACACCACATCCCATTTAAATATACATCTTTTTAATGAAAACATGTTAACCATTACTTACATATATTTACTTATTCTAAATACATATTATATACTAGAATCCATCACAAAAAATAGAAAAACATGGTCACACCCTCAAAGAGTATCTCTAATGGTCATTGGAACTATGACATACTGTGATAATGTTAGATAAACCACATAGAAATCACATGAATCCCAACTACCTTATGCATGTACTCTCTAAATAGTTGTGATCTCCACCGGCCACTATCCACATAAATGGGTGCCTCACTCACTACCCTAGCCATTCATTCCACCATACACATACTATGAACTGTCATTTTTTCTATTAGTCTCATATTAGATTCATTGGTATTCCCTAATCTATGACTACAAACTATCTGTGAGGACCTCTAGAAAAACAACTCTATATTCCCCATATAGGAACATTTCTGACACACTGTTGGTGTTCAATGGAACTAGTACTTAACATATCTTTCCTTCCTTTGTTAAACTGTTATAATTAATAGTGCACTCCCAAGTTGATTTATCTACCCTCTACTCTAACTTCCTTCATACGTCACCTAATATTTTTTCTTCTAGCAACATAAAGCACCCCCAAATTTTTCACCTAATCTTATTGTCTATTATATTATAGTTTGATCCGTTATTTCACACTTATCTAATAATTCCTAATTCACAACCTCTATGATTGAGTTCAACCTTTATATTTTTACCTTCTCAATAATAGTTTTCCATAAACAATCCTCAAACCATCCCCCTGGGATGTTCTCATATCCAATAATTATTTCCTAAAAAACGTACTTTATAAATAATCCTCTTTGTAAAATCCATTGACATGGTCTATCCCTACTAAAAATTATTGAACAGGTGGGATAAATATTACATTAGTATCTTAGGGAAAATGTAATCAAAATAATTCACGTGAAATTGTTCCTTTTCAACCCATCATATCATCGAATATATACCAATAAGTACCATGAGTGTTTCATTGGTCTAATAAGTCTATGTGTAACCATATCCACCGTGCATTTTTTTTGTGTCCCAAAATGATCTCATATCATCATCATAGAATCTATCTAATACTCTGCCTCATATGGTCTACTGTATCCCTATAATTGGGCATAATGATATGACTAGAAATCCCACATCAAATATTTCATAGATGTCAAAACTCCTTGACCCCCACAATAAATACTCTAAATAATAAATACTATAATCACCCTAATCTAATCATCTAACTATACCCTATATCATTTTCTATACTGTCTATCTTTTCTGCCTTGGTTTCCAAACTGGAAAATTATTCCAACCCTTCGCTTAGGGATCGTACCCTATAAATTCTATTAAAGTACTATATCTTTTTCCTCATGACACTCTGATGGAGGCCATATAATTTTCACCTCATTAATTAAAAAAATACTTAATAAATAAAAATATAGTATCCCATATAATAAAAAATGGTAATTTTTGGACATACAACACAATTCACTACCATTACACTTTTCTGCTACACCATAGCCACATATCATTATGAGCTTTGGCCTCCTACCAACATTTTTTTGGGTCATGAAACACATCAAAAATTCCCTTATTGGATAGAAAAAACTATCACACCAAGAATAAAAAACCTATACTATCATAGTAATATAAACCAATCATTTATAAATAATAAATCATGTATGTTAATATTGGAACATTAAAAACACAACCCACTTTCATTTATAAAACCACAACCCTTTCCTAGGATAGCCAAGTATAATTTTACCAATGTAATATATAGTAAAACAATATTTTTCATGTTTTTTACAAATTAAATTGGAAAACATCATTTTTTTATATCATTTTCAAATCAACTATAAAAATCCCATACAAAGGACATATTATCTCCCTTTGTTTAATATGATTCATGATTACTAAATATCCTATATATTAGTTAAATAGTATGAAATAATAAATTAGTGTCATGAAATTTAAATAAATAAATCCATAATGATGACACTAAAATCTATCACATTTTTCTTCGTAACAGGGACAACAACCCAAGAAGGTGTTGTATAGACACCAAACATGACATTCATCCTAATTTCCAAAACACTATTAGTCCAAAACATATTCCCAAACATGAGGTATACCAAAACCATAATAAAAAAACCACATTATTATATCCCATAATTAATAATACTAAATGATACCACTCAGTTATTTTATAAAATTTTCTAATTCCCCAAAGGTCCATGACCACCTGACAATGCACAAATAAAAAGTATAAAAAATACATAATGTAAACCTACACATGGCCCAAAGGATACAAAATATAAGTGAGGGTTTATTCATTAATAGTGAGTTATCTATTCCTTTATATGATAATATTAATGATAAAAATCAAAAGTAACACAATCAATGTAGTAACTCTAACACTAGGAAAAAATACATACAATCACTTTAAATAAATACTTACTACACGATGACATTCAAAGAAATACTCAAGATCGCCCATATTATGATTATATATATATGTATATATGCCCATATATAAAATAACTAAAAATTACATTTATCCCAACACTGAGGAGGCATGCGTTCCATCAGTAATATCATTTCATCTATCTTATTGACCATCTACAGACACTTATCTATAATTCTACTAACTGTAAGCCATTTTCATTTAATTATACTAAAAACCATATTTTCTATATGAGTTTCAGAAGTCTTGTGTAGGGTGTGAGTATAAATTTGGGAGGACTTCATAAATAGTTTCCCTATTATATATCCATTCATATACAAATGTATGAAAAACATAAATAAACAACACTCAATCAAATATCACATAACCTACTACCCTTGATCTCAATAGATATAAGTGAGCTTATTCCAACCTAAACTGATCCCAGTGTAGAACAATGCAACCATATTCTACCACAACATAAGGGGCCATAATTTTCTAACCAATAATTTATTACTTGGAATCAATGGTAAACCATAAACACATAACCATCCAAATATATTTTGATGCTCCATTGAAATATCAACATTATATATCATAATTACCAAGTACTTAACTATGATCTTACAATTTTTGGATCAATATCATTATAAATCCATATATAAGGATGATAGCCACCATTCTAAAATCATGTTTCATTGCACATAACAATATTTTGAGGCTTTATCCCTCGACCAGTTTTCACAACTTCCCCCCAATAATTGATTTTTTAGTTAACACCTTCACCATACATACGGTTAATACCATTCTTTATGTTTTATAATCTAAAGAGGCCTACACCCATTATGAGTTGGAAAACATACCTCATGGTATATTTTCGATTTTTATAAAATCCCAACATCCATCCACATTGAGTGTAATCAATAAAATCCTAGGACACACCTCAATTGAACCACCATATCCAACTACCGACCATGTAACACAACTAAGAAAATTGTTAGCATTGTATACTTTATCTTGGTAACGAATTTCACCTAATCTTTGATGGTAAAATTCACCCATGGTCACACAATTATTTCCATACATGTTCTCATAGAACTGATCTGGTCATTTTAATATAAAATGCTATCCATAATAGTAGTCATCGTGCTAAAACAACCATAAAATTATATCAAAGAGTTTTTATTCTATATAAATGGCCAAACAAAATCTTTTTAAAACACATGATCCCATCCTAGGATATCCATATGTAAACAAAACCATAAGTATTTCATAAATAGTCTCACCCAGACCACCCCACTGATGCTTGTTTATTGCGCATCATCTAACAAACAAATATCTTAGGTATAATTTGGAAACCCTATATAATGGACTCATGGTAGTATACTCATTGAATATAAACCACTAAGTAAATAATGATTTAATAGTGTCCAAAAATAATAAAGAGGACCTAATATTGTGTATAAAGGGAGACACTAGACAAAAAAGTCACAAATTATTGTGGGGATCTAATGATTAATGGATACAATGTGATATACTTACCAATACCACACCCTTAAAACCATTAATCTAGAATTAAGGAATTTTTAAATTTGAAATAAAAATAATCATGAAGAAAAAGTTAAAGACTAATGTCTGGGGGACTCTTAATTAATAGAAGAGTGGAAATAGAGTGGTTTGGAGTTTTAAATCATCAATTTTGGATTGTAATTTTAAAATTCTCTGTGATTGGGATGATTTTATTGATTATTTTCATGGTTTTCCCAATCATTTTCCTTCTATATGGTTCAAATTTGAAATTCAATAAAGACACCATATGGTATAACTATATGGTTTACCAAACTATTCCTCAATCATTATTCAATGACTAAATCAATTATGGTTTCGCATTGTCTCTATAAAACCCCACATAGTTTTTCGAGAAAATACACTATAAATGAAATCAAACTAAACACATTTAAAATTGAATAGAAAATAAATATGTAATATGTTGTACAAAATATACCCTAGATAGTCAACCCCAATCCATGTGTAATAGTTAAATCTAGAAAATGATGATTTTTATACTCAAAATTCAAAAATCGTTTCAAGACACCACTCAGACCTGCTAAAAAATCCAAAAACCTTTCTTTATAGGTGTTATATTTCATATATATTTTAATTTGAATTTAGATTCTCAAAGACACCCATGATTTAGGTATAAAAATTTAATTTCCTTTGGAAACCAAAAATCCATAATGACACATGTTATTACATTATAGTAATTCCAATAATAGAAAAGTGGGGTTGATGAATCAAACTATCACATAAACCTTGAATAGACATCTATAATGATCATTCCCTTGGCTTGTTATTTATAGCTGTTGGTTAGAAATAGAAATATATAAAAAAAATTGAAAAAGGTATCATATAAATTATTGGTCCTAGAAGTTATATAGATTAATGTTGATGATGTGTTGGAGGGTTGAATTTTTAGAATTTAAAATAGAAAATAAAATAATAAAATTAAATATGAACATAAATAATTATAGAAATTCAGGTAAAATATTATTACATATACTCTTCACAACCCTCTACACCTTGAGAGGTATGATAATCAGTAAGAAAAATAACTTTTTAAGGGGATTCAAAACCTAATAAAAAGTATCATTTTTAGTTATTCAAAACCACAACACAACCTAACATTGGAAGGGGAGTCCAAACCTAATTATAAATCCATAACATTTAAATAATGTATAACCAATACAGAACATTATTTTTTAGGAAAAATAGTAAATAAAATTATAATTAGACTTTAATTAAGTGGATATAATGAAAACAATGAAAATAAAAAAACCAAATGATGTTATATGGTGATTATCATTTTAAACTACTCTATCACATTTTTAACAATGAATATTGTATGATAATGATTTTTCAAGAAAAAATGTAGCATGATATAGGTGATTTTGAATGCCAATTCATATTTTCTATTCACATATCTCATTTATTTTCTCTAGAAATGCTCTATCGAAGCATGTATCTTATAAATTTTTATTATAAAGTAATCTTCATAAATGTCTAAAGGTTAAATATAATTAGAAAAATAAAATATAAAGGAATAATAAGGTTTATCATGTTTCTAGAACCTATTATAGCTAGTAAATAATAGTCATAAATACATTTTGGTCTTTCAAAAAATATATTCTTTAAATAACAAATTACTTCATAGATGAATAATATTTCATTATAATAATTAAGATTACAATATAGCTTAAAAATAATATACATATTTGTTGTTCTTTGAGCTTTTAAAATTAAAAAACATTCAAAAAAATTCAAAATATAAAACATTGGAATATTAAATATCATTTATTAAAATATATATGAAACATTGTAATAATAATATTCCCTTAACATAATCTCATCAAAAAACATAACATGTATTTTTTATAAGAATTGTAAATTTAACATTATCCTCAACATACATCGATACATGTAGTGTAACCTCAGTATCCTCTTCAAAATACTTTCACAACAGCATAATATTTTGATAATATAACTATTGTACATTTTTTAAAATTTAATCTCATGGTTTTGTTCTTGATAATATATCATCTTAAACATAGTGTCAGAATTCCCCAATATATTTTGTTCATTACAGTAGTAGATCTTCACAAAATTTATAGATATAAAGTTGTCTAAAATGTAAGAATAGCCTTATAAGAACAATGATAGGAATTTAAATATTATAACTCATTAAATCCAAAATCAAAGTCTTTTCGAACTCAATGAATAACATTATTAAAATTTATAAGTAATTTATGAAATCGAAAATAAAAGATAATAAACCATAAAAATTTATGGGAAAGATAAATTATACTTATTATGTAATATAGTACCACAATGTGAATTATATTGTATCTTTATCTTGTTAAAATATAAATACTCTCCAATTTATTAGATTCATCAAAATCGTAAAATCAAAGTAAATATTTCATTCATACCAATATGTATCCTCGTGGTAATTCTATAAATATTTTTTTTGTAATAGTATGTTTGTTATCCCTCTAATTAATGAATCCCTTTGTTTTTATAACCTGAAAAACTAATAATTTTTATGTCAAACTAAAAAATTATCATAGATGATACAATGGTAGATGCATCTATATAAAATCATATCATATATTTTTATCATTTAGATTTAAATTAATGAATAAAAATAAATGTATTAGGTATGATGTAATTATCAAAAAATGTATATAAGAGGCTGACCCACCCAATTATTACATATTATTTGTGATTTTTATCATTTAATTTTTTAAAAATATAATTTTTAATAATTTGTTAATTCTTAGTTATGATAGTTACTTCATGTTTATCATCCTATGCTTTGATCCATCATATAGTAATTTTTTCAAAATAAAAAGAATATGTAAAATTTCATAATATGGTACATGTATTAAGGATATAAAATCAACATCTATTAAAAATATATTCTTTAATCCAAATCACATGTTTCATATTATAATCTCAAATCTATATTTTATAGATCTAGTAAACACTGATTTCTAAAAAATTAATTTTGTTAAATTATTAAATAAAAATCCACATTAGAAAAATCGTTTAAATTACCTCAATCTTGTAATAAGGAAATATAATCCACTAAGTAATGAACATGGCCTACCTACCCATGATGAAGGATACTAGAAAAACATACAAACTCTAGTAATGGTTTCAATTATCATGATCCAATCCATTCAACCCAATAAACACAAGATTACTACTAGGATTATACCATTCCTGGTTTAATATACCATAATTTTGTAACTTTTTTTCTTAGGGAAATAGTAAAAGAAAGAGAGAAGAAGATATATATTCAAGAACAAATTAAATCATTTGGATTTGATATTTTATTTGAGTTTTATTAAATCAAAATTATAATTAATCACATTGTTAATAATTATAGTAGCCATTAAATAATTCAAAATAATCCTTGGGCATATCTAATGTCCTAAAAGAAATTTAATGTGTTTTTTGGGTGGATAATCATAGTTTTAAAATAAAATTCCCATAACACATGTTTGATAAAAATTATTTTTCACATTATTTTGGGGACGATGTTCAAAACCATATGAGAATTCATACCATCAATAAAATGTTTCATAGTATATATACAAAATATATTAGACCATGTTCTTAATCATGCACATATACCCCTCTATAAAATTTTAATTAATGGATTTTATTATTGTTTTTAAAATTACATTCCTTACCATTAACTCTTCCATACATCCTAAAAAACTCTTAATATTAGTAAAAATGATCAAAAGAAAAATTATATTTTCCTATATATAAATGGGTGTCATAATATTCATCACCATATAATATTTAGTCCTATTTATTTCACTAGGATCTATTAACCATGAACAATTATTACCATTACTATCACATAATGTATTGAATATCCCAAATACCCTCTTGAATAGATTAGCGCCTCCCATATACTCTCACTAATATAATTATAAATATTATCAATATCATACCATTACTATCAATGATTTTCAATAAAATTTCAACAAATTTCATATCTAGTTCCATATCCACCACATCATAGATAATTAAATTTTAAAAATCTAGTTTGTTTATCTTTAGTCATGAATCATGAAACACATGATGAATTGAATCATAAATTGGTGAAAATTATAAATTAGAATCCGCAACTCTAATATTCACAACAATCTAAAATTGAGTATCATACTAAAGTATCTTCATACCATTCTTCTAGAGTAGTTGATATTGATTTCAAATAACAACTAAAAAAGATATATCTATATATATAAAATACCATAGTCTGTATTGATGGATATAAAAAGAAGACTATAATGTATAGAAAATATTTATTCTCTTTCATAATATATAAACATGGACTATTCACCTTCAATGGTGAACTAGGTATCAATAGATACCTTTCCACTATTTCTTCACGACCCAATTGTGATCATCATGGTCTTCTTTACAATAATTAAAATGGATACATCCAAATTTCTTAGTGATAATTATTATTTTAATCAGACTCACCAAGGATATTTGATTTTCCCCTAATCTCCCAAAATCCAACTCATAATATCAAATCATTTCATTATATATATTTATGTTCCATTCAAATTGTGCACATTTCTTATGCAATATGTCATATTCAAAACACTACTGATAAACCATCACATATGTTAATACTTATATAATCATGATATAAACCATGGATATATATTTAACATTATATCTGAATTAAATCAATGAGGTATAAAAACTTCTTCAAAGTAGTTCAAAATAACATCATATATTGTGAACATCTCCTAAAGGTGTAATAAGTGATTTTACATCATGATTAAATATGAAATCCTCCTTGAATGTATGTGGTTCTAAGATTATACAAGAAAAACAACCATAAAAACCAACATATTATCTTTCCATTTATATTTTCTCTTTAGAAAAGGTTACAAAATTTTTATCAGATTCACATATCCACCACCACATATTGATAAGTCATGAAAATATCGAAATATATTAATATACATCTCAATATTATAACTATAAAAACATAAATAGGATATTATGATATATTAAATTTAACCAAGAATAAATATTCTAAATATATTTACAAAATTTATTCATAATACACTCTTTCATGTTTATGGGAAACACTAACCTATCTTGATAAAATGAAATCAAGAAGGTTTTTATTTTCAACTTATCAATGGTATCCCAAAAATTTATCGGTCCTCTAATATTTCCACATTCACTATCATCACCTTTCACTTCATTACATAGACCTAAAGTGTAGAAGTGAAATTTATCATATGTATGTTGTATTCTGGCCATGTGAAAACCATTTTTATCCTAGGTAGTTAATAAAATTATTTGAGTGAATTTGAAAGAATTTTTTTGATAATTTTATATTCTGTATTAATAGTGATTATTTAAAAATACTGGTATGTTATATCTAATAGTTGAAACAAACTAAATTGGAAAGTTGGATGATTTAATTGGGAGTTAACTCTTTTAAATCTATAAATGGAATTGAAGGTCATAGAAAGAAATTTCATTGGAGTCACTCTTTGGAATTTAATATTATATCTATTGAAAGGTATGTCTCATCTAGTGGAGTTTAAAGGAGTGGGAACAGATTACCAAAATATGATGTTATAAACATTAGGGTATTTGATAGAGTATAAGGTGTTGTATGTAGATCATATTTGGTGGGATTATCACTATGAAGATCTGAAGGTATTAGTGGCCAATTTCACTCAATGATTCCTACTAAAAATATTTTTATGTACATTTTGATTATATTTTCACAATGTTACTATATTCAAAAAAAATCTAAGATAAAAATTATATTAGTTCACCCCCTCCCCCTATAGAGTAGAAATTGCGTCAAAACATCTTTTTTACTTATTTTATTCTTTTTCAATAATTAATTTTGATATTTTTTTACCAATGTGTAGTTTAGTTTAGATAGGTTGTGAAATGTGTTATACTTATTTATTTGTGGTGTATCTTCTATGTTATCCATACTTTAGAAAAATATCATTATGGTACTTAATTTCACCCACAAATATCTAATATATATCTCTTAGTATATTATCATAAGATAGCTATGATCCAAGTAATTTATATTAGAGATTTAGTTGGAGAGTTTTTAGTAATGACTATATCATAGTGTTGATGTTTTATATAACATGTCATATTTTCTATATATTATTTTTAGATATTATATGGATTATTTCTAAGACCAAAATCAAAGAAGTTGTGTGGTGCAAGGACTAGTGTTCCCATAAAATGTTTTTGAAAAATATTAAAATATTTCATAGTACACAAATGTGGTTTTCCAAAAATAGTATAATAACACCTAAATCGGTGACTAGATCAAAACAAATTTGGCACCATTAAGTTAATAATAGCACCTTTACTCTAGGAATGACCTTAAATTGGTTGGCATGTCTTTTTTTTAATATATTTTTGTGGGCATAAAATGAATAAAATTATTTAGTAAAATTATTTTAATTCATTGTGCTGGTGTAGGGACTAATTTTTATTTAAATGTATCCTTATATCAGAATTCCAAGGATAGTTTCATAACCATGTAAATTATCTATGATCATTTGAGATAGCCTTGGGAATCTTTTCAAAATAATGAAAAAAGATCGATGATCAACGATCGATGCCCAATGATTATGAAGGATCTCGCCAATGAATGCAATGCAACTTCTTTCTTCATCAGTTATCAATCCAAATCAAGTTAGGGAATGTTATTTAATTATTTTGGTCCCTGTTATTTATTTCTATGTTGAATTTGAATTAATCGACAAATGGATTGATTTATATATCATGTGTATTGTGATATGAGCTTTATTCCACATAATTTATTTGATCTGGTTTCCTAACCAAAATCCCCCACACTAGATCATTGTCCATGAATTCAAAGACAAGAATGATAAACCTTATCCCTTGTTCCTTTCTCCCTCAATAATCCCATTATTTTCTGTTTGGGTCTCCATTGTCCTGACTCCACGTTTCCAGGTGGTACTGAACTCAATCGGGCCCCCGTATTTGAGGCAAATAGACAACTGAGGTAGGATCAGTGTAGATCAGGACCGATGGAGAATAAATCTATTATTATTTCTACTTTTGGGAATTTAATGAGGCATGGTGGTCTAAATAAGGGACCAAAGATGTGTATCAGTGGTGTTTGATGCCCGGAGATGTCACAGGATGGTGCACGGTGGTGATACGCATGCAGAGAGTGGAGCCATGTGTGGCTGGGATCCGTAGAGGTGGGCATGGGGTGTGGATGAGATTATTGGAGAAGGATGTGGGAGTGGTGGTAAAAGTGGAGCATTCCGGGCTATGTGGGCCACATGTGAGTGTGCAGGGCCGGTACAGGTCATTGGGTTTGGTCTCCCTTGTGTGTCGGGTCAGTGGATATAGATTCGGGTATGAACCAGATCAGATTCGGTGAAACCAAAGTGGACCTCGTTAATGTCGACCAAAATGGTCCACCAAAGCACTTGAATAGTTTCTAGAGTAGCGACCACATATTTGGTCCACAGGCGATCGACCTTGATGGTCGGTCGGTGTAGCAGGTGGACTGACCACAATGGTCAATCCGCGGGTGGCCGATTGATGTGATAGGGGGACCGACCGTGGAAGTCAATACGTAGCTTCTAGTTAGTAATCAGGAATCTGGTTGATTTTAAATTTCAAATCAACTGTGATTTAGGGTCAACATTTTCCTTAATTGGACCACCATAGGTTGAATGTGTTCCCTGGTCATTTTTTATAGCGTACAGTGCATCATTACACCCACATCATTGGATCATAATCACCTATAGAGACTAAGTCTCCGAGAGAGTTGTGGATTCCCTCCATGAGACTAGAGTTTGATCCCCTATCATCCCTATTAATGTTTGTGGAATGAACATAACCTCCTTGTGTAGTATTTTTATCCTCCATCTAGTGGGCCAAAATAGTAGATTTTTTAGAATCCTTGTAATATGGTCCCCTACATAACGGGTTAATTTAGATTGGGTTCTTAGTGTCCCCTAGTGGATCTAGGCATGGTCCCCTTTCTGTGTGTCATAGTTTTCTCATACCATTGAATTCTATTTTGTCAGGTCCCAAATGAGTTAGGCCTCTTCGTTTAGTGTCTTAGATGATATCATGGATCGTGGAGTGGGATCTTCTAGAATAAGCATTTCATCGATCATAATCATGTGGTTGGTGGTTGGTTATGACTACCTGATGGTGTAGAGTCTCTCCAAGGTTTTTCTAGGCTTTATATTATTCTTGTGTTTATTATACAGTGTTACATCTTGTATGGTGATGACTAAACCTGGTTCTTCATGTTTATTATTTTTGAGGGGACCTACTGAGTATTTTTATACTCACCCCTGAACGAGATTTTTCCACACATGTCATGTTTTATGTAGACAGTTTCCCTCTATATAGTGTCCATAGAGGATCAGGAGTTGGTGGAGCATAGCTGGAGCTAGGCAGACCAAGGTTTTTATTGGGAACATACCTATGTCGTAGTCATCACCCTTCGACAAGGTTCGTCTTCTATAAAATTTTTTAGAATTTCCTTATATAATTTTGTGGTTGGATTATATTTGTCCTTGTTTTCTTCACATTTAAATCATGTTATACTCTATTTGCAGAATCTTAGTTATATGCATGAATTTTATCTGTTGTTTTACATTTCATCATTTTGTGGCATGGATATGTGTGTGTGTGTGTGTTTGTGTGTGTCCGTATAGGAATTTTTGGAAAATGCCTCCCATTTGTGGAAAATGCATACACAGTGATAGTCATCATCCCCTGGCCTATCAGAGGACGGATTGGGGTAGTCACGACATGGACCCCTCTGGTACAGGTTCTGACAGAGTGTTATCAAAAGGGGTCAGCTCTACATTAGGACCAAAAGTTTGTGAGATTGTTTTGGGGTAGAAGTGTGAAGTGTTTCGAGTTCTTCTTTCAGGACAGGGACTACAGTGTTTGTTTAGTAGTTGAAGTATTAAAAGAACTGGACTCTGAGAACCTTATTTTGGACTAAGTACATGAAAACATTCGTTTGACGAAAAAATGGTACATGCATCATATAAGAATGTTTCTATCGTCCATGTCCTTCTCGGGTCAGCTCTGAAGATATACTCTATTGACCATGGTACATCTTGTTTTATTTCAAGATTCATCCATGAAGATAGCAATCCAGTATTCCACCGCATGATCAAGAAGATTATCTTGCTAGTTTAAATACATCGGTACATTGGTCATGTACCCGAGATAGCACCTCGTGGTGGTTTACCAACTATTCCACCCCCAGTTGAGTAGTAGCTACAACCATCACTTATAGATGAGTATGCACATAGGATGAGTGTATTTCATGAATTTTATAGGAAGAGAGCTAATATGTTTCTAGGATATCTAAACCCCTAGATGGATAACGATTTTTTATATTCAGTAACCCTTTTTTCTCTTTGTGGGGACGCATTGTGACCAGATGTCAGTCCTTGTTGTGAGTCTTCTTCTGGGATCTATGGGGAGATGGTGGAGCTTGGTGACTCAGTCACAATATGAGATTTATCTATCTTGAACAGACTTCGAGAATCTCATCTGATATTATTTATATATATCTACATTGTGATCAATATAGATATTGGTGCTTCTACATCTACAATAGGGCAGAATGACCATGGTGGAGTATTTAGTGATATTTATAGATCTTTTACACTAATCCATGGATATGGTATAGAACCAATTATTTAGGGCTCATACCTTTGAGAATGTATTATACTGAAACATAAGGGTATAAATGGTCTCCCTTATAATTTTTACCACTGCAGGGGTACTTGAGTGAGCCCTATTAGTGGTGGGTTTTCTAGAAGATAAGACATCAAAAGTGGTAAGAAGAAGTGGGAACCTACTAGCTAAGACCTCGAAAGCAAATATTCGATTACAGTAACAGGGATTCAGGTAGGTTGGGAACTTTAATAGGTGATCCCAAGAATTAGGATCAGTGGTTAAGGGTTCCTAGTGTGGCTCAATTCAGCAAGGGGACATGCAGTGTTTCTCTTGTGACAGTTACAGATATCTAGCATGAGGTTTCCTAACCCTTCATACAGATGATCGATAGATAGTCAAGGTACCTCCTATTAAGATACAGAGATAGGATACGGGTGATCTGTATGGTGGAAGATATGGAATTGGGACCGACAGGGTAGCAGGATATGGTTTTAGGTTCGACATTTAACCCCCACCACCTCTAAGTGCTCCCTGCTAGGCTGAGGGAGCTGGTGGACAAGGATGAGGCCTGCTTCAGGCAATAGAGGCTTATGAACCCAAGGCTCCTGGGATAATACAAGGTATGATATCTACCTTTGATACCTTAACTGCAGTATTGATATACATATGTACTATTCATTATTTTCTTTCCATGATTCTTATTCAAGACTTTTATATTTTGGTTGAACTGTTGACAAAGCCTTACACATGGATACTCCTACCATAAGATAATAGATGATCACAAACTATTGTTGATAGTGTGACCTTACCGTGGAGGTTATAGTTTCAGTTGGGGTATCATGGAAGTGATTTTGAGGAATTATGACTTTATTCTAGGTATGGACTATTTATCGATAGTTTAACCTTAAATTAACTATTTTCTATAAAGGGCACGTTGTGTCCATAGTGATGGAACCATTTTATCTATTTTTTGTGAAACAGAAATTTAGGACGTGAAGGATGGTCTCACACATGATAGTGTTCATCTGATTTCTCCTCAGTTGGCTAGACTGACCCTTAGTGTTGTGGGTGTTATTAGTCCTTAGTTTCCTAGAGTGGTTGTAGAGTATGGGGACCTCTTTTCTGAAGATGTTCTAATTTTAACTCCCCTCCATTAGATAGAATTCTACATTGGTTTATATCCTGAGATGACACTGATATCTACACCTACATATTAGATAGCTCCCACAGAGCTTCATGAGATTAGGGTACGAATGGAGGACTTACAGAGGAAGGGATTCATGAGACCCAATGTTTCACCCTAGGAATCCCTAGTTTTGATTTCCAAGAAGGAATATTTGATCCCATGTTTATTGTACAATATCGGCACTGAACCAAGTTAACAAGAAGAAAATGTATCCACTACTTTGGATTTATGTCCTCTTTGATCAGTTGAAAGGGGTGAAATGGTTCTCAAACATTGACCTCAGATCAGGAAATCACCTACTATGAGTACGTGGTGAGGATATACTGAATATTGCCTTTATATGTAGTTATATACACTATTTGTACTTGGTGATGCCATTTGGCCTGGAGAAATCCCCAGTAGTGGTCAGGGGACTCATGAACTAGATATTTCATCCTTACATAGACCGATTCATGGTGGTCTTCATCGATGAAATCCTTGTGTATTCAGCATCTAAGGTGAATCATGTGAGGATATTAAGGATAGTTTTGGACACTCTTTGGGCGAACCATCTTTTCTAAAAGCTCTTGAAGTGTCAATTTTATATATCTAGAGGTCCATTTTCTAGGACGCGTCATCTCAGAGGTTAGATTTGTAGGGGATCTATTTAGGGTTGAGGTATTTCATGCTTGGGAGCAACCTAAACTTGTTTCTATGGTGTGGAGTTTCATTGGATTGGTAGGGTACTATCTGAGGTTTTTCCCCAACTTATATAGAGTAGAATCACCCATGACATCAATGAATTTATATAGATAACCATTCATGTGGATAGAAGTGTGATATTATGATTTTAAGAAGTTGAGGAAGATGTTGGGGAGCACTCCCATCTTGAGATTTCTAGAGGAGGGTGCCATGTACATAGTGTTTTGTGATGAATCGGGAACAAGACATGGTTTTATCTTGAGGCATAAAAATTTTGGGATTTACTATGTTTCATTACAATTGAGACCACATGAGTAGAACTACATGACCCATTATCATAAGTTCATATCATTAGTCCTCGCATAAAAGATGTTGTGGTTCTACCTTATGGGAGAGTGGTTTATCACCTACTCAGACCCTAAGAGTCTCAAATATATATTCTCTCAGAAGGATATCAACTTGAGATAGGCTTAATGGATAGAGTTCATCCACGGCTATGGATATGAGATTTTTTATAAACCTGGGAAGAAGAAATTGGTAGAATATGTTCTCAATAAAATATATAGTACATTGTTTCTTAACAATACATCATAGAATTTGGCCTCATTGCAGTTATCCTTTATGGGTGGAGATGGAGAAGCTTAGCTCTTATATATGGTTTTCACCACTCCACTCTTACAGTGATTCATGGTGGCACGACCTGGGGATACCAACATTGTGATCCTACATGCTTGTATGTGCATAGATCATGCTTCTTATGGATATTAAAAAAAGGGGAGAACATTTTTCTTTTCATAGGATGCATTATGGTACCAGTGATGTTGCGAGATGAGGTTTTGATAGTGTTTCATACATTCACTTTGGCGGTATATCCAGGTGTGGTAAAGATGTAACAGAACCTCTAATATCAATTTTGGTTTATTAGGATCAACAAAGAAGTTATCGATTTTGTTTTATGATACCTTACTTGTCAGTAGGTAAAGGCTAAGCACTAGGTTTTATCAGGTTTAGCTCATCCCTTTGTGATTACAGAGTGGAAGTGGGATGGGATATCTATAGACTATGTGATGGGTTTAGCACAAACATCTAAGGGACATGATTAAATTTGGGTGATCATTGACTAAATCCCCAATTTGGATCCATTCTTTTCTTGTCCAAGAGAATAATTGTGTAGAGTGATAGGGAAACCTATATGTTCAGTGGTTATTTCAAACCCATGGAGTTTTATCAATGATTGTTTCTGGCCAGGATTATCCCTTTAAATCTTGGTTATGGAAGGGATTACAGGAGGTGTTTGTGACCTAGTTATGCTTGAGCATGATATTTCACCCACAAACGGAAGACCAAGCTAAGAATATAATTATGTGTTTTTAGGACATGATGTGATATTTTAAGTTATACATTGGCAATAGTAGCTAGGATCACCTACCAATGGTGATGTTTTTGTTCAACAATAGCTAAAATTCCACCATTAGTATGAGACTTCTCATGGATTTGTACAGGTGACCCTATAGGTCCCCACTATGCTGGAATGAACAAAGGGAGTTAGTAATCATAGGTACAATGTTGGTGAAAGATACCAGATAAAAGTTGTAGATAATTCAGAAGCATATGAAGATTGTACGAATCTGTTAGATGTATTATGCTAACTGGTGATTGAGGCCTTTGGCGTTCGAAGAAGGAGATCATGTGTTCCTTCAGGTCTGAACTCAACAAGGATTAGAGAGGATTCGGCAGGGTGGAAAGCTATCTCTGATGTTCATCTATCATTTAAAGATACTACATAGACTTTGTGAGGTGGCATACCACTTAGATCTACCTGCATAGTTAGACCGGTTACACGATGTCTTCCACATGTCGTAATTGAGGAGGTACGTGCATGACCCATCACATGTTATCAATTGGGGTGAGATGAACTTCGGTGGTGGAGAAATATTTTTGGAGTACCTAGTGGATATCAAGTATCAATAGGAGAGTAACCTTCAGGGGAAATTGATTCTTTTGGTGCATGTTCAGTTGTAGCATAGTAATCACTAGGATATCACATGGGAGTAGTAGACTCAAATTCATGCTCCATACCCTCATATGTTTGAGTAGCCCTTATTTTTGAATTTTTGGGGACATAAATCCCCAAGTATGGGAGAATGTAAGACCTTTTAATTTTCATATCTTATTTGTATATATTATATAGATTATTATAGAGGCTAAACACTAAGATGGAATGTGAATATGAGGATTAGTGGGCCCATAAAAATGTTTAAAAATATTAAAATATTTTATAGAAAGCTCGCATGGGTTTCTGAAAAAACATGAATAACTCTTAAATGGTTGATCGAATCAAAAATAAGAGGGAACTATTGTTAATAGAATAGATGATTTACCCTAGGGATTCCCTAACATTGGTCAGTGTGGGTCATTTGTAAAGAATATGTCATTGGAGTAAAATGTATATAATAATTTCATAAAATTATTTTAATTTATTATGTTGACGTAGAGACTTTTTCATTAAATGTATCCTTCTGTAAGAATTCAAGGTTTAGTCACATAACCATAGAATATCTAGGATGATCACTTTAGAGATGTCTTTGAATCCTTTCTAATGAATGACAACATATCATGGTTCGACGATGGACTCACATCAATTTGTAAGGATCTCACAGACGAATGGAACACATCATTGTTCTTCATTAGTGATCGATCCAAATTGACGAAGATCATGTGATTTAATTTTTTTAATACCAATTATTGAATTTAATGAATAATTTTAATCATTCATAAAATTAATTGATTCATGGATCCTACATATAATGAGATGAAATTTATTCCATTATATTTATTTGGCCTAGTTTTCTAACCCAAATCCCATGTTCTTGATCTTTGGCCAAGAACACCTGGACAACTATGATAAACATTTTATCTTGTTTATTTCTCAGTATTTTCTCATGATCTTAACTAGTTAGACCCCTGTGGTCCCATATTGATCTTGATGGGTGATTCTTAACTCAATCAGACCCTTGGATTTATGGAAAATCGATAATAGAGGCTGTATTAGTTTATATCGGGACCCAAGGTGCTCTGATATAAGATTTTTCTTCTTTTTGGAATTGGAAGAGGTATGGTGGTAAGTGAAAGGGACAATATAAACATGGAAACGTTGTATAGATGCCAGTAGTAGTGAATAGTGGAAATTTATGGTGGTCTGATTGTGTGCGGAGAATATGTGTGCATCCAGGATCAGCTGCAGCAAATGCAGGGTGTGGCCAGGATCGGCAGCGACAAATGCGGGAGAGATGGTGGTAGAAGTAGAGCGCAAGATGTAGATATATCATTTGTATCGGATGTGTGGAGGGTCAGTCCAGGTGGCACGTGTGCAAGTGGGCTAGGACTGGTCGGTGGATCTGGCCAGGTTGGTGGGTCGGGTCAGGTCGGTGGGCCTAGTCGGACGAGATGGTCCTGTGTCAGACCTGGGTGGGATTCGGGGAATCCAAGGTGGAGACCCATTGTGGTAAATTACAACGGTCGACCATGGTGTCAAGGAAGATCAGGCTATCATGGGAAAAGTGACCGCACGACTGATCCTTGGGAAGTTGTCCGTGGTAGTTGGTCCATGATTGGTTGGTTAATGCAATAGGGGACGGACTACGTTGGTCGGTCTGCATGTCCATGCATGTCTTTATGAAAATTCTCAAATGGAATGTTCAAATCAAGAGTGAATTATGATCTTATTTTCCCTAGTTTAGACCATTATAATTTGAGTGTGTTCCCTTGGTCCTTTATTTAATAGTACAGTGCGACATTACATCCACATCACTGGGTTATAATCATCTCTAGAGACGAAGTTTTTGATAGATTTGTTGAGTCCCTCCACGAAACATGAATGATATACTCTATCCTAACTAGTGGATTTTTTCGAATTAGAGTGAAATCTTTGATTAAGTCATTGATACTTTATCTAGAAGGACACAAAAATAGAGTTTGTGGGATCATTAGTATATGATCCACTATGTAGAGGTTTGATCCAGATTGGGTTCATGGTGTCCCCCAGTGATTCTAGGTGTGACTTCCTCTATATGTATCATAGTCTTCATAGAAATGTCTATTATTTTTGGGCAAGGACCAAATGATCTAGATCACTTCATTGAGTGTATTAAATGATATCATGGATCGATGAGTGGGCCCTCTTATAATGAGCATTTCTTCGAATAGAATCATGTGGATGGCGGTTGGTTATGATCACCTGATTTTGTGTTTCCTCTCCAAAGTAATTCTTGTTTTAATTTTATTCTTGTATATGTTATATAGTGTTACATCTTGTATGCATATGACTATACTTGGTTCTTCATGTTTACTATTGTTGGGGCGTCCAAGTGTGTATTTATATAATCAACCCTACACTAGATTTTCCATCACGAGTTGTATCTTGGGAAGACAGTTTCCCTTTTTATGGTGTCCATGAAGGACTGGGTACGGGTTTACCATAGTTGGAGACGGGCAGTCCATGGTATTTACTAGCAGTGTACCTTTGATGTAGTCCTCTAACTTATATCATTTTAGACTTCAAAATTTTTACATATACTTGTTTTATTGGATCTTTGTGGTGGGCTTGTATCTGGCATTGTCTATTGTTCCTTTAATTCTTGTTGTACACTTGTTTTGAGATCATAGTTGAATTCATGAATTCTATCAGTTATATTAAATTTCAGAAATATGTGGCTTGGAGATGTGTGTGTGTGTGAATAGGTATTTTAGGATAATGCCTCCCAATTGTGAGAAATTCATACTCAGTGCTAGCCACTAACCCCTGGACTATCAAAGGCAGGATTCAGATAGTCACAACGTGGGCCCAGCTGAGAGGGGGAATGATTGTTTATATCTTAATTTAGATGAAAAATTATTCCCTTTGTGTTAGAAAAAAATTTAAGGTATGTAATTTATAATCACAAATATGTTTTTTTAAATTTAGTGGGAGTTCAATATATATCACATATTATAGAAATAGATTAGGTTAACTACCATGCATAGAAGTTCATTAAAAAACCTTTTGGGTTATAGAAAATTTTTATTTAGGAATGAATATTACATGTGAACAACAATATTTAATTAAAAAAACCATTCTAGAGGTGATTAAAGAGGAGGAATTAGAGATTATAGTTAAGATATACCTAGTTTTAATCCATATGTCATTAGTATATAACGCACATTATATTATATGAGATGTAGATTATACATCAAAAAAATAAAAATATTCATACTGATATGTATAGGAAATGACCATAATTAATAAGATGTTCTATTTATAGAGCTTTTTATTCAAATGTAAATCAAATAGGAAATCGATAATAGATCATATTAATTTAATCTCCATGATTGAAATTTATTTAGAATTGGTGGAGAAAAATCATTCAAATCATTAGTGGGTGTTTATGTTCCTTTTAATAGTCCTTAATTCATGGGACTTGATGGTCACCATACATAGTAACTCATAAAGTAATATAGATCTTCTATTTATTATTATTAGTTACATGATATTTTGGTTATTAATTAATCCTAATAAAATATAAGTACATGCTAGAAGTATTTATAGTTTTGAAAGAAGACATTGATATTTGACATAATATGTGACAGGGAGGATAAAGAAAGAATCATTTGGCATAGGAGTACCTCAGAGGGAGGTAGTCCATTTTGTTTCCATTATGGGATGAAATTTCATCTAAATAAATAATATAATGAGTATATAGTTAATTATAAAACATATGTTGTTTTAATTATATCTTCAAATCATGTAGAAAAATATATATTCTGGCTACAATTGAGTGTCACCATATCACTAGATTCTATAATTATAGACTATATATCATAAATTTACTCAATATTCGAGAGAGGATTCATGAGGAACTCTACATATGGAAGATATGATAGGGTGCATCTTGCAGATAATGAGGCTCTTAGGATTGTTGGATTGTTAGACAATCCATGTTTCTATACAAATTTCATGTATTATTCATGAAATATTTCATTGAATTCCATTGTATAAAATAAAAGAGTGTATGATGGAATTTTTCACCTATATGGAGTTTCATAATGTGAAATTCATGTTTTATATATAAAATCATCAATGTTATATCACTATAGTCTAGGTAACATGACTTAGAATGTGATGCAGATCATTGCTTCTAAATATATACAAAAAATCAGATACATAGAGTATGAATAATAAAAATATTTTATATCTAGAAACAATTGGAAATATTGCTACCAAAAAATAAGTTAAATAAAATAAGAAAATCTTAGGGTTGATTCATATTGATGTATGATTTCTTCTCTATTTAACTCTCATAGAGGGTCACTATGTTATTTTATATTCCTTATAGTCGTGAGAAAAAAACTGAGGTTTTTTTCCAATCTCATGTCTAATGTGTTAAATATATTTGTTCTATGGGGTTACATGATTGAAAATGAGATCTTAAAAAAATATGAATTTTAGGCCAGCTAATGGAAGGTAATACATAAGTATGGGGTTTTGAAGGTTTTGGGTGAAGAATTATGTATGTTTTGAGAATAATATAATAGGTAATCCAAAACAAAACAAAAATTCCTGGAGATGATGAATCATATTTTAATTGAAAAATAAATATGTTTTGGAATTCACATGGCATTAAATAAGGAGTTCTAGGAAGAAAAAATGATTTTTTCTATATACATGATTGATAGGAGTCCATCTTCTACGTTTTGGAATGTGATTGAATAAGACTATTCCTCTAAAAGGATGGATTATTTGACCCATATAAATGTCATTTTCTCACTAAAATCTATACATATTGATTCCTTTGAATGGAAAAATGAAGATTCTAACTATTGATAAAGTTACCTTGTTTGGTATTGAAATGAAAAATAGGGTTTTTGAATGTGAGATATCAACTCTTGAATATATGTCAGTATCCAACATATTTTAATAAATTATATGATGTTATGGAAGGATAAAAAATTAGTGGATAACACAAATGATATAAATGTATTATCTGAGGTCATGGTTCAATATAATGTATATATGGAAACTAATGATGTTATAGGGAATTCAATGAGTATGTCTATAGTAGATTCACGAGATATTTTGAAAAACGTTTCAAAATATTACAGATTATAATCAGGATTCCATGACAATAAGTATAAGAAATCTCCGAGAATACAAAATCCCATGATAGATTTTTGGAAAGAATAGATATAATATATAAATATATTGAAGATGTAGTACTGGAAGGTTATGCTCTGTTGGTGGAGTTTCAATGATCTACCAGAGTTATGCTCCAAGTGTAGAGTTACAAAATTTTCTTACAAAACTTATTTCTCATAGACAATAGAGTGGAAGAGAGCCTAAAAAGTCCATAAATATGAATTAATTTAAATAGTGTGTGTAAAAATTGAGTTATTATATTGATTATCTCTATGTATGTTGATATATAAGATAATATAAATGACATATGAGTTCAATTTTCTTAAAAAATGTTCTTTGATTAAAAGATGAATTAAAAAGTAAAACAAGGTATAATGAATATTTTTTTCATTATATGACATTTATAAATAGAAAATGTTGATTTATGTATGATCCATTCAACACTACTTAAACATATAAATATTTATCTAGGGAATATAATGATTTTAGGGGAAGGACTTCTTCTAAAATAGATTTTTGTGAAAACAAGATTTATTCAAGTGGACATAAGAAATGATATTTAAATAGAATAACTAAAATAATTCATGTATCCATGAAATATAAATAATGTGTTAATGTTTAACTATATATTTATGGTTTCTTCCAAGAACAAGTGTAGTGGAATCAAAATATAGATACTTTAATGGAGGAGTGGATGTTCATCTGAAGAAATAATACCATTTCTATTACTATAATGTGTTTGAATATGGGATTTTCATCATCATAATACTATATTTTCATTAATATCATATTATTATTTTTTGGAAGGAAATTTTTTTTGATATGTATAGTTAAATATATGTATTCTTATTAATGACTTATATTTATCAATCTAAAAAAATTATTACACTATTGACTGTGAGGGGATATTGTTTAGTTAGATTGTTCCAAGCTCATCTATATATGGTCTAGATAGTTGTTTAGTGACTTTTTGTGAGTTATGATAAACTAGTTTCTTCACCCTATAATATATAATTGATATTGAGCAAAGAGAAGGAACAAAAAAATGAAATATGAGGTAGATTTCATGGAAATACACCCGTGTCCATTGATAGTTGTCATCCAAATGATTGAGACATTTTTTAATTGAATAGAAAATATGAATTTATTAGAAGTTTTTTTGGAACATGTAAAATCTAGAAAGAAATAATTAGTTTAACACCCCAAAAATCTAAAGTAATAACCTTGTATTCGATAGCGTGTATGACACGTGACACCAAGCATGTAAGGTAATTTAATATCTGGATATATTAAAATATAATTATTTTATAAAATATATTCTATATATTTCAATTCATAAATCATCGAGTTATATTTTATTACCCTCAATAATTTGCTTCCTTGATAGATTGTGTAACATGGAAGAGATACCATCCTTGATATTTTTCATTACATGAAATACCGAGTTTCACCAAATAACATTGTGTTATTAAAAAATAATTATTTAATATATTAAGATATACCCTTTACATTATGTTAGCTTTTATGAATCATATTAATTAAAAAATTAAAATTTATTCATTATATAAATATAAAATGAAGTGATGGGGTACAAATTTATGATAAATTAATATAAGAACATGTTGGATATAAAAATAGAAATTATTATTTTTATGCCTCAAAAGTAGTTTTATCTTAATAAACATTATTAGCTAAAAAAAATTAATTATTTTAATGAAATATATATTTTATAAATTTATTCAAAAATAAGTTATATGCATCCATTAGATTTGATATGCATTAGATCTGAACAAAGCCTGCATTACATATAAAAACTATTATTATTATATGGGTAATTTTACAACCTTTAAATTTTAAACCCATTTTATATCTAATTTTTGAAACATTAATTAATTTAATTTGGAAAAATAAACCTAACAGTGGAAATTGAAATATAATAATTCGGTTCGGGTGAATTGTTTATATTTTTCTGGAACATTTCATTTTCTAATGAATATTTCAAAATACTAAATTTTATTTCAAAACTTCATTTTCATCTAATTTATCTATAAGGATAAATTATAATATTAATTAGTTTTAACGTTTAATTATATAATATTTTTATCAATAAATAAAATCATTTTCATTGGATTCAGTTTAGTTTTGAAAAGATTATAAAAATAATATCAACATTTCAGACGGTTGTACATCAGAAACCTGCATTGTATTTCTGCATATAGGGTTAATTGTAAATTATTTTTATCCACTTATATGTTTGTAATCTATAAAAATTAAATATTTGGAATAATAATAATTTATACTTTCTAATAATTTCAAATTTGTTTTTTACAAAAAATATTGGTGAATGTAATTAAAATTAATTTCAATTATTAAGTCAATATTAAACTTACTAAAGTACTAAAATTTTAACTTAATGACCTAGACACTTATCCAAAACCCATTTTCTAGCCATATCACATCCATACTCCTTCCATTATTGAGTGTTGTTTTTCCTGAATTTTTTTATATAATAACATGTGTACACATAACTTGTTTCCAAAAATTCCAAGAGAGTAATTTTCCTTCCCTATAAAATCCCTCCACCTATCCCCATTACTCATACCTCTCAAACCACATAGTTTTGGAAAATCACTGCTCATATTGCTTCCCAATATCACTCCCCTAGACAATAAAGGCTCTATTTTTTCATAAATTGTTCCAAGGATTATTTTTGGTATAAACCACATGAAGTTACCCGATTAAGAGGTGACTTATTTCCTTATTTTTTTAGTTTTATTTACATTAACCAACCCCAAATATATTATAAGTCTATTATTTTATAAAATCACAAATATAAAAAATATAATATGATTATTCCATTCAAATGGTTGTCCTACACTTAAAGACACTTCCATCTAATGGGTAATGAACATACAGGTTCTGTGTACGGTGAATTACTCCCTCATGAAACGGTGATTGTTCATTTTTTTCTTCCCACCTCTCATGATGAACATTATTGTTGAAATTATAATTATATATTATATATAATATATTTATTAGGTATTTATACTTTTTAAATACTTTTATTAAACATACCATTTGAACTTTCCAATTTACGTTATTACGATAATGTCGTTTGCATTAGTGTGCAACATCCCCCCCCCCCAAGCGATGTGATTTTTTCACACACTAAATATAATGTATAAATGATCAATATAAATAATAATATTTGACATAAATAACCTCTATTAAATATTAATTATATAATTACCTCTCTATTAATATTATATATGTATATCATTTTATTTATTACCCTTTCACACACACTAATAAGTGATAACGCCAATCTTGGACGTGTAGACTACTGCTTACTCCACATGATGTGATTTTTTTTCCATATTAATAAATAAATATATAGTATATATTATTAAATAATATTGAATTTATTATTTAATTATAATTTTGTAATTATATTACTTCATTATTATTATTCTTTTGATATTATATAATGACCAATTTTGACCATAGTTGACCTGCCAAAGTCAATTTAGACACATAAACTGAATTTTTTCAAAACACCCAACATAAAAATAATTCTTTATATAGTTGAATAAAATACAGTAAAAAGTGAAATAAAATCACAGATAAATAATAAAAATATTCTCTAGAATGTATAAAACTAACATAAGTTCATTATACATGATTTTAAAAGACGTTCACCTAAAAATAAACTCAAGGTAACAGATTCTCATCTCACGTTTTACATTTGTGAGATAAATGTCATGTTCACCACTTACATATTTTGTGTGGTGTATATATAACCCATGTTTATATACCATATAATTATTAATTTCAATTCATGTTATTTAAGGATTTAATTGAAAATTATTCCATCATACGTATTATGATTTAAAATGTTTCAAAATGGTATGGGACACTTTGGATTTTTTAATGATTATTTTCTTCAATAATAACATTAATGATCTTTCAATGATATTTACATTTGGGGAAATTATTTTACCATTTTTTAACAAGACCTTAAATTTTCATCTCCTCCTTTAATTAATGTAATTTTCATGTATTAGTACCATTTTTAACTCTTCTTTACTCAAATTGTATAAAAATGTTTCTAATAACACCTGGCTTCATTTCTCTCATTAGTCAGAGAACCCATTTTCCTCTAAAAAATACGGTTGATTAAATTGTATTTAAAATGATTTATTAAATATATTTATACCCATTATGTATTTTACCAATGTTTTCAAAGGAATCATATTGTTATTTTATTAATAAGAACTCTTCCTAACCTTTAACTATGGAAAATGAATTTTCTTTTTACCTCGTACAACTTGTACAGTTTTACCCACCGTCATTTATTTGAATCCTAATTTTTATGCCTAAAAGGTTATTTTTTATATAAATTATTTTTTAATTTTATTTTTTATGAAACTTTTTTCATTATATAATGATATTTTTTTCAAGAAATTTTTTAAAATATCGCTTTAAAGTATTTCTATTTATAAATGATAAAAACCCTTATTTTTACTCCACTTAGGATATATTGTATTGATACCATCCTATTTATTCATATGGATTTTTTTTGCATTTATTTGGCCATGTATAGTATTCATATTCACTTCCTTGGCTCATTCATTATTCACCTTGAAATATTCAATCTCCTATAATCATTGAACATTGATTTTTCCATAGATTATCAATTTCCATTACCATGGATATTACTATTTCTTAAACTATATACCTCTTTACATGTATTTTCTACTTTGAATTGTTTTTATTTGGGGTAATATTGATAAATATATATTATTTATTCAATATAGATATTTTTAAAGAATATTTTGTAGAAATTAAATATATTACTTGATATGAAGTTTGTTTTGGAAATGCAATGATGGGTGGAGCCCAGAATTTATATATATTCTCGATTCATCAATAGGTTCTCATGAGAAAAATATGTTTCAAAATTTAAATGAGTTTATATTAATAGTTATAAACTATCCTGAGGAATTATCTTGATAGTATAGGTTTTAATTTTCCTGATATATGACATCTATTAAAAAATATTTTCCATCATATAAGTTTTAGGTACTATTAATCCATGATATTTTTCATTGAACTATCTATGGAAACATTTCATTTTAGTTAATTGATTAAAGGTATTGAGTTTCAGTTTCATACACTTATATATTTATTTTTCCTTTTCTAACAATTTTAATGAAATTTATTTCTAGTTATTAGGTTTCCCTATTGTTTGTGCAGTTCCTTCTCAATATATAGATTATCTAGAATTATATTTTAGTTATTTACCTTGTCTTAACAATTATTATTATCGATTCATTATTTTTTCCACTATACATTACCCATACTATGGATTTGAGCACAACCAGATTATTTTTCTTTCCCTAGGAATCCATGAAGCATAATATAAAACATATGTTGGGATTTAATATTAGGAATAAATTTATTCTCAAAGTAGTTTATTTAAAAAAAGAAAAACCAAATTATGTTGTAATTTTTGTATACATTGGTAACGAAAAACTTATTTATGTATCTGGTTTACCAAGATTACTAAACATGTATTCAATCGATATTTTATTCCCTATAATCATTTCAATATGAAAAGTAGCATACACTAGATCTGGGCTTTCTGGGGTCGGGTTGCTATTGTTAGTATCGAAAAAGTTTAGTAGAAACCTTGGGAACAAGATTTAGGAAAAAATAAGTTATATAACACAACTCTATGATATAAATAGTGGATACATATAGAAGAGCATCCTATAATTTTGTTTAGCTAGAGATGACAATGGTATTCCTATAAATAAATATATATCTGGATACTACATGTGGAAGTGGTTATGGAAGAGATGAACCCAAGATTAATAAATCCGACAAGGTATTCTGAACCTTAGTCGGGGAAACCAGGTGCATTAAATGGTCCTTAATGTGCCCCTATTTTTACACTCATGCAGGGTATTCTTAGGATAATTTACATTTTTTTACAAACAATTATTATTGAATTTACAAGATAAATAAAATTAATGAACTAGGTTAAACCTACGTTGTTTTACATTTAAGATAATGTGTCATCATTTAGAAAAAATAAATATCATATTAAGGATAAACCCTAGGCGAAGGAAAGAACTATGGGGAAATAAATGGACAAAGTATTTATATATAGGGGTTGTGTTGAAAACTTTAGTTCAAATGATATTTATTGATTAACCTAATTTCATGTATGTCCATCATAGTTATTTAGAAAATTATATTGATATTATATTAGAAATGGATAACCTATTATCTGAGTAAAAACCATTCAGATGTTGCATGTCCTGGTGTCTTAAACCCATGATCTAAGGATGATAAAGTTTTCATACCAACCACAGACCTATGCATTGTTCTGAATAATTTTTAATTGTTTTCAGTTAATAAATTTGATGAATAAGAGTTAATGATGAGCTAGTAGTATCACTTTATTTGTATTAGAGATTAATTTATTAATTATATTTTGATTGGAATTTATTTAAATCTAAATAGTTTAAATTCTCACTCTTTTATAGGCCTTATGATCCTTGAAAAGTTTATTTTTGTGCTTTAGCCGTGAATAACATTATTGCTAATTAATTTCTTGGAGAAGAGGGATGAATTGGAATTTGATATAAGAAAAACCACAAGTTAGGATTGTTCATATGAAATTTAAACCTAATATGTAATATTATATCCCTATACCCTTGGTCAATAAAATAATTACCCCAAATTTGTAAAATGACATATAAATAAAATGTTTCCAAAATACCATAACTTCTATTGAACCAATTTTCTCTTAAATAATTGACAATTTATAGATTTTAGGTCCTCGAATTTTTATTGATCATTAAATTGTTTATTATTGATGAAATAGTTCACTCCTTATAATTATTTACACTTTTCCTCTAAGTATTTTTTTGGCTTTCCACTAATATTCTCCAAATTAATCACCTAGTTATATGGTAGTTCATGTGACCTCTGTACATCCCATTCTCCCTTTTCTAGAGGATATTTTATGATCCCTTATCAGGTTTTCAGACTATAACATAGTAATCCTGCAACAATATATCACTAATATCATGTTTAAATTTCTAGGAAGAAATTTAATTATAGTGGGTATAATTTAATAACTAAAAATCAAAATTAAAAACCTTTTATTAGATAACTTCTATGCCACGTGACAATGAGCAAGTTAAGTAAAATAATATCCAGATACATTATAATATATTTAACATTTAAAATATATTCTATATATAAATAAATTAAATATAGAGTTATATTGTGTTACACACAAAAACTACCTTCCTCGATATCTTGCGTTATATGCAAGAGTAACCTTCTTTGATAGCTTTTGTAACATGCAAGACCCAGTTTCGAAAAATAACAATGAGAAATGAAAAGAATGTTATAACCTAGCTATTATGTTAATGTTTATGAATAATATTATCTAATCTAATAAAATATATGGTTTATATCAAAATAAAATGAATTAATGGGTTACCAATTAATGAGAAACGAAAACAATAACCAATTTGATATAAAATGATAAATTATTATTTTTATGATTTTAAAGTAGTTTTTTCTTAATATAAATAATTAATTCAAATTTTTTAATGTTTTAATGAGATATATATGTTATATATTAAATAAAATATTTTTTATAATCATCCATTAGTTTTTATATGCATAATATAAGAAAAACCCTACATTACACATAAAAACAAATATTTTTATAAATAAAATTTTGAAACATTTTAATAGAGAACCCATTTTAAATATTAATTTTGAAACATTAATTAATTAAATATGTAACAATAAACATAATATTTGAAATATAAAAATGATAATTAGGATAGTGTGATGTTTTGATATTTTTATGAAACATTTCATTTTTTTCATGAAAAGTTAAAAATATTGAATTTTAGTTCAGAACTTCATTTTAATTAAATTTAATTATATAGATAAATTTAAATTTAAATTCGTTTTAAAAGTTAATTAGATATTATTTTTACTAATTTATACAATTTTGTTAATTTTTTTCAATTTAACATTTAAATCGATAATAAAAATAAATCTAACATTAAGATGTTTTTACTTTAAAACCCCCTAATGTCATCCCACCTACATGATGAATTTTAAATTAATTTTTGTCAATTATTTTTTTGTAATTTGGGAAAATTGATTCAATAATAAAAATTAGAAATATTTATAATTTCTATTTATACTAAAAAATTTCCTGATAAATGTTGGTAAAATTAATTACAATTATTATGTCAAAATTATGTTTATAAAACGACATAACCATTTACTTATTAGACCAAATAACCTATAAATTTGTCTAAACCCCATTTTATGTACATATATTTTTCATAAACATTAAATTGTGTAGTTTTTATGTTTTTAATGACTTATTTAGGTAATAACAATTGTACACTTAACTTGTTTCAAAAAGTTCCAAGTGAGTCATTTTTCTTCCTAATAAACGGCCACCACCTTTCCCCTTTCCTCACACCTCTAAAACCAAATGGGTTCAGAAACTATCTACCCAAATAGAATACCAGCATCCCTAAACTCAACCTTGAAGCCTCAATATTGGAAAAAATCTTCCCAATGAAGTCTTTGGGTATAAACCAAAACAAGTTACCTGATTAAGATGTAACATTTTTTCGTAAGCTTTTTATTTTTATTTACATTATCTAACCGATCATCTATTATTATTGTATTATTTAAAAAAACCAGTATACTCAATATATTCATATTTTTTTATTCTAATGGTTTGACCAACACATATACATACTTCCATCTAATGGGTAACGAACACACAGTTTCTGTGTATGGTGAATTACTACCTCATGAAACGATGATTGATCGTTTTTTCCATACTAACTCCCATGGTTTCCATTATGAAAGAAACTATGTTTATATATGATATTTATGATATTTATTATGTATTTATACTTATTTAAAACTTTTATTACACATACCATTAGTAATATTCATTTTACGTTAATAGGATAACTTCGTTTGAGGAAGTGTGGACTACCTCCCCCTTAAAGCATTATGATTCATTCACACGATCAATGGAATTTATAAAAGATGATTATAATTAATCTTTAGTGACATAAATAACCTCTATATTATATTTATGATATAATTACCTTTCTATATTATATATATATATATATATATCATTTTAGTTTTAACCCTTTCCCAGAAACTAAAAAGTCATGACATCCATCATGGATGTGTGGATTACCACCAATTCAACATGATGTGATTAGTTTTTCATCACAAGAATTATATATATAAGTATATGTGGTTAAATAATATGGTATTTATGATATAATAATCATTATATAAATATACAATGTTACTTAATTTCCTTCCATAACTATCATTGAAGAACAAGAACGTTACTCATGCGTACGTACGACCTACCATATCCATGATTGTAATGTTGATTCATTTTTCATAACCATGTTTAATGTTTGGTCTTAAAAGAATTATTGATGTATAATTGTGGTAATTATTTAATGATTATTTTTCTATAGATATTATATAATGACTTCTTCGACCATAGTTAACATACCAATGTTTTTTTGGACACATAAACTGGATTTTTTAAAAACACCCTACGTAAATATAATTGTTTAAGTAGTTGTATACAACATAGTAAAAAGTGAAATAAATTTAATGAAAAACATGAAAAAGGATCTAAAAAGTATAAAATTATCACTAGTTTAGTATACATGATGTTAATGATGTTTTCCCGATTGGTAACTCAAGGTAAGGGATTCTCATCTCACTTCTTACTTCCATGAGATAAATGTCATATTAACCAATTATATCTTTTGTGCTGTGTATATTCAAATAAATTTTATATATTCTATCATTAATTCCTCTATCATCATAGAATTTGGGGCATTAATTTAATTTTATTACATCATGAGTTTTATTATATAAAATGATTCAAATTGGTATCGGACAATTTGGAATGTTTAAATATTATTTTCCCGATTAATAACATTAATGATCATTAAATGGTAATTATATTTTTGTAAATTATATTACCATGGTTCAATAAACCCATTTATTTTCCTCTCCTCGGGTAATTTATGACATTTTTTGAGTATTACAACCATTTTACACTCTTTGGTACACAATGTTTTTAAAAACTGTTTATAAGAAAACTCAATTTCATTTATATCTTTATTTGGGGAATTTTTTTTCTTCTAAAATACGTGTTTTATTAAAAAACAAAAATTCTTTTAAATTTATTTGGTAATGAAATTTTTACCCTATGTTATTTTAAAACTTTTTTCAAATGACTAATATTTTCATTTTCTGAATAAATATTATTTCAAGACGTTAACCTTGAAAAAGGAATGGTATTTTTACCTCATATGGTTTGTAAAACATTACCTACCATTATTTCATTAATGTTTCATTTTCATGTCTTAATGGTTACTTTTTAAAGAATTATTTTTCTAATTTTTTTCAAGGAAATGTTTTTTCAGAACGTTCTTCCTAATAAAAGGATATATTCCTTAATCATTTTTTAGATCACTGTATAGTATTTATATTCATTAATGAAAATAGGAAGTGTTTTTAATTCAATTAGGATATGTTTTATTGATATCGAACTGTTTCTTCCTCTAGATAGTTTTTTGATTTATTTAGAAGAGGATAATATTCACATTCTATTCCTGGATTTATTTTTTCTTCCCATCATAATTTTCAATCTCCAATGATAATTTAAAATTAATTTTCCCCTAAATTATTCATTAAATTTATCATGGATATTACTATTTCCTAATCTACATACCTCTTTACATATAGTCTCTACTTTGATAGTTATTTTATTGTTTATGAAAATTTTGAAAAATATGTATTCTTTATTTAATATGGATATTTGATAGGTCATTTTTTTATGAATAAAATATATTAATCGATATAAAGAATGATTTAGACGTGAAATGATGGTTTGATCCTTGACTTTATATAGCTCCTTGACGCATTGACAGGTTCTCATGAGATGAATAATGTGCACAAATTAAATGTGTTTTTATCCATTGTTTTGAACTTCCTAGAGTATTTTTCATGATAGTATATGATTCTATGTTCCTCATACATTACATCAATTAAGAAATATTTTTATTCATATTAGTTTTAGTTATTATTCATCCATGATATTTTTCATCGACATGTTTATGCATACATTTCATTTCAGTTCATTGATGAAATGAAATGTGTTTCAATTTATTACCTTCCTATATTGATTTTTTGTTATCAATTTATTTTAATGGAATGTGTTTATAGTTATTACCTTTGTATGTTTGTTTATGAATTTCATTATCAATATATTTATTATATTTTTTTTTGATTTCAGTTATTTACCATGTCATATCTATATTATCGTTGATTAATTATTGCTTCCACTATACATTACCCTTAATGAGAGTTTAAGAACACCATTATTCTATTTCTTTCTATAGAATTCAATAAGTGTACTATGAAAGATATATAGAGATTTAATAGTTTTAATAATGTTATCATTTAATTAGATTATTTATAAACAAAAACATTATGTTACAATTAGTATATTCATTTGTAATAAAAGAATCATTTATATATCTGGTTTTCCAAGAATACTAAAATCTCATTTATTTGAGATTTTATTCCTTGTAATTATGCCAATGCAATTAGTATCAGCCACTAGCTCTAGGCTATCTAGGGTCGAGTTGCTACAGTTTGGAGGCTATGGAGTGGAATCTTTAGTATTAAAAGGGTCATTTGATATTTCCAATTTTCATTATAATGAATGAGTAATTAAAGAGGTATGTTGAGTAGGACATTATGGGAAATGCATACCCAAAAAAATTACCACTAGATCCATGATCATTGTTATGTGGTATGTTTTGAGATGGATGTCAAAGAATCTCCCTATGGATGAACTCTTGATTATCGAAACTGAGTACATCACTCTATCATAACATGTGATCAATTTTATTTCATTGAAGGGGTTGTTGAATGATCTCAAAATAATGAAACATAATGAGATTAATTTTTATTTATTCAAGATTCATTATTAATTGGAATAAAAATATAATTTTAAACTCAATGATAAACAATATTTAGCAGAAGTATTATTCCATATGGATTGTTTTAGAAGATGGAGTAAGAGATCAGTGAATGCTAGATGGAACTTGGACTTTAGAGGTTATGATAAAGAATGTCATATTATTGGATGTGTTGATACGTTGGTATTCCTTCATTGGGATTATATTAATAGAATTATATTTCTAGAACCATATGGCTATTAGTAATTTTAAAGAAAAAAAGAGGTTTGTGGATGATGGACTAATACATGGTGGAAAATCCTTAAAGAATATTCTATTGTTTGAGATTAATTTGTTTCAATAATAGAAATAAAATCTAATTTCAATGAATTATTCCAATAAAAGGAGCGGTTATAAAGGGAAATAATAAGATTTTTTCTGGAGATATCATATTTTTGCTGACAAAGTCTAGATATGTGGAAGTTATGTAGTACAGTTGAGGCAAAATGAATGGTGGAGTTGGAATATTTGATCATATGATATCCATTATGCAGTCTATTAAAGGGAGAATGGGTAATGTAATGGGTCTATGTTTGAGTATCTATTGGGAATGTAAGAGGCATTATAGTGACATATAAGTGTTATCTCATGGAGTTTTCAGAATATGAAACTGGATATTAGAATATTATTTCAATTTATTTAGAGCGTTTAGCCGAGAATATCATTTTCCATGAAGATGATATCTAGTTGAATTCCTTGCATGATTATTGGAAGGATGTGTCAATGAATTACATTTATTGTATGATACTAATGTTAGTATGATAGAAATATTTATCTAATTTTATATTTATATTCTATCTAACATTTTATTCCATGAATAAAAGTAATCTAGTGTTTCCCATGGACTATGACCCACATATGAACCATGTTAAAATTTTATTATTATTATTTCTATCATTGTCCTTTAGAAATCCTATTTGGTTTCATTCAGAGAGGTTTTCTTTATAGTTCATTGATTTTCATTTGGTTTTTCATTTATATTACAAAAACTGCTATAGAGTATAGTTCAAGTACCTTCTTCCACCTGGTATATTCTAATGGAAAAATTCTATTTGAGTATTAGAAGATAGTACCTAACCCAATATTGAATAACAATGCTACTCCCCTACTCATATTCCTCCAGATGAAAATATAATACTAAGACTATATTCTTCCACTGTGAATATGAGTCCATATCAGTATGAGTAGACCTAATCCAAGAAATGGTATATGATTTAACTTTTCCCAGTGTTTAAGATAGATCATTTTCAATACACTAATGACACCCCACCCATATCCCTTACCTCAGGTTAAAATCACATTAAGAGAAAACATACCACTTAATTTTTTGGTTAGAATATACATCGAACCTTTCACTAAATAGGTAATGGATTTATATAACCATGTCATGGATAGATACTATATTTACAAGATCTCTAGTGTAAAGACCCATACACTTGTTTCCAGAGTTGGTGGTTAATTTATTACATTGGTACTAGATACATTCAATCACATTAAAATGATTGAATAATTTAATTGTCATAGTAAACATGAAACACACATAAAAATCCACATTTCCTTTTAAAACATAAAATACACACTTTTTTTCTTTTATAATTCCATTACTTCCCTTATAATATCCCTTTATATAAATTATAAAACACTTCTTGGAATCCTAGAGAAAATAAAATATAAGAAATTGGGGACCTTAAATCACATAAAGGGTATGTGTACAATAGAATATATCCTGAATAAATAACCATAATCCATATGGATGGAGAAATAACTAAAATACATTCCATTTAAGCAATAACTTAAGGATAATATGTAAGGAATAAATGATAGTCATATAAATAAATATAAATAATCATATGATATTGAAACTTACCCTTGGATATTCTATCAAATAAAATAAAAAAACGAACATCAATAATAAATATCATAACATGGTAATGCATAATTTCTTACATCATAATCCAACAATCATGGAATTTCACAAGATATTTAAAAAATATGGGTAAAATTAAATTTAATTTATCCCACTAATTTGTCTCATGAGACAAACCAATGCATCAATGGTCTATAGAATTTCAGCACCCACTAAACACTCAAAAATTCCAATTCATTCCTCCTATTAAAGTGGTGAAACATAATCAACATAAATTTTCATATTGAAACATTAACATACAAAACAAAAATACCTACCTTAATTAATAAACAGAATCATAAACTATCCAGATTAATATTGTGAGTGGTAAAGAAAAATAAATAAATTGTGAAACATTCCATAAACCATAAAAAAAGGTTGTTTTAATTATAATATACTTCCATTGGATAAGATGTAAAAAAAAGTGGGTGGTTTTTGTTGTGGAATATAATTTCAATAATAATATCCTTAAAATATCTTTCATGAAAATAATCTCTTCCATTTTAAAAATTAGTTTTAAAAAATAAATGGTCAATAAAAGTTGAAAATAATTTTTTTGAAAAAAAACTTTTACAATTATTTTAAAAAATGTATTCTTTATTATGTTGTAATATAATATAAATTATACATATGGAAAAAACATTATTTCAGATTATTGTAAAATTGATAAAATTACCACATTCAAAAAAGAAAAATGAGATTAATTTAAAACCATTTTGTACAGAGTTAAAAATGGGTAAAAATGACATCTCTAAAGCATTTATTTAATGTTAAAAAATTGAATACATTTTATGAAAACATTCATATTTATGAAAAAGGGTATTCGAACATATAGAGAAATAAAAATATGAATAACTAATAATTATGGTATCAATAAAACATGTCCCTAGTGGGTTATAATAAAATAAAAGGTTTTTTATTTATGGAATAATAGAAATAACTGAAAAATTTCCTTAAAAAATTCTTCAGAAAAATAACATTTTCACTTGTAAAAGATACATTAAAAATACATTAAAAAATATTTAGAAAATACCTTTCTTTGAAAATTAACTTGTAAAATAATATTTAAAACATTTATTGTTCATCATGGCCAGAAATTCTGTACATGATGTATAAATATAAAACATTCTATTCACAATGTTGTAAAATGTGTAAAAAGTACCTCATTCAAAAAATAGCAAGAAGATTAATTTAAAACCATTTCATACAAACTAAAACAGGGGTAAAATATTAATTAATATATCATTTTTATAATGATAAAGTCATTTTTGAAAATATTTTCTGAAAACATGGATATGGAAGAAAAATTGTTTTCGACCGAAGAGAGAAATAAAATTTTCTTCCTTAAAAACATTTGCTCAACCAATTTAAGATAAAAAAAGAGGAAAATGGTATTATTACTTGAAAACATTATCAAGAAATAGTTTATAAAAAAATACATTATTTTTAGGATAGAAATATCAAATAATTCCCTCTAGGGGTACTTGAACATATACAATCCACAATGATGATGATTTTGTGAAATAAACCCTTACCACATTAGTAACATTTTAAATCACAAAACCCCTGGAAAAATAAAATAAAATTAAACTCTAAATATCACTAATATATATATATATTTTAAAATATCAAATGGGTATTATGTACACCACAAAAAAGAAATAAGTGGTGAATATTGCATATGTCTCATGAAGCTAAAATGAGATGAGAAACCCATACATCTAGTTAGACTTATTTCATATGAATGTTAACCTCGTGTATAAAAACATTAGTTCATTATACATATATTAAAGAACCAAAATCATATATATCATACCATATATTATTTACTTTTTGTTTTTTATCAACAACTTGTTAACAATTCTTTGTCAAAATCACTATTTCGTATGATAATAGCTTCATTTTTCATGTATTATTTTTTGGTAATTTCAATACTTTTACATTGATTATAGTTAAATAATATAAGTATATTTTACCATGATAAAAATATAATATATATATTCATTATTTATTTATCTATATTAATCAATAAAAGTATGATATAAAAAATTGATTACATTGTTCATGGAGACGGTGGGCCGTACGTACGCATGAACGATGATTCCATTTTTCTCAACAGATTGAATAAAAGGAAGGTAAGTAATATATCACTATTATAGAGAAATTTTTATTTAATATATATCTCATATTTTAATTAAATTTCTCCAAATTATCTTCCATGAATAGGTTTTCTCAAAAACGAGTCACATCGCTTCGTAAGGATGTAGTTCATCTACACATGAGTGACGCTATCATATTTCCCAAAAATGGAAAGTGAAGAGATATATGTGATATAATAAGTAAAAAAGGTATATTTATGTTAAAAATAAAATTTTTATTCATTTTCTATATCTGTTTTACCATCCATGTTAAATAGAAATGTGAAAAATTATATATCAATTCTGTTCACAGGGCAGGAGTCTAATGTACACACAATAAATGTTTTCATTCCCATTTGATAAAATAGGAGATGAACTTAGGTCATTAAATCAACATAATAACATATAATTATTATATGTAAAATAGTGATATTTATTTTTCATATATTAATAATATTTTAATGAGTTTGAGGAAGAAATGAATGAAAAATCACAGTTAAGGACTATACCTCTTCCTTAGAGAGCCTCTATTGGTTTATTCTTAGTGCCTTCTTTGGAGTGTTTCCTATTAAAAATAAGGCATATTGTAACATCCCAGGTAAATAAAGAATATGAAATTTTTATATTTAGTAATATTTGTAAATTAAATATTAATTTTACTTTAATGGGGATTCTATATTCCATGGCTTACCTGATACACAACAATGGGTTTCTTTGAAATCATACATTGTACACTAATAGTATAATATTATTATATTAAATAATAGTTAATGCTTCGACATTGTATTGGTGGAAATGAATAGAACTAACTCCAATATTATTATACATGTATTTTAAATGTTTTTACATTAATCCAATAAAAGTTAGGGGCTTAAAATATGAATGAATCTAATTTTCAGCAAAAATACTATAATATTCACTAAAAGGTAGATTTACCGCCTTTTGATGGTGAACCTTTTTTAAATATAGTTTTGGTCATTTTTTAATGTTATATTTGACAAAATAAAATTCTTCATTAGATTTAGGACATCAAATTTTACTTTGGGTAAATTTTTGGTATTTTTCTGATAAAGTTCATTTTTTAATAAATAGTGAAAAATATTGTATTTTAATTCAAAATTGCCTTTTAATATAAATTATTTATATGGTCATATTATCATTTTAATTGGTTTTAAAGTGAAATTAGAATATATTATTACCATTTAATCCAATGCTGGTCATTGTAATTAATTTCATTTTGAAATTGGATGTAAACAAGAATCAATATTTTTATGGTTATTGTTTATTAAAAACACGCTAATTGTTATGACAACGAGAATTAATTTTAAATTAATTAATGAAACTTCTATGATTTGATTTTTGTAAAATATAAAACTGTTTTTAATTCAGAATACCAAATATATCATAGGCTGAATTTTTTTTATTTTTCTGAAAAACATCAATTTTTAATGAATAGTGAAACTACTTAGTAGTAGTTTAATAACTGAATTTTTCATTTAAATGAAATTCCAATGCTTTTGTGAATTTAATTTCAAAACTTTTACATATATGGTTGTTATTAGTATGTAAAACAGAGTTCAATATGATAAAAATAATTTTTTGTAAATTGTAACTTTTGACTTTTATTTACCGCGGTTAAAGGTGGATAGGGTAGTTCTAGGAAAAAAGAATAATATAATAGTAAATAATTACCTTAACATGTGTCTTAACAATATAGGTTTAGTCATGTATGACCATGGGCATCCTTGGGTAAATTTTGGGACCCCATGGAGCCACTTAAGAGTGATAATGAAACTTTCTTTTAATTAACATAAAGTAAAGACAAAAATAACAAAAACAAATATCTTTTAGTTGTTTAATTTTTACATGGGGTTATATAAGTTATATTTTAGACTATAAACATTATTTAATATGTTAAAATAATTTCCTATATCATTGTATTTTTTAATTTTTATAAATCAACTAAATTAATTTATTTGTGACACAAAAATGATGCAGTATTTACCTCATTAATAAATGATTTAAATAAATAAGATTATAAATATTAAAATAACATTAAAAACCTATCAAATTATTATTGGATGAATTTATTTTAATCATGAGTCATATTTTCTTCGACAATAATGAGTTTTGGACGTCTATAAACTGAAAATAATTAAATAATAAAATAACATTTTCACACTTCCCTAAAAAAACCCCTCCTCCCCCTTATAAAAAGCTTTCACTTCTAACCCATTATTCACACCTATAAAGACGCTTGGTTCATCCAACCCCTGCCCAAATAAGCACCCAATATCCCTTTCTTCCTCTTAGAAGCCTTACCATAGACATAAGGCACTTAAAAAGTCGTTTTGGTTCAAACAAAAGGGAGTTACCCGAATTAAAGGTATTGGTTTCTATTAAATTATTATTTTTTATTTTACTTCGCCAACCCCTAAACTATTTTAATTCCTTTATTTTATAAAAACAAAAGTATCCTCAATATACTAGTATTTTTTTTATAGTGATTCTAACTACACTTATACTCACCTTCATCTAATGGGTAAAGAACATATTGTTTCTGTGGATGGAAAACTAACGCCTCAAAAAACGATGCTAGTTCAATTATCTCCTACCACCTCTTATGGTGGAAATTATGATGAAAATGTATTTAAAAATGATATATTTTATTACTATGTTTTCTTTATGCTTCTGTATTTTCCATTTATACCATACCTTTATGGTTTCTATTATGGGTAAACGTGATAATTTCATTTGAGGAAATGTGGACTACCGCCCCCTCAATGTGACATGACTCATTAATGACATATGTGGGACATATACAAGATAGATTTAAGGATATCATATATGATATTATACTGGAATTATAATATACCAATATATTATTATCTTTTAATTCCATTAAAATATGAAATAGAAATGAAAGTAGCGTTCATGCGTACATACGGCTTACCATCTCCATGAACGGTGCATTTCATTTCTTATCTCTAAATGATATGAATTATTATAAATACATATATATACTATATATTTATGATATATATGATATCTGAATAATGAATATCGTTCTGGAGATAATGGACTATTGACCATATGGACAACTTGTAAATATAAGTTGTTCATTTTTGACTCAAGTACCAAATATCGATAAAATGACAGTTATTAACATAAATAATTTCATAATGTTTATATCATGGTAATATGTAATATAAAAGGAATAATAAACTTGAATAATGTTCTTAATCAAGTAGAAATTAACTTTAGTTTGTTATTCAGGAAGAACACAGAACATATGAGTCAAGTAAGACACAAGTTAAGGGATTTCTTATCTCACTTTTAATTCCGTGAGATTTCCATTGTTTTCCACTTATTTATTGAATGTGGTGTATTGTGTACTAAAATTTGATATATACTATCATGATTTTATTTATAGTCAAGTTGTTATGTGATTAATTTGGTGGTTATTAACTTTTCTTCATACGACTCGATTGAATTACAACATGGTAAGGGGTTTTCATCTCACTTTTTATTCCCATAAGATTCATGTTGTATTTTCCACTATTTACTTTTGTGTGGTATATGTAATGCTCATGATTGTATTCCTTGTGTAACATAATTTAATTTATGGGTATTTATATCTTCATTTTATGATCTATCTTTCATGGGGTTTATGTTTCGAATGTTACCAAATCGGTAAGGGAACCTTTCACCCTTCTCTTTTTAAAAGACTTCTTTTTTATTATGTCTTTTAATTTAAATGTTATTAGGTTAGGATATGTTCTTATATATCCTTATTTCTGTAAATTTTAGGTCAATGTGAGGAGATACCCTTTTCTCTCTCACCAATTCATTTTTTTTAATTTTAAAGTGACGTCGTTAGGCTGTCAAATTTCCCTAAGGAAACTACTTCACCAAATTTCAAATCTTTGGGTTAAAGTTATACTTATTGATTATGTCATCCTATGAATATGTGTGAATAAAATCTAACTGTTTCACACAGAATATCAACTTATATTGAGTGTATTATTATTTTTCACGCATTAATATGTAATTGATTTATCCTTAATCTAAGGATATAGTTTATATAATGGTTTCATCTCAATTTAAAATTCCATTGAGACTTCATTGTAGTTATTAACTAATTCACTCTTATGTGGTGTATATAATGTCCTTTGGAATAATATATCACGAATTCCTTTATTCTCATGATATTTTAACGTTCTGATTAAATTTTATTCATCAATTATTTGTATTCAAGCGTTTCTTTTTTTGTTAAAAACTCCTTAACTAAAATATCATTTTAAATGTTTTAAAGATTTTTTCTTCTAAATATTTCGCATTAATGTCTATGATATCAAAATGGTTTTTTGGATTTATTTATATGGACCTTAATGTTTTCAAATGATAATTCATTAAAAATATTTAAAGTGGTATGAGACGCTTTGATTCCAAAATATCTTTATTAAATGTTTTAAATGGTTTTGAAAATGGTTTGATAAATTATAGATTATGTCAATATCTAGACATGATATATTATGATATCAATGTGGAAATGTTATCTTTCCTTTATTATTGTTTTATGTTTTATGGATATGTTATAGTTATTGTGCATTGTTTACGTATAAGGGTGGTTCCATGATAAACCTAGGGAGGGTGAGCCTGAGATTTCTCTCCAATGCATTGGGTAATGTGACGGACGTAAAAAATTAATGATTCTCCAAAGAGATTTAGGGAATATACTACGATGGTTATTCCAAATGTGACTCCCTATATATTTGTGATATCTACAGTGTATGTATGTTATGATTTCCATAAGTTACCTTTATGATTTATGATTTCTGTGTGTTATTGATAAATATTATGATTTCGTAAGGTATTTTATGATTGAAAAGTATTGGTTTCATTGATTTTAATTTATTGATGGTCTAATGTTTGTTTTTATTATTTTATAACCCTTACTAAGATTTTTATTCTCATCCCATGTTTTTGAAATGTTTTCCAAAGGACTAGGGCCAAGAATGCTATCAAGGATAAGACATGTTGTCTAAAACATGGAACTGGACATGTATTTTTTTAAGAGTTTTTAATTTATGAAAAAAGGATACTAGGTATTAGTGTCTTCTTGTAATATTCAAGTTGTTATTTTATTGTTAGGTCCTAATTCTCTAAAACTCTAAACCTGAAATGATCATCAATGTGAAGTCTTGAAATAATTAAAGATTATGTAATGATTATGGTCGGGTCCTTATAGTTGGTATCAGAGGTTGGTTTAGATAACATTAGAGGATAGGATTTTATTTAAGCATAAGTGACATAACCATAATTTTTAGCATATTAAAAATAGTCGTAGTTATTTTTGAGGTGATAAATGGTTATTAAATTTTAAGGTGAAAAATGAAAGGAATTAGATAACCTTTGAGGATAATTGACGTTATGGTTATTTTTGAGGAATTTGTCTCACTTTTTTGAAATGTTATTAAATTATATAGTTTTTGAAAAAGGACAGCACGTAGATCGTGTAACAACCCATCACGTCAGACAAAGCTGTAGGAATCAAACCCACAACCAAAGTGCGATTAGGATTTATTTCTTACCATTGGACTACGTGAAGTCCCCGGTTAGTATGACTTATTCTTCTTAGTTAAATGATTTAATTGATCAAGAATAAGTTTGTTTGGGATTATATGTTTTATCAAATAGACATTATTAGTATAGGAAAATTATTTGGAGATTATGTGATAAAGGTTATTTCGGAAGACATTCTCTCTTTTGGGAATACTATATACTTAAGGAAAATAGAATACCTTGGTATTTAAATTATTGAGTAATGGTTGAAATATTATTTTGGGAGAATATAAGTTTTTATTATGTAAATATGGTGATTTGGGTTATTTATGAATATTATTTACCTATCACAGAGAATATGTGATTAGGTTAATTACACTTCGATATGAGACTTTAGAGTAGTCGCTGTTTTTTGAGATAAATATTAAGATTTACTGTGGAAGGCTATGTGATTTAAATCCTTATGAGTATTGGGTTTCAATATTATTTTTGATTATTTTGACTAATTTTAAGGATAATTGTGTATTGAATGGTGTTTCTTGAACTTTGGGTACTTTTTATTGAATTTTGGAGATTAATAGTAGTATTTCTTTTTATAAAGGATTATCCTTTGGGGGGTTTTTTGATATCATACAAATAATTTTGGTTTTAGATAATTTCTAATGATAAGGGAAATATATAGTTCATCTTTTTTGTATTATGTGATTCTCTCGAAGTTGATTATATCACTTTTAATGTGAACAAGTCATCCTGAATACTCATCGTTTGGAGATAATAAGAGTTTGTGTTAGAAATCTAGTAAAGGATGAAAGTCTACATGACAAGAAAGTATGTTTCCATATGTTTTTAGTTAATCTCATAAATAGATTACACAATTTAAAGTAACTTAAATCAAAAAATTCATCTGTAAATATTTCCTAAAATTGAATCAAAGACTTTTTAACCCATCACAAGTTTGTGATTTTCTAGTGGATAACATTTTCCTAATCAGGTTTTCAATCACTCTCCATCAGAACATGATGGTTTTTTTTCTCCCCCATATCCATGTTTTCATGGAATCCTAGTATGGGTTATATTGGGTGACCATTGTACATATCTATCTTTATTTTAATGTTATAGTTTTATTTACTCTTTTTCCAATGTGGGACTTTCAATGAGGTTTCCAAGCCCATTTATGAAATTGCGAGGACATAATTCCCAAAAGGAGGAAGGATGTAACATCCCAGGTAAATAAAGAATATGAAATTTTCATATTTATTAATATTTTTTAATTAATTATAAATTTTACATTAAATGGGATTCTATGTTTGATGGCTTACGTAATATGCAACAATGAGTTTCTATGAAATCTTTTGTTGGACACTAATAATATAATATTATTCTTTTAAATGGTAGTTAAATCCTAGCCATTGTATTGGTAGAAATGAATAAAACTTACTACAATATGATTATACATTTTTTTTAAATGTTTTTACATTTATCCAATAAATGATAGGGGCTTAAAATATAAATGAATCTAATTTTAAGCATAAATTCACTAATATTCACTAAAATGTCGATTTACCGCATTTTGATGGTAAACCCTTTTTAAATATAGTATGAGTAATTTTTATATGTTCTACTTGAAAATATAAAATTATTCTTTAGATTTAGGACATCAAATTTTACTTTGGGTAAATTTTTGAAATTTTTCTGATAAAGGGCATTTTTAATGAATAATGAAAAATATTGTATTTTAATTCAAATGTTCCATTTAATATAATATATTTATATAGTAATATTAAATTTTTTTGTTGGTTTTAAAGTGTAATTATAATATATTTTTACCATTTAATCCAATTTTGGTTATTGTAATTAATTTTACATTTAAACTGGACGTAAACAAGTATCAATCTTTTAATAGTTATAGTTTCTTAAAAACACACTATTAGTTTTGAAAACGAAAATAAATTTGAAATTAATTAATAAAAATTCTATTTTGTAAATTTTGTAAAATAGACATAATCATTGAATTCACAATTCAAAACATATCTTAGGCTGAATTTTTGGTATATTTCTGAAAAACTTCAATTTTTGATGAATAGTGAAACCACTTAGTAGTAGTTAAAAAACTGACATTTACATTTAAATAAAATTTTACAAGTTTTATGAATTGAATTTTGAAAATCTGACATACATGGTTGTTATTAGAAAGTAAAATTTGGTTCAATAAGATAAAAATAACTTGGTGAATAGTAACTTTTGACTTTTATTTACCGCGGTTAAAGGTAAATAGGGTAATTCACGGTAAAAAGAATATTATAATAATACACAATTACCTTAACACTTGTATTAACCTTATTGGTTGAGTCATGGACGAACATGGTAATCCTTGGGTTAATTTGGAGACCCCATGGAGCCACTTAAGAGTGATTATAACAGTTTATTTTAATTAACATTAAGTAAAGACAAAAATGACACAAACAAATAACTTTTAGTAAATTAAATTTTAAAAGGGGTTATATAAGTGATATTTCTTACTATAAATATAATTTGTAAAGATAAAAAATTTCCTACATCATGGTATTTTTTTTAAATTTTAAATGTCAAATAAATTAAATTATTTATGACACAAAAATGTTGTAGTATCTACCTCATTAATAAAGGATTTAAAATAAATAAGATTAGGAATATGAAAATAACTTCCAAAACCTATCAAATTCTTATTGTATGAATTTATTTAGACAATTAGTCATATTATCTTCGACCTTAATGAGTTTTGGACCATTATAAAGCGAAAATAATTATATAATAAAACATTATTTTCACACTTTACTAAAGATTCCATCCTCCCCCTTATAAAAATCCCCCACTTCTAACCCATTCCTCACACCTCTCAAGACATTTTTTATAAGGCCCTAGCCTTAAACCTTACTTAATATTGAATTAAATGAATAATTCACATTAAGGATATTTTCATGTTTAGTGTTTTATAAAATTAAGACATAACTATTACATCTCAAAAGATTACAAAGTAGACACTTCTAATAAGTTTCCATAAAATAAAAATTCTTAAAAAGAAACATGTCTAGTTCCATGTTTTAGATTGAATGACTTCTCCTTGATCCCATCCTTGACCCTATTACACCCTAAGTCCTGTGAAAAACATTTCAAAAACTTGGGGTGAGCATAAAAATCTCAGTAAGGGATACACAAAGAATGAAAACTATTAGTTTTTCAAAACAACAAGTAAACCATGTATACCTTATCAAAGTAATACCTTTCACCTTTATGAAGTAGTAAAAACAATTCACTGAATAAAAGACCATTACTTACCCTTTTGTAACCAAAAGATTACCATAAACCCATATAAAGAACACATAGCATATAAAGGTAACTTGGGACATAAACATACTTAAATGGAATAACCATACGGTCGACTTCCACACAAACTTAAATGGAATAGCCATACGGCCGACTTCCATACATACTTAAATGGAATAGTCATACGGCCGACTTCCATACCCAACGCATTGGGGGTTATAACGTAACCACCCATCCTGGTATTCACGGCACCACCCTTCATATGGTTTATCACGTAACCACCCGTCAAATGTCCAAGTACCATTATAAAATCATAAGACATAAAACAAAAATAATGGAAAGAAAACATTTCCACATTTCAAACACAATATATCACTTAAATATATTGACATAAAAAATCCATTATAAAAACCATTTTCAATACCAATATACATAATATAGAATATGGTATTTATTTTATTTTCAAAAACATCACGGCTTGTTGAGGAAGCCAAAGACCAAATAATTCTCACGACGGCAGAAAAGTTCGTTGTCATTGCATACGTTAAAAGAAACATTTCTTTTTGCCATTTTTTTAAAAAACTTTGTAGAAAAAGATTTCTTTTGTATAAAATTAAAATTCAAAGGGGTTTATACACCATATAATAGAATCCTGTGTATTAGAACAAAATATGCCTCAATGAATGGAGATTGAGACGAAGTCCCTTACCTCGGGTCCGACTTGACTCGATCATTCTTCAACGTCCTGAATAATAAACTTGAGTTAATTTATACTTTATTAAGAACCTTTTTCATGTTCATTATTCCTTTTATATCACTTATTACCATGTTATGAACATTATGCAGTCATTTAAGTTAATAACAATCATTTTGTCGATATTTGGTACTTGATTCAAAAGTGAACTTCTTATATTTACAAGTTGTTCACGTAGTCAAATATCCATTATCTCAAGAATTATATTCATGATATAGATGCCATATATATCATATATATCCAGTATACACATGCATTTGTAATATTACATAATCATTTAGAGGTATGAAATGAAATGCACCGTTAATGGAGACTGTAAGTCGTACGTACGCATGAACGCTACTTTCATTTCTAGGTCATATTAGTGGAATTAAAACTAAATGAGAGATATGTATATTTTAATTCCCGATTTATATTCATAATTTATATGTAACATACATCATATATATCCATTATATATATGTACTTATAATAGTACATTTCATTTGGGGATAAGAAATGAAATGCACCGTTCATGGAGACGGTAAGCCGTACGTACACATGAATGCTACTTTCATTTCTATCTCTTACTTTAAGGGAAAGGAATAATAATTATATAAAGTTATGTTATAATTCCAGTATAATATCATATATAATATCATTAAATCTATCCTTTATACGTACCACATATGGTATTAATGAATCAAATGACTTTGAGGGGGCGGTAGTCCGCACTTCCAAAAATGAAGATATCGCATTTACACATAATGGAACCCATAAAGTTATTCCATAAATGAAAAATACAGAATATTAAGTAAAATATAAACATATAATATATCATATATAAATATAGTGACATATTAATATCCACCTTTGAAGTTGTTAGAAGAATATTGAACAATCATCATTTTGTGAGACAGAAATTCACCATCCACAGAAACAGTATTTTCTTTAACCATTAGATATAGGTGTCTGTAAGTGTAGCTAGAATTATTCTTATAACAACATCCTAGTATATTGAAGATACTGTAGTTGTTACAAAAGAAATGAATAAAAAGAGTTTAGGGGGTTGGAGAAGCAAAATAAAACAAAATAACACAAGTGAAGACATTACCTTAAAATAGGGTAACTCTCTTAGATTTGAGCTCAAAGGATTCCTTGGGAATACTTCTGCCTAAAGTGAGGCTTCTAGGAATAATAGAGGGATGTGGAGAGACAAAATGAGTAGATATTGGATGAACCAAATTCTTGAGAGGTGTGGGTAAGGAGGTAGAGGTGGGGTCCTTTTATAAGAGGAGGGGAGGGGAACTCTTGGAAAGTTATAAAAGTTCACTTTATTATAAAATGATTTTCGGATTTTAAAGGTCCCAAAATTATATATTTCGAGTATAAGGTGATAAGAGTTTGAAATACACACATCCAATAGGTTTTTGACATGTGTAGGTATTAGATTTCACATTATCTTTTCATTTTATTTAAATCGTTAAATAATGAGGTAATCGCAGCATCATCCTGGTGTCATAAATAATTTTATTTATATAATTTCAAAAAATTATAAAAAAACTACTATAATGTAGGAAATCGTTTTAGATTTCCAATGAATATTTATAGTCAAAATATGATGGTATAACCCCATTTAAAATTTTTTTTAGTAAAACAACTCATGTTTGTGACATTGTTATTTTAACATTAAATAAAAAGTTATTAATGTCATTTTACTACCAAAGTGGCTCCATGGGGTCCCCAAGATGACCCATAGATTTTCTTGGTCGTACATTACATATCCAATAAGGGTAGGATATGTGTCTAGGTCATTTCATATTATTAAAACATTATTTTTACCTTAAATTACACTAATCACCTCTAATCGCGATTAATAAACTTAAAAGTTACTTTTCACCAAAAAATTATTTTAATCCCATTGAACCATATTCTACTTCCTAATGACAACCATGTATGTTGGATTTTTGAAATTCAAAACACAAAGGTTGTAAATTTTCATTTAAACGAAAAATCAGTTTTTTAAGTACCACATAGTGGTTTCACTATTCATCAAAAATTGATGTTTTTTTATAAAAATACCAAAACATCACCCTAAGATATATTTGATATTCTGAATTCAAAAATTATTTTTATTTTACAAAATTCAAAAAATATAAGTTACATTAATTAATTTAATAATTAATTTCCGATGTCAGATCATATAGTGTGTTTTTATGAAACAATAAGTATCAATAGATTGACACTAGTTTAAGTCCAATTTCAAAGTGAAATTAATTCCAACGGCCACTATTGGATTCAATGGTAAAAATATATTCTAATTTCACTTTAAAACTAATTAAAAAGATAATCTAATCATATAAATAAATTATATTAAAAAGAGGTTTTGAATTAAAATACAACATTTTTCACTATTCATTAAAAAAATGAACATTATCGGAAAAATACAAAAAATTTACACAAAGTAAATTTTGATTTCCCGATTCTAAAGAAGAATTTGATTTGCTCCAATAGAATTTATAAGAGTGACCAAAACTATATTTATATACGGTTCTCCATCAAAAGGCGATACGTCGACCTATTGTGAATGTTAGAGTATATATGCACAAAATTAAATTCTTTTCGTATTTTAAGCCTTTATATTTTATTGGATAAATGTAGATATATTTAAATAAAACATATATAATCATATTTTAGTTATTTATATTCATTTCCACCAATAAAATAGCTATGTGTTAACTACCATTTAAAATAATATTGTTTTATTACTAGTGTGCAACGTATGATTTCAAAGAAACTTTTTGTTGCGTATCGGGTACGCTATCGAACATAGCAACCCCTTTAAAAAAATTATATTTAATTCGTAAATATTAATAAATATGAGAATTTCTTTTCTTTATTTACCTAGGATGTTACATCCTTCCCCCTGTTGAGAATTGCGTCCTCACAATTTTATTCACTTATGAAAATAAGTGGGGGTATTTATCCCTCATAGCATTTTTAGATTCCCATGTTGCATCTTCACTCATGTGGTTTTTACACAAAACCTTTACATGATTAATCACCTAATTCCGCAACACATTCTCCCTGTGGTCAAGAATCTGGACTGGTTGTTATTTATAAGAGAGATTCTCCTCCAACTGAACTACCTCTGGGCTCATAACATGAGATGGATCTGGCATATACTTTCTCAAAATCGAAACATGGAAAACATTGTGTACCTAAGATAAACTCGGAGGTAAAGCCACTCGGTAAGCAACTGATCCAACTTTATCCAGAATTTCATATGGTCCAATGAACCTTGGACTCAGCTTCCCTTTCTTACAAAATTGCATCACACTTTTTCACGGTGAAACTTTGAGAAAAACATGATCACCTATCTCAAAAGATAGATCCTTCCTCTGGTTATACGCATAACTCTTCTGCATGCTCTGAGTTGTTCTCATGTGTTTCTGAATCAACCGAACTTTTTCTGCCATCTCTTCTACCAATTCTGGTCTCATCATCTTCCTTTCACTCACTTCATCCCAAAGAGCTGGAGTTTGACACCGCTTCTCATATAATGCCTCAAATGGTGCCATCCGTATACTGGAATGAAAACTGTTATTATAAGAATACTCAACCAAAGAAATATGTTGGTCCTAACTTCCCTGATAATCCATCAAACAAGCACATAGTATATCCTCTAATATCTTAATTGTTCGTTCTAACTGCCCATCTGATTGCGGATGAAAATCTATACTAAAATTTAATCAGTACCCAACGACTTCTGAAGGCCCTTCCAAAAGTTAGAAGTAAACTTGGGATCACGATCGGACAGAATGGAGAGGGGAACTCCATGTAACCTGACTATTTATTTAAGACACAAATGGGAAAGTTGATCTAGGGAAAAAGTATCTCATATATCAAGGAAATGAGCAGATTTATTCAAGCGATCAACAATAACCCATATTTCATTTTTACCTCGAGGTGCCTTCGGCAATCTCACAATGAAGTCCATGGATTTATTCTCCCATTTCCACTCTGGTACTGGTAAAGGCTGCAGCATCTCATTCAGTAACTGCCGCTCTGCTTTAACCTACTGACAAGTCAAACACTTCATAGTAAAATCAGTAATATCCCTTTTCATTTAATCCCACCAGTAATACTCTTGCAGATCTCTGTACATCTTAGTACTGCCAAGATGAACTATAAACGAAGAACTATGAGCTTCACATAATAACTCTCTCTTCAACTGTGAATCACAAGGCACACACAATCTCTTCCCAAATCTCAAAACACAATCATTTTCAATGTTGAATTCAGGCAACTTACCCTTCTAAACCAGCTCTACCTTTTTCTGTAACTCACTGTCTTGCTTCTGTGCTTGCTTAATTCTGTCTGATAGAGAAGATTTCAATGATACCTGAAACAAAATAGAAGGCCATCCTACACCGACAACTTCTATGCCAATGTTAATCAAATCAAAAACCAAAGGATCTCGTTCCAAACGTAGCATGGTTAATGAAGCATTACTTTTTTGACTCAAAGCATCAGCCACTTTATTTGCTTTCCCTGGATGTTAAATAATTGTACAATCATAATCCTTGATTAATTTTAGACATCTCCTTTGTGTCATGTTTAATTCATTCTGAGTGAATATATACTTTAAACTTTTGTGATTAGTATATATTTCACACTTTAATCTATGAAAATGATGCCTCCAAATATTTAGAGAGAAAACAACCGTAGCTAATTCCAAGTCATGTGTAGGGTAATTTACCTCAGGAGTTTTCAACTAACATGAAGCATATGCAATTACCTGATCATTATGTGTAAGGACACAACCAAGTCCATTCAATGAAGCATCAATGTAGATAACAAACTCACCATTCTTGGAAGGAAGTGCCAAAACTGGATCATTCACCAATATTCTTTTCAGTTCCTGAAAACAATCATCACAATCTTTTGTCCAGATAAACTTAACACCCTTCTGAGTTTGCTTAGTCATTGGACTAGATAAACGTGAAAAATTTTCAACAAACCTTCAGTAGTAACCTTCCAAACCAAGGAAACTATGGATCTCAGTTACATTTGTGGGTCTTGGCCATTCTTCAACAACTTTTGTTTTAAAAGGATCAACTATTCTGCCATTTTTTTAAACAATGTGACCAAGGAATTAAATTTGTTGCAACCAAAACTCACACTTGCTGAATTTTCCATACAGTTTCTTTTCTTTTAAGGTTTTCAAGATAACCCTTACATGACTTTCATTCTCCTCTTTGATTTTAGAAAACACCAAAATATCATCAATAAAAAAAACCAACATTTTTCACCTGAGTCAACTGAGCCATCACTGCAACAAACTGTTTAGTTCTTATTCTAACTATCTCAGGATGTTGATTTGAAAGGACATTTCCCTCTTTATGCCTTCCCAAAAAATCTATTCTATTTCCTCTATGAAAAACTATTCATAACACCTAAATATCTTAGGATAAGAAACATGGTAATCATCAAATTCAATATCATTTCAATCATACCATAAATTAATTTATAATTTATCAATTTTCTAACCCCTAATGTTGTCTAAACCGACCTCTGATACCAACTATAAGGCCTCAGCCTTAAACCTTACTTAATATTTAATTAAATGAATAATTCACATTGAGGATCTTTTCAGGTTTAGAGTTTTAGAGAATTATGACATAACTATTACATCTCGAAAGATTACAATGTAGACACTTCTACTAAGTTTCCATAAAATAAAAACTCTTAAAAAGAAATATGTCTAGTTCCATGTTTTAGATAGCATGACTTTTCCTTGATCCCATCCTTGACCCTATTCCACAATTTTTCATATGAAAAACATTTCAAAAACATGGGGTGAGAATAGAAATCTTAGTAAGGGATACACAAAGAATGAAAACTGTTAGTTTTTCAAAAAAACAAGTAAACCATGTATACTTTATCAAAGTAATACCTTTAACCTTTATGAAGTAGTAAAAACTCTTCACTGAATAAAAGACCATTACATACCCTTTTGTAACCAAAATATTACCATAAAACCCATATAAAGAACACATATCATATAAAGGAAACTTGGGACATAAACATACTTAAATGGAATAACTATATGGTCGACTTCCACATATACTTAAATGGAATAGCCATACGGCCGACTTCCACACATACTTAAATGGAATAGCCATACGGCCGACTTCCATACCCAATGAATTGGAGGTTATAACGTAACCACTCATCCTGGTATTCATAGCGCCACCCGTTATATGGTTTATCACATAACCACCCGTCAATTGTCCATGTACCATTATAAAATCATAAGACATAAAACAAAAATAATGGAATGAAAACATTTCCACATATCAAACACAATGTATCACTTAAATATATTGACATAACAAATCCATTATAAAAACCATTTTCAATACCAAAATACATAAAATAACATATGGTATATATTTAATTTTAAAAAACATCACGGCTTGTTGAGGAAGCCAAAGACCAAATAATACTCGCGGCGGCAGAAAAGGTCGTTGTCACTGCGTATGTTAAAAGAAACATAACTTTTTGTCATTTTTTTAAAACAATTAATAGAACAAGATTACTTTTATATAAAATTAAAATTCAAATGGGTTTATACACCATATAAAATAATGCCTTTTATTAGAAAAAAATATGCCTCAATGAAAGGATATTGAGACGAAGTCCCTTACCTCAGGTCCGACTTGACTCGATCGTTCTTTAACGTCCTGAATAATAAACATGAGTTAATTTATACTTCCTTAGGAACCTTTTTCAAGTTTTTTATTACTTTTATATCACTTATTACCATGTTATGAACATTATCCAGTCATTTAAGTTAATAACCGCCGTTTTGTTGATATTTGGTACTTGATTCAAAAGTGAACTTCTTATATTTACATGTTGTTCACGTAGTCAAATATCCATTATCTCAAGAATGATATTCCTGATGTAGATGCCATATATATCATATATATCTATTATATACATGAATTTATAATATTACATAATCATTTAGAGTTAAGAAATTAAATTCACCGTTCATGGAGATGGTAAGCCGTACATATGCATTAACGCTACATTCATTTCTATGCCATATTAATGTAATTAAAACTAAATCAGATATATGTATATTTTCATTCCAGAATTATATTCATCATTTATATTTAACATACATAATATATATCCATTATATATATGTACTTATAATAGTACATTACATTTGGGGATAAGAAATGAAATGCACTGTTCATGGAGACGGTAAGCCGTACGTACGCATGAATGCTACTTTCATTTCTATCTCATACTTTAATGGAAAGAAATAATAATTATATAAAGGTATGTTATAATTCCAGTATAATATCATATATAATATCATTAAATATATCCTTTATATGTACCACATATGTTATTAACGAATCAAATCACTTTGAGGGGCAGTAGTCTGCACTTCCTAAAATGAAGATATTGCGTTTACCCATAATGGAAACCATAAATGTATGCTATAAATGAAAAATACAGAATCATAAGTAAAACATAAACATATTATATATCATATATAAATATGGTGACATATTATTGGCCACTTTTGATGGTGTTAGAAGAATATTGAACAATAATCGTTTCGTGAGGCAGAAATTCGACATCCAGAGAAACGTTATGTTCTTTAACCATTAGATGTAGGTGTGTGTAAGTGTAGCTCGAATGCTTCTTATAACAACATCCTAGTATATTGAAGAAACTGGATTTGTTACAAAATAAATGAATAAAATTATTTTTGGGGGTTGGAGAAGCAAAATAAAACAAATGAACACAAGTGAAGACATTACCTTAAAATTGGGTAACTCTCTTAGATTTGAGCTCAAAGGCTTCTTTGGGAAGACTTCTGCACAAAGTGAGACTTCTAGGAGTAAGAGAGGGATGTGGAGAGACAAAATGAGCAGAGCTTGGCCAAAATAAAGGCTTGAGAGGTGTGGGTAAGGAGGTAGAGGTTGGGGCCTTTTATAAGAGGAGAGGAGGGGCACTCTTGGAACGTTATAAAAGTTCACTTCATTATAAAATGATTTTCGGATTTTAAAGGTCCCAAAATTATATATTTCGAGGATAAGGTGATAATAGTTCAAAATCCACCCATAATACAGGTTTCTGACAAGTGTAAGTTATAGATTTTACATTATCATTTCATTTTATTTAAATCGTTAAATAATGAGGTAATCGATGCATCATCATGGTGTCATAAATAATTTAATTTATATAATTTCTAAAAATTATATAAAAATATTGTAATGTAGGAAATCGTTTTAGATTTCCAATTAATATTTATAGTCAAAAATATGATTGTATAACCCTATTTAAAAATTATTTTAGTAAAACAACTCATGTTTTTGACATTTTTATTTTAACATTAAATAAAAAGTTATTAATGTCATTTTCCTACCAAAGTGGCTCCATGGGGTCCCCATGTTGTCCCATGGATTTTCTTGGTAGAAAATGACACATCTAATAAGGGTAGAACATGTTTCTAGGTGATTTCATATTATTAAAACATTATTTTTACATTAAACTACACTAATTACCTCTAATCGCGACTAATAAACTTAAACGTTACTATTCACCAAAAAATGATTTTAATCCCATTGAACCACATTTTATTTCCTAATGACAACCATTTATGTTGGATTTTTTAAATTCAAAACACAAAGCTTGTAATGGTTCATTTAAATGAAATATCAGTTTTTTAAGTACCACTTAGTGGTTTCACTATTCATCAAAAATTGATGTTTTTTAGAAAAATACCAAAACTTCACCCTAAGCTATATTTGATATTCCAAATTCAAAAATGATGTATATTTTAAAAAATTCAAAACATATAAGTTAAATTAATTAATTTAATAATTAATTTCTACTGTCAGATCAAATAGCGTGTTTTTATGAAATAATAAGTATCAAAAGATTGACACTAGCTTAAGTCCAATTTCAAAGTGAAATTAATTCCAACGACCACTATTGGATTAAATGGTAAAAATATATTCTAATTTCACTTTAAAACCAATTCAAAAGATAATATAATCATATAAGTAAATTAGATTAAAAAGGGCGTTTGAATTAAAATACAACATTTTTCACTATTCATTAAAAAATGATCATTATTGGAAAAATACCAAAAATTTACACAAAGTAAATTTTGATGTCCCGATTCTAAAGAAGAATTTTATTTGGTCCAATGGAATGTATAAGAGTGACCAAAACTATATTTATAGACGGTTTTCCATCAAAATGCAATAAATCGACCTTTTGTGAATGTTAGAGTATATATGCCTAAAATTGAATTTTTTTTCTTATTTTAAGCCTTTATATTTTATTGGATAAATGTAGAAACATTTAAAAAAACATATATAATCATATTTTAGTTATTTATATTCATTCCCTCCAATATAATGACTACGTGTTAACTACCATTTAAAATAATATTGTTTTATTACTAGTGTGAAACGTAAGATTTCAAAGAAACTCCTTGTTGCGTATCGGGTACGCTATCAAACATAGCAACCCCTTTCAAGTAAAATTAATATTTAATTCATAAATATTAATAAATGTGAGAATGTATTATTCTTTATTTACCTGGGATGTTACATCTTGCTTGTCCAACCCTTGCCTAAATAATCTCTCAATATCCCTCTATTCCCCATAGAAGACTAACCTTGTTCAAATTAACTTCAAGAATTCTTTTTGGTTCAAAGAAAAGGGAGTTACCCGAATTAAATGTAATGGTTTCTCTTAAAATGTTTTCTTTTATTTTACTTCTCCTAACACTAAACTCTTTTAATTCCTTTATTTTACAACAACATGAATTTCCTCAATATACTATGATGTTGTTATGAGAATTATTCTAACTACACTTACATAAACCTCCATCTAATGGGTAAAGAACATACTGTTTATATGGATGGAAAACTAACGCCTCACGAAACGATGATTGTTCAATTATCTCCTACCACCTCTTATGGTGGCCATTATTATGACACTTTATGTATACATGACATATATTATTTTTATTTTTTACTTATGCTTCTGTATTTTCCATTTATAACTTCCCTTTCTGGTTTCTATTATGGGTAAACGTGATAATTTTATTTGAGGAAGTGCAGAATACGGCTCCCTCAAAGTGATATGTCTCATTAATGACAAATATGTTACATATAAAGGATAGAGTTGATGATATTATATATGATATTATAATAGAATTACAACATACCTATGTATTATTAACTTTTAATTCCATTAAAATATGACATAGAAAAGAAAGTAGCGTTCATGCATACGTACGACTTACCGTCTCCATGAACGGTGCATTTCATTTCTTATCTCCAAATGATATGTACTATTATAAATACATATATATACTTGATATATATGATATATATTATATCTGAATAATTAATATAATTCTAGAGATAATGGAAGATTAAGAACATGGAGACCATATAAATATAAGGTGTTAATTTTTGACTCAAGTACTAAATATCGACAAAATGACCGTTATTAACTAAATTGATTGTATAATCTTTATAACATGGTAATAAGTGATATAAAAGTAATAATGAACTTGAGAAATGTTCTTAATCAAGTAGAAATTAACTTTGGGTTTTTATTCAGGAAGAATATGAAACATACGAGTCAAGCCAGACACGAGATAATGGATTTCTTATCTCACATTTAATTCTGTGCACTGCTGGAAAATGGACCTATACCCACGGTATTGGGGAAAACCTTGGGAATAGGTCACCCTATCCCCATGGTTTTGGGAAAACTGTGAGCATATGCATTTTTTGATAGCCTATTCCCACGGTTTCCTCAAACTATGGGCATAGGCTACCCTATACCTACAGTTTTCTCCAAACTGTGGGTATAGGGTATCGAAAAATGCCTATACCCATGGTTTGCCGAAAACCGTAGGGATAGGGTGCCCTATACCCACGTTTATCCCAAAACTGTGGGTATAGTTTTTAGATAAAAAAAATCTATACCCACAGTTTTGAAAAACCGTGGGTATAGGTTTCCCGCATGTGCACGAGAAATTTATTTTTTCCGCGAGAACAAAAATAATTGGTGGGAGTTCTATACCCATAGTTTATTCCTCTATACCCATAGTTTAAATAAATATATTTAATAAAAAATATATATAAATAAATATATGCAGTGATGGGGTAGTGTTGATGATGTTCATGAATGGAGTAGTGGTCACGCGATCAAATCCTGCGGGCCACTATTTTGTAAAATATGATATACCCATAGTTTTTAAACCGTGTGTATAGAGATACGACAAGCTGGAAAAACCTATAACCATGGTTTTTACGAGCCATGGATATAGGTCATGGACATTTTCCAACTCCACCAATGACCACGGATCCCCAAACCGTGGGTATAGCCTATACCCACGGTTTTGGGGTCTATACCCACGGTTTTGAACCGTGGGTATTGGATCATTTTCCAATAGTGGGGAGATTTCCATTGTCCACATATTATTTATTGCATGTGGTGTATTGTGTACTGAAATTTGATATATGCTATCATGATTTTCTTTATACTCATGGTATTATGTGATTTAAATGGTGGTTATTAACTTTTGGTCATACCACTCGATTGAATTACAACGTGGTAAGTGGTTTTCATCTCACTTTTTATTCCCGTTAGATTCATGCTATACTTTCCACTGTTTCCTTTTTTTGTGTATGTATTACCCATTATTTTATTAATTGTGAAATATACTTTAATTTATGGGTATTGACATCTTTATTGTATGATCTGTCTCTCATGGGGTGAATGTTTCGTAAGTTACCAAATTGGAAAGGGAACCTTTCAGCCTCCTGTTTTTAAAAGACATTTTTTGTTATGTCATCTAATTTTAATCTTCTTATGTTGGGATAAGATCTTATGTATACTTATTTTTGCATATTTTTTTTCCATGTGATGAGATACCCATTTCTCTCTCATCAATTCATTTTCTGAATTTTTTAGTGATGCTGTTAAGCTATCAAATTTCTGTAAGGGAACTTCTTCACCCAATTTCAATTCTTTGGGTTAAATTTGTACTTCTTGATTATGTCATGCTATGAATATGTGTTAATAAAATATGATTTTTTAACACTTAATATCATATTATATTTAGTGTATTATTATTTTCTACACATTAATATGTAATTGATTTATCCTTAATCGAAGGATATAGTTTTTATAAGGGATTTTGTCTCCATTTACATTCCATTAAGACTTCATTGTTATTATTCTCCAATTCACTATTATGTGGTGCATATAATGTCCTTTGGAATAATATATAAAGAATCCATTTCTTCCCAAAATATTTTAATGATCTGATTAAATGTTATTCCTTAATTATTTGTATTCAAGCATCTCTCTTTTTGTTAAAAACTCTAACAAAAATATATATTTAAATGCTTTAAAGAATTATTCCTCTAAATATTTCTCGTTAATGTCCATGTTTTAAAAATGGTTTTTCGGATTTATTTATATGGACATTAATGTTTTCAAATGATAATTCATTTAAAAGCTTCAAAGTGGTTTGGGACACTTTGATTCAAATTTCACTTTATTAAATGTTTTAAATGGTTCTAAAAATGGTTTGATAAAGCATTGATTATGTCAATATATTGAAATTATATATTTTGATTGCAATGGGGAAATTTTATCTTTCCTTTATGCTTGTTTTATGCGTTATGGATATGTTATGGTTATTGGTCATTATTTATGTATAAAGGTGGTTCTGTGATAAACCTAGGGTGGGTGATCCCGAGATAGCTCTCCAATGCATTGGGCAACGTGATATAGGTAAAAATTAATGTTTCTACTAAGAGATTTAGGTAATATATGGTGATGCGTATTCCAAATGTGACTCCCTATGTATCTATGATAGCTACAATGTAAGTATGTTATAAATTCTATAAGTTATCTTTATGATTTATGATTTCTGTGTGTTATTCATAAATATTATGATTTCGTAAGGTTTAATATGATTGGAAAGTATATGTTTCATGGATTTGTATTTATTTATGGGCTAATGTTTTTCATCGTTATTTTATAACGCTAACTGATATTTTTATTCTCATCCCCTTTTTTTGAAATTTTTTCCACTTGACATTATGATAAATAGGGTCAGGGATGTTATCCAGGAAAAGTCATTCTGTCTAAAACATGGAACTAGACATGTATTTTTTAATGAAAATATATTTTATGAAAAATAGATACAGGGTAGTAGTGTCTACTTTTAATATTCAAGTTGTTATGTAATAGTTATGTCTTAATTCTCTAAAACTCTAAACCTGAAGGGATCCTCAATTTGATGTCGTGACATAATTAAAGATTATGTAATGTTTAAGGTCGTGTCCTTATACATATAGTGTGTAAGGATGTATTTATGGAAGGTATTTGGGTATTTATTTTCATAAAAAAGGGTCTTTTGATGTTCGAATATGATAATATAAGTGTTTTCCATTTATAAGTAGGGGAGAGGACACATTCGGGATTTTTTAAAAGAAAAAGTGTTACCTACATTTATCACTTGAAAAGTGTAAAAATGGGTAATTATAAAATAATGGAAGTGATAAAGTCAAAATAATTTCATAAAATATTATTTATACATGTTTTATTTTTTTTAATGCTTCTCTTTTTAGTTAACCCCCAAAACACTCGTTTTAACAGTAATCACAATAAATAATTTTTATTTTTAATATTCATTGTCAAAAAAATTAAGATAAAAATATTATATAATATTAAATAATAATATTCCAAATATTCAATCAATTTTTCTAAACAAAATTCAAATATTTGGTAGATTTAAATTTAAAAATTCAACCCACAGACATCTCAAAAAACAGTTTTTTCGAAGAAACCCTTTCAAAAGTTTATTAAAAACTATATCATTATTAAATATATTATTTTATAGAATAACCTTAATTATATATATATATTAATATTATTGAACTAATTTTACTTTTAAACCAATTTAAAATATAATTAATCTTTGTAAATAATTTAAAAGAAACAGCAGTTGTCAAAATAATAAGAATTTTTAACTATTCATTAAAAAATTAATATTTTCAAAATATTCTCAAAAATAGCCCAAATATAATTTTTACATGTATATTTAAAATATTATTTTATTTTGTCAAATTAATTTTTTGAAATTGTTAAAAATGAAATTTAAATTATTGGATCAAAGTATAACTAAACAGTCATTTAGAAAAAATATTCTTTGTCTAAAAACAATTCTTTTTGTTTAAAATGATATTTATTTTACTTATAATAAGTATATAACCATTCAATTTAATATATATGTTTATAAACCATTTAAATTTAATAATTTATTTATTTTTTTACCCACTAAGTTAATGGCTATTTTATTACAATATTTTATATTGTGGTTCATTTAGATATAGAGTTGTGTCTTCCAAAAGTTATAGAATATATTAAATTTATTTAGAATGAAATTTATCATAAAGTATCATGGTGTTACATTCATTTATAATAATGGGGTTTAATGTCAAATAATCTATCTAACAAGATTTTCATTTTTCAAAATCTCTCACTGTTACATTTAGTGGTATTCTTCTTCACATATGTCCATTACTGGTTCAATCTACACCTTGTCTTATTATCCCAATGCATGCGAATAGATCCCACTATTTCCTATGATATATATGGCACACTGAAAACACCTCACATGTTATAGGTAAGATAAAAATTAGTTTAACATTCAACCTTCTTTTTAGTACAATGTATTCTCCCTAGTACAATTTCTACAACATTATCATCACAACCCTCTAATTAATTGATATCATAAATGATGATGACATTGATTATTCGTGGAGGACCCATTTGATTCATTACAATCTATTTAAAATATAATTTATTAAAAAATATAAGTCTAGTCTAATGTAATATTATATTTGAATTTATGTGATTCAATCAAATCCACATTCTCGGTGCTAAAAGCTCCCAAGAATAAAATCTCTTAAATCCAAAATAATTTAGAATACTTTATGTAAGACATAATCTTCCATAAAATTTCAATAAAAACATTTTATATGATACGTGATATTCTTCTAATACCAATTATAAAAAAGAATAAAACAAATATACCATGAACAATCATATAAGTGATTTATATAGTATATGATTTATCATGATCATAAAAAATAGTATAATCATTAGTAACCTCAAATAGCATTGTTTGGAAATCATAATGTCTATACCACCTCTTTAATTACATATTAGAATGTTCATAATTGTCACCCTATATGAGTTTCACAAGAATGAAATATTTAATTTTGTGGTTGAATCATCTTTACATTTTTATAGAAAAGACATATTTATATCTAGGTAGAGGAATACCCATTAGATATTGCAAATTCCCAAGGAAAAGTGGCCCACAAATGTGTCCTGAAGTCCTAGTGCAATGTCATGGTTGCATCATCCTGCATGTGTCATTAGTCCTATGTTATATGGTCATCACCACTTTCCTACATCATTTCCACAACAACATATTCCCTTGTCATTTCTAAAGTATCGCCTTAGATGTAAATCTCATAAGGGTAATTCCATGATTTGAACACTAGACTTATCGATGTAGGATTACGAGGTATACCACTCAAGAACCACCCTGACTATAAATAAATGGTATATTGATCATCAAAAACTATATATTTATCTATATGATTTCCATATAATTATTGATTCATTATATGTGTTATTTATCCCTCACATTAAAAAAACAACATGTAGTAATCAATTACTAACCACAATTGAAATAGTGTATATTTAATGTGGGTTCTCATTTTAATGGGATTAAATTTAATTTTATACCATTATAAATTAATATAAACCAAAATTATAATTTTAATAATTACTTTTCAATAGATATAATGTATTTATCATTGTTAAACATGATATTCATGTCAATATTATAGAAATAAAATCATAATTGATGAAATTTTTTCAATGAATAGAGTAACATGAACAAAACTTCATAAGAAATGAGGAATATATTATGTGTTTTAGAAGTATCAACTCACTAATGACCTTATATAATGTCATTTAATTCATGTTTTCTACCTCAATCCCACTATCAATCAACCAAGTACAACAAACTAGTTTCATGAAGTATTATCTTAAATGGAGGCATTTTCGTGAAGAGATCATGAAAGAATATATGTATCTCCACATATCAATTTTTTTATAAAATTCTAAAAGAATATTGAATAATAAATTACATGAAAAATTATTATAAAATAATATGTACTTATCTTTCCATTTCTATCAAAAAATCATTCTCTAAATGTATGGAAATAGAACACATGAAGAGTGTAAGGATCTAAAAATTATCATAAAATAGATAAATTAAAATTCTTCATTTATGAGTCATCTAAGGGAGTTCTAAACCATAAGATAAATTTATTATCTACATCATGCTCACCAAATTTTTAAAATCTTTGAGAGGACAATTATATGAATGATCTAATGCAGACTCTCTCTCTCTCTCTCTTAATTCTCTAGTATTCCCATTACTGTGAAGATATAAGAAAACACTTGCTCTTTCATATATTGAGATGGATAAAATGTGTATGGTGTAATAATATTCATTTATTAATACCATGTCATACTTATATATATTATAGTCATTATTTCATAGCATAGAATAGATATAGAGAAATAAATTCACATAAGATTCGGGGTAATATTTATGTTTATTCCAATTTCAATATCTTAGTATGGAAACTATGGAAATCATGTTAGTGAGCCTGAAAATATATGAAAATTTTCACAAAAACATATTAATTAGTTGTTTGTAATGAATTTTTATAGATAGAACCTATATCTACAGAAACTATATAATAATTTTATGTTCCAAACATCACCAGAGGATGCGCTTATCAAAAGTACTTGGGTCAACCTACACATAAAACTATTTGTCCCTCAACTATGACCAAGATGAAATATTAATCACCAAAGGTAAGAAACTAGTTTTAGGTAACTAGTATATACAACTTTAAGAATGATTTTACCTAATAAAATAATAAAATAGTATAATTATGCCAATATATATGATATTATTTATCTGAATGTTAGGGAACTAGACATATGAAAATAAATAAATTTAATGAATATAAAAAATAATCATATATATATTGTAAAAATATTATATGGACCAATCAGAACATATATATATTACAAAATTTTACATGAATATTCATTACATGTCATAATAAATAACATATTTTTACCTATAGTTGTTGTGTCACTATAGAATATATTCATACAAAACATATTCTACAACACTCAAATAATTTTTCCATGGTCTCATCATGGTAAAACACTTATATATAAATCATATATCATAATATTTTACATATCTTGGGAAATTGAAACATAATTTGGGAGGTCGTATATTTATTTGGCAAAATATGATATATAACATTTGATGATCAAAAGTGAGTATAAGTTAAGATATGGGTATGAGAACATAATATAGTAATATTAACATAACCTAATAATATAATACATGTTAAAATATGGATAAAAACACATGATTCATCATATTATTCTTATGGTATAACAAAATAAATGAACCATATCAGTGTCAAAATAATATTTATTAATCATTTTTCTTTTGACCATAATAATATTACATTGGATAACAAAACAATGTTTTAAAAACTAAACATTATAATCCTATAGTATTTCAACTATTACCAGCAATAAATCCCCATTATATTCTACATGTATCACTATAATCACATAATATAGTGGACATGGTAAAGCCACTCATGCCTCGTGACTTTTTGCAGTTAGGCTAACGACCAATAGCTCATATCTTTTTAGACATAGGTTTAATACCCATGTTCCATCCTAATATCATTAGTTGTAAAAAATTTCTAAATTAATTTTAGGGATAAAATATACCCACTCATCATATAGTGATATACCATAGGTATGTGTTCTCATGTACATGAAAACATTCATAACCCCATTATTTTATAATTAACCCATCAAAATGAAGCATATCCTATGAAATCATTCATAATAAAAAATCATGGTCTATACAGGTAATGAAGGTGGATGATAAATTAAGAGAATATTTAGGATGATTAATAAAAATTAGTAAAGTATGATTTTATAGTTAAAAAAATTATTAAATAATATGGATATTATTTGAAAAAAAATTCATAAATACCCTTTATATTTTAGAAAAATTATTTTATTGCAAATAGGTTTAAAAAAAGGATAGAAACTAAATTTAAAAAACAAGAAAATAAATAGGTAAATAATCATAAATAAAACTACAGAATATAGTGGAAAATAAAATCTATAAAAAAAATTTGAATATGTTTCTTTAATGATTATATAAATAAATAAAAATAAAAAATGAAAAACCTATATAAAAAATGTTGAAGATATTTTGCATTAATTATATTTTAAAGATGGTGTCGACTAGTAAAAAATGACCTTACTAAGTCATATATGTATATAATATTACATTTATAAATTAATTTAATGAATATAAAGTTGGAAATGAAATATTATTTATTGAATAGATGAGAAAAGGTTGGTTCCATTTACAGGAATCATTTTGATTGATTTTTTAACCAAATGGTGCTGAAATGGTAAGATAATAACTAGACCCAACAAACAAAAATATGAGAATAAAATATATGGGGATTTAAAAATAGATAACTAAAAATTTCCTCTAATAGAAAATTATACATTTATAACATCGACTTCAAACTATGGATAGAAGAAAAATATTTACAGATTTGGTGTCTTTTCAATCAAAATCCATAATAAGACGTAGAAAAATGATATTTTTTTAAATAAAATTAATTTTATGAAAACTATTTTAAAATAAATCGATTTGGATGTTTTTACAATACAAAAAATATAAAAAATTTGAATATAGAGCATATTTTAATGAACAGAAACTGAGATAAGAAAACCCTTTCCACATACTTTTGTTTCATAAAAATTAGTCTAACTCCATGTATTATAGATGTAGTTTTATGATTCATCTATTTAATAAACATGTTTGTATTTATTATAATTGGTACCACTATTTGATAATTTCTTATTACTCATTTATTATTCAAGATTTGTTAAAATTTATATTCATGTGTATGTTGCCTTATTTGATCTATACTACCTTAAGTATGTTGAATCAAGTCCTTCATACCTAATATTGGGTTCTTCACCTTTATAATGTTAAATAATATTATGTATATGTGTTTTAGTGTAAGATAACCGACTTTATGGAGGTACATTTTTATTTAAATATTTTTTTAAATACTTTAAAGTTGGTTAGTTATCAATTTATCAGGTTTGTGAGGGTCTTGGGGTTGTCCCAAAGTCTTGGGACACCAAAGAAATGAAAAAATGGTCATCTTGTGCATTATTAATTATTGGAACATCTTTTGGAGTAATTGTTCTCTATAATTATGCATGCCTTGATAGATTGTGCTCGATTTGTATGAAACAGTATATGGGAGAAAAGATAAACCTTGTAGTTTTGGATAGATCCATTATAAATGTGTTTCACATAGTTTTTTAAATATTTTAGACTCTGTAGCAACTGTGAGACTTGAACCCCACTTTGGACAGAGCCTGGCTCACAGTTTGTGCACGGTCTGGGTAATCATATACCCTAGTAAACGTGTGTTTCTATAATTTTTATAACTCTATATTTTAAGTGTTTCACCATATTTTCTTCCTCATTAATCTCCCAATATACCTAGTAGTGAAACATGGTGACCAAATATTCCCATGGATCAATATCCTTCATTTATAGGCTATTTGGAGTTTCTTTGGGTGTGGATTGAAGCTCCGGGTGAGTCTATTGATTCACTTTAATCTCTTTTACAGATTAGCATTGGGATATTTTTCTTCTTATTCTAAATCCCTAAAATCATATTTATTAGTGTATATTAGGTTTTTTATTAATATTGTGATTGAATCCAAGTCAAAGGCTGAGGTTAAGTATGCATTCACCATCAGGATCGAGGTAGGTCATCTACAAGTTATATCCCAATGTCCTGAAGTTAATTTGTTCATGTGTGGTTGTATTATTGGTTCTCTTTTGTTGAGTTTTTTATTACATTAATTTTATTTGTTAAAATCGTTGTCCAAAAGATGAATTAAACCCATCATGAACTCTATGGGATGCTTTTAGGTTTACTAGACCGGTTTAGGGCCACCCATGAGGTGTGCCAATATCCCCAAACATGGAAAATTGAAATGTTAAGCTGAGAGTTTTTTTATGTTAAATGGATCCAATGATAAATTTTTTAAAATTTTGGTTTGAGTTATAAAGAAGTGATAATGGTAGTTTTTTCTAGTTACTGGTAATGAAAAATGTATTTTTCGTATAATGTGAAAGTGATAAATAAAATAAATTGAATTTAAAAAATTGCATATGAGTTTGTAATTGAAATTTATAAATGGGGTAAAGAATATAAATTGAATAATATATTAAATTGGAAAATTAATGGTAATTTTTAATCATATTTAATAGGTTAAGAAATGAGAAATCATAATTGGTTAAATTAGATATGAAATGTAAATGGTAAATGGGCTAATGGGTTAAGGTTGGATGTTGATTCATTTGTTGAATAATTATGAAATGTTAATGTTATGTGTTTTGATATTATATGGTTTGGGATATTTTATATGAGGGAAATGGAAAAATAAGAATGTTTCCATGTCTTGGTAGTGGTAGGGTATTATACATGAGAATATAAACCCCTGGGTCAGGTTATACTGAGGCTCTAAACCCCACAACTATAATGCACGGGTTAGGAAAGGGGACTAACACTCTACGCCCCTAATGGTTGTATTCAATGAGACTACCTAGTTTGAGGTATGAAGGTATGTGTATTTTATTTTTTAATGAAATGTTCATCCCTAGTGAGATAGGGAACTTGAATTTCTGCTTCATGCATAGTAATTGACCATCTTAGGCTATAGTGTAAATGATCTTAATGCATAACACATGGAAAAAATGATGAATATTGTTAACTAATGGCACTTGAATCATATTTTTTTAAGATTTAATTTACATACTTCATGATTACACAATATTTTTAAACTGAATATTTGGTAGACACCAATGGTGGTGTCCTGTTGTGTTATACTCACACCCTGCTCGGGCCTCCATTGGGTACTCGGGATGATTTTGTGGTTGCATGTTGGGATAAGAGAAAGGGACCTTTTATATGGAGATGATTAGGGTATGTGATTTTCATGGATGAGGGATATGAACATGGATTTATGAACCATTTTTTATTTTATTTTATTTTTTCTATTTCTTTTGGGTTTTCTTCAATTTTGATATTGTTAGCATGACATGGAATAATTAGTGCTTAGTTGTGGGTTGTACTTTGTTTTGGGAAATGGTTGTTAATGCATGTTTATGGTTTAATATATATTGATTCCTTTATTTCTCATTTATATCTCCTATGGATTACTGTGATAGGATGGTACAGTCTCCTCATATGTTCTCTTATACCCACGCTGATAATTGGAAGACTCTGGTATACAGGTTGGTGTGCCTAAGGTTAGGTAGCAACCTATCATGGGAAAACAATTTAGTGGATTTTTTGTTAGGGACATTAAAAGGGTGTATCATAGTAGTTCATTTATATATTTGTATTATTTGGATATGGGAAACAGGAGATTAATATGTGTCATGTCTTGGAAATGAGATCTTGTTAGGGAGTAGTTGACCCATGTGTGTGGGAAGGCCCATGTTCCTAGGGTGGGATTGTTGTTCTTGGTTTGTGTTGTTATGATTGAATGATATTTCCATATTAAGTGATTCACATATTATTGGATGTGAATATTCTATGATATTTTTCTCATGGATATAATGGAATGAATATTTTTATTCATTCATCATTTTTGGAACCTAGATAAATAGTTGACATGTAGCATAGAAAGAACACATGGGAATGATATTTCATACATAATAGATAAAAAATTTCATTTTCATTGAAAATTGAAAGTAAGAGGTGCTTAATAAAGATGATGAAAATGGGTAAATTGAAGTAACTATGATTTAATGGTTTAATAAATAGGGTTTGACGGAGATTAATAAATGGTTTTAAATCATGTTGTGATGAGACTAAAAGATACAGTGGTTCCTATAAGAGGGATAATTATATTTTTAGTGTGAAAATATTAAAATATGTGTTTAATGAAAAGAATTTTGGGTGTGTGATTTTTTCTATCCCACAATGACTATGACCCATAATTTGGATGGCTAGTGTTAGTGATAGGTATTTGGTTACATTTGATGGAATAATTTATGCATGATGAGTTGTTTATATTTGCCAAAGAGCCTTCATTTTTCTAAAAACTATGAATGTTTTATATTAACTGTTCTGAGATATGTATTTGGAATTGAAGAAAACTGACACCATGATGATGGGTCTGAGTTTGGAGAAATATGTTATCACTGTTAATGTCGTACCATAGGTGGGAAAATAAATCACAGCTGTTTAGGTTATAATAGGAGAGGAGTTGTTCCATGAGAAATTTTCACATTTTATACAGATGATAGAACAGGACCTAGGGCTAGTACTGTCGAGTATGTTTGATCTGATGAGTGAGTTTCAATTGCATCAACCTCCATATTGTTTCATAGAGGGTGGAAATGAGGTATCATATAAAGTTACACAAGCCTTTTACACATATTATTACATGGTTTAAAGCAAAATTAAACATCAAATTACAATCTGAGGATCCTAAATTCTAGTTTCTTTGGAAGATTAAGTACATAATTAAACATCATGAAATAAGTTTTATTTAATCTCCATAATCAGATAAAAACAAAAATTGAGCTCCTATAATTGTATAGGATAACCTGGGTAATACGTGAATAAAAGGGATGATATAAAAATCACATTATATAAATAATAATAAAAAAACATAGCACATGGGTTAGAACTCATTACATGATGGAATAAAAGGAATGTAAAATGTATAAAAATATGGAAGAATAACATTTATAACATGGGAACATATAATCATATAATCATAGGAATTTTTTAGCAACATATAACATGACATAAACATGATCCAAGGCCGACCACCAAGATAGGGTGGACAAAGTCCCATAAAGTAATCATGTTCACTCCTTATCCCAAGATGACGTATCATGAGACTAAACATTACCATATTAATGGAATGATATCTAGGCACACCCGTAAAAACATTTTCAGGAATATTTGTTACACATGAAGAGTCACACATAAGGAATAAAATATATACCTAAGGGTTTCCAATGGTAATAAGTGACTATCCTAATCATGTCAAAAGTCATAACATAATTGAATATCATAATGGTGTACATGAAAGAAAGAATTTAAACAATATATAAATATTCATAAGTGAAAATAGAAATATATAATTATAGTGGTTGTTAAACTAAATTTAATACATTTATAAATTTTTTTTCATAAACATTAGAAATAAAACATTTTTTTGCGGTTTAAGGAAAATAATTAAAGATTATTTAGAAAGGAAAAAATAATTGTTTTTATAAAAATTGTAATGAAACAAGATACATTTTCAGGATAAAATTTTTTATTTTATTAAAATAACATTGTATTAAAATAGATGAACTCCACAATTGAATTTCAAGAGTATGGAAGTTCATGTAAAATGGAAATAGATGTTCATAATCGTTTCACTTGTATAATAGTATAGAATTTCTTGTAAAATGGAAATTGAACACCATAATTGAAGTTATAAGTTATAAATAAACATAATTATGGTTAAATTATCATATAATTCATTTTGTTATTTTGGGTTCAGATGAATCATTAGATAATATGTTGGTGATAATCATTTTGATTATTTTGGGATGTTTTCACTCACAATGAACATGTTTTATTTTATTATTTAACATCATGTGTATATAATGAATCCAGAACATTAAATATCATATAATAAATATAAAATATATTTATTAACCATAAAAATGGTTTTATGACCATCCTTGAAGGTTTTAATTGAAAATGAAAATTTTGTATCCTTGATGAAGAAAAATCAACACCTCACAAATGACATTTTCCTTTTTAGAATAAAATGGAGAGGTGATGGGTTTAATGATATATTATTCCATTATAATAATAAAATTATAGTATTTTAGAGTTATTTGAGTTATCATACCATTTTAATGAGATATGTTTAGGAGATAATAATAAAATAACTTGAAAATAAATTAAATTGAAAGGAAAGGGGAATTTACCTCTTGAATTTATCCTCCATGAAAACCACCTTATAGAAAGGTTCTTGGCCTTTTGATGAGACGAATATATCTTGTATGTTTTGGAAAGGATTGGGAAGATTATTGGGAATAATTTGGGAAAAGTTAAAATCATGTAAGGTGTGAGGGTAAGAGGTGGAGTTTATAGTGGATGAGAGGGGTGTTTTCTCATTATTTTATCCATTAGTTTATTATTTTTTCCATGAAAAGAAATATTGAGGATTATTATTACTATATATAGTAATTAACGCATTTTAGTCTGATCTAATGGTAACTTACTTCATCCATGATTCAAGCATGACTCAAAAATTCATTTATTTACTTATACTGTAAATTATAATATTTCACTATTCACCAAAAATTCAAGTATTTCAGAACAATATCAAACATTCACCCAAAATATTTTTCAGTGTGTAGAATTCAAAATTTATCTTAATTTTCTAAAAATAATTTTTAAAACATGAGAAATTTATTTTTTAATTAAAATCATAATATATTTAGAAAATTATGATTTTAAAATTATAAATGGTTTTTTAACACATAGAAATATTAAATAAGGTCTCTTAAAATTATCTTATAATCATAAGATAACACAATATTAATTTGGGAATACATTTTAGGAAAGTAAATTTTCAATTAAATTAAATATTTAGGACTCATAAAATACCAACACTTATTTAATAATTTTTAAAACATTTATTTACATTAACTATGATATAATAGTTTTATATTTTCATTTATAATATATGAAAATTTCATTTATACATTTATAAGTAAGATTTATATTCTAGTGGTTGATTCACTATTCATAAGGGTCACATTACTATTCTAAAGGCCAAGTTACTATTTCATAAGTATAGGTTCTTTAACATCTAGATATACTTTTCATACCATTATTTATTTATTTATAATGTTTTTATTGAGTTCTTACTGTGATTTATGTGATTTTATGTGTTTTATACTATATAACGTAATTATAAGAAAGGAATTTCCATTCATTGTAATATTTTTGTCATTAGATTCCTCCCCCCTTATATAATTTCACCCTTAAAATTTTCATTTTACATTACATGTTGAAAATTTGTTTGGGTACTTCTCGTTCATCACTTACTCATGTTCCCATGTTACCTCTACATACTTCTAGTTCTGCCATATTACTTTACGCATGTGATTAGCCATATTGTCTAGAACATTATCTCTATGATCTAAGATCTTCACTCGTTGATCCACATATGAGAGTTTGTTTTCAAACTATACCACATATTAATTTATAACATGTAAAGGATCATGTATGTACTTCTTTAAGAGGGATATGTGAAGAAATTAATTTACTTGAGACATAGTTGATGGGAGTTCTAGTCAATATTTCACAGCTCTAACACGATCAAGAATCTCAAAGTGGTTCATGCACATGGGATATTGATTTCCTTTCTTCCCAAATATCATGATCCTATTCCATGGATATATATAAAGTAATACCATGTATCCAATATTAATCTCAAGGTCTCGTCAAATATTTTCTACATAGCTATTTTTTGACTTTATGATTCCTGGATGAGATTCTAAATGGTTTTCTCATTTTCCACTATTTCTTTGACAATTTTAGGTCCTAATAGATTACATTAACTGACATCATCCTATCAAGTTGGTGTTCTATATATTTTCCCATAGAGGGCATCACATTAATCCATTTGGATGCTGGAGTAGAAACTATTGGTGTTAGAGAATTCAACTATAGGTAGATGATTATCTGATCGTACTCTGAAGTCCTTATAACATTCTTTAAACAAGTCTTCCAGTGTTTGAATAGTTCACTCAGACTGGACATCAGTTTGAGGATAATACGTCATGCTAAAGTTTATCTTAGTGCTTATAACATGTTGCATACTTATCCATAATTTTGAATTGAATCTAAGATCCTAATCAAAGACAATTGATAGTGATACTCAATGAATCCTTACCATATCTCTGATATAAATTCATGCAAGTTGATCAAGTTATAAATCCTCTCAAATTGTGATAAAGTGATATGTATTTATAATATGATCCATAACCACTCAAATAGCGTTGTTTCCTTTGGATATCTTTGGAAGTCTAGTGACCAAGTACATGGTAATGTTCTCCCACTTCCTTTGATATGGGTAGTGGTTGAATCATCCCCTTATACTTTTTCCTTTCATCCTTCACTTGCTGAAATTCCATCAATTTTCATGTATACTCACCCATCTCCTTTTTTATATTTTCCCACCAATAATTCTCTCGAAGATATTGATACATCTTTGTGCTCCCATGGTAAACAGATAAGGTTATTCTATGTTCATCATTCAGAACCTCCATCTTTATCTATGGACCATAAGTTACACGTATACATGTCCCAAATATTACAACTCCTTCCTCATAAATTGTAAACTATATAGATTTCCCATTTCTCATAGCTTCGACCTTCTTTTTTATTTCCACAACATTTATTTTGGAATCCTTTATTTTCACTATAATGGATGGTTTAGTAATCATTTGAGAAAAGTTTAATGATGTTTTATCCTTAATTGTTCCCATTTACGTCCTTTGTAGGTCACATAATATTGGATCCTTCTCAATTATAATCGTAAATAATGTTATACGATCAATTATCCTTAGAGAACACCCTACCATATTTTCCTTACAAGGATGGTAATGGATTGAGAGGTCATAATCCTTGATGAGTTCTAACCATCTTTAATAGTGCATATTAAGCTCCTACTATTTGAAAATATATTTGAAACTCTTTATATTATTATATATCTCAAAATTCTCCCCATAGATATAATGCATCCAGATTTTCAATGAAAATATCATAGCTTCAGACTCTAGATCAGTTGTGGGTTAGTTTAACTCATGAATTTTTCAACATCCTTGATGTATAGGCTATCACTTTATCATTTTTTATCAGTACACATCTCAAGACCTTCTTTTAATAATTTCTATACACCATAAAGAGTTCCCCACTTTTTTGAAGTGTGAGTACTGGTGCGGTGATAAGCCTATTCGTCAACTATTTGAATCAATATTTATATTCAAGAGTCGAAAATAATTTACTCCATTCCGAGTCTTCTTGTTTAGTGGGTTGAAAATATTGAGAATTTCTTCACAATTATTATGTAATACCCTTCTAGATAAAGAAAACTATTGATATCTATTACAGATGTTGTCCTAGACCAATCTTAATTTACCTTTAACTTATAATGTCCATAGATATCCCCTTGATAGTGATTTCATTCACCAATAACAATACTTCTCCATACAAAACAATCATTTACTTTGAAATTCATAAATTTTATCCCATCGGAAATTATTTATCATAGTATTCAAATTCTCTTCATGTTCCTCCTTTCTCTTGGATTATATCTTAATATCATCAATGAAGACCGCCACAAATTTTTTGAGATAATCTCTAAAGACTCTATTCATTATGTCCATAAAAACTTCTTGATAATTACTGAGTTCAAATGTAATAACTATTAACTCATAGTGTCCATAACTTATTCTAAATGAATTATTTGGAATAACATCCTTCCTCGTAGTTAATGGTTGATATCTCAACTGAATATCGACCTTATAGAAATAATTTTCCCCACATAGATGATCAAAAAATCCATCTATTCATTGTAGGGGATACTTGTTCATTATCATATATTTATTGAGATATTGATTAGAAATTCATAGATGCATTGATACATCCTTCTTCTTGGGGAATAGGACTAGTGAACCCCAAAGTGAAGTACTTGTGTGTATAAGATCGCTATCCCAATTCTATTGTAACTTCTTCTTTAGTTCTTCCAACTCAATTATGACTATTGTATAAGGTTTCCTTGATATACATAGAGATCCAATAATAAGTTCAATTGAGAACTCAACATCTCTATCTTGAGGAAGACTAGAAAACTCATCTGGGAACACATCAGTGTAGTCCCTCACAATAGGCGTGTCTTCAAGCCTGATTATATCATTTATATCAATAATTTGAGCTAGATATACCTTCTCATTAGGAAACATAACTTCAATTGAGATGATGAATCTAGAGGAGATTCATATTACAATTTACACTTGTATAGAATATGAGGATTCTTTGGTATATGAATATTTATCTCTCTTTCCTAATAATCGATGTTGTCTTTTTATAAAGGTATCCATTCCATGCCAAAAATAGAATCTAACTCTACCAAATGGATTATGATAAGATTTAATGAGAGGTTTAGTCAACAAACATCAACCAAGGAGTATTTATAAACATTTTGTGTTATAATTTTCACATTTCATGTTCTCATAGATATCTCAACCTCTAAATTTTGAGGTGGTGATTGAATAGTTATACTAAACTTGAAAGAAACGAACCAATGAATAGAACTCAAATAAAATAGTATATTTTCTATTCTTCAAAGAATAATTATAATACCTATCACCACATCATTGTTGGGCTCCAACTAATAAGTAGTGGGAGAAAATTCCCTTCCTTGATGCCTTGGAGGTTTTTTGTCGATTTCTTCCTACAACCCTTCTCTTATGGAAATGGTTTTCATTATACCCATGTTTCTTGATGTTGAAACATTGCACTATATGTTGATTTTTTATCTAAAACTTCCTTTATTTATCCTCATTAGTGGGATTCATCGAATTTATTCTGAAGAAATTATCCATATTCCCATATCTTCCAAATTTTATGCATCTCTTGGTTACCTGTAAGAAATTTCCAGGTTGCTTCCTCCCACACTTTTGACATGTGGTATGTACTTTCTTCTTTCCATCATGGAATTTATTATCCATATTAAAATCCATTTACCTATTTTTCACTAGGCCCCTGAGACCACTAAGAGTATGCAATATCCATTTCAACATTGATGGTACAACAAAAAAACTCTTCATAGTAATCAAAGTCTAAAATCTCTAATACTTTTCATTGACACGGCTTTAGCCCACTAAAGAAGAGATATACCTTTCTTTCAATGTTCCTGACTAATCCATTGGCTTATATTCCATGCCTTGTAAGTATAAAAGTCCATACATGCATAGATATTACATTAAAATTTGAATAATATTCATTATAAAACATAACAAAACCATGATAACATCATATAGGATTAGTGTCTATAGAAACTAGGAAATATCAACAACTGTTTCTTATGACATATACATTGACTCTCAATTATTTCTTCATAACTATACCATTTTTGACAAATCTTACTTAGTACCCTTCTTTATGAATTGGGGAAAGGAAATATATAAAAGGGACATACCAAATTATCTATAAGAGGAAAAAATAGAGATATCAATCATATAATAATACTAATATATAAAAACATACCTTTTGGAAATCGTATCCCGCATATGAAAGATCACAATATAATTTCATGGGATAAATCATAAAATCTCATAAGAATAAATGAATGTAAAATAAAAATTCGTAACATAAGACATAAATTTTTTTGGCATACACTTAATTATAGAAAATCATTTCATATTACTCAATGATCATTTCCAAGACCATCATAGCATACATATTCCATTACTGAACTGAGTTCACTTCTCTATCCACCCTTGTATTCCTGAACAGAGATCATTTCTCATTCAATCCATGTCTATCTCATGGGATATAAATCTTTACCCAATTAATTGGAGGGACATATGAGTCTCACCCATCTCAAAACTCAGTCATTATTTCATATTCCACAAATGCATAAATCATTCATCATAACCCATGAAACAAAAACGGTTTCTTTAAACATTATTCAACCATAACATAATCCATTTTAAATAAATGTATTTCATAAATAATATTACATTATAAAAAATAAAACAATATTAAAAGTATGGATATTATACTTGAAAAAAGACCCTATTAAATAATTCCATCTTATATGGAAAGTAATTTTGATAGAACGCTTGAAATAAAATCTTGAGGAAAATATCCTTTATTCATAAAAAATTATTTTCTCAAAATGACAAAAAATTTAAAAACAAAATAATTTTTTTGAAGATAAAGTTGATATATTATAAAATAATATTTAATGAAATAAGGAATTATAAATACATAAAAACCCATTCATTCCATATAATTAAAAAAGAAATCATTTTTCCCATACTTTTATCAGAAAGTAAAAAAAAGTACCTCGTATCAAAAAAAGGAATCATTTCAAATTGTTTAATAAAAATTCACCAATGTGTAAAATTGGAAAAAAAATTCTATTAAGACAGAATTAATATTTTTCAATACATATTTATGAAAAATTTATAGTGATGATAAATATACCCCTGTAAATACTTACGTATAAACAACTATGGATAATAATGAGATGGAAAAATTATCCCTTACCTTAGGTCTGATATCCTTGGTATGTATCCAAACAACCTATATAATGATTTAGATAATGTCCTTTAATTATTATAGAATCATATTTTTTATGATGTCATATATGAACATATTATAATCCAATCGTTAATAACATTTCATTATGACTCGTTATTCTGTAATGAATGGATTCATTTTCTTATGCATGTTTTGTCAAATAATTTATATTTCTCTATATTAGGACATATTTATATCATTAAAAAATTATGTTAACATAATATATACCATTTTTATTCATTTTATACATTTATATAATCATTATATGATAGATATCATGTAGAATAAATCACATCACATCATAGAGATCGTAGACCATGCGTACGCATGAGAGATGATATCATTTCCATAATTAGGGAATGGAATGTATGTTTTTTGTATTTTTTTCTAAAATAATTTTATAATAATATTATGTAGTTAATTTTTCCACCGTTATAACAATCCAATTATGGTGGTGCTGAAAAATTGATTACACCACAACGTGGAGGTGGGAAGTTCTATGTACGCATGAATAGTGATTTCATTTTTCATAGATTGGATAGAAGTTGTAATATGGTTCTTCCATAATCATATTAAAATATAATTATATAAGCTATAATGGTTTTTTTATGTTATAATAGAAACAAATCATTAAGAGGAAGTAGAAGAATAATGAATTTTGAATGAATCGGTAGAGAAGACTACCTCTTCTTTGACGAGTTCCCTCTATAACTCCTCTTAAAGACCTACGGTTTCTCTTTTGAGAATAAAAGAACCACTAAAATTTGAATATGTAAGTTTATAATAGAAACAGTTAGGGTATGGGAGAGCTTAATGTTGAATAATTGAGGGAGTAGGTTCCCTTTTATTATTGCGGTGAGAGGCACTTTTCGAATATCCAAATCATATAAATTTACAATAAAATAAAACCACATAAAAACCCTCCAAAATTAAATAATTTAAAATATGATATGATATAAGGTTTTATTTTCATAATGTAATAAATTTTAGACAATGATTTCTATCAATTTAAACTTTTTCATTTTAATTAACACTTAGTTATTCTATTTAACTTTTAAGTAGGGTAACAAATATTTCAATATTAAAAGTCTGAAATATTTAGTTATTTGGTGTACAATATAACATAAGTAATTAATTAAGATCATTTTAGAATATATAATAATTATTATATATTTTAAAACATTTATTATTATTTTAAAAAAAATTAATAAAACATTATTTTGATAAATAGTCATTAGTGTGAATTTTTACACTATTCAATTCATTGGTTTTTAAAAATATTAAGATAGCAAGTTAACTTCAAACCAATTATTTTTTATATTATTAATAAATAAAGGTAATATATAAAATTCATTAGGTTTATTAATTATCCAGAATGATTTTTATTCTAATATTTTTAAAAACTTTTATTTGTTATCTCAATTAATAAAATATCGACTACATCAATTTTGAATAATTATTAAATATTATTATTTGTTTAATAGAAATTCAAAATTATATAATAAGATGAATATAAATACGCTAAAATTTAGAGAAATAAATTTAGTATAATATATCTTCTGTAAAATCCATCATTAAAAATGGTGTATTTATTAAAACATTCATGAGACAACTATAACATCACATTAAATAAAATATTATAAGTTTCATAATCTTTTATATATGACTCCAAATGGTTAGTAACTAGATCCTTGGATAATTATGATCTCTATATACTTGTCCAAAAATATTTCATCATGTTTTTGGGTCTTTTAATGGTTATTATCATTTTAATAAAAGTTATTTTATTGATTTCTCAGCAATTATATAATTTCTCCATCCTCACTGTATTATCCTTTAAGGTAAATATTCTTTTCCTAAAAATTACAAATAAATTTACATGATAAATAAATATATGTTATCTTTCAAAATCCTATTTATAATGGAATTTATATGTTTTATAACATTATATTAAAAATGATATAGTAATTTAAATCTAAGTAAGGCGTATTTTACTTTTCATTAAAAAAATAAAATAAATAACCTAATCTCATCCAAGTAGCTTCCAAAGGATACCATTTCAAAACAAGGATGATTTAGGTAGAAAATAATCTCATCCAAAGTTATTAGTTCAAGTATTAGGGTCAATTTATAATAATACATTTACCCTTAATTACTCAATTTACTCTATTACGGTATGAATAAAAAATTACCTATGTTACTATTCATAATGCCCAAAAATAAAATTAACTTATTTACATAATTTTTACATACAAATTAAAAATATGGAATCAATTTTTCGAAATTCAAAACACAAAAATTTTAGTTATTAAATTAAAATTAACCTCATCGTCGGAATGATAAATGGGTTTAAATGTTAAAACTTTGCAAAATATTGAAATATTTTTTTATCCAAATTCAATGTAAAATTAATGTTAATTAACTAAATTATATTTAATTATTAAAAATTAATACCATTTGTACATAATAACCATTAAATAAAATAATATTACCATAAAAATTATTATTATGAATAATGTTTTCTTTACTTCAAATTTATTATATTTTTACTATTCATCAAATCATGAATGTTATGCGAAAAATATCAAAAATTAATCCAAAGTAAATTATTATATCCTTATTCATAAGAATAAATATATTTTTTCCTATAAAAATTATTAATGAGTCAAAATTTTATTTTTAACTAGGTCATCAATTAAAAGGTTTTTAAATTACCCTTTTGAAAAGTATAGGTTTTTATACATCAAATAGTGTTTATTCATACACTATGACTAAAATATGTATTCGATGAATATAAAAAATATTTTATTAATTATATAACATAAATATTTCAGTAATTTCATTTACTAATTTAAATTCACTTAATTAATTTATTAAAAAATACAAATAATTACTTTACATTTAATTAGTTTATATTTTCATAAATAACTGGTAGACAAAGAATTCATCATTCATTTTCTTATTTTAGGTATATTTATTCCTTATAACATAATATCTAGTTTATAGTGGTTATTTTTTATTAAGGGAATCTCGAAGATGATTTAAATTCACCATTAGGTTCAATGAAAGCTATTGAAGAATTAAAATGATTTAAAGAAAATATTTTAGAAAAAAATAGGAGGGTTACATTTTGACTCCCTTAAACAGAATTTTTCTCACGAAAGTTTTCACATGGATACAAACATAAAATGACACCTATACCTCATCACATCCTAAAGTTCACATATAGATTCCTAAAATTGATGGTTCTACCATTAAACATTACCTAATCAAGTGGTATTATTTTACAGAACTATTTTGTAATGATCAAGAATCTCTATCAGTTGTTCTTCTTAAGAAATATCTTGATTCAGTGGTATTACTTATATGATTAGTATATGTGAAGGTTCATGTATGTACTTTCTCAGGACGGATACATGGAACACATCATGAACTTGAGATAGATATGTTGGTTTTACCAATCGATAAGCTACCTTCCCAACAATATCAGGTCTTAATAGATTTCATTTATTAACTTCATCCTAGCAATTTAGAGTACTAGAATTCCTTCAATAGAGGGAATCATAAGGTTTCATCTAAATTCTATACTGAAATCTATTGTTTTAATAAAATTCCAACCAAGGATAGTGTTGATTCCAACTACCTTTGAAATCCATTGAAAAATGTCAAAACATTTGTTTAAGAGTTCAAATTGTCCCCTCAAAATAACTGTCTATTTGGGGATGATAAGTAGTGCTGAAACATCACTTTATATCCAAATTCTGTTGAAGAATTCACCAAAACATCATGGTAAATCTCAGAAACCAATCAGATATAATGGAATGTGGTACTCCATGAAATAATAACACTTCTTTTTTATATATCCTAGAAAGATAATCAAGAGATAAATCATCTCTAATATCAATGATGTGTGGTGAATTTATAATTTGATCAACTATAACCCATATATCATTATGGCCTTTAGATATTTTGGGAACTTTAGTGAAAAATCACATAGTGAGGTTTTCCTATTTCTATTATGGTAAGGGTAATGGTTGTAAAAACCCATTAATAATTTGTCTCTCAACCTTATATTTTTGACAAACCAAGCACCAAGAGACATATTTAGGAACATCCCTATTCATTCTATCCCACGAAAAAAAACACTTTTAGTTCCATGTAAATCATTGTGCTTCCGGGATTAATATATAATGAAGAACTATGAGCCTCATCCAATAGTTCCACTAATTCTGGTATTTGAGGAATACAAACATAGTTCATGAACCGTATATGTTCCATCCTAATCAAGGTTAAATTTAGGAACATTTCTCACCTTTTTTTGTAGCTCAACATCTTCTTCAGTTCCTCCTTAAACATCACTTTTATATATAGTTGAAATTTTATTTTAGAAATATATGATTTATTCCCATCCTTAAAAATTTCATAATCTATCCTTCTCAAATCTAATAATATTACTTGTTTGGGGATCCTCATTATGGATAGGTTAGAATCATATTTTTGACTCAATGAATCGGTAAATTTTCTTGGTTTCCTAGGATGGTTGTGTATTGAGTAGTTGTAATCATAAATCAACTCCTACCATATTCTTTGGTGCATATTCAGATCCTTTTTTGTGAAAATATACTTTAAAATTTTATGACCAGTATAAATATCTCACATTTCACCATAAAGATAATGACTCTAAATATTTAATGTAATGAATACTATGGATAATACTAAATCATGTGTTGGGTAAATTTTCTAATGTATTTTCAATTCTAATGAGGAATAATCTATCACCATATAATTTTTCAAGAGAACACATCCTATCCCTTTATTGTATTCATAACTATAAATCACTAACCATTATCCACTACAAGGTAGGGTGACCATATGTGCATTATCTAACCTTCTTTTTATATCTTTGAAATTCTCTTATCATTCCTCCATCCACATTAATATAACTCCTTTCCGAGTCAAATTGGTGTATGGATTAGATAGTCAAGAAAATTATTCAAAAAACATCAATAATGTCCATCCAAACTGAGAAAACTACGGATATCCAATACTATTTTTGTTTTTGTACAACATTCAATAACTTTTGTTTTTTATGAATCTATATATATCTCTTATCTTGAGATTATGTGACCCAAAAATGAAACATTCATAAGAAAAACATTACTCTTGGTAAATTTTTCATATTCCGATCATTTATCGTGGTCTTCAGTACAATTATCATTTGATATTCATGTTCTTCCTTACTCTTCGAATAAACCAGAATATCATGTAAAATGACTACAAAAAACTGATAAAGAAAGTCTCTAAAGTCTATATACTTTATATTCATAAAGATATAGGGTCATTAGTAAGACCAAAAGGCATTACTATAAATTCATAGTTACCATACCTTGTACAGAATTGTTTCTTTAGTATATCCTCCATTTTGACCATTAATTAATGATATTTTGAATAAAGAATGATCATTGAAAAGTATTGGGATATTTTTAGTTGTTAGAATAAGTCATCAATTTGGGGAATATAATTTTTTTCTTGATAGTGATCTTGTTATGTTCTTCATCATGAATTCATAGTCTCATTGATCCATCTTTATTCTTAAAAAATAAAATTGGTTCACCCCAAGGTAATGCACTGAGGAATATGAGTCCATTTTCTGTATTCTCTGGGAGTTACTTCTAAATTTACTAAAAATAAATTTGGTCCATTATATTAGGTTTCTTTTAAATAGGCAAAGAACATCATATTATTTCAATTGAAAACTCAACATCACGATTTAGTGGAAGACGTGTCAATTTTCTATGAACGACCTCAATAAGTAATCATACAATAGATGTGTTCTTAATGGTGAGTTTCTCTCCTTCCATTTGAGATATAAAACATTAATTTATAGGATTCAAGACCCATAATATAGAATAAATTTCCACTTTATAATCATTCTCATCCTTGCATCGATAGATTATCAAAGATTGATTCAGAATATGAAATATGACTTCCCTTCAATGGAAACTGATTTGTTATCTAAATAGAGAAATAAAATCCAAGCCATGTATAACATAAAATTTCACTAAAGTAGGGATTATAAGATTTTCAAGATGTAATTTAAAACAAACTTCAATTGGAGAATAATTATAAAATTTTCTTGTGACCATTATTCCATTAGTATTTGTCACAGCAAACTCAACATCATATTTTTTACAAAATATGACAAGACCTATATAATTTTTTTTAAAGAGTGGGTGGATCCTATATCAAATAGAACATTTTATACTTTATAGTGGATAGTAATTGTACCTTTCACCACTCCATTATCGTATTCCACATCACTGATAGTGATCGCAAGTGACTTGTCTTTGTCTTTGGTCTTCAGAGATTGCTGACATCGATCATCGTCGATAACCCTTGGATTTGGGAATTGGTTGGCATAATTCCCCATTTCCATTCACTTGTAGCCTTTAAGTGTATGATTTGAATTCAATCTATCCTTTTCAAAACTTGAATCATTTGAAATATTTTTTTCATCACAACGGTGTTTAACTACCTGATGACCTTCTCTCCCACACTTAAAAAAATTTCTAGTCCCTTTAAGCAATTTCCTCCATGTTTTTCCCCACATCTGAAATAACTAAAAACTCATATTCTTTTCAGAGTGTTCTTCATATTTTACCTTGAATTCTATTTTTCTCTTATTATCAAACCCATTGGAATAATGGATTACTCAAGTTTCCAAATCAACCTTAAGATCACATCGAACGATTTCCTCATAGATTTTAAAGTCCCTTATGGAAAATTCCCTTTGGAGAATTGGTTTTAATCCACTAAATAATCAATAAATTTTACTCATATAATGGATAATAAATCTATTATAATACCTTGATATTTTAGTAAAATTTTCTACATAGTTATAAATGGATTAATCATACCATTTCTTAAGCTCAAGGAACTACTTCTCTATATTTTTTAGAATAATATGATGAAAGTACTTATTGAAAAATAATTTCATGAACTCATCCCACTCCATGGATTTAATTTAATCACATTGACTCATATTCTTGATAAGGTTCCATCATTGATCAGCTTCACCTTCCATATAATAGAGTTCTATGATGACTTTATCTTGTTCTGAACATTGGATAACTGAAAACATCTTTTCAGTGGAATTGATCTATTGTTCATCAACTAGTGGATTACAAGACTAGAAAAAAGAAGGTTGAATCTACCTCATAAATGAATCAACAAAATGGTGTTCCCTCATTTTCGGAATTGTATGTCATGTATAATTCATTTCTTGAGATGGTTCTGTGAGCGTAGATACAATATTTTTTATTCCAACTCCCATAAAATTTGGTACCTTAGGAGGATAATCATTTCATTGCCCCTTGTATTCAGTATTTACGTAGTTCCTTTAGTTTCCAATCATATACTAAAACCAATAATCATAGTATGAGAAACACTAATAATAATGATAAAACCATATAATCATGAATAAAATTTAAATTTAGGAACATTTAGGTTTTATCCTAACTTATTCACAATCATTTCTAAAACACTTGGATTGTGACCTATACTTTGACTTATCATTAGGGTGTTTGGTATGGTTTTCTCATCCTATTTTCTAGAGGATAACAATACCTTTTCTCTGATACCAACTATAATAAACCATAAATACATACATTTATATTATATTAATATTTGAAGAATATACATTAAAAAAATAAAACAATACCAATTCAGGACCATTAGGTTTAGTATGATGAGAAACTATGAAACATAAACAACTGGTCCATAGGAAATTTAAATTTCCCCCCTTATCTCTTCATTACTAGACCCCTTTTGGCATATCTTACTTAATGGCCTTCTTCATGACCTTGGTAAAAGAATAATATGAATGCGTGAGATCATATTCTTAGTAAGGGAAAATAAGGGAGATATCAATCATATCATAATCATAATACATAAGACCATGACATTTTAAAAGATTGTCTTGCATATGAAATATCACTATATCATGTCATGTTATAAATCATAAAATCTAATTATAATTAATATGTGTAATCTAAAATTTCATAACATATGAAATAATATTTTTTGAAATAAACTTAGGCATATAAATTCATTTCATATTAGTCAAAGATCATTTCCAAGACCATAATAGTAGAAAAATTACATTACTGAACTGAGTTTATTCCTCATTCCAACCATGAAATACAGAACTGAGATCATTTTCTATTCCATCCATGTCTATATCATGAGATATAAATATTTACCCAATTCATTGGAGTTATACATAGGTCACACCCATCTTTTAATGAAATCATTCTTATGTGTTTAACAAAAACATAAATCATTCATCATAACCCTATAAATGAAATGGGTTTATTTAAACATCATTCCACTTTAACATAATCCATGAAAATAAAATGGATTTCATAGATATCATTCCATTGTAAACATAAAAAAATCATAGGAACAATAGGGATAGTATACTTGAAACATAACACTATTAACAAATTCCTTCTTAGATGAGAAATAATTTTGACAGAATAATTGAAATGAATTCTTGAGGAAAGTTTCATTTCTTCTTCAAAAACATTTTCTTTTCTCAAATGTAATGATATTTTAAAATAAAATAATTTATTTTAAAATAAAATTGAAATATTTTAAAAGAAACATTACAGAAATAAGGTGTTATAAAATTGTAAAAATCTAGTCATGTTGTATGTGTTAAAAGAAAACATTCCTCTCAAGCTTTTTTTAGAAAGTCAAAAAAGTACCTCTTATAAAAAACAACAAAATATTCATTTTTACCATTTAACAAAAACTCATAAATGGTTAAATTTTACCTTCAATAATTATATAAGGATAGAAATAATATTTTTGAATACATGTTTTGGAAATACGGACACATATGATAAATATACAATTTTAAATACTTAAATATAAACAAATATGCATAATAATGAGATAGAAAAACAATCACATACCTTTGGTCTGATATCCTTTTTATTTATCTAAATCTCTTGTATAATAATTAAAATAATAACATTTACTTTTTATAGAGTCATAATTATTTTATTATATCATATATAATTATATTACCATTCATTTTTTAATAACATTTCATTATTACTCATTATTTGGGTATTAATGGATTTGTTTTCTTATGAATGTTTTTTCGAATAAGTTTTAGTTATCCTTATTAGGTCATAGTTACATCATTATAAAATTATATTAATATAATATAAACTATATTTTATAATTTTTTATTTTACGTAATCATTATTTATGGGAAATCATATATAATGAAACGCATCATATCGTGGAGATGGTAGGCCGTACGTACGCAGGAGTGGTGATATCATTCCCATAATTGTGAATTTGTTTGAATGTGACGGTATTCTGTTCTAAAACCGTGTTATAATTATCACATATTGTTAACATCTTCTCCATTATACCTATCCAAGTAAGGTGGCGGTGAGAAGCATATTACACCATGGTTTAGAGACAGTAAGTTGTATGTACTCATGATTGGTGATTTTTTTCATAGGATGGATAAAAGGTGGAATAAAATTATTACATAATCATAATAAAATATCATTAAATAATAAATTATGAATTTATTACTTTATAATGTAAACCATTCCTGAAGAGGTATTATAAGAAGAATGAAGTTTCAATGATTTGATAGAGGACATTACCTCTTCTTTGATGGTCTCCCTCTAGATCACTTCTTAAATAAATATGTTTGGTGTTTGGAGAAGAAAATAACATATATAATGTTACTAGGTAATTTGATAAGTTAAATTGGTAGGAGGTGGATAATATTTATGGTGAATAAAATAGGAAGGAGAGGCCCTTTTATAATATAGTTCAGGGGAACTTATAGAATCTCCAAAAAATTTTAATTTATTATAAAAAAACCACATCCAAAACCCTCCAAATTGTCTTAATTTCTACTATTATATGAGATAATAATTTAATATTTTCAACCAATAAATTTCAGACAAGTTTTTAAGTAAATTAAAATCTTATAATTTTAATTAACACTTAGTTATTCTATTTAATTTCTAACCAAGGTAACAAATATTTCGATATTAAAAGGGTGAAATATTTACTAATTTGATGTAAATTAGACAATAAATACATATTTTAGAAAATTTTAGACCATATAATAATTATTATATATTTCTAATAATATTTTTTTATTTTTAAATAATTTTGTAAAAAAATATTTTAATAAACAATCAATATTTTCAATTTTTACACTATCTAATTCATTAATGTTTTAAAACATTAAGATAACAAGTGAAATTTGAAAAATATATTTTATTATATTCTTAAGAGGTCAATGTAATCTTGAAAATTCGTGGAATATATTAATTATCCAGAATAATTTTTATTTTAATGTTTTTAATAATATTTATTTATTATATCCATTAATAAAAAAATTACTACATCAGTTTTGTGTAATTATTTGGTATAATTATTTTTTAAATAAAAATTTAAAAAAACTAAATTGATGAATATAAACCTAATATATTTAAAAAAAATTCTTTTACTCAAATGTATATTGAGGAAAATATAACATTACAAATATTATATTCATTAAAACATCAATGTGAAAACATTAATATAAATGTGAATATGATGTTATATATGTCATAATATTACCCATATGGCTCCAAATGGTCAATAAATCGACTCTTGGATGGTAATGGTCAATATATACTTGACCAATAATATTTGTTTCACATTTATGAGTATTTTAATGGTTATTATATTTTTAACAAAAATTAATTTATTGATTTCTAATCAATTAAATAATATCTCCATCATCAATGTATTAGCCTTTATGAAAAATCATTATTTACTAAAAATAAAAATAAATTACCATGTTAAAGACAAAGAAATTTCAAAAAAGTTTTTATAATCAAATTTATCTTTTCTATAACATTATATTCAAAATGATATATTTATTAAAATCTGAGTACAATATATTTAGCATTTATTTAAATGAAATAAATTAAATATACAAATCTCATCTAAGTGGCTTCTAAAAGAAACCATTTTGACTAAAGGATGATTTAGGTCAAAAAAACTAATCAAAAAATATTATTACAAGTGTTAGGATAAATTTATAATAACATTTTAACCCTTAATTACCTCATTTACCCTTTTACCAGATTAATAAAAAATTAATGAAGTTACTATTCATAATACCCGATAATAAAATAAATATACTTAAAAAAATTTGAAGTAATGATTCCAAATATTTAATCCATTTTATCAAATTAAAAAGCTTTAAAATTTTAGTTTTTTAATTAAAATTAATCTTGTTTTCAGAATGAGAAAGTGAGATTTAAAAGTTAAAACATTGTAAAAGATTAAAATGTTTTTCAATCAAAATTAACTGAAAAATGAATTCCAATGACCTACATTAAATTACATGATAAAAAATATTCTATTTATACATTAAACCCATTAAATAATAGAATTTAGCAATATAAATTATTCGGATGAAAAAAAATTGTTTTCAATTAAAATTTAGTATTGTTTTACTATTCATAAAAACTAGAAAGTAATAAAAAAAATATCAGAAATTCATCCAAAGTAAATTATTACATCCCACTTCCAAATAATATGTTTATGTTATCATTTAAAAATTAATAATTTTCCAAAAATTTAATTTAAACTAGTTTCTCCATTAATAGGTGGTAAAATTTCCCTGTTGAAAAATATAGGTTTTGACAGATCAAATATGGTTTATTCATTACCTATGAATAAAATATCTGTTAGATGAATATCAAAACATTTTTATTAAATATATAACATATATATTTAATTAATTTCATTTACTAATTTTTATTCACATAATTTATTAATAAAAATTTACAAATATTCCCTTTACATTTAATTTGTTTATATTTTTCATAAATAATTTGTAGCCAAAGAAATTAACTTATATTTTCATATGTTAGTTATATTAATTATTGATAAAATAACTTCTAGGTTATAATGGTCATTTTATACCAATAGAATCTTATGGTTTTTTAAACTCACAATTATGTGAAATACAAGGAACTAGTATGATTATGTATCTTTCTAGCCCATGTTTTATTTTGATCACATGTACTTTATGTTGCTATAGATTCTCATGATAACAAATATATTCTACATTTATATTTTCAACCATGTTATGAAAAATACTATAACATTGTAAGTTTTTATTTTGGTATTAAAAATGTGTGGGATGATGTGATATCATTTGGAGTAGAAGTTTTCATGGTAGGAGATGATTATGATGATGGACCCATACACATAGTAGAGGAATGAAGGCAGTGAGTCCAGACCTGTGGAAGTGGTATCGGGGGTGGGAAAACCTTCAATAGTATGAAACTCATTTATGATGATGTATTTTTGACAATGGTTATAAATAATTGGAGTTATAAATAAATTTTCAAGACAGTTATTTTAAAACCAACATCAAAATTATGAGATGTGTATTTTTCAATAATAGTTATTTAATAACTCATGTTGAAATTTTTGTTTTCAATTATTGTAATAGAGTAATCGATGTGAAACCCTTTTTTCACATTAGTTAATTAATTAATGACATGAAAAGTATTATAATATTTTATGAAATGTTGAGTCAAGTAATTTTTTGTTCATTCATTTTCATGATAGTCATCGGTTTTCTCTCACATTGGGAAACCTAACCCTTCATTTTTTGAACCGGTGGCATTGAATAACATTAAGTTTGAATTATCAACCATCATCCACCCTCATCCATTGTCATTCATCACTTTTTCTCTCCCACATCATCTTCCCATTGATATATCATTATCATTCATCCCCTTATGATATCAATTTTCATTTTTTTTGTTTATTATTTCAGTTTTCAATGGAACCCAGCTATGTTTAAATTGATGAATGTTGTTTTAATATTTTTTACATGAAAGATCTCTATCATTTAAAATATTTTAAACTAGTTTCATATTTATATTTTAAGTTTCTATTTTAAATAATATATTGTATTTTTTGTTTTAGGAATCATTTTTTAAGATTAGGGAATGATTAAATGATTATTTTGAAAATTTTTGATATAAAAAATGAAAATTTACTCATTAATGTGTCCCTAAGGTATGTTTTTTGTCTGCATTGTAAACAAGAGTTTTCTAGTTATAATGTTCTATAGGGATTAAATATTGGGTATTGAAAATATATATTTATATGATCATGATGATTTTAAGGTACTTTTTTATTTTTAAAAAAATTATTGATAATTAACAAAATTCAATGTTATACTTTTGTTTATAAAATATATAGTCTTTCTTTTCTTGTAAAATATCTTAATTTATTTTTTATTTTTTTTTATAAAAGAAAATTTTAAATTATATTTCAACATATAATAACTTATTCTAAATTATTTATATTTTTTATAGATAATAATGAGTCAAATTTAGATTACTACCCTATGAAAAAATGATAAATATTAGCAAGGTGTTGATGTTTTTTTTAATTCTATTAATGAAATGTTCTACAAAATGAACTATTTTTTCTATCCATTTTTAAATGACTAAATATTAACAATTTAAAAGTATAAAAAATCATCCTTTAATTTTTATTGGTTTTAATCTGAGTTATAACCATTATATTTGACATTCTAAAACTAGTATGAATTCAAGATCTACTAATGATGATTATTTTTAATATGATAAGTATAATAAAATCAAATAATGTATATGTGATAGTGATATATAATAAATTGGTAAAAAATTATAATTGAGTATCTATATAATGATGTTTAAAAACTATTGTATCCCGATAGTATAGAATTTGTGATTTCTCTAAAGAAAACATTCAAAATTTTAAAAAGTTTTTATATCATAATTTAATATGAAATTAATTAAAATGACGAATATTAAAAAAATTGTAATAAAATTGAACTAATTTTAATTTAAATCTAATTTAAAATATAATTTAACTTCGTAAATAATTTAAATAAAAATGAAGTCATCAACAAGAATCTAAATTTATCTTGATTCATCAAAAAAATAATTTCTTTAGACAAATATCAAAATTTAACCCAAATATATTTTTTCATGTATATTTTAAAAATAAAATTTATTTTGTAAAAAACATAAAGTGAAAAAATTTAATTTTAAATTATGTGTGAAAATCACAACTAAACCATATTTCAGAAAATATAATTTTTATTGGAAAAACAATTATTTTTCTTTTAAATGATTCATATTTTACTTATAATTAATAGATAACCATTGAATTTATTTTTTATACTCTTAAACCATATAATTTTAAATATTTATTTATTTCTATTTATAAGCAGTAATTATATGTCTATGTTATAGGAATATTTTGTATTATGATTCCCTTAGAATTAATTTTTTGTGTTCCATAAGCTACCAAGGAGATTAAATTTATTTACAAAAATATATATTGTAAAGTATTGGGGTGTTACATTCTTTTATAATATTAGTGATTCATTAAATATATGATATCAAACATGATTTTCCTGTTTTAAAATTTTGAGGTGTTGCATTTTCTGGGATCATTCTTCTCATATGTTCCTAACTGTTTAAATCTTTACATCACTATATTATCCTTTTTCATGAGCACCTATCCCATTCTTTCTCATGATATATCATAGTATAATGAAAACACCACAGATGATATAGGTAAGATAAAAATAGTTTAAAATTTGATGACCTTTTTGGTACTTTGAAATCTCTCTAATACTTTTTCTTTCACATGAACATCACAACACTGTAAATAAAATATTTCATAAATGAATATGACATTGATTATTCTTATAGGAACCAATAGTTTCATTCCAATCCAAGGAAACTCTGAATTTTAAAAATATATTATGCCATTATAAATTAATATTAGCTTTAAATTATTCAAATTCAACTCAATCATCTATCTTAATGATAAAAGGTTCCAAGAATAACATTTCCTAAATCCAAAACCATTTTTAAGACTTCATGTAAAAAATATCCTTCCATAAAATTTAAATAAAATCCTCCGGTGTCTTATATGATCCTCTCCCAATCCCTGATATAGAAAAGAACAAACCAAATATATAACATTTAACACCAATATAAAGAACTTAATAATCATTAGTAACCTCAAATATCATTGGTTGAAAATAATAATGTCCACATCAGCTATATTGTTTTATATTAGAATGTTTATACCCTTCAATCTATATTAGTTTCCCCTAAGTGAAATATTGATAATAAAACACCACATATTTACTTTAATACATCGAGTTGATTATTAATGCATGGTTGAGTGAATTTATGCTTCACCTAAAAAATTTAACATATAGTAATCAATTACTACCCACAGTGGATAGAGTGCATATTTAAAGTGGGTTGTCATTTTCATAGGTCCGTATTTAATTTGATTCCTTAAAAATAATATGAACTACATTGATAGTTTTATAAATTCCTTTGTTATAGATTGAATTGTGTCATCATTATTGAATATGTTATTTATGTCAATAAAATAGAAATAAAATCTCAATGGATGAAATGTTATTGAGTAATAAGGGAACATAATAAAATTTCATAAGAAATGAGGAATATTTTATGTGTATGAGATGTATCAACCCACTAAGGGATCCCTATGATAGCGGATAGGTCATGTTTTATACCCCAATCCCACCATCAATCAACCAAGGATTGAAAACTAATAGCCTGGAGTATTATCTCAAATGAAGGCTTTTTACTAAATAATACGTCAAATAGTATAAATATCTCCATATACTAATTATTTTGGAAAACATATAATAAAAAATTATGGATAATCAATAACATGTATATCAATATAAAAAAAGATATCATTATATATCCATTTTTATCACACGATTAATCTTTAAAAGTTGGGAAATAGAGAACATGAAGTGTTTAAAGATTAGAGAACCCTAAAAATAGGTAAGGTGGAATTCATCATTTATGACTATAATAAGTGTTACCTAACCTTAAGCTCGATATTCTTTCTACCTCAATCTCACTAATTTCTTACAATCATGGAATGGATAATACTGTGAATGCTCTTATAAAGAGTGTTTCTCTATTAATAATATGGTATTTCAATGACCATGATCATGTAAGAAAAATCTTCACCATTCATAAATTAATATGGATTAAATGAGTAGGGTATTATAATATTCAATGATTAACCCCATATCATCCTTATTTGAGTTATAATCATTGTTTCTATGAAGGGGATAAATGCAGAGAAACAAATTCACATAAACTTTGAGATAATTTTTAAGTGTCTTCCAATTGCACTATCTAAATATAGAAACTGTGGAAAACATGTATGATAGAATGCACATATATGAACCTTTTCCCAAAGAACTATTGAATTAGTTATTTAAAAGGAACTATTGAGGGATTTCACTTATCTTTATGGAAAAAAGGGAATAATTTGGTGTTTCAAACATCTCACTGGTACATTATTATTAGAAAATAACTTGGTTCGACCACCTCATCACTTGATTCAAACCATGACTAGGACGAAGATGAATTCTTAATCACCAAAGTCACAAAAATATTTTTAGAGAACCTATATATATATCCTTAAGAAATATTTTTACCAATAAACTAATAAAAAATTAGTTTTATGCCCAAATATCTGATATTATCATAATGAAAGTCAAGGAACTACGCATATAGAAATAAATAAATCTTAAGTATAAAAAAATTATATATATATATATTAAAATAATTATGTATATCTATCATAATATACGTATATTTTACATATTTATAAATAAATATGAATTATTTATTCAAATAAATCACTTCTCAATACCAAGAGGTATAGTTTCTTTATTGTATAGATTCAAATAAAAATTATTTTGGAAAAATGCAATCATTTCTCAATTTTTGTACCATGATAAACCCCTTTCTTGATATATCATATATCATACTCTTATACGTATCTTGGGGAATTTAAACATAATTGGGGAGCATGTATGCTCAGTAATGGTAAGCATTATAAATAAAAAATGTTGATTAAATGGGAGTATAAGATAAGGTTTTGTTTATGATAACATAATTTGGGAATATGCACATAACATAATAAAATCATAAAAATTAAATATAGATAAAAACATGATTTTTTATATTATTAATTTGGTATAACATAATAAATGAGTCTTGTGAGTGTTGAAACCTGATTCGTTAATCATTTTTCTGTTAACATAATAACGGTACATTCTATAGCATAAGAATGTGTTAAAAAATAAACACAAGAATTATAACATATTTCATGGATTTCCACCAATACATTCACATCATATTATACTAGTCTCACCATAATCACATATCATAGTTGACATGGGCATACCACTCATTCCCTATAAACTTTTTAGTAATGATAACCACTTACACCCTATAACATCTTATACATAGGCTTAATACACATTGTTGGTTGGTGTGACTAACTAAAGAAAAGGGTGAATTGGTTTACTAATAATTTTTTTGTCAAAATAACTTTAAAACTGAATCCACCAAATTAATTAAAATTAACAATTAATAGAAACAATTTAATTACATAATTTTGATATTTCAAAGAATTTTTCTATGAATAATTGGGAATTAGTTAAAAAAATATTTTAAATCACTTTAACTTTGAAAACTATATTACTTAATATACCCCTTTAAATGAGAATAGGTTAAGACTAATAATAATAGTAATGTTTATTATATATTCAAATAAAAATGTATTTTTAAAAATTAAATACAAAACAAAACCAATATTTCACACAATGGAATAAAAAATAGTTTCAATATCAAACAAAAATAAAATCCCCTCCACTTGGAAATCACCGGCTACCAAGTATATTGTTATAATAATAATCAGATCCATACCCTAGATTAGGTTTTACAAATAATTAAACATAGGATTTCTATGAATCAATCCTCCTCAAATTTAATATGTTGGAAGAAAAATATTAAACAGGTTGTACATAACCACTTATACAGTTTTCTTGTGTATACAAATATATAAATTTTATAGATCATTTTGAGCACACTCCAGTTTAATCATAAGATACAGTTTATACATATAAATAGATTAACACAATGATCTACTTGAATATAATGCATAAACATAGTGACAAATAAAGTAGATATAATTAATTTTGATGTTTTTATATCTATGATGATTCATTTTTATAGGTTCTTGAATATACCATTAAAAGGAGATAGAATAGGTACATTAAAAAAGTGTAGAAAAATAAGTATCATGGAGTCTAGAAGAATCAATATGTTTTCAGCCTATTGATATTAAATAAAAAATTCACATAGGAATCTTGATTTTCCATATGAATGGATGTGTTCAACTATGTATTCCACCAACTAAATGACATTCAATTCTCATGCATACACACATGAGGGTGTTCTTTATAATATATATCAATTCATGTCTAAGTTATCCAAAGAATAATAAGGATAAATATATCATGGAACCTCATACTGAGAAATAAATCAAGAAACTATGACTTTTTTATCAATAAATCTGTGGAGTGGTTTAGGAATAATCAATAATAAAACCACATAGGGATCTAAGAATTTATGTCCATAAAATAGTCGTTATATGGATTAAATTTGAATGAGAGATAGAATGGAATTGGATGAAACTGTTATTAGATCATATTTGATGGTAGAAAAATCAAAGGTATATTAGAATAAGGGTAAAATATCCTATTTGTATTTTGGTCAATGTTAAATCATCTAAACTAGCAGTGGTTCTAGTGAATAATATATCTAGTGTAATGGAAGATCTTGTTTGGCGGTAGATCTGGTCTGGCAGTAGATTTAGTCTGGGGATAGATTTGGCTAGGAAGTATCAAAAATCTGGTTGTATCACAACTCTAGTGATAACAAAGCATTGGAAGTATATTTTCTATTATAGATCCATCACTAATATATTCTTTTCAATGATATATTAATTTCTCTGTTAAGTCTATTAAAAAATAATGGTGGATCTGTTTAACTAACAATGTATGTCCCCAGTGGTAATTCTATCAAATTTAGATTTTGGTAGTAAATTCAATCCATCATTAGATAGGATTAAACTAATGGAAGACTGACATAACTAATGGTAGATCTATACTTAGCCTACATACATTAATGAATTATGTAAAATAATAAAATATGAATCTTATTACTAATATAACAAAAATGATTTGTGATCATTAAAATAAGGAGGTTCAAAAAATCTCTCAATTTTTGATGATCTCAAATCATGGAATTTAATAACTAGGTATGGAAGAAAGTGTTGTACCCCTCTCTCTTGGATTTAAATGATCACAATCACTCTTATTTTGTTCTAACTTGTTTTCAAGTGTTTTTGTTGATAGGAAAAAGTTTGCCAAGGAGTTGGGACAAGAAGGACTGAAAGTGGACTCTCTGAGTCTACCGGCCAACCGGTGGATTCCCACCGGCCAGTCGGTGGTCTCTAGCAGAAGCAATGGTTTCTTTCCAGAGCCACCGGTCAGCCGGTGTGAGCTCCCCGGCCAGCCGGTATTGTCACCAGCCAGCTGAAGGCTGACCACCGGCCAGCCGGTAGAACCTGGGCAGAGAGCTTGCTCTCTGTCTGGACACCGGCCAGCCGGAGGCTCAGGACCGGCCAGTCGGTGGACCACCGGCCAGCTGGTGAGACACCACCAGTCAGCCGGTGGGCCCAGTCAAACTAGCCGTTGGGCTTTGACCAGACCTGTACTTTTGACTCCCAACAGCTCCGAAGACCTCTCCAACGGCTCCGAAGACCCCCAAAGGCCATTTAAGTGTTCCTCTCCTATAAATAAAGGACTAGGAAGCCCCGGAAACACAATAAATCCCACGGGAACATTTTTCGATCATTTGGCGAACCTCCGGCGCATTCCTTCAAGGATCCCCACCTGCTCCAACTCACTTCCACAACCAAGGAGCACCACCATAGAAGCTTGGGAGCGCTCTTCATCATCACCAATCAATCCATTGGCACCCAAGACTTCTCCTCTTTACGGTTTTTATTGTTTTATCTTTTTGAGCATTATTTTGAGTTTGTGCATACAAACCTTTATTTCTCTCATCCTCCCTTTGTTTGGGTTTTCACACCACCTTCAAGGTGTGAAGAGGTTAGTCAAGTCTTCCCTGTAAAAGACTTGAGTCATAGGTGAGCTAGCCTTCACCTGTAAGAAGGCTAGTGGGTTTCTTTCTACAACCAATAAAAAGCAAGCTGTAATAGGTTTCTAGGCTGCCTTAAAGTCTAGTGGGTTTCTTGCTACAACCATTAAAAAGCAAGCTGTCGTATAAATCTCTCAACGGTTGAGTTGGGAGCGGAGACGTAGGCTTGGGATTTAAGCCGAACTCTGTTATCAATTTTGTGTCTTGCCTCTTTTATTTCCGCTGCGCTTTAACTTTTTCTTAAATTGTTAAACTTTTTTAAAAGGCAATTCACCCCCCCCCCCCTCTTTCCATCACTCTCCGCCCAACAATTGGTATCAGAGGTTGTGTTTGTGTAATACCTTAACCGGTTTCAAATTCAAGATCCATTGTGATGGCTTCATCTTCTTTTGCCCCCGAAGGTCATTCATTGGGTCGTGCTCCTTTTTTTGATGGAACCGACTATACCTATTGGAAAACCCGCATGTCTACTTTTCTTAGAAGTATAGGTTATCCAATTTATAGAATTGTCATGCATGGTTACTCTCTCTCTTCTCTCGATGAATCCAAATGGACTCAAGTCGATATTAAAAATTTCGAGCTTGATGGAAAAGCCATGAATGCTCTTCATTGCGGCCTTGATTGTAATGAATTCAATCGAGTTTCCACATGCACCTCATCTCATGAAATCTGGAAACTTTTGGAGGTTACCCATGAGGGGACCATCAAAGTTAAGGATACTCGATTGGATATGTACCGTCAAGATTTTGAGTCTTTTACCATGCATCCATCTGAAAATATTACTGAAATGTTTACTCGTTTTACTGACGTTTTCAATGGAAGAAATTCTCTTGGAGATGATGTTTCTGCAGAGATGATGGTCAAGAAGATCCTTTGTATCTTACCAAGCTCATGGGCACCAAAGGTGACCGCAATTCAAGAAGCAAAAGATGTCAAGAAAATGCCGGTCGAAGAGCTCATCGGATCCCTCATGACCTACGAGATAACCATGAGGAGGCAAGCTGAAAAGGAAGACAAACTCATCAAAACTCCAAAGAACATCGCCTTCAAAGTTCAAAAAGAAGAAAGCTCCTCCTCCTCATCTTCTTCCTCTTCAAGCGGCGATTCAGAAATCGAGAACCTTGCCCGCAAGATGCACAAATTCATGAAGAAGAACAAAAAGAAGAAATCTCACAAGGCTCGAAAGGAAGAACTCGACGAAAAATCTGAGCCTGAGGTAATATGCTATGGGTGTGGCAAGAAAGGCCATTATAAGACCGATTGCCCACTCCACAAGACAAGGGCCAAGAAAAAGGAAAAGAAAAAGGCATTCAAGGCCACTTGGAGTGATAGCTCCTCATCCTCCTCCTCCTCAAAAGACAACGGTAAAAAATTTCTAATGGCATTCCATGAGGTAACCTCTTCCGACTCCTCTTCCTCTTGTTATTCCAATTCTTTCAATCATTTATCTTACGATGATCTCCAACATGCAAGAGATCAATTGGAGGAAGGTTTTCACGAACTTTCTTCCAAATTTATTGCTTTAAAAAAGAAATTCAAAATTCTTTCTTCCGAAAAGGATCAACTTCTCAAAGAGAAGGAAGACTTGACCCTCAAGATCCAAAACCTTCCTGATATTGATTCTATGGAATCAACAATCAAGGATTTAAGGGAATCCCTAGCTATGTTCACCGAAGGTGAACATAACCTTTCGAAGCTCCTTGGTTCCCAATGCATATCTAGAACCACCCAAGGGCTTGGATATTCCAAGCAAGCTTCCTCTTCCCATGCTCCTACTATTTTTGTAAGGGGGAGCTCCCAATATAAATTTTGCAACTATTGCAAAAAGATCGGGCACTTAATTTACGAGTGCGACTGCAAAAATGCCCGATATGGAAGGCCCAAAACCATTTCCTTTAACGATGATTTTCATAGGAGAAGACCCGCCACAAGACAAGTTTGGATTGAAAAATCCCTTTTAGCGAGTCTCTCCGGACCAAAATTTTTCTCGGTTCTAAAATCCTCTCCCAGGTAATTTGTTGTTTTTATTTAGGGGGAGTTAGGATCGTTTAAGCCTTTTTGCATTTTTCTTTCAAAACATTCAATTCAAAACTTTCAATTCAAAACTTTCAGTTCAAATTTCAAAAATTTCAATTAGTTTAAAATCTCTATCTAGTTTTTCAATCCTTCAATCAAATTTTATGCCCCGTGCTATTTTGATAATCACAAAGGGGGAGATTTCCTTGGTTGATTGGGGGAGAAATTTTTCTCTCATGCTTTGCTTTACTTTTCAATTTATCCTTTAAAGCATGCCTTCCATTTCAGTCTTTTACATTTCTTGTTTTGGTGATTGTGATCATCAAAATAGGGGGATATTGTTGTACCCCTATCTCTTGGATTTCAATGATCACAATCACTCTTATTTTGTTCTAACTTGTTTTCAAGTGTTTTTGTTGATAGGCAAAAGGTTGCCAAGGAGTTGGGCCAAGAAGGACTGAAAGTGGACTCTCTGAGTCTACCGGCCAACCGGTGGATTCCCACCGGCCAGCCGGTGGTCACTGGCAGAAGCAATGGTTTCTGTCCAGAGCCACCGGTCAGCCGGTGTGAGCTCCCCGGCCAGCCGGTATTGTCACCAGCCCGCCGGTGGCTGACCACCGGCCAGCCGGTAGAACCTTGGTAGAGAGCTTGCTCTCTGTCTGGACACCAGCCAGCCGGAGGCTCAGGACCGGCCAGCCGGTGGACCACCGGCCAGCTGGTGAGACACCATTGGTCAGCCGGTGGGCCCAGTCAAACTAGCTGTTGGGCTTTGACCAGACCTGTACTTTTGACTCCCAACGGCTCCGAAGACCTCTCCAACAGCTCCGAAGACCCACAAAGGCCATTTAAGTGTTCCTCTCCTATAAATAAAGGACTAGGAAGCCCCAGAAACACAAGAAAGCCCACGGGAACATTTTTCGATAATTTGGCGAACCTCCGGCGCATTCCTTCAAGGATCCCCACCTGCTCCAACTCACTTCCACAACCAAGGAGCACCATCATAGAAGCTTGGGAGCTCTCTTCATCATCACCAATCAATCCATTGGCGCCCAAGACTTCTACTCTTTACGGTTTTTATTGTTTTATCTTTTTTAGCATTATTTTGAGTTTGTGCATACAAGCCTTTCTTTCTCTCATCCTCCATTTGTTTGGGTTTTCACACCACCTTCAAGGTGTGAAGAGGTTAGTCAAGTCTTCCCTGTAAAAGACTTGAGTCATAGGTGAGCTAGCCTTCACCTATAAGAAGGCTAGTGGGTTTCTTGCTACAACCAATAAAAAGAAAGCTGTAATAGGTTTCTAGGCTGCCTTAAAGTCTAGTGGGTTTCTTGCTACAACCATTAAAAAGAAAGCTGTCGTATAAATCTCTCAACGGTTGAGTTGGGAGCGGAGACGTAGGCTTGGGATTTAAGCCGAACTTCGTTATCAATTTTGTGTCTTGCCTCTTTTATTTCCGCTGCGCTTTAACTTTTTCTTAAATTGTTAAACTTTTTTAAAATGCAATTCACCCCCCCCCCCCCTCTTTCCATCACTCTCCGCCCAACAGAAAGTAAATACATTATTAGTTGAATTTAAAATGTGATGGTCTTCTTAACATTTCATGGTGAATTTCCAAATTTCAAATGTGAGATAAATTTGAGAAATAATTACAAACATAAATTCCATCCAAACAATTTCTCCCCCTTTTGAAATTTTCAAAAATATAGTGTGAGAAGATAAAATAAAAATAAAATAAATAATATAAATAGGATGAACAGATAAGCCTCAATAGATACAAAATTCATTGGATTACAAATCAAAAAAAAATTCTGGGAATATAAAATCCCTTTCCATTTCTAATCCTAGTTCGAATCACTCTTGACTTGATGGGATGATGTATCAATAGGGTCATTTTATTTTCTTGACACAAGTGACATAGAGGTAGAATATGAGGGTACATATGTACAAGTATAAAGCTCCGTGATTATAACTAGGTTGATCCTTTTAATGGGTTTAGTTGGTGACATGCTAAATGGATGATACTAAGGAGGTAGGGGTGAAGAAGAAGGATCATATGTGAAGGTTGGAATAGAAATGGATTATAGTAACATAAATATATTCCCAGATACATAAAAATATGGATTCATCAAATTCTAAAAATTTATTACAATGTTACCACCTAATGTTGTCGCTGTGAGAAAGAACTAATCTTCCATAAATAGTTTGAGGATAGTGGATAACACTTTGACATGGCTCACTTGATATTTGAAATCCCTTTTATTATAAGGAATACTTATATTTTTTAGAAATAAATTCAAATTTACAATTGTTCTCCACCTTGCTATAAGTTATGGAAAGGTTGTATTTGATTTCCTTAGTGATAGTCTCACTATCACATTGAGATTAATTAAAAAAATTCTTGACCAATTTATATATATTCTCACTATGTTACCTGATCTCTCTGGGTTCCTCCTAATGAGATGCAGTGATATCTCCCAATATGACTTGAAACTCCTCCATTAAAATAGATCTGATAATCTTAGTGTCCATAGAAGATGTAATAGGTTTTGTAGTGGATGTAGATGCAATATATGAAGGTATGGTGTCCAACCACTTTAGAAAGAATGTAATTCTTGTTGAAAAACTAGTTCTCATATCATCAATGACAAAATTTAATGAATCTATCTCATTTTAAAATCTCTTATTCTCAATATCAAACTATTTAATATTTTAAATAATCTTATGATGAATATGGAGGGTGTATAACTCAATTATATTCCTAATATCTTCTTCACCATTATGAGTCACTCTTGGAGACTGGGAACTATGAACTTCACTAAAATCAGAAATCATACTCCGCATAAATGCTTCAAAATTATATTTAAAAACCTAGTATGAACGCACATTAGGATCAAGATCAAGAGGTAGAATATTCTATAAGATATTTTGAGCAGATTCATTATTATTATGTTCAACTGAATGTGCATCAGAGGTAAAATCTTGCAAATTCCATGTTGCATGAATCCTGTCAATCTAAGATCAATTAGTATCTATTGAAATAATAATTATAATAGGCCCACTATTTTTTAGTGGGATGTTGTAATCACAATCACTTCCTCCATGTTCATTTAACTCTAAGTAGTCAAGTCCAAGCTATACACATCTTGGGGACTTCTACCCCTTTTAGCTATTTTGTATTCCCCTTTACTTGGATGTCTCATTAATAGGAGTGGCCAAGTGAACTTATTTATATCTATAAAGCAACTTATAACTAGAATAACCTTTGGATTTCTCCCCCATAATAGATGTTCTAGGATCATCTCTAACATAGGAAGCATCATTAGTCGGATAGAAGGAACTTGGTTTTTACACATTTAAAAACCTACCAAAAATGAAAACATATTTTAAAGGATGTGAATACTCCACCACAATTGTATCGTCATCATCATCATCATGACCTTCTAAGGCCTGGGGTCTATCAGCATTCCTATATTCATAAAAATCTAAAACATCAACTATTTCATCTAAGGTCTTAGAATAACTCTCAACTTGTTATTATCCTATGAACTAGGTCTCTTATTCTTCACCTACACTTAATGATATCTCCCTAACTGGGAGAGAAGTATAAGGGATAGAAGCTCCATAGAAAACTTATGGAATCTTTACCAAATCTGGTTCACTTCTTTCCACGATGGAAACAAATACTTATTCTTCAACTTTAGAAACTTATTATTCCACTTCTTCATTAGAATAAAATAAAACATCATTTGTATCTAAGGCAAGGCCAACTAAATTTTTAGGCATTCTAGGGTGTTCCCCTTGATTAAAATCCTCATATATCTTATCATTATCTTTTACCCATTTCTTCATCCATCAATTCCATTTGATCTTTATTCTCTCACATGTTAACTGGATCAAAAGAAAACAACCACATTTTACCTCTTCTTCTTTATTGTCATATAAGAAGCTCTTGTCTTACAATATAGTTAGTATCAGATAATGATATATTAAATAATTTAATCTAGATGAGGTATGGCTCATCTTTATCATGTGTACCATAATATTTCTCTACATATTTATTTATCCCCACTTTTCATATGGAATAAAATAAAATCATCTTTATACCTCATCATGAAAAAATCCACTTTCCTAGAACATAACATGTTCTACATATATTTGAATAGTATTTTTTGCTCACTATTGAGCTCTGTAGTATTAGGTATTAGCACTGTACCCTTTCTAGTTAACTCCAAAAGGGCTTTATCATAAAGAAATCTCACTTCCACTTAGAATAGAACCTTGGTAGTCATATAAAATACCTCAATTATTTACATTTATGAAAATAGACCATTTATTTGATGGAAACCTAACCTTTTTACCATAGACCATAGATTGAATGGAATCTTATTTCTCATCCAAACTATAATCTATATAATAGAAAAATTGGTGGACTATACTAGGAAAGAATTATCTATGAGCTGATAATTACCTTTTTATTATTTTCAAACAATTTTAAGGAAATATTGAGAAACCACACAAGAAGGATCACAAATCATCATATACCAAAAGAAATAGTCGAACCATTAAAATCTAGTTTAAGACTTCTAGAATCATAGTCTTTATAATGTTTCAATTGATGACCACAAACATTTGTTTTTTGTTCTCCCTTGATCAAAAATTAAAACTAATAGGCAACCATGTGCCATGTTTGAATTATCTCATCTATAGTCATATTTCATTCAATGAATCCACTTATCAGAATAAGGTATTTATTATTGATCTAGTCTCATTTCTCCTTATTTGTGACCTAGAGTATTAATCTCTCAAAAATTCAACCAGAAACCTCTTTCTTTTCTTTTATCAAAAGTTCCACCTCTAACATTTCTTCCTCTGAGTGGTTGATAATCTCCCAAGTTGACCCTTTAGGTCCCACTTCCTTAGCTTCCTCTCTTTGCTGATCATCTAGCCTAGAAATAACCTCACTAAAGGTAAGGTCATCCACCATTGAATCACCCTTCATCCAATTAGTACCTTCCATCACACCATTTTTTTCTCATGTACCATGATAACTCCACCATAAAATTCATTCTCCTTATACATGGAGGCAGTTTCCATCTCATTGATCTTAAATTTTGCGGTAGACCTTGTCACCATGGGTTGGGGAAGGTATGAATAATCATTGCTCCCTTTTTAATTCATCCTATTATCAAGAGTACAACTCCTAGTGTCCTTATTTTCCTTCCATCCCTTTCTTCATAGGATATAAATCCATATACTTGTATAACATTCCACACTATCTATAGAGAGATGGTCAGAATCACTACTACTTGGTTCTGCTTCAGACCATTCTTGTCATCCCTTAAAGGTAACCTCATGATCACCATGGCCCTAAAAGCACTATACATATTCCAATCAATCAAAAAAATTACATAGAATTAAATATGGAAAGATCCTTCTTGGGCTGGAACCTTTCACAAAATTCACCCAACCATCCAAACACTCTGTTGAGGTATCCCTATTTTTACATCCCACTATTCCACACTCACATGATTCTTGATTCACTACATCATGAGAAGTTTCACTCCCATACCGCACAACCCCATCCTAGGATCCAAAAATCACATTAATGGTTGGATCTATATTATTAGTCGAATTAGCTGCCAGTGTTTCCACTAGAACCAAAGGATCCTATTGACTTGGTTATAGACCAAAGAGATAATTCCTCAAATTCTCGAAAACATTAGATACCTTTTGTTTATCAACTCTTTGCCTCAGGTCTATCTGTATGGAATGGTCCAGGATAAATCAGCAAGGACCACTATTGTTCTCTGTTGGAAAAAAGGTCTTATCATTGTTGAGCAGTTGTCGAATTGTCAAATCTTGAACCACAATCCCCTCTCGCCTTTCTCAATGATTATTCAATAAACACAAATCTAGACCACTAGTTTTTTGCATCTGAATTCCTCACTAACAGAAATCTAGATCCACTCTACTGGAAGCTTTGAAACATTTCAATAAACACATAATCTAAGGGAGATCATATGGGAGATGGAATTTTTTTCTTCTCTCCACATATAGGAAACATCGGACCAAGTTTCCAAGAACACGAAAGATTTATTTATTTTAGAAGGGTAGATAATGATTAGGAAGACATACCTAAAAATCCATTATAGGAGTGTCCCATTTCATATGGAAGTTGTAATAACACTAAAAGATGAAAAATTTTATCCTATTGTAGATTCATGGATCATTGGACCAAGGTTGAATCAAATCTTATGATAAAGAAAACCGGATCATGAAGTGCAACTTATCCAAAAGTTTGATGACTAAAAAACACTAAAAATTCCACGATCTGAAGGAAACCCTATTGAAACTAGAAATTAAAGGGTGGGGATATTGAATGTTATCCACCAGAGTCAGATCTAATAGACTCGATGCTTTAATTAACTCTACATATGAGATCGATATGAGATTTTCAACCTAAAAGAGTGAGGAAACCTTCAGGAAAAGGGTTATTGAGAGTAGATATGGAAAATAATTAGGATGATTGAGAGGGGAAAGGGGGTGGTTGATCCTAATCAGAAGAATCAGGAAAGACTCCCCTCCACCCTCTGATGATGAGGTGGATGTAGCTTCCACCATCTCAACTAGGGAATCATTGAAGAGAGTGAACAAAGTGTTGAGACCACCCCCCCCCCCCAAATTACAATGTAATGAAGAATGGTCTATCATTACATGAAAACTATTCCATCTATCCATGGTTCTGAATCACCTTCAAAGTTGAATACTTACTAAAAATAAGCCTTAATCTATATATCAATTTCTCTATATTAATAACTCAAGACAGAATATGGGAGTTTTCTATTTCCCAGTATCATTGCTCGATTCTCCATGATTCTTATTCATATGATTTGATCCTTATGGAGATGACCCTGAGGGGATCTTTACTCTCACCATGTTACTAAATTAAAAGTTAAAGGAATAGTGTGAGGAAGTTTCAAGGTTGGGATATAAGATAAGTTGAATGAATTGAGAGGTTCGGTGAGAGTGTTCCAAAATTAGATTTACGTTCAGTTGTATAATTAATGGATTGTGTATTTTAAATATAATAAAACATATGTTTATATATATAATACAAATACATATTTAAATATAAAAAATATTTCTGGTAGAACATAAAAATAGAGATGCAACCTGTAGATTACCAAAAGTGTATATCCTAATGGTGGATCACCCAAGAGTACATCAACCAATAGTGGATCAACCAATGGTGGATCACCAATGGTGGATATTCCAATAGTGGATATTCTAATGGTGGATCTTCCAATAGTGGATCTTCTAATAGTGGATCTTCCAAAGATGGATCTTCAAATAGTGGATCCCCCAATGGTTTAAATTTGATGAAATATATTAACTAAAGTTTATCATTCCTAATTAATGTTGGATGTAGCATAATCTATCATAATTATAGGGATTCTAAATATAAAAGCATGTTTATGTTCAGTTACTATGAATTCTAGAGTTATATCACCTTTTTTGAAATAAAGTCTCAATAATTGATGTCTTATATCAATATGTTTTGTCCTAGAATGAGATATAAAATTATTTAAAATATTTATCTCACTTTTGTTATAATAATTTATAGGAACATGTTCAAATTGATATTCATAATCTATAAATTTCAGTTTCATCCACAAGATATATGCCTAGAAACATTCAATATCTATATACTCGCCCTTAATAGTAGACATTACAAAACACTTTTTTTACTACACCATGATACTAGTGACTTTTCCAAAATATGACATGTTATATATGTAATTTTTTATCTAACATATATACAAAAAATTCAGAATTCAAATAAAATGCTAAATCTAATTATTTTTCTCTAGGATATAACATTTCTAAATTGGTTTTGTACTTTAGGTATTTGAGAATTATTTTAATAAAAACTAAATGAGATTATTTAGTATTTTCATGAAAATAGGCCCACATACTCACACTAAACATAATATATGGTTAGATATCATCTAATTATAATTAAATTTAAATAATATATTTTTAATTAGTTTGATCTACTGACATTCTGATTTCATCAAGATCCAACTTATAATTTTTACACATGGGAGTATCACAAAAATTTATTCTACCCAAACTGAATTGTTTTAGAAGGTATTTAGTGTACTCAAATTGATTTAAATTAAATCATTAATTATTTTAATATTTTTAAAACAAGGAAAATTTTTTATTTCTCCCATTAATCTAATTTATAATTTAATTTTCCTCATTTTCTGGAAATCTTTACGCAATGGGTTTCTTGAAGATCCAAATATGATATAATCAACATAAATTTGAACTACTAAAACATAATTTGAAATTATTTTTATAAATAATATAAGTCCATCTTTGCCTTTTTTTTAAACGAATAAATAAATAAAATTGTTGAGACTATCATATCACAATCTAGGTTCTTTTTTGAACCATATAAAGCATTAGTTAATTTGAAAACATGATTTTGAAAATGAGGATTCTAAAATCCTAGGGGTTATTTTAAAAAACCATCCTCAACTATATAACCATATAAGAATAAAATCTTGACATACATTTTATATGTTTTTAAATCAAAATGTGTTGTGTAGGAATGAAATATTCTAATGGATTCAAGTCAATCCCCTGGTGAAAAGGATTACTCATTGTCAATACACTCTTCTTGACTATATCATTGTGTAACTATTCTATCTTTATTTCCTACTATAGTCTCTAAATTATCAAATTTGATTCCATACAACCACTTATTTCCAATCTTACGATAGATTTTAAGTATATATAGTAGTTCTCATACACTAATTCTTTCAAAAAAATTACGTTCTTTTTTCATTCTCATTACCTATATTTCATCATAAATTGCAACATTAATGTTCTTATGTTCATGTTGTGATAATAATTATTCATGTTCAACCAAATTTATAACAGAAGATCTAGTTTATATACCTCTATCTAGATATCTTACTACAACATCTATATTATCATATCATAAAAATCCAAATAGTTCTAGGAAAATAAGGGATATATGTCTCATTGTCTTTTACAAGTTCAGGTTCAGGTTTAGGTTGTTCCTCAGAACTTGATGAATTTTTTACATGTTTTTCTGAACTTTATACAGGATTGAAATTTATATTCTTGTTCTATAGATCATATTTTTGGTTTTCTAAAGGTTTTTTAGGTTCATGTAAATTTATTTCATCTAATTTTAAATTGAGAAATTCTTCCAAAATCGTTCTTCTTTTTTTAAATGCCCTATATGATTTAATAGATGTTGCATATACAGGGAAATTTCCATCATCATTATTTGAATAAAATTCATAAATATTTTTCTTAGTATTAAGAATAAAAACTTTGTAACCAAAAACAAGAAAGTAATTAACCATGGGTTTTTTACCATAACATAATTCATAAGGGGTTTTCTTTAAAAGAGGTATAATTAAAACACCATTAGTTTTAAAATAACATGTATTCAAAACCATTACCAAAATATAAATTGGTATATCAACTCAGTGAATGTGGTATGGATGATTTCTTGAAGGGGTTTATTTACAATTGCCTCTACACCATTATGGTATGCGGTACTAGAAGAAAAAAAGTTATTATTATAGCGATTTTGTGATAAAATAAATTAATGTATTAATTTTAAAATTCACAACCACGATTTTCTATAGATATAACATACTTCATAAAATAGAAACTGTTGTCTCAGATAATGGATAATTGAATACTCAAGATATGGTGAATTGAGTTCCAAATTTTGTTTTGTTTTAAACCACCCTCTTTAAGGTATGTGAGTTCAAATATTTTCCTTAATAAAGATAGGTAGTGGAAATATAAAAGCTTCATAGAATGATATTTGACCCAAGACATTTATAGTGGTTTAGGGAATATAACTCTCCTATTAAACTCTATTATTACTCCACTCCATGTGTATGGTGATTTCCACTATCACGACCATTTTTTCAGGGGGACTCACAACTGAGTACACACATCTATCACGTATAAAAAAGGGTCCAAGTGATTTCATTCAGGATATCCCTTTAGAATACCTATCCATGGAATTAACACACTCACTTATAATGAGTGTGGAAAAAATACAAACAAATAAACTATTAAGGAATTGTTTCAGTGCACAGTTGCAAGAAGAAACATCCAGTAGATGAAGATGTATTGAGAAGATGATTGTGTTTAGATATAGATTTGAATGATATTAAGTATCACTAATAAAATAGTAATCACATCACATAATTATTTTTATGAGATGTTGTCTATGTACACACATTCCTTTTTACTGTTATCATAGTATACTTCAGTGTGCGTTCATCACAATAGATTTTTATTGCATTTCTTGAATCTAGGCAGCGGTTAACCCTTACATTTGTATATCCTCTTGTAATTTTCAACATAATTATATGATCTAATTGCAATGGTCGATTTAATAATCTATTGGCGGTTTCATATTATATGTTATTAATGTCATTCATCCATTCTTTCCAAATATTAAATAAGCTTTTTTAGTGTTACATCGAATGATCTTCTTCAGATATTTCCATTCATGGAAAAATTCCATTTTAAAAAAAATATTTAAATGTAATATACATTTTTAGATTTCTTTAAAATAATGAAATTAAATATCAATAGATATAGAAATAAATTATTAAATTCTTCATAAAAGATAATTATTCAGAAGATATGCAACTGGTTGTATTTTTATCATAATATAAACTTTTAAGAAATTTTTTAAGGTAAAAAATAATATTTTAATAATATTTTTCATAAGATTAAATGAATTTAATTTTGTATAAGATAATTCTATAGTATAAGATAAATATGTTAAAACGGTTTTATACTTAGCTTTAACAAATTTTTTTATCATTTGTAAGATAATATTTTAGGAATAACCGTTTCGTAAGATAAATATTTCTCATAACATAATTCTAAATAAATTATGCATCTACTTAGTCATTCTATAAGTAAGGTAAAATCGTTCATAATAAGATAAAATATCAACTTGGAATTTTCGAATTTGGATTATATGAAAAGATAATATTTTAAAACCTAGATTATTGTAAAATAAAATAATTTTCTGTAGAATTAATATTTTTTATAGAATAAGATAAATTCCTTTTATAGAAATATAATATGAAATTATTAAGAGAAACTAATTTGAAAGAAATAGGGACTTTTTTCATCATCAAATTACATAATAAATGATATATGATGGAATAACATAATTCTATCAATCAATCTCTACATTTTTTATGATTATAAAACCCATTGAATTGAAAAAATAAAATTCAAAAGTAGATTTAATGAAATGTTTGCTATTTTTTTCAACACCTTAAAATAATACATTTAAATTATGTATTATTTATTTTTCTTATCCCCTTTTAAGAATAATTTTAAATGTTAAATTTTGGTATTCACATCTTTCTTAATCTCAAAATAAATTTAAAAAACATCAAATTTCTATATTTTCATTTTTCTTCTCCACATTCTTTTTATATCAAAAAGATGTAGGATAGTGGAATAAAATAAATATTTCATATAAACCGTTGTAAATAGTTAATACTACTAATTGTGATCAAACTATTACATGGATTTTGGTTAAAAATAATGATCAACAAATATCATTAAGTAATTAAGGAAAATCAAACATAAAAAATTAATATAAACATATTGAATATATAGATAAAAATATAAATAAAAATAAATCATAAAATAAGAATAGTTTATAAATACTAAAAAGCAAGATAGAACCATATTTGAAAGATTCTTACATTGAATTATTATAACAAAGTGAGAAATGAATTAAAAATGAAAAATAATCATGAAATCATTCAAATATTTTAGAAACATCATTCATCCAAATAGTATTCAAATGTTTATAAAAATCCTATCCGACCAGGAATCCATGCACGGAAAATAGAAGAGTGCATAAACAATAGAATGTCATGTAACATTTTCCAGGTGGTTTCATATAGGATAGGGGCTAGACATAGGTAAAGAGGACAAAATAAATTATGTTTCATCCATTTCTCCAACAACATCACCCAAAATCGGTAATGATTCTCCAAGTATTGCTCGATCACAACGAATGATCCTTAAATAAGTTCATTGGATTTTTATAGAATTTTACTAAGCCCAATCCATATCTAAATTATTATTAGGTAGAAGGGATAACATATATGAATGTTTTGGTAAAGGTAAAGAGAGTTATTCAAAAAAACCTATTATTTTACCTTTCATAAATTTCAGTAGGGTTAAATATTTATTTTTTCCTTTGTGAAGTATATTTATAAAAATAGACAATGGGATGAACTTGTAGCCATATCCCTTAGATTTGAATTAAATATTTATCATAAGAATATATCATTTCTACCATGTCATTTTTATAGTGATCATGGAGTATTTTAAAACCATTACAGCCCCGCTGTTAAAGATTTTTGATGAAATTTTGTACATATCCCTTCTTGGGACAACTTATTACTAGCTTATTCAAGGCATAAAACTGATTATCTAGAACACCAGTTGATCGATCAACAGAAACAATCTTTCTTTCTCTTGTGAGTAATTTTCATTCCTGAGTTTCGTCTTTTTCTTCTTCATTATCATCTGAGGATTCCATCTTCAAACATCATACAACTACTTGAAGTAAAAATTTAAACTTATTTTTTAAAATGTGAAAATTATTGGGTAAGGATCCATAATTTTTTTTAAATCCAATAATGAAAAAACATACATTTTTATACTTGACATGAACTAACAGAATCTCTAGTACCTTTTTATTCAAAAGAGACCTAATTTCCATTTTATCTTTTATAATTGTTACAATATAACTTTCATAAAATGTTGAAAAAATTATGATTCAGCCATTACATTCCTATAAAAATCCTAAACCATGTCTCTAGATAAAAGTTCACATTAAATTGAATTAATGGTATAATTAATCATTTATTTTAACTGAGACAATTTTTTTAATCTTGAAAGTCCCTCCACTTGCATGGTGGCTACTCTAGTGGGTTTTGATCAGCATTTCTCATACACAGACTAAACAATAAACATTACTTCATTAAAATATTCCTTTGAAATATAGTGATCATGGAGAGTAAAAATTACATTTTTAAACTCTAACAACAAAAATTTTAATGATTCAACCTATGAAATTATCATTGACGAGATTTCTATAACTCTATCTTGAACTGTATCTATTTCAGATATGGGAACTTCGGATCATGTTTTCTAAGAATATATAGAAGAAAAAGTGTCTTTATGGACTTTTGTGCTTTTAGTTTCCTCATCTTGATGATTTATATCAAAATTTAGTCTCTATTAACATAATGGTTTTTTAAATTCTAATATTAATCATTCACTTGAAACCAACTGAGTTGTATTCTCTTATTTTTGTTATATTTCATGGGTGATATCATTACTATCAAGGTAAATAGATCTAGTCTTAAACCATTCACTCGTCTCATTGGAAAGAGATATTTCGACTTGTGGAATTTCAGAAAACATAGATGATAAGATCCTTCCACGACCATTATTCACTAATATTGTGATAGTTGAATCTAACTCATCTCTACCAGAGTAACGAAGACAACATCAGGTCTAACTAATACAAAAAAAACAATAAGTGTATTGAATTTAAGAGCCTCTTATCCTCTTGAATAAATAATAACTCTTACACATATTCTTATTTTTGTAGGAGTATCACTATCAAGAACATATCTTATATCAATAGATTGAACTATTATTTCTATATAAATATGAAGTAACTACAAGATCACTACAAAATCTCACCTGAGACAACTCTCCCTTAGTAAAGGCATGTTATACTACAATGTATTATTTAGAACATACTGGAACTGACTTTTTAAAACAATAATTCCAATAAAAACTACTTCTCCTTAAAATAATTTCAATCATTACAGTCAGTTAATGATAATGGGTTGCAATATTGACATCCAAACAAACAACAACATTAAAAATACTAGCCTTAATATCCTTCCAAAAGGATATATATTTACTATATTATTTTTTACATGATACATGTTTTTCATAACATATCATACTAGATTCCCAGTCTTCTCAATCATAAAATAATTCTAAATTAACATGTTTAAATAAAACTTTTACAAAATCACCATTGCATTGTTTGATGGATTGTTGGATGAGCTTTATAGGAACTTTTATTTCTAGATTCATGTCCTTTATAGACTTCTTCTCAGGATTTATAGGGAATAATAGAGAATTTAATATTTCAGGTTAACTAAATTCATCTATAAAAATAATGTAACTACTAATGTCTATGTATCATTTATGATGGAACTTTAATGCTAAAACCATTACCAAGAAGGTTATCGAAATATTTTTTTTCACCATTGTAGTGATGAGTTATTCATTATCACTAAAGTGAAAAACTACAATCTCATAGAACTAATAAACATTATTTTCATACAAAAACTCTGCTATTATTTCATTAAAAATATATTCATGTCTGTTACGGTTTATAACTTTCTTGAACAACATGTTTGTTCCATTAATCAAAGAAACATCTATTTCTCTCCCACTTGGAACATTCCATGAAATTCATTTATACTTGATTCAACTTGAGAAAGTGATGTCAGTTCTATTAGATCCATCTATTCTTGATAGCATTTTGAAGATTATAGGGTAAGGGAAATGATGTTCAGATAATAGAGAGAGAATATTTAAAAGGAAAACACTATTGTATTTTATAGAGCTGACACACATTATTTTATTTTATAGTGATTGATGGGTCATGTAGTCATGTGTAGAGTAATCATTATGAAATCTAGGTGATGTTTTCTTTTTTGATGTGACTAGTACTCAAAATATGGATTCCAAATCTTAAATAAAATATAAAAAATAAAAATTTACATGAATATGAAATTATGCTACTAAAAAAATAAAAAATAAATTAAAATTAATCTAACCTAATTGAAATTTAATAAAATTAAATCTGTCATAAGAAAAAGGTTCTATAAAAATTTATACTAATTATTTTTTTGTCAAATTTATTTCTAAACAGATACCACCTTTTCCTACATGATCTCTTAAGTAATGATTCCACAAATCAATGTGTTTTGTTTCATAATTGTTTATTGGATTTTTTGAAATAAAATAATTAAAATAAAATCCAAAATCTATTAAGGTATGTCTTGTCCACAAAAAAATTTCACAATAACATTTTATTACAATATATTCATCATAAACAGTTAATAATTCTATATAATATTGTTTCTTTATCAACCAATATAGTAGATATTTTCCAAGAAAATGGTAGGTTCATGAGGTTATCTTCTTATATAATCCAAATATAGAAAATTTAGTATCTGGATAAGAAGTTAAAGTAAATTCAAATAATTTTGAAAGAATAATATAACGTTATATAGTTCCTTTTAAATATCATAATATTATTGTAATAGTATTTAAATTAGTTTATTTTAGATTGTATTGAAATCTTACACTAAGATATAAAGAAAACATATTTTTTGTTACACTAACAATAATATAATGTAAACATCCAATGATTCCTCTATACAACTTTTTGTCAACTAGTTTTGTAGTCTCATATATATAATGTTTAATATTATATCCAATATGAGTTTAATAAGTCTTAATATTTTTAGTTCTGAACTCATTCAGTGAATCAAGCATGTATTTTCATTAGTTTAAAACATTTCTAAATTCTTTTTGGTAAATTTAAAATACTAGAAAATAGATTAAGTCACCCATAATTCCAATTTAAAATTTTATTTTCGTAATTTTTGAAAAATCATTAACCAATTATTTATTTTTTTATCTAAAAAACATCATCATCTTATTTTTACTAAAAAATATCTTAGGGTAAAGGATTCTTAAATAATATAGGATATTATATTCCTACTATAAAATAATTTGTTAAAATAGATAAACATAATATTTTATACTGTTATTCTAGTTATTCTTTATGTTCTTAGAGAGCTTTGGTAAGTTTGAAAACATAATTTTGAAAGTGACAGTTTTCAAAACTAAGTGGGTTTTGTATATAAACATACTCTATTAAAAATAAATTAAGGAAAAGTGATTTAATAGCCATATAATTTAGTTAAAAATTCATATAAGATGCATATTCTAGAAGGATCTTGATTTCATATATCTAGTTATATGGGATAAGGTTTCTTAATATTCTATTCCTTATTCACGATTCTAACCTTTTACAACAAATCAAGATTTATTTCTTATGATTACACCATGATCATCATGTTTGTTTCTATAAACCCATTTCTTCTAATTCCATGATTGTCGAAGGTTTTACCAACTAATTAATGTAATTTGATCCTTTTGAACTAATTTAAATATTCTTACAATGATAAAATACAATTTTCATTAGATAAATATTCTTTTACTATTTATGGTTCTATCTGAGATAAAAAGGTATCAAATTCTAATATGCTTTGTATATTACTTCTAGTTATAACTCCTTAAACTAATATTCCTATAACATTTTTAAATAACATTTCTTATGATTTCTATGTAATATAGGAAACACACTTTATTGTTCATTATCATGAACCCTTGTAGGATTTGTTTTAAGATAATAAAATTTTAAAAAAATATCCATGTTTTTGTTAAAGGGAGGTTTCGATCTAATTTCCTTGAGAGAATCATTCCACACATCATCATAAGTCATTTTATGATAAAAATATCACTTTAATCAAACTTCACATGAGTTAAGCATTTAAAAATACTTTAACTTTTATTGAAAACTCTATCAGATTTGGCAATAATAGCATAACCAAGGAAAATAACATCATCAACATTTGGATTAAACATACCATGATTATCCTTGGTTATAACTATGTATATTTTCATCCAAGTACTTTTAACTATCTTACCTTTGGTTTTCTATTTTTCCGCAACTCAAGGGTATTTTTTATTTAATATTGGTCTTATTATAACTCTATTAATATCATAACATTCTATGTTAATAGCCTCAGCCCAAAAATAATTTGGAATGTTATTTGAACATAACATGGTTCTATCAATTTATTGTAAAGTCTTGTTCCTGTATTCAAACAAAAAAAATCTATTGAGGATTTATATGGGAATGAAATGTATAGTTATCCCCTTGTTTTGAGAAATATGAATTAAATTCATCATTCTAAAATTAATCTATTTTCTCACATCTCAAGGCCACAATTTTATCATATTTTTCATATTTCACAAGATTACAAAAATTAATAAACACAAAATAACCATTTATTTTAAGTATTAAAAATTATATCCATGTAAATCTAGAAAAATAATTAACCAACACATAAGAAAATGATTTACCAAGAATACTTGTAGTTCTATTATGACTGAAAAAATATCTATGTATAAGATTTAGAGTTCTAAATGTAGAAACTTTTTTAGTTTTATTATAACAGTAATTTTGTTCCTTTACCACATGAATTAAATCACACCATTACTTTTTCCCAAAGTAAGGAATGACATATCAGAAATATAAATTTTCTTAATTTTTTTTTCAATGAGTGGATATAACAATGTCTTTGACTTCTATTCCAAATTCACGATTCATAAATTCCAACATTCAAATAGTTCACATGTGGTCTATAAGAGAAATTAATATCTAACGTATAGATATTATTTTTTTCATGGTTCTTTAAACTTGAGATATATATCTATTTAAAATGAACATGTATTGTTAGAAAAATCAATTAAATAAACATCATCAAATATTTAAGGGATATTATCTGGTTTTTCATAAAACCTCCAACATAAAGAAAGTTTTAATAACAATTTATTAAGGATTTAAAATAGATATAATGGATTGAATATATTCTTTATCATTGTCACCAAATATGACAAAAACTCCAACTATATTAGATAATGAGTGAAATTTAGAGATGTACCCCCTCATATGTCTTGAACAACTACATCCTATAAACCATTTTACATTGTTGTTAATGTGGCATGTTCCCAACAATGACAAAAAAATTAATATATTTTTGTACACAAATGATCTTGGGTCCTACAATATTAGTTACAAAAGACTTGGAGATCCAAATATCATTATAAATTTTTTAAAATTTTGGAATTAATTTTGAAGAATATTTTTAAAATTTTTTTGATTCCATAGAATTTAGGGTTTCTACTATCAAAATTTTTTGCATAATTTTCTATTTCCCTAATTTTAAAATATTTAACATTTCAATGGGTTTTGTTTTTAGAACAAGGAACAAAATTGTTCTTTTAAGGTTTCAACCTTTCACCATGAATTCCTATTGAAAAATTATCTTATTTATGTTGGTTTTTCCCAATTATTTTGTTTAATTAATATTTCCCTTTTGTGAAAATATATGAATCATATTTATTGTTTTGAACATCCTTCTATATGTTATCTATAGTATTAACAAATTCAATATATGTGGTGGTATAATTTTCCAATTTATTTTTAAAATATAATTTTTTAATCTCTGCCCTCCATTGACACTCTTATTATAGATATTCCGAAGATCTTCTTTTTATTCATTAATATTTCATACTTAGTTTCTATCATGGTATAATATTCATTTAATTATTCATATGAGAAATTTTCATTTTCTAATTTATGCTCATGCTCATGATCAGGTGAATAGTAATAATGTACCTCATCATAATGTTCCATAAATCATGTTTTATCGCTTTAATTAAGAGTTTCAAATTATTATTTTGAGGATGTTTATTCAGTGGAATCTTAAAAATCACTCCATGTGGACTATATATATCATTCTTGGATTTCTTATCATATTTATCCTTATTGAATAATTTTTTTAGACATACAGTTTTCAAGAAATTGTGTATAGTTTTTATTGATGTGTACTTTATTTTTCCAATCATAACATATCATTTAATTGGAGTTATCCCCATGATTATTATACTTATTGAATATTCATCTATAACCACTTTTTTTGTTATATTTTTTATGAACATTCAAGAATAAATTTGATGTAAATCATTCAATCTGGAATAGATTGGGGAATATTCTTCCTTGGATATTTTAGATATTTATATTAATTATTTCTTCCTCTTATCATCATAAGTATAAAACATTAGGAAAACATTTTATTTCTTTAATATTTTATACACTCTTTCTTCGGCTTCTATTTTAGATTAGTATGTCATAAGAGTTCCAATTATATCATTTATTTTCAAATTATTAGCTTATGTTGATTGTCTAATTGAAATTGAGATTCCACCCCACTTAGGTGGTAGTAGTCTGATATCCTTTAACTATAGATCATGCGTAGAGATAGGTTCTCCTATAGCAGAAACATTATTAATATTATTAGTGATTCTTCTATTAAACTAAGAAATTTTTTTTCCTGAATCATTTTAATTTTTTTAAACATGAGTTTTGAAGTATCATATCTGAAAACATTCACATAGTTTGTACCATAATAAGAAACTAATATAATGTTCCACATTTCATGAGTATTTTGACACTGATAAGCTCTGTTGAACTCATCTGGTCCTAATATATAGATTATTATGTTCATAGATTTGGGATTCAAATCATAGTCTACCACAATTGTAGAATCCCATGTCAGAAAATTTTTCTTAAGAATTTAATAAGGCTTTACTTATTTAAGATAAACTTTCAAGACACTATTCTTCATATATATGGTCATATGAACCTTCTAGAAACAATAATTTTCACTATTAATATAAGGATATTTAATCATTTACATACCTTAATATTTATCTTCTATAGTATCCATTTAAAAATATATCTTTGGATCTTAACCTTTGATAGTTTCGAACTAATGAGTCACGATCCGTGATACCAATTATCATCCCATTCAATGATTAATTGAAAACTCAAGACGAGGTTAGCTGAGTTTCTAAAAAAAACTATTTTGTTTAAATATACCCCCTTAAAATTATGTTAGATAAAATATTTTTCTAAATAAATAATAGTCATTGTTAATATAAAATCTGAACAGAAAGATATTTATCGCAATAGATTTATAGTGGTTTGGGGAATTTGAATCCCATACTCCACTCCACCAACACTCCACAACATGAGTTTAGTGATTTCCACTATAAACCCCCTTTTTCTCAAGGATCCTAGCTAAGTACAAGCCATTTTCACTTATTAAAAAGGTATATGAGCTTTCAACCAGGCCATCCCTTTACAATACTTATCTATATACTTAACACTATAACTTATATTGAGTGTAAAAAATAGATATGGATAAATTTCGAATAAATATTCCATTGCACATTTGAAAGAATAAACTAATAATAGATGATAGTCTTCAAGATATAGTTATAAATGATCTTAATTTCGATTGATAAAGTATCCATCACTGTTCGGATGAATTTTTTAGAAGATTTTTTTATGTACACATTTGCATTGTTATTTTTATCAATGTATTTTTCAGTGATTATGCATCATTATAGGTTTCTTGCTATAGTATTGTATCCAGATAGTGGGTAACTCTTCCTTTTATATCTACTATTTTTTTAAACATAAAGATAAGAGAAAATCATAATTCTCAATTTGATAATACATTACAAAGTTGGTACGATGGGCTATTAATGGAATGCACCCATTATTTACAAATATAGAAAAAAAAATTCAACGGTACTTTTAGATGCCTTTTTCTTTAGATCAATCCTTTTATGGAAAATTGAAATTTCATACCAATTAATGTTTCCTTAAATTAAAAATACCTTTTTTGATCTCTCTTAACGAATTTAATTACTTATCAAGATATTGTGAAAGTAATCATGACATTATGCAGAATAGCTAATTAATCCTAAGATATCCAATTGGTAGTGTTGTTCTCATAAGTTAAACTTATAAAAGATTTCATATGATAAAATATTTCTATGAATCATATTATGTATAATATAAACTGTATTCAACACATAGGATGATTCTTCATCATAAGATAAATATATTTCTAATGTGTGATACTAATCTTTCACATCTTCATCTAGAATTTGTAAGATGATTTTTTTTGTATATCCTTTTCATAAGATAGAAACTTCTAATAACTTCATTATGACTGAATTATATGGAAAATCAATCATTATATTCCTATGATAGAATCTTATATAGTAAGATAATATTTCAACATTGAGTTTTATAATTCTGAGTAGATGAAAATGTAACATTTCGAAACATTGATTCTTGTAATATAAAATTACTTCCCATAGAATTAATATTTTTCGGGGTCTAATTTAAATTCATTTGATAGAATTATAATTCAAAACTCTTAATATAAACTAATTATAATAAAAATATGGATTTTTTCATCATTAAAACACAAAATAATTGATATATTCTAGAACAATGTAAATTTTTACAACATGAACAAGCTTTAATTTTGTGAGCTACAATGATTACCCATATATATATGTATATATAATTAATATACAAGAATATAAATGTATTACTTACCATTTAAAATCGAAACTCTAGAAGGTCCAAATATGTTTATGTGAACCAACTCCTAGGGTTTAGAATTTTTAAATTATTTCATTGATTTGAATGATAATTTGGTTTATTTCCCTTTTTATTATGGGTTACAGACTTTATTATTTTGGAATTAGAGTTTAGGTGGATCCATTTCCAATCCTTTACTAGTTATATTTATAAGAGAGTTAATATTTCAATATCATATTCTCTTATGCCCAATATATGATTGTCTCTAAATGGAACGTAGATAGGAATTATTTTGTGAAAAAAGTAATCTAAATTAATAGCACATACATTATCATTTCTTAAAGAAATAAAAACTAAGGCCTTATTAGATTAAAAAAAATCCAGACCTATTTTCAAATTTATCATGAAATCAATCATCACATAACAATAAAATTTTAATAATATTATAATTTAATCTATAAAAAATTAAAAAATTAGGTATTGAAATAGTGTTAGAGTTTCTGATTTGGCCAAGTCCAATAATTTTACTATTTCCATTGTAACCAAAAGTGACATGTCCACCATCAACCTTGATCAGGTTTTTTGAACATGAATATTATCTAGTCATGTTTCTAGAATATCCACTTTCTAGATACCATAGTTTTTTATTGGAGCTTCTAAATAATATTTCCTAGAAAAAAAATAATCATAAAAAGAATTTGGTACCCAAATCCTCTTTGGTCAAGAAATATTAGCAATCAAATATTTCAGAATTTATAATTACATAATTGGTTTCCTGAAATCAAATTTTAGACTTTTAAAAATAAAAATAAATTTTGGGTCTAGAGGAATAAGAACATGTAATTGAATTTGTAGATTTTCAACTATGAATAAAATTATTTTTAAAAATTATTCTTTCTTTAAGTTGATATCCTTTTCTAATAGTATATATAGGTGTTATTCTCTTTCTAAGTATTTGGGTAATATTATTTCTTCCATTTCTTAAAAATTTATATATCCTTTTTTATATTTATCATATGATAATTTTAACTCAATGTTTTTCTTTAACAGATGTAAATTTTTATCCTTAAAAATTGAAATTTATGTCGTAAAACTAAATGTTATAGAAAAATGATTCTTTGAAATATTTTATTTATCTTTAAGTTCATAGAAATTATCTTCCAAAATAATAAAATATTCAAAATAAATCTTCATAATACATGTTTTTATCACTATTTTGATCTCTATAATGATTATAAATATTGAAAGGAGATAGAGGAAGAACATTATATACCTTATATGTGTTTATATAAAACACATGTAGTCTCTATAATTCTTGTCCTCTTGGGTTGAGTTTGAATCACTAGAAATTTCTTCTAAATCACTCTATGTTTATTTCATAGATTTATTATACCTATTATCATTATCCTATTAATTATTCTTAACTCTACATTTGGGATAGTCCACTTTTACCTGAACATTCCTCATGCATTCATAGTAGACTACCTCCTATGTAGTATCATCCATTTTACAATCATTTATCTAATTAACTCTATTATCATTCATTCTTTTATAACAAGGTTTACTAAATATATTCATCCTTTTATATAAAATTCGGAACTTATGGTTAAGTGGGAAATTTCTTAATCAATTTTAGTAGGTTAATATTCATCACTTGAGCTGACTATTTTGATATTATACTTTTATTTTTAAGTAGTATATTGGACGGATATAGATTTCCTCATTGGGTCATCTCATTCCCTCTTTTCACTTTTAGCTCCTCTTCGTACATCATAAGATTTCATATTAGATCTATAACATGATACTTACTCACATCACATCACTCTTGAATTGAAATGGAACTTCCTCTTTATGATTATAGTAATCACATCAATAAGACCTTAGTGCAATTTTTTTTACCATGTTAGCATTTACTATGTCGGTCATAAATAACTGTTATGTAAAGCCATAAAAATTGTTTTTTCATGTCATTTATATTATAACCAACATAATAAATTCATTATATTGATTTATCACATCAGTTATATAATAAAAGTTGTGATAAATCAAGTAACTCTCTTTATCACATCAGTTATTTTATAACTAACATGTTAAAGACTATTTTTTAACATCGGTTATCTAATAACTAATTTGATAAAGCAAACTCCATTGCTTTATCATGTCAGTTATTATATAACCCATGTAAAAATGGTTTAATCACATCAGTTAGAGAATAAGAGACATGATAAATTTCATAAAAATACTCTTTATCATGTTGGTTAAAAAAACTAATTTGATGATTCATTTAAAAAAATTATGAAGTCTCGTTACGAGTTATTCTGCTATTTTTCTTTTGGGAGACAACGACTTGGTCTCTCTCTAATGGAAACCCTACAATATATTCTTCAATCCTATGGCCTCCAAACTAATTTTTACACCTTCTTTAATCTTTTTTTATTAGCTTATCTATTTTCTTAGCATTCAACTCTCAATTAAGCTTCACACACTTTGATTTCTATCATTTATATATGCCCTAAATTTCATTTTGATATTTTGTTCATCATATATTTCACTACTTGTTATTTCCATTCTTATAAATTGATATATGATGATAATTAAGTATTCATGTGATGTATTTAGTGATACCAAGGATGAATTAATAATTTTTTTCACTTTGGAGCCTATGTAAAACCCATGGCTAAGAATTATATATATTACTCTCATTTTATGTCATTTAATTATGATCATATTATAATTTATATGCACTTGTGTTTAATACTATTGTATACAAGATCCATTAATTGTTTCCAATTTTAAACTACTCAGAGCCTACTTAAATAACTTAAAGTATAATAGGTAAAAAAAAATTATAGGAAACTCTATGTGATGTAGAACTATATTATACTGTTTAGATTAGGAGATTGACTTAATCTAGGAGATGCTACTGGGAATGTTCTCAAAATCGATTTGGTATATTATCACATTCTTTAATTAATTAAAAATATATATTTATGAAATTATTCCATGTGGTATTGATCTTTTACATCTAACTATATCGTATTTACAAAAATCATTTTAATTAATTATATGTGTTACTACTTAAATACTGATGGAATTTATACTAAAATTTATATATATCTATAACAATGTTGGTATTTATATAAAACATTATATAATTTCACACAATTTTGTTTTTATCCTATCTTTCATATAAAGAGATATTCATGTAGTTTATGGAACCCAATTTACACATGGTGGAAGTAAACATGGTTGTCAGAACTACAAATCATTTTAGAGAAGGGAAAATTAGAACAATTTTGGATTTTTCATATAAATTTATATAATATAATTTATTAATAAAACTATATATATTAAATTTATATACATTGTATTAAATATCTCTCTAGATAAGCTGATAACAATTTATATATTATTTTTAGAATGTCATATTCCAAGATTTTATAATACACAAATGATATATTTTTTATTAATAAAACATGAAAAACAATATGGTCAATATTAATTTAATTTAGTGGTTTTCTATCTTATTTCTCAAAAACAATATCATTATAATTTTAAAATAAGAATATGTTTTTTTTATATTTCCAAATTGGGTTACTTTTAAATTAAGGAATATTTCATATAAATATAAAACAGGTATATATTACTATATTTTCTTTTAAAAATTATTTTTATGCATATATTTTTATGATTTATTATTTATATTTAAACTTATTGTCCATTACTGTGTAGAATTTGTAATTATATTTTCTAAAAATGCATATATTTGTTTTTTATTTGAAAATTATATTACATTCAAATTAGGACATATTTCCTATAAATATTATTATTTCAATATTTTTTATAGGTAATAATTAGTGGAAGTTAGATTACGACACAATGAATGAGTGATGAATATGAGGAAGGTGTTGATTATTTTTTGGAATTTTCCAAACAAGATGTCCCAAACAATTACATGTTTTTTGTCCATGCCTAAAATGTTTAAATATTAAAATGATGAAAAGTAGATAGATCAAGGATAATTTAATTTGTCCTAGTTTTTACCCGAGTTATAGACCTTGGATATGGCATGGTGAAACTAGGCATAATTTCAGATCTACTAATGATGATTATTTACAAGATGATAACTCCGATAAAATTGATGAAAAAAATTGTGATATTGAAGAAGAACAAATTTAGAAAAAACCCACAATTTAGCATCTATATGGTTATGCTGAAATACTATTGCATCAAGGTTGAATAGATTTAATTATTTAATTGTTGGTGTTAATATTGATTAAAATGAAGGCAAATAATGGGTAGAGTGACATTTGTTTTATAGAGTTGCTACAATTTCTGAGATATATTCTTCTTAAAGACAATTATCTTCTAGATTCACAATATAAGGCTTAGAAAATATTATGCTCAATGGGATTGGGATATAAGAAAATACATTCCTATTCGAATGACTGCTTGATATTTAGAAAGGAATACAGATTTTGGTCAGTGTTTCCAAAATTTGGGACATCATGGTATAATTTGAAAGAAAAATCACAGGTTAATGTAGAGATTACATATATCCCTGGAACGGTATGTTGGTATCTTCTGATAATTACTCATTTAAAATGTTTATTTTCTCATTCACCTGAGGCAAAAACGTTCAGATGGTATGCTGATGAGTGGAAATTTGATGGAAAAATATGTCATCCATGTGATTGTCTATAGTGGAAGAAAATTGACTATCAGTATCCTATATATTGAAATAAAGTTAAAAGTTTCATACTTGGTTTATGCATGGATGGAATGAATACATATCAAAGCCTCTATAGCACACAATGTTCATGGACTTTTTTATTGGTAATTTATAGCCAATATCTTAAATTTTGTTTGAACTGTGAATATATAATGTTCAGTTTAATAATCTCTGGAGTAGATATACATTGAAATAATATTGATTTTTTCTTGTCGCCATTAATTAATAATTTGAAAATATTATGGGAGGAAGGTATTAGGGTTTATGATTCTTATAAAATTGAATATTTTCAATTACATGTAGAAATTATGTTCACTATAAATGACTTCCCAGTGTATGGAAATTTTTCTGGATGTAGTGTTAAGGGGCATAAACCATGAATATTTTTTAAACTAAACAATTCATATTTTTAATTACATCATGTGAGGAAAATAGTATACACGGGTCATAAAAAGTATTATCATATGGATAAATCTTATAGAATATTAAAAAAGGAATTCAATGGATCATGAGAATTTGATATTTCTCCAAAAATATTATCTGGTAATGAGTATTTTGACAGGGTGAAAATATTTGATGTCAAATTGGGAAAGGCACATAAATCTGGTAATGATAGACATATTTGAAATAAATAGTCAATATTTTTTGAGCTACCATATTGGATATATCATAAAGTGAAACATAACATTGATATCATGCATGTGGATAATAATATTTGTGATAGTTTGAGTGGAAATTGTAAGATATTAAAGGAAATAATAATGATGGTTGAATGCAAGATTAGACTTAATATAAATGGGAATATGTTTTGAGATATCTGCCACTATTGATGGAAGAAGAACATTTCTTCCCCTGGATTATCATATATTATCTAACAGGGGGGAAATTATCTTTTTTCAGTGTCTTCATGATATCAAAGAGACATAGTATTATTTTTCAAATTTAAAATATTTTCTCTCTTTGAAGGATTTGAATTCTATTGGTATGAAATATCATGATTTCCATGTCATAATGCAACAACTTCTACCAGTTTTATTGTATTGAATATTTCTTATCCATGTCAGAAATACTAACATGATGGTGTGTTAATATTTAAATTCAATTAGTAATAAGTTCATTGATCTGTATGATTTGAAAATCTTCGAAAATAATGCAATTTCTATATGCTTTCAATTAGAAAATTATTTTCCTTCATCTTTTTTGATATAATGGTGCATTTAATGGTTCATCTGGTTTGAGAAATAAATCTTTATAGACCTATATATCTATGTTGGATGTACCCTTTTGAATTTCATATGATTATATTTAAGGGGTATGTTAAGAATCCAAATCAACCTAAATCCTCCATTGTTGACAAATATATATCAGAGGAGGTTGCGTATTTTTTTACGAGCTAATTGTCTGTAGCAGAGCACATTTTTTTCCTCCATCTTTCCCTGAATGAGTTAGTAATAAGGGAAAGGGGGTTCATTGATTTAATGTCAAATCATTGTTAGGTGAATATATGAAGATGGTATATTTATAAATCATGAATAACTTGAAATTTCCTCAACCATATATAACATTTCATATTAATGAGTTGAAACAATTTCATCCAATGAAGAAATAAATGTGGATTTCGAATGATCATAATAAAACCATTTGGCCATGGTTTAAAAAGACCAAGCTTGGTAGATCAGATTCATCAAATACAGTAATATGGTTAGTGTGTGGTCCAAGTTTAAGTGTGATAACATGGTACAATTTTGAAATTAATAGCTATAAATTTCATACGAAATCCTAGGACAGTAGAAGTGTTGTTCAGAATAGTGTTTTATTGGTGTTAGCTGAAGAAATGCATTTTTTGAGTTCTAAAGATAAAAACCTAATTTCATCATGAATTGAAAATTATAGATTCATTGAAGAAATATGGGAGGATTATTACATTAAAATTAATGTTCCAGTGTTAAAATCCCAATGGTTTATCAATAAAAACAATGTCAAACATAATGAATTTGTAATGACACTTGCTAGTATAAATACATTAGAAGACATGGATGATTATTTTATAATGGAAACACATAGAAAACAAATTTTCTATGTTCTTAATAAATAAGATATATAGTGGTCCATTGTTTTACAAGGAAAAAAACAATATTTTTGTTATGATCAACTTTATGAAGATGCTGATTTATGTGAGATCCCTACTTCCATGGAAATATTAATAGACAATAATGATGATCATGTTGTAGACATGGTTTCTTCCATAAGGAATGATCATGATAGTATAATTTGGGAAAAATCCATTAGTACATTATTAATTTTACAGGTAACATATATTTATTTTTCGTTCACATTTCTCAATTTCATTAAATGTTAGATATTTTATTTTTCTCATTATTAAAACACATATTAAAAATAATAAGTAGACATGTTTTTATTTTTAGTTTAGTTTTTTTTATTTTACCATTTTTCAATTACATAACTTATCTATTTTTTTGAACGAAAATTATTTTAAATATATATTTTATAAAATTTTATTTTTTGTATAAAAATTGATTTATTAGGTTGGACCATTTTAAATATTACTACTCTAATTTTTGATTTGTTTTCATTCATTTACATGAAATTTCATATATCATTAATGTTGCCAGAATTTTAGATAATAAATATGAATAATAATGTGTTAGTTTACTATTTAGTTTGTGTTTCATAATTTTTTTTTTTGTTTACACTAGTATTTTAATATTTTAATTTGTATATTTTTTCTTCTAAATGTTTTCTTTAATTTGAATGATTATGAAAAATCAGTTAGTTGATCAACCACATACTTCACGAGATGAATTTCATGATCATACCTCTGTGGAGGAACATCTATATTCTTTACTTGATGTTCCCCAATCATCATCATGTTCTCCCACAATGACAAAGAACAGTTAGAGCATTGGTAAACATGGCAACAAAAGTTTACCGAAATTGTCACTATATTGTAATCAGGATTAGGGGATAGTTATAGACAATGATGAGAATAATATTCCAAGATGTCCTAAATTGTAATTGTTTTTGAGTTTTTTTTTCAACTCGTTGTAAAATAAAAATTATAATTATGTTTAATAATTGTAGAAGTGTTGATAAAACAACTCTAGATCAGTTGTGGGAGACCATTTTGGTAAGATATATTTCCATTTTTTGACTAATATTTAAATTTTTATAGTATAATATGTTTTCCCTCTTCTTTATCAGATGAAATTTGATATACCTAACATTGGAGTAGTCATGATAAAGTATTTATCGATGGCTGCTAAGAGATGGGGGATTTCAAATCAACAATTACATTTGATTTCATTTTGGGGGATAGGAAACATAACATTTTGTGTAATATATATACTTTTAGAGATGAAGACATATGGAAAAAATTTAGTGATAGTAGAGGACAAGAATAATTTTTGGTAATTGCAATGTAAACTTGTATAATTTTTCTTATATTAATGACTTATTTAAGATTTCTTATTCTTAATTTATAAGAATCAAGGAGATATCGCCAAGATATTCAATCTAGAAATGAATACCATCATAGTTTATCTTAGAGAGGTATACTTTATTAAAAGAACAACTGATATCTGAAAAATTAAAAAAACATAGATATGATTCTTCCATATCTGGAGAGGTTTCCCCTCTATTTCCTCTATCTAGTTATTAAAAATCGAAAAGGTCAAAGATGAGAAAAAAGGGACATCATCTTATAGAAGAATCAAGGGTCGTAACTGAGAGGATTGTATGTTGTTTATTTTATTTATTTAAGTCAATTAAATTATTTATATACATTGAATCATAAAATAATTTTTCAAATAATTAATAAAGGATTCTACTAAGGATGAGAGCATATAGAGGGTTTTTAAAGTTAATGGGGGGATGATATTTTATCTATTGAATTGGGAAATCATGAACACTCGGGTCATGTACAACGATACCTGGAAAGTGTATCGATTAGAAAAGTGTTACCACATTATTAAAATTATTCTATGTATGGTTTATATTAAAAAATAGAATATTTTGAGGATGGGTTTCAAAATATTAATGGGACGATGGGGGAAAAGATCAAAGTATCGGTATAGTATAAGCTTGCAGACATGTAAGGAAAATTTCAGACTGTAACACCCACTCCACCTCTATGAGAAGCTCCTACTCCCCCACATATTCCTATAGACCCCATTATTTATCATCTGCCTCTTCCTATATACCCCATTTTTTATCCAACTCATACACCCACTCTTCAATAAATTCTTATTTATTTTGAGTTGTATGTTGATGATACTGGTTATCATATAGTTACATGTGGGATGATATATTATATAGGATATACAATTCATCATTAATTGTTGGAGGTTGAGCAGGATAGGGTCATTGTATAGGATATTATAGATATATTATCTAGAGTATCATTACCTGTAGATGAGGTGATGACAGTTGGAAAAATTATCAACCACTTTTTAGTTTGGCAATCTAGACTTCTATGATCCATTACCATAGAGGTATGTGTATGTTAGATAATTTATTTTATTTTTGAATTAAATTTTTTTAACATTTAAACGTTAATATTTTTCTCAATTGATTTACTGGAATAATTTAAAGTTAAATAAATATTGTATATCCTACAGCAAAGATAAAGTGTTATTACATCATTTTAAGATTCTAGTATTATTGACATATTGTCCAGATAGCCAAATTTTTTGGTCGGACATTATATGTTTCTAATGAAAGATCATGTTCTTGGATGGAAATAGATGTGGGGATTCAGAAAAATGATATCATTAAGATTTTTACTAGAGATAAGTTGGTCATCAACATGGTAAATAATTTTGCCATGTAATTCTTAACGCAATTATTTACCCGCCTTAAATTTACTAAAAATGTATACTTATGTCTATTTTGTATTAGGTATCATTATAAATTATGTGATATGAATGAGAAGACATATTTATATGGGTTGGTGGACCCAAAACATATTTTACCAGAAGTGAATGAATTGGATGAGAAAAAAACACAGTTTATATTGTGGAAGGATTTCAACAGAATATAATTAAGTAGAGTTGGATGTTTACTTATGTTCAGAGGTATGAAACATATATGTAAAAAATTATTATTTATATTTTAACTTAATAACCAATAATAATAATTTTTCTTTTATATCACTTCCCATTAGATGTTAGGGTTTTTTTTCTGAGTGGGAAACACTTTATTAGATATGCTCTGTCCATGGTGATGTGTGAGAAAATTTTATGAACATGTTGGAAAAGTAAGTTTTAATTTCACAATAAGTATTTATATTATAATAAAATTTAAATTTATTTCACCCATATTATATTATAACATGGGAAAGACATTATTTTGAAAAACGAAAAAGAAAAATATTTTCAAGATCAAATGTGTAAAATTAATGTTGAATATACATTTATAATTAGTAAATGTTGGTGGTATCTAAAAAAATGCTATTTTGACATGAAAAATGTATTTAAATAAAATTTTCATAAATATAAAGGAATCATCAAATTTGTATATTTTGTGTTAAGATTTATGTATGAAATAATTACAACTGTAATATTTATAAAGTTCAACCAAGATATATTTCCTAATAAATTATTCCTTAATATTTTATTTGTTTTATTAATTATACATGTTAACTAATTTATTTTTAATTTGTATCTATTTGAGGACCCTCATACATATATATCATAAGAGTTCAAACACATACAAGTGTAATGGTAAAATTATATTATAGGTTTGATTGGATTTTTAGTGTTTATTTAGTGAATATTGTAATTTTGATTTTTGTAATTGTAAATACATATTTGGTAGTTGTTTTTATTGGATTTAGGTTTGTTTTTAGTTAATATTGTATTTTCTGATTGCTTTAAATATGAATTTGTAATTTTTTCTAGTTTTTCTTCTTTTTGGCATGTTTCTTCTTGTTTCATGTCCTGTGTTTGTTCTGTTTTATGTTTTGGTTCTGGTTGTTTCAGTTCTAGTTCTGTAGTAAAGAGGAAAAGATTCAAAAATTATTTTTTTCAATAAAATTAGTTTTTATATCAATTATTTTATAACCGGCATTAAAAATATGTTTCGATGTGGTTTTTACATTTTTTATTTTATAATAGACATATAAAATCATTTGATTGTGGTTTTCCATGGCGGTTATAAAAAACTATTATGGTATACATCTTTTTATATTTGTTAGTTAATAAATGACTTGAAAAATCATTAATCCTGAATCATTTTTCAAATTATATATTTAATAAATGACATAAAAACTCATCAAGATCGGGGTTATCCAGAGTTTTTATATAAAAACTAATGTGTTAGACTATATTTTACATTGGTTATTAAATAACTGATGTAGAAAATCATCATTATCTGGGTTTTTTAAATCAGTTATATAAAAAATGACGAGGTAGACTATTTTTTATGTTGGTTATTTAATTAAGGGCGTGAAAAAACTTCATCCTGAAGCATCATTAAACTCGGTTATTAAATAACCAATAATAAACCCTTCGAAAAAAAATCTATGTCAGTTATCATAAATGGCGTTAAAAATTATGATTTTTTCCATCGTCTGCAAAAAATATCGCAATTAAATGACGTGAAAAACATATGAAAACCAACATAAAAATGTTTTTTCACTATTGGGCGCATCACTAGATCTTTTTCAAGAATTCATTTTCTTAATGAGTGAATTATGTTCAAATTATCATTAAACCAAAGATTCATATCAGAAATTTTATTATTAAGTTTCATCTCAAAATTATGGAATTTAATAGTGTATGTATTTAAGAATATTTCATTGACATTAGATATTCATTTATATTGAATAAGTAAATTATACCTAATTTAAAATGTAATATTGCATGAATATATCGAATTAAACTTTCCATCACCCAAAACACAATAAAATTCACTCATGTCTTTATAATTATTGTTAAAAAATACTATAATTGGATCAATCTTGTAACATCCCAGGATTGTATATATCGTTTAATTTAAATAAATACAATAGTTAAATGATATTTTTTTGAATTATAAGAATGATAATCATTTTATTGATAATTTAACTCTAATACATTCTAAACAAGCAATATCTAACCCACAAAACCCACTATTAGTGACACTAAAATAACTAAAGATCCACTGAGCAACACAAGAAGGCGTAGTGAGTAACCAACTTCATCTAAATATTCCATAATCATAAATGTGGTATAAATTAAAATAGAAATAAAACATAGATCAAGAAGAATATATATAACCATTTTTAGAGAATTAAATTATCTTCAAGGAGTTTTTCTTGTCTCTTGAATGCCCTTGGACTTAATTATTTATAATGTTTTTTATTTCTTGATGATTATAAAATAAAACCATTAGAATTTTTATTTTTTAATGGTGATACTAAAATATGAGATCCATTTGAATAGAATAAATAAAAATAAAATTTATATTAAATAGGCATTAGAAATTTTTTGAAATTATATTACTTCAATGATAAATAAATTAGTAAAATAAATTTTGAAATATAAATAGTATTAAATTTTAGAAAAATACTAATCCATGAAGCTTTTTGTAAGTAGTACAAAAATTAATAAACTAAAAAATAGATGAATACCAATGTTAGTATTAGTAATAATTATAAATATAATTACAAGAAAACTAGATAGAATACGAAGAGGGAAAATAATGAGAATTTCAATCATGCTAGGATGAGAAATTACTTCATTGAAACTAGTATTTATTATATTTTTTTACCATTAAAAAATAGATATTAATATATTTATATCAATGAATAAATATAATAGTTTTAAAATAATTTTGAATTGAATGTTATAATTTATATCCGAAAGGTTGATAAACCAAGTAATAAAAGTATGTTTTAATATAGAAGTTATTATTGTGTAATATTATATATTTATTTTAATAAAATGTTTTCAAAAAAATAGATGTTTATTAATACTTAGATTTAATAAAAAGATTATAATATTTTTGTTTTATTAAATTTATAACTTATTATTTATTTGTTTTTAGTTTTTTCTTTGGTTTTAAAAATTGGACAATCTTTAAACTTTGGGACAACCTCAATAAGAAGGAGGACCCACATGAGTTCAAACCTAGTCGGAGGAATTAACCCAATCCAAGAAGAAAAGTATAAAGACCAGCTAGGGGTCTATGTGTCAAGGGGAGAGCACCCAAATATTATGCAGAGGGTGGTCGAGCCACCTATAAAGAGATCATGTTAAAGGCTCTCAGTGTTAGTGTTGTGTTATCAAGACATGGGAAGTCACATTGATCCTTATAAGGTGTCACTAGTATCATTTCCATTATAATGTGGGATAAGGGGCACGCATCCTCAACCATCTGATCCTAGTCAGATTTATCTGTTTCATCAACTTCCACTCATGATTTCTTCTCCTTTCACTGGTCATCCGATAAATCAATAGATGAGATGTAGTTAAATGGATGGAACATATTTGAACTATCCATCCCGTTTCCACCTTCATCAACCTTAAATTGGTTAACCCATAATATTTGACACAGAAGTCCTCATCCTTTTATGTAGTTTCTTCCCATATAGATCAATGACCCTTGAAAATAAATTCTTAAGGAAAATAGAATCTAGATCATCGACCAATATACTAAAATAATATATGATCCATAATGAATCCATCTATAAATATCATCTATCACACATCGATGATATGATATAAATCCAAAATACATAAATAAATATGGACTTCCACAGTATCAACACCTAAAACCACAATAACGTCACATAAAATTTAATATATCGTTGACAATATATATTTTCTAGTATCGCAAAATCAACAGGATTATTTGGGTTTCTTATTTATGTGACGAAGTTTATAAAAAAAAAATTATACCTATATTGTTTTAAAACACTGTGATATCCCCAATCTATCTTGTATAAGTAATCAATTGAATAATAAAAAAAATTAAACCCCACAAGTTGATATTACTTTGTTTATCAAACCAAATATATAATTTTAATAATAATTTGAGGAAAATTATGTTTATAAATATGATACAATATCTTTTATATAGTCTCCAAATATCACTCCCTCACACTTGATGAACTAATGACCCACAATCACTCCTCCTTTTTCAATAATTTAAGGTAAGGGGGATTATATATTTTGAATTAAATCTTTAGAAATTATTATTATGATCAATTATTATTGAAAGAATATCATTTTCGGTTATAAAATCATTATAAGAAACTAAATTTTTTTCAAAAATTTATATTTTTGATACACGTTATAAAATAAATAATTTATTAAAATCTCTTTAATTTTATTTAAGCACCTATATTTTAAGAACGTTGTTATTTTTTTGTGTTTTTTTATATAAGACAGGTTTTTAATTAATAATGGTTACCATTTTATGTGAGAAAATTATTAATACATTCATGAATTTCATTATTTTTTTATTATATAAACACATCTATAATTTGTGAAATTTCATGAACACATTAGTCAATTTTATTGATTTTTGTTTTATTCTTATGTTATTTGTATATAAGTAAATATTCAAAATAATTACTTACCTACATGGTTAAAAACATTTATAAAGGTGAATTTATTTAAGAAATTATTTTAAGAAAATTTCAATGTATTAGTTCATGATATTATTTTTATAAAGTATGTAATTACCCTATAGAATTTCTAAATAAGTTATTTATCATTGTTATAAGATATAAAATTATTTTATTTTATGAAAATAATTTTTTATGTCTTCAAATTATTTAAGGGATTAACATTTAAAAAGTAATATCTTCAAAATGTTTTCCAAAATTATTATTTAGCGCTTAGGTATTTGTATGGAGAATGAAGAATGTGGAGTGAACTTGTGACCTCACAAGACAGTGTTCCTATAGGTGATATTACTTGTGGCCTTATGGGGTTTCATAGGATCTACCGTGTATCAAACTAATAGTAAGGAACGTATTATTTTCAAAATGATTTCAAAGGATAAATCCATGTGTTCTCAAGAAATATTTATGATATAAATTTTCAAAAATATTTATTTTTAAGGGTTTATATATAAATATAAAATAGTTATATTTTTTGAAAATTATATAAATATATATTTAAAATAATTTTTATAAAACAAATTCCACTAGTTTTTTAAGCCCTTATAAGGAAATTTAATGCTCATCCCTTGTTTAAATTTTTTTTCATAGGTGTTTTCAAATTCTATGAAAAACATCATTAAATAAGGAGTTAGCTCACGTGATGTGTATTTTTTTATTAAACATTATTAATTTTTAAGATGTTTTCATATTCTCCCTAACCAATACTGTAAAAGATCATGGATTTTATTAAGTGTTGTTTATTTTTTTATTCCCTTAAAAAATAAATTTCATTTTTTTCCTAGAAACTGGAAGCGTAGGTTTGGGGTGTTACATATAAAATTTGAGAAATGGTCTAGATAAATTTGGAGATTAGATTTTGAATTTCTAGGAAAAAATATATTCATGATAATATTATCATTAGATAATTATTATTCCTTATAAATTCTAGTATTTCTTAATTCAAAATATGGTAATTCATAAGTTTTCTAAAGTTTGATGAATGAATTGCAAGGGAGAAATTCATTTAAGGTGGGAGAGTGTAATATTAAAGATTTGTATGTATCCAATATTTTAAATAAATATAATTGTTAAATGAGATTTTTTTTGAATGACAATAATTATAAACAATAATTTATATTTTAACACTAATGCATAATAATAATGAAAGATCTAACCCATCAAACCCTTATTAGTGATAGTAAAACAATTAGTTCCCTAGTGAGAAACATAAGAAGTCCTATGAGTAACACACTTCATCTGAATCATCTAAAATCATAAATGTGATAAAAATTAAATTATAAATGATACTAAGTATAAGAAGAAAATAAAACACCATGTTGAGAGAATGAAATGAACTTTGAGGTGTTTTATTTTTTTTTAAAAATCCCTTAGTCATAAAAATTTATAAAGAATTTTATTTTTGACTATTACAAACATAACAATTATAATTGTTATTTTTTTAATTGATAATGACCTGTGAGATCCATTGGTAAATAATAAACGAAAGTAAATTTTATATTTAATAATCCTTACCAATTGTTTCATATTATTTTACTTCAGGAGATATTATATTGATAAACTCGATTTTGAAATACATATAGTATTACATTTTACCAAACTAATAATACATGAAACTTACTACAGGTAGTAAAAAATGATATACACTAACAAATATAAGAATTCCAATGTTTGGATTAATCATAATTAGAAAAAAAATATGAAAAAATGGTTAGAATACCGAGAGTGAAAATAAATTAAATTATTCGTCATGTTTGGATGAGAAATCAATTTTTTGGAACTAGTATTTATAAAATTTTCTTTCTGAAAATTAATTTTTTTTATGAATATAATTATATACATGAATAAAAATAATATGTTTACAATAATTTTTAATTGAAATTTATAAATTATAAGCAAAAAAGTTAAAAAACAAGTAATAAAATAATGTTTTAAGATCAAATTGTTTAATTATTAGTATAAAATGTTTGATTTAAGAAAATATTTTACAATAAGTGGATGTTAATTAATACTTAAATTTAAAAAAATTTATAATATTTTTTTAGAAAATTTAAAATTTAAAATTTATTTTTTTAGGTTTTCCTTTGGTTTTAAAAATGTTCCAACCCTTAAGCTTGGTGAAAACCTCAACCAGCTAGAGGAACCATGTGGGGGTCAACCTTAGTAGGAGGAATCCACCAAATCCTAGAGGAAAAAGAATAAGCCAATCTAGGAATGAACGAGTCTAAGAGAGAGTGCATGAAGTCCGAGAATATAGTGGGTGAGTCGCCCTTAGGGAGCATGTGTTTAAGGCTCCCAGTGTGGGTGTTGGGTTATCAATATATGGTTAACAACCTCTATCCTTATAAGGAATTTCTTGTATCCTTCCCATTTTGATGTGGGATAAGTGGGATATATCCTCAATTATTAGATTTTGATTGGAATCATCAATGTTTTCTGCTTCTACTTGTGATTTTCTCTCCTTTCACTAGTTATCCAATTTTAAATCAACGAATAAGATTTAGTTCAATTGATGGAACTTATTTGAACTATCCATCAAATTTACAATATGGTTAACCTTTAATCAGCCAACCAAAAATATTCAACATATACTATCTCCTACTTTGATGTTATTTATGTCCACATATCTCCATGTACCGTCAAAATAAATTCATAATGAAAATCAAATCCATATCTTCAACCAATATACTAAAAAAATAAGTGAAGTGTACTCAATTCATTTATAAATATCAGTTATCACACATTGATGGGATGATCTAAACCCCAAATCTATAAATGAAAAATGGACTTCCATACTATCTACACCCAAAATGATATGAATATCATCATAAAATATGAATACAACATCAGCAAGATAGATTTTCTGACACCGCAAACCCACTGGATTTTTTGGGTTTCTTATTCATGCGAAAAATTGTGTTAAAAGAGTTAATATTTCAATCATTTTAAAAAATTATATCCTTAATGTATCTTGCATAATAAATCTAGTGAATAATAGAAAAAAATCATTTAATACTCCACAATTTTATCTTCCTTCATTTATCAAATACAATAAATAATTTCAATAAAAATAAGAGGATAATTATATTTATAAATTAGAGACAGTCCCTATTATACAGTCACCGAAAATCACTCCCTCGGGCTCAGTAAACCAAAAACCCAGAGTCCATCCTCATTTTTAAACCAATTAAGGTATGGTAGATTTTCTATTTCTTATTATTTATTTCAAAATTATTATTATGTTTATTTTTAATTGTAAGATTTAAATTTTATTAAGAAATGAATTATAATAATAAATATTTTAATCAAACATTTCCAATTATAATTTACGTTATAACATAAAGCATTAATTAGAATCTCGTTTATTTTATTTATGTACCAATAACATAAAAAATTTAATATTTTATGTTTATTTTCTATATAAAAAAAGTTTTCAATTATCAAAGGTTACCATTTTATGTACAAAAAGTATTCATACATTCAGGAATGTTATAGTTTGTGTTAGATGTGTCCATATCTATAATTTTTGACATTTTATACATGCATTTGTTAATTTTATTGATTTTTTTATTCTTATATTTTTTTATGTAAGTATGCATTCAAAATAATTACTTGTATATAAGGTTTTAATGAAATTGTTTAAAGGTGACTGTATTTAAGAGTTTCTTTTAAGAAAGTCTCAAAGTATTTATTCCTGATATTATTTTTCTAAATTATGGATTTTTCCTACAAAATTACTGAAAAGGTGATCTATCAAATTTAAGAGATATAAAATTATTTTCTTTTATGAAAATAATGTATTTAAGTTGTAAATTTTTTTAATGGATTCAGATTAATGAAAAAAGATCTTAAAAATTTTTCTTAAAAATGTGATCCAACACTTGGGTATCAGGTTGGAGAATGGGGAGTGGTAAGTGAATAAACAACCTCACAGGGAATTTTTCCTACTGGTGATATTTTTTTGACCTTTTTTATTTTCATCGGATCTTCCATGTATCAAAATAATCTATCATTAAAGTATTATTTTTAAAATTATATCAAATGAGAACTCTATGTATCTTCATGAAATAATAAAGAAATTAATTTTTAAATAATTATTCTTAAGGGTTTCGATATATATCAAATATTTTTAATTGATAAAAAGTGTTTACAAATAGATTTAAGGGAATTTTTATAAAAAAATACACTAGTTTTTAAAACCCTTACATGGAAATTTTATTCCCATCTCATGTTTCAATTTTTTTTAAAGGAGTTTAGAAATTCTATGATAGTCATTTTAACTTAAAGAGTTATCACACAAGGAAAAAATGTTTTTTTATTAAACTCTATTAATTTGAAAGATGTTGTATAATTATCCTAAACCTAGATTGGTAATTTTCATGGATTGTATTAGGACGTGTGTATTTTTTTAGGTTATTTTTGAAAAATAACACTAAAAATTTTTATAACTGAATCTAGAAGAATGAGTTCAGGTCAGTAAAACTTCATTCAGGTCTATCAATTGTTTGTAATTCATATTTATCGTCAATTACAGTCCAAATTTCAAAACCCATGCTTTTAATATGAATCTATAATTTAATATTCCACTTATCATAGTTTGTTCCATTTTAAAAATGAGGCATATTTTTAGTAGATCCTTATTTTATATTATTATCTACAAAAAATTATATTTATTAATAATATAAATTTAATATCATTATATGATAACTAAATCACAGTTTCATAAATATTGTAAAATGTCCTTTGATACAAAATAGTGGTCAGAGAGATTAACTTAATTGGGGGTGAATTGATTTCTAAATAATAATTTATATTAAAAATATTAAAACTAAATCCCATAAATTAATTAAAAACTCGATGTTAATCAAAATAGAATAATTATATAAATTTTATCTTTCAAATATCTTCTCAAAGAAGGATTATGGCTTACTTAATATAATTTTTGAAATAATTTTATCCTTTAAATGTATAATACTTAATCAATAACTTTATATAAACACAGGTTAAGGAAAACTATTAGTGTAAGGTTTTATTTATATATTTAAATAAAAATGCAGTTTTAAATTTTTAATCAATAAACAAAACCAATAGATCACACAAATGAATAAAATTAAGGGTTCAGTTTGAAGATAAAACTTAATTCCACCACTAAAAAATCACTTTAAGCTAAGTAGATTATTATAACAACAATAAAATCCTCAAACTAGATTGGGTTTGATAAACAATAGCACAAATACTTTCTTGGCATAAAGCATATTCCATACTTATTCATGGGAAGAAAACAAATAAACATTTCTCACATGACCTCTATCATAGTTTTCATGGTTATAAAAATAAATAATATTGATAGAGTGTGTTTATCACACTCCAGGTTAAGTGCAAGATATAATGTGTATAGATAAATTGAGTAATACTACACGCTACTAAAATATAAAGCCTAAAAAAGAGGGAAAATAATAGAGATAAGAAAGGATTATTTTTCTCAATATGTATTGATTCAGTTGTTCAGATATCCTTGAATATTTCTTAGAAAGGATTTAAAATAGGTTCTTCGAAAAGTTCAGGAAAACAAGAATCATGAATTCTAGAGTATTCATTTTTTTCAGTTTTTTAATGTTCATTAAACCTTTTTAGACAGGTCTCTTGATTCGTCATATGAAAGGATGATTTCAAATTTTTATTCCATCCATTATCGGTCACTCTCTATCCATGCATACATTCATGAGTAATTTATTCAGAATATATCTCTATATGTCAAACTTATCTATTAAAGAATATTAATAAAGAGGTCATGGATCCTTATACTAAGAACCAAATCAGGGAACTATGGCTTTTTCTTCAATTCATTCATAGAGTGGTTTAAGAATAATTATTACTAAATCCATATGAGGTTTTTTTTAATTTTATTCAATGGAATTGATTTTGTAGGAATTAAATTTAAATGAGAGGTGGATAAATAATGGTAGACTAATGGCAGTAAATCACCACTTATGTTATCATAGACCAATGGTATATTTTACTAAAGGTAGCATGGTTTGGATGAAAATATGTCAATTGTAAATAATCTGAACTAGAAGTAGATCTGATCATTAAAAGATCTAGTTTGTTGGTAGATATTTTCTTATGTTATATTTGGTCTAGTGATAGCATGACTATGATATTATATTTTATGATGGTATATACATCGCCAATATATCGTGTTGAGTTATAGATGAAGTTCGCTGGTAGATATTGTTAGAAATAATAATGTATTTGTTAAACTAATAGTTCTTCTACCCAATAACAAATCTATCAATAATAGAGTCTAGTTGTATATGTAATCCATTGATAAATATGATTCAGATAAATGTAGATTATCATAACTAATGGTGAATTTTTACTCAACCAATTTTCATTACAAGATGATGTTCCATCATAAAAATATTAATCTTATTAGTAATATAACAGACATGATTTGTGATCATTAAATTAATGAGGATCCAACACCCATGGTCCATCTAGATATCATGACATATAAAAATATACACAATTTATTTTAATGAAATAATACACCAGCCCATCATATAATTATATACCATATATATTTGTTCTCATGAACATGAAAACATTCATAATCCCATCATCTCTTAATTAACCCATCAAAAAAATATGTTCTCTGAAATCATTCATATGAAACAAACATGGGTCATACCAAGAATAAAGGTAGAAATAACTTAAGATAATATTCTTGATGATTCAAAACAAACATTAATGTTTTATATAGAATTATAAATCATCTAAAAGAATTGGTAAATTACATTGGAAAATATAAAGAAATACCATTTCTGTTTTAAGAAAATTGTATTTTAATAGAAATAACATAAAAACACAAATTAACTTATAAAACCAATAAAATATAGAGGGAAGTAATTATAAATAAAACTATTGAATATGGTGGGAAAATACAATCTAAAAAAATTAAAAGATTATTTCTTTCCCTCCTCTATAAATAAAGACAATGAAAAAATTGAAATAACCCATGTAGAAAATATTAAATATTAATTTCATTCAATATATTTTAATGATGGTCATGAAATTTCGAAAATGACCTTAATAAATCATATATGTATACTAAATTAAATTTATAAATTAATTTAATGCATATAAACTTGTAAAATAAATATTATTGATTGGATATATAAAAAAAGGTCGACTCAATTTATATGAATCCTTTCAACTGAGTTTTGATCCAAATAGTGTTTTCATGGTAAGAAGAGAAGTAGATACAAAAAATAAAAATTTTAGAATAAAATATATAATGATTATAAAAGAGATTACATAAAATCTTCCCTAATATAAAATTATACATAGATAATCTCAACTTCAAATTGGTATTGGAAGAGAAACAGTTACTGATTTGGTAACTTTTCAATTGTAATCCATAATAAGTGGGTGAAAAATATTAATTTTTTAAATAAATATTACTTTATGAATGTTATTATAAAATAAATCACCATGGTTATATATACAATACATAAAATGAAATAATTTTTCAATATTAAACATTTCTAAAGAATGTAAAATGATATGAGAAAACTATAAGGCCCCAGCATTAAACCTTACTTAATCGTGAGTTATTACAAGATTACACATTGAGGATCTTTTCGGGTTTAGAGTTTTAGAGAATTAGATCATAAAACATGCATTACATTCCACATATAAACAAAGTGGTTACATAAAGATAGTATTCTTCATTCCCATCAATGGAAACACATTTAAAATAAAACATGGATTATTTCTTGACACTTCCTTGACACTATCATCATATCATGTACCTTTCCCTTGACCTGTGAAAAACATTTCAAAAAAACTTGGGATGAGCATAAAAAGCTCAGTATGGGTTATAAAAACATGGAAAGGAAAGATGAGTTCATATATACATAAGACTGAAATCATACATTACCCATAAAACATAGGCACTTTAACATACCTCATAAAATCATGAATAAATCATAGAAATCATAAGACATAAAGGTAACTTGAGGCATTCATAACATTCTTACGTAGGGAGTAACCCTCTTGGTTACGTTTGGAATACCCATCACAGTATATTCCCTAAATCTCTTTGTAGAAACCTTAATGTTTCACTCCTTCGCGTTACCCAATGCATTGGAGAGCTATATCGGGATCACCCGCCCTTAGTTTATCACGGAACCACCCGTCTTCATAATAATGCCCAAGAACCATAACATAATCGTATCACATAAAACATGCATAAAGGAAACATAACATTTCCACATTTCAATCACAAGATATCAATACAACACATCTATATAATAAAAACGTTATGAAAACCATTTTTAATACCAAAGTAAAACATGGTATTTATTTTTCATTTAAAAAAAGGGTATGACTTGTAGAGGAAGCTGAAACTCAAATAACGGTCACAGCGACGGAGAAGTCATTGTTGTTGAATACGTACGACAAAAACATTCCCTCTTGTCGTTTAGTAAACACTTTGTATAAAAAAGATTCCTTTTGAATAAACATAAACGTCAAAGGGGTTTATACACCGTATAAAAGAAAGTTGTGTATAAAATACAATATGCCTCAATGAAAGGAGATTGTGACGAAGTCCCAAACCTCGTATCCGACTTGACCCGACCGTTCTTTAATCTCTTGAATAATAAACATGAGTTAATCTCTACTTTCTTATGAATCTTTTTCAAGTTCATTATTCCTTTTATACCATGTTATGAACATCATGTAATCAGTTAAGTTAATAATGTTCATTTTGTCGGTATTTGGATCTTAAGTCAAAAATAGACTTCTTACACTTACATGTTGTTAATTTGTTCATAGTTTCATTATATCCAGAATTATATTAATGATTTGTATAACATATATATCATATATATTCATCATATACATGTATTTATAATATTACATCACATTTAGAGGTAAGAAATGAAATGCACCGTTCATGGAGACGGTAAGCCGTACGTACGCATGAACGCTACTTCCATTTCTATTTCTTATTTTCTGGAATGGAATCATAATGATATAAGAGTATATTATAATTCCAGTATAATAACATATATAATATCATTAACTTTATCCTTTACTCATCCCACATATGGTATTAACGAATCAAATAACTTTCAGGGGGCGGTAGTCCGCACTTCCTAAAATGAAGATATCGTGTTTACCCATAATGGGAACCATAAAGGTATGCCCAAAATGAAAAAAAACAGAAGCTTAAAGAAAACATAAACATATTATATATCATATATAAAAATAGTGACATCATAATGGCCACCTTTTAAGGTGTTAAATTAGTATTGAGCAATCATCGTTTCGGGAGGCAGAATTTTGCCATCCACGGAAACCGTATGTTCTTTAACCATTTGATGTAGTTGTGTGAGAGTGTAGCTCAAATAAATCTTATAACAACATCCTAGTATATTGAGGATACTGGTGTTGTTACAAAAGAAGTAAATAAAAAGAGTTTAGGGGGTTGGAGAAGCAAAATAAAACAAATGAACATGAGAGAATGAATTACCTTTAAAAGTGTAACTCCTTTTGATTTGAGCCTAAAGGCTTCCTTTGAAAGGATTCTGCCCAAAGGGAAACCTCTAGGATGAGGAGAGGGATGTTTAGAGAGTAAAGGGGCAGGGGTTGGCCGAGCCAAAGGCTTGAGGAGTGTGTGAAATGAGGTAGAGGTGGGGGCCTTTTATAGGAGGAGAGGAGGGGCACTTTTGGAAAGTAAAGAAATATTACTTTATTTGAAAATGTGTTTTGGTTTCAAAAGGTCCCACATTGATATAATTCGTGGATAAGGTGATAAGGGTTCTAAATCCACTCATACAATTGGTTTTGGCCATGTGTAGTTCATAGATTTTACATTATCTTTCCCTTTTATTTAAATCGTCAAATAATGATGTCATCACTGCATCATTATTATGTCATAAATAATTTAATTTATTTAATGTCTAAAAATCATAAAAAAAATACTATGATGTAGGAAATATTTTTATCTTTCCAATGACTATTTATAATCAAATATCTGATCTTTATAACCCCATGTGAAAATTTTTTTTGTAAAACATATTATGTTTGTGTCATTTTTACTTTAACATTTAATAAAAATTTATTTATGTCATTTCCCAACCAAAATGTCTCCATGGGGTCCCCAAGTTGACCCATGGCTTGTCTTGGTCGGCCCTGACACAACCAATAAGGTTGGGACATGTGTCTAGGTCATTTAATATTATTAAAGCATTATTTATACCTTAAACTACACTAATTACCACTAATCGCGATTAAAAACTTAATAAGTTACTATTCACCAAAAAATTATTTTAATCTCATTGAACCACATTTTACTTCTTAATGACAACCATGTATGTTGGATTTTCAAAATTCAATACACATTAGTGGTAAACTTTCATTTAACTGAAAAATCAGTTTGCTTGATTACCACTTAGTGGTTTCACTATTCATCAAAAATTGAAGTTTTTCAGAAAATTACCAAAAATTCACCCTAATCTATATTTGATATTCCGAATTCAAAAATGAAGTCTATTTTACAAAATTCAAATCATATAAGTCACATTAATTAATTTAATAATTAATTTCCGCTGCCAGAGCAAATAGCGTGTTTTTACAAAACAATAAGTATCAAAAGATTGACACCAGTTTAAGTCTAATTTCAAAGTGAAATTGATTCCAATGACCATTATTGGATAAAATGGTAAAAATATATTCTAATTTCACTTCAAAACCAATTCAAAACATAATCTAATCATATAAATAAATTATATTAAAAAGCAGTTTTCATGTAAAATGCAGTATTTTTCACTATTCATTAAAAAATGAACATTGTCAGAAAAATACCAAAAATTCACACAAGGTAAATTTTGATGTCCCAATCATAAAGAATATGTTTATTTTGAAAAACATAGTTTATAAAATTGTCAAAATATAGATTCAAAAATGGGTTTCCATCAAAAGGCAGTAAAACAATCTTTTAAGAATATTAGTGTATTCCATGCATAAGATTGTATTTATTTTCATTTTAAGCCTCTGTAACACTATCTTAATCATTAATAGACATAGATAAAAATATCTATTATTCATTACTTACTTGGGATGTTACATCCTTCCCCCCTTTAGAAAATTGTGTCCCCGCAATTTATTTACTTATCAAATAAATGGGGGTACTTATCCCTCATTGCATTTTCAGATTCCCATGTTGCCTCTTCAATAATGTGGTTTTTCCACAAAACCTTTACCTGGTGAATCACCTTATTCTGTAACACTTGATCCCTGTGGTCAAGAATCTGGACCGGTTGTTCCTCATAAGATAGGTTCTCTTCCAGCTGAACTACCTCTGGACTCAAAACATGAGATGGATCTGGCATATACGTTCTCAACATTGAAATGTGAAAAACATTGTGTACCTGCGATAAAATCGGAGGTAAAGCCACTCGGTATGCAACTGATCCAACTCTCTCCATAATTTCGTATGGTCCAATGAACCTTGGACTCAACTTTCCTTTCTTACCAAATCTCATCACACTTTTCCAAGGAGAAACCTTGAGAAAAACATGATCACCTACCTCGAAAGATAGATCCTTCCTCCGGTTATCCGCATAACTCTTCTGCCTGCTCTGAGCTGTTCTCATGTGTTTCTGAATCAGCTGAACTTTTTCTACCATCTCTTCTACCAATTCTGGTCCCATCAACTTCCTTTCACCCACTTCATCCCAGAAAGCTAGAGTTCGACACCGCTTCCCATATAATGCCTGAAATAATGCCATCTGTATACTGGAAAGGAAACTGTTATTATATGAAAATTCAACCAAAGAAAGATGTTGATCCCAACTTCCCTGATAATCCATAGAACAAGATCGTAGCATATCCTCCAATGTCTGAATTGTTCGTTCTGACTGCCCATCTGATTGAGGATGAAAAGCTGTACTAAAATTTAATTCAGTACCCAACGACTTATGAAGGCCTTTCCAAAAGTTAGAAGTAAACCTGGGATCATGATCCGATACAATGGAGAGAGGAACTCCATGTAACCTGACTATCTCTTTAAGATACGAATGGGAAAGTTGATCAAGAGAGAAAGTATCTCGTATAGCAAGGAAATGAGCAGATTTGTTCAAGCGATCAACAATAACCCAGATTGCATTATTACCTTGAGATGTCTTCGGTAATCCAACAATAAAGTCCATGGATAGATTCTCCCATTTCCACTCTGGAACTGGTAAAGGCTGAAGCATCCCTTTCGGTAACTGCCGCTCTGCTTTAACCTGCTGACAAGTCAAACACTTCACAGTAAAATCAGCAATATCTCTTTTCATTCCATCCCACCAGTAATTCTCCCGCAGATCTCTATACATCTTAGTACTGCCCAGATGAACTGAAAACAGAGAACTATGAGATTCACATAACAACTCTCTCTTCAACTGTGAATCACAAGGCACATACAATCTCTTCCCAAATCTCAAAACACAATCATTATCAATGTTGAATTCAGGCAACTTACCATTCTGAACCAGCTCTACCTTTTTCTGCAACTCACTGTCTTGCTTCTGTGCTTGCTTGATTCTATCTGATAGAGATGATCTCACTAATACCTGAAACAAAACAGAAGGACTTCCTGCACCAACAACTTCTATTCCAAATTTCATCAAATCGTTAACCAAAGGATCACGTTCCAACCGCAACATTGTTAATGAAGCATTACTTTTTCGACTCAAAGCATCAGCCACTTTATTTTCTTTTCCCGAATGGTAATGAATTATAGAATCATAATCCTTGATTAATTCCAGCCATCTCCTTTGTCTCATGTTTAACTCTTTCTGAGTGAATATATACTTTAAACTTTTGTGATCGGTATATATTTCACACTTTACTCCATACAAATGATGCCTCCAAATTTTTAAAGCAAAAACAACAGCAGCTAGTTCCAAATCATGTGTAGGGTAATTTACCTCATGAGTTTTCAACTCTCGTGAAGCATAAGCAATTACCTGATCATTCTGCATTAGGACGCAACCAAGTCCTTTCAATGAAGCATCATTGTATATAACAAACTCACCATTCCTGGAAGGTAGTGCCAAAACTGGAGCATTCACCAATCTTCTTTTCAATTCCTGAAAACAATCATCACATTCTTTTGTCCAGATAAACTTAACACCCTTCCGAGTTAGCTTAGTCATTAGACTATATAACCGTGAAAAATTTCTAACAAACCTTCGGTAATAGCCCGCCAAACCAAGGAAGCAACGAATCTCTGTTACATTTGTGGGTCTTGGCTATTCTTCCACAACTTTTGTTTTTGCAGGATCAACAGTTATTCCATCTTTAGAAACAATGTAACCAAGGAATGAAATTTGTTGCAACCAAAACTCACACTTGCTGAATTTCCCATACATTTTCTTTTCTTTTAAGGTTTTCAAGATAACCCTTAAATGTTTTTCATGCTCCTCTTTACTTTTAGAAAACACCAAAATATCATCAATGAAACCCACCACAAACTTATCCAAGAACTCATGGAAAATTCTATTCATTAATTCCATGAATACAGCAGGTGCATTGGTTAGCCCAAAAGGCATTACTACAAATTCATAATGGCCATATCTCGTACGGAACGCAGTATTCGGAATATCTGCCTCCTTTACCTTCAGCTGATGGTACTCCGATCTCAGGTCAATCTTGGAAAAAAACTGAGCTCCCTGGAGCTGATCAAACAAATCATCGATATGAGGCAAAGGATATTTGTTCTTAACAGTGATATTATTCAAGGCTCTATAATCAATGCAAAGTCTCATAGAACCATCTTTCTTTTTAACAAATAAAACAGGAGCACCCCATGGTGATGTGCTAGGTCTAATGAAACCTTTCTCTAATAAATCTTGCAATTGCTCCTTCAACTCTAAAAGTTCAATTTGTGCCATTCGATAAGGGGGTTTTGAAATTGGCTTAGCATCAGGAACTAAGTCAACAGTAAACTCAACTTCCCGATCTGGTATTATTCCAGGCAACTTATCAGGAAAAACATCAGGATACTCATTTACCACTGGCACATCATTAATATGAACAGTTCCTTTATTTTCAACGATGTGTGCAAGGTAACATTCATTTCCATATTTTACAAGTTTCTCGGCCTCTTGATATGTTATCAAAAGTAAGGGTTCATTCTTGTAAACAAACCTAAAGTCTTTCTAAAAAGAAACTTCTTTAGCTCTACAGTCAATCTTAGCATGGTAAATAGAGAGCCAATCCATACCCAGGATAACATCAAACTCTACTAGAGGTAGAACAATAAGGTTTGCAAGTAGGTTCTTTCCACAGATAAGGATAGGAAGATTCTTATAAATTCTTTTTCCCTCGACATTTCCCCCAGGTGTTTTTACCAAAAGTTCAGGAGTCATTTCTTGAGATGGTATTCCCATTTTACTAGAAAAGGTTTCAGAGATGAAAGAATGTGTAGACCCCGAATCAAACAACACACTGGCATAATCTGAAAAAACAAACAAAGTACCTAATACAACTTCATTTGATGGCCCGACATCTGCTGAAGTAGTTGCAAAGGATTTCACCACCCCTTTCTGCTTTTAGTCTAACTGCTTCCCATCACTCAAGCTCCTTGTCGGACACTCGTTTGCATAGTGACCCATCTCATTGCACTTATAACATTTCACTAACTGTAAATCAAATTTGTTCTTACCTTCACCTTGATCCTTTTCAGTGCAATCACGAGCCTTATGTCCCATCTTACCACATTGGTAGCACTTCCCAGAATTCAGAAGACATTCCCCAGTATGCCTTTTGCCACATTTATCACAAACTGGAAACTTAGTTCTCTTACCATCAGACTTTTTTGAAGAATTCTTACCTTTCTCCTGCCACCTCGGTCTCTTCTTCTACTGGTTGTTATAGAACATTTGGTCATCGGAAAACTCCATTTCCACCTTCTCAGAACATCGAACAAGCTTTTCATAACTTTTAAACTCACGAGAAGCTAATGCCCTTCGATATTTTGGCTTCAATCCTGAGTAAAAACGATTGATTTTACTATCAAGGTCTCGGATAAAATTTGGAGCATACCTTGCTAATCGAGTGAACCTTTCTTCATAGGTAGCCACTGAGTCTTCCTCTTGCCTCAATTCCAAGAATTGTTTTTCCATCCTAAGTCGAACAGCCTTAGGAAAATACTTCTCAAGAAACATACCTTTGAATTCATCCCAGTCAAGAGCATCAATCTCATCGGCGTCCCTGATATTTTTAACCATAGACCACCACTAATATGCTTCACCCTCCAAACGGTAAATAGCAAGACTAACATTTTGATTGTCTGAACACCCCATGACATCAAAAATCTTCTCCAGTGCTTTAATCCACCCTTCAGCTAGCACAGGGTCAGATGATCCTTTGAATGATGGTGGATGTTGCCTCATGAAATGTTCCACTACTGACATGTTCCTCTGCGGTTGGTCTGGCTGATCTCGTGCATGGATACCACCACCATTTATCGCTTGAGTCAACTGCGCCATTACTGTAACAAACTGTTCAGTTCCAATTCCGACCATCTCGGGATGCTGATTCGGAAGGTTATTTCCTTCTGTATGCCTTCCTAGCACTGCTTCCCTATTTCCTCTGCGGAAAACCATTCTGAACAAACATGTCTTAGATGAAGCGACATGGTAATCTTTAAATGCTATATCATTTCAAAAAAAAAATTGGATAATCATTTAATAGAATTCTAACTCCTAAAGTTATCTAAACTGACCTTTGATACCAACTATAAGGCCCCAGCCTTAAACCTTACTTAATCGTGAGTTATTACAAGATTACACATTGAGGATCTTTTCGGGTTTAGAGTTTTATAGAATTAGATCATAAAACTTGCATTACATTCCACATATAAACAAAGTGGTTACATAAAGATAGTATTCTTCATTCCCATCAATGGAAACACATTTAAAATAAAACATGGATTATTTCTTGATACTTCCTTGACACTATCATCATATCATGTACCTTTCCCTTGACCTGTGAAAAACATTTCAAAAAAACTTGGGATGAGCATAAAAAGCTCAGTATGGGTTATAAAAACATGGAAAGGAAAGATGAGTTCATATATACATAAGACTGAAATCATAATTTACCCATAAAACATAGGCACTTTAACATACCTCATAAAATCATGAATAAATCATAGAAATCATAAGACATAAAGGTAACTTGAGGCATTCATAACATTCTTACGTAGGGAGTAACCCTCTTGGTTACATTTGGAATACCCATCACAGTATATTCCCTAAATATCTTCGGAGAAACCTTAACGTTTCACTCCTTCGCGTTACCCAATGCATTAGAGAGCTATATCGGGCTCACCCGCCCTTAGTTTATCACGGAACCACCCGTCTTCATAATAATGCCCAAGAACCATAACATAATCGTATCACATAAAACATGCATAAAGGAAACATAACATTTCCACATTTCAATCACAAGATATCAATACAACACATCGATATAATAAAAACGTTATGAAAACCATTTTTAATACCAAAGTAAAACATGGTATTTATTTTTCATTTAAAAAAAGGGTATGACTTGTAGAGGAAGCTGAAACTCAAATAACGGTCACAGCGGCGGAGAATTCATTGTCGCCGCATACGTACGACAAAAACATTCCCTTTTTTCATTTAGTAAACTCTTCGTATAAAAAAGATTCCTTTTGAATAAACGTAAAAGTCAAAGGGTTTTATACACCGTATAAAAGAAAGTTGTGTATAAAATAAAATATGCCTCAATGAAAGGAGATTGAGACGAAGTCCCATACCTCGTATCCGACTTGACCCGGCCATTCTTTAATCTCCTGAATAATAAACTTGAGTTAATCTCTACTTTCATATGAATCTTTTTCAAGTTCATTATTCCTTTTATACCATGTTATGAACATCATGTAATCAGTTAAGTTAATAATGTTCATTTTGTCGGTATTTGGTTCTTAAGTCAAAAATAGACTTATTACACTTACATGTTGTTAATTTGATCATAGTTTCGTTATATCCAGAATGATATTAATGATTTGGATAACATATATATCATATATATTCATCATATACATGTATTTATAATATTACATCACATTTAGAGGTAAGAAATGAAATGCACCGTTCATGGAGACAGTAAGCCGTACGTACGCATGAACGCTACTTCCATTTCTATTTCATATTTTCTGGAATGGAATCATAATGATATAAGAGTATATTATAATTCCAGTATAATAACATATATAATATCATTAACTTTATCCTTTACACATCCCACATATGGTATTAACGAATCAAATCACTTTCAGGGGGCGGTAGTCCGCAATTCCTAAAATGAAGATATCGTGTTTACCCATAATGGGAACCATAAAGGTATGCCCAAAATGAAAAAAAACAGAAGCTTAAAGAAAACAGAAACATATTATATATCATATATAAAAATAGTGACATCATAATGGCCACCTTTGAAGGTGTTAAATTAGTATTGAACAATCATCGTTTCGGGAGGCAGAATTTCGCCATCCACGGAAACCGTATGTTCTTTAACCATTTGATGTAGTTGTGTGAGAGTGTAGCTCAAATAAATCTTATAAAAACATCCTAGTATATTTAGGATACTGGTGCTGTTACAAAATAAGTAAATAAAAAGAGTTTAGGGGGTTGGATAAGCAAAATGAAACAAATGAACATGAGAGAATGAATTACCTTTAAAAGTGTAACTCCTTTTGATTTGAGCCTAAAGGCTTCCTTTGAAAGGATTATGCCCAAAGGGAAACCTCTAGGATGAGGAGAGGGATGTGGAGAGAGTAAATGGGCAGGGGTTGGCCGAGCCAAAGGCTTGAGGAGTGTGTTAAATGAGGTAGAGGTGGGGGCCTTTTATAAGAGGAGAGGAGGGGCACTTTTGGAAAGTAAAGAAATATTACTTTATTTGAAAATGTTTTTCGTTTTCAAAAGGTCCCACATTGATATAATTCGTGGATAAGGTGATAAGGGTTCGAAATACACGCATCCAATTGGTTTTGGCCATGTTTAGTTCATAGATTTTACATTATCTTTCCATTTTATTTAAATCGTCCAATAATGATTTCATCGCTGCATCATTATTATGTCATAAATAATTTAATTTATTTAATGTCTAAAAATCATAAAAAAAATACTATGATGTAGGAAATCTTTTTAGCTTTCCAATGACTATTTATAATCAAATATCTGATCTTTATAACCCCATGTGAAAATTGTTTTCGTAAAACATATTATGTTTGTGTCATTTTTACTTTAACATTTAATAAAAAGTTATTTATGTCATTTCCCAACCAAAATGTCTCCATGGGGTCCCCAAGTTTACCCATGGCTTGTCTTGGTCGGCCATGACACAACCAATAAGGTTGGGACATGTGTCTAGGTCATTTCATATTATTAAAGTATTATTTATACCTTAAACTACACTAATTACCACTAATCGCGATTAAAAACTTAATAAGTTACTATTCACAAAAAAAATTATTTTAATCTCATTGAACCACATTTTACTTCTTAATGACAACCATGTATGTCGGATTTTCAAAATTCAATACACATTAGTGGTAAACTTTCATTTAACTGAAAAATCAGTTTGCTTGATTACCACTTAGTGGTTTCACTATTCATCAAAAATTGAAGTTTTTCAGAAAATTACCAAAAATTGACCCGAAGCAATATTTGATATTCCGAATTCAAAAATGAAGTCTATTTTACAAAATTCAAATCATATAAGTAACATTAATTAATTTAATAATTAATTCCCGCTGCCAGAGCAAATAGCGTGTTTTTACAAAACAATAAGTATCAAAAGATTGACACCAGTTTAAGTCTAATTTCAAAGTGAAATTGATTCCAATGACCATCATTGGATAAAATGGTAAAAATATATTCTAATTTCACTTCAAAACAAATTCAAAACATAATATAATCATATAAATAAATTAGATTAAAAAGAATTTTTGATGTAAAATTCAGTATTTTTCACTATTCATTAAAAAATGAACATTGTCAGAAAAATACCAAAAATTCACACAAGGTAAATTTTGATGTCCCAATCATAAAGAATAAGTTTATTTTGACAAACATAGTTTATAAAATTGTCAAAATATATATTCAAAAATGGTTTTCCATCAAAAGGCAGTAAAACAATCTTTTAAGAATATTAGTGTATTCCATGCATAAGATTGTATTTATTTTCATTTTAAGCCTCTATAACACTATCTTAATCATTAATAGACATAGATAAAAATATGTATTATTCATTACTTACTTGGGATGTTACAAAAACCCTTTCCTCAGACTTTTGTTTGGTTGGACATACTCTAAATATATGTACAATATATATAGTGTTATTCATCATCTATATAACAACCATATTTTTAATTATTTTATTTGGTAACACTCTTTAATAATTATTTATTACTTATTTAATTGTAATTATTTGTTAAAATTTATATTCAAGTGTTAATTGTCTTGTTTATTCTATGCTAGGCTCAGTATGTCGACTCAATTGCTTGATCCTTGATAAGTGGATAGTCACCTTTAAAATATTAATGAATATATAGTATATGTCTTTAATAATGCTGAATAATATGTCGTATATGTGTTATATATAGTTTTGGAGTTCCATGTTGTAACATCCTGAGATTTTATGAAATTTTTCTTTGGAATAATTTTAATTTATTTGATAGTTTTTGCTACACGGAGCACTGACTTATTACGAACCCCAATTTACTATTTATATTACCATTAAACATAGCCATTATAACCTAGAATTTAAACTTGGTAGTATGTATTAGAATAAAAAAATTTATATTAATTATAATGGTCATTTATAAAGAAATCATATGGATAAATAAGTACTTAAATTTTTGTAATCTTTATAAGTTTCAAAAAATATTTTATTCTAAAAAGATAAATCTATTACTTTTTCAGAGAAAATAATAAAATTAATTATAAACTTTCAGAAACATTATTTAAAAAATTTAAGATCATTTTCATAATAAAAATTTAAAGATAATATTAGTTTTATTTCTTTGGGCATTTTTTAAATTTTTAATTTGTCGATAAACAGTGGAAAAATAGTTTTTATTGAAAAATTATTTTTTTTACGATTTTATAATGTTACATTTTTTAAAAATTGGTTATAAGAATACAATTTTTAAAATTATATATTTATGAATCAAATTTAGTTCTTAGGAATCAATTTCATATTTAATTTTTCTATAAACACGTTTTAAACTTTTGATTATTTTCTTTTTGGAAAACTGCATTCTCATCACATTTCCCGGTTTAATTTTAAAATAAATTTTACCGCTTATATTAATTGAATTTTAAAAAATGGATTACATATTTGGATTTATAAGAATTTACATTACATATTAATTTCAATTTAATTTTTTTGTCAAAATAAATATGAAAATCAATAAAAAAATATTTTTCGCGATTAAGTTTAAAACAGATGAACCGAGGGGCTAATCTAAAGATATAAGGGGAAAATGACCTATAAAATTGTCCTAAACAAATTTTAAATACATTTTTAGACCTTATCACCTATAATTTTATATAATTTACCTTTTTAGACCTTTATTTAATTTTAAAAATTACGTTACACTTTATTATTTTTAAAACATTCATGTGTGTCCACTCCCCCACATATAAAAGAAAACCCGCTCTCCTATCCTATTCACACTTCCAAAACCCTTTTTTGCAAAAACTAACTAACCAAATATATTTATTAAAACCCAAACCACATAAAATATTCCTTATTGGTATTTTAAATCCAATCTACTATGTCTTTATGACAAAATAAAAGTGGTTTTCCAAAGAAGTGCAAAAATATTAAACTATACGTTTTGTTTTAATTGTTCTTCTAAGAGCTCATATATTCTTAAATTACGATGATATAGTAACAAAAATATATAACATATACTTATATTTTATAATTTATATGTAAGAAATTATATAAATCTAATCTTCCATCAAATGGGAAAGAAAACTATCAATCTTCTATACAGCAGACTACCGGCTCATGAACCGATGTTATTTGTTTTCCATCACTACCTATCAAATCTTGATAAAATGATGTATTTAATTATTATATATTATATTTATGATATTATTATACCTATTTAATTTCAATAACATATATACCTTTTTACCACTCAACCAATTTCAAAATAATAATGTTGTTCATTTGTACGATGGACTACCACCTCATGAACCGATGTGATGTGTTTTTCATTTCTATTTAACCTGGATGATAATAAGGATATATTAATTGAATTTAAATGATATTTTTAGAGTAATTATACTTTTTTAATTATTATATAACTTATACTATATTAATTTCCAATCTTTGTGAGAATATGATAACATTGATCATGTGTACGATGGACTACCATCTCGCTAAGGGATGTGATCAATTTTTCACTAACGCATTGCATGAAAGGTATTTTGGATAAATTTAATGAATAATTGTGATATATATGACATAAAAATTATTATTTAAATGTAATATATTATTTTTTTCTTTAATTACATCGTTCAGGAAAATGGAAACAATGTTCATGCGTACGTGCGGCCTACCGTCTCCATGAACGGTGTATTTAATTTTTTATCTCTAACTTTTATAGATTACTATAAATATATATATAATGAATATATATGCTATTTATATCAGTGTTAATATTATTTTAATTATTTAATTGTAATCAATGTAATTGGGCTAAAAATAACAAATCAAATTATACATGAAAAACAAACTAGTTATTGCCCAAAACGTGATTTTAACATTGAATTGTAAAACAATTTGAACTAAAATGTCATAAGTAAAACATATGTGGTATAATATATATAATTATGGTTCTATAATATATTTATAATAAAATAAAATTTATTATACAAGATGTTTGAACATTTATAAACAATATCAAGACTTAAATTAAGGGATCTCAAGTCTCACTTTTATTTCTCAGAGAAATATTCCTAATTCACCACTCATTTATTTTATATAGTGTATATAGATATGTTTTGACATATTATATAATGAATATAATTATTTAAATGAAATTTATTGTTTTTTTATATTTTATTCTTTATTGGTTCTTACAATTTAATAGGTTTCCAATGTTGTAAGGGATTTTTTTCTCAATTTGTATTCTTTGGGAATATGTTATGGCATACATCTATATTATTTTATGAGGTGTATATACATACACATTGGAATTAATTTCATCAATTAATTTATTTTCATGACATTTTATGTTTATTTTAATTTTATTCATTTAGGGGGATTATGATTCAAATTTATCAATGTTGTAAGGGTTCTATGATACAATCTCTTTATTTATCAAGACTGTTTATTTTTATATTACTGATGATGAAATATTATTAAATATCTCTAAAAAAACTCATGTATCTTATTATCTTATGGTTTTTTCTTGATAATAAAATTTTTACCTTCATTTTCCTCTACTTATGTACTCATGATTCAAAAATAATGTTTTTAAATTAAATCATCTTTATTTCTCTCTGCGGTTGAAAACACTTTTTTATTATATAACCATGTTTTCTATAAATGTTTTCAAACATATTTTAATGTTACTTTATGATATTTTTAAAATCATTTTTAACCATTTTTTATTTTTTTTACAAAAGTTTTGTAAATTAATATTCAAGCCATTGTAAAAACAAGCCTTATTTGACTTTTACCAAAAATGTGAAAAGAATCTTTGTTTTAAATTGTATAGAATTTATCATCATCATGGCCACAAAATGTTTTAAAGCTTCCATTTTAAGATTCATTTTTTTAAATAGACAGATTTACAAAATGTTTTGTTCATTTTTAATTTTAAAAAAGTTATTTTCAAATAATTGTTTTTTTTCCTCATGAAATGTTTATAGTGTATTTTCAACAACATTTTTCATCTGAGATAACATCCTTTTATGTTAAATATACTTTACTAGGTATATAATCTTATGACACCATTTTAGTCTTATTATTAATGGCTTATTATTATGATGATAAAAAAAATTTAAACCTATTTCTTTAGCATGGGATATTATTTGATTAAATATTTATAAAACCCATTTTATTTCACGGGTTCTGATATGATGAATTTTATATAATCCTGATTCATATAAATGTATGGATTATTTGACAGGTGGGACCTATATCTATCTCTAATGAATTTGGTACTTATTAATGTTCAATGAGCTCAGAGGGTATATGAGAGGTTATTTGAAGCCCAAAAATAGGTTACACTGGTAGTTATCCCAAGCCCTAAAAGAGGATATATGAGAGGTTATCTGAAGCCTAAAGTAGGTACATGGGTGGTTATCACAAGAATTACATGTTATGAATGTATCGGTGGGTATCCTTGATATAACCTTTTATATGGATATCTGTATAGAAAATTTTAATGTCTTTTTTCAACGTTATTCTCTCAGGGCTCATGTTATTTGATTTATTAAAAATTCATGTCATATAAATTACAATATTTATTCCAAAACTCATGATTTTGATATTTTACATAAAGGGTATGGTTTTTATATGTTATTAGAATGTTATCATGCCCTTATTCTTAGGTTATGTATACATATTTCCCTTTTTTACCATCAATAATCATCTAAGGTCACCCTTTCTTTTGATTCTTTTCACCAGGTTATGATGATAGGTGGTACATTTGATATGTCTAAGAAGGGTTCTAGTTATGAAGAACTAGGTGGGTGATGAGGTAAAAAACTTATGAACCAGATGATTATGTTTCCATGTTTCCAAATTCATTATACCATTACGATCCTCAGGTATATGTTTCTGTAATATAATTAATACTCATCTAAAAATATGTAATATATGTGTTTTAAATTCTTGTTTTTCTATTGTTGGCATTCGAGGATTGGTTAATTTTCCCTTTGGAAAGTATGACGAGAAAACCTTAGTGATTTTTTTAAGGGTATGTATATGAATATGTTTAAGGATAATTTTACATATTGTAAAATATCTTGGAATATTGGTGAATTATAGAGTTAGTGTCTTCCTAGAAATAGATCACTTTTTAGATACTATAAGTGGACATTGTTCTGGGATAGATGTATCTAGTCATAATAACATTAAAAAAGCCATGCCAGAATTGACATCATCGTTACATGGTATACAAAAATGGGCCATACTACACACCAGTTTTGAAACTCCTAGTGGATATTCTATGGAAATTAACAAACACTATATGAACCATCTTGAATTATTTAAATAATGACCAAAAATGACGTATTTTAAGCCTTATGTATCATATATTGAAAAGAAGGTGTCATTATTTATACATACTATAATTATTTTCTATAATTATATAGTTTACCATTGTGATTAGTGTTGTTAACACTATTATTTTTTGTTTTAGTCAATGTATAGAGATTAAAGTAGTTATGTTAATGATGAATGAAACTGACAGTGCAACAATTGTCCTCCTAAGAAACCAAATGTTATGGGAGATATAATGAAAAATATTACTATCAATATCACAAGACATTCTCAGCCTATAAACCATCAATAGACTAACAATGATAAAATGAGGGAACATTGTTCTATATATTCCTTCATCATGAAAGATACACCTTCGTTTAGTGGTTTTGTTAACCATCAATGGATTAGTATTGAAAATATTTTTTCTATTATATAATGTATGGAGCATGAAAAAATCATTCCGGTCATCTATTTTATGGATGTAGATTCAGTTCAATGGTATAATCTTATCAACAATATAATAAAACAATATTAAATTGATTTCATATAGTGGGATGAGTTTAAGAGCTTATTTTTGAATAATTACTTCCCTTTTATTCTTCATAAAATAATATAAAAATAATTCCTTGTGCTAGAGTATAAGTGTGATGAATCAAATGGTACCTATGGGTAAATTTTTAAAAGTTAAGAGAGATATTATTTCACTGTTATCATCCAACCTAAAATTAGGTTGATCAATTCTTCAATGGATTAAAACCAAGTCTTGGAAGTGTGTTTTTCATAACGACTTGGGTATATTTGAAGAAAACATTATTTGTGATATCAAGGTGCAAATAGAGTTTAGATTTACCCATCAAGATCATGATTTTGATTATAAAATATATATGTATTTCCAGAGAAACTCAAAATATCATGGAGAAAAGAAAATGAGTTTTCTTTTATGCACAAAGTGTGGAAGGAAACGTGCTTTAAATTCTCATAATTATGCTAGTAAATGTTTTATTTTTGGATTAAAATGGAAGTTATGGGAAGAAGTAACTAAGAATATGTATAGAGATAGAATATAATGCACCACCCATACCCCAGTGCTTCAAGTGTAAGGAGTTTGGGATTTTTTTAAATAAATTCCCCAATAAAAGGTCTAATAACAATTATAAGCCACAAAAACCTCTAATGATAGAGGATAAAAGAAAATATTGTACAATCATAATATATTAATTGAATCATGGTTACTAGGGAACACTTATCCTCAAAAATTTATTTTGGAATTTCTTGTTTGAATTTTAAAAAAGGATACTTATAAAAATCATTTTATTCATCCCCTAGTGGAACTTGATGTGATTATGAGCATTAATTATCTCCCTCTATATGGATTCAAGAAAAATGAAATGAAATTTTATATTCTATCAGTGAAAGGATGAACCTAATATTATTATGGGTATTTTCTTATATAATATAATATATTATTTATTGAATTAAAGTGAAAAGTATTTATGTATTTAGATTCTATAAATATACTTTAGAGGTATTTTACCAATGTTATTTTGTTAATAAGAATAATGAAAATCTGCTGATTTTTTAAATTTTTTAAGAACATTACTCTCCTTGTAATATTATCTGAAGATTTATGGATACCATCAAGGATTTAGTATTTTTAGGATGATCATAAGTTCAATGTCTTACACACTCCATTTAAGGTTTTATTTGATGATTTATTATCAATATGAATTGAATTTTGGGATAAATTTATGGTAATACAACCCCTTTGTTTGGTATATGTTTTAGTGAAAAAGTTATTTGATGAAGATTGAATTTACATTTTAAGGATAATATTAAAGGTATTGGTTAACATTAGGGTTTATATTGTCTATTTTGAGGTAAATATGGGTTATTTCAGCTGATTAATTATAGTAATATGGTTTTATAAAATGGATAACCCAAATGTCAGGTGGAAACTTTTCTTATCTAAAAGGGGTATAGAGACTTTAATTGGCATACATGAAAGAGTATTTTTTATGGGAAAACATATTGAGAAATATTATTGAGAATGTATCTATTATTTTCATATTTAATCATGTTTATTAGGATCAAAATTTTTTTAAGGGGATTATCCCACCGTTATCCATACTCGAATGGAAATGGGAAAATATCACCAATGATTCTTTTATGGGACGCCTCAAAATATCTAAATAGAATAATTGAATATGGGTTATTGACCATATCTTTAAAATTTTAGAATACTTAATCATTATTAGATAATATTTCTATCTAGACCATCTTTCAATAATACTCAATAATGATGTTGTAAGGTTTCATAAAATATAACATTCTATTGTATCTGATTAAGATATGATATTTACCTTTATTTTTTGGAAAAGTATGCAGAATGTTCATGAAGAAAGAGTAGAGTATCAATATTGTGTATGATCCTCATATATACGTTTATTCTGAGAGAAAAATTAAAAACCTATATGATTTTATGTTATCTTATTATATGGATTCAAAAGGTGGTTGGGATCAACACCTTCATCTATTTTAATTTTCATACAACAATATATTTTACTCTAGAATTTAGATGGTTCATAAATAATCCCTATATAGGATAAATTGTATAATTGAAATTTACTAGGATGAAGTTATAGACATAAATCTATTTGGATTATAATTGGATAAATAAATGGTATTAAATGTTGGATACATTCATCATCACTTAAGGGAAGCACAATGTCTATAGAAACATTATGCTGATAATTTTTTATTTGAAATGGAATTTGAAGTTGGTCAGAGGTTTTACTGTGAGTCACCCTATAAGAAGACAGTAATGCTATTTTGAAATAATGAAAAAATAATCACAAGGTATATCAATCCCTCTGAAATTATATATCATATCAATATGTTATCTTATCGTTTGGTGTTTCCAAAAAACCTCTCTTCGGTTCACGATGTCTTCCATGTATCTATCCTGAGGAAGTACATACTTGATACATAACCTATACTTAACAAAAATTTCATATTGATATAGAATGATATTTCTTATGATGAATAATATATGGAAATTTTGGATCATTGTTAGAATGTTATATGAATCAAGAGCACTAACCTATTCAATGTTTGTGCTGAAACCACTAGCTTATGGAAGATATGTGGGAACCAAAGAATGTAATAAGGTATAAGTATCCTCATTTTCTGTACCAAAGTGACACTTTTAGTATTTTAAATTCATTATAAAAGGGAAATAATGTAATATGAAAATACTTTTTGAAAACACCTTCATATAAATTTAAATTCTTGGATATCTTTCAATACACACAACACAGAGTTCTAACAAACAGTAATATACTATATATAATACTATTTAACATGGATTTTATGACCTATTCATTAAAAATATATGTATAAATAGTAATAATAACATTTTTAAATATTGATTATAATGGTTTTATATAAAATGATTTATATTGATTAAAATGTACTTAATTTTTGGTAATGTCATTACATGATTCAAAAATACAATATTTTTAAAAAATGATTTTTTAAAATTAATTATCAAAAATTATATGATTTGTTTTTTAAAATTAAATTATTTTTTTAATCAAAATTTCAAATTTATTTTATGTTGATTTTTAAGGATTTTTCTGAAAAGATGAATATTTCGATGAATAATAAAAATACGGGTTTTTATTAAAAACTAAATTTTTAATTTAAATAAATCCTAAGTTAAATTTTTAAAAAAAATTGTTTTAAATGAAAAATTAGTGAAATTATATATTTATTAGTGAAATTTAGGTAATTGGAATCACTTTCATTCATAATTGAAATATAAAAAAAATTTATTCTTTTGAACATTTTCTCTTTTGTAAAACTGCTTTCTCATCACATCTATGAGGATAATTTTGAATTAAAATTATCCAATTATATGAATGTAATTTTTTAAAAAAATTACATATTTTTAATAATCATAATTTATATTTCATTTTATGTTCATCTTAATTTTTTTCAAAAATAATAATAAATATATTAAAAATTAATATCTTCTGTCAAGGTTAAAAGGGGTTTATTAGTGGGTTAAACTAAAATGATGAGGGGTAAAATGACCTATAAACCTTTAAAAATATAATTTTATGGATATATTTAGACCTTCTAACCTATAAAGTCATATAATGGACCATTTAAAGCTTTTGGTGGGGGAAAAGATGGGTATACTTTATTCTTTTCAAAACTATCATATGTATCCTCTCCCCAACTTATAAAAAGAAACCCTGTATATTACAAAATTCATTCTTAAAAAACACTTTGGTTTAGAAAATACCAATAAAAATATATTCCTTAAAACCCTCCCCAAATACAAGAGTCCTTTTGAATATATAAATCAAAACTAGTAAGGATTTAGGTTAAACCTAAAGTAGGTGTCCTAAAATTGGAAAAAATTTAAACTATACATTTTTGTTTTACTTCTTATTCTAACTCCTAAAGTCATATTCAATTATACTTGTATAATAACACAAAAATATACTATATAATTATATGTTATTTTGTTAATTTAATATCTTATATACATCTACTCTTCCATAAAATTGGAAACAAAACTATCGATTGTGTGTACAGTAGACTAATGCCTCGTGAAGCGATGTTATTAGTTTTCTATCACTACCACTGATGGACTGATATAATTATGGGTTTAATGTTCTTATTTTTTATTTATTTTATTTTTATAAATATTTAATTATAATATCACATCAACATTATTAACCCCAAACCCATTGCAAAACAATAATATCGCTCGTGTGTATGGCATATTATCGTCTCACAACCGATGTGATGTGTTTTTCATTTTTTTTACCTGGATTGTATAAGGATATATTAAATAAATATATATGTTATTTTTAAAATAATTATATTTATATAATAATTATATCACATATACCTTATTTTTTCTATTCTATAAGATAATATGATAATGTCATTTGTGTGTACGACAGACTACCGTCGGGCAAAGTGATGTTAATAGTTTTCCAATCATGCATTGCATGGATGATAATTAAGTAAACATTAAATAATATGTGTGATATATATGAAATCAAAATTATTCTTTGATGGTAATATATTGTTTAAATTTACTTCATTTAATCCATTGATTAAATGGATATATCATGCATGCATATGTATAGTCTATCCTCACAATGAACGATGTATTTCATTTTCTATCTCTAACATTTTATGATTACTCTAAATAAATATAAAATTAATAAAAATTATATTTATTTCATGGTTAAAATTATTTTTATTATTAAACAATGATCAATGTTAAATGACTAAATATATCATATCAAAACATATATAAAAAAAGTGTTATTCTTAATTCCTGATTTTAACAAGGAACTGTTAATAAAATGGTAATAAAAGGTCATAATTAAATAATATATTTTATGATATATATAATTATGGTATTTAATATATGTATTATAAAAATATAATTATTATTCATGAGGTTTTAATGTGTTTTAATGATTTAGATACTTATGTTATGATATTTCGAGTCTCACTTTTCTCTCAAGAAGGCTTATTCCAAATTCACCACCTGTTTCATTTGTGTGGGGTATATACTAACCATTTAAAATTTTATATCATGAATATAATTATTTAAATGATATTAAAAGTCCAATTTTATGTTATTCTTTAATGGTTCTTTGGATTGAAAAGATTCTAAAGTAGGTAAGGAAGTTGTTTCTCAGTTTGTCTTCTTTGGGACATAAGTTATGTTATACATCTATATTCTTTTATTGGGTGTATATAGAGAGTTGTAGACATGTAATATATTGAATTTATTTATTATAATTTAAATCTATGTTTATCTTAATGTTATTCTTTCATGGGTCATACGATTCAAATATATCAAAGTGGTAAGTGTTTTAGGATCAAATCTCATCATTTATTGGGATTGTTTATGTTAATGCTTCCAAAGGTGAAATAATATGATATATATCCCAATAAACTCAGGAATATTATTATACTATGGTTACTTATTTATAATATTTGATTTCTCTTAATTAATTTATTTGTATTTACTCATGTTTCCAAAGGAATGTTTTTAAATAAAATGGACTTTATTTCTCTTATTGGTTAAAACCCATTTTTTTCTTCCATATCCATATTTTCAAAAAATGTTTTAAAAAAAATTAGTGTTCCATTGTAATTTTTAATGTAATTTCTACCATTTTCTATATTTTTTACAAATAAATTCAAAATTATTCTTCGTTTCATTTTTAAAACAAGGCTCATTGTGCTTTTCCCAAAAATGTGAAAGGATTATTTATTTTAAAGTCTACTAAATTTCCCACCGTCATGACCACTCTAATTTTTAAAACATAATTTATATGTTTAATATTTTATTTTAATATAAAATTATTTCCAATATATTTTATTAATTTTTAGTTTTAGAATGTTATTTTCAAGGAAATTTTATTTTCCTCAAGAATTTTTCCTAGTGATTTTTCAAAATCGATCTTCATCTAAGATTAAATCCTTTGATATTAATTTTGCTTCACTAGGGATATGGTCCAATGATACCATTCCTAGAATTTCTCTAGATTTTTTATGTTTATGATGAAAAAAAATTAGAAACACCATTACTTATTTTAGGTTTTGATATGATGAATATTCATTTAAAAATATGTAATATCTATATATGAAAAGCCTAGGTCTCTATACATGGTCATATAATTGAATTTATTATAAAAAAATCCATGGAATTCAATAAAATGTATTTTTTGGTGATTTATGATTCAATATATTGGATTAGTTTTAATAATTAGAATAAGTATATATATTATAATTATATTATTATGAAATTATCTCAAGTAATTTATTATTACACTATATTACATGTATTTATGTTTTCTTATCCATTCATGATGGAAATATTACAATATCGTTTATGTTGGATTTAAAATTTTCCCAAAAAAGAACACACTATAAATGATGAATTGGTAAGAGAATTGAGATTTTTTATAATCATATAATTTATAAAAAATCATAATGATGTTAATATTATAATATTAATTTATATAATTATATTTATTAGGAGTTTAAATGGGAAAAAAATTTGTTAATGAATAATTACTCGATATTTACTATAATAGAATCACTCCGACTCGAATGCCTTCCTTTGAAAGTAAAGAGCATAGTATAATTATTATGATAAAAGGCTATATAACAGGATATATGTCTTTATTATAGGTAATTTGGGTAATTATTTAATAGTAAACCAATGAATATATTTTGTTTGGAGTGGGTCTAGTAGAGAACCTTTTATAAGGGAAAATGTAGGACATTTAATTCGAGACTTATGTTAAGTAAAGGGTAAAGGTATAATCACATGGGAGTTAATTGAGTTTGGTAAAAACATTTTACTGATACATTTTTTACTGACTCCAACACCTCAAATAGGACTTTTATAATAAATAATTATCAATTTCATTAAACTAAATGTGGACCATTTTAATTTATATCTTATTACACTACTAACTTAAATATTTATCATGAATACTATTCTTTATATTTAATAGAAGTTGACCAATCATACCTAATTTTAAAAAGGCTATTCCAAATTTAGAATCCATTTTATAAAATTATAATTTTAAATATATGAAATTTAACTTTTAAATGAATTCATATCATATAATGGTAAAATAGTTTAAATTGAAAATAAAATTTTAACAATTATGTTTTCTTATACTCACTTCCAAATAACAAAAAATCATTAAATTAAATTTAATATCCCTGATTATATGTATTTATATTCTATTTTTTTATAATTTTCATTTAATAATAATATACACAGTCAGTTATAATAGAAAATAAATACGAATTAAAAAAATTAAAGCATTAAATTATTTTAATAGCATTACACTAATTATTTTTCATCTAACAGTTAAATATTATCAATTAATTGGTATTATAGATTTATTTTTATCTAATAATTTTAATAATAAGAGTAATAATATGTAACAAATATAAATACTTTTTTATAATAATGAATTGTAATTAATTATTATCTTTTTTTATTTACTAGTGGATTCATTTCTCTTTAGTTTTCATAATAATGAAAACATTTTCATCATGATTATTTATTTAGGATTATATTTAATTGTAATAAAATATATCATGGTTATCATTAGTTAATTTTTTCATGTATTAAAATCTATCTACCGCATAATATTTTTATAATGGCATTTATATAAATAAATGACAATGTGTTACTTTCTAACCCCTTAAAACAATTTTACCCCATACATTTATTTTCTATAATAAAAATAAGTGATAGTATACTTTGATAATTACATTTATATTTTCATATATTACTTCATTACACATTTGATTCATCCAGATAACATTAACCATGTGGGTGGTCTTATTTTTCAGTACTTTATCTCTATGGTACATGATTTATAGTGGTTGTTCCCCATAAGTGATATTATGTTTGAGATGTATAACCTCTATGTTTAGTATATGTGAAGGGTTAGGTATATTCTTTTTCAAAAGTGATACATAGATAACATCATGTCATTGATATTGGTTTAGTGGATGTTTAAGATGATAAGATACCATCCCTCAAGGATTAAGTATATTAATGATTCTAATTTATCAAGGGTTTGTCTTTCTCTTCATCTCGGATCGCATTACCCTCATACTTCATGATATTTAAAAGAATTTCATATCCCCAACTTCAATATCCAAATACTTCCAAGGATTAAAATTGTAGGACTTATATATAATTTTTGAAGTTTAAATATGTTTATTAAATAGTTTAATTTTCTTTGGAATCTCTTTAGAATGATGATGTCCTTTTTGAATACACTCTCTATCTTCCTCTGAACATGTTAGAGTGTTTCACTCAATCCTATATAGATCCTTATATAGTCCTAGTTTAATATTATAATGTATTTTGGTGTTATATTAGATTTATACCAGGGAAATGTTTTGATCCTTACATCATTTTAATACCATTTAATGTGATATTAGAATATCTTCATGTGTTTTAATAGACATTTAAAATTTTCCATCAGTCTAAGGATGATAAATGATTCTAATTATCATATCGATATCTTATTCATGTTCAATACTTCAGGATATCTTTAAAGTAACCACTTATCTCGATATGATACAATGTGATTTGAAATTACAATAGTCAATACCACATAAATTATTTGCATATTGGGGTGTTGATCAAGTTATAAATCCTATTAAAAAATAATGAAATGTTTCAATGTTGTAAGGCAATCAAAAACAACCCAAATAAAATTGTGTACTTTATAACCCTTAATAATTCATTTTATGATGTCAATCGTGGTGTTCTACCATTAAAATAAAGTTATAGTTAATAGTTGTATCATCCAATTATATTTTTGGTCTTCGACCATTGCTTATTGGAAGAATAATAAATGTGATATACACTACATGAAATATGATTCCATATTGTCTAACCAAAACATATCCAAAATATATTTATACATTAGTATGCTTATAGTATGAATAGTTAATTGTGATCTACATTCATTATCAATATTATACATATTCTATTCTTGTATTAAAGGGACACATATTAAATTTTAAAATATTATAATTGAATATTTTTCATGGTTGAAAAATATAATCTTCTTTTCTTTATTTTGTATCTCCATATCTTCCTTCTATGCCTCCTTGATCTTCTCATAAATGGATGGTTGAGTAGTCATTTGGGAAAAATACAATTCCCTATATCCCTTTTCATTTGAAGGATGATCGATTTCGTATTTAGGTTTATTGTGTCTATTTTAATCCTAATAATGGATAAGTTAGCATTATCTTTCTTATATAGAGCTTCATCTACCATATTATCCTTCTGCAAGTGGTAATGTATTTAGTAGTAATAGTAATTTATCAATTCTAACCATATCCATTAGTGAATATTAAAATCCTTATATGTGAATATATATATATAAATGATTATGATTAGAATATATTTCATAGTTTCACTAAAAATATAATACTTCCATTTATTTTATGAAAATATTTTTACTATTGTTTCCAAATCAAGCATCATGTAATTTTTCTGATGATCATTTAGTTTGTGAGAAGCATATGGTACCACCTTGTCATTTTCATGATAAAATTTTCCAATATTTACATTGAAATATTAATATATATCAAAAATCATTATTCATTGTAGTTTAGGGTTTATACAACTAAAATAAATACTCTCCTCTTATTTGATAATAAAATTTCATTACATTTATATTTTTAGAGGAACTTGAATCCCTTATAAGTTAACATGATTAATAGACTTGATATTCATGAGATATTTCCCTAAAAAAACAATAGTATCCATTGAATCCATTAAAACAAAATATCTATATTATAGTGGTTTGTTTGGTTCATTAACCAGTTAACTATGTCAATGAATAATCCAATGATATACCCTATTTAGTATATGTCCCAAGAATGTTTTTAAAAGGGACTCTGATTTGTCTGGTGAATTTGAAGTTAATTTCTACATTTATTTATGTTTTTTATATATAACATATGTGGGATAATTTATAGTAGTTTCCTACTGATTTTAATGATTTTTACAGTCCATTTTTGAAGGTTCGTGGTTAGAGTATCATCTTTCCAAACCATGTTAATCCTCTAAGAAATCATGTACCCAAAGGAAGAAGCACCATGGGTGGAAAAACATATATGGTGCACAACTTATCAAACATTGAATCCACACCTATTAACTATTTTATACAATACATTGGAAAAAACAATAGTTATTGCATAGTTTTCTCAAACACTTTGACCAAACTTTTTTTTCCAGGAGAGGTAGAAATCCTCGCACAATTGGCACACAGTTTGGGAAAACCATATGTGTGTGACTTTAATCTTTATAAATTCCATTTAATGGGAATTTATTTTCTATTCTAACCTATTCCAATTCTCATTGATATATCTATAAAACCTAGAGACTCTACATCACATCCTTATTTATTTCATTCCACTCTAAGTTCAAATTTGGTATATATAAGTGTGTTGATGATCGAAAGTTTTGGTATGTGATCCACGAGCATCATTTCTTTAGAATTAGTCTATATATATTCTTCTTCAATTGATTTGATTCATAGATTCAATATTTTTTTACTAGATATATGGATTTCTACGCATCTAACAATGAATTATTATATCATTTTTAGAATGATGGTGAATCTATAATGTCAACAACAACTATTTTGATAAATTTCAATTATAGCATATTTGGTGAGTCCAAAGAAGTATTTTGGTGTGAAAAACTTCTATTTTATATATTAATCTTCTTGAATCTCATTATAAAACCAAGATTTGTTTTATTTGAGATCAAATCTATATATTTTTGTTGTACAAACTCAACTCGGCTAAAACTCAATTACCATCTATCAATGAGCTCTAGGGTTTATCATCATAAAGATAAGGATAAGAAGTTGCATACTATTTGGGGTCTGTTTATACTCATGTTCACTTGATGGGATAATATTATTAATGTTTTTTATTAGGATTGATAATGATCACATGTGTTCATCCATATCCTATGAGACCCATGTATAATGATTTATTCCATGAGTATGCTTATGTAGCTTGGTGGCCCATGTTTGATTTTTATCACATATAATTTTATGTTTCTACTTATTCTAATAATGAAATATATTTTCTACCTTGATATGTTATACCATGTTATTTCAAATACTATAACTTATGAGGTGTTTCTTTTGGTTTTTAGAATAATTGGGATTATGTGATATAGTTATCCCTTAGAGGTGGAATGTGTATGGAAAGAGATGATAGAGATGATGGACCTAAACACATGTTAGGGAAACTTAGTCCTTGAGTCCAGAACCATAAAAGTGGAATCGGGGGTATGGTGTCCATCACTAGTAAAAATTTCATTTAAGGTGATGCATTTCCAAAATCGGTTATAAATAATAGGTGTTATAAATAATTTTTCACATCAGTTATTTTATAACCAACTTGAAAAATATGAGATATGAATTTTAAATATCCATTATTTAATTAGAAATGTTGAATATATAGTTTTCAACATGGGTTATTAATAACTATGGTGACAACCTATTTTTCATATTATTTATTAAATAATTTAAAAGAAAAATATTTAAAAAATTATGAAATTTTGTGACAAATACTTTTTTGTTCTTTAATTTTCATGATATCCATCAGTTTTCTCTCACACGGTGAACCCTGACCCTTCATTATTTGATTTGGGTGACTAAAATCACTTTAAAATGGAATTATCCACCATCATCCACACTTAGAAAAAATTATTCATCACTTTATCTCTCTATCGCACCGTATTCCCATTTATAATTCTTTTTCATTCATCCACATCTGATATCAATTTATGGGTTGTTTTTAGTGTTTTGATTTCCCATGCATCCCAGATATATTTAAATTGATGAATGGTTTTTTGGTATTTTTTACTTAAATTATCAATATCATTTCAACTATTTGAAATATTTTTTCTATTTATATTTCTAGTTCCAATTATTAATTCATCTAATGTATTTTTTAATTTAGGAAGAGTTTTTTTGGGAAAAAGGTTTTAATAAATTATTATTTTATAAATTTGGGTTATAAAAAATGTTAATTTAATTATTAATGTGTTTCTAAGGTCTCTTACTTGTCTGAATTTTGAATGGTGGTTTTAATGGTATAGAGAATTTTTGGGTTTTAAAATGTATTATTGATGATATATGTTTATACGATCATACTTATTTAATGTTTTATTTTTATTATTTATGAAATTTTTATAATTAAATATGTTCAAAGTGATATTCTTTTATCAAATATAGTGTCTTTATTTTATTTGTGAAATTTTTTTGTATTTTTTATTTTTAAAAGTAAATTTGAATTAAAGTTTCAATATATGATAACTTATTTTCAATGATTGATATTTTTTATGATAATATGGAGTCAAATTTGGATTACTAAACTACGAAAAAGTGATAAATATTAGGAATGTATTGATGCTTTTTTGGAATTTTTTAAATGAAATGTTCTAAGAAATGGCCTATATTTCTGTACATTCATGAAATGTTTAAATATGAAAAAATTTAAAAGTAGAGAATTGAACTTTAATTTACATTGTAATTTTATTAATCTATCTTACATATCCTTGATCTAACATTATGAAACTATTCATAATTAAAGATCTATTGGTGCTGATAATATTCAAGATGATAACTTTGATCGATCTAAATAGATTATTCATGATATTGATGAAGTGATGATTTGAAAACAACTGATAATTGAGCATGTATATGGTTATTTTGAAAGCCCATTATATCCAAGTTGTATAGAATTTGGGGTTTTATAAATTTTGTTAATATTTTCTAACTTTAAGATGAAAAATTGATAGTGTGACAAAAATTTTATAGCATTTCTATAACTATTGAAGGAGATACTTCCTAAAGACAACAATCCTCCAGATTCACATTAAAATGGGAGGAAAATATTATTCTAGATGGGTTCAGGGAATAATAAGATACATGAATTCTTAAATTGTTGTGTGTTTTATTGGATGGAATATGAATTTCTATTAGACTTTCCAAAATGTGAGATATCATGGTATAAGTTGAATTAAAAATCACAAACTCATTTAGTATTTATAAAGAATATTTCTAATGAAATATTGTATCTTCCTATAATTTCTCATTTTAAATATTTATTTAAAAATTAAAATGATTCAAAATGGTTAGGTTGGAATATATATGAGTAGATATCTTATAGAAAATTATTTCATCTAGTATATTTTCCACATTGGAAAAAAATAGATACACAATTTTTTATATTCATAAATGAAGTCAAAAATATAAGTTTTGTAATATGAACATAAATAATCAATCCATATTTAATTCATCATAGTAAACATATTTCATGGCCAGTTTTATTGGTAATCTTAAACTTATCTCTAGAATATTGTAAGAAGTGGAAATCTATAAGGATAAGTTTAATGAATTCAGGACTAAAAGAGTCAAGAAAGGAAATTGATGTTTTCTTATCATAAATAATTTAATATTTGAATCTTTTATTAATGGAAGTTAGTAGATTATATGATTATTATAAAACTGAGAATTTTCAACTACATGAAATTATTATGTTTACTAAAAATTAATTCCAATCATATGGAAATTTTTTGGATATAATTATAAGGGGTATGAATCTTGTCTAATTTATGAACAACATACATAGTTATCAAATAAAATATGGGATAAAAAATGCACACATGGTTTATTGAAGGTTTCTGTATACTAATCACTCTTATAGAAGATTAAAAAAGCATTCAATTTCTCACAATAATTTTATATTACTCTAAAAAAATCAACTAATTATTATTCTTAGGGGTGAAAAACCTCGATGTCATATTTATAAGGACAAAAACATATGGTATTGATATAAATATTTGGAATAAATGAACAATATTTTTTGAGCCTTTATATTGGAGATATCATGAAGTCAAACATAACATTAATGTTATATATATAGAGAAGAACATATATGATAGTCCGATTGAAACATGGTTAAACATTAAAAGAAAAACTATATATGTGTTGAATACAAGAATTTATTTACTCTCAATGGGAATAAATTTATTTTTATCTCATAATTCCAAAGGAATATTAACATACAATCCTATGCATTTTCATACATTTTCCTAGAGCGAGAAAAAGATTTTTTGTCAGTGTCTCCATGGTATCATTGTGGAATAAAGTAAATCTTTGAATTTAAAATAATAATGTAACTAAAATATTCTAATTTTACAAGCATTAAATCTCATGATTTTAACATCATGATGCTACAACACCAACTAGATGTATTGCATGGAATAGATCCTATACATTTCAGAATTAATATCCCGAAGGTGTTTTTTTTGTTCAATTTTTGGACAAGTGATTGATCTAAATTCATTCAACTATTTGGAGAATGGTGTAATTTCTATAACTTGTCAACAAGAAATGCATTTTACTCTTTTTTTTTGATATCATGGTACATTGAATGGTTTATTTGGGGGGACAAATTAGGATTTTTATACATTTATATCTCCATTGGATATTCCTTTTTTAAATGTATTTGAAGTCATTATAGGGATATTTTAAGAATCCATATCTTCTTAAAACCTATATTATTGAGAATTATATTTCTAAGGAGGTTGTAGAGTTTTTTACAAGTTACGTGTCTATAATAGAGAACATCAGTTTGTCTATATTTCATCAGGAATGTGTCAATTATGGGGGAAAGGGGGACCATTTCTTGAAAGTAAAATCATTAGCAGGTGAACTGATAATGTAGGTATATTTATACATCATTAATAATGAATATGATTCTCATACATGTATATCATTGAATATTAATATTTCAAAAAATTATCAAAAGAAGAAAGATATGGGGATTTTGAATCAGTATATGAAACAAATTTCCCATGTTTTAATGATAATGTGAATGGTATATCCGATGAATAAAAAACATTGAGATAGTAAGTGGGTGGCCAATGATTAAATTTTATGACATGGTTCAAGTATATAATTAATTTCTATACATTTCATATAAAATATTAGGGCAACATAAGTGATGTTTAGAATAGTAGTGTGTTTTTGTTCATATAAGTAATGAATTTTTTGTGTGTCGAAGGAAAAAATTCAGTCACCGCAGAATGTACGTATTATTGATTAATTAAAGAAATATTAGAGTTTTATTACATTAAATTTTATGATCAATTGTTTAACTATAAATGGTTTATCAGAAAAAATAGTTTCATACACAATGAATTCAGTATAACACTAGTTAATTTGAATACATTGGAATACATGTCTCATCTTTTTATCATAGAAACACATGAAGAAAATTATACGTTCTTTATTGATAAAATATGCAGTGGTAAATAATTTTAGAAATAACGGTAAAATAGGTTGGAAAAAAAATTGATGATGATAATTATTTATCTAATATCCATACATCCATGAAAATATTGATATAGAATATTGATGACCACATCATAGACATGGTTTTTTCCATATATAACAATCGTGGGGAAGGAAGATGGGGGAAAATATTTTAGTGATTTCCTCATATTAAAGGTAACATATATTTATTTCTTATTTAATTTCTTAAATTTCAAAAAATAATTAACTGTATTAGTTTTATTTTTTTACATAAAAATTATATTATAACCAATATGTTAATTTTTGTATATTGGTTTAGTTTTTTTTTGTTTCATTTTTTAATTATTCAACTTTATATGTAACTATTGAGTTTTTTTAGTTTTTACTAAATATTTATTTATTTTTTCTATATAATTTTATCTTTCATATATATTTTTATTATTATTATAACATTGTTAACTATTAATGAAAAAATAAAATATTTTTGTATTCTTTTTAACATTAGTGTTAACTATACTAAATATTATTATAAGAGTGTTTTTTTTAGTATTTTCTTATATCATATTCAATATTTTATTCAATTTTTATATAACATTTTGATTTTGTTTCATTTTTTATATAATTTCATCTCTCATTGACATTGTTAGAATTTAATTAACTAATTTAACTAGAATAACTAAAAAATTGAATTTAGTTTATATATTTTTGATTTTTTTTAAATTTTTATTTTATTTTTTATGTAATAGTTTGATTTCTATATTTTTGTAGTAATTATTTTTTACATTTATTGGTATGATAATGTCATATCAAACATCTAAGTCGCCTTAAGAGATTGTGAGTAACGTTCACATTCTTCTAATTAGGGTCCTAATTATCCATCAACACATTATTTATCTACATCCACAGGGGAAGATAATAATAAAAAGGTTGGTAAACAACATAAAACACATTTTCCGAAAAATAAAATTCTATCGTATCTAGAGATAGAGGATATCAGTTAAGTTTAATGATAATGATATTAATAAGGGTACAAATTCAAAATAATTTAAGGCTTTTACAATAGTGAAAGATCAAGTTAATGTTATTATTTTGATTCATGATTATAGAATTGTCGATAATGTGAAAATATCTCAATTTTAAGAGACAAAATAGGTAAGAGTATTTTTGTAGTTGTAATTATCATTTAATGGTTTTACTAACATTTTATTTTTCATTTGTTATCAGATGACATATGATATACATGGAATATAATGATATTTTTTGCTTCAGATTCTATATAATGAAGGGATTTAAAATAAACCTTCACATCATATTGTATTTTTGGGGAGAGAGAAAATAAAAATCCATGTGATATACATCCTTTTTTAGATAAAGATATATAATGACCCATAATTTATATGCATTTATATTAATTCAAAGTTGAATAATTTTCATTACAAAATATAAAAAATCCATGACAGGGCTATATAGGTATAGTGTCGTTAGAAATTGGGAAACATAAACAACTGGTTCATAAGGCATCTTCACAATCTCCCACTTATTTGAACATAATTATACCCCTTTTTACATATCATTCTTAATACACTTCTTCATGACCTGGGGAAAAGAAACATATGAATGTTGAAGGACCCAAAACACCCTAAGAGGGGAGGGGTGAATCAGGGTGTCAAATTTTTCTTTTCAACTAATGAATCTTGTTCCCACATTGGTAGGAACCTATTAAACCTATCTGGAGAGTAAGTCCAGAAAATAAACCATCGCATGCAAAGAAATGACATAGCAGTTTTACTTGGTTCACCACTAAGGGCTACATCCAAGGAGAATACACTGATAGAGTGTCGGTCGTATCAAAAACCACTAATCATCATAGGTTGTGGATTGTAAGAGTTTAGCATAGTCACTCTATGCCAGGAACACTACCTTTATGAGGTTTTAGGGATAGCACATTGAGTCCCTCTGACCACTTCTGATGACTCCCCCTTGCTCATTATGTTGGAAGAATCATCACTCAGTTTATCTACTTGAAGGCTGCTTCAATGTTTTAGCATTAGATCATGCATCCTCAACAGTGACTAGATGCTCTATTGAAGTCCAATAGTCACTCAAAAAATGTACTTTATTTTTCGGTACACTGATATGTTATGGAAATTAAATTCGCAAACTGATTTGGATAATTATCTGGCTTTTGTGGTGTTTGGCATACTACTATTGTTTTCACATACCGCTACTGTTTTCGCATACCATTTAGATGTTTCTATGTACCATTGAAGTTTCTATGTACTATCTAGTTGTTTCTGTGTACTACTACTATTTTTTCGTACCATCCATTCATTTCCTTGTACATCTTCTATTTTCATGTACCACTGTTGTTTTTTTATATCATCCAGCTATTTCGGCGTGTTGTTGTTGTTTTCACATACCACTGCTATTTCCATGTACCTCCAGGCTGCTTTGAAAACTATACTTCTCCTCATACACTCCTACACTGCATAATACTCCACTCCTCCACATACCTTCATGATCCATGTACTGCCTTTCCTGACCATGTACTGCAAGAGCTTCCAGTGCGTACCGTACTCTCTTCCATGAACTCTTTCAAATACACTGATGATTCACTCCGCATACCATCTTCTCTTTTGCATACCACTTTTAACTTCACTGAATTCCATCCCAAAAAATTAATCATAATTATTATCCCTTAACAAAGGGAATTACTACTCTTTAAATAGGAACATATCTTCACAAATTTTAGTAATTTGATTTACAAAAATTTTCAATGTGGGACAATCTATAAACTGAACTCCTTCTTTGTACTGTTAGCCTCAACTGTGTACTAAAATCCTCTAAACTATGAAACTTTATCATGTACCATTATCCTTCCACATAATGTATGGCTTCCTTTTCTTGTACTACAACTCATCACTTTATACCATCATTGTGAACCGTTTTCAATAGCATTTTTTGTATCACATGCCTTCATCATGTACCGTTGCTGCGAACCATTTTGAGAGCATTCCACGTATCACATTCCTTCACCGCGTAATGTGTGCCCTCACCACGTACCGCGCTACGAACTACTTTCAACAACATTCTACGTACCACATTCCTTCACCATGTATCATTCTGTGTACCTCATGACATCACTGAGTACCGTTTTACGTAATTGTCCCCTGTTTACCTAAATGCTCGTATATTGAAAACCACTAGTCTAATTGATGATATGTTAATGTTTTTGGTACCCTCTTGATTAGGTAGATCTTTTGGTATCATTTTTTGTGACTTTCATGAATGTTGCGATGTATGAAATAGCTTGAGGAGTGGTGACCTTCAATATTTCATTCAGTCTCAAATGTATGACCCCATTTTTTGAAAACTCCTTATTCGTCTATGTGAATATTGGAAACAAACATGAAAGATACATGTGCAGATTAACAACAAACAGAAACCAAACTCTAATATTATCAATGAACATATTAGGTTTTAAAAATCTTCCACTTTTGGTTTTTTGTAAATCTCTAGATAAAGTTTCTTATACACCATCCACGATCAAAACATGAACCTTCAAGAAACAACATAGCCATAACTCTAAGTCTAAGTGAGTGGTGCTTGGTTTAGAAAACAAGAGTGAGGTTCTGAATTGAGTTCTCATCCTTTTCTTTTCTCCCTCACAGTTTCATTTCTAGCTTTTTATATTCTCTATCTTTCCCATTAGCAGAAATAAATAGAAAAATATACATTCTCCCCCATTGGAAATAAACATAATGAACCAAATCTTGATTGTGTAGTTAAAAAATATACTTTCCCTAGATCGTATATCCCCCATAAACCTACATCATTTCCACAAACAGATTAAAAACAGTTAAAACAACTGGGGATATGGGAATCTCATAACCCCTATATGCACTGGGAGGTGGCTAACCACTGAGGTTAAACCACTGTTACGCAAACACAGACACTAATAGTTTCTTGTTCATAATGTAAGGAACATTCTCATCATCTCCCACATTGTCCATTTTGATCATGCCTTGTTCAACATTTTCCTTGTTGAAGTGATATATGATCTCAATATGTTACGTATGATAACGCTAAACATGATTCTTCATAATATAGATTGCACTATTGTTATCAAATTAAATCACTATTGGTTGTTTCACCTCATCACCTATGTCACTCAGTTGCTGCTTCACCCAAAGTTATTGAGTGTAGTCTTTGGTAGTAGATACATATTAATCTTCATCAGTACTAAGTGTAGTACATTCTTATTTCTTGCATAATCATCCCACACATTTATTTCCAATATAAAAAGCTCCACCACTATTAGACTTTCTGTCGACTACATCTCTAGCCTAGTCAGCATTAGATAATGTCGATAGTTCACTATATCTTCTTGCAGAAAATTATAGCCAATAATTATGTGTACCATGAATATGTCGCATGATTCATTTCACCGTCATCATATTTTCTTCCTTCAAATTACTCTAAAAGTGGGTCTCAAGGTGAGTTACAAAGACAATATTTGGTCATGTCACCATCAGGTATAGTAGGCTTCCAATGATTCTTATGTACATGGTGGGATCCACATGATTCTTATCATTATGATTCTTGATATTGTTTATAACCACAATCGGAGTCTACATTAGTTTGGAATCATGAAAATTGAATTTATTTAGAATCTCTCTTGCATACATTTCTGGATAAATGAAAGTATAAACCTTCTTCTGAATCACCTGCAACAACAAAAAGTATGTGAGTTCACCAATCATGGACATTTCAACTTCCGATTTCATGTGATTGGAAAATCCATCCACTGATCGATGCCTATATCCAATGAAAATAATATCATCCACATATACAAATACCATAAATTGAACCTTTTGTAAATTATTCACATAGAGATTGTGATCCACACCTCCTCTTTTAAACTCAGTTATTCTCAGATCAAATTACAAACAAGAGAACCATGATTGTGGTGATTATTTCTAGCCATAGAGATCATTATTTAATTTTCAAACCTTCATTTCATAATTTACAAGAGAGAACCCCCACAGTTTTTTCAATGAATACTTCTTCATCCAATACTCCATTTAAGAATTTTTTCTTGAAATCCATATGATACACATTATAACCTCATTGAATTTCCATGGCAATAAATAGTTTTTTTGAATCCAGTCCAACTACAAGAGAAAATGTCTCTTCAAAATCAACATCTTGTATTTGTGAATATCCCTTACAAACCAAGGGTTCCTTATTTCTGATCACATTTTTATGTTTGTCAAATTTGTTATTGATGATCCACTTTGTAGCAGTCATATTATGATCTTCGGGTCTTTTAAAAAGATCTCATGTCGGATTTTTGCCGATATGATCTAAATATTCAATCATTCCATTCACCCATAACTCCTCCTTTGCAGCCTCTTCAAAATAGGATGGCTATTCAACTGATAGAAATACAGATTTTTCATTATTCATCATTCGGCTAGTCTGTGTAGGTGGATTCTGATCCCCAATAATGTTGCACTGATCAATCTCAGCTCATCGATTTCTCTTTCAGGGTTCGACTAAATTCTCTATATATATGGATTATTCTTTTGATTATTTTTTTGAATCAACATCATGACGTGACTCCTAAGAGTTTTATACACCTTCCACTACCTCTGTATTAGAATTTGGTCAATGTTCCCATTCGTCCTCATCTTTTATCACATCAGTATAAGAATTACGTGAATCATTCATGTTTTTTTATTCAATTATCTTAACAACACAACTTTCTATAATTATTCCCAAGCATTTATTGAAACACTTGTTGGATTTGTTGTTCATTAAGTATCCACGAAATACTCCTTTGACTCCATTGTCTTCATTCTTCCCTTGATTCCCTTCATTGATTCAGATGAAACATTTTCTTCTGAATGCATGAAAATATTTAAAAGAGGGCTTCCTTCCATACCACAATTAATATGGTGTCTTTTTCTCACCCATATATACCCATGTTCGATTTTGAATATACATTGTAGATTATACTACCTCTTTCAAGTAATTTCGAGGAATACGACCCTTAGTCAACATAGTTCTCACCATGTTATTTACCTATTGATTCATGTGATCAATAACTCCACTTTTTTGTGGAGTTCTCAAAGCTTAAACCTTGTTTTGTATCCCATGATTCCGAAGGTAATTTTCAAATTCAACGGATATGTATTCTCCACCATTGTCAGACTGCAAAACATTGATCTTCCATTCAGTATCATTATCAGTAATTTGATGACAGGTTTTCATGCAATAAAGCACTTGTCGCTTCCTCTGTATAATGATCACACATTCCATTATACTGTAATCATATATTAAAAGAACAAAGTTCCTTTCCCCATGTTTTCTAGCAACATTAATCCAGCCACAAACATATGTATGGATGAGGTTAATGAGATTTGATTCTCTTTTCTTCTTTCTCCAGTAGGAACTACAGATTAGTTTCCCTCGCATAAAAGAATCACAGGTATTTTTGTATTTATGCTTCAAATTAAGAATATCCATGACTATCTTAAGCATATATATCTTTTTGATGTCTTAATCTATCCTAGATAGACTGGTTGGATCAGTGACATGTATTCCTTGTGCAGCGGAAAAAAGTACATCATTTCCAAGATTTCTTAGATGAGATCTAATCCTGTTATTCCATATTTCAATGTTACATCCATCAAAAAAGTAACTCCTCTAACATTAACTGTATTATCCATGTTAGAAAAATAGGACAGGTTTAACACCATAAACCTTTACCCTTTGATATAACTTGAAGGAGCCCATAACACCCTAAGAGGGGAGGGGTCAATTAGGGTGTTGAATTTTTCTTCTCAACTGATAGATCTTGTTCCCATATTTTTAGGAACTTGTTAAACTTGTCTAAAGAGGAAGTGAAGAAAATAAACAATCACATTCATATCAATGACATGGTAATTTTTCTTAGGTCACCACTAAGGGCTACGTCCAAGGAGCATACGACGGCAGTGTGTCGATCGTACCAAATACCACAAATCATCACAGGTTGTGGATTATAAGATTTTAGCAAAGACACTATGTGCCAGGCGCACTGCCTTTACATGGTTTTAGGGATAGAACAATGTATCCCATAGACCACTTCTACAGACTCCCCTTTGCTCACTGTGTTGGAAGAATCTCTACTCAGTTTATTGACTTGAAGATCTCTTCAATGGTTTATAATTAGATCATGCATCCTCAACTATGAATGGATGCTCCGTTGATGTCCCATAATCAGTCACAGATATAATTTATTTTCTCATACATGGATATGTTATGGAAATTAAATTTCCAAACTGATTTTTCCAATTTTCCATATTTCATGTGTGTTTTCTGTACCATTGATGTTTCTGCGTACCACTATTGTTTCCACGTACTGTCTAACAGTTTCTACATACCGCTGTTATTTTTGCGTACTGTCTAGAAATTTCTAAATATTTTTGTTGTTTTCGTGTACCTTCTATCATTTTCTACATACTACTGTTGTTTTTTCATATCACTGCTATTTTTGTGTACCGTCTAGCTGTTTATGTATACCAATGATGCTTCCACGTACCTTTTCTATTTCCGCATACCATCGGGCTGCTCCGCGAACATTCCTTCTCCTTGTACACCCTTACACCATGTACTACTCCACTCCTCCGCATACCATCCTACTTCATGTACTACCTTGCGAATCCATATACCATAAGAGCACGTACAACACTCTCTTCCGGGAATTTTTTCCCTTACATGGATGATTCTCTCAAAGTATTGTCTTCTCCATCGTGTACCACTTGGACATCACCGAATTTCTTCCCAAAAGTTTAATCTTTAATCTCATCCCTTAACAAAGGGGATTAATCCTCACTAAATAGAAACATATCTCTAAAAATTTCAGTAATCTAATTTACCCAAATTTTCAATGTGGGACAATCTGTAAACTAAACTTTATCGGCATATTGTTAAACTATAACACATACTGCAATCCTATGAACTGCAATCATTTATCACATACCATTATCCTTCCGTGTACTATATGGATATCAGTCCCTGTACTGTAACTCATCACTATGTATTGTCACTGTGAACCGTTTTTTGCAGCATTTTGTGTACCGCACACCTTCACCGTGTACTGTCACTGCGAACTATTTTCAGTTCTGTGCACCATTCCACATACCACATGCCTTCACCATGTACCTTTTCTAAAAACTTTCTCAACAACATTCTGCATACCGCAAGCCTTCATTGTGTACCACACGCCTTCACCATGTACTGTGCAACATACTATTTTCAACAACATTCCGCGTACCGTATGCCTTCACTACATATCATTCTGCGCACCTCATGCCTTCACCGCATACTATTCTTTGTAACAGGCCCCCTTTTTACTTAAACACTCAAATCATAGAAACCACATGTCCGATTGATGATATGTTTGTGGAGTTGGGAGCCTCTTGATTAGGCAAATCTTTTGGTATGATTTTTTGGTGAATTTCATGAAAGTTGTGATGTGACAAATATCTTGAGGAGAGGTGACCTTCAGAACATCTTTTATTCTCAAATTTATGACCACATTCTTTGCAAAATACCTAGTCATCCATGTGTAGATTAACAACAAACTTGAAAACTCCATGTGAAAATTAATAACACACACAAACCAAACTCCAATATTATCAACAAACAATCTTGGTTCCAATAAAAGGGTCATATCATATGATCAATATGGGTAAAAAAGGGATATATAAATCATATAATAAATCAAAATACATAAGAACATAAAATTTAAAAATATTATTCTACGTATAAAAGATTGGGTTACCATGCCATGGGATAATTTGTGAAAGTCCATAAGAATCAATTAATGTAATCCCAATAGTCATAACATAATACATGAAGTTTTTTGGCATACATAAAATCATAGAATATCATTTCATATTAGTCAAATATCATTTACATGATTTTCATAGAATACAAATTCCATTACTAAGACGAGTTCTCTCCCCATTCCAGCCCTGTATTCCTGAGCCGAGATCACTGCATGTTCCCTCCATTTTTATCCCATGAGATATAAATCGTTACCCAATGCATTTGAGAGATATATAAGTCTCACCCATCTTATAATTAAATCATTATTATGTGTTCCATAATAACATAAATCATTCATTATAACCCAAGTAATAAAATGGGTTTCATTAAATGTCACCCCTCCATAACATAATCCATGTAAAACAAATTGATTTCATAAATATAATTCCATCATAAAAATAATAATATCTTAAGAAAAATAATTATATTATTCAATAAACATAACTCTGTTAACTAATTCCATCTTATATAAAAAATATTTTTTATATATCACTTGAAATTAATTCTTCAGAAAAATATCCTTTCTTCTTTAAAAATGTGTTTTTCTAAAAATGCCTCTTAATTTTAAAAGAAAGGAATCTATTTGAAAACTAAAATTTAAATCATGTATTGGAAGATTCATGGAAATAATTTTCTATGAAAACATAAAAATATATTAATTTCATATAAGTTAAAAATATCATTCTCATTAAACTTTTGTCGGAAAAGTTAAAAAGTACCTTGTATCGAATAACGATAAAATATTCCTTTCATACAGTTTAATAAAATTTAATTAATGGGTAAATTGAATTTAAAATTTTTTAGATGAATAGAAATAATATTAAATATTTAGAAAACATGATTGTGGATGATAAATATACAACACTAAATACTTACGTATAAATAATCTGAGATAATAATGAGATTGTAAAATTTATCCCTTACCTTTTAGGTTTGATTTTCTTTGTATATATCCAAAACTCTTTTATAATGATATATATATATTTTAATTGACATATTTAATAATAATATCCATTTTATGATATTATATATTATCATATTATTATTCGTTTGTTAATATCCTTTCTTTATTTCTTGTTATTATGGTATTAATTTCTTCATTTTCTTATGTATGTTTTGTCGACTATATTCTAGTTTTCTATCATAGAACATGTTTATATCATTAAAAACTGGTATTAAAATTATATATGTCATATTTATTCATTCTATAAATTTATATAATCATTCTTCAATGAATATCATGTTTAATGTGTCGCATTGCATTGTGGACACAGTAGGTCGTACGTACGAACGAGTGACGATATCATTCCTATAATTTTTGAATGGTATTGAATTTAATGGTGTATAATATTTAATAATCAATATAATTCTATAATAATCATATATAGTTATTATTTCCATCATTATACTAATACATGTAAGGTTCTAGTGAAAAAAAATTTACACCACGACATGGAGACAAAAGTCGTATGTACGCACAGGAGGTGATTTTTTTTGTAAGATGGAAAAAATATAGAATATTTTCTTCCATAGTCATAATAACATCTAATTATATAATTGATACCAGATTTATTACTTTATAATGAAACAACTAAGGAAGAGGAAGTAGAAGAAGAAAGAGGTTTGAATGAATCGTTAGAGGAGATTACATCTTCTTCGACGTGCTTTATCTAAATCTCCTCTTAGAGAACTAGAGATGGTATTTCAAGATTAAAAGAACCAATATAATGTAACTATGGAATTTTATAAGGGAAAAAGGCATGGTATTTCTAATCTTGAAGACTCAAAGTGAATTGAGGAGGTGTGGGATGAGGTTACCTTTTATAATTAAGGTGAGGGGCACTTTTCGAATCTCCAAAAATATTAATTTATAACAAAATAAAACCACATAAGAAAACCTCAAAAATGTCCCAATTTAGAATATGAGATGATATAGGGTCGTAATATCATCAACCAGTATATTTTAGATGATTTTTATGTCAATTTAAACCTTATTATTTTAATTAAAACTTAGTTCTTCTATTTAATTTTTAACTAGGGTAATAAATATTTCAATATTAATAGGGTACAATATTTTCTTATTTGATTTCAATGAGATCATAACTAAAAAACATAGAATATTTTCGACCATATATTAATTATTATATATTTTTAAAAAATATTTTATGATTTTTAAAAAAATTAACAAAACATTATTTTGATAAACTATCAATAGTATTAATTTTGAAACTATTCATTTCATTGATTTTTAAAATTGTAAAGATTACAGGTTAACATAAGAAAAACAATTTTATTATATTACTAAGAGGTCAAGGTCATCTAAAAAATTAATTATAAATATTAATTATCCCAATTTATAATTAATTTTATATTTTTAATAACATTTATTTGTTATCTCTATTAATAAAATAATTATCGCATCAATTTTGTGTAATTATTTAATATAAATTTTTTGGATAAAAATTAAAAACAAAAATACTATGAAAAATATAAATCTACTATATATCATAATAATACTTTCAGTAGAGTTTGTCTTCTAAAAAATATAATATTTAAAATATTATACTTATTAAATTATGAATGTGGTAACTTCAACATCACTTTAAATAAAATAATATAAATGTCACAATCTATTCTATATGGATCTAAATGGTCAGTAACTGAAATGTTAAATATTTATGGTCGATTTATACTCTATCAATAAGATTTTACCAAGTTTTTGGGTTTTGTTATAGTTATTAGTATTTTAATAAAAAATTTATTATTGATTTCTCATCAATATATTAATCTCTACATAATGAATGTATCAATCCTTAATGTAATTAAATTTTTCCTAAAAATTACAAATAAATTATCATGATAATTAAAAAAAAAATAGACTTAAAATTAATGTTTATAAAAGAAGTTATATTCTACATTAGCTTATATAAAAAATTATTTATATGTTCAAATTTGACTGACACATTTAATTTTTCTTTAAATAAAATAAATTAACTGTCCTAATCACAGCCAGGTGGATTCTGAAGGATTCCATTTTGACCCAAAAATAATTTAGGTTGAAAACAACTCATCCAATTACATTAATAAAAGTTTTACGGAAGTTTTATGATTGTATAGTACGCTTATGTACCCAATTTATCCTTTTACCGTATTAATAAACATTACCAAAGTTACTATTCATAATGCCCAAAAATAAAATAATGTTGTTTACATAATTGGGAACGACTGATTCAAAATATGGAATATAGTTTTCCAAAATTCAAAAACACAAAATTTTCTGTATTTAATCAAAAATTAATCATGTTTTCGGAAAGAGATAACTAGTTTTAAAAGTACAAACATTACAAAATATTGAATTGTTTTTACATTAGAATTCAATAAAAATTTAATTCTAATGAAATAAGTTATATTGATTGGTAAAAATTTCTTATATTTATACTTTAAAACCATTAAATATTATAATTTAATAATATAAATTATTTTGATTAAAAATGTGTTTTTGATTAAAATTTTCTGTATTTTTACTATTCATCAAAATTTGAATGTTAGTAGAAAAAATTTAATCCTATATAAATTTATATATATATATATATATTCCAAATAAAATGTGTATTTTATCATATAAAAATTACTAATGTGTAAAAATTATAATTTAAAAGTGGTTCACCATTAAAAGGTGTAAAATTACGGGTTTGAAAAATATAGGCTTTTATACATTAAATATGTTTTATTCATAACCTATAAAAAATATCTATTTATTGAATATAAAAAAATATTTCATTAAGTATATAACATATATATCATTAATTTAATTTACTAATAGTATTTTACTCAAATTATTAATAAAAATAATTAAAATATATAATTGATTTATATTTTTCATAAATAATAGGTTGCGAATGACTTCACCATACATTTTCATAAGTTGGTTATAGTTATTCCAAATAACCTAACGGCTAGGATTACATGGTAATTCATTTTTACGGGAATCTTGTGGCCTTTTAAACTCATGATTTCTAGGAAATTAATCGATTAAAGAATTAAAATTATTGAGAGAAAATATTTCATTAAATTATATCAGAGTTATAAGATACATAGAAGCAATTGGTTGAAAGTAGATGACAAGAATAATTTTTGTTATGTGAAATTTCATATACTAAAGTTTTTTTATTTTATTAGTAATATTAATGATTCTTTATTCATAATTTACTATAATTTATGAGATATAATCATGAGATCTAATCCAAATAAATTCCCTAATACATTATCTCATGGAGGGAATACATTATTGAAAAAAAACATTGCAAAAATAATTCAGAAAATGAGAGTTGGTTTATGAGGCTCTAAAAAGTTGAACCCTCCCTCCCTATCTTGACATAAAAAATAGAAGAGGACCCAAATGAGAAAAAAGGACAATATCTTACAATTGAGTATTGGGCTATACATGAGAAGATTATAAGAATATATGTAATTTATTTATGTTATTTAAATTAATTAAAATATTTATATGTTGTGATTCACTAATGAATTTCCAAATATTCTATATAGGAATACTTTGAGGAGAATAGAACATAGGGGACCTTCATACCTGAGGGTATGAAGGATATTTAATCTATTACTTTCAGAAATCCTGAACAACCTGGCCATTTATGAGTATATGTAATAGGTGTATCGATAAAAAAATTGTTGTTTATTTTGGATCTTCTTTAAATGATAATATATATAAAAGGAAATAATAATATTTATAAGCTAATGTTCAGGATATGAGTGAGAAGATAGAGGATGGGTCAAAGATACAGTATTATCAATATTTTTATACTTGCAAAAATAGTTTTAGGCTATAGATCGCAATCCACCCACTTTACTTGTAGATCCCACTCCTCTAACTCCACCTGCATACCCCACTCCTCCACCTCCTACTTCTACGCCAACTCTTGAACCTCGTCCTCCATAACATCCCATCTATTTTGATTAATATTTTTATGATCCAAAACATTATATTATTGAGTATTATATTATATATTATTTCATGATTATTTTTTTATCTTTAATAGATTGATATAGAGTATATTAGGGTCTCCGTGAAGGATATGATAGATAGATTAAAAAGAATATTATTTCATACAAGTTTGGTTATTATATTTTCACAAATTATCAATCATTTTTTAGTTCTTCCATCGAGACTTGTCTAGTAAATTACCATTATCGTTTTTATAGATTATATCCTTTATATCATATTGCTGTTAAATTTCTTTTAATATTTTAAATTTTATTTACTTATCTTTTTTTAACCAGAATACATTAAAGGTAAAGACAGGTTGTAAAGACAACAAAAACGTATTGGTTTTTATGACTTAAGATACTAGTTCTTATGAACATAATATATTATCAACATATTTATCATTATTGTTGGAATTTTATGATATTTTAATGGATTCTAATATTTTTGGGTGTGAATAGAATGTGATGATTTTTAAGAGAGATATCAAGGAGCATGTAACTGAAGATTTATTGAGCATCAACATGATTGAAGTCTTTTCCATGTAAATAAATTACATATATCTTTTAGTTATTTTAATTTATTTAAACTTTATACTTTTATTTTCTTTATATTATGTATCTCAGTACACTTTTTATTCGGTATGATATGACATCATTATAGATACTTTTACCCAAAATATTTTTCACCAATAATGATGATAATAAAAGATGAATAAAGAGGAGTATATATTGTGAAAATATTTCAATATAATGCAATTCAGTGCTGGATTTTTTCTTATCATGAAGGGATGGAACATATATTCCTTAATGAGTAATTTATGTTAAATAAATAACAACACTCATTATTTTTTTTATATTAGTGTCCATTAATTTTTGTGTGTTTTCTTCTAGGAGAGAATACATCTAACTGGTTATGCTCCATACATGGCGACATGTGAGAAAATATTTAAAAAATATTGAACATGTCAATCTGATTATTTAAATACATTTATAGTATAATTAATTTTAATTTCATTTTATACATATAAATTTAAAATATGGAATGGGATTAAATTAGAGAGACAATAGTAAAGGGGATTGAAAACATAAAATGTGTAAAAAAAGGTGACATCTCATTTATAATTACTACATTTTGGCTGCTAGTACATAAAAGTTTATTTGGAACTAAAAAAATATTTAAAAACAGAATTTTAATTATCAACAATAATTAAAGGAATGTGGATATTATGTTCTACAGTTTTAGTTTGAAATAATATCATCTAGGATTTTTAATAAATTACACAATATTAGATTTTATTATAAAAATTCCTTTGATTTTTCTTATAATTACTTTCAGAATAAATTTTAAATGATTTATTTTTAATTTTTTTATGACTATATATATAATATTGAACAAGATATAATTCACTTAAAAATAAAATGGGTGGAATATTTCTAAGGTTTTGTTGGATTTTTTTATTTGTAATTTATGTTTTAAATTTTAAATTTAAAATTGTGAAGTTAAATTGATTTGAATTTGTGTTGTTGTTTTGTAATTGTTGTTTTGTTTTTTTTTTGTTCTAATATTGTACTAATAGCCTAATATATTTGAATTAATTTAAAAAAAATATTTTTAACATCGTATATTTTATAACCAACGGGAAAATTTTAACAAAATGGATTTTCATATCAGTTTTTATATAACCACTATTAAAACTCTTCAAAATATGTAGGTTTACGGGAGTTTATATGATAGTTATTTAAAAATGTGGAAAACCCCTTATCATGTAGATTAAAAATAAATGATTTAAAAACATATTTACAACATCGCCTTCAATAACTTCATGAGGAAACTGATGTTAAAAACCCAAAATGGTAAACCAATTTTTGCAATAGTTATTGTGGCCTAACCCAGTGAATGGATAGGGTGAAATGTCCTTAAGGCCTAACATGTCAACAACATGGAGTTTTTGTTCTTGAGGCCTAACCCATGATCGAGGTGGGATTTGAAGGCTTTGTAGCCTGATCCAAATCAAATCTTAAAAAATGTCGAGAGACATGTTCAGTAGTCTAGTGGATATCTCTGGATCACTCTTGACATATTTTTAAATTACCCTTAAAACACTAATATTAGGGTGGTACCACTAGGGTTAGTGGTGTATTTGTTAATATATGAGTTCATAGTATGTGATTGTTTATGATTTCTTATGAATTGCTTATTTACATGGAATACATATGTTATATATATTCATACATATTAAAGACATGTTGATGGTGTAATTATAGGTTTTACTACTTACACACTACATTGGAATTTCAATAATCATGTAGAGTTCATGATTAGGGAACCAAATAAGGTAAAGAGACCCATGGAAGATGGATGATTGTGAATCATGAAGCAGGTAGAGGTATTTGTATGGAATCTATAGGATTAAACAATATTTATTTATTTATTGGTTCCACATCATAATATAGTTTGTATTCCCGTATTGAGATCTCGGTCTATTTATATATATTCCAAAAGTGACATTTTTTATTTAATTATGCTTAATTATCTTCCTCTTGATACTCCAAGTAGTTATTTTTTATTTATGTTCATGGGGTATGGTTGTGATTACCAAGGGTGTAATCTCCACATAACTTCTTTATACCCTCACCGCTAGTTAGAAGCCTCTTGAATTTTAGGGAGCAGCTCATGATTTGTTATGGTACTCCACCTCAAATCTTGTGGTTCTAGTCAATTAAATACAAAATAGTGTTAGATGTGTGTTTCCTTTCTTTTATTATTGGTTTTTCTAAGACATAGTATAAGGAGATAGGCTATGTGGAACTCGAGTAATGGATTTTTCATACACTTATCTATCTCATAGCTAATGGACCATTGAGTTACCATTTATGGGATTACTGTTATAGTTTTATCGTATTTTTGTGAATTCATGCATCAAGTGTAGATATATTTGATCATGTGTTATATATATATATATATTCTTATTTTTTTCATAACATTTATTTTATTTAATGCCTTTAATAATGATATCTATTTTTGATAGACTTATTTTCTCTATTGATGTGATATATATATTTTGGAATTAATTCGTTGAACAATAACATGATATTTTTTTACATATATATTCTTGTAATTAATGTAACAGTATAAAGAGAATTATGTCGTATTAGGTGGGTTATGCCTTATTGTTGTTTGTATCCTCCAAGGATAGATTTCTATAAAAATAAATGGAGTTTTCCTTATAACTTTTAATGTTTTTTCATTATGCGAGTTATTATGGGATCTCTAAACCTACATTTGGAATTTTTCAAAAATAACACCTTGGAGAAACTTGATTTCTCCCATTTGGGAGGAAACACTGGTTCCATTATAGGCTATGTAGAAGGATACACATGAGCATACTTTTATGCCTTCCCCTATGGTCCATGTGTTGGAGCCACACCATCCTAGAGTCTTTCATATTGTACCTTCCCATGAAAGATGAGTATAAAATACCTTCTTTGACTACACCTATGTATTTTATCTCCAACATCATACATAATTTTAGGTCACTAGAGTTCTAGGAGATTTCAAGTACTGGATAGACATAATTGAGGGAATATTCAACATAGTTGAGTCAATAGAGGATAGAAGGGTCTTGTTAGTATCATTTAAACTTTTGGAGGCCTCCTAGTGATGTTGGGTATTATTGGAAAATTAGGAAGATCTAAGCATATTAATTTGTAGTATTTCAATATTTCACTCTTTGTATAATTACTTCTTAATACACTAAAATTGGACCATAACTAGGAATTCATGGAGCTTTCATGGGGATCCATAATGGTATCATCTTACTCTACTCGATTCACCAAAAAACATTTTTATCACTTATTTTCTATAAATGAGGTACAAAATACCATGAAATTTAGGATCAATATTTTTCCTAATATCAAATTTTCAGTTAGTAGTTTTAACCTAAAGACATACCTATATGTTTTATACAAGGTTATAAATATTAAGAAGGGCCTAGAAGAAGACTGAGTTGTTGGCATTCTTCAATCCTTCAATAATTAGGTGGGTATACAATATGATGATATGGTGAGTGTCTCTTATGAAAGAAGGATGTGGAATATAGAGTATGTACACTAGTGTAGTGGTAAGGAGGTAGAGAATAGTATTACTTCTTTATATCCCTCAGTATGAGAACCATAGTGCTTAAATTATGGATAGGTCGGTCATTATCGTAGATTCTTCATATTGCCTTAATGAAAGTGTCAATCATGTGGTAATATAGGGAATATACAGTATTTATTCTCTTGATATTTGAGGTCAGGCTTCTACAGGGGTGTGGGAAATATGTAATTAATAACATAGGGATCGGGTCGGTGTCTTCAATAATAGGATTAGACTCTTCAGATGATGTTGACTCAAGTTAGTCATGCTTCTCAAGGATAAGTTCATGGAGCTAGGGTGGGAATATTTTATGTGATGGTTCAAGTTTCAGATGACTATGGAGAGGTTCTGTCAATAGTTTGAGGTATAAAATTGATCACCACTTCTCTTTCTATATAACTTTTTGATATTCATGTTACACATTCAATTATATCTTTTAAAGTTGTTGTTGGAATTTACATACTAATTAAGTTGCCTTCTATGTTTATTTCTCTTGACATGCCATTGGGGAACAAAATTTATCATCTCACAAGATATCCAGATTGTCATATAGTTGTTTCTATATATGGAAATTTGTGGGATTTCATAATCATTGAGATTATTATCTTTAATAAGATCCCTGAAATGGATTGGCTGGCTAGATTTTAGGCTCATATCAATTTTCTCACAAATGGGTATCCTTTATGACAAAAAAGGTATAAAATTTAATGGTGAACAATGAGTGTAATGTCAAATATTTAAGAGTGGGACTATATTTTATCTATATTGGTGTTAGGTTTGTGAAATTTTTCCTTCATTATTCATCAGACACGATTTTTTGGATAGAGGAAATTGGAAAAATGTTTATGTGTGGGGAGGATTAGAGAAAAGACCCTTGGTTAGACCACAGGGATGTTTCATACTATGGTTTTAGGGTGTTTGGGGTAGAATATTTTTCCTATATAATCCTTCCCATAGATATGGTTTAGCAGACATGAAGTCACCAGACATTGGGTTTCTACAGTAAGAACCTGGTCTTTATGTGAGGTATAAATATTTAAAATTTAAATTTAATTACTTATATGTGACCTAATAAGAATTATTAGAGAGTATATAGAGGAAAATATGGTGTTCTGGGATTTTTAGTATCCCAAAACATCGACTATAGGAAGAAATACATGGGCTGTATGGCCAGTAGAAATTGTGCCACCCAGTCTACACAGTTTCTTCTAACCATGTAGGTTTATTCAGTGTAAATAAATGATCTGCATGATTTTCCATAACCTTTAGACCATTAAAACCTTACCATGTGGGGGTTTTTTAGTTTCTATTATAGTAAAAACAAATGGTGTGTGCATGTTTTCCCAAAAAAATGTGCATGAACCATGTGGGGTCACACTTTGGATAGTACATGGCACATGGTTTTTCCAACCATGCTGCAAAACCATGTGACCCTGGATTTTGGGTAAAACGATAAAATATACCATAATTATATATATGTTCCACCCCCCCCCCTTCTTCTTTTCTTCCTTCCAATGGATAGAAGCTCCCACTTTCACCTATGAAGAGATCATCTTTCTCCAAATCTAGGTTCTTAGATAAATATTCTATCTGAACACTAATTTGACTTTTTATCATCTTTTAAGAAATCTCTTGGTATGTTATCCACTATTTAGGTACCTTTATTTTTTTCTCCCTAACATAAATTCTATTTTGGTGTAGGCTCTTATGCCCTATTTTTATGGTGTTTGTATAATTTTCTGTTTTCTTTCAATTTGGACTAAACTAGAGACTGATATTGGAAGAGTAATCATATATATGCATAAGGTAGGAGGTCTAGTATTTATCCCTCAAGGTTTTTTATAATATTATTTGTTTTTTTCAAACAAGTTTCCATGTGAATTTCCCAAAAAAAATCTCCCTTTATTTGGTTTTCATAATTTAGAACCTAATGACTCTATTAGATTCATTTCACTTGTTACCACCCCTTGAGGTGTATCAATGAATTTTAGGATTTTATAATAATTATCTAAATTGAAAAACCATGTTTCATATGGTTTTGGTGTGACTCCTATTTTTTAATACCAAATAGAATTGAATAGAGGTGATTAGTATGACCATGTCACTAGCTTAAATGGATAATGGTTACACCATTATTAACTAGGAATGATAGTGAACAATGAATTACTTTTTTGGATCTTATTAAACCCTTAACATATTATTATTATTATATGGTAAAGTTGACCCCACATTTATGATAATTCTCATGGTGGTCCCTATGCTTAATGACATACGGATGTGGCGTCCCTTCAAATATTCTGATATATGGGTATGGAGACCCTATTGTAATGATTCAGTCATGGTGGACCTATTGTTATGATTTGTGAAAGGGGAACCTATTGATATGATTTAATAATGGTGACCCTAATATTATGATTCAGGCATGGAGTCCCAATATTATGATATGTGCATGGTGTCCCTTATTTTTGTGATAATGAGCATAGATTCCATTATTATTGTGATACTTTGCACAATGTCCCTTATTCATATGATACATTGAATTACATCCCTTGACACTTATGAGACTCATGCTATAGCATATAGATTCATGAGTTACTCATTGAGTCCAGTCGAGGAACAGTATCCATATATATATAAATATACATCAATACATACATAGACCATATATATGTATACATATGGTTACATGTTTAGAGATTATATTACATGGGCTGAAGCAGGTAGTGTCAGTATGGTATCATTAATGAAACCAAGATTTCCCTTAATATATTTTATTATTTATTTCAATTATATTTGTACACTTCTCATATTCTATACACCTACTGGATATTCATAGACATCATTGGTGGTGGCCTACTGAGTTTATCTCACACACTATTTATGAAGTCGATAGTAAATAAGTAGATTATATGGATACATGTCGGGACAGTATCAAGCACTTGGTTTTTTATATTTTATTTTTTTCATATCTTGAGATTATGAGGGAATAAGACCGAGCTATGGACTATGATGGTATTATAGATATCATTTTGGTATTTTTTTTGATACATGTATTGTATTACATGCTTGTTTTCATGACTGTCTATTTACTATTTAATAGATACATTAAACTACATAATTTTTTATATGATGTTGGGTATTATTGATAGTAGTTTTTTATTAATGTTTTATTCATTACCTTACATTGATAGTTATATTATGTGATTCTCCTATTTATCTATCTATTTCACTGTTGTTATACTCTAATCATGAGAATATGGTCTCCACACTATACCACCATGGACCCTCTATACTGGTTGAAAGCCTCTAGCGTATGTGGAGGTACTCCTGAGCCCATGTGACCCACCATATTGGGGCACTAAATAGTGTCATCTGATTTGGTATGTCACAATGTGGTATCAATGGAATTTCTTTTCATTTCTCTTATCATTTCGGAATGTTAGAAATATGGTTAAGAATGTGTCATAATTTGATGTTAATTTGTAATGATTTATTTTTATATTTTATCCTTGACTGGTACTGATATTAAATATTATCTTTCATCATTTTAGGCACCATAAAATATTTATTTTTCCTGAATTATTCCATGCCATGTCTACTTACTCGGTTCATTTGTTGTATCATGTTTTAGTTCTTATTGATATATCCATGAATTATTATAACATTTCTTGTAGGGACTTGATAAGTTAGTGGTTTCTATAGAATGTATTTCACACATGAATTTATATGGTGTATTTATCCTTATTATTTGGAATAGTTTATCCATGTGATTCAACCTTTGAAAGAGAAATTATATATAAATAATAATGAAATTGAATAAAATTGAATCCAAAAATGGAATGGTCGTAGTTAAATTATGATTCCAAGTGATATTTAAAGGGTTTTTTCCTCTATAAATTTCAATTAGAACACTATATATCAGGAAATTGGACTTATAACATAGAGATTTACCCTTAATTAACCCTAATAGTGGGCAGTAGGTAGCATCTCATGTGTTCTATAAAATGGTTCCTATAACATATAACTAGTTTTATGAGCAGGAAGTGGGGTGTGACTATTAAATATGATGTCTTGTAAAAATAATATTCATATATCTATGATATTTACTATTTTAAAAACCTATATGAGTCATGTTTTTGTCATTTATAGTGTTATTCTACAATTATGTTCTGTAGTTTTGTACTAATGAGGGTGGTGATTACCATGCTTCGGAGGTGGTTGTCCTTGATCCATTAGTGATACCTCAAGATGTTCCACTTGTGGCACATTATATTATCCATGATGTGGGAGATGTTATCCAATTTTTAGGGGATTTTCTATAGCTTATGTCAACTATATAAGGAGCTTCATGTCCTACCCCTTATATGTGAAAGCTAGTGTGGGAGCTCCATAAGCATCATCCACCTACTTTTTCATGGTATGGTGGCCCCTGTATAAGAGGGTTAGTGATGGATACATTCTTATCTATTTTAAGGAATGTAGAGAAAAATATTTAGAGCACAGTTAAGGTCACTACATATATTCTTTTAGGATCCTCTAAATGGTGGGGGGATTTTCTGAACTAAGAAAGTAAGAATGGGAAAGTGATTTTGAGGGATTTCTAATCTAGAATCTATGATTATTTAGTCCCTAAGTCCCAAAGGGTCGATTGTCCTCGAGAGTTCATGAACCTAAAGTAGGGTTTTTGTTCATTATGGACTACTCATACAATCAAACAAAGCATTATAACTTTGCACCTATTTATAATATTGATGGGTAAGAGAAAGCATGATGTTTTGAGGAAGGGATTAGGAATCCTATTCATTCTTAGGTAAACATTTTATGGTTTAATATAGTATATTATATAGTTAACCAAGATTTTATCCTTGAGTGGAAGTTGAGGGAATCATATTGTGTGGGATAGGGTGGTTCAGAATAGAGATTGGGTAGTGGTTCCACTAGTGGTTGAAAGCAATGCTTTGAGATTGTGGGTATGACTAGTGGTATCCAGTTGATACCCATTGATAGTTATACAACTTGTCACCAGTCTGGAAATATTGGGAATAGAAATCCCCAGTTTCCCAAAGATGACATTGAGTGTCATGGCTATGGAATATTGGGGAATGTTCAGTATTTTTTAGGACTTTTTCATTTGTTCCTTGTTAGAGAGGATCTATATTAGCTCCACCTTCAGAAGCAGAATCAGGGGAACCTCACTATGAAGGTAGCTATAGTACTACCATCCATAAAAGAATATTAAGAGGTTTTAGTATGGGTATCTTGTATTTAGATACATAGAAATAGAAAATAAGGCCCGTTCGTGGTAGTTAGGATACAACACAGGGTCATGGATCAGGCCATATTTACTCAGTGTAGCTAATACCATAGGAGCTGGGTGTCAGGCCATCTACTATTCGGGTTACTATTCTAATAGAATATACAATTGTGTATACATTATTTTACTTCAGTTATTCACATTTATACATATATAAGTCTGATTTGGAAAACCTTGGTATTGATATTGAATACTCCTATGGCATAATGACATTATATACTTCCTTGGGTCTATGATCAGAGATTGTATACGAGTGTATGGAATCCCCCATGAGGTTGTAAGAAAATGTTTCTTATAGGACCAATTCATCATTAATTTGATAGGATTTAATGTCATTATTTTAATGGACTAGTTGGTACCTTATCATGCCAATGAGGATTTTTATCAATGGATGGTGTTTTTCACATCACCAAAGGGTGTTACATATTTTCACAAGGGTTAGTAGTATTTCCTAGTAGGTAGATTCAGACCAAATAATATTTTTTCTAGGTAGAGTTACTACCCAGATTACTAAAATTTACATGGATGATTAGCGAATTCATCAGGTAGACTTCCCTCATATAGTCTATCATTTTAGGGATGGTTTTTCAGACAAATTTTCTAGACTACATCCTGATAGAGAGGTAGATTTTCTATTAAGCTTGTTCCTAGATCTGCACCAATATCTAGTCTATCTTACAATATAGCTACTACTGAGTAACCATAGAATAAGATGTGGCTAGATGATTTGGAATATAAGGTTTTTATATGGTCTAGTACTTCTATCTGGAATTCAACAGTCCTTTTCAACAAGAAATTGGATAGAATGCTTAGGATTTCTATGGATTAAAAAAATATAATCAACATGATGTGATGAATCGATATCTTGTACCTTGAATAGATTATCTCTTCAACCATCTCAGAGATGGGAAGGTATTCTCAAAGATCAGTTTTATATTAGGCTATTAAAAGTTTCATATTAGACCTTCATACATATCGTCTATATATTTCAATAGCCATTATGGTTAATATGATTATCTGGTTATGTCATTCAGTCTCATGAATGTGCTTACTATTTCCATGTATTTGATAAATTAAGTTTTCCAACTATTTCTAAATTCCTTTTTGGTGGTTTTCATAGATGACAACTTAGTATATTCTCATTCACGAAGAAACTATGACTAACATATTGATTTATTTTTTAATTAAATATAATATAACTAGTTGTAAATAAGCTTTGAAAATACCACTTTTGGGTCAATAAGGTTCACTTATTGGGTTATATTATCTCAGAGGGTGGGTATCAGCTGATCTATATAATGTGAGTATTGTAGATATCTGGGAATAAACCTATAAAATACTTGACATATAGAGTTTCTTAGGGATAGATGGTTATTAAATGTGATTTATACAAGACTTATCATCCTTATAATCACCTATAATAGTAGTAACTAAGAAGGGTATGATGTTTATAATGTCAAAATCCTATGACACTGACTTTATGTAGTTGAAAATAACATTGACTTATGTGTTGATCATGATTCTTCCAGATTCATGATGAAGTTATATTGTGTATTGTGATTCATCAAGTATCAAGATGGGATTTGTTTGGATTCAATAATATCTAGTCATTGTGTATGGGTTATGATAGTTATGGTCTCATGTGTTTAATTACTTGATGAATGATATTGAGTTTCTAGTTGTTTCACAAGATTTTCATTAACGGAGGCATTACCTATTGGGAGAGCATTTTGTGGTGTTTACACACCAAAAAAACCTCAGGTATATTTTTAGGTAGTGTGGAATAAACCTTATCCATAGAAGGTGGTTTTAATACCTATAATCTTTTGATATGGATCTAGATTATATGTCTATGATGGGTAATGCTATTTTAAATTCTCTAAGCAGATGGACATAGAAACATATGTTTTAAAAGGCCAATAGTGAGTGGAAGATTTTGGCCTTGTTTTCTATGATGTAGATCGAGGTTCCGGACCTTGATGGGTAGTTTTTATTTGCATCAATATTAGTAACCTCTTTAATTATGAATATTGTGAATATGAGGAAGTTTTTAGACCCTGAAGTCTTGGTCCAATGGGAGAGTATTTTTTGGGAGAACCTACCTCTAAATTGGTTAGTTAATGGAGATGACATCAGGCATATACATTGGAGAATATGAGTTCTTATGGATATAAGAGAGAAGGATATGTGATATCCCCACACATCTCAATGTGAATTTAATCTATGAATCTCTATGATGTATTGGGATATGTGTTGGTTGTATAGGTGGCCTTGGATGAAATTTCAGGTACCATGTTTTATCACTAGGATGTCCACCTATCAGCAGGTAAAGGTGGGGAACCAGTGGCCTGATGGATTGTTCTATCCATTACTGGTACTGGAAGGAAATTTGTTAAATGTTTTAATGTATTTTTTGGTTGTCTTATCGAGTTTTCCTTGGGGTAAGTATTTATTTGGGGGAGTCATGGATCGACTGACAATAGTAGCCCACTTCATTCCTATCCAAGAGAATTTCTCATTTGATGATCTGGGAAGACTGTTTTTTGTGAGATTATATTCTTATATAGGGTACCTTATTCTACGTGAAATGAGAATACCTATCTAAAATGACTATGTATATGTAGGGTCCTGAAAATACATAAAGAAGAATGATAATCCCCTTTAATACAAGGGAGATTCTACCCAATTTTCCCCCAAAGAATTGGGGAAAAGTGTGGAGAATACTCAAAGGATGGCACAAGGCGAACCGGCCTGTGAACCAGCCCAATGAAAATGGAACGTGGTCTGTTCCGCAAATCATCCCCCTCTGCGGACCGCTGTAGTTCGCAAAACGGAGGTGGAGATCCTCCGCGGGCGTGAAGCTGGATGGGAGCCAAGCTGATCCACCTTCATGAACCGCCCCAGCCATGGACTGCATCGACCATCCCAGGCCGCATCCGCTGTCGTTCGCGGAATGGAGGTGGAACCCTGCGTGACCGTGAAGCACTCCCTGAGCTAGTTTGGTTCACGAAGAAGGTGTGTTCAATGCCCCCCGCGAGTTGTGGATTGACCAAGTCATCCGTAAACCGGGTTTCCGATCATGGCCCTCCACAAAAGGTGTCGCATGACCATAGATACATATCTTTCCCCAATATATAAAAGGAGAAAGACGAGGAATAATGAGAGGGAATTGAAGATCGATCTGATTGGGGTGGAAGGATTTTGAATAAAGGAGCTTAGGATTTTGCAAACAGCGAAGTTCCAGTTTGCGAACCAGAATAGGTATGAAGATGGAAGCGAATTAATAAGGAACTGAAAATTCATAACAACATGGTGAACTGAGAACATAAAATAACAAAGAAACTAAGACCGTGAACTATGGCTCCTCCGCGGATGCACTCCCCATGGACTAGGGATTTTATGCCCTTTTTTGATCTTACGCACCACGTAGCACTCTCCTACATGGGAGAAGCCCCAAGCGACAAACCCCTGACCGGTGTTTCCATTGGCTACCACTACCCGCATGGACCCCTCTTCATACCAACTTGGTACGCGGGCCAAACCTGAAGCTGTGAACCAACCTGATCCATGGGATGCCCACAAGTCCACGGACCACCCTGGTCCACAGGATGCCCACCAGTCCGCAGATCACCATGTTCCCCGGGATTCCCATCAGTCCGCAGACCACCCTGGTTCACAGAAGGCTTCTCCAACCACGTAGAACCTCCCTACATGAAGGGTTCCAACACTCATGCACCTGTGTGGCACGCCAGATCCTTTGGAGTTCTCATTCCCCGAGCCAGATAAAATCCTTCCAATCCGGCCTGATCCTATGCACCCCCTCATTGGCCCGTTCATTGGCACCATGCTGAGGCCTCCACCAGAGCCACCGGACCCATGTGATGTAACCTTCATGCGCATCAGCATGCCGTTTTGAGTTCACATACCCATGGTAAATGAGGGTTAAGGGGTTTCTACGGCCATTGATCGGATTCCTAAAGCATTCCTAGGTTCACATTCCCACGGTAAGGAGGAGACCGAGCCCGGCAGTCCCCTTTATTCCCCTCCACTTGTTAGGACTAGGGCACTTCTCCCCTTCCCAGGGCGTGGCGGACTACCCATCAGAAGGAATCTGCCATGCACCTCCGTACTTCCCCATGGCCATGTCCAAGGAAGGGCGTAGTGGGGAAGGGTGTTGCTTTGTTCTTATTTGAGGCCAAGTCCCTCTCCCTCTATGCTTTGTCTCCGTGGGAATCCATCTCGGAGTAATCCCCAGCTTTTTGGGCCTCCCCCATGCATAATCCCCACTCCACTTCCCACGGACGCACCTTTCGTGACGTGATCGTATGGTCCATGATGCCTCTTGTTTCTCACACAGAGCATGACTTCAGTGGGCTTAGACTAAGCATCGACCATGACATCTTCTTCTGGGACTCCTCAGAGTGTAAGCCCAAATCCATGACCCTGATCTGCCTTAGAGAGTAAGCCCCATTCCAATCCGAACTACGTGGACTTTGATTCCCCACCACCGGGATACATAGGAACCCTCCAAGAGGTTCAAGCCCGATCACCATCGGACCCCCTAGGTCTACATTCACATCGGTTCTCCGACACTCCCATTAGAACTACGTGGAATTTGATCCATGTCTCCTAGGCAGGATATGTAGGAAGCCTCCCCGAGGTTAAAGCCCAACAACCGGTCGATACGACTATCATCACGTCAGTTCTCCGCACCAACCTTGGGCAGCCTGGAGTGTGAGCCCCATACCAAACCGAACTACTTGGGTTCAGATTCCTCTCATGAGGATACGTAAGAATCCTGTATCACAGGTTCGATCCAAACACCCATGTTATTACCTATCCCCCCCCGGATGACAATAAACTCCAGACTTCTTGGTTACGAGGATTTAAACTAGTGTCATCTCAGTGATTCGAGACTCCTCGGGGTCATTAATCCCACAAGGGATGGTAAACCTCGTGCATAAATGATTCCAAACCCCTGAATCCAGCTGACCATTTCCAACTAGGAGTAATCTGTGGATGCTATGCTTTAGTATAAACCAATGATTCGTGAACATATGAATACGTCTTAAATCTATAAAAGAGTCCTGGAACAGGCAATAATCCCCCCCCCCCAAAAGGGTGCGTTGAGCCCGACTTCCCATCCTCTAGACCAATATGATTTCTTAAGCATCATTGGTCAAACCACCCAGCGAACTCATGCCTTTAGAAAGCAGGTCCACATATTGCTCGATATGGAACCGTTGGGCATTTCGAGGCGAAAACAGTGCACCCGATATGAGTGATTAAGAAGAACCCAATCTTTTCTAATCAACGGTCGGGTAGCGCATGTTTCTCCCCCATGAATTCGTCCTGATCCATGAGACAAAAAATGGTGAACCTGACATGAATCTTTAACCACACATGACGGAGTTAACCAAATCTCACTTTGTGCCCCCTTATACTCACAAGGAGGGCCAAGCAAGGTCATTAATTACGCATGGGATCATGAGATGCTTATTTGATGGGTTTTCTATTTGTATTTATTAAAATATAATAACAGGTACCACACATAACTCCCATCGATCCAATGGTGTCACAAATGAACTCACAGGAGCGTGCTTCCGACAACGCAATGACCGGACTTCCTCACCAATGGAGGAACCCATCACCTACTCAACATCTTCAATGCTGGGTCTCAAATGCGTTGATCCGAGAGTACCACGTGAACGGTACTCTCCTGATAGTGGAGGCGGCCATGCACACCCTCCAATCCGCCAAGACCCACCGGTCGCCCACCCAGTAGCGGTCGCGAAGGAAGATCTTGACGGATCCTGTTGCAATCTCAAACCACATCGGGAGTCTATCCCCGGAACGAGACAACATGTGCCTCTATTATCTTAGGGAGGTGGATGAGGTCGACATTGAGGACTTCATCCCCACTAAACGGGGGTTCCGCTCTATGTCCCCTGCCGGAAGAAGTCATCGCGGTGACGCTGTGAATCGCCATCCTCACGATAAGGAGGATGTCGCCCCAAAGATCCAAGCTCATGCTCGCCGAGCTCCGGCCCCTCAGACAGCCTAACGAGGGTGGAAATCGTACAACACAGGACTGGTCATCACCCTTGTCCCTCAAGAGGACCACTGCTGCTCAGTCATGGAGACGAATCGTGAACAGGCACATACAACTATTCGCTCCTCCAAATCCCTCCATCTAGACATGGTGGCATCATACGAGCAGACGCACATCCTTGCTAGGGTCCTTCAAGCCCGTCACTCACACAGGATGACACCTACCTGACAAGCACCTCTCCTTGCCCAGGGTCATGAAGCCCACCACCCCAACTTGGGGGCGACCCAGTGCCTGTAAGACCATCTCCTAGCAGACGCTCTTGACGTCTACCATCTTGGCATGGTGGAAATCAACAAATCCCGCCATCCAGATGTGGTGGAAGTTAATAGGCGGGCACGTAACCCTTCCAACAAAGGCCACTGACTCAATACGGTGGGAAACCAACATGTGTAGGGCCATCTCCCTATGGATTCAAGTAAAGTCTGCCACCCCGATGTGGTGGAAAATGGAGAGATAAACCAGCATATCTTGGCCCAGGGGCAGATTCGTTCACCTGCCCCGACAGAGGATAATTTTCAGTACCCACTGACCACCAAAAAACCAGAGAAGGATATTCCTACTCTGATATCGGAATGGGCCTTCATACCCATTCCATCCATGATGTCTCTCTACATATCCTGGAAATGATGGAGGAGTAGGTATCAATCCTAGATCATATCTTGCAGACTTTCCAGAATTTAATTACATCAGTGGAAATATCAAGGAATCGGGCCCGTGATCCCATCTCTCCAATTGAGGAGACTCATCTAGGAGACTAGATAGCTGCCATGGAGCAGATCTGTATCCTTGCTTCCACCCAGGTGAGTCAGCGGCCATATTTCACAACGCAAGGTAAACCGGATCGAGCAGCTTCACTCGTACCAACTGGGGGACACCCATCCCTCACGGTGGATGCTCCGGAGTAGGAATATATCCCTACTAAAAGTCAAGATGATCGTTGGTGTATCCTGGAAACATCACAGGACCTAATTAAACAGGGACCCAAAGGTAATGGAAATAGTCAATAGCAGACGGTCCCCACTGCCAGCAAGAAAGTGCCCCGAACGTGCCGAAGGCAGCTGAAAAATAAAGAGTGGGTTCATGACTTTGCTCTGGTGGAAGATGGGGTTCCCAATGACACTAAGCACATATCAAAGGCTTAGAACCTTGCCCACCCATTACCATATTATGGTAGCGGCAGTAGCAGTTGCGAAGGTCCTACCCGCAATGTCGCTACTAGCAGCTCTGAAGGCCCTCCCCAGAGCACCCGCGGGGACCTCCCCCATGGCCATATAATGATCGATCACGAGAGCTCTTCTTTTGATGCGAGTCACGGAAACCCTCCACATTACCAAAAGATCAAGAAGCAAGAAGGATCTCCACTTGTTGCGGTCCACCCTGAAGGTCCTCCCTGGGGTATACACTGCAATCACTCTCCATGCAGTGGGACCATATATTATGATAGTAGTCCTCACTATCATAGTCTCAACTATGGAGGCCCTCCCCGCAATGACTTCTCATCATGAAAACAAGGTCCTCTCCTTGTCATGGCCTACCCTAAAGGTTCTCCCCAAGGGTTACGTTGCAACAACACTCCGCGTAGCTGGGCATTAGATCACAGTGGTAGTCCTCACCACCCTAAAAATGGAGTTCCTCCCCGTAGAGGCATCAAGCAATGAGAAGGCCCTCCCCTCATTGAGGTACATTCTGAAGGCCCTCCCCAGAGTGTACCCTGCAGATATTCTCCATGCGGAATCTATAATGGTAGTCCTCTCCATTGCAGCAGCTGTGATGGTATTCCTCACCATCACGTCTGCCATTACGAAGGTCCTCCCCATAGTGGCCCCAAGAAACAAGAATGTCCTCCCCTTGTCACGGTGTGTCTTGAAAGTCATCCCCAGGATGCACATCGAATGCCAAACCATGATGGTCATCCTCACCATGATTTTAGTTGTTGATAAGGCCCTCCCCGTAACAACGTTACATAGGCAGAAGGTCCTCCCCTTGTTGCGACATGCCTTAGAGGACCTCCCCAGGGTATGCACTACAAAATTCCTCTTTGCAGTGAGGCATCAAGCAGTAATGGTAGTCCTCACCATTTCGGCCATCATTGCGAAGGTCCTCCCCGTAATGACATATCATATCGACAGGAAGTTACTCCCCCTACCGAATCACGCACAGAAAAGCCCTCATATGCTAAGGCACTCAGAAGGATGGGATCAAGCATGTCAGATTCCCCGCTGGTCACCAAAGACACCATTATTCAATCGGGATACGTTCTGGGGCCACGTTCATCTTCTGAACCACCTCGGAATCGCCCACATGATAATTAGATACCTACTAGTCCCACTGCCTATGACCACACTATCAGTGAGCATCTCAGTTGGGCCGACCAGGTAGAGGAATCGCTAGCGGAGGAGTATGTAGACATGTTGCACCTGAGGAAACAACTGTCAATGATGATATACCATTCATGTTTTGTCCCACGGCCACCTCCCAATTCAAAATACCCAGAATGTTGTCAGAAGAATTCATGCACGACATCTGCTATAATATATGGACAACCCTCCGCTGGATGAAATTAAGCTTCCAATCCTACAACGGGTATTTAGACCACACCAAGACAATAGGAGACCTCTTGTGTCACATCGACCTGTAATCTCTTCCTTCGGCGTGACAACAGTGACCCGAGAGGCGTAAAGGAAACATGGAGATAGCCTGCCTCTGTGCGCTGCACCAGTTTCGCCGCCTCATTGGTGATGCCCCGATGGGATTCCATATAAAAGGATAGAGAGAACATGGAGCTTTTCATTTCACTCCGCTCCTCGCCTAGAAGAACCCGTTCGGCATGGTGTCTTGCAATGTGATCACATCAAGACAGCAATCGAGTGGGGTCTCTGCTCAGGAGAGACAACACACCCAATAGAGACAGTCTTTGAGTAAGTCCCAAAAGCATCAGGCCTCACAAGAACAATCCATCCAAGAACTCCTGAATCAGGCCATCGAGAGCATACAACAGGCCTCTGGCCTAAGGGAGGCCAATCAGCAGTCATTGCCTTCCTCTCCAAAAGGGGTCGATTCACAGAAGAACTCGGCACCAAACCCATTTCACCCTGGAATGGGGGCATGCAAGATCAGAAAGGTAGCGATAGAAGCAGCCACTACTGCAATCTAGGGTCAACCCCAGCCTATAGGGATGATGGCATTTTTAACAAAAAATTCCCCTTAAGACCAATATAAATGGTAAGAGACTCAATGTCTAAATAACGGAGCCAACCCCAGCCCTCAGGGCTGGGGTCATTTTTACCACCTCAACAACAACCTCCCCCATGAGAATTAGTATTCTCTCATCTAGGGAGGACACTCAGAAGAGGAGGTTCCTACCCTATCCCGTCATTTGAAACATCATCCCCTTCAAGAGGGAGTCGTATAGTAAGGTCACATCAAAGAACTCTTTGCGTCAACCTTCGTCAAGGAGCCTGAAAGAAATCCCCGGACAGAAGAAGGAAGACCAGTAAAAGATGCGAGAGATCATCTTCCTATTTGGGATTTGACATCTTCTCCACCCCGCGATATGAATCCATCAATTCCATAGAGGTTAACCCCATGGGTAACACCGAATATGATGCGAATCTGGATGGATCGGGAGATGATGGTTCCGGTCAGGTTGTTACTCAAAATGAACCACCAGGTGTGCACACCCGGAACTAGAGGGCCGCCCTAAATATGGCCACCCCTTTAGCTAACCTTCCTCTGTTAACCCTGCGAGCTTCCAATAAAGATAAGAACAAAGGAACAGTTTCCCTTAACCCGCCCCCCTCTCTTGATAAAAATGATCCACTTACGCTCGAAGAGAGGTTCGCTCGACATGAAGAGGAAATGAAATAATTGAGGTGGTTTAACGTCGAGCTACTCCAGAGGAACCATCTTATTGAAAGCGTGTCCCAAGAGATGACACATAATGCACTCTCAGTAAGTGCTCCTCAAAGACCAAGGTTTGCCCCGACAAATGAAGCATGGTCAGGGCTCCTGCCTAACGAGGTGTTCGGCCCATCCAACTACCTAAACGTGGATCCGTATGAATACCAAGAGTTCCCTCCACTCAGGAAGCAACCCGAGTGATTACGTCGGAACACTCCAAAGGTGTCACAAACGGCACATGCACCCCTTCTACCAACTGAGCTGGATCCTCAAGCAATGCCTCAGGCTACAGCTAGTTAGGACCGGGCCCAACAGGATGTAAAACAGGGTCTCACCAACACCATCGAGGCACTGACAGCTCGATTGGAAGCAATAGAAGGTCGACACGCTCTAATTCAATCAGAGTGGAAGCCCTACCCAGATTGGGTGAGCAACACACCACCTCCACCCAATTTTGGGAGCCTTGTATTCCCTATTTTAAATTGATCAAGTGATCTGGAACTGCATTTGATGCACTAAAAATCTTATTGTGACCCTATGATGAGAACTCTGAAAAAAAAAGAAGCAGTGAAACTCATATTCTTCATACGGACCTTGCAAGAATCTACCTTCGTCTGTTATATGAACCTACCAACCCAGTTAATAAAAAGTAGGGAAGACCTTCAGCAGCAGTTCATGTTCCAGCTCATCTCAACGTTTCTTAAAACAATGGTCAGCGACCACATGAACTGCAAGAATAGGGGGAATGGGAGTGTCTCAGATTTCATCGCTAGATGGAAAGGTCTGACCTACTCCCTGAACAAGCCAATGCCTCAAGACAAGTTTCTTGACATATGCATCGATAATCTTCGAGATGAGCTGCGAACACCGCTCATACAAGTGGAGTTCAACACTGGCTTCTGCCATCTCTCGCCCATTGCCCAGAGAATTGAGGACTCCTTGTAGAGGACCAACTTGAATTCCCGAATAGTCTCACAGGCTCCCGTAAAGAGAGAAGTTAGAGCTTAAGTGTCCTCTATCACACTCAAGCCAGCCCCTGTGCCTACTCCACCACTCATGCCTCCACCAAATCATCAAGGGACCCTATATATTAGCGAACACCTCTGCCTAAGTAGGACAATCAGAGGGGATAAAATCAGAACCAGATTTATGAACGAAGGAACAACGTATACTCATTCTGATAGGACCAAGTCCATGGATACTTTATCACCACCATGAATTGCAACTTTCTCCGCCTCCCAGAGCCAAGAAACCCCAAAGAAGTCGGCCCTGATGATAGTCCATATTACAATCCCTACCATCGATTGTTGGGGAACAATATTCAGGAATGATTCGTCTTCAAAGACCTTCTACAATGGATGGTAGACTCCGGGAAGGTCAAGCTGAGACCACCCCCAGCACATGTGACATATATTCCCACCACTGACTCTGACAAAGGGGAGGGCTAATAGGAAGTCACCAACAAGAAGGCGAAGAAATTTGATAACTGGATGACTCGAAAGACTATCAATTGAGCCAAGGTCATACTTCGAGCTCAACTACAGTAGCCAGTGTTGTCGCCAACATCCCCTGATGTCGCACAGCCGACAATATCGGCCTCACAACCCCCCATGATCTATTCATCCAGGAGTAATCAAAAGGGGAGGAAACAAGAACATGAGGAGTGGTACATAACGGGGTTGAAGTTATCCCCGACACTGTCAAATTTTATGCCCCCAAACATGGCGCCATGGGAACAGACCCTCCAAATGGAACCATCAAGGACAACCGAATGGGTTGACTTGTCAATGGATGAGGAGACAATTTTCGTTTCCATCAATGTCATCCATATTGTGGAATCGTTCCCTGATGAAGGTTATGATTATGAACCCGAGTTCCCGATGCATAGGGATGGGAGGGGGAATCGTAGAGGCAGGGGATATCAGGGGAGGCGTAGTTGAGGTCGAAATCAACCCTATGGTTGGACCTCATCCCAAACCATCAATATCGTGGAAACCTATGTGAGAGCCCTTCAATGGACTCAACAAGAGAATGAATATCCCTCCACCTCCACAAGCGGCCACTCTACCCCTGTCATTCTGTGGTACCTGTCAGAGGAGGAAGAATTTTCTATCCACCTAGTGTGCGCAAATAGACCGGCCTAGCCGAATCCCCAAAACGTGGGGACATAGTTGACATCAGGACCCATGGTCAGTCCCTCCTCGTCTCATATTCCAACTCCCAAGCTGCCCGCTAAGACTCCCCCACCAACGGAGAAGCATCGGCCGATGGAACAAAAATACAACATCCTTAAGTAGCTCGCATCGGTACCAGCCAAACTGTCGATCCTGGATGCTCTAAGTTTGTCAGTAGTCCTTAGGGAGCCACTTATAGAAGCCTTGCTCAGCCCCCAGGAGTTTCAAGCCGACGTAGTTTCTGTTGATATTTACCAGACGGAGACAGGCTCGGCTGAATGCGATGTAGTGATTTCCTTCACCGATCAGGATGAAGATCCCATCATGCAAGGACACATCAAACCACTATATGTGTCTCGAACACTAAATGATGTTGATATCTTCAAATTATTTATTAAAAACAGCTCTAGAGTTAACCTCTTCTCCTACAGACACTCCGTAAGTTGGGCTAAAATGAAAATGATGTAGTACCCTCAGCCATAACTTTTTTAAGTTACGACAAGAGTGAGCATAAGCCAATGGGAAAAATTAAGCTAAAGACCCATTTTGGCGACCTTGTGGACTATTCAGAATTCCTAGTGGTTTAGAAGAACAAAATATTCAATGCCCTACTGGGAAGGTCATGGCTCCATAAGAACATGGTCATTCCTTCATCCTACCAGTAGTGTATTAAGTACTGCGTCAATGGGAAAAGTGGGACATTGCACGCCGACAAGACCCCTTTAGAGCTCTCCAAGTCTCACTACATTGATGTCAGGTTTTATGAGAAAAATAAGAATAAGACTTTGGTAGATGGTGTCGACTAGATCCCCACTCCGAATGGTTTGGAAATGGTTCCTGACGACCCCCTCAGATAGCTTGTCAGGGACTACGTGCTGCCCATCAACCATATTGAGAGTAGGGGTTCAAGTTCGGACATGTGCTCAGTTATCCTCATGACTTTAGCCATACCGGCTGAGCATGACAATGAGGGAACATCTGCCAACCCTCAATATGAGGGAGAATACTTGAGTGAGTATGCCCCCAATGCCTTGCCTCCGGACTCCCAAGAACCCATGCTGGGAGATCTTCCCTCACCGGATCGAGAAGATGAGGATTTGGGAGAAAAAGAGGAAGAACTTCTGGATTCACCTCCCGCATTTGAGGAAGTTATCTCCACCACAGTAGACGAACTCATGGAAATAAACCTGGGTACCAAGTAAAACCTGAGACCCACTCTTGTTAGTTCATCTTTGTCCCCCGAGGAGCACGAGGTATATACATCTTTCATGAAGCAACACCGGGATGTATTTACCAGGAATTACATAGAAATATCGAGACTCGGTCTAGAAGTGGCGACACATCACCTCGGTCTTACAGAAGACCACCGGGGCTATAAACAGGTATCCAGAAGGAAAAACCCCTCACATTCATCCAAAATAAATGATGAAGTCGATAATCTCATTAAAGAAGGCTTCATTTAGGAGGTATAGTAACCCATATGGTTGGACAACATTTTCCTCATCAGGAAAAAGAATAGAAAAATCTGTGTCTGTATTGATTTTAGAGATCTCAATCGTCATTTACCGAATGATTATTTCCCAGTCCCGATCACTGAGTTATTAATCGATTCAACGGCCGGGTATGAGTCTCTATCCTTCATGGACGGCTATTCTGGGTATAATCAAATCAGGATGCACTGAGAAGACGAAGAAGCCACTACCTTCAGGGACCCTCAAGGAATATTTTGTTACTGGGTTATGCCCTTTGGTCTCAAGAACACGGGCACCACATATCATTGTGCCATGTATCGTATCTTTAAATCATTCCTAGGGAGATTCATTGAATTCTAGGTGGATGACTTGGTGGTTAAGTCCAGGAAATTCTCAGATCACCAGTCAGACTTTGAGACCGTCTTCAACAAACTTCGGCAGCATAGCCTGAAGATGAATCCCTTGAAATGCACCTTCGGGGTTATCTCAGAGAAATTCCTTGACTTTGTTGTACACCATAGTGGAATCGAAGTCAAGACTGAAAAGATGAAGGCTATCCTCAGCCTGCCTTCCCCCCAATCTCACTGAGTTGAGTGCATTCCAAGGGAACCTGGCCTACATCAGGCAATTCATAGCCAACCTGGCAGGAAAATGTTTTCCCTTTACCAGGTTAATGAAGAAGGGATACATGTACCAATAGACAGATGACTTCCAAGAGGTGTTCGACAGCTTAAAGAAATATCTCTTAGGCCCACATGTTATCGTGCCCCCGATTGAAGGAAGAGCACTCATTCTATACATGACAGCCCTAGAGTAGTCATTGGGAGCCTTCCTTGCAAAAAAAAAAATGATGCCGGCAGTGAAAATAGTCTCTATTACCTCAGCCGAACCATGATTGATTCTGAGACCCGATACTCAAACATCTAGAAGAGTTTTTTGGCCTTGGTCTTCGCAGTTCAAACGTTGCGACATTATCTGTAGCATCATGAAGTCCATTTGGTCTTGCGTAGTAACCCGCTCAAGTACATCCTTAGCCGCCCAATGCTGACCGGGCGCCTATCCCATTGCGCAGTCGTACTACAACAGTTCGACATCTGGTTTGTGCCTCAAAAGGCCATCAAGGGCTAGGCAATAGCAGATTTTCTGGAAGAGCACCCTTCAATAGGGACCTCCGCACTGGACGCCGAGCTACCTGATGAAGAAATCTTCTTAGTTCAAGAGGAGTTCCCATCATGGGAAATGTACTTTGACGGTGCCTCCCGAAGCCCAACTAGGAAGATGATGGAAGATGCCAAAATTTAACAAGGTGGGATTAGGGATAATACTCATGTCCCTAGAAAAGACAGTCTTTCCATATTCCTTCCTCCTGTCAGAAGGATGTACGAACAATGAAGATGAGTATCAAGCCCTCATTGTAGGCCTAGAGCTCCCACTCCAAGCACAAGTACAACACCTTAAGGTAAAAGGTGACTCGTAGCTGGTCATCAAGAAAGTCAATGGTGACTATGCTATTAAAAAAGGAGGAGATGATTTACCTGTTTGACCATATCTGAGGGTTAATGGTTGAATTCTCCATAGAACCAACATTAACCTATATTACCCGATCTCAGAATGCCCCGGCCGATCCATTAGCTAATACTTCCATGGCCCTAGCCGACCTATACGAGGATGAAATAGTTATCATTATTGCTCATCGTCGAATGGTCTCATCATTTGTTCATGCTAAGATGGAGGAAATCAACGAATTTAGTCCTGTCCCTGAACCATATGCTCCCGCCACCGGCTGGAAGACCCTCATTGCAAACTACCTTCAACAGAGAGAAATTCCACATGACAGGGCTGAATGAGAGAAAATACGGAGAAGGCCAATCAACTTTGACCTATATGGCAGCATGAGTCAGTAAGAGGCCCTCTACAAATGAGGCCTCGATGGAATCCTCCTCAGATGCATTGATAGAGAAGAAATTGTTTCCTTCATGACTGAATTACATGCCGGAGTTTGTGGGGCACATCAGTCGAGGTCCAAGATTTCCCATTAGGTTCAAAGACTTGGGTAATAATGGCCAACAGTGGCATGAGATTGTGAGTGCTTTACCACAAAATTCCACTCATGCCAAATTCATGCCAACTTCATACACCAACCCCGGAGTTAATTCATCAGGCCAAGTACTCCTGGCCATTTTCCATCTGGGGAATGGACATTGTGGGACCATACCCTCCCGCCACAGCCAAACAACTGAAGTATATCCTCATGGAAACTGATTTTTTTTCTAAATGGACAGAAGTTGTACCCCTTATGGAAGTAGAGGGAAGAAGCATTGTCAGTTTTGGGAAAACCAATATCATCATCAGATTTGGTGTCCCTCATACCATCCTGACGGATAACGGCACCAACATCTGCTCTGCTGAATTGAGGAAACAATACCAAGAATATGGCATCAATGCTAACCAATCATACCACTACCACGCAGTGGCCAATGGATAGATAGAGGATTTAAACAAGACCATGTCCAACATTATCTAGAAAATGGTGGACAAAGACAAGAATTCATGGCCAGATAAACTCCACCATGCATTGTGGGCTTACCGAACCACAATCTGCACCATTAACTGGGCCACTCTGTACTCATTAGTATATGGAACAAAATCAGTTCTACACATTGAGCTCTAATTTCCCTTGCTCTGTGTTTCCATTTGTGATCAATTATCCAACGATGAGAAAGAAGAAAAGCGGTTAGGTTAATTGGAACACCTTGATGAGGGGTAGTTGCACACATTGCACCATCTGGAAGTATTCCATAACTGGATTGCATGATCATTCAATAAAAAGGTCTGTCATCGGTATTTCTTGGAAGGAGAATTAGTATTGGTCCTCTAAACCCCAATGATACCTGGAAAGAAACCTCCAAATCTAGAGCCCATGTAGGAGGGACCAATTGTTATACACAAGGTCTACTCCAACAGATCATATGGCCTGATCTCCATGGATGGTCAGTTAACCACCACTCCTACAAATGTGAGATTCCTGAAGAAGTATTTCGCATTGAAAGCTAAAAGAAGTTATTGTCCGAGCTGCATGACGTTAAACTTCCAAGCACCCAACGGTCCAAACTCTATGACCTTAAACTAAGAGTACTTCATCCTCACCGGCATAGCTAAAAGTAGTTATCATCCGAGATGCAAGATGTTAAACTGCCAATCAACCAACGGTCCAAACTCTATGACATTAAACTAAGATTACTTCAACCTCACCAGAATAACTAAAAGAAGTTATCATCCAAGCTGCAGGATGGTAAACTTCCAAGAACCCAACAGTCCAAACTCTATGACCTTAAACTAAGAGTACTTCATCCTCAATAGCATAACTAAAATCAGTTATCGTCCGAGCTGTAGGACGGTGAACTTCCAAGTACCCAACGGTCCAAACTCTATGACTTTAAACTAAGAGTATTTCTTCCTCACCGCACGACTTTAAACTGCACGGATTTTAGAGAACTATATATGGATTGATTCCTTCCCTCACACGATACGTAGTGACTTCAGGGTTCCCCATCCTGGCCCAACCACCCTTGGATAAGAATATTTAAAAATTCCATTTCACCCATATATGGACCATACCTGCATGGGGTATATTCCTCGTCCTTACCGCACGACGTTAAACTGCACGGATAAGTAAAAGATAAAAATTCCCCTTTCCCCCCGTGTACGGACCAGACCTGCATGGGGTGTACTATAAATAGAACTACGTGAGGCTTGATTCATGCACTTTCAAGATACGTAGTGATGTCGGGATCCCCTATCCTGGCCGAGCCACTCCCAAATAGAATAAAATTAAAAAAATGGCCCCTTCCCCCGTGTACGGACCAACCCTGCATAGGGTGTACTTCTTTCAGAGAACTACATATGGCTTGATTCCTTCCTTCACAGGATACGTAGTGACTCCAGGGTTCCCCATCCTAGCCCATCCATCTTCAAATAAAAGTTAAAAATTCCCTCTCCCCCCGTGTACGTACCAGCCCTGCATGGGATGTATTCCTCGTCCTTACCGCACGATGTTAAACTGCACGGATAAGGATAAAAAAATGATCCTTCTCCCTCGTGTACTGACTAAACCAGCATGGGTTGTATTATCTTTCAATGAACTATGTGAGGCTTGATTCCTTCCCACGCGGGATACGTAGTGACGCTAGGGTTCCCCATCCTGGCACAACCATTAAAAAAAATCCCCCCCCCGTGTACGGACCAGACCTGCACAAGGTGTATTCTTCATCCTCACCACACAATGATAAAATACATGGACTTCAGAGAACTATGTGAGGCTGGACTCCTACCCTTTAAGGATACATAGTTATGTCAGGGTCCCCCGCCCTGGCTCAGCCGTCCCCAAATGAAAGTTATAAATGCCCTTTTCCCCCATGTACGGACTAACCATGCATAGGGTGTACCTTCTTCGGGGAACTACGTGTGGCTTGATTCCTTCCCTTGCAGGACGCGTAGTGACATCAGGGCTTCCCATCCTGGCCCTTCCATCCCAAAATGGAGATTAAAAAAACAAAAAAAATGCCATCTTCCCACGTGTATGGACCAGATCTACACGGGGTGTATTTTTCATCCTCACCGCACGACGTTAAAAATACACAGACTTCATTCTCACCGCATGACGTTAAAATTGCATAGAATTTGTCACAAACCACCAAAGATATGTGAAAAAAACGAGATTAAAATACTCCTTGTGCATTTGGATGTATCCCCTCCATACATCAGACTCCATAACCCAGATAATGGCAGATTTTCATAACCATGCATGGCCATCGGAAATGGAAAGTTATCGACCCGTGGACACCTTTTCATGACTATTCATACCATGCCCTCAGCGAAACTGCATATTGACAGCCCCTAGCCCGTCTACCAAAGTCAATATTTCCTCGGGCGGTACTCTTCCTAGCTCCATACGCTTACTGGCCTCAGAGCCCACATATCATATCTCCCGATCTAGAAATTTATGGAGCAGTGGTTTACATGTTTTTACCCCTTTTCACATCCAAACATTGTCAGGGTATCCCAAGACGGTTAGCGTATGTATCCGCCCATGGTTCACATGACGACCTGCATATATGAACATCAAACCAGGGCTAGGCTACTTTGACTCAATAGACAATTGCAGTGAAGATGTTTCTTGTATGCTTAGATCCCATTATCCCCACATGTCGAACTCTATACTGTGATTATTCTCGAATTTTTATAATCATTCATGGCCATCGGAAGTGGAAAGTCATCGACCTGGGGACACCTTTGCATGACTGTTCATACCATTCCCTCAGTGGCTCTGTATATTGATAGCCCCTGGCCCGTCTACCAAAGGAAATATTTTACTCAGGCGGTACTCTTCCTAGATTTGTATGCTTACCAGTCTCAAAGCCCCCACACCATATCTCCTGATCCAGGAAACCTCAGAGTTACAGTTTATAACCTTCATCCCCTACCATGTTCAGAGTATATCAGAGCATGGTAACTCAGTTATCCTTCAAGTGACTGCAGCAATAATCACCCCACTGGTCCAAGCTCTATGACCACTAAACTAGGTGCACTTCGTCCTTACCATACGATGTTAAACTGCATGGAGTGAAGGTAAACCCCCACACGCAAGATAAATCCGCATATGTAGCTCTGTATGCTTTATCAGCAACCAGGGCCGAACATGCCCGACATGTCAAGATATTTTCTTACCAAATGTCTGACTTCGTGGCCCGTACAATCGCAGATCCTCATAACCATTCATGGCCATCATAAGTGGGAAGTTATCAACCGATGGACAACTTTACATGACTATTCATACCATTCCCTTAGTGTCTCTTCATATTTATCACCCCTGGATTGTCTACCAAAGGAAATATTTTCTCAGGTGATGCCCTTCCTAGTTCTGTACGCTTACTGGAATCAGAGCCCCCATTTCATTTCTCATGATCCAAGAAGCCCCTGAACCATGATTCACACCAATCAAACCTTCTCCACATCTTGGGAATGCCGAGATATTCAAGCCCAGTTACATTCTGATCAAGAATGGCCTCTGCAACTATGTCCTTACCGCATGACGTTGAACTGCACGGAACATCTTGGCCACTTGGCATAAAGCTACAAAGACCAAGAATTAAACATCCATGGAAATGCCTCCAACTACAAGCATTTTCACTAGTTTTAAAAAAATTCCCCTTTTCCTCACTACATGACATTAAAACTGCACAACATCGGCAAAAAATCCCCTCATCCTCACTGCATGACGTTAAATTGCACAACATCCTTTAATAATGCTCCTCATCTTTACCGCATGACGTTAAAATGCATGGAAGCCATCCTTACCGCATGAAGTAAAACTACATGGTCAAACCTATCATGGGTCCTGTAAGGAATGGAGGCTTTTCTCTATCCCTCAGTGCACGGGTCAAACCTACACAAATCACCATCTCACACCAGCATGAGATGGGATGACTTCACCCATTATCGGGAAATTTAGCCGAGCTGTTTCTCCCGTATCCAGGCACCCTCTCCTCATAAATCATACTCTACACTCAGAAAAGGCCGAACTCTCATAAACCACCCCTGGTGGTCCTGAATCTCAAACTTCCTTGAAGCTTCCCGGCTATTGGGAAAATTCAATCCTTGACCTAAGGACACCATTACATGACTACGCATACCATGACCTCAATGGCTTTTCATATTGATTGCCCCTGGCTCATCTACCAAAGGATAGATTTCCTCCGTAAATGCTTCTCTCTGTACGCCTCTTGGCCCCTGAGCCCCCATGTCCATCACAGGATTTAGAAACCCTCTAAGATACAGTTTACCAGCCTCTTTCATGACCCTGCCTGAATATAGTGGAACCTCTCTTACGAGATTACCAAGAACCATGAGAAGCCATTCCATTATACATAATGTCCCAACAACATGACTTTATATTGCACCATGTGCCAACAATCCTTTACAAATGCGTAGGACAGGGACCATGCTTCCACACTCCTGGTCGATACATATGTTCTCAAACCCATTCAGATGACACACACCCTTTCCGAGCCACCCCTGGTGGTTTTTATAATTCTCCAAGCCACCCATGGTGGTTTCCATAAGGAAGACTTTCATGAAGTCCATAGGAAATCAGAAATGGAGAGTCATTGACTTAAGGACACATTTTCACTACTATACATACCATGCCCTCAGCGGCTCTGCATATTGATCACCCCTGGCCTGTCTTCCAAAGGAAATATTTCATTAGGCGATTCTCTTCCTACATTTTCATGCTGATACGACTCCCATTCCTTGAGACATGCCCTACATTTTGCTCGAATCTAAACATGTCCCCCCCCCATATGCGTTTGAAGGATATTGAGACATATTTTAATCAACCAAACCTCATTGGGGCCCTTGCCTCACCATACCTGGTAAAAGTTGATTGACCTAAAACATTAGTAATGATAGTCTCATCGGCAAGACTTTAAACCACTCACATAAAGTGGTGCAAAGCCTGTTAGGCCGAAAAACCGAAAAGGGAGACCTAAGAAAAAACCGAGCCATACCTGCTGGTTCCACACTGAATGGGCCCAGGAAAAGTTAGGGTATTAAAGGAAAAGACAAAAATTTTGGGGGTTTTTCTACAAAACCCTAGCAATATTCAAACTATGGTCGTTGGATCCCATGATCCATGAAAAAGTTGAGCACGTTTTTATTTTATCAATTGTCCTAAACACTGATTATTCTATGTTTAGTGAATTAATATATACAGCAATCACGCCAAATAAATCATATCATAGGTGAAGTTAACAAGAGAGCTGGGGAAAAACATTTCTTTGTTCCATAACAAAGTTGGAAAGAATGGAATCCACAATCCGGAGCCTCCTCTAGCATGAAAGGTTATTATAGGATGTTTTAAACAGATTCAAAAAGTTGTATCAGGCGCTGATGAGAATCCTTGATTTCTTGATAGATATTCTGTAGTAAGGCTGTCTCAGCTTCTGCACTAGCCCGCAACGCTTCCGCCTCCTGGGCCGCCTTTGAGCTCGCCCTCATCTCCTCCTCCATTCGCCACTCCCCTTCTTCAATTATGGTGGTGACATTGGTATCTTCCTGCTGCATACACTGTATGTCATTACTCAGCACCTCTAGGTGAGAACGCTGCTCATTGACTTCTCACTAGACTCTCGCAACTACCCCATCATGATTATGAGCCTCTGTTAGGCCAAGTTTTCGAGTCGCAGAAAGGTAGGCTTCAGATTGAGCAGCAGAAAGGCGATATTCGAAACCACCCAGTCTTTCCCGGTCAGCGACCACCTGCTTGACTATATCATAAATACCATATTATTCAAATCCATAAAATCCCAGTAGCATAAACAGATTGTGCATCTTAGGTAATTTGGACGGAATCTCGTCCAAGGATGTCTGATATATCATCTTCCAAATTTTCTCCCAAGCCCTTTGGTGAATAGGTTGAAGACTGGAAATGATTTTTTTATCAGACTTCGAGTCACTCCCGGATAAAGATAAGTATTCAGGGATGAACGTCACCGAGGAGGGACCTGATGTGGCTTCACCTGCAAACCCTGGCGCCGCAGCAACTTCGCCCCTGGCAGTTGTGGTCACAGGAACGATCAGATATAACGACACAATCACCAATGCTCGTGGTCCTAAATCCTGAGAGTCGATATGATATATAAGTATCCCTAATCAGAAGAGGGAAGATGACTGATTCAGTGGCAAGAGATTGAGAGACTTACCCCTGGTCATCAAGGCATCGGTATCCTCAAGCTCTATGCCGCCATGGCCACTCAAGGAAGACACTACATATTCAATAGGAAAGGGGGTCCTGGGAACCCCCAGATGTGTCCAGGACCTAAGGCCATACCCAAGTCCAGTAGCTCCCAAAGTTGTCCCCAAGCGGTCAGCTACGGAGATAAAGCCTGGGGAAATCACTCCCCTAGTAAACAAAATAATGGCCCGCTCTGGGTTTCTGAAAACTAGCCTAATGGCGTCCTTTTTCTCCATCGCCACGAGATCCATTGGGTCTGAGGCAGCTGGCCCCATCGGATTTGGGGTCTCTTCCGTAGGCATGGGCACCCCATCCTCCCCCATAATTATAAAGGCAATATGATCAGCAGGAGTCTTGACTTCCTGCTATTCCTCCTCTGACATATCTCTAACTAATGAAGGCAGGAGTAAAACATCCATATCACTAGCCCCTTCAGCAAGGCCCGCCATTTCGTCACGCTCAGGTGATAAGGGGGAAGAAGGTACGACTGCTTGGGTAGCCACATCTAGGTCTCCGAGTGGCCCTACACCATGAACCAAAACAAGTTAATAACTAGCAGATTCAGAATATATGAGTTGGAAATTGAGGAAACGGGAATTCATGATTACCCGACGTCCCCTGTCTGAGCCGTTCTGATAAACGGGACACCTTCTGACGTCTCTGGATCTGCTCAGGGGTTGTTCTTCACCCAAAACGTTAAAAGGAGATGGAGGAGGAAAGACCCTAGCTGGGTCCACAATGGTCACTTCCATGACCTCACCTGTGCCAGGAGACCCATCCTCGATGATCCCCCAAGCCGAAATTGCGTGTTCTCCTGCTATGGTACCACGAGTAGTATACTCCAAGGAAGTAATTTCCCCATGGGATTCCTTGGCACCCTACATAAAAGGAAGAAGTTTTAGAACCTTCATAGTAAAGGAGGAGGAAAGCTGGAATGGACAAACAAGACAACCTCTTCTTTGGGATTAGACGATTTAGGATTTATTATCATTATAGACATCCGGGTAGACCCATAATGCCAGTTCTGGAGTGAATGAACATATGCGTCCATCTCCTCCAATGAGGCGACTATTTCATCCAGATCCTCTTCCAGCAGCAACTGGGGTGGAGCGAAGATCTTCCTAATACCCGGAAGCTCAAGAGGGCCCGTTTGGAGTAACACCCAAACCACATCATCTGAGCCACTAACCCTCAGGTCATCCCAAATCCTCCAAGCATCCATAAATCTAGCCGTAACAGGAACGTCTAGCCAGGGAGGATCGACTTGAGAAGGTTGTGTAGCAATAGGGGCTTTTGGGGGTGCCAATGACCCTGTTTGTTTTCTAGATCTTGTCGCCGCACAAGAACTCTCTAGAGCTACCTATGGGTGGGACCTCATTGACAAGGGGGGATTTCCTTGCCTCAGCCGCAGTGGGGGAACCACTGAGACCACCACCCCCTAAAGAGTGTTCACTCTATTCTTCCGCCTCATCAGTCATCAATCAAAGATTTTCCTGGACTCTATGAGTCGACTATACATAACCCCGACCTGCATGAACGTAAGCCTCGCAGTCCCGGAGATACCTCTTGGCCCTCTCTGGGTCCGCATAGTAAAGAATTCCAACAAGAGAAGATATGTACCCCAGCCCATCAAATGCCACATCAAATTCCTGGAGATACTGCCACATGGAATGGGGGTACTGACTGCGAAAGGATGATTTGCCTTTGAATTCATCCCATTGACCCCAGGCCATTGAAAATGCAGCATCTGTGGGAATAACCAACTCTCTCCAGGAAACTTCAAGGGAATGAGGGGATATGCCTCTGTTTGTTAAGATCTTCCCTGGGAGCACGATACTGGTAGGGTGAGAATAACCTTTCCTGACCTGGTTGAAGCACTATCCCCCTTATGTTTCCTCTTGCCCTTCTATGGCTTAGGACTTGAAATAGTGGGCACCCACAACCCTAGATGGCCATTCGGGTACGACAGCACCCAAGAGTCAGTATAGATCTTAGACAAGAAAGGCATGGAGTTTGAAATCATAGGAGTCATAATGTCACGACCCGCCTTCACCAAAAGGAGGGAAGGGTCAGCAGATTGCCAGGCCCTTCCTTCTTTAAGTTGAAGGAGAGATAATGACCCCCGAAATCCGCCTTCAATAGGTCCCGGAGTGGCGACTAGCACCAAGGGTATAGGAAATTTTCGCAAATGGAAGGCATTACCCTTTTTATTTTATAGGATCGAAAGATAAGGAGGAGAAAACCCAACAACACCAAGGTAGAAAGAAAAGTAAAGCCAAAAGTAAACCATTCCCACATGCATGTTTCAAAAGTGAAAGCCACAAAGTGCAAAAAGATGACTACAAGGTAAGCACCAAAAAGAAAAGAGAAACAACTGCAACTGCTCCAAAAGTCCGAGCTTGTAAGGTCCTGCGTGATTCCCGAAGTCCTCCTGGAAACCTGAAAGTAGTTTATATACGTAGGGTGAGCATACAAGTACACTCAGTAGGGAAAACCGAGACTCTCGTGCACAAGTGGGGGAACGTACTAAAGTCCCGTGAGAAAAAAAATAAACCAAACACCTAACAAGGCAAACTATCCATCCCAGGCCTCACCAAGGCTCGCTCCCCAAATAAAGCAAGTCAAGTAATATATATATAAGAGCACATCGATGTTTGGGTACCCCGCGCCACTTTCCCACTGGTTATTGAGACATCCTACGCATCGGACCAATCCCGCCATTCTCACCGAAATCCCACTGCCAAATCCCGCCCGCACACACCTGGGCCACAACCACACGCAGTCCCACTGCCAAATCCCGCCCACACACACCTGGGCCACAACCACACGCAGTCCCACTGCCAAATCCCGCCCGCACACACCTGGGCCTCAACTGTCACATGTAACCATGCCTGCAAACACCTAGGCCAGAACAACCACCGCTACGCCCGAAGACACCTGGGCTAAAGGATCCACTGCCACGCCCGAAGACACCTGGGCCTCATCCCGAAGACACTTGGGAAACCACCTGCCGCACACACCTGGCCAACCACCACAACACCCTGCCCGATGATTCTTGGGCTAATAATGGACTTCAGGCCATCACAGCCTGCCCGAAGGTACTTGGGCTATCCGGGAAAGGGAGCAGAAAAGGAGCTAATAACCAGCCACTAAGGATAGTGTTGGGAAAAACACCCTTCCCCCATAAATGGGGGTGTTCGGCACTAAATGCTCAACTTGGGTGGGGCGCGAATAAGAAACACAAAGCTACAAGTATAGATATAGGTAACAAACACTCACCCAAAACTTAGGTTTTCCTAGCCAACCTACAGAACACAACACCACAGCGTCCGAGTCACAATTCACGACCCTTGCCCACAACCATTTGTCCCATTCTTGTTTCATGTTCAGTCAAATGTTCAATTAATTTTAAGCACTACTGGGCAACTACCATAAGCATAACCAAGGAAAGTGTCAAAGCATAGATCAACCAAAACACTCACACCCGGTTCTGCCAACAGAGGATCTCTCCCCAATTTGTGATAAAAACTCACAACCACTGAAACAATACCAACAGGAGATCCCATCCCCCAAATTCACACAGCCACCGAGAGTATAAAAGAGCAGGGGATTCCATCCCCTCCCACATTTCCAGCAAACGGCCCGAAGGGAAAACAACCACCATGAAACACAAGTCAGGGATCTTTAGATTTAAAAGATTTAATACACCCCATGATTTCAAATTCCGTGTGTTCTAACCGGGAGTTATCACAGAAGGGCCGATCCTGGTGCTTTCAATTATTCATCCGGATATACGTGGTTAACCAATTTCACAGCAGGAGTTCACAATTTCAGCAACCCATTTAAAACATCACGAGGGGATTCAAGTGCACACACACGACCACCAACGGCCTCAATTTTCAGAAAACATAAACCAGTACAACAAAAGGGATGATCACAAGATAAAGCATAACAACGATCACAACCCCTTCCCCTTCTTCCTTTAGAACTTCGTTTATTATCTTCATTAGGGTTTGGTTCAACCAATTCCATAGGAACAAAAGTAACGCCCACCCCGCATGATACACAAAAGTGAGAGACGAGAGAAATTCCCTACTTGTTGATAGATGATCGACGTTTAGGCCGGGGGCGCGGAACTTTACGGGTAACGACGCGGCGGTCCTGATGCACCAGAAGATCCACGATCGAAGAAGGGGGGGGGGAAAGCCACGGCCTAACCCTTAATTTATAAGGGCTGGGGACGGTTGAGATGAAAACACAAAACCACGGAAGACGAGGGAGTCGTGGGTTGACCACGTGGCTTGACTCGTCGTTAATGACGCTGGGTGGTTTTAACCGACCCATGAATTAATGAAGCATTTAATTAAAACCTTTGTGCGCGTTTCGGATTTCCAAGATATTTTTAACAAGGCAGAATAGGGTTTAAAACCCTATTTGCGAAAAAGGAACGTTACTGGAACAACTTGGCAGGGCCGAGCGACGTCGGCCGGTCTCACCGATCGGTCGCACCGATCGGTCTCACTGATCGGTCTCACCGATCGGTCTCACCGATCGGTGTCCCGCAAGGAAACCGGATTTTTGGCAAATGAAAGGGACCAAGGGGGGGTCTGGGTCATCACATCAGATACCTCTTAAACGATTCTCGTCCCTGAGAATCAAAACAAACCAGAAGGAAAGAGAGGATCCGAACAACCATCTTCGAAGATACCTCTTAGGAGTGGACCCCCGCTAATTGAAAACAATCCCTGTCAAGAACCAAGCAACATACCACGCCAAAACCGCCCGGTCATGTGGGTTTGGGGAGTTCCCCTCCCCCATGTCAAGATATTATCCGCTTTGGGCGGCACTGACTCGTCCGCACGGGTTTAATCGCATCCACCTTAATGCGTCCTGATTAGGGGTCGGGTTTCCCCTTCCCTTTAGCCGGGGCTTTCCACACATAACAGAGGAAAGGAACTAGCACATTTCATAGCCAAAAAGGTCAAACGTCCTGTCACAACAGGCACCAAAGGTTCAAAGCTCAGAACAACTCGGGGTATTGGGCACGCATCTGTGCTTCCCTCTCCCACGTACTCTCTTCGAGACCGCCATGTCTCCACAACACACGAACCAGGCCGACAGTTCATCCACGGAGCACTTTATCATTGCGATCCTCGATTCTGACTGGCCGTTCCTCGAAGGTCGCGTCTCCTCCCACATCTAGCTCTCCCCAGTTGATGAGATGAGAGTCATCATGTAAGTACTGACGAAGCTGGGAGACATGGAAGACGTCATGGACCCTCTCCAACTGAGGTGGTAGGGCCAGCTGATATGCTACCTCGCCAACTCGCCTCAGCACCTCGAATGGTCCGATGAACCTAGGGGAGAGCTTACTCCCCTTTCCGAACCTCCGCTGCCCCCGTCGAGGGGAAACCTTCAAAAACACATGATCTCCCACCTCGAACTTCAGGGGCCTCCTCCGACGATCAGCATAAGATTTCTGCCGATCCTGAGCTGCTTTCATCCTCTCCCGCACTAGCTGGACTTTCTCCGTGGTGCTCTGCACTACTTCTGGTCCAAGAGTACCAGTCTCACCAACCTCTGCCCAACATAAGGGTGAACGACATGGTCTTCCATACAAGGCCTCAAAAGGAGCCATGCCGATAGTAGAGTGAAAACTGTTGTTGTAGGCAAACTCTACTAAAGGCAAGTGTCGTACCCATGATCCTCCGAAATCCAGAACACATGATCGCAGCATGTCCTCCAAAGTCTGGATAGTCCGCTCTGTCTGTCCATCAGTCTGAGGGTGAAAAGCAGTGCTAAGGCGTAGTTGGGTGTCAAAAGCATGCTGTAACCCCTTCCAGACTCGTGAGGTGAATCGAGTGTCCCGATATGAGACGATCGTTTTCGGAACTCCATGCAAACGCACCACCTCATCCACGTACCTCTGTGCTAAGGTACTCACGGGTCCTGACTCCTTGATAGCCAAGAAGTGAGCAGATTTTGTCAATCGATCCACCACTACCCAGATATCATCATGCCCGCCCTGAGCTCTGGGTAGTCCCGTGACGAAGTCCATCGAGACGTCGTCCCACTTCCACTCGGGAACATCTAGAGGATGCCACAGACCACCAGGAACACGGTGTTCAGCCTTCACCTGCTGACACACCAGGCATTTAGCCACGAACTCTGCCACTGCCCGTTTCACCCCGGGCCACCAAAACTGTCCCCTCAGGCCTTGGTACATTTTCGAAACACCCGGATGTACTGCCAAGGCTGAGCTATGGAACTCACGAAGGACTTCACCACGCATCACCTCTGGAACAAACAACCTCCGATGAAAGAGCATCCGACGTCGGCTGTCCTCCGACCATCCTTCCGGGGCGTTCCCCTGATCGACACGATCCCGCAACACTTCCACCTCAGGATCTCCCCACTGAGACTCTTCCACTTGCTGCAACAAAGAGGACTGTACCGTCATCTGAAACAAACAGCCTCTAGTACCTTCCACCCTTGCATCCAAGTGCAAGGCAGCCAACTCCCCCATCGCCTTCCAAGCATCAGCAGATTCCCGAACCACCTCCTGATGCGGCTTCCTGCTCAGGGCATCAGCCACAACGTTTCCCTTACCTTCAGTGTATGAGATCTCAAAGTCGTAGTCCTGGAGAAACTCGACCCACCTCCGCTGTCGCAAGTTCAAGTCACGCTGGGAGAAGATATAGCGCAAGCTTTTGTGATCGGTGAAGACCAAAAAGCGCTCCCCAAAGAGGTAATGTCGCCACAGCTTCAATGCGAACACTACCGCTGCAAGCTCCAGGTCATGGGTGGCATAGTTCCGCTCATGGGGGCGTAGCTGCCTGGACCCGTAAGAGATCACCCCTTGTCGCTGCATCAATACGCACCCCAGGCCCTGTCCTGAAGCATCACAGAATACCTCATAGGCCATCCCTTCTTCTGGTAATCTCAACACTGGGGCACTAACCAGTCTTTCTTTTAGGTAGCTAAAGGATGACTCACATTGCTCGCTCCACATGAAAACCTGGTCCTTCTTGGTCAAAGCCGTCAAAGGGGCTGCTACCCGGGAGAGGTTGGGTACGAACCTCCGGTAGTATCCTGCCAGTCCGAGGAAACTCCGAACTTCCGCCACATTCTTGGGTGCTGCCCAAGAAACAATTGCCTCAACCTTTGATGGGTCGACCGCTACTCCCTGCTCAGACACTACATGTCCGAGGAAGTTCACTTCTCGTGTCCAGAACTTGCACTTTGACAACTTCCCATAGAGCTGGTGCTGTCGGAGGACCTCCAAAACTGTCCTCAGGTGCTCTGCATGGTCCTCTTCTGACTTTGAATAGATCAGGATATCGTCGATGAACACCACCACAAACCGATCTAGGTACTCCCGAAAGATGGAGTTCATAAGCCCCATGAACACGGCCGGGGCGTTCGTAACACCAAAGGGCATGACCACGAACTCGAAGTGCCCATACCTACACCTGAACGCCGTCTTCGGGACGTCGCTATCCTTCACCCTCAGCTGGTGGTACCCGGATCGCAGGTCGATCTTCGAGTACCATCCTGCCCCCTTCAGCTGGTCGAAAAGATCATCTATCCTCGGAAGAGGGTAGCGGTTCTTGATCGTTACCTGATTCAGCCTCCTGTAATCGATGCACAACATGAGGCCACCATCTGCCTTCTTTGCGAACAAGACTGGGGCACCCCACGGTGATGCACTTGGACGAACATAACCCCTCTTCATCAGATCGTCAATCTGTATCCGCAACTCCTGTAGCTCCGAAGGTGCCATCCGGTAAGGAGCCATCGAGATTGGTCGAGAGTCGGGCTGCAGGTCTATCCCGAACTCGATATCACGTCGAGGGGGTAGAGTCGTCACCTCCTCAGGAAAGACGTCCATAAAATCACGAACGATCTCTGGTACTTCCACCATTTCCGCATCTGTTGATTCTATCGTCAGTTCGGTCAACAAGGAGAGGAGAGGTTCCTCCCTCCTGTTTCCCTTCGGACAGCTCCGCTCGCCGGTGAAAGTGACATGCTGGCCGTCCAAACCGGAGAACACCACCCTCCTTTGGAAACAGTCGATGACGGTGCACACAGAAAATAGCCAGTCGATGCCTAGGATGACATCGTACGGCTGAATCTGTAGCAGAAGGAGATCCTTAACCGACTGATGTGGCCCCAACATCAGTCTACATCCCCGACAAACGAACAGCAAGTCGGTCTGACCTCCAACTGGTGTGCTCAACACCAGGGGAACTGGAAGTCTCTCGGCATCTAGACCCAAGGCGCGGGCTAGACCGGGTGCAACAAAGGAGTACGAAGCTCCGGTATCGAACAAAGCATAAGAAAGAGTGCTAAACACACTGATCGTACCTCGAACAACCTCTGGCCCTGCTGGAACTGTTGCTTCTGCGGCGTGTAACTGTCCACGCCCAGCTCCCCTGCCCCTCGGCTGTCGGCCACCTCCCCGGCCACGCCCTGGTCGAGGTCCCTGGGGAGCGCCCTGAGGTCGGCCTCCCCCTCCTATGTCTGTCTGTGGAGGAGCGGGAGCTCGCTGTCCCTGCTGCTGCTGCTGGAAGGGTCTGGCTGGGAACTGCTGCTGCGGCGGACGCTGGGGATGACTGCCACTGCTGTACTACACCTGATCGGGGCACTGACTCCGAAGATGTCCAGGGCTCCCGCAGATGAAGCACCGTGGTCCCGAGCCTGAAGGAAAAGAACGTGGGCCAGGGGATCGAAACTGAAACTGCTGCGGCCTGCTCCCTACGGGTCGGAACCTGGAGGGTCCCGATGGTGGAGGCCTGGTGCTGACGGCCTTCCCCTTCGATGGTCCCAGCTGGATCCCTTCTCGTGACAGTCCGCCTAGAGCGTGCATCCTTTCCACCACTTCGGCCTTCTTCTGAACCTCTAAGTATGTCGGAAGGGTAAAGGGGGTAACAGCATACTGGAGGGAGGGTCGGAGCGCCTCCTCCAAACGTCTTGCCCGAGACTCCTCATCGGGAAAGAGGTCCGGAGAAAAACGCAGGAGGTCCTTGAACTTTATTCCAAGTTCCCTCACGGACATGCTCCCCTGCTGGAGGGAGAGTAGCTCCTGCCTCTTCTCCGCCTTCATTGTCGAGGAGAGAAACTCCGCCCGGAACTCCTTCTCGAAATCCGCCCAAGCAACCTCAGACTCTTTCCTACTCCCCAGGTGAAGCATCCACCACTGACGTGCCGCTCCTCGCATCTGGCTAACAGCCAGAGGAACCCAGTACTCAGCCGGGGCCCGAATCAGGCCGAAGGCTATGACTAGCTCCTCCAGCCAGCCTTCCGTCTTCATGTCGGAGGTGCTGCCCTCATATTTCTCGAGGGCCAGTCGCTGAAAGGCTCGAAGAGTCTTCTGCCACTGGTCGTCCTCTTCCTCCCGATCAGCTCTCTGCCGATTGGCCAAAGTAGTCTCAGGAGTCTCGATCGCCTGTACCACACGTGGTCGCCTTCCAGGTGCCATAGCTACAAGGTAAACAAGGAATGCCTAAGCCCAGTAGTGCAAAGAAAACCGTTCTCAAAACTTATTAAGATTTAATTTATTCTTAATTTCCCAAGACATCCCAGAAACACAAGAACACAAGTCATTTATGATGCATGTACCTTTCTTAGGGTCTCTACCCTGCAATCAGTGTGGCCTCACTTGGTCGTTCGGTAGGTCCAGAGTCCTTGCATCGGATCACGGGGGGCCCTAAAATCCCGTGTCCTAGCCGGTCCTCCCTGGACTAATTCACGCACCAAGGTCACCCAACGGTGTTGCCTTACCATCCATTGCAATCCTTTCTGGGCCTAACTCTAGACTCCGTCCTATCTCTCAAAACCTGCCTCTGATACCATTCTGTCACGACCCGCCTTCACCAAAAGGAGGGAAGGGTCAGCAGATTGCCAGGCCCTTCCTTCTTTAAGTTGAAGGAGAGATAATGACCCCCGAAACCCGCCTTCAATAGGTCCCGGAGTGGCGACTAGCACCAAGGGTATAGGAAATTTTCGCAAATGGAAGGCATTACCCTTTTTATTTTATAGGATTGAAAGATAAGGAGGAGAAAACCCAACAACACCAAGGTAGAAAGAAATGTAAAGCCAAAAGTAAACCATTCCCACATGCATGTTTCAAAAGTGAAAGCCACAAAGTGCAAAAAGATGACTACAAGGTAAGAACCAATAAGAAAAGAGAAACAACTGCAACTGCTCCAAAAGTCCGAGCTAGTAAGGTCCTGCGTGATTCCCGAAGTCCTCCTGGAAACCTGAAAGTAGTTTATATACGTAGGGTGAGCATACAAGTACACTCAGTAGGGAAAACCAAGACTCTCGTGCACAAGTGGGGGAACGTACTAAAGTCCCGTGAGAAAAAGAGTAAACCAAACACCTAACAAGGAAAACTATCCATCCCAGGCCTCACCAAGGCTCGCTCCCCAAATAACGCAAGTCAAGTAATATATATATAAGAGAACATCGATGTTTGGGTACCCCGCGCCACTTTCCCACTGGTTATTGAGACATCCTACGCATCGGACCAATCCCGCCATTCTCACCGCAGTCCCACTGCCAAATCCCGCCCGCACACACCTGGGCCACAACCACACGCAGTCCCACTGCCAAATCCCGCCCGCACACACCTGGGCCACAACCACACGCAGTCCCACTGCCAAATCCCGCCCGCACACACCTGGGCCTCAACTGTCACATGTAACCATGCCTGCAAACACCTAGGCTAGAACAACCACCGCTACGCCCGAAGACACCTGGGCTAAAGGATCCACTGCCACGCCCGAAGACACCTGGGCCTCATCCCGAAGAGACTTGGGAAACCACCTGCCGCACACACCTAGCCAACCACCACAACACCCTGCCCGATGATTCTTGGGCTAATAATGGACTTCAGGCCATCACAGCCTGCCCGAAGGTACATGGGCTATCCGGGAAAGGGAGCAGAAAAGGAGCTAATAACCAGCCACTAAGGATAGTGTTGGGAAAAACACCCTTCCCCCATAAATGGGGGTGTTCGGCACTAAGTGCTCAACTTGGGTGGGGCGCGAATAAGAAACACAAAGCTACAAGTATAGATATAGGTAACAAACACTCACCCAAAACATAGGTTTTCCTAGCCAACCTACAGAACACAACACCACAGCGTCCGAGTCACAATTCACGACCCTTGCCCACAACCATTTGTCCCATTCTTGTTTCATGTTCAGTCAAATGTTCAATTAATTTTAAGCACTACTGGGCAACTACCATAAGCATAACCAAGGAAAGTGTCAAAGCATAGATCAACCAAAACACTCACACCCGGTTCTGCCAACAGAGGATCTCTCCCCAATTTGTGATAAAAACTCACAACCACTGAAACCATACCAACAGGAGATCCCATCCCCCAAATTCACACAGCCACCGAGAGTATAAAAGAGCAGGGGATCCCATCCCCTCCCACATTTCCAGCAAATGGACCGAAGGGAAAACAACCACCAAGAAACACAAGTCAGGGATCTTTAGATTTAAAAGATTTAATACACTCCATGATTTCAAATTCCGTGTGTTCTAACCGGGAGTTATCACAGAAGGGTCGATCCTGGTGCTTTCAATTATTCATCCGGATATACGTGGTTAACCAATTTCATAGCAGGAGTTCACAATTTCAGCAACCCATTTAAAACATCACGAGGGGATTCAAGTGCACACACACGACCACCAACGGCCTCAATTTTCAGAAAACATAAACCAGTACAACAAAAGGGATGATCACAAGATAAAGCATAACAACGATCACAACCCCTTCCCCTTCTTCCTTTAGAACTTCGTTTATTATCTTCATTAGGGTTTGGTTCAACCAATTCCATAGGAACAAAAGTAACGCCCACCCCGCATGATACACAAAAGTGAGAGACGAGAGAAATTCCCTACTTGTTGATAGATGATCGACGTTTAGGCCGGGGGCGCGGAACTTTACGGATAACGACGCGGCGGTCCCGATGCACCAGAAGATCCACGATCGAAGAAGGGGGGGGAAAGCCACGGCCTAACCCTTAATTTATAAGGGCTGGGGACGGTTGAGATGAAAACACAAAACCACGGAAGACGAGGGAGTCGTGGGTTGACCACGTGGCTTGACTCGTCATTAATGGCGCTGGGTGGTTTTAACCGACCCATGAATTAATGAAGCATTTAATTAAAACCTTTGTGCGCGTTTCGGATTTCCAAGATATTTTTAACAAGGCAGAATAGGGTTTAAAACCCTATTTGCGAAAAAGGAACGTTACTGGAACAACTTGGCAGGGCCGAGCGACGTCGGCCGGTCTCACCGATCGGTCTCACCGATCGGTGTCACCGGTCGGTCTCACCGATCGGTCTCACCGATCGGTCCCACCGGTCGGTCGCACCGATCGGTCCCACCGGTCGGTCGCACCGATCGGTCCCACCGATCGGTCTCACCGATCGGTGTCACCGGTCGGTCTCACCGGTCGGTCTCACCGATCGGTGTCACCGATCGGTCGCACCGATCGGTCCCACCGATCGGTCCCACCGGTCGGTCCCACCGATCGGTCCCAACGGTCGGTCCCACCGATCGGTCCCACCGGTCGGTCCCACCGATCGGTCCCACCGGTCGGTCCCACCGATCGGTCCCACCGGTCGGTCCCACCGATCGGTCCCACCGATCGGTCCCACCGATCGGTGTCCCGCAAGGAAACCGGATTTTTTGCAAATGAAAGGGACCAAGGGGGGGTCTGGGTCATCACATCAGATACCTCTTAAACAATTATCGTCCCCGAGAATCAAAACAAACCAGAAGGAAAGAGAGGATCCGAACAACCATCTTCGAAGATACCTCTTAGGAGTGGACCCCCGCTAATTGAAAACACTCCCTGTCAAGAACCAAGAAACATACCACGCCAAAACCGCCCGGTCATGTGGGTTTGGGGAGTTCCCCTCCCCCATGTCAAGATATTATCCGCTTTGGGCGGCACTGACTCGTCCGCACGGGTTTAATCGCATCCAACTTAATGCGTCCTGATTAGGGGTCGGGTTTCCCCTTCCCTTTAGCCGGGGCTTTCCACACATAACAGAGGAAAGGAACTAGCACATTTCATAGCCAAAAAGGTCAAACGTCCTGTCACAACAGGCACCAAAGGTTCAAAGCTCAGAACAACTCGGGGTATTGGGCACGCATCTGTGCTTCCCTCTCCCACGTACTCTCTTCGAGGCCGCCATGTCTCCACAACACACGAACCAGGCTGACAGTTCGTCCACGGAGCACTTTCTCCTTGCGATACTCGATTCTGACTGGCCGTTCCTCGAAGGTCGCGTCTCCTCCCACATCTAGCTCTCCCCAGTTGATGACATGAGAGTCATCATGTAAGTACTGACGAAGCTGGGAGACATGGAAGACGTCATGGACCCTCTCCAACTGAGGTGGTAGGGCCAGCTGATATGCTACCTCGCCAACTCACCTCAGCACCTCGAAAGGTCTGATGAACCTAGGGGAGAGCTTAATCCCCTTTCCGAACCTCCGCTGCCCCCGTCGAGGGGAAACCTTAAAAAACACATGATCTCCCACCTCGAACTTCAGGGGCCTCCTCCGACGATCAGCATAAGATTTCTGCCGTTCCTGAGCTGCTTTCATCCTCTCCCGCACTAGCTGGACTTTCTCCGTGGTGCTCTGCACTACTTCTGGTCCAAGAGTACCAGTCTCACCAACCTCTGCCCAGCATAAGGGTGAACGACATGGTCTTCCATACAAGGCCTCAAAAGGAGCCATGCCGATAGTAGAGTGAAAACTGTTGTTGTAGGCAAACTCTACTAAAGGCAAGTGTCGTACCCATGATCCTCCGAAATCCAGAACACATGCTCGCAGCATGTCCTCCAAAGTCTGGATAGTCCGCTCTGTCTGTCCATCAGTCTGAGGGTGAAAAGCAGTGCTAAGGCGTAGTTGGGTGTCAAAAGCATGTTGTAACCCCTTCCAGACTCGTGAGGTGAATCGAGTGTCCTGATCTGAGACGATCGTTTTCGGAACTCCATGCAAACGCACCACCTCATCCACGTACCTCTGTGCTAAGGTACTCACGGGTACTGACTCCTTGATAGCCAAGAAGTGAGCAGATTTTGTCAATCGATCCACCACTACCCAGATAGCATCATGCCCGCCCTGAGCTCTGGGTAGTCCCGTGACAAAGTCCAACGAGACGTCGTCCCACTTCCACTCGGGAACATCTAGAGGATGCAACAGACCACCAGGAACACGGTGTTCAGCCTTCACCTGCTGACACACCAGGCATTTAGCAACGAACTCTGCCACTGCCCGTTTCACCCCGGGCCACCAAAACTGTCCCCTCAGGCCTTGGTACATTTTCGAAACACCCGGATGTACTGCCAAGGCTGAGCTATGGAACTCACAAAGGACTTCACCACGCATCACCTCTGGAACAAACAACCTCCGATAAAAGAGCATCCGACGTCGGCTGTCCTCCGACCATCCTTCCGGGGCGTTCCCCTGATCGACACGATCCCGCAACACTTCCACCTCAGGATCTCCCCACTGAGACTCTTCCACTTGCTACAACAAAGAGGACTGTACCGTCATCTGAAACAAACAGCCTCTAGTACCTTCCACCCTTGCATCCAAGTGCAAGGCAGCCAACTCCCCCATCGCCTTCCAAGCATCAGCAGATTCCCGAACCACCTCCTGATGCGGCTTCCTGCTCAGGGCATCAGCCACAACGTTTCCCTTACCTTCAGTGTATGAGATCTCAAAGTCGTAGTCCTGGAGAAACTCGACCCACCTCCGCTATCGCAAGTTCAAGTCACGCTGGGAGAAGATATAGCGCAAGCTTTTGTGATCGGTGAAGACCACAAAGCGCTCCCCAAAGAGGTAATGTCGCCACAGCTTCAATGCGAACACTACCGCTGCAAGCTCCAGGTCATGGGTGGCATAGTTCCGCTCATGGGGGCGTAGCTGCCTGGACCCGTAAGAGATCACCCCTTGTCGCTGCATCAATACGCACCCCAGGCCCTGTCCTGAAGCATCACAGAATACCTCATAGGCCATCCCTTCTTCTGGTAATCTCAACACTGGGGCACTAACCAGTCTTTCTTTTAGGTAGTTGAAGGACGACTCACATTGCTCGCTCCACATGAAAACCTGGTCCTTCTTGGTCAAAGCCGTCAAAGGGGCTGCTACCCGGGAGAAGTTGGGTACGAACCTCCGGTAGTAGCCTGCCAGTCCGAGGAAACTCCGAACTTCCGCCACATTCTTGGGTGCTGCCCAAGAAACAATTGCCTCAACCTTTGATGGGTCGACCGATACTCCCTGCTCAGACACTACATGTCCGAGGAAGTGCACTTCTCGTGTCCAGAACTTGCACTTTGACAACTTCCCATAGAGCTGGTGCTGTCGGAGGACCTCCAAAACTGTCCTCAGGTGCTCTGCATGGTCCTCTTCTGACTTTGAATAGATCAGGATATCGTCGATGAACACCACCACAAACCGATCCAGGTACTCCCGAAAGATGGAGTTCATAAGCCCCATGAACACGGCCGGGGCGTTCGTAACACCAAAGGGCATGACCACGAACTCGAAGTGCCCATACCTGCACCTGAACGCCGTCTTCGGGACGTCGCTATCCTTCACCCTCAGCTGGTGGTACCCGGATCACAGGTCGATCTTCGAGAACCATCCTGCCCCCTTCAGCTGGTCGAAAAGATCATCTATCCTCGGAAGAGGGTAGCAGTTCTTGATCGTTACCTGATTCAGCCTCCTGTAATCGATGCACAACCTGAGGCCACCATCTGCCTTCTTTGCGAACAAGACTGGGGCACCCCATGGTGATGCACTTGGATGAACATAACCCCTCTTCATCAGATCGTCAATCTGTATCCGCAACTCCCGTAGCTCCGAAGGTGCCATCCGGTAAGGAGCCATCGAGATTGGTCGAGAGCCGGGCTGCAGGTCTATCCCGAACTCGATATCACGTCGAGGGGGTAGAGTCGTCACCTCCTCAGGAAAGACGTCCATAAAATCACGAACGATCTCTGGTACTTCCACCATTTCCACATCTGTTGATTCTATCGTCAGTTCGGTCAACAAGGAGAGGAGAGGTTCCTCCCTCCTGTTTCCCTTCGGACAGCTCCGCTCGCCGGTGAAAGTGACATGCTGGTCGTCCAAACCGGAGAACACCACCCTCCTTTGGAAACAGTCGATGACGGCGCACACAGAAAATAGTCAGTCGATGCCTAGGATGACATCGTACGGCTGAATATGTAGCAGAAGGAGATCCTTAACCGACTGATGTGGCCCCAACATCAGTCTACATCCCCGACAAACGAACAGCAAGTCGTTCTGACCTCCAACTGGTGTGCTCAACACCAGGGGCACTGGAAGTCTCTCGGCATCTAGACCCAAGGCGCGGGCTAGACCGGGTGCAACAAAGGAGTACGAAGCTCCGGTATCGAACAAAACATAAGCAAGAGTGCTAAACACACTGATCGTACCTCGAACAACCTCTGGCCCTGCTGGAACTGTTGCTTCTGCGGCGTGTAACTGTCCACGCCCAGCTCCCCTGCCCCTCGGCTGTCGGCCACCTCCCCGGCCACGCCCTGGTCGAGGTCCCTGGGGAGCGCCCTGAGGTCGGCCTCCCCCTCCTATGTCTGTCTGTGGAGGAGCGGGAGCTCGCTGTCCCTGCTGCTGCTGCTGGAAGGGTCTGGCTGGGAACTGCTGCTGCGGCGGACGCTGGGGATGACTGCCACTGCTGTACTGCACCCGATCGGGGCACTGACTCCGAAGATGTCCAGGGCTCCCGCAGATGAAGCACCGTGGTCCCGAGCCTGAAGGAAAAGAACGTGGGCCAGGGGATCAAAACTGAAACTGCTGCGGCCTGCTCCCTGCGGGTCCGAACCTGGAGGGTCCCGATGGTGGAGGCCTGGTGCTGACGGCCTTCCCCTTCGATGGTCCCAGCTGGATCTCTTCTCGTGACAGTCCGCCTAGAGCGTGCATCCTTTCCACCACTTCGGCCTTCTTCTGAACCTCTAAGTATGTCGGAAGGGTAAAGGGGGTAACAGCATACTGGAGGGAGGGTCGGAGCGCCTCCTCCAAACGACTTGCCCGAGACTCCTCATCGGGAAAGAGGTTCGGAGCAAAACGCAGGAGGTCCTTGAACTTGATTCCAAGTTCCCTCACGGACATGCTCCCCTGCTGGAGGGAGAGTAGCTCCTGCCTCTTCTCCTCCTTCATTGTCGAGGAGAGAAACTCCGCCCGGAACTCCTTCTCGAAATCCGCCCAAGCAACCTCAGACTCTTTCCTACTCCCCAGGTGAAGCATCCACCACTGACGTGCCGCTCTTCGCATCTGGCTAACAGCCATAGGAACCCAGTACTCAGCCGGGGCCCGAATCAGGCCGAAGGCTATGACTAGCTCCTCCAGCCAGCCTTTCGTCTTCATGTCGGAGGTGCTGCCCTCATATTTCTCGAGGGCCTGTCGCTGAAAGGCTCGAAGAGTCTTCTGCCACTGGTCGTCCTCTTCCTCCCGATCAGCTCTCTGCCGATTGGCCAAAGTAGTCTCAGGAGTCTCGATCGCCTGTACCACACGTGGTCGCCTTCCAGGTGCCATAGCTGCAAGGTAAACAAGGAATGCCTAAGCCCAGTAGTGCAAAGAAAACCGTTCTCAAAACTTATTAAGATTTAATTTATTCATAATTTCCCAAGACATCCCAGAAACACAAGAACACAAGTCATTTATGATGCATGTACCTTTCCTAGGGTCTCTACCCTGCAATCAGTGTGGCCTCACTTGGTCGTTCGGTAGGTCCAGAGTCCTTGCATCGGATCACGGGGGGCCCTAAAATCTCGTGTCCTAGCCGGTCCTCCCTGGCCTAATTCACGCACCAAGGTCACCCAACGCTGTTGCCTTACCATCCCATGCAATCCTTACTGTGCCTAACTCCAGACTCCGTCCTATCTCTCAAAACCTGCCTCTGATACCATTCTGTCACGACCCGCCTTCACCAAAAGGAGGGAAGGGTCAGCAGATTGCCAGGCCCTTCCTTCTTTAAGTTGAAGGAGAGATAATGACCCCCGAAACCCGCCTTCAATAGGTCCCGGAGTGGCGACTAGCACCAAGGGTATAGGAAATTTTCGCAAATGGATGGCATTACCCTTTTTATTTTATAGGATTGAAAGATAAGGAGGAGAAAACCCAACAACACCAAGGTAGAAAGATAAGTAAAGCCAAAAGTAAACCATTCCCACATGCATGTTTCAAAAGTGAAAGCCACAAAGTGCAAAAAGATGACTACAAGGTAAGCACCAAAAAGAAAAGAGAAACAACTGCAACTGCTCCAAAAGTCCGAGCTAGAAAGGTCCTGCGTGATTCCCGAAGTCCTCCTGGAAACCTGAAAGTAGTTTATATATGCAGGGTGAGCATACAAGTACACTCAGTAGGGAAAACCAAGACTCTCGTGCACAAGTGGGGGAACGTACTAAAGTCCCGTGAGAAAAAGAGTAAACCAAACACCTAACAAGGCAAACTATCCATCCCAGGCCTCACCAAGGCTCGCTCCCCAAATAACGCAAGTCAAGTAATATATATATAAGAGCACATCGATGTTTGGGTACCCCGCGCCACTTTCCCACTGGTTATTGAGACATCCTACGCATCGGACCAATCCCGCCATTCTCACCGCAGTCCCACTGCCAAATCCCGCCCGCACACACCTGGGCCATCACCACACGCAGTCCCACTGCCAAATCCCGCCCGCACACACCTGGGCCACAACCACACGCAGTCCCACTGCCAAATCCCGCCCTCACACACCTGGGCCTCAACTGTCACATGTAACCATGCCTGCAAACACCTAGGCCAGAACAACCACCGCTACGCCCGAAGACACCTGGGCTAAAGGATCCACTTCCACGCCCGAAGACACCTGGGCCTCATCCCGAAGACACTTGGGAAACCACCTGCCGCACACACCTGGCCAACCACCACAACACCCTGCCCGATGATTCTTGGGCTAATAATGGACTTCAGGCCATCACAGCCTGCCCGAAGGTACTTGGGATATCCGGGAAAGGGAGCAGAAAAGGAGCTAATAACCAGCCACTAAGGATAGTGTTGGGAAAAACACCCTTCCCCCATAAATGGGGGTGTTCGGCACTAAGTGCTCAACTTGGGTGGGGCGCGAATAAGAAACACAAAGCTACAAGTATAGATATAGGTAACAAACACTCACCCAAAACTTAGGTTTTCCTAGCCAACCTACAGAACACAACACCACAGCGTCCGAGTCACAATTCACGACCCTTGCCCACAACCATTTGTCCCATTCTTGTTTCATGTTCAGTCAAATGTTCAATTAATTTTAAGCACTACTGGGCAACTACCATAAGCATAACCAAGGAAAGTGTCAAAGCATAGATCAACCAAAACACTCACACCCGGTTCTGCCAACAGAGGATCTCTCCCCAATTTGTGATAAAAACTCACAACCACTAAAACCATACCAACAGGAGATCCCATCCCCCAAATTCACACAGCCACCGAGAGTATAAAAGAGCAGGGGATCCCATCCCCTCCCACATTTCCAGCAAACGGCCCGAAGGGAAAACAACCACCAAGAAACACAAGTCAGGGATCTTTAGATTTAAAAGATTTAATACACTCCATGATTTCAAATTCCGTGTGTTCTAACCGGGAGTTATCACAGAAGGGCCGATCCTGGTGCTTTCAATTATTCAGCCGGATATACGTGGTTAACCAATTTCACAGAAGGAGTTCACAATTTCAGCAACCCATTTAAAACATCACAAGGGGATTCAAGTGCACACACACGACCACCAACGACCTCAATTTTCAGAAAACATAAACCAGTACAACAAAAGGGATGATCACAAGATAAAGCATAACAACGATCACAACCCCTTCCCCTTCTTCCTTTAGAACTTCGTTTATTATCTTCATTAGGGTTTGGTCCAACCAATTCCATAGGAACAAAAGTAACGCCCACCCCGCATGATACACAAAAGTGAGAGACGAGAGAAATTCGCTTCTTGTTGATAGATGATCGACGTTTAGGCCGGGGGCGCGGAACTTTACGGATAACGACGCGGCGGTCCCGATGCACCAGAAGATCCACGATCGAAGAAGGGGGGGAAAGCCACGGCCTAACCCTTAATTTATAAGGGCTGGGGACGGTTGAGATGAAAAAACAAAACCACGGAAGACGAGGGAGTCGTGGGTTGACCACGTGGCTTGACTCATCATTAATGGCGCTGGGTGGTTTTAACCGACCCATGAATTAATGAAGCATTTAATTAAAACCTTTGTGCGCATTTCGGATTTCCAAGATATTTTTAACAAGGCGGAATAGGGTTTAAAACCCTATTTGCGAAAAAGGAATGTTACTGGAACAACTTGGCAGGGCCGAGCGACGTCGGCCGGTCTCACCGATCGGTCGCACCGGTCGGTCTCACCGATCGGTCTCACCGATCGGTGTCACTGATCGTTCTCACCGATCGGTCGCACCGATCGGTGGCACCGATCGGTCGCACCGATCGGTGTCCCGCAAGGAAACCGGATTTTTGGAAAAGGAAGGGACCAAGGGGGGGTCTGGGTCATCACACATAACCTCACAACCAGTATCATATCGGGTAAACATTAACCCCAGTTGCCTAGACACTATTAAATGACGGTTCTCACGGGTGCCATTGAGTGCAGGAGGACACAGTGCCTAGACGCAGCCAAATTGACGTCCGAATCGGCAAGGCGCATACCCCTCATAGATCAGTTCCCCACCGATATGAGCCACCAGAATGCACTTTCGGAGGAAAAGGAGGTATCCCTGATTTCTAAACTCCTTTGATATGGTATTCTTAATTGCACCAGTCGGGGAGGTAAATGTTCAGAAATTGAAATGATCATAACTCAAGATCCGACTCGATAGCAGATGCATATTATGAACCGTTTGTTGTCCATCCTTCACTTGGGTAACCCACTCTTTGGGAATAACCCCACTGGTCATTTTCAACTACGGATGGAATGCGGTACTCGGAATCCTAAGAGGGTTGATGAAAGTGTAGTAGTTCTTGATATGCGCTCTTAACCATCCCCATAATATTTGAAAAGGGTTGGCTACCCGGTATAGCCAACTCCCATCAATAATATTGCTAAGAAACTGAAAAATCATGGCCAATATTGGGACGGAAATGTTGATGACATTGTCGGTAGCTAGTTATGCTTCCATGACAAAGGTAGAGACCTACATGCCACAAGTCTCACGTATGGGAAATAGCCAGCCACTCAAGAACATGGCCAGATATGCCGCCATACCGAGCAGCTGATCGACATCCGAGACAAGATCCCAGCCCCAGTCGTTGAATAGGCCTTCCTCCAAGATCAGGCAGTAGCTTCCCCTCTACCTTCGGGGCTCTATCGTAGGGCAGGTCGTGGGCCTGTGTGGGAGAGCCATGGACTCGCTCTCTCTAGAAAAAGACTTGATCCATTCAAAATATGGGACAAGCTTGTTCGGAGACGTATCCTTTGAATGCTTCTAGTCCTGGTCAATAAGTTGCTTCACCAATGGGTGAGTCCTCTATTTGTTGTTCCACACATAAGAGGGAGGTAGGAATTCTTCATACATACCCCCAATGATGGGGACCCCTGAAATCTGGAAGACATCCCAAACACTAATACCCACCTCACCATGGACCTGCTGGACTGTGTTGGTTTCCAGACTCCAATGGCTCATAAGTTACCTGGCGAGGGCTTGAGGCCAATGGGTATAGGTTTGGGAGACCCAGAAAGCTTCATATAAGCCTACGGCTCGCAATTATGTTTCAAACTCTGCACAGCTCTGGAGAACCCAGAAGGGACACCCCCAATACAATGACTTAAATGCCCCTCCTGGCCTAAGGTCCCGGTCCACTGACCAGCCATGTTGGTTGTTTACCATAGCATTGTGGGAAATGCTCTGGTGACAATGAATTGTCCCATCCAACTGATGTTGTTCCCCTGTGGGGGACACAAGAAGGTGATTAAACACAGATCTGGTAGCTGTATCCCTTACGGAAGGCCACCCTCTAGAGGATATCACAGATCAAGGGATAGTTCTAGTAAATATCCATGTCGTAGGATTGTTGTCACAAGGTGGTACCAGAATTTGAGTATCGGACAGTAGACTGAACCCGTAGGTAGGAAGGTTGTTGGAAAAGGGGTACTCCCACTGTGACTCGGAGAGCCGATTGGCAAGGATAGAGCATAGGGGGGAGTGGCAGATTCCATCCTTAACATAGATGGCCACATCCTTTAGGCATTGATCACCAATCGAAAGAGGCTCAGTAGTAGGCATGGTTACAAGGCGAGGGGAACCATATTTTCTCCCTGCATTATAAAAACCAACCAAATGGTTAGTCCGGAATAATAAAATCTGGACAAAAATACCAAGCATATGGAAAAGGATTCCAGGATACTTCATGACGAGGTGTGCAAGAAGGCCTCGAAATGTGGTTTGCGATCACTGCATATTGTGAACCAACCCTATGTGGAAGAGGTCCGCGGTACTCTTCCCCACAGAGCATTGGCCAAAAAAACTACAAACTAGGTTGCTCCATGGAATCTTAATCCTGGGTTTAAATAATTATGTTTGAAAGACTTTAGAATTTTTCAAAGTTAGGAAGGTTTCTGACCGCGGACCATCAAAAAACGGAGCGAGTTCCTACGCGGCCTATCATGACTTACTTTTTAATTAATTAAAAGTGTTAGTTCATGGCTGGGAGATTATTCTACGGGTGAAGGCGACCGCGAACGAGGAATGGCTCGCGGAAGTGGAAACTGGTTTGTAGAAGAGGCATTTTTGCGAAGGAACGAGAACACAGAGACAAAAAGGGAGAGAGCTACGGTTTCGCGAAGAATCTGGTAAAAGAAAAAAGGACGGGCCCTGTATTTATAGGCGTGGTCCGTTATCGGTTCCACTCCCTTACCACAAACCATACACGTTTCAAGACCACTCTACATCGTAATGGCCTCCTCTTCATTCCGATCTGACCCCATTCCAATGGGGGGCCTTTGTTGGGTCCTGAAAAATCCGCAAAGGAGAATGAGAATCCCCTTTAATACAAGGAAGACTATACCCAATTTCCCTAGAAATAATTGGGGAAAAGTGTGAAGAATACTCAAAGGATATCACAAGACGAACTGGTCTGCGAACTGGTCCAATGATAACGGTACATGGCCGGTTCCACAAATCACCCCCCTCCTCCTCGGACCGTTGTCATTCGTGGAACGGAGGCAGAGATCATCCGTGGGTGTGAATCAGGACAGTCGCCATGCCGGTCCACCGTCATGAACTGCCCTAGCCACGAACCACATTGACCATCCCAGGCCGCATCCGCTGTTGTTAGCAGAATAGAGGTAGAACCTTGCGCGGTCGCGAAGCACTCCCCGAGCTAGATTGGTTCGTGAAGGAGGTGCGTTCAATGCCCCCTACGAGTTTCAGATTGACGAAGTCATCTTTAAACTGGGTTTCTGATCATGGGCCTCTGCAAAAGGTGTATCATGACCACAGATACATCACTCTCCCCACTCTATAAAAGGAGATTGAGGGGGAAGAAAGAGAGGTAATTTGATATCGATCATATTTAGGTGGATGGATTTTGAAGGAAGGAGCTTAGGATTTCACAAACGGCGAAGTTCTAGTTTGTGAACCAGAATAGTTATAAAGATGGAAGCAAATTAATAAGGAACCAAAAATGCATAACAACTTGGTGAACTATGAACTTAAAATAACAAAGAAAAGAAGACCGTTAACCATGGCCCCTTCGCGGATGCACTCTCCACGGACTAGGGAGTTTATGCCCCCTTTCCGATCCGTCGCACTGCGTAGAACCCTCTTACGCGGGCAAAGCCCCGATGGACGGACCCCTGACCGGTTTCTCCCTCAGCCGCCGCTACCCGCATGGACCCCTCCGCACACAAACATTGTACACCAGCTGAACCTAAAGCCGTGAACCACCCATGTTCGTGGGATGCCCACCTGTCCGTGGACAACCCTGGTTCATGGGATGCCCACCAGTCCGTAGACCACCCTAGTTTGTGGACTACTTCTCCAGCCGCGTAGCACCTCCTTACGTGAAGGGCGCCACCACTCATGCACCTGTGTGGCCCGCCAGATCCTTCAGATTTCTCATTCCCTAAGCCAGATAAAATCCTTCCAATACAGCCTGATCCTCAGCACCCCCCTCATTGGCTTGTTCATCAGCCCCAAGCTGAGGCCTCCACCAGAGCCACCGGACCCGTGTAATGTAACCTTCACGTGCATCAGCGTGCTGTTTTGACTTCACATACCCATGGTATGCGAGGGAGAGGGGGTTTCTCTGGCCCTTGATCGGATTCCCAAAGAATTCCTGGGTTCACATTCCCACGGTAATGCAGAGTCCGAGCCCGAGAGACCCCTTTTTACCCCTCCACTTGTTAGGACAGGGGCACTTCTACCCTCCCCGAGGTGTGACAGACTACCCATTAGAAGGAATACCCCATGAACCTCTGTACTTCCCCACAGCCATGGACAAGGAAGGGCGTAGTGGAAAAGGGTGATGCTCCATTCTTCTTTGGGGTGAAGTCCCTCTCCCGCTACGCTTTGTCGCCATGGGCATCCATCTCAGAGTAAGCCCCGAATTCCCCCCCCCCCCCCACCATGCATAAGCCCCACTCCACTTCCCACGGACGCACCTTTCACAACGTGATAGTATGGTCCCTAGTGCCTCATGTTTCTCACATTGAGCATGACTCCCGTGGGATTAGAGTAAGTATTGACCATGACATCCTCTCATGTGCCTCCTCATAGTGTAAGCTCCAATCCATGACCCTAGGCTGCCTCAGAGTGTAAGCCCCATGCCAATCTGAACTACGTGGACTTTGATTCCCCACCACAAGGATACGTAGGAAGCCTACAAGAGGGTCAAGCCCGATCACCATCGGACCCCGGGTCCACATTCACATTGGTTCTCCGACAATCCCATTCGAACTACACTAACTTTGATCCCTGTCTCCTAGGCGGGGTATGTAGGAAGCCTCCCCGAGGTTCAATCCCAACAACCGGTCGACCCGACTATCTTCACATCAGTTCGCCGCACCAACCCTGGGAAACCTGGAATGTAAGCCCCATACCAAACCAAACTACGTGGGTTCAGATTCCTATCATGAGGATACGTAAGAAGCCCATATCACGAATTCGATCTAAACGCCCAAGTCATTATCTCTACCCCCTGGATGAAAATAAACTCCAGAGTGCCAGGTTACAAGGCTTCAAACTAGTGTCGTCTCAGTGGGTCCAGACTCCTCAGGTTCATTAATCTAATGAGGGATGGTAAAACTCGGGCATAAATGATTCTGAACCCCTGCGTACAGCTGACCATTGCCAACCAGGAGTAATCCGTGGATGCTATACTTGGGTATAAACCAATGATTCGTAAACATATGAATACATCTTAAATCTATAAGAGAGCCCTAGAACAGGCAATAATTCCCCCCCCCCAAGGGTGCGATGAGCCCGACTTCCCATCCTCTTGACGAATGTGAGTTCTTAATCATCGCTGGTCAAACCACCCAACGAACGTCTGCCTTTGGAAATCAGGTCCAAAAATTGCTGGATATGGAACTGTTGGGCGTTTCGAGGTGAAAATAGTGCAACAAATATGAGTGATTAAGCAGAACCCAATCTTCTCTAATCAATCGTCGGGTAGCACACGTTTCTCCCCCCATAACCCCATCATGTGCCAGGATGAGATTATATTCTTATAAGGTACCCTATATAAGGTACCCTATGTACATTAGCCTATAAATCCCAAGTATCATCCTATATATAGTGTTCTACCACTCTTGGAAGGCCAATGTACATGGTACCTTATAGTAGCATGACTATGTATAGGATGATACATGGGATTGGGAGGCCAATGTATATGCTCACTCGCCCATGTTATTCTCAGATAGTGTTCTACCACTCTTGGAAGGCAAACATGGGGATGAGTTCCATTAAAGTGGAAAACTGTAATAACCAGGTATTTATATGAGGTATGAATCTTTTAAATTTTAGTTAAATTCATTTTCTGACTAAATATGAATTCCTAATGATGATATGTATAAAATTGGGGTCTCTAGGAATTTTTTAGAGCCCGTAACCTTGGATAGTGGAAGAAATAGCTAGGATGTGTGGTTAGTAGAAATTGTATCATCCAATATGCACGGTTTCTTCTATCTGTTCTAGGTGATTTTTTGAGCAGAAGCGGGATGCATGGTTTTCCCTAATCATGTGACCCATGGCCCACACATGGGCAGAGTCTATGCTTTTTTTTGAAGATTAAAAATACATATTTTTCCATGGTTTTCCAAACCATATGTATAAACCATGATGAACCCCTCTTTGGACAGTACATGGTGCATAGATAGTGCACGATTTTGAAAACCATGCATCCATTATGTCTAACCGTGTATTTTAGGTAAAATTAACAAATTTACTTAATTGGATTATATGTTTAAACAACCTTCATTTTTTATTCATTATTGTGGACATCATCTCCCATTTTTACCTATGAAGAGATCTTCACCCTCATAAGATTGGGTATTGCACAATTCTTCAATCTAGACTTTGATTCAGCTTCGGATCACCACATTGGATATCTATCTGTAAGTGATCTACTTTATATTTAACACCCCAAGCTTCCACGGTACGTTTCCCTTTGAATAATGTAATAGCTTGCATTGAATGAAACATCTAGATTCTAACACACTACGACCAATAAAACTTGGCATTATGAATAGTAATACCCACTTTTTGAAATTATGTAAAATTTATCTTTCAAAATGGACTTCAGTTTTGGATTCATAATATCGAAATTAACTTTGGGTGAATTTTTGGTATTTTTCTGAAAAGATTCAATTTTTGATGAATAGTGAAAAACACGGAGTTATCGTTTAAAACTGAATTTTTATTTAAATAATTAATTATTTTATTTAAATTTTTAAGGTAAAAATAGATAAATAATATCTATATATGTTCAATGTAATTCATTGGAGTAATTTTGTAATAATATTAGATATATAAAATTTTATAGAACTTTTCACCGTCTTTTACCCACCTCATATGAGCATTTGAAAAATTACATAAAACATAATTTTACAGCTTCTGTGAGTTGAATTTAAAAAATATTAGAGACACGGTTAATATTAAGGAGTAACATGTGGTTCAATAAGATAATTTTTTTTTCTGAATAGTAACTTTTATCTTTTATTTACCACGGCTAAATGTAAATAGGGTAATTAAAGGTTAAAATGGTATTATTATTATCCTAACACATGTCCTATTTCTATTATATAAGTTTAATTCGACCAAAAAAAACTTATGAATCGAATATGTACCCCTTTGGTCCACTTGGATTAGATTAAGACATTTATTATTATTTTATTCAAAGAAGAGTTAAAAGAGTTAAAATCAATGTTTAATAATTAAACATTTTTCATATAGCGTTAAACATAAGATAAATTCGACTATAAATATTCATTAGAAAGATAAAAATATTTCCTACATAATGGTATTTTATTTATATTATTCAAACTTTAAATGACTTAATTTATTTATGACACAGTGATGATGCAGTAATTATCAAATTAATGAAATACTAAAATAATTTATATTATAATGATACAAATCAATGTAATTTGAGATATTTTATAAATTATACTAATTTTATAGGTTAATATGACATTTTAGGGTTGGTTTGATTTTTTTTGAAGTAATAATGCTGTTATAAATTTAGAAAAAACAAAATACCAAATAGTGTCAAAATTGACATAAAAGAGTTTTTTTAAAAAATATTATATTATTAATTGAAATTCTATTCCTAAAAATCTAAGGTTCATCCAAAAGACTTATATAATGATAGTTTTATCAGTAAATAACCACATGGGTTTATCTTGTAAGTACATATTAAGTTTATTAACCATATAATATAAAAATACAAAGAGACATGGTAAGTGTCAAACTATTTATCTAAGAGATAAATCTAAAAGATAAGGTTAATATAGTAACCCAAACCTGTCTAAAACCTATTGTTTGAGTGGTTTTACACCCATCCCTACCTTAGAATTTAAATAATTCACATTTCAGCCATTAGAAACTGAAAATTATTTTATTAAAAACAAATATTTCTTGCTTTTCCTAGGGTGCCCCTCACCCCTCTTATAAAAGGGTACTCACCCTTCCCTCAAATTTACACCTTCAAAGCCTTTTGTCTCGGCCCAACTCTGATCAAATACCCTATCAACTGTTTTAAATTAATCCTAGAGGCATTCCTTTAGTCATAAATCCTACCTAAAGAGCCTTTTTGATCAAATCAAAAGGAAGAACCCAAAGAAGAGGTAAATATTTCATCACCTCTTTCAGGTTCCTTTATTCTTCCACTTCCACTTTCTTTGTTGTTTTCATTCTAAAATAATAAATCTATTATCTTCTATAAACTGTGATGTTATTATAATTTTGGTACAACCATATTCATTATTCTATCGATCCTTTAAATGACATGTCATTATACGTGCGTACGTATGACTTACCGTCTCCATGCCGTGGTGTAACTGTTATATAATACATTATTATTTGAATGGGATTAAAAATGATGTGTAATTGATGTAAATAATAAATATAACAAAATAATTATTCTGTGTATATGATATTCCATCAATTTATATATTATTTTAATATCAAAAGATTAATATTGTCGCTCCTGTGTACGTACGGATTACCTTCTCCACGAACACGATGAGATTCATTCCCCATCGTAATGCATTCAAGAATAATTTTTATTATATGATTAAAAATAATTTTTAGAGACATAATATCATTCTAAATATGAATAAGATACGTCCTATTCATAACAATCACTACTTACGAAACAAATCATACAAAGTAAAATGAATCAGTTAACACCTGAAACGAAGATAATACTAAAATAGTATTAACAAAGCAATATTAAAAGATAATATATGATATAATATTAATGTATATGATTCTTGTATAAATTAATAAAAAATTATTTCATCATTATACAAGAGTTTAACCTACCATTTACCAAGTAAAAGTACAAAGTAAGGGGTTTCTTATATCACTTTTAATTATGTGAGATTTCCATTATTGGCCACTTATTTATTGGATGTGGTGTATTGTGTACCGAAATTTGATATATATTTTCGTGATTAAATTTATATTCACGGTATTTTGTGATTCATTTGGTGGTTATTAACTATTTTTCATATGAATCTATTGGTTACAACAAATTAAGGGGTTTCCATCTCACTTTTTATTCCCATGAGATTCATGTTATATTGGCCACTATTTCCTTTTGTGTTGCATATGTATTGTCCATGATTGTATTATTAGTGTAATATAATTTAATTTATGGTTATTTACATCTTCATTTTATTATCCTTCTTTCATGGGTTGTATTTTTCATAAGTTACCAAATCGGTAAGGGAATTTCAAATTTCAATTTCCACTAAGTGGGATTTACGCATACATCATTGATTATTTTACTCCAAGATTATGTGTGGAATCACTATTTATTATTTATGTAGAAATTTTCACTACCCTTTCTGTGTATATATGTTTGATATACATAATCACTATATTTATAATTTCTCAAGTCATTGATATAAACTTGATCTTAACTCAATTTTCATTCATTGAGTTAAACATCCAAGTAATTGGTGTTGTTTTTGAAATAATATGTGTTAATTTCCTCTGATTGATTTACAGTGAATATCCAATCATATTGGGTATATTTATATTTTCCAAACATAATTATGTCATTTATTTATCCTTAACCTAAGGATACTATCTTTATAAGTGATTTCATCTCAATTTACATTCCTTTGAGACTTCTTTTTTGTTATACACCAACTCACTTTTATATGGTGTATATACTGTCCTTTGACATAGTATATCATGAATTCCTTTATTCTAAAGATATTATAATGTTTTCATTGCCTCCATTATTTGTATTCAATCATCTCTCATTTGGTTAGGAACTCTAACTAAAATATCATTTTAAATGTTTTAAAAAGTTATTCTTCTACATCTTTCTCATTAATTTCAATGTTTTAAAATTGGTTTTAAGGATTTATTGATACGAAAATTAATGTTTTAAAATTAAAATTCCTTTTAAATGTTTCAAAGTGGTAAGCGACAATTTGATTCAAAAATCTATTTTTAAACGGCTTCTTGAAAAATAGTGTGACTTTTAAATGGTTTCAAGAAAAAGGTGGATATTTCTCTCAAATAGTTTTGATGATTATTTTCATCTATGTCAATATCCTTAATTATTCTTGATTGAGGTTAATTTTTTACAATACAATATTCCATATTGTATTGAATGAGTTATTTTTGACTGTGGATGTGTTATTTTTTGTAATTATGCATTACATCATTATGAAAGTTGCTATTGATATTGCATGTGATTATTCTACTAGTAGAATATCTGTGCGAGTAAGTAAATGGAATTATTTTTATTTATATTTGCAATATTATGATGTAGTTTATGTTGAAACAGATGTTGTTTTAGTTCTATACATTTCCTTAAATTTTTATCCTTATTTATGAAAGATTCTGCTATATTTTTATCTTTACTGAGCATCTGAGCTCACCCATTTCTATGTTTTTTTTCGAGACTTGATCTTTTGTGATCATTCCAAGGATATGTAATAATTCACTAAATCTGGGATTTTGGGTTTGGGGCGTTATAGTTGGTATCAGAGGAAGTTTATTACAAACCTTGGAAACTAGATTTAGATAAACTCTGATTAGATCATATATCCCGAAGATAGACTTTGAGGATTAGTATAGAAGAACATATTAAAATTTTGGTATGGTAGAGATTTTGAGAGTTTTCTATCCAATACATCCTTGTCTGGATATGAGCAAGTAGAGGAGGATCTAGCACAGATGTACCTTGGGGTAAAACCTGAAAACCCCACTTTGATCTAGACTCAAATGGGAATTGGTGCATGACAACGGGCCTTGCAGTACTGTTGGGTACGACACTCTTTGGGATATGCTTAGGATAATTTACATTTTCTTTACAAAACGATTTGAATTATTTTAATATAAGATGAGAATAAATGACCTTGGTTAATCCTAAGGTGTTTCTAATTGAAAATAAGTTGTCATGATATTCTTCTAAATGATTTTATGACTACTATTACTCACACAATGCATTCTAGTTTTATTCAATGGCTGGATTCCAAAGAAGTCATAGTAACTTTGAGCATGATGTACAAGGTGGTAGCAACGGTGGAAATGAGCATCAAAATGGAATGTTGATAGGTTTAAAATATATCTTGTTCATGCAAAATCATTTTTCCAAAAATATGATCAGCAACATATATATTAACCAACTCCCGGACTCAACAAATAAGATAAAGTTGATTAATGACAAGATCTCCAATAGTGGAGACCATGGAGAAAAGAATTGTCAATTTCCATATTATAGGAAATGTTGAAGGGTACACCCAGGAAAGTGTCTCAATGGAACAAAGAAATGATTTACATGTGGGAAAGAAGGACATAAAGTATAGAATTCCTGAGGTAAAATGAATATTACTATAGAAGAAAATAAAAATGTCCCCAATAATCCAATTATCGTCATTTGTCGTAAATGTTAGGTACCTGGCCATTACCCAAGGGAATTCCCTATTCTATAAGATATTTTCTTGGTCAAAGAAAAATATATGTGGAAATAAATGGTTGGAGAAATGTTTAAAAGTATTAGAGCTCCTTGTTGATGGGATTACTTTGGAATAATTTTATCCTATATTTGTAACCCTACAGTTTGTCATGTTAAAATGATATTTGAGGAAGAATTATCTTTTCTCTAGTGGATAGAGTTATAAGTAACCATTTGGTTTTATATGATCATTGGTTTTGAAAAAATTACAAGTTATTATATTTTTTGATGAAAATGAAAGGTATGAGATAACATTTGTGGTTAAATTATGTTATGGTTATTTTGAGGAATATATCTCATTTTGGTACTGTAATAAAATATCGTTTTTGAAAAAGGACAACACGTAGACCGTGTGACAACTCGTCGTGTCAGACAAAGCTGTGGGAATCGAACCCACCACCAGAGTGCGATTGGGATTTATCGCCTACCACTAGACTAAGTGAAGTCCCTGGTTAGTGTAACTATTTATTTTTAGTTAAATGATTTTATTGATCAATAATAAGTTGATTTGGGATCTTATGTCATATCAAATGAATACCCATAATATTGGAAAATGATTTTGTGATTAAGTGATAAATGTTATTTTGGAAGACATTCGCTCTTTTAAGAATACTATATACCTAAGGAAAAGAGAATACTATGGGATTTAATTTGAGGAGTAATGGTGGATTTTTATCTACATTTTTTTTGAATTATACTGATTTGGTTTATTTATATAAATGAATATCCTATAATAGAGAATATGTGATTAGGTTAATTACTTTTATGTATGTGACTTTAAGAGTAGTCAATGTCATTTAGAGATTCAATTTAACGTGGAAGACTACATAACCAAATTATTCTATGTTTTGGGTTTTAATATTAGTTTGTATTATATTGTTTGATTTTCAGGACAATTGTTTATTTCATGGTATTTATTTAACATTGGGGTATTCTTGGTTTAATTTTAGAAATTAAGATTAATGTTTCTTTCTCTAAAGGAATATACTTTTGGGGGATCATCTAATCTTTTAATAACTATTTGGTTTTTATTAATCTCTAAAGACAAGGTAAATATATAGTTTATCTTTGTGGATCATGTGATTCTCTAAAAGTTGATCCTATCTCTTCCGGTGTGACCAAGTCATCTTGAATACTCATTGTTTGAACAAAAATGAGTTAGTGGAAGAAATTTATTAAAGAACGAAATTTTAAATAAAAAGTAACTTTATATATTAATATTCTTAGTCAATCTCATAAATAAATTACTCATCTTTATTAAATTTAACTTAAAACAGAAAAAACATTGTCCGTTTACTTTTCCTACTGGGAAACTAATGACCATTTGTCTTATCACAAGTTTGTGGTTTTTTTGTTGTTAACTTTATCATGATCATGTTTTCTATCCCTCTCCATCAGAACTTGGCACTTATTTTATCTTCCATATCCATGTTTTCTTATATGGAATCCTAGTATGGGTTATCTCTGGTGACCTTTGTACTTATCTTTATTGCTATTAAATTCATTGTTTTATTGACACTTTTTCCAATGTGGGACATTCAATTATGTTCCCAAGCCCAATTTTAAAAATTGTGAGTGTGCAATTTCCAAAAGGGGGGAAGAATGTAACACCACAAGCTTCCATGGTACGTTCCCCTTTGAATAATATAATAGCTTTTATTGTACACAACTTCAAGATTCTAACACACCGCGACCAATCAAACTAGCTGTTATGAATAGTAATACCCACTTTTTAAAATTTTATAAATTTTATCTTTCAAAATGGACTTCATTTTTGTATTCAGAATATTAAAATTAGCTTCGGCTGAATTTTTGGTATTTTTCTGAAAACATTCAATTTTTTATGAATAGTGAAAAACAAGTAGTTATCGTTTAAACTGAATTTTATTTTAAATAATTAATTATTATATTTAAATTTATTTTAGGTCAATATATATAAATAATATATATATATATGTTCAATGTAATTCATTGGAGTCATTTTGTAATAATATTAAATATATAAAATTTTATTGATCTTTTCACCATCTTTTACCAACCTCTTATGACCATTTTCAAATTTACATAAAACATAATTTTACCGCGTATGTGATTTGAATTTCAAAAATCTGAGAGACATGGTTAATATCAATGTGTAAAATGTGGTTCAATAGGATAAAAATAATTTTTTCTGAATAGTAACTTTTATCTTTTTTTACCACGGTTAAAAGTAAATAGGGTAATTAAAGGTAAAAATAATATTATTATTATCATAACACATGTCCTAATTTTATTATATAAGTTTAATTCGACCAAAAAACATTAGGAATAAAATATGAACCTCTTTGGTCCACTTGGATTAGATTAAGACAATTTTTATTATTTAATTCAAAGAAAAAGAGTTAAGATCAAAGTTTAATAACTAAAACTTTTTTCATATAGGGTTACACACAAGATAAATTCTACTCTAAATATTCATTATAAATATAAATATATTTCCTACATAATGGTAGTTTATTTATATTTTTTAGACTTTAAATAACTAAATTTATTTATGAAACAGTGATGATGCAGTAATTACCTAATTAATGAAATATTAAAATTATTGATATTATAAATATCCAAATAAAAGTAATTTGATACTTTTTATGAATTAAACTAATTTTTTAGGTTAATATGACATATTAGGGTTGGTTATTAGAATTTTTTTCGAAGTAATAATGCTGTTATGAATTTAGAAAAAACAAAATACTAAATAGTGTCAAAATTGACATAAAAGAGTTTTTAAAACAAATATTATATTATTAATTGATATTCTATTCCTAAAAATATAAGGTATAGCTAGAATACTTATATAATGATAGGAAAATCATTAATTAATAACTTGGGGTTCCCATGAAAGTATATAGTAATTTTATTAACCATATAATATAAAAATACAAAGAGACATGGAAAATGTCAAACAGTTTAACAAAGAGTTAAATCTAAAATATAAGGTTAATATAGTAACCCAAACCTATCTAAAACCTATTTGATGAGTGTTGTTCAACCCATCTGCACCTTATACTTTAAATAATCCACTTTAGAGAAATTATAAATAGAAAATAATATTATTACGAAATAAAATTTCTAGCTTTTCCTAACATGCCCCCCACCCCTCTTATAAAAGGAAACTCTCCCTTCCCTCAAATTCACACCTTCAAAGACATTTTTCTTGGCTAAAATATTCCCAAATAACCTCTAAAATGTCCTAATTTTATATTAGAGGCCTTCAATTAGTCATAAATCCAACCTAATGAGACCTTTTGATCAAATCAAAAAGAAAAACCGAAGAAGAGGTAAATATTTCATCACCTCTTTCAAGTTCCTTTCTTCTTCCACTTCCTCTTTCTTTGTTGTTTCCATTATAAAATAATAAATTCATTATCTTCAATACAATGTGATGTTATTATAATTATGGTACAACCATATTCATTATTCTATCCATCTTTTTAATGACATGTCACCATACGTGTGTACGTACGGCTCACTGTCTCCATGTCATGGTGTAATTGTTATTCAATACATTATTATTTGGTTGAGTATAATTATGATGTGTAATTTATGTAAGTAATAAATATAACATGATAATAATTTTATATATATGATATACCATCCAATTATATATTATTTTAATACCAAAATAATGATATTGTCGGTCGTACGTACATAAAAATTATTGTCTCCACGAACGAAATGAGATTCCTTCCCCATCGTAATCCATTCAAGACTAATTTTTATTAAATGGTTAAAAATAATTTTTAATCACTCAATATAATTCTAAATGTGAATATGATACATCCAATTCATAAAAAACACTACTTATGAAACAAAGAATATAAAGTTAAACGAATTAGTTAACACCCGAAACAACGATAATACTAAAATATTATTAACCAAGAAATATTAAAAGATCATATATGATATCATAATAATGTATATTATTCTTGTATAATTTAATAACAGTTATTTTACCATTATACAAAATTTTAAACTACCATCGACCAAGGAAAAGTACAATGTAAGGGGTTTCTTATCTTACTTTTAATTATGTGAGATTTCCATTGTTCGCCACTTATTTATTGGATGTGGTGTATTGTGTACCTTCATTTGATATATATTACCATTATTCTCGTTATATTCATGTTATTCTATGATTAATTTGGTGGTTATTAACTTTTTTCATACGACTCAATTTATTATAGTGAAGTAAGTGTTTTTCATCTCACTTTTTATTCCCATAAGATTCATAATATATTGGCCACTATTTTGTTTTGGGTGGCATATGTATTATTGATGATTTTATTCTTGGTGTAATATACTTTAATTTATGGGTATTTACATCTTCATTTTATGATCCTTCTTTCATGGGTTGTATGTTTCATAAGTTACCAAATTAGTAAGGGAATTTCAAATTTCAATTTCTACTCAATGGGATTTATGTATACTTCATTGATTATTTTACTCCAAGATTATATGTGGAATAACTATTTATTATTTATGCAGTAATTTCCACTCCACATTTTGTGGATATAAATTTTATAAAAACAATCACTCTATTTATAATTTCCCAATTCATTGATATAAACTTGATCTTAACTCAATTTCCATTCATTGAGTTAAACATCCAAGTCATTGGTGTTGTTTTTACAAGAATATGTGTGAAATCCCTTTGATTTATTTACACTAAATATCCAATAATATTGAGTGTATTTATATTTTTCACACATAATTATGTCATTGATTTATCCTTAACCTAAGGATACTGTCTTTATAATGGATTTCATCTCAATTTACATTCCATTGAGAGTTCTTTTCTGTTATACACAAATTCACTTTTATGTGGTGTATATACTGTCCTTTGACATAGTATATCATGAAATCCTTTATTCTCAAGATATTATAAAGTTCTTATTACCTCAATTATTCTTATTCAAGAATCTCTCATTTGGATAGGAACTCTAATAAAAATATCATTTTAAATGTTTTAAAAAATTATTCTTCTAAATCATTCTCATTAATGTCCATGTTTTAAAAATGGTTTTAATGATTATTTATATAGACATTAATGTTTTAAAATTAAAATTCATTTTAAATTTTTTAAATTGGTTATGGTACACTTTTATTAAAAAATCTATTTTTAAACAGATTCTTGAAAAATAGTGTGACTTTTAAAAGAGTTTAGGAAAAGGGGGGATATTTCTCTCAAATATTTTTGATGATTATCATCATTTATGCCAATATCATTCATTATTATCAATTGAGGTTAATCTGTTACAATAAAATCTTTCATATTGTATTGAATAAGTTATGTTTGATTTTGGATGTTCTATTTTTATACCATTCATGTTTTGTTGATAATGTATTGAAATTTCATATGTTTTTTTAATACTGATTTTTCTGTTATGTTTCAAACTTTTCATATGAGGAATGTATTGGACATAATAAGTGATGGGTGGAGCCTGCTATAGTTCCTCGATGCATCGGTAGGTCTCATGAGAAAAACTAGTGTCTTGGAACAAGGCCTTGAAAAAAATTTTGTAGTCTTGGCACCAGGCCTTGACTATGTGGTTATAAAAGACATGAATTATGGATTCAATAATTTTGAAAGTGTTTATAGATATTTCATGTGATTATTAGACTAGTAGAATATCCATGGGAGTAATTAAATGGCATTATTTTGATTTATATTTTCCATTTTTTGATGTAGTATATGTTGAAAATTCTTTTGTTTTAGTTTTGTACACTGCCTTAAATGTTTATGCATATTTATGAAAGTTTCTGCTATATTGTTATCCTTACTGAGTATCTAAGATCACCCATTTATATGTTTTATTTTTCCTAGTATGTGAAAAAGTATATTATGACTGACCTCCAGGGATAGAATATGGGATATTAGTGTTTTATATTGAAACAATATTGTTGTATTTTTCCATTTTATGATGTAATGTAAACCTTATGAATGTATCTAGTACTTCCAAGGTTACTAAACTAATCGGTCATTCGAGACATTATCTTTTGTGATCATGCCAATGATACGTAACAATGCATTGACTCTAGGCTTCTGGGTTCAGGGCATTACACTTTATGTATCATTCATTATTTATCTTCCTATCAGGGATGCTATTTTAGTGTGGGATATTATGACCTATTTTTAAGGTGTTTTTCGTTTTTTCCATTTTATTTTGATTTGTACCAAACCAGAACCAGATACTAGATGAGTGATCCTCTATAATCAGAAGGTAGGTGTTATAGTATTTATCCCTCATGTTTTAGATATTTTATAATATGTGTTATGTGCCTCACACTAGTTTCATCACCTTTTTTTCAAAAAAGAATAGGAATTCAATTATTTTTCATAATTTAGAACCTAATTACACTCTTATGATCTTTTCACATATTTTCTCCCCTAGTGGTGTACTGATGAATTTCCCATTATTGTACTAAATTTATAAATGTACAAAGTATCCTTTATATGGTATTTTAAGGACTCTTATTTGTGAGGACCATAATGAATTGAATAGAGGTGAGTGGTATAACCCTTTCTCCTACTTCAAATGGATAATGGTAACACCCTTGATAAAAAGGATTGGTATTGAACTATGAATTATTTTGTTATATTTTTTTAAATAACTAACTATATATTATTATTATTATTCTTATTAATATTATTATGTAAGAATGGAAACCTCATTGTTATGATAATGGGCATGGAAACCCCTATTATTATGGATATAAGGGTATGGAATCCCAAAACTATTGTGATATATGGGAATGGTGACCCTTGTGAGTTATGATATACCAACATGATGACGCTAACTATTACATATGGGAATAGTTAACCTATTGTTATGATTGGTTTGGTGACCCTATTTTTATGATTCAAGCATGGTGACCCTATTTTTATTATTCAGTCATGGATGCCCCGATAAAATGATTCATCCATGGTTCCCCTACAGTTATGGTTCTGTCATGGAATACTAATATTATTATTCAGTCATGGGATCTTTTATTTTTGTGATACTGATCATGGTGACCCTTAGTCTTGTGATACCAAGAACAAATTCCCTTATTCACATGATATTGGTAATTTCATCCCTTGAAACATGTGAGACTCATAATACAACTTATGGAAGCCTGAGTTACACCTCATGTTTGATATTGTAGTAGTAACCATATATATGGATATAGTTGTCACTATGTATATAGATCATATATATGTATACGTATTTTTACTTTTTATTATTATCTAGCACTATCTAGAGTAGGTTGTTTCAGTCTGGTATCCTTCAAGAACTAGAGTTGACACTTTACATCTTTTATTATTTTTATCCATTATATCTTCACACTAATCATATTCTATGAACTGCCTAGATATTTATAGACACCATTGGTGGTGGCCAAATGAGTTTATCTCACACCCTATTCAGAACTATGATGGTACCTAGGAAGATTATTGGGATGCAGGTAGGGATAGGGGTAAGGGACTAGTTTTTTATACTTTACTTGTTCATAGATTGAGACCATGGGGTAATGAGATTGAGTCATGGCTCATGATACTATCAAAGATATCCATTTTTAATTTTTGTTCTTTTGATATATGTATTGTATTTCATTACGTCTTCCATGTCTGCATGTATTCATTTTGATAAATACATGACATTGCATTATTTTTTATATGATGTTGTATATTGTTGGTGTCGGTTATTTATTAAAGTTGAATTATTTACCCTTGGTTTTCAGTTATTTATTATTCTTTCTCTATTAATATATTTTTTTCATCATTGTGCTACTTGGATAATGATGGTATAGTCTCCCTACTATACCACTTTTGACCCTCGCTGTTAGCCAATAGTATCTTGCATTTGTGGAGGAGAGATTGAGGCCATACATCCCACTATATTAGGGAACTATTTAAGGGAATCTATGATGAGACTTCACATCTATAATAAGGCTTCAATGATCAGATGGATTTCATAAAATAGTGTTTTAGAACATATGGTTAGTGATACCATTATATGGGTGGATTAAACCTGTTGTTCTCCTTTGATAGGTGTTTATTCATCCACAATGACTGATTGTTGGTGGTTGAAAAGAAGGGTTCAATTGGTTATTAGGAGTTTCTAAAGTAAATACGAGGCTAACTATGATTATCAATGTTTTTTCAAACCATTGACCAGAAGAATACCTCTATAAATAAGTGGTGTCCCATATCTTATTATTATTCTTTATAACTATTTTAAATATTGTGGGTTTTAGAAATATTTTTTTCTGAGACCCTAAAAGAATGAAATGTAGATAGGGTGTATACTCATTTATATCTGTTAAAATGAAAAAAAAAATTACGATGTTCTCTGATGGATGTGAGAATTTTTTGGAACCACATAAACCAATTTTATCCATTACTTTTATTGTTGTGTTTTTGTATGAATGTTATCTAAGAGTTTTTGTCTGGTGATAAGGTTTGAATTTTTTATTCCAAGTTCTACTGAAAATTTATTTGAGAGGTGGATAATATCGAGCAAACATATTTTTTTAGTAGGTCCCTTGAAGAATTTTTTCTATTACACAAGATGAATAGTTCACATAGAATCTCTTTCTGGTAATCTATTCCTCTCCCAGATAATTTTCTATAATAACAGACAGAAGTTAGTTTTCAAAGGGTGTCTTGTGACCCTCCAATTTTTCCAATAATTGGTATAAAAGGGGTTGATATGGACAAGTTTGACTTCACTTATAGTAAATAGGTTACCTATCTCCCAGAATTTATATTATTACATTTAATTTAGTTTTTCTTTTATCGATAGAATTACTTTTGAGAAGGAAATGTTTGTATTGATAACAAAAATAGAGAATAATTTGATGTTTTTATAATATAGTTGGAAGGTATTGTAATTCAAATGGGTCTTGATAGTCCTTTTTTTGGAATACATCCCAAGAAAATAGAAAAATCATCATGGGGGTGGTTGGATTGAAAGTGTTTTTCCTTGGCCATGTTGTCATTTTAATGAAATGTTTCTTTCAACATTATAAAAAAAGAAAAATACTATATAGGATTTAAAATAATTTCCTGAAATACATGAAAATATGACTACTATTAACAATGTTTTCATGGTTAGAATATTTTTAATAATGAAGTTATCATATGAAATTATTACATTCAATCATGTGAAAGACATTAATATTATCTGAGAAAGTCATAAATTATTGATAGTTATATTTATATATTATATTTTTTATTTTTTTCTTTCATATTCTCTTCTTGAGATTTAGATTCCTTGGTGATTGTGCTTAGTTAATTTAGTGGGAATGTAGATCGTATATTTCAAGATATTCAAAACCAAGTCTTTATTATGGAGTTAAGGTAAAAGTATATTTAGAATCCAGTAGTTTTTGCTACCAATATGACTAGATGGGGATGTTAATTTCATTGAATAGTCCATTATAAGAATAAAAGTTCAAAGGATAAGACCAAAATAAAACTTTAAATAAATTCAATAGGTTAATTTATTACATGATTTCTTTACGGGAAGAAGCTACAGATCAAGAAAATTATAAAAAATGGATAGAGGCTTCAACTTCTGGATATACAAAGTTAGTAAATACAATATATGGAGTATTGATTCTAATTTTGAGTATGATCATTCCAGATGAGTCATGGGTTATTGGATCATGGGAATGATTCTATACAATAGGAGATCAAGGGTGACTTGTTGATTTTTTATCAGAAATATTGGGAAGTTTTCACTTATATAATTTTTAATATTTAAATATAGTAGGAAAATTTGTCGTAGAAATTAAAATTAAAAATGGATGTGTCTTAAAACTCAAAGAAGTTAGATAATTATATTACCTCAAATAACCTCATATCATGGGGAGAACTTGATTATATAGGTTTTGAAATGACTTTTTCAAATACAGTATGCAAGATCAATAGATGTTCCATGGTGATAGCTCACTAAGTTAATAATGGTACCCTTTATCTTACCATACAATGTGATTAAGTTGAAATAATCATAAATACTTCATCTAATGGTCAAAAATTATGACACAATAGGTTTTTTTACATAAGTGAGAAAAATATTAAAGTTATAACTATGAAAGGAATACATAAACATAGTCACATGGACCTTGGTAAATGTGAAACATTAATTTTAGGAAAACTAAATAAAATTTACTGCAAATTTGATGGTATAAATCCAATTAGTGGAAAGTTATAACTTGTTCAAAATGATATTTGGGGTCCAAATCTCATCTTCTTGTACAGGGGTTCATTATACTTTGTAACTTTAATAGATGATACCCCTCACAAGGTCAGGATACAACTAATAAAGAATAAATCTGATTTGTTTCCAAAATTTAATCAATTGAATGTTATGGATAACAATTTGTGTAAATAGAAGTTGAAATGTCTCTAGAGATACAATGGCTGGAAATAAATTAGGCCCAACTTTTTATAACTTCTATACAAATAAATACACCTGGAATGAGATGAATATTTCACTAACACCATAACTAAATGAAATAATGGATAGGATGAATCAAACACTGATAAAGAAAGATTGAAGTATGATGTTACACTCAGAAATGACAAAGGAAATTTAGGAAGAGGCCTTGAATACATCTGCTTACTTAGTGAATAGATGTAGAGACCCAAATCTTAATGTACATGGACATTACATTACATTTGCAGAATACTTAGTACATAACAAAAAAAACACACACACAAGGATCGTAATAGTTTAGTGTCTTTGGAAACTCGGAATATAATCTTCTAATCGTGGTGAAAGATCTTCAAAATCTCCCATAAAGATCTTCCCCTTTTTTTTACCTAAAACCTTTCTTTATATCCTGGGGAAAAGAAAACATAAAAGGGTGAGCTCAAATGCTCAGTAAGGGTAAACAAAAGAAAAATCAATCACATCATATTCATAAGAACATAACTTTTGGAAATCTTAACCTGCAAAAGAGATCATAATTTCATAACATGGGATAAATCATGGCAGTGAAATGTAATCACAATAATCATAACTTAAAACATGAATCTTTGTGGCATTCACACATAATCATAGAGAATAATTTCTTGTTAGTCAAGACTCATTGCCAAGACTATCTTAGTGGACAAAGTCCCTTTCTGAACCGAGTAACCCTCGTTTCAGTCCTGTTTCACTGAACCGGTATAACCTACCATTCCAGCCATGTCTATCTCATGAGATATAAAATCTTTACCCAATGCATTGGAGGGAGATATAGGTCCCACCCATCTCATAATGATACCATTCTTATGTGTGCCACAAAATCATAAATCATACATCATTTCATAACCCATGTAGTAAAAATGGGATTCGTAAACATCGTGACATCATAAAACAATTCATATAAGATAAAGGAATTCATAAAAATAATTCCATCACAACATAACCAAAACAATGTAATAATAGGGATAGAAACAGAACCCTATGTTATCTTAGATGGAAAATAATTTTGATAAAATACTTGAAATGAATTCTTGAGGAAAATATCATTTCTTCTTCAAAATCAATTTCTTTTCACAAAACGTCATGCAATTTTAAAAGAAAGAGATTTTATTGAAAATAGTCATGAAATATTTTGGAGTAAGCTTCATGAAAATAAGGCTTTATAAAACCGTAAAAATCCGTTCGTGCTGTATAAGTTAAAAAAACATTCTTCTCGTACTTTTGTCGGAAAAGTCAAAAAGTACCTCGTATGAAAACGACAAAAGATTCCTTTCATATCTTTTACAAAAAACTCACCGAAGGGTAAAATTGGATATAAACTATTGTAGAAGTATGGAAATAATATTACATATTGAGGGAACATGGATGTGGGTGATAAAATACACCCCAGTAATTACCAAAGTAAAAACAATCTCGGATAAAAGTGAGATTGTGATATTTCCCTTACCTTAGGTCCGATTTGCTTTGTATGTGTCCTAAGCTCCTGTATAATGGTTTAAATAATGTTATTGACTTATTCCAGAATCATACATATTGATATGATATCATATATGGTTATATTCTTAGCTTCTTGTTAGTAATATTTCATTGTTACTTGTTACTCGGGTCTTTATTGCCTTTTGTTCTTATGCGTGTTTTGCCGAATAAATTCTTATTCTTCTTTTAAGGTTATAGATACCTTATATCCAGAATGGTATTAGTGTAACATATATCATATTTATTCATTCAATTCATTTATATAATTACTATGTAATGATGATCATGTAGAACGAGTCGCATCACATCGTGGAGACGATATTCCGTACGTACGCACGAGTGATGATATCGTTCCTATGATCATGGAATTGTATTGGAGTATATGTAAATTATTTCAGTATCAATATTACTTTATAATAATCATAAATATTTACTCATTGCACCATTATAACCATCCTTGTAAGGTGATGGTGGAAAATAGATTACACCACGGCGTGGAGACGGTATTCCGTACGTACACACGTGCGGTGATTTCATTTTTCCGTAGGATGGATAGAAGGTGAATTAGGGTTGTTTCATATTTATAATAACATATCAGTATGTAATTAATACTGATGTTATTACTTTATCATGAAACAACTAAAGAATAAGAAGTTGAAGAAGAAAGAAATTGAAAAGATCGGTAATGGATATTACCTCTTCTTTGGAACGCTTCTTTGAATCCTCCACTTAGGGAACTAAGATTGGTCTTTGAAGAAGACCAGGACCTCTAGGATTATTCTAGGGAAGTGGAGAGGAGAAAATGGCAGGGGTTGGCCGAGCTTGAGTGCTCAAATTGGTGTGAGGAGGAGGGGGAGGAGGTGCCCTTTTATAAGGGAGGAGAGGGGCACCTTAGGAATATCTCAAAATATTATTTTATATTAAAGTCAAAATCGGTTTATAATGGTTCCAAATGGTCTTATTTCGAAGCTAAAGTGGGTATGGGTATAAATCCTATCAACCAATAGGATTTAGAGAAGTTTAGGTTATTATTTTAACCTTATCAATTAGATTTAACTCTAAGTTAAATAATTTAACTTTTACCGTGTCTTTTTGTTTTCTTACACTATATGGTTAATACACTTACTATAACATGCCAAACGAACCCCAAATTGTTTATCATTAATATATATATCCTTATCTAAGTCATTTGGCCGAACCATAGATTTTTAGGAATAAAATAACAATTAATAATATAATATTTGATTTAAAAACTATTTTGTGTCAATTTTGACACTATTTGATATATGATTTTTGTGAAAGTCATAACAGAATTATATGTTCTAACCAAGTTGATTAAATCAACACTAATATATCATAGTAACCTATAAAATTAGTGGAATTCATAAAAAGTCTCAAATTACATTTATTTTTGTGTTTATAACATCAATTATGTCAATATTTCATTAATAAGATAATTACTGCATCATCATTGTGTCATAAATAACTTAAATAATTTAATGTCTAAAAATTATAAGTAAAATACCATTATGTAGGAAATCTTTTTAGCTTTTTAATGAATATTTATAGTCAAATTTATCTTATGTATAACCCCATATTAAAAATGTTTTAGTAAATAAACATTGATTTTAACTCTTTTAACCCTTCTTTAAATAAATTAATAATAAATGTCCTAATCTTACCCAAGTGGGCCTAAATGGTCATATTTTATTCCTATGTTTGTTTTTGGTCGAAATACACTTTTCCAATAGGATTAGGACATGTGTTAGGTAATATTAATATCATTTTTACCCTTAATTACCCTATTTACCTTTAACTGTGGTAAAAAAAAGTAAAAAGTTACTATTCACCAAAAATTATTTTCATCTCATTGAACCACATTTTAGTACTTGATATTAACCGTGTCTCTCGGATTTTCGAAATTTCATTCACAGAAGCGGTAAAATTATGTTTTATGCAAAATTCAGTTTTTAACCTACCACTTAGTGGTTTCACTATTCATCAAAAATTGAATGTTTTCAGAAAAATACCAAAAATTAGGCCTAAGCTATATTTGATATTATGAACTCAAAAATGATTTCTATTTTACCAAATTCAAAACATATCAGTTTCATTAAATAATTTAAAAATTAATTCCCGTCATCAAAACAAATAGCGTGTTTTTAAGAGATAATAACTATCAAAAGATTGATACTTGTTTATAACTGGTTTAAATGTGAAATTACATCCAATGACCATCATTGTATTAAATTGTAAAAATATATTCTACATATACTTTAAAACTACTAAAATTAATAATTTATCACTATTAAGTATTTCGATTAAAAAATGTTGTTTTTAATTAAAATTTAGTAATTTTCACTATTCATTAGAATATGAAAGTTATCCGAAAAGTAACAAAATTTCACCCTAAGCTAATTTCGATATTACGAATCCAAAAATGAATTCCATTTTGAAAAATAAAATTTACAAAATTTCAAAAAGTGGTTATTACTATTCATAGCGGCTAGTTTTAATAATATTTTAATAGCATATTGTTGTTTAGTGAAACTCGTTATTGCGTACTACACACGCTATCGAGGAAGGTTGTGATTGCGTGTAATGAAAGGCAAGTCAAAGATGCGTGTTGTGCAAGCTCCTTTTGGTGTAGCGTACAACACAAGACATTAATAAAATTAAAAAGAATATATTTCATAAAATCTCGGGCTGTTACATTCTACCCCCCTTAAAATGAATTTCGCCCTCGAAATTCGTCAGGGTTATAAATGGTTTACTATTCGAAAGTTTCTTTAATAAAAACCTACATCGAAAAAAAAGAATACCAAAACAAATCTTTAAAAACAAAAGTATGAAACGTAACGGTTACCCAAATAAACTAATCACTAGGTTTCCACATAGGTGAAAATATGGATATGGAAGAGAAATCTAACCATCATGTTCTGATGGAGAGTGGTAGAGAACATGGCTATGGAAAAGCCAGCAATCACAAAGCCATAAATTTGTGACGATCTAAGGTACCATCTGATTCATCAGATATAAGATCACTAGGACAACATTTTTGGTTTTCAAGATTGTTTCCCTAAAGTTGAAGAGTTTGAATTAGAATAAATACTTACTTTATTTTGGTACAATCTCACTGTTGTTCATGCCTTTAACAATTTCCACTTCATCTCTTAAATAAATGAAGTTGAATTTGTTATTCGTGAAGTGTTAGAAGATCATGTGATAGAATGACGGGTCATTCCATCTGTCTCAAAAGGTTAGCAAAATTTATATACATAAGTCGATCTATGGTGGGATTAATCATATATGGTTCCTAAAATGGGCATATACTTCATATATCATACTTCTTAATATAATAAAACTAGTTTCTACTAAACAGGGACTTCCTGTAGGCCAGTGGTAGGCGATAAAGGCCAGTCGCACTTCGGTTGTGGGTTCGATTCCCACATCCTTGTCCGACGCGATGGGCTGTCACCCGTCCTGCAGGTTGTCCTTTTTTCTAAAACTATATTACTATAACATCTCATCAATAATATCGAAAAAACTTCTTAAACAATACTAACTTATGTCCAACATAATCCATTCCAATATTTAGGCTTATCCGTAATACTGCAGTCCACTCTCATAACATAGTGAAAACGATTACCAGAGATTTAATACCATTGTTGATCCCCATATATCATAAGATATGTTTTGTTGGTCACATTCCAAACATTCAAAGTCCTTAATCGTGTATTCTCTTGAATACCTTAGTGAAAACATGAATACAGTTAAAATTTAACACTTTCCACATACCAAAATCCTAAAAAATTCTATATACTCAAACAATGATATCACTTAGTCCTTATATCAATCATGAGCTCATGAATACTGTTAAACATTTAATTTTCTCCTTATCCCTTCATTATGCGCATATCATCTACATTCCAAAAATATCTAAATAACCTTTCATGGATACTGGTAACATTAATCAGACAACAGTGTAACAATCCTTACATGTCTCTTTAATCCATAGTACCATGAGATTACTTATACAACATTACACATGATAAACATGTAATCATTCCACTACATTCTTAAACCATTGACCGAGCTTCAACAATTCTTTCATCTCACATATCATTTGTAGTCTCTTCATCATCATCCACATAAATACTTCCTATACGACCATACTGATTATCTTCATGAGACTTTCCCTTAGGGCATTGGTTTGCATAATGCCCGTACATTCCACATTTAAAACATTTAACTATTGTTGATGTCGTAGCAATACCATTATCCTCATCCATGTTGTTAACTGAACCTTTTCCTTTGCATTTACTTGCTTTGTGTCCTTCTTTTCCACACCCAAAGCATCTTCCAGTTCCTTTGAAACATTCTCCTTGATGCCTCTTACCACATGATTTACATAGGTGAAATTGAACTTTCATTCCTCTATGATCATCATGAAACTCCATCTTTCTCTTATTAGCCGAGTCAGGAAACTTACCAAATTTTATTTTATTGATCATATTATGAGATTTCTAATTCGGCATAATAATGATGTTTGGACTTCCAAATCCTATTTCATTATGAAAAATATCATTCCATTGTCCATCACATCCTCCATTATCGTAAATCATCTTGTTTCCAGCCATTTTCTAAAACCTAAAAAAGAATAGTGTGAGAGGCAAAAATCATGCTAGGGAAAAGAACATAATAAAGGGGGAGTACCCTCAATATCTAACATCTTATGTTAAATTCTATGATCGTTACCGTAGTTCTAGGACTATATCCTATACGTATACTTATCCTTAGGGACATCCCTAGACATACCTTATAAATATCTCTAGGGATCTCACTAAAGTTCTCGCATTCTAGTTTCCAAAGGTTGACTAAACCTTTCCTATGATACCAACTGTAGAGACCCGAAGCTTAACGTACATGGACATTACATTACATTTGCAGAATACTTAGTACATAACAAAAAAAACACACACACAAGGATCGTAATAGTTTAGTGTCTTTGGAAACACGGAATATAATCTTCTAATCGTGGTGAAAGATCTTCAAAATCTCCCATAAAGATCTTCCCCTTTTTTTACCTAAAACCATTCTTTATATCCTGGGGAAAAGAAAACATAAAAGGGTGAGCTCAAATGCTCAGTAAGGGTAAACAAAAGAAAAATCAATCACATCATATTCATAAGAACATAACTTTTGGAAATCTTAACATGCAAAAGAGATCATAATTTCATAACATGGGATAAATCATGCCAATGAAATGTAATCACAATAATCATAACTTAAAACATGAAACTTTGTGGCATTCACACATAATCATAGAGAATCATTTCTTGTTATTCAAGACTCATTGCCAAGACTATCTTAGTTTACAAAGTCCCTTTCTGAACCGAGTAACCCTCGTTTCAGTCCTGTTTCACTGAACCAGTATAACCTACCATTCCAACCATGTCTATCTCATGAGATATAAAATCTTTACCCAATGCATTGGAGGGAGATATAGGTCCCACCCATCTCATAATGATACCATTCTTATGTGTGCCACAAAATCATAAATCATACATCATTTCATAACCCATGTAGTAAAAATGGGATTCGTAAACATCGTGACATCATAAAACAATTCATATAAGATAAAGGAATTCATAAAAATAATTCCATCACAACATAACCAAAACAATGTAATAATAGGGATAGAAACATAACCCTATGTTATCTTAGAAGGAAAATAATTTTGATAAAATACTTGAAATGAATTCTTGAGGAAAATATCATTTCTTCTTCAAAATCAATTTCTTTTCACAAAACGTCATGCAATTTTAAAAGAAAGAGATTTTATTGAAAATAGTCATGAAATATTTTGGAGGAAGCTTCATGAAAATAAGGCTTTATAAAACCGTAAAAATCCGTTCGTGCCGTATAAGTTAAAAAACATTCTTCTCATACTTTTGTCGGAAAAGTCAAAAAGTACCTCGTATGAAAACGAAAAAAGATTCCTTTCATATCTTTTACAAAAAAACTCACCGAAGGGTAAAATTGGATATAAACTATTGTAGAAGGATGGAAATAATATTACATATTGAGGGAACATGGATGTGGATGATAAAATACACCCCAGTAATTACCAAAGTAAAAACAATCTCGGATAAAAGTGAGATTGTGATATTTCCCTTACCTTAGGTCCGATTTGCTTTGTATGTGTTAGAAGTTCCTGTATAATGGTTTAAATAATGTTATTGACTTATTCCAGAATCATACATATTGATATGATATCATATATGGTCATATTCTTAGCTTCTTGTTAGTAATATTTCATTGTTACTTGTTACTCGGGTCTTTATTGCCTTTTGTTCTTATGCGTGTTTTGCCGAATAAATTCTTATTCTTCTTTTAAGGTTATAGATACCTTATATCCAGAATGGTATTAGTGTAACATATATCATATTTATTCATTCAATTCATTTATATAATTACTATGTAATGATGATCATGTAGAACGAGTCGCATCACATCGTGGAGACAGTATTCCGTACGTACGCACGAGTGATGATATCGTTCCTATGATCATGGAATTTTATTGGAGTATATGTATATTATTTCAGTATCAATATTACTTTATAATAATCATAAATAGTTACTCATTACACCATTATACCCATCCTTGTAAGGTGATGGTGGAAAATAGATTACACCACGGCATGGAGACGGTATTCCGTACGTACACACGTGCGGTGATTTCATTTTTCCGTAAGATGGATAGAAGGTGAATTAGGGTTGTTTCATATTTATAATAACATATCAGTATGTAAGTAATACTGATGTTATTACTTTATCATGAAACAACTAAAGAAGAAGAAGTTGAAGAAGAAAGAAATTGAAAAGATCGGTAATGGATATTACCTCTTCTTTGGAACGCTTCTTTGAATCCTCCACTTAGGGAACTAATATTGGTATTTGAAGAAGGCCAGGACCTCTAGGATTATTCTAGGTAAGTGGAGAGGAGAAAATGGCAGGGGTTGGCAGAGCTTGAGTGCTCAAATTGGTGTGAGGAGGAGGGGGAGGAGGTGCCCTTTTATATGGGAGGAGAGGGGCATCTTAGGAATATCTCAAAATATTATTTTATATTAAAGTCAAAATCGGTTTATAATGGTTCCAAAGGGTCTTATATCGAAGCTAAAGTGGGTATGGGTCTAAATCCTATCAACCAATAGGATTTAGACAAGTTTAGGTTATTATTTTAACCTTATCAATTAGATTTAACTCTAAGTTAAATAATTTAGCTTTTACCGTGTCTTTTTGTTTTCTTACACTATATGGTTAATACACTTACTATAACATGCCAAACGAACCCCAAATTGTTTATTATTAATATATATATATCCTTATCTAAGTCATTTGGCCTAACCTTAGATTTGTAGGAATAAAATAACAATTAATAATATAATATTTGATTTAAAAACTATTTTGTGTCAATTTTGACACTATTTGATATATGACTTTTGTGAAAGTCATAACAGAATTATATGTTCGAACCAAGTTGATTAAATCAACACTAATATATCATAGTAACCTATAAAATTAGTTTAATTCGTAAAAAGTCTCATATTACATTTATTTTGGTGTTTATAACATCAATTATGTCAATATTTCATTAATAAGATAATTACTGCATCATCATTGTGTCATAAATAACTTAAATAATTTAACGTATAAAAATTACAAGTAAATTACCATTATGTAGGAAATCTTTTTAGCTTTCTAATGAATATTTATAGTCAAATTTATCTTATGTATAACTCCATATTAAAAATGTTTTAGTAAATAAACTTTGATTTTAACTCTTTTAACCCTTCTTTAAATAAATTAATAATAAATGTCCTAATCTAACCCAAGTGGGCCTAAATGGTCATATTTTATTCCTAAGTTTGTTTTTGGTCGAAATACACTTGTCCAATAGGATTAGGACATGTGTTAGGGTAATATTAATATCATTTTTACCCTTAATTACCCTATTTACCTTTAACCGTGGTAAAAAAAAGTAAAAAGTTACTATTCACCAAAAATTATTTTCATCTCATTGAACCACATTTTAGTCCTTGATATTAACCGTGTCTCTCGGATTTTCGAAATTCCATTCACAGAAGCGGTAAAATTAAGTTTTATGCAAAATTCAGTTTTTAACCTACCACTTAGTGGTTTCACTATTCATCAAAAATTGAAAGTTTTCAGAAAAATACCAAAAATTAGGCCTAAGATATATTTGATATTATGAACTCAAAAATGATGTCTATTTTACCAAATTCAAAACATATCAATTTCATTAACTAATTTAAAAATTAATTCCCGTCATCAAAACAAATAGCATGTTTTTAAGAGATAATAACTATCAAAAGATTGATACTTGTTTATAACTGGTTTAAATGTGAAATTACATCCAATGACCATCATTGTATTAAATTGTAAAAATATATTCTAAATATACTTTAAAACTACTAAAATTAATAATTTATCACTATTAATTATTTCGATTAAAAAAGTTGTTTTTATTTAAAATTTAGTAATTTTCACTATTCATTAGAATATGAAAGTTATACGAAAAGTACCAAAATTTCACCCTAAGCTAATTTCGATATTACGAATCCAAAAATGAATTCCATTTTGAAAAATAAAATTTACAAAATTTCAAAAAGTGGTTATTACTATTCATAACGGCTAGTTTTAATAATATTTTAATAGCATATTGTTGTTTAGTGAAACTCGTTATTGCGTACTACACACGCTATCGAGGAAGGTTGCGATTGCGTGTAATGCAAGGCAAGTCAAAGATGCGTGTTGTGCAAGCTCCTTTTGGTGTAGCGTACAACACAAGAAATTAATAAAATTAAAAAGAATATTTTTCATAAAATCTCGGGCTGTTACAATAGAAGTCTAGAATCAAATATGTGATAGGGTCTTATAGAATAACGGTGGTTCAAAAAGAGATGTAAGAACATGGTTTTTATCTCATATATATATCCTTATTAATTTAATCTAATTCATTATTTTGGAACTAATATGGATTTGTAATGAACTTTATTGGTTATGAGGGTGTTTAAGGCTTGTTCGGAGATCAGAACCCCAGGTTGTGGGAAAAAATTAGTTGTATGATTAGTTGAAACCATGATATCCTAGTTGAATGGTTACTAATATTGAGGGGCTAGATAGTGGGGTGATAAGGGGTCATGGTTTTCCCTAACCATGTGTTATGGGCCGCAGGCCTAATAGAAATGTATGTAGTTTCTAGTAGAGGATAATCATATGGTTGGCGTGTTGTTTCCCCAAACATGCAGCCTAAACGTGTGGGTTCCCACTTAGCATGTAAAGGGATCACATTTGGCACATGGTTTTTCCAACCATGTGGAAAAATGTGTAACCCCTTTTTTTGAAAAAAATAAAAAAAAAATAACCTTATTGAACTGTTTATTTCACCCCCCCCTCATTTTCTCGTTCCAATGTACATCTTGCTCCCTTATTATCCCCTTTGGGTTAAAATTTTAGTTTTTTCTCTTGATATTAGATACCATGCCTGATTCTATCCATGTTTATCAAATTGTATACACATATTTAAGATATAATTTCATTTTTAGTGGTTCTTATTTTCTCTCCTCCTCACCAAGTTATTGAGGTTCATGATCATATACCCAATTTTCAGGGTGTTGATCCATTCTTCTGATATCTTCCAATCGAAGACACAGTAAAGGCTGATACTAGATGAGAAGAGTCATAAAATCCTAAGGTAGGTGTTTTATAACGCATCCCTTAAGTTTCTCCATTTTATAAATTTCCATGGCTATGTGCGCACTAATTTCATCAGGTGCGGTCTATTGAAAAAATATGCCACACTTATATTCATTAGAATCATAATCTCAGACCCTTGTTATATGTGTTATTCATCATTAGAGTTTACATCCTAAATGTAAACCAACCCAAGTATGGTTTTTTCATAATTATGCTTTTAGTATCTCATTAATATTATTTGTGCCACTAATTGGGTGTGCCTTGACTTGGACTTTATAACTTTAATTATTTAATTAATTCTATGAATTATTACTGGATATTACATGTGATGCGTTATTCATTTATGTTTTAATTTCATCATAATAAGGATATATTAAAAAATATATATTATATTTTTAACATAATTATACTTATAATAATTATATCACATATACCTTGTTTTCTCATTCCATGAGAGAATATGATAATGTCGTCCGTGTGTACGGCGGACCACCACCTCGCAAAGTGATGTTATTTTTTTCACTAACACATTGCATGTATGGTAATTTAGGTAACTTTAATTAATATATGTTATATGTATGAAATAAAAATTATTCTATGATGGTAATATATTATTTACCTTTCTTTCATTTCATCCATCGAAAAAATGGAAACATCAAGAATGTATATGTACATTCTACCATCTCCCTGAATGATGAATTTCATTTTCAATCTCTAACTTTTTTGGATTACTGTAAATAAATATCTAATGAATAAAAATTATATTTATATCATGGTTAAAATTTTGGGTATTATTGAACCATGATAAAAGTAATAGTACATAAAATATAAAATCAAAATGTAAACAAAAAACAATGTTTTTATTCCCAAAAACTGATTTTAATAAAGAACTGTTAATTAATGGGTAATAAAAGGTCTTAAGTCCATCATATATTTTATGATATATATAATTATTTTATTTAATATATATATATATATATATTTTATAAAAATATATTTATTATTCAGGAGGTTTTAATGTGTATGAAAGGTGTCGATACTTAAGTTAAGAGATTTCCTGTCACACCTTTCTCTTAATAAGGCTTATTCCAAATTCACCACCTGTTTCATTTGTGTGGTGTATATACTAACCATTTAACAATTGAATTCATGAATATAATTATTTAAATGATATTAAAAGTCTAATTTTATTTTATTCTTAAATGGTTCTTAGTATTTCAAAGATTCTGAAGGAGGTAAGGTATTTTTTTTCTGACATTGTCTTCTTTGGTACATATGTTATAATATGCATATATATTCCTTTATAAGGTGTATATAGAGACAAATTGACTTTTAAATTCATGAAAATATTCATTATAATTTTATTTCAATTTTATTTTGAGGTTATTCATTCATGGTTCATACGATTCAAATTTACCAAGGAGTAAGTGTTTTGTGATACAATTTCATCGTTTAACGGGGTTGTTTATGTTTATGCTTCCAATGGTGAAATAATATGATATATATCCCAAAAAACTCATGAATATTATTATCTTATGGTTATTTCATTATAATATATGTTTTATCTTAATCTATTCATTTTTATTTACTCATGATTCCAATGGATTTTTTTTAAATAAAATAGAATTCATTTCTCTTAGTGGTTGACAACCCTATTTTCATCCATGTCCATATTTTCTAAAAATGTTAGAAAAATGTTTCAGTATCAAATTACAAATGATTAAAGTAATTTATACCCTAGTATAAACTTTGTATAAAAAATAAAAAATATTTTTTACATCATTTTCAAAATAAGGCTCATTTGGATTTTACCGAAAATGTGAAAGGAATATTTGTTTGAAATTTTATGGAATTTCTTTCCATCATGAGCACTCCATTTTTTAAATAATACATTATATGTTTGAGATATTATTTTAATATAAAATAATTTCCGAAATATTTTTTGAATTTTCTGTTTTAGAAACTGATTTTAAAGGAAATGTTGTTTTCCTCAAGAAATATTCCTAGTGACTTTTCCAAATCATTCTTCATCTGAGACTACATATATTGATGTTAATTATTCTTCACTATAGATACGATCTAAGGATACCATTCTTATTATTTCTCTTTATGGTTTTTTTATGATGAAAAAATATTTAGGAAACTTGTTTCCTTACTAGGGGTTTTGATATGATGAATATTCATCTAAAAATATGTAATGTCTAAGTAAGAAAATTTTGGGTCTCTATACAAGATCATTTAATTGAAAATATTATAAAAATTTTCATTGAATTATTTAAAATATATTTTTTGGTGAGTTCTGATTCAATATCAAGGATTTATTTTAATAATTAGAATAAGTATATATATTATAATAATAGAATTATGAAATTATCTCATGTTATTAATTATTATTCCATATCACAAGTACTTATTTGTTATTAGTCATTAATGGTGGAAATATTACAATATCGTTCATGTAGGTTTTAAAATTGACCCAAAAAATAACACATTAAAACAAATGAATTAATAATAAAATTGTGTTTTATTATTATAATATAATTTATAATAAACGTAATGATTTTAATATTACATAATCATAGTGTAGAATGAGATTTATGTGGTGTTTAAATGGGAAACAAAATATAACTAATGAATAATTACTTGATATTTACTAAAACAAAATCACTCCTACTCAAATGTATTCCTTCGAACTGAAGGATCAGAGTGTAATTATTGTGATAAAAGTCTATATAACCTGATATATATACTTATTATAGAGAATTTGGGTAAGTATTTAATTTGAAACTAAACAATATATTCTATTTTTAGTGTGTGTAGGAGAGAACCTTTTATAGGAAAAAATTAGAATCATTAAATTTGAGACTTATTTTAGGTAATGGGTAAAGGTAGAATCACATGGTATTTAAGTGACTTTGGTAGAAATTTTTATTGATACATTTATTATTGACTGACACAACTAAAATAGGACATTTTTAATGAATAAATATCAATTTCATTAAACAAAATTTGACCCATTTTAATTTATATCTTTTCACACCTCTAACCTTATTTAAATCTTTATCCTGGAAATTATTTTTTACATTAATTAGATGATGACCAATCATGCCTAATTTTTAAACGGTCATCCCAAATTTGGAATCCATTTTATATAATTATAATTCTTAATATATGAAATTTAACTTTTAAATTAAATCATATAAAATATTGGTAAAATAGTTTAAAGTGAAATATAACATTTTAGACATTATTTTTTCTTATACTTACTTCCTATCAATTATAAATCATTAAACAAAATTTAATATCCTTTATTATATGTATTTTTATTATATTTTATTATAATTTTCAATTAACAATAATATACATAGTTGGTTATAACAAAAAAAGAAAAACTAATTAAAATACATTTCTTTAAAAAAAATTAAAACATTAAATTATTTTAATCACATTACACTTATTATTTATCATCTAACCATTAAATTTTATCAATTAATAGGTATTAGAGTCATTATTTGTATCAAATAATATTAATAATAACAATAATAATATGTGGTTAATAGAAATTATTTTTTATAATAATGAATTGTAATTAATTATTATATCTTCTATTTACTAGTGGTTTTATTTATCTTGTAGTTTTATTAATCATGATTAATTTTTCATCATGGGAATGTTTTTATGTTTATATTAAATTGTAATAAAATATATCTTGGTTATCAATATTTCATTATTTTATGTATTACAAGCTATCAACCACATAATATTTATATAATGGTATATATATAAATAAATTTCATTGTATTAAATTCTACCCCCTTAAAATAATTTCACCCAAGACATTTCATTTATCTAATAAAAATAAATGATAGTATGTTTTAATAATTAAATGTTTATTTTAATTGGTTACTTCCTTACACTTATGATTCATCTGAAGAACATTAACCTTTTTGGTGATATTTTTTGGTACTTTATCTCTATGATACATGATTTCTAGCGGTTGTTCCTCCTAAGAGAGATTATGTTATACTTTTGTGACCTATATGTTTAGTACATGTGAAGGGTTAGGTATATGATTTTTTAAAAGTGATACATAGAACATATCATGTCCCTGATAAAGGTTTTGTGGAAGTGTAAGATGATAAGATACCATCCCTATATGATTAAGGATGTTAAAGGTTATGATTTATCAAGGGCTCATGTTTCCCTTCATCACAAATCTCATTACCCTCGTACTTCATGATATTTAAAAGAATACCTTATCCCAGACATTAATTTTAAAATCCTTCCATGGATTATCATTATAGGACTTATATAAAAAATTTTCAGTTTCAATATTTTTATTAATTTGTTTAATTTTATTAGGAATCTCATTAGAAAGATGTTTTCCTTTTAGCATACACTCTGTATCTTCCTCTAAACATGATGAAGTTATTCCTTTTATCCCATATATATCCTCATATTGTTCTAGTGGAATACTATAAATGAGATTGTTATTATATTAGATCTCTACTAGGGAATTTTTTTGATCCTATCCTCATTTTAAATCCATTGAGTATGATCTTAGAATATCTTCATGTGTTTGAATGGTCCTTTAAAACTGAAGATCAATTTGAGGATGACAAATGATGTTAATAGTCATCTCTATATCGATTTCATGTTTATGATTTTAGTGGAATTTCAAGGTAATCCTCATATATTGATATGATACATTGTAAAGTGATATTCCATAAATCCTTACCACATAATTTTTCTATATATTTTTTGGCTTATCAAGTTATAAGTCATATCAAACAATAATGAAATGTTCCAATGTTGTAAGGAAATCAAAAACAACCCAAATAGAATTATTACCTTTATAAGCCTTTATAAGTCATTTTATGATGTCCATGTTTGTTTTCTACCATTCACATAATGTTATGGGTAATGGTTGAAACATCCCATTATACTTCTGGTCTTAAACCATAACTTATTGGATGAATAAAAAATGTGATATACACACTATGAAGAATAATTTTCCATGTTCCATGAACAGAAATTCTCATTGATGTATCTATACATTGGCGTGCTTCAGTGGTAGAGAGTGAATGGTGATCTACATTCAAAATCCATATTCCCCTTATTCTATTCATTTATAAATGGGACACATATTCAATTTTAAAATATTATAATTGGGTAATTTTTGTGGTTGAAACCTGTAATCTTGTTTTCCATCTTTTTAAGATCAATATCATCCTTCAAGCCTCCTTGATCTTCTCGTGAATGGATGGTTGAGTAGTCATTTGGGAAGGATAAAATTTTCTCTATCCCATTTAATTTGAAGGGTCACCTATTTCACAGTTAGGTTTATTAGGTCCCTTTCAGTACCTACCATGGATAATGTAGCATTATATTTACTATATAGAGCTTCATATACCATATTATCCTTCCCCAGGTGGTGATCTATTGAGTAGTAATAGTACTCTATAAATTATAACCATATCCTTTAGTGGATATTAAAATAATTATATGAGAATATATAAAAAATATTATCATTGGAATATATTCCATAGATTCACTAAAAATATAATACACCCATATATATTATGAAAATAGTTTTACTACTTTTTCAAAATCAAGCATCATGTAATTTTTCACATTATCATTATGTTTTCGAGAGGCATACACTACAACCTTGTATTTTTAGGAGAACATGTTTCAATCATTACTTTGATGAATCAATATATATCAAAAATCATTATTCAATATAGTGTAGTGTTCATATAGATAAAATAATTAAACATCCCTTATTCTGTAAGAACATTTCATTAAATTTATCTTTGTAGAGGAACTTTACACCCTTAAAAGTTAACATGATTAATATTCTTTAGAGTCATGTGACATATATATCCAGAAATAAATAGTATCCTTTGAATACTTGAAAACAAAAGATCTATGTTATAGTGGTGGGATTGGTTCATTAATTAGTAAACTATATTAATGAATAATATAAAGATATACCCTTTTAGTGCATGTCCCAAGAATGTTATTATAATGGACTTCTATTTGTTAGGTTCATTTCAAGATAATTTATGTATTTAGTTAAGTGTTTTTTATCTATATATTTTATTTCATAAGGTCCAGTAGTCTCATACTTATTTTTTTATTTTTACAGTCCTTTTTTGGAGGTTTGTGGTTTGAGTATCATTTTTCCAAACTATGATAATCCTTTAAGAAATTATATACCTATATAAAGAAGAACTAGGAGTGGAACACAGTTTGGGTTCACATCTTATCAAACAATTAATCCATTCCTAAGAAACTATTTCATACAATCCATTGGAAAAATTCAAAGTTATTGAATTATTTCTCAAACCCTTCGACCAAACTTTTTTTTTTCCTAAGAGTGGTAGAATTTCTCACTCAATTGGCACAATATTTGGGAAGACCATGTGTGTGTGATTTTATAATTTTTAAATACAATTTAATGGACATTTAGTTTTTGTTCTATCTAATTCCACTTCCCATTGATATCCATCCCAAAATTAAAGACTCAAAAATACATCTGTGTTTATTTCCATACCTTCCCAGTTCAAATTTGGAATATCTAAGTGTGTTGATGATCAAAATTTTAGGTCTGTGATCCACATGCTTTCGTTCTTCGGGATTATTCTATATATATCCTTCTTACCTTGATCTTAATCATAGATTCATCATTTCATTACTAGATATATGTATTTTTATGCATATAACAAATAATTATTATATAATTTGTAGAATGATGGTGAATCTAGAGTGTCATCAACAACTATTTTGTCCAATCTCAATTATAACATCTTTTGTGATTCATGTGATGTGTTTTTCTACAAAAACATTATATTTTGTCTTTTATTCGTAATTAATTTCATTATAGAACCATTATTTTTTTTGATTTGTGATTAATTATATAGATTCTTGGTGCACGATCTTAATCATGTTGGAACTCAGTTACCATCTCTCAACATGCTCTTGGGTTTTTCAACATCAAGATAAGGGTAGGAAGGTACTTACTTTTTGGGGTCTGTTTATACTCTTGTTTACTTGATGTGATAAATTTATTAACATTTTTTTTATTCTTTATAATGGTCAAATGTGTGGGTCCATATCCTGTGAGACCCATGTATGATGTTTGATTCTATGAGTATGCTTATGTAGCATGGTTTCCCATGTTTGATTTTGATCACATATAATTTTATGTTGCTACTGGTTCTCATGAGGAAATATATTTTATAAATTTATATGTTATACCATGTTATTTCAAATAATATAAATTTGTATGTATTTACTTTATTATTTAGAATAGCTGGGATTATGTCATATTGTTATCCCTTAGAGGTGGAGTGTGTATGGAAATCAATGATTGAGATAATAGAACTAAACACATGTTAGGGGCATGAAGTCCTTGAGGCCAGACCCATGGAAGTGGAATCAAGGGTATGGTTCCCATCACTATAACAAATTTCATTTATGCTGATGTGTTTCTCACATCGTTTATAAATAAGTGGTGTTATAAATAAATTTTCACATCAGTTATATTTTAACCGACTTGAAAAATATGAGATGTGAATTTTCAATATCCAATATTTAATAAGCAATGTTGAAAATATAGTTTTCAACATTAGTTATTAATAACTAATGTGAAAACCTACCTTTCATATTAATTATTAAATTATTGAAATGAAAAATATTTAAATTAAATATGATATTTTGAGATAGATAATTTTTTGTCATTAATTTTCTTGGTAGCAACCAGTCTTCTCTCACACGATGAACCCTAATCCACATTATTTGATCTGGGGGCCTCTAATCTTTTTGAATTGGAATTATCCACCATTATCCACCCTCAAAAATCATCATTCATCACATTACCTCTCTCGCTCCATCTTCCCATCGATATTTCCTTCTCATTCATCCACTTCCAATATCAATATATGGGTTATTTTTAGTGTTTTGTTTTCTATGCATCCCAGATATGTTTAAATTGATGAATGTTCTGTTGTTATTTGTTACTTAAGTGATCTCTATCATTTCTAATATTCGAAATATATTTTCTATTTATATTTTTAGTTCTTATTATAAATTCATCTAAGGTATTTTTAAATTTATGAATGATTTTTTTGGGACTAAGGTTTTAATAAATGATTATTTTATAAATTTTGGTTATAAATAATGTTAATTTAATTATTAATTTGTGTATATAGTATGTTTATTGTCTGAATTTTGAATAGTAGTTTTGATGGTATAGTGAATTTTAGTGTTAGAATATAGATTATTGATTATATATATTTAGATGATCATGCTGATTTCATGATAATTTTTGATTTTCTATGGATTAATGATAATTAAAAATGATCAAAGTGATATTTTTTTATCAAATATAGTGTCTTTAATTTATTTGTGTAATATTTTATTTTATTTTTTTACTATTTATTAAAATAAATTTGAAATTTAACTTCAAAATATAATAACTTATTTTCAATTATTGATATTTTTTAGATAATAATGAGTTGAATTAGGATTACTACATTACAAACAAAGTGATGAATATTGTGAAGGTATTGTTACTATTTTGAAATTTGGAAAATGAAATGTTCTCAGAAATGAATTATATTTCTATCCATTCTTCAAATTCTTAAATATGACAATGTTGAAAAGTAGAGAAATGAAATTTTATTTACTTTTTAATGGTTTTTATCTTAATTACATCTATTGGATATGAAATTGTAAAACAATACATAATTCATGATTTATTGGTGATGATAATTTTCAAGATGATAAGTCTGATCAAACTAAAGAAATTATTCATGGTATTGATGTAGAGATGATTGGGAAAAAACTGATAATTTGGCATCTATATGGTGATTTTGAAAACCTATTATATCCAGGTAATATGGAAATTATGGTTTTACAATTTTAGTTACAATTTTTTAACTTGAAGATGAAAAATATATAGAGTCACAAGAATTTTATACAGTTTCTATAGCTGTTTAAAGTGATACTTATTAAAGAAAAAAAATATTCCATATTCACATTATAATGTGAAGAAAATATTATTCCCGATGGTTTTGGGGAACATGAAGATACATACATGCCCAAATTATTATGTGTTATATAAGAATGAATACTAAGTTTTGTTAGAGTTTCCAAATGTGAGACATTATGGTTTAAGTTGAAATAAAAATTAGAAACTCACTAAGTTGTTATAGAGACTCTATCCAAGAAAATTTTTTATCTTCCTATAATTCCTAATTTTAAACATTTATTTGAAAATTAAAATGAGTCAAAATGGATAGGATATAATATAGGTAAGTAGATATCTTATGGAAAATTATTTCATACAGCATATTTTCCATAGTGGAAAAAAATGATCAATAGTTTCCTAAATTCATAAATCAAGTTATAAATATCATTCTTGTACTCTGCACATATAGAATTAATCCATATTTAATTATTAGTATAAAACATATTTAATGGCCAGTTTTATTGGTAATTTTCAACTTACCTCCAGAATATTAAATACAATGGAAATATATCATGTTAAGTTTAATGATTTCTAGAATAAAATAGTCTAGAAATGATATATATGTTTTATTATCATAATTAATTGATGATTTTATACTTTTAAGGGAGGAACTAATTAAATTATATGATTATTGTAAAATTATGTATTTTCAACTACATGAAATTATTATGTTTACTATAAATTACTTCCCATCAAATGGATTTTTTTGGATATAATTATAAGTGGTATAAAGCTTGTCTAATTTAGGAATAACATACTTCATATTGTCAACTATAATATGGGAGAAAAAAATCATACATGGGGCATTGGAGATTTTTTTATAAGAATCACTCTTATATAATATTAAAAAATAATTCAATGGCTCAAAATAATTTGATATTTCTCTAAAAAAAATAAATTTATCAATATTTTTAGTGGGTGAAAAACATTTATGTCTTTTTTATAAGGACACAAAAATATGGTATTGAAATAAATATTTTGAAAAAAAGATCAATATTTTTTGAGCCAACATATTGAAGATATAATGCAGTCAAACATAACAACGATGTTATGTATGTATAGTAGAATATATGTGATAGTTTGATTGGAACATTGTTATACATTAAAATAAAGACTAAATATGGGTTGAATTCAAGATTGTAATTACTCTCATTGGGAAAAAATTTGGAGTTATCTCCCACTCTAAAAGAAATATAAACACACATTGTTATAGATTTTTATATATTATCCAAGATGGAATAAATTATTTTTTATCAATGTATCCACGGTATCATAGTGGCATAAGGTAATTCTTTGAATTTAAAATACTTTGGGTCACTAAAAGATTTGAATTTGATAGGAATGAAATCTCTTGATTTTCACATCACGATTCCACAACTCCAACCAGCTGCATTACATGGAATATTTCATATCCATATAAAAATTTATATCATAAAGTGGTGTTGTTTTTTAGTCAAATTTTTTGAAAATTGATTGATCTAAATTCATTGAAAAATTTGGAGAAAAACATAATTTTAATACCTTGTCAACCAAAAATGTATTTTACTCCATATTTTATTGATATCATGATACATTGAATAGTTTATTTGGTGAAATAAATTAAGATATTCATATATTTATATCTATATGGGATGTGTCTTCTTAAAATGTAGTTGAAGTTATTGAGGGGATATGTTAAGAACCCATATCATATTGAAACCTATATTATTCAGAAGTATATTTCTGAGGAGGTTTTATAGTTTTGTGCAAGATAATTTTATATAATAGAGCACATCATTTTGCCTATATTTCACCATGAATGAGTCAATTATGGGGGAAATGGGATCAATTTTTTGAAAGTAAAATCATTGATAGGTGAACAGGTAAAGAAGATACATTTATACATAGTGAATAACATAGATGATTCTCATTCATATATAACATTTCATATTAATGTGTCAAACAAATTTTATCCAAAGAATAAATATATGTGTATTTTTAATGAGAATATAAAAAGAAATCCCCTTTTTTAATGAGACTGTGAGTCATATATCCGTGAGTCAAAAATATTGAGACAGTTAGTGGGTAGCCAATGTTTAGATTCTATTACATGGTTTAAGTATGAAATTAACTTCTATACATTTCATATGAAATATTAGGATGACATAAGTGCAGTTAATATTAGTAGTTTTTTTTTCTTCGTAGATGTAATGGATTTTTTGAGTACCAAAGGAAAAATATAGTCTCTATATCAAGTATATATTATGGAGTCATTAAATAAATATAATAGTTTGATTAAATTAAATTTCAATTAAAATTGTTTAACTGTAAATGGTTTAGCAGTAACAATATTTTCAGACATGATGAATTGGGTATGACACTAGTTAAATTGAATATATTTGAATACATAGTTGATCCTTTTATCATGTAAACCCATGAAAAAAAATTCTACATTCTTGATCCATAAAATATGCAGTGGTATATCATTTTACAAGTAAAGGGATAGTAGGTTAGAAAAAAACATGATGATTATTATTATTTATGTGACAACCATAATCCCATGAAAATAATTATAGATAATATTTATGACCACATCACAAACATGGTTTGTTCAATATAGAATGATCATGGGTAAGTAATATGGGAAATCATTTAGTAATTTCCTAATATTACATATAACATATATTTATTTCTTCCTTAATTTCATAAATTTCATATAAATTTTACTATATTAGTTTTATTTTTTATATAAAATGAATATTATAACCATTATGGTAAAAAACTTGATTTTATTAGTTTTGTTTTTTTCATTTTTCAATTATTCAACTTTACGTGTAACTATTGTGTTTTTTATTAGTTTTTAATAAATATTTTTTATATTTTTTCTATATAATTTTATGGTTCATATATATTGTTATAATTATTTTAACACTGTTATCTACTAATGAAAATGATAAAAAAACAAATTTAGTATTCTTTTTAACATTGTTGTTAACAACTCTGATGATTATTATAATAGTGGTTTGTTTAGTATTCCTTAGTTTTTTAAATCATTTTAAAAAAAATAATTCAATTTTTTAATATCAGTTTTATTTTTTCTACTTTGTTTATAATATTTCATATCTCATAAACATTGTTAGAATTTTAGTTAACTGATTTAACAAATATAACTAAATTTTTTTGAGTTTAGTTTACTTTTATTGGATCATTTTTTATTTTTTATTTAATTTTAAATTTAATTGTTGGATTTGTATATTTTTATAGTAATTATTTTTTACATTTATTGTTACGGTAATTTCATTTCAATCATCAGAGTCGCCTAAAGCTTCTATAATAACAATTCACATACTTCAACTAATGATCCTCCTTATCCTTCTACACATTAGTTATCTATATACACATGGGTAGATGAGACATAGAAGTTGGTAAACATGAAAAAACACATTAACTAAAATTATTTTTTGGTCATATCTAGAGCCAGAGGATATCATTTGAGTTTAATGATAATTGTTTTCCTAGGGGTCCAAATTAATAATAATTTAAGGCTTTTATTATGGTGAATGATTGAGATAAAGTTATTATTTTGATTTTTTATTAGATAATTATCAAGAATGTGAAAATATCTCAATTATAGGATATAATTTTGGTAAGATTATTTTTCTTATTTTTTTACTTTTCATTAAATGGTTTTACTAATATGTTATTTTTTTCATTTATTAACAAATGACATATAATATTCATGGAACTAATGAAGTTAGGGTTAAATTTTTAGATTTGGATTCTATAAAATTGAAATAATTTATTAGAAGATTCATTTAAATAACGAATCATGAAAACATAAAAACCCATTAATGTCACATAAGTTAAATGGAAAATTCTCTTCATACTTTTGCTGAAAAAGTAAAAAAGTACCTTGTATTGAATAAAGAAACAATATATTCCTTTAATACCGCTGAATAAAAATTCACCAATGTGTAAAATTAACTTTAAAAAAAATTAGAAGAATATAAATAATATTAAATATTTAGGAAACATGCATTTGGATGATAAATATTTTGAAGTAAATAATTACGTATAAATAATCTTAGATAACAATGAGATTGCAAAATTTATCACTTAACTTTTATGTCTGATTTCCTTTGTATATATCCAAACATATTGTATAATGATTTATATAATTTAATTGACTTATTTTATAAAATTATCCATTTTATGATATTATATATGATCATATTATCATCTTATTGTTAATAACATTTCATTATTACTTGTTATTAGGGTATTAACTGCTTCATTTTCTTATGCATGTTTTGTCAATTAAGTTATGATTATCCTTCATATATCATCTTTATATAATTAAAATCTGATATTAACATTATATATATCATTTTTATTCCATCTATACATTTATTTAATCATTATTTAATGAATATTATGTAGAATGTGTCACATCACATCGTGGAGACAGTAGACCATACGTACGAACGAGAAACAATATCATTCCCTTAATTGTTCAAAGGTATTGAATTGAATGGTTTATAATATTTCACAATCAATATAATGATATAATAATAAAATATAGTTATTATTTCAATCATTATACTCATCCAAGTAAGGTGGGGTGAAAAATAGATTACACCAGGACATGGGGACGGTCAGTCGTACGTACGCACAAGTGGTGATTTTGATTTTCGTAAGATGGATAGAAAGTGGAATATTTTTTTCCATAATCATAATTAAATATAAGTATATAAGTGATACTTGATTTATTACTTTGTAATAAAACAACTCGTGAATAGTAAGTACAAGAAGAAAGGATTTTGAATGAATTGGTATTTAAAATTACCTCTTCTTTGATGTGCTTCCCATAAATCTACTCTTAGAGCACAATAGTAGGTATTTTAAGAATAATAGAACCTCTAGAATGTAACAAGGGAATTTTATAAGGGAAAAGTCAGGGGATTTTGGACCTTGAAGGCTCAAATTGAAGTGAAGAGGTGAGGCTGAAGGTTCCATTTTATAATTTAGGCAAGGGACACTTTTTGGATCTCCAAAAATATTAATTTAAAAAAAATCAAACCCCATCTAGAAAAACTCAAAAATGTCCAAATTTTAAAGATGATATGAAATATAATTTTAATATCCTCAACCAATTGATTTTAGAGAAGATTTTCTATCAATTTAAACCATATCATTTTAATTAACTCTTAGTTATTTTATTTAATTTTTAACTAGGGTAACAAATATTTCCACCTTAAAAGGGTAAAATATTTACTTATTTGATTTTGATGAGATGATAAATAAATAATATAGAGTATTTCAAACCATATAATTATTATTCTATATTTTAAAAAAATAATATTTTTAAATAATTTAATAAAACATTATTTTGATAAGATGTCATTAGTGTCGATTTTGAAACTATTCAATTCATTGATTTTTAAAAATATTAAGATAACTGATTAAAGTAGAAAAAACTATTTTATTATACTCCTAAGAGGTCAAGGTGATTTAAAAAATAATTATATATATTAATTAGACCCAATTATATTTATTTAAATATTTTTAATAACATTTATTTTTTATCTCTTTTAATAAAATAATAAATAAAATAATTTTGCGTAATTGTTTAATATACGTATTTTTTGATTAAAAAATAAAATTAAAAAAACTATGATGAATATAAATAAAATATATTTCACAATAATATTTTTATTAGAACATTTATTTGGGAATATACAACATTTAAAATGTTATAATTATTAAAATAAGAATTCGAAAACAATAACATCTTTTTAAATAAAATAATATTAGTGTCACAATCTCTTCTATAAAACTCCAAATGGTCACTAACTCAACCATTGGATTTTAATAGTCTATATATACTCTACCAAAAATATTTTTTCATGTGTTTGGGTCCTTTATATTTATTATTATTTTAATAAAAAATTATTTATTGATTTCTCATCAATTAATTAGGTTTTACATTATCAAAGTATAAGTATTTACAGTAATTATTTATATCATAAAAATTATAAATAAATTTCCATGATAAAGAAAAAAAAATTATTTTTAAAATTATTTTTTATAATAGAATTTCTCTTCTCTATTACCTTATATAAAAATTGATTTATTTATTAAAATTTGACTAAGATATATTTAATAGTTGTTTAAATAAACTAAATTAAATGTCTTAATCTCATACCACTGGCATCCAAAGAACACCATTTATACCTAAGGATGATTTATGTCAAAAACACACATCCAATTATATTAATACAAGTTTTATATTAAGTTTATAAAAGTATTTTTACCCTGAATTACTTGATTTATCCTTTTACTGTGTTAATAAAAATTACTGAAGTTACTATTCATAATGCCCAAAAATAAAATAAAAATATTTACATAATTTGTACCTAATTATTCCAAATATGATATCCATTATTCCAAAATTAAAAACTCATAAATTTCAGTAATTTATTTAAAATTATTCTCATTTTCATAAAGATAGAACAGGTTTTAAATGCTAAACTATTGAAAAGGATTGAAATGTCATTACATCAGAATTCAATAAAAAAATTAATGCTAATGACATACATTATATTGAGTGATAAAAATATGTTATATATATACTTTAACACCATTCAATATTATAATTTAACCATATAAATTATTTTGAGGAAAAAAGATGTTTTCGATTAAAATTTAGTGTATTCTTATTATTCCTCAAAATTTGTAAGTTATCAGAAAAATATTAAACATTTATAAAAAGTAAATTTTTATATCCTGATTCTAGAGAAAAATTTTATTTTGACATTTAAAAATTATTAATGTTTAAAAATTTTATTTTAAAAGGGGTTTTTCATTAAAAGAAAAAAAATTACACTTTTAAAAAATATAGGTTTTTACACATCAAATAAGGTTTAAAAATACCCTATGAAAAAAATATGAACTTTATGAATAGAAAATAAAATTTATTAAGTATATAACTTATATATTTTATTAATTTCATTCACTAAAATTAAATTTAATGAAATTATTAATTCAAAAAAATATTTGATTTATATTTTTCATAAATAATATGTAGTGAATGACTTCACCATACATTTTTATAGGTCAGTTATATTTATTTTCCCTAACCTAAGAGATAAGTTAAAATGGAAATTCTATTAAAATATATTCTTTTAGTTCATTCAAACTCAATGATTACATGAAAATATGTCTATTGAAGAATTAAAATTATTTATAGAAAATATTTCATAAAAGTATTAGGGTGTTATAATATACATCGAATCAATTTGTTGAAAATAGATGATAAGAATAATTATTCTTAAGTGAAATTTAATATATTAAAGGATTTTATTTTTAATGTTCATATTAATAATTCTTTATTCTTAATTTTCTATAAGTGATCTGATATCATCATGAGATCTAATCTAAAAAATTTTACCCTTATACTTTATCTCATATGGGGAATACATTATTAGAATAACAAGTCATAGCCAAAAATAATTCAAAAAATGAGAGCTAGTTCTTGAGGATCTATAAAGTTTAACCACCCCCCCCAGATTGACATGAAAAATGGATGAGGGGAAAAATGAGCAAAAAATGAAAATATCTTATATATGAGTATAGGGTTATACCTAAGAGGATTGTAATATTTTATTTAATTTTTTCATGTTTTTTAACTTTATTAAATTTTTTATATATTTTGATTCACTAATGAATTTTAAAATATTTTTTTATATAAATAACTTGATTAGAATAGAAAACAGGGGACCTTCATACCTGAGCGAAGGAAGGATATTTAATCTACTACATTGGGAAATCATGAACAACCTGGTCACTTATGAGTCTATGTGGTTGGTGTATCGATAAAAAATAAGGTCAGTTATTTTGGAGATTCTTAAAAGGAGGTTGTATATGAAAATATCTAATCTTTATAAGATAATGTTTATAATATGAGTGATAAAATAGAGTACGCGATTAGAGATACAATATAGTCTATATTTATAGACATGAAAATAATTGTTAGGCTACAGATCGCACTCCTATCCCTTTACCTATAGATGACAGTCCTCCAACTCCACCTACATACCCCACTCCTCCACCTCCTCCTCATCAAAATATTTTAGCACCTTCTCTATAGATTCCCATATATTGTGAGTTATATTTTTATTATCAAAAACATCATATGATTGAAAATAGGATTATATATTATAGTGGGGATATTGGTTATCCTCAATAGATTGGTATAGAGAAGCTTAGGATCACTGTACAGTATATGATAGATAAATTAAAAAGAATATTATTTCATACTAATTAGGTCACTATATTTGGAAAAAGTATCAATCATTTTTTATTTTTTCGATACAGACTCATCCAGTAAATTAACATGATGGTATTTAAATATTAGGTCCTCTATATCATATTGGTGTTTAATTTATTTTAATATTTTAAATTTTATTTATTTGTCTTTTTTTAGAGGAATACAATTCAGGTAAATACATTTTTATAAACAAAAAAATTGTACAGGTTGTTATGACATAAGATGCTAATTCTTAAGAACATAATAGGTCATCAACATATTTATCTTTGTTGTTGGAATTTTATGATATTCAAATGGATACGATTATTTTTTCTTGTAAACATAATGTGATGATTTTTAAGATAGATATCAATGATCATGTAACTGGAGATTTGTTGAGCATCAATATGATGGAAGTATTTTCCATGTAAGTGAATTACGTATATCTTTTAGTTATTATAATTTATTTAAAATTAAAAATTATGTTTTATTTATATTAGGTATCTTTAAAAACTTTGTATTTAGTATGATATGACATCAGTATATGGATTTTTACCCACAATGTATTTCACCAAAAATTATTATAATAAAATAGGAATAAAGAAAAGTATATACTATTAAAATATTTCAAAATAATGCAATTTGGTTTTAGAGTCTTCTTTATCAGGAAGGGTATGGAACATATATATCTTAAATATTAGTTCCTCTTAAATAAAGAACAAGACACGTTATATTTTTTGAATATTAGTATCCAATAAATGTTGTGTGTTTTCTTCCAAGAGAGAAGACAAATTACTAGTTATTCTCTGTAAGCGGTGACATTTGAGAAATATTTAACAACATATTGAACATTTAAGTCATATTATTTATATACTTGTATAGTATAATGAATTTTTATTTTTTTCCTACATTTTAATTTCAAATAGGGAATGGGTTTACATTAGAGCGAAAATATTAAAGGGGGTTGAAAATATAAAATATGAAAAAAAGTGGTTTCTCATTTATAATTACTAAATTTTTAATGCAAGTACTTAAAAACTTATTTTGAACTAAAAAATTATTTTAAAACATAATTTTAATCATCAAGAAGAAGTAATGGAATGTGGATATTATGTTTGAAGATGTGTGTTTTAAATAATATCAACAAGGATAGTTAAATTCCAAAATATTAGATTTTATTATTAACACTCCATTAATTTTCTTATAATTACTTTGAGAATACAATTTAAATGATTTATTTTTATTTTTTAGCATTTTGATGATCATATCCCTTATATTGAACATGGTATAAATCACATAAAAATATAATGTGTGTAATATTTTAATGGGTTTTTTGGATTTTTATTTTTTGTGGAATATATGTTTTATAATTTAAATTTAAAATTTTGAAGTTTAAATGATTTGAATTTGTGTTGTTATTTTCTAATTATTATATTATTTTTGTTGTTTTTTCTACTCTTTTATTTATAAGGTAATTTATTTTAATTAATTTTAAAAAAGACAATTTTCACATCGACTATTGTATAACTAAAGTGAAAATTTTATGAAAATTGATTTTGTATCATTTTTTATATAACCATAATTAAATAATTGTTCAAATTATGTAGTTTTAGGAAATTTTATATGATAGTTTTCAAAAAAAATGTGAAAAACACTTTATCATATAAATTAGTAAAAAATTATTTCAAAAAAAACATATTTACAGCATCACCTACAATAACTTCATGTGGTAACTGAGGTTAAAATCCCAACATGGAAAAACCATTTTTTCACTAGTTATTATGGCCAAACCTAATGAATGGATTGGGTAAAATTTACTTGAGGCCTAACGTGTCACCAACATGGGGTTCGATGGTCTTCATACTTAATGCATGATTGAGCTAGCATGTGAAGGCCTTGTACCCTGATCCAAATCAATGCATAAATAATATCGAGGGACATGTTCAACAGTCCTGTGGATAGATCTTGATCACTCTTGACATATTTTTTAACTACCCTTAAAACATATACATTAGGGTGGTATAACTAGGGTTAGTGGTTTATTTTTTAATAAATGAGTGCATAGTATGTGAATGTTTATGATTTCTTATTAATTTATTATTTTCATTGAATACAACTATTATACATATGGATACATATTAAGGACACATTATTGGTGTCCTTATAGGTTTTATTATAAACACCCTTTATAGGAATCACAAAAATAATATAGACTTCATGATTAGGGATCTAGATAAGGTAAAGGGAACCACATAAGATGGTTGATTGTGCATCATGGAGATGGTAGTGGTATCAGGAACGAATCTAGAGGATTCAACAATTTTTATTTATTTATTGATTCCCCTTGATAATTTGGTTTGGATTTACATAGTAGGAGAAAGGTCTATTTATATATATGGAACAAGTGACATTTTTTTATTAAATTATTCTTATCTTTCTCTTGATACTCTGAGTTATTATTTTTTATTTATGTTCATGGTGTATGATTGTGATTACCAAGGGTGTAGTCTCCCCACAACTTCCTTATACACTCACCACTAGTTGGAAGCCTCTTGAATATAGGGAGGTGCACATGAGTTCTTGGGTTACTCTGCCTCAGAACCTGTGGTTCTGGTCACGGAATTAAAAAATGGTATCATAATTTATTTTCATTTATTTTTTATTGGTTATTATAATACATAGTATAAATGAGATAGGCTATTTGGATCTCGAGTAAGAAAGTTGTCATCCACTTATCTATCTTATATGTAATAGATGTGTGAGTTACCATTAATGGAATTACTGTTATAGTTTTATTAGATTTGTGTGAATTAATGCATCAAGACTAGACATTTTGGATCATGTTTCAAATATATATTTATTCTAATTGTGTGTTTCATAATTGTTATTTAATTTAATGCCGTGAATTATGGTATCTATTTGGGAATGACATTTTTTCTCTATTGATGTGATATACCTATTTTGGAATTATTGATTTGAAATTAAACATGATATTATATATATATATATTAATGTAACTTATGTAATGGTATGGAGAGACTTATATAGTATTAGGTGAGTTGTGCCTTATTGTTGTGGGTAGCCTCCTAGGATAGGTTTCTATAAAAATCCGTGGAGTGTGGCTTATAACTTCTTATGTTTTTTCTTTTAAGTGAGTTAGTATGGGTGTTTCAAACCGTCATCTACAATTTTAGAAAAATAACACCTTAGAGACACATGATTTATCCCATTTGGAAGGTCACACCAATTCTATAACAGGCTATGTAGTAGTATTCACCAGATCATACTTACATGCCTTCTCCTTTGGTTCATGTTTTGGAGCCATTCCATCCTAGTGTCATTCAAATTTTACCATCCCATGGAATATGAGTATAGTGGACCTTGGTTGACTACACTGATAGATTCTATATAGTACATCTTCCATACTTTTAGGTCACTAGAGTTCCAGAAGATTTCAAGTACTTGATAGACGTAATTGAGGGAATATTCAACTTGGTAGAGACACTAGAGGACAAAAGGGTCAAGTTAGTAGCTTTTATGCTTCTGGGGGGCTCCATGTAATGGTGGATTTCATTGGACAAGTATTAAGACTTGAGTGTATCAATTTGGAGGACTCCAATAACCTATTATTTGGGGATTTATTTCATAAGATAGTAAAATTGGGCCATGCCTATGAATTCATGGATCTTTAATAGGGATCCATAATGGTATCATCATACTCTACTCATTTCACCAAAAAACTTTTTTATCCCTTATTATCTGTAAATGAGGCACCAAATCCTTGGAAATTTAAGATCAATACTTTTTCTAATATCAAATGTTAGGTTAGTATTTTTGACTTAAATACATACCTTATTGTTTTGTACAGGGCCTTGAATATTAATAAGGGATTACAGTAGGATCCAATTGTTGGAATTCTTCCATCATTTAGTTATCATTTGGGTATACCATCTATTGCTATGGTGAGTGTCTCTTCTGGTAGATGGAAGAGGAATATCGAGGATGTACACCATGGTAGTGGTAAGAAGGTTAAGCATACTATGACTTCTTTATATTTCTTGGTATGAGTTCCATAGTGCTTAAATTATGGATAGGTCAATCATTTTCCTAGATTTTCATAGTACCTGGGTAAAAGTGTCAATAGTGTGGTAATATAGAGAATATTTAGGAGTCATTATCAAAATATTATGAGGTTAGGTTTATGTAGGGATGTGGGAAATATGTAATTTATGACATAGGGATCAGGTCATTGTCATCAATAATAGGATTAGACTCCTCGGATGATGTGGACTCATGTGATTCATGCACCTCAAGGTTATGTTTTTAGATCTAGGGAGGGCTAACTGTATGTATAGTTCTAGTTTTAGATGAATATAGAGAGCTACCATTAACAATTTGAGGTATGACCCTGATCACATATTCTGTTTCTATAGAACTTTTTTATATTGGTAATACCCATTCATTTATATATTCTAAAGTAGTTGTTGGACATGACTTATAGATTTAGTTATATTATGAGTTCCATTCTCTTGACACACCATTGGGTAACAAATTTTATCATCTCCCAAGATGTCTAGAGTGTCCTATAGTTGTTTCTAGATATGTAAATTTGTGGGATTTCATAATCTTTGTGATTACTATCTTTAATGTGATCCATGAAATGGATTGACTGGCCATATTTTAGTCTCATATCAATTTTTATCATAGGTGGGTATCCTTTATCACACATAAGGTAGAGAAATAATTGATGACCAATGAATGAAACGTCAAATATTGTATATTGAGGCTATATTTGAACTATATCGGTGTTAGGTTTGTGAAAAAAGGTTTTTAGGATTTATCAGACATATTTTTTTGGATTGAGAAAATTGGAAAACAATTTAGGGATGGAGAGGATCATACAACGATCCTTGGTTAGACCATATGGATTTTTCTTAATATGCTTTCAGAGTATTTGGGGTATAATTTTTTTTCATAGATAAACCTTTTTTTGTATAGAGTTTTGCCGACAAGAAGTCATCAGACATGGGGTTTATATGGTATTAAATCAGTCATTTTATAAGTTATGAATCTTTTAAATTTTAATTTAATTCCTTTTATTTTACCTAATAATATTTATTATAGAGTCTATAGAGGAAAATCGGGTGTTTTGGGCTTGTTAGGATCCCAGAACATCGACCAGAAGAAGAAATACCTGGGTTGTATGGTAAGTAGAAAATTGTGTCACCCAATATGCACAGTTTCGTCAAATCATACGGGGTGATTCAGTAAGAAGAAGTGATCTTCATGGTTTTCCCTAACCATTAGACCAAGGGATAACTACCTTTTGGATTTTTTTTAATTTCTATTAGAGGAAAAAATAGTTTGTTCATGGTTTCCCTAACCATGCGCATGAACCATGTCGGGTCACTCTTTGGACAGCACAAGGCACATGGTTGGCGCATGGTTTTTCAAACCATTCTGTAAAACCATGTGGCTATGGATTTTGGGTAAAATTACCAAATTTACATTAATGATTTATATTTTTAAGTCCCCTTCTTATTTTTTTAATTCTAGTTAATAGCAGCTCCCATTTTTACCCGTGATGAGCTTATCTTCCTATTAATTTTGGTTCTTGGATAATTCTTCCATTTTAACTTTGATTAGAAATTTTATAATGTGGGGGATATCTCTTAGTAATTTATCCACTATTTAGGCACCTTTAATTTTTTTCTTTATATTATAAATTCTATTTTGGAACTAGATATTTTCCCTATTTTTAGGGTTTTTTCAATTTTTCCATTTTCTTTCGATTTGGACCAAACCAAAGGCCGATATTGGATGAGTGCTCCTCAACATGTATAAGGTAGGTGGTATATAATTTACCCCTCAAGGATTAATTATTTTATAATATTATTATTTTTGTTTCACACAAGTTTCCCTATGCATTTCCCCTTAAATAAATATTCCATTAATTGGTTTTCAAAATTTAGAACCTAATGAATCTCTTAGTTTCGTTTCACTTATAACCACTCCTCGAGGTGTGTTAATGAATATTACATTTATGTAATAATTATATAAATAAAAATACCATATTTTATTTCGTTTTGGTGTGACTATAATTTTTTAGCACCAAAATGAATTGAATAGAGGTGAGTAGTATGACTATGTCACCTGCTTAAAATGGACAACTTTTACACCCTTGTTAACAAGGAATGAAAGTGAGCAATTAATTATTTTTTCGATCTTATTAAACCCTTAACTAATTATTATTTTTATTTTTATTTTTATTATCATATGGGAAATGTGACCCCACTTTTAAGATAATGTTCATGTTGACCCCTATGCCTATTGATATACGGGCAGGGTTTTCCTTCAATTATTGTAATATATGTGCATAGAGACCCTATTTTTTATGATTTAGTCTTAGTGGACCTATTTTTAGGATTTATTCATGGGGAACCTATTGATATGGTTCAAGCATGGTGACCCTAATATTATGATTTAGGCACGAAGTCCCAATATTATGATCTGGGCATGGCCTCCCTTATTTTTGTGATAAAGGGCATAACTTCTCCTATTCTTTTGATATTGTGCATTGTGTCCCTTATTCCTGTGATATAGGGAATTTCATCCCTAAACACTTATGAGACTCATGATATATCATATGGATTCCAAAGTTACGCCTCGAGTCCAGGATTGTAGTTGTAGCTATATATATGGTCATAGACATCACTACATATATAGACCACATATATATATACATATGGTTACATATTTAGATATTTTCTAACATGGGATGAAGCAGGTAGTGTTAGTATGGTATCCTTTAATAAACTATGATTTACCTTTATATATATTATTTTTTCTTTATATTATATTATCACACATCTCATATTCTATACACAGACTGGATATTTATAGACCACATTGGTGGTGGCCTATTGAGTTTATCTCACACCCTATATTGGATATCAATGGTACCCAGGTAGATTATGTGAATACAGGTAGGGATAGAGCCAATCACTCTTTTTTTGATACTTTATTTTTTAATGGGTTGAGATTAGGGGAGAAGAGGATATAGATATTTCTTGTGATGCTATTGGAGATAGCATTTTTGTCTTTTTGTTCTTTTGATACATATATGTTATTACATGCCTATTGTTATGCCTGCCTATTTACATTTAATAGATACATTAAATTATATCATTTTATATATGATGTTGGGCATTATTGATATTTTTTGTTTATTAATGTATGATTCATTACAATATCTTATTAGTTAATTACTGTTCTTCAACTATTTATCTATCAATTTCTCTGTTTTTATACTCTAATCATGAGAATATAGTCTCCCAGGTATACCACCAAGGACCCACCCTACTACTTTGAAGCCTCTAGTATATGGGGAGGCATGCTTGAGGCCATGTGAATCACTATATTGAGGCAACATTTAGTTTCATCTAATTCAGGATGTCACAAAGTGGTATCAAAGTTACTTATTTTATTTTTCCTTATCATTTGGGAATGTTATACAAAAGATTAATAATGTTTCATAATTTGATGTTAATTTTTTATGATCAAGGTTTTTATTTTATCCTTGACTGTTAATGAAAGGAATGATGATCATTAATCATTTTAGGCACCTTAAAAAATTTATATTTCAGTAATTATTCCATGACATGTTTACTTACTATGTGAATTGACTATAGCATGTTTTAGTGCTTATTTCTATATCCATGAATTGGGCTAACATTTCATGTAGGGACTTGATAAGTGAGTGGTTTATATTGAACAGATTTCACACATAAATTTATAAGGTGTATGTATCCTTATAAATTTGAAGTGGTTATCTATATGGTTCAACCTTTTAAAGATATATTATATGTAAATAATAATGAAGTTAAATAAAATTGAATTTGAAAATGGTATGGTCACGGTTAAATTAGGATTAAAACAAAAATTTAAAGTGTTTTGCCTCCATAAATTGTAATTAAAAATATTTATATCATAACCTTGGACTTATAACACAGAGATTTACACTTACCTGGCTCAAGTAGTGGGTTGTAGGTATCATCTCTTGTGTTCTATATAATGGTTCCAATCACTTATACTAGTTTTATGATAAGGAATAGGTGTGTGATCGTTATATAGGATGTCTTGTATATATCCTATTTATATATCTCTGATAATGAATATTTTTAAAATCTATATTAGGTATGTGTTTGTCATTTTTAGTGCTATTCTATAATGATTTTTCTCTAGTTGTGTGCTAGGAGGGTGGTGATGACCATGCTCTAGATGTGGTGGGCCTTGAGCCATCAGTGACACCTCTAGAAGTGACACTTGTGGAACATTATATTATCCATGATTTGGGAGAAGATATCAAATTTTGAGGATACTTTATACATCTTATGTCGACTATAGAAGGAGTTCATGACATGTCCCTTCTTTTGGAAAGATGGTGTGGGGTTCTAGCAGCATCATCCAACTAATTTTTTAGGGGATGGTGGCTCTTGAGTAGGTGAGTTATTGATAGAGGAATTCTTATCTATTTTCAAGAATATAGAGACACATCCTTGGAGGAGAGTGATGTTCACTACATATATTCTTTGAAGATCCTACAAATGATGGTGGGATTTTTTGAACTAGTAAAGTCAGTATCAGGAAGTGATTTAGAGGGATTTCTAATCTATAATCTATGATTATTTATTCTTTAAGACCCTAAGGGTAGATTTTTCTAGTGTGTTCATGAACGTTCTGAAGAGTTCGATGTTCATTATGGTCTAATCATATCATCTTAAAATTATTTAGATATTTTCATCAATTTATATTGATGATGAGAAAGAGTAAGTAGGAAGTTTTGAGGAAGGGATCAGGAATTCTATTCATTATTAAGTGAACATTTTATGGTTGAATATCATATATGATATAGATAACCATGATATCATCATTGAGTGGAACCTAAGGGAATAAAATTTTGTGGGCTACAGTGGTTTAGAACTGAGATAGGGTAGTGGTTCAACTAGTAGTTAAAAGTGATGCTTTGAGATTGTGCACATGACCAGTGGTAGATACATGACACCCACTTGTAGTTATGTGATTTGTAACAAGTGTGAAAATAATGGGAATAAAAATCATTATTGTCTCAAAGACACCATTGAGTGTTATAGCTATGGAAGATTGGGGCATCTTAAGTGTTTTTTAGGACCTTCTCATTTGTACCCTGTTGAAAATGATCCATATTAGCTCCACCTTCAGAAGAATGATGAGGATGACCTCAACAGGTAGGTAGCTAGTGTACTACAATCCATACAAGAATATTTGCATGTTGCAGTTTAGGTGACTAGGATTTAGATACTCAAAACTAGCAAAGTGGGCCCACTCATGGTAGTTAGGTTACAAGATAGGGTCATGGATTAGGCCGGATTTTCACAGTGTAGCCCATACCATAAGAGTAGGGTGTTAGACAATATACAATTCAAGGTATTATTATATTAGCCTATATAAATTTGTATACATTATTTTACTTGATTTATTCACGTTCCTAAATATATGTGCCTCGTTTGGAAATAATTGGGCTTGATATTGAATACTCATGTCACATAATGAAAATATATACTTCATTGGGTGTATGATCAGAGACTGTACACCTGTGTAAGGAGTCCCCCCTTAAGGTCAGAATCCATTGTTTCTTATATTAATTATTCGTCCTTGAGATGATGGTATTTGATATCATTATCGTGATGGACCGGTTGGTACTTTATCATGTCTCGGAGAATATTTATCACTGATGGATTTTGGTCACATAACCGAAGGGTGTTACTTATATTCACAAGGCTGAGTAGGATTTCTATGTAGGTTGAGAAGGAACAAAGCATATTTTTTCTTATGTTTAGTGACTTCCCATATTGTTTTCATTTACATGGATGATTAGGGAATGAATCTGGTATAATTCCATCCTATAGTCGATCGTTTTAGGGATGTTTTTGCAGATGAATTTTTTAGACTCCATCCTGAGAGAGAGGTAGATTTACTACTGAGCTAGTTCCTGGATAACACCAGTATCCATTTCTCCTTAAACGATGGCTACTACTGAGTTACAAGAGCACAAGATATAGCTAAATGATTTTGAAGACAAGGTATTTATATGGACCATTACTTCTATATATGGTTAAATGGTCCTTTTATCTAATAAAAAACATGGAACCCTTAGGGTTTTTTGGATTTCCAAAAGATAATCAACTTACTATGAAGAACGGGTATCCCTTACCTCGAATTGATGATCTCTTAAACAATCTCTGAGAAATAAAGGTATTCTCAATCATCATTTTGATATCATGATATCACAAGGTGCGTGTTAGACATTCATACATATCATGTACATATTTACATAGTCATTATAGTTTATATTAGTATTTGGTTATGTCATTCAATCTCATGAATGCACCTAATTTTTTCATATATTTTATTAATCGGGTTTTCCAACAACTTTTAAATTAATTTGTGGTGGTTTTCCTAGATGACTTCTTAGTGTATTATCATACTCGGAGAAACCCTGAAAAAAATATTGATTTCATTTTTAAAACATTTATAGGGAACCATCTGTAACATACTCATAGAAAATGACACTTTTGGATCAATAGGGTTCACTTCCTTGGATATATTATCTTAGAGGGAGGGGTATCAGTTGACCTCGAGAATGTGAGTGTTGTAGTTACCAGGGAATAAACAAATAATTTATTTAACATATGGATCTTCTTAGGGATATATGGTTATTAAATGTGATTTATACAAGACTTATCATGCTCAGAATCACCTTATATAGGATTAAATATAAGAAGGGTATGATGTTTATTAGGTAAAAATCCTACGATACTACCTTTCAAGAGTTGAAAATAATATTGACTTCTATGTAGATCCAAATTCTTACAGATTCCGAAAGAATATATATAGTGTATTCTGATTCATTAGGTATTGATCTAGGATTGGTTTAGATTAAATAACATCAAGTCATTGTGTATGCGTCATAACTGATATGGTCTGATGAATGGAATTACCTAATTCACAATCTCTAGTTATTAGTTGTTTCTCATGATTTATGTTATTGGAGGCATTACCAATTGGGAGACTATTTTGTGGTGTTTACGGGACACAAAATAATTAGGTATATTTTTAGGTAGTGTTCCATAAACCTTAGGAATAAAAGGTGGTTTTAATACCTATAGTCCTTTTATTTTGATCTAGATTATAAATCTAGGAAAGATAATTCTATTTTTAATGCTCTAAGTAGGAGTACTTAAAAACATATTTTTTAGGAGGCCAATAGTGAGTGGAAGCATATGGCCTTTTTTATAAGATGCATATAGACATTCAAGACCTACATGGATATTTTTTACTTGCATGACTATTAGTGACCTCTTCACTTATGAAGAGAGTGAATATGAGTTAGTTTTTTGACCCTAAAGGCTTGGTACTATAGGAGAGTATTTATGGTAAGAAAATACCTCAAAATTTTCCACATACATGACTTATTTTATAGTTAAATTCCATTTAATTTACATTTATGCTTTTTTTTTATGGTTTCCCATGCATTTATGGAGGAATTGGTGAGTTTTTATGAATTGGGCAAAACCGTGAGCCCAATTCCATATTTAAAAATAAATTTTTATTCATTTATAACTCCTTAATTTTTCAACATTTTTCATCCATTACAATTCCTAATTGTCATACCCTAACATATTAACACTACCATATTAATTTGGACCATTTATAAATCCATAATCATGGTGGATATGGGTTTTTATTTAAGGAATTGGGCCTGCCCGAAAGCCCATTTTCTGCATTAAAAATAAATTTTAATTCTTTAATATCTCCTTTACTATTTGGTTTTTTTGGTGATTCCAACTCTCACCGGAGCCCACTTACCTAAGGCGCGCCCCCATTCCCTCATCCCCCAAGTTGGAGCTCAATAAAATCTTGAAAGTGGTCGAAATGTCTCTGGATTTTAGAAATCGTCCAGATATAGAGAGGTAATTTGATCTTTTCATAACTCAATATTTTTTTACTCTTTTTCCCCCATTACAGTTCCTAAAATATCTCATAATATTTTTTAGAATCTCCCATGAATTTTTGGATGTTTTCAAATTCAGATGATGGTGGATTTTGGGTCATTTTCTTAAATATTATTTTGGGTAAGTGTTTCTCTTTTCAATTCCTTCCTTCTTTTTAGGGTTTCCTCCCACATTCATGAATTTATAGAATGTCCAGAAGTTAGGGTTCTAACCTAGGGTTTTATTTGGAGTATTTGTTTGGAAAATATTGTGTTCTATGGATGGATTTATCTTCCTTGTGGTGCAGCGGTGGTGCGCTTAATGTTTCGCACCAAGTTCTGAGGGTTTTGACTCAAAAGGGTAGGTGGTTCCATGTGTAAACAATTATTAATGAGTTTGCATGATGTATTTAACCATTTTTCATATTCCTCATTTGTTTGGTGTGGTTAAAAAACTGTTTATGATTGATTTGGTTATGAATTAAATTTTATAGTGGCTTTTTAACTTGAAATTGGGTGTTTTCATGTGTAACTAATGGGGTTTTATTTGGGTGGAGTTTATAACTTATAAAATTGGTTTATTAAATCTTTTTTGTCCTAAAAATTCTGGTTTTGTAATTTATTAGTGTCATTTTGTCCTAAAAATAAGGTTTCTGAATAGGTTTGATGTGTAAAACATTGTTATACTTCTTGAGGTCATTTTATGAAAATGTGTGTTTTCATTTGTATATTTTGTGGTATTATTCAAGGTTATTTTATAACACTTGAATATGTTTCTATAAGTGCATCTAGGCTTCCAATTCTATTTTTTATAGAAATTGGTATGGTTTTTCTCTTAAATGGCTGTTTTGAAATGGGTTTTGTGTGCAAGACATAGTTACACCCCTTGAGTTTTTTATGAATATTGTGAATGTTTTGTTTGGTTAAAAAAAGTAGATAAAAGGCTGTATATGTACTGTTTGGTTTGTGTGTCCACCTAATATGGGTTTTTTAAAGGTATGGTGGTTATTTAAGAATTCAAATATTTTTTTAGAATGTTTTATAAAGTGCTGAAATGTTTTAGAAAATGGAAATAGAGCTTCAAAACTTCGTAGTAGGCTGTTTTGTGTGAGTCTGTTGTGAAAATTGAATTTTGTTGATGAAAGAGGTATTATATGTTTTTTGGGTGGGCTGTTATGAGAGTTATAATTTCTTGTAATGGTTTATAAAAAATTGTTTAAAGGATTTGTGGAAGTGTCAAGGAAATGTGAAGAGTGTTGTGGGCTATTTTTGTGTGAGTCGGATTTTCAAAATCAATTTGAATGAAAAGTGTACTTTTGTGACTTGTGTGGCATACATGTGGGATTTTTGGTGAATATTTTATATGGAAATGATATGTTCATGTGAAAAGTATATTTCTTGACTTGGTGAACTCGTTTGAGCACAAAGGGAAAACCCGGGTATCTAGGTGGGTGGACGTGTACTAATATGCTAGTGAATTCGTGGGGTTTGGCCTTAGTTTCACTTAGCAAGATTGATTCATACAACTCTAACTAAACTATGATGATGATGATGATTGGGGACCAATAGTTTATGGGTATGTTCCCTACTAGTGGTTCGTGCATGAGAACTGATATTTGTGATGGTTACGCTCACCGAGATACGAGGTACCTGGGACCCACAGCTAGCTAGTACCTATGGGTTATTTCCCATTGCTTGTGCTCACTGTATATTTGGTTCTTACCGTCGATATACGGTATGAGAGGCTCAAAAATTAAGTAGATACGGTATTTATTTTAAATGTTTTTATTCATTAAATTAGACCACCTGAAAATTGTTTTTAATTAATGTTGTATCTTTTGGAAATTTTAACTAGCATCTCATGTTTTTGAAAACTTGCATGATTTTCGTCATTAAATGTTTATCACATGGAATCTATTAGTGGTGGTATCTTATAGTGCTTTGGCTCACACTCTACTTACACCCTTGGGTGTAAGTAGAATTGGTTTTTTTTGTCGCAGGTTGGGTACTGTTTTTAGTGCCAGTGGTTCAGGTTTCTAGCAGGTCCTTGGTGGTCAAGTCTTGTGGGGATGGATTGAGGGAGGTGCCTCTTGCCATGTGGAGGTTCTCGGGACGTCCTTATTTGGTTTTTTAACTTTTTAATGGTCTTTAAACATAGTTTTAATTTATGTAATTCAGTTATGAAATTTTTTAAAAGATGGTTTTAGTTGAAAAATCCAGATTTGTTTTATTAAGTTTGTTTATTGTTTAATGTTTATAAAATTAGGTAAATTGTTACCAATTCTCATTATATGATACCCGCACACTTGTTACAGCCTGTGGGGATCGGTAATGTCCTTCGGGTATTGTTATGGTCTAGGTTTGGTGCAGGTTTTATAGCGACCAGATCCGTTTTGTGACAAAATGTTATCAGAGGAGATTCTGGTTAACTCTTCGGGTCACGTTATTTAGGAAACAGTTGGGATAGTCTAGAGTTAGGATTGTTGGGAATTGGTAGTTCTGTTATGGGTAGTGTGCCTAATCACCACACCTCATGATGGGATTCGAGTCTCCAGGGGAAGTTGTGATTTATCTTAGTCCTTTGGTTTTCTTGGTTTGATGATGATTAGGGGAAATGAAAATAGAGTTGGGTTAATGGTCTCAGTGAGCTCGCAAGGCCTGGAAAGCCATGTGGAGCCAGGGATATTCTCTAGAACACTCTCTGTGATAGTAAAGTTATTGGAATATGTTCACCAAGAATATTTCCAAGTCACCCACTGAAACTAGTTTCTTCTCGCATTGTTTTGTGCTTTAGTTTTGAAATCTTGGTACTTTGGTTTTAAAGAAGCGTAAATTTTTTGTGAAATGATTTTAAAATAAATAGGGAATGGTTTGGTTTATGAAATGGTGAAACTGAATTTTCAGAATTGTTTTGAAATGTAAAATGGTGTGATTACACCTCTTTTGAAAGCATAAACTATATTGAAGTTGGTTTTGAAAAGTGTTTCCAATAGAGTTTTCTAAACAATCAAAGTGTGTTTTAATGGGATGAGATGTTTTGAAGTTGATGTTAATATCTTGAAAGTGAGTTATTTTCTAAATGTTTGTGTCTTTCTGAAAAAAAAAATTAAGATGTGAGTTGGGATTTTGATCACATGGTTAGTGGTTTTGAGAAAAAGGATGTGTTGGTTGACCGTTTTGGTTTTGAAAAGTGGAAAGAATTTTTGTTTTAACCTTTGGTATTTTCGTGAGCAATCACATGAATGGGGTTATATGGGAAGATGGATAGTTGATGACATGACTGGATGAGTGCCGGTGTGGATATGAGGAGGGTGCCTAGTGTGGCACAGAAACATGCATTTGTAAGGCCCATGGGGTACCATTGGTGGATGCACTAACCGCTGAACCATTTGTATTCAAAGAAATGTTTTTAAAGAGAAACCCGATGTCTTGATTAATTGTTTGCGATGGTTTATATTATGTTTTTTTAGAAAATGTAGATGTTTTGGGATGTTTTGAGTCCAAGAACCCCTCCTGTTCGAACTATGTTTTGAGTTTGTGTTTGGTCGGTAAGCTGGGTAGAAAGACCGGTTAGTAGTCTCCTCTTAGATATGTTTCGGGACACCTTTATAGTGGATCCCTTCATATATTCGGATCTAGTTTGTGGCACTTTTTGACCAATAGACAAACTTGGTTGGGTCTTTAGGTTCTCTTTTTGGATAAGGTATGCCCCCATTAAGGGTTAATGCATAACTGAAGTGCAACCCAGATTGTTTTTCCATTTGAAAATCCTCCAGTTGATCAATATAAGGAATATTTTTTTTCTCAAGATCTATAGATTGAGTCTACACCCATTCCTTTCTTTGATTTTTAGAACCTCTTGTAACGGGAGAGTGTTCATGGAAGGTTGAAAGTGACCTTAGTTTCTTAAGTTTCCTGATTCGTCGAAGGTGGATGTGGTCTAGGGTTGTTACTGTGGATGAGTGTCTCGATGGTGTCTAAGAGGACCTTTAGGTTCTTCAAAGTTTCTATGAAGCATGAGTTCATGTTAAACCTATGGTGTGGGAAATATGGTCACGATAGGATATTGTAGACACTTTCTAGAATTGTGTATTGCTTGCGAATGTTGTATAAGGTCCCTCTCCATGCATAGTTTATATCAGTCACAATGGTCATGTTTGGTGATGCCTTATGATGTCATGTGCTCGATTGACCATATAGATGAAAGTCGTGAAATCCTCTGAGAGTCCCTATTATGTTGGGAGAATGTCTCCCTTGGGAAAACACCAAAATCTTCCATTTTAGAGGAAGGTGAGTGTATGTGTTCTTTACTTCTGTTGTTTCTCACCTGATGAAACAAGGTGTGATGTGTGTGCATCTTCATAGCCCTTGTTTCAGTGAAATATTGGGATAGGGTAAAGCGAGTTTGGAATTTGTTATGTCTGGAAAACATATATGGTATTGCGGTGTAGTTGTTGGTGGAACCGAAAGAAGAATTATCATTCAGTGGGTTTCCAAAGACTAACTTTGAGGTCGAAGATGCTTCAATCATTTGAGCACCATCCATAGGTCTCGGGGAGAAGCTGGATCATAGTTAGGGGAAATCACAGGGTCATTTGAACCATTGTACAATGTCCTATACTAAATATGAAATATAGGAAGAGTTTAAACCTCTGGTATCATTATCTTTCTTCTGTTTTTCACGTTTGGTGAAAATAGGTGGAGGGCCTTGTACCCATAACATCGCCCAATGTAATTCCCTCCCCCTTTGGTTTCCATTGAGTCTTTGGAGAATGGTTGGAAATTTGGCTAGATAGGATGAGAACATGGTTTGTGATCAATTAAGAGAGAATGTGTGCCTGGAAGCCATTCCGGAATGTTGATCAGCACAGTTAGTTCACGGTTTCACAAACAATGCGGATTAACCGTGCGACCTTCCCAAATCTTGAGATTTTTGGGTTTTTTTTGTGCCGGCTCGTGCTAGTCGGTTAAGATGGTTGGTTCTTATGGTGGGGAGAACCACTATGATTCTCATGTATGTTCCTTCATAAATTTTGAATGGAATTATACCCTATATACCAGGGAGTCCATTCAGGCCACCCCCTATTAGTGTCCTGATTTTGTCTCGGAAAAAAAATATTGGTCGTCTCTTATTGGGGGAGAGCGTATTTGTGTCCCCCCGTACCAGTAACTTTCATTTATCCATGGTCTTATCTTGGTGTAGATAGTATTTCTTGGAGCTATATAGCTACCAATATCATCCGTGGGTAAACTTTGGGACTGGAGAGTTCCCAATGGATTAGTTAAAGTATGGTAAGTGTAACCTTGTTCAATGTTATTGTTTGTTTGGGTGAATTGCTTGAGTCTTGTTCAGATAGTGTTTGAGTAGTTTTATTTTGGGATAAAGTATGAATGTGATTGATCATTTTAGGAAATTGGTATATGTTTTTGTTGTGAGAGTAATCCTTAATTGATCGCTGGAGGTGTTTTGGCCTTTGGGGGTGAAACCTGGCAAAGGAGTACCTCTTGGGTTCTCAGTTGGGTTTGGTTGTTGCTTTGGACTTGATGTGACTTTCCAGGATGGAATGTTTTCTTTGTGGGGATAATTGTCACATAAATGACTTATTTTAAAGTTAAATTCCATTGAATTTCTATTCATTCTTTGTTTTGAGTGTTTCCCAAGCATTTATGGAGGAATGGGTGAGTTTTTATGAATTGGGCCAAACCGTGAGCCCAATTCCAGATTTAAAAACAAATTTTTAATCCATTATAACTCCTTTATTTTTCAACATTTTTCATCCATTACAATTCCTAATTGTCATCCCCTAAAATATTAACACCACCATATTAATTTAGACCATTTATAAATCCATAATCATGGTGGATATGAGTTTTTATTTAAGGAATTGGGCCTTCCCGAAAGCCTATTTTCTGCATTAAAAATAAATTTTAATTCTTTAATATCTCATTCAATATTTGAGTTTTTTTGGTGATTCCAACTCTCACCCGAGACCACATACCAAAGTCGAGCCCCCATTCCCTCCTTCCCCAAATTGGAGATCGATAGAATCACGAAAGTGGTCGAAACTTCTCTGGATTTCAGAAATTGTCCATATTTAGAGAGGTTAATTGATCCTTTCATAACTCATTCTATTTTTACTATTTTTTTCCCCATTTCAGTTCCTAAAAGATCTCATAATCATTGTTCGAATCGACCATTAATTTTTGGATGTTTTAAAATTCAGATGCTAGTGGGTTTTGGGTCGTTTACTTCAAGATTATTTTGGGTAAGTGTTTCTCTCTTCAATTTCATCCTTCTTTTTAGGGTTTCCTCCCACTTTAATGAATTTATAGAATGTCCAGAAGTTAGGGTTCGAACCTAGGGTTTGATTTGGATTATTTTTGGTCAAATAGTGTGTTCTAGGGATGGATTTATCTTCCTTGTGGTGAAGAGGTGGTGCACTTAAGGTTTCACACCAAGTTTTGAGGGTTTCGACTCAAAAGGGTAGGTGGTTCCATGTGTAAACAATTATTGATGAGTTAGAATGATGTATTTAACCATTTTTCATATTCCTCATATGTTTGGTGTGGGGTGAAAACTGTTTATGATTGATTTGGTTATGAATTAAATTGTATAGTGTCTTTTTAACTTGAAATTGGGTGTTTTATGTGTAACTCATGGGGTTTTATTTGGGTGTAGTTTATAACTTATAAAATTGGTTTATTAAATCTTGTTTGGTCTGCCAATTCTGGTTAGGTAATTAATTAGTTTTTTGTTGTCCTAAAAATAAGGTTTTTGAATAGTTTTGATGTGTAAAACATTGTTATACTTCTTGAGGTCATTCTATGAAAATGTGTGTTTTCATTTGTATCTTTTGTGGTATTATTCAAGGTTATTTTATAACACATGAATATGTTTTTATAAATGTATCTAGGGCTACCGATTACGTTTTTGATAGAAATTGGAATGGTTTTTCTCTCAAATGGGTGTTTTGAAATGGGTTTTGTGTGCAAGACATAGTTACACCCCTTGAGTTGTTTTATGAATATTGTGAATGTTTTGTTTGGTTAAAAAAAGTGGATAAAAGGGTTTATATGAACTATTTGGGGTGTGTGTTCTCCTAATATGGGTTTTGGAATGTTATGGTGGTTATTGAAGATTTCAAATATTTTTTTAGAATGTTTTATAAAGTGCTGAAATGTTTTAGAAAATGGAAAGAGAGCTGCAAAACATGGTTGTAGGCTGTTTTGTGTGATTCTGTTGTGAAAATTGAATTTTGTTGATAAAAGAGGTATTATATGTTATTTGAGTGGGCTGTTATGTGAGTTATAATTTCTTGGAATGGTTTATAAAAAAAATTTAAAGGATTTGTGGAAGTTTTAATGAAATGTGAAGAGTGTTGTGGGCTATTTTTGTGTGAGTCGGATTTCAAAATCAATTTGAATGAAAAGTGTACTTTTGTGACTTGTGTGGTATACATGTAGGCTGTTTGGTGGATTTTTGATGTGGAAATGATATTTTCATGTGAAAAGTAAATTTCTTGACTTGTAGAACTTGTTTTAGCACAAAGGGAAAACCCAGATATCTAGGTGGGTGGACGTGTACTAGTATGCTAGTGAATCTGTGGGGTTTGGCCTCAGTTTCACTTAGCAAGATTGACACTTACAACTCCAAATAAACTATGATAATGATTATTGGGTACGACTAGGTTATTTTTATGTTCCCTACTAGTGGCTCGTGCATGAGAAAAGATATTTTTTATGGTTACGCTCACCGAGATACGAGGTACCTGGGACCCTCAGCTTGCTAGTGCCTATGGGTTATTTCCCATTTCTTATGCTCACTGGATATTTTCTACTTACCACCAGCATATGGTATGAGAGGCTGGAAAATTCAGTAGCTATGGTATTTATTTTAAATGTTTTTATTCTTCAAATTATCCCACCTGAAAATTGTTTTTATTTAATGTTGTATCTTTTAGAAATTTTAACTAGCATCTCTTGTTTTTTAAGACTTGCATGCTTTTCGTCATTAAATGTTTATCACATGGAATATATTAGTAGTGGTATCCTATTGGGCTTTGGATAACACCCTACTTACACCCTTGGGGGTATGTAGACTTGGTTATTTTCTGTTGTCGCAGGTTGGGTACAGTTTTTAGTGCCAGTGGTTCAGGTTTCTAGCAGGTCCTCGGTGGTGATGTCTTGTGGGGATTGCTTTAGGGAGGTACCTCTTGCCATGTGGAGGTTCTTGGGCTGTCCTTATTTGGTTTTGTAACTTTTTAATGGTCTTTAAACATAGTTTGAACTTATGTAATTCAGTCCTGAAATTTTTTAAAAGATGGTTTTAGTTGAAAAATCCAGATTTGTATTATTGAGTTTGTTTGTTGTTTAATGTTTATAAAATTGGGTAAATTGTTCCCAATTCTCATTATATGATACCCGAGAACTTGTACCAGCCCGTGGGGATAAAAAACGCCCTTCGGGTATTTGCACGGGCCGGGCTTGGTATCGGTTTTATGGCGACCAGATCCAGTTCGTGACAAGATTGGTTTTTTGATGGAGATGACATCCTACATATACATGGGAGAATATAAGTTCATATGGATTTGATATAGGAGATTATGGGATAGTCCCACACTTATTATTGGTAATTTCATATAGGAATCTCCAAGATGTATCGTGATAATAATTGCAAGTATTGGTGGCCTTAGATGAAATGTAATGTGGTAGGTTTTATCAATAGGTTTTCCACAAGTCAGTAGGTGAAGTTGAGGCACTAGTGACTTGATGGATTGTTCTATTCATTACCGGTCCTAGAATGGATGTTGGAGGATATTTAAATGGATTTTGTTGTTTTCTTACCATGTTTTACACAATGTAAGGATGCATTTGGGGTAGTCTTGGATCAACTAACAATGGTAACTCGCTTCCTTCTTATCCAAGAGAATTTCACATTTGATGAGATGGAAAGCCTATTTTTTGTAAGATTATATACCTATATGGGGTCCCTAATTATATCATTTAATATCAAGATTTTTATTTCACATCAAGTTTATAGTAGGGTTTGAATAACTTTGGGTACATAGGTGCTTCTAATTATAGATTTTCATCCTCAGAACGATGGCCAGTCTGAATATACTATACAAGTGTTAGAGGACATAATCTAAGAATGCATCCATGATATTAGTGGGTCTTGGATGAATCATATCCCTCTCATTGATTTTTCCTACAATAATAAATTCCAGGCAATTCAGATGGTTCTTTATGTTGATTTATATGTTATGTCCTTCCTCTCACCTCTATTATGGATAGAGGTAGGGGAGGAAGTGCTACTAGGTCCTCATATCATGTCAAAGACTTTAGAGTATCTGTATTTCATTAGAAAACATATGTATGCTACTCAGTATAGACAAAAATAATACGTCAATCGACATCAACTACCTATTAAGTTAATGGTTGGGGATCAAGCATTCTTTTGGGCTTCACCCAAAATTGGGCATGGATGAATTTAGAGGAAATGGAAGTTATCAACTTGTTTTTTTTTGAACCTCTTTAGATCCTAGATATAGATAGTTTTGTAGCCTTTCTGTTTCAATTTCCTTAGTGGTACCATTTCATACATGATGTCTTTCACATTTCACAACTTCATTCTTATCATGTCTAATTGTATCATACTTATAATGCTGAGGATGTTGAATTTTATGTCGATTATTCATTTTAAGTGTATACCTTTCACATAATTGATCGACGCACAAAGGATTTTTAAGGTCAGTTTTTCCCTTTTGTATGGGTGTTATGGTACCTCGAATATGTACAGGATGAGTCTTGGGATTGTGATTCCGATGTACATGATTAGTGTCCCAAGTTATTCTCAGATAGTGTTCTACAACTCTTGCAAGGGAAACTTGGGGATGAGTTCTTTTAAAGGGGAATACTGTAAGAACCTGGTCTTTATATGATGTATAAATATTATAAATTTTAGTTAAATTACATGGTTTTTTCCAAATCTGATTTCCTATTGATGATTTGGAGAAAATGAGGGACTCTGACGATTTTTAGAAGCCTATAACCTCGAATAGTGGAAGAAACAGTTGGGATGCATTGTTAGTAGAAAATGTACCATCGAGTCCGCATAGTTTCTTCTAACCGTTTGTGGTGATTCAGTGAGAAGAAGTACGAAGCAGGTTTTTCCCTAATCATGTGAATCCGGGAACACACCTGTGTGGAGGATGTGAATTTTTTATTAGTGGAGAAACGCATATTGTTTGAATGGTTTTCCAATCCATGTGTATAAACCGTACAAGGTCCCTCTTTGGATAGTACATGGTGCACGGATAGCGTACAATTTAGAAAACATTGCGTCCAAACTGTGCAACCATGTATTTTAGGTAAAATTAAAAAAAAATTAATTGGATTGTATGTTTAGACACCACACTTCTTTTATTAATTATAATGTACATCATCTCCCATTTTCACCTGTAAATATATCTTCCCCTTCCTAAGATTGGTTCTTACAAAAATCTTCCATCTAGACTTCTATTAAACATTCAATCATCTCATTGGATATCTCTTAGAAAGTGCTCTGATCCATATTCACCTTTAATCATTTGTCTTCCTATAAAAGATGTTATTTTAGTGTGGGATATTATGACTTATTTTTAATGTGTTTTACTTTTTTCCCATTTTTATCTGATTTAGACAAAACCAGAACCTGACACCAGATGAGTTATCTTCTAGAGGCATAAGGTAGGTGGTATAATATTTATCCCACAATTTTTAGAAGTTCTATAATATGTGTTTTGTTCCTCATGATGGTTTCACATTTTGTTTCCCCAAAAATGAATATTCTTTCAATTAGTTTTCTTAATTTTGAACATAATTACAATCTTAGGATCCTTTCACATGTTTCCACCCCTTGAGGATTACTGATGAATTTTCCATTATTGTAATAAAATTATAAATGGCCAAACCATTATTTATGTGGTATTGGAATGATTCCTATTTTTTAGGAACATAATGAATTGAATAGAGGTGAGTGGTATGAACATTTCACCAGCTTCTAATGGATAAGTGTTACACCCATGTTAATAAAAAATGATAGTGAACTGTGAATTATTTTTTTGGATCATTTTTAAGAATTGACTACTGATTATTATTATTATTATGTAGGAATGGAGACCTCGTTGTTTTGATAATGGGTATGCAAACCCCTATTCTTATTGATATATGGGTATAGAATCCCAAAAATATTGTGATATATGGGCACAGAGGCCCTCGTGAGTTATGATACATTGGCAAGATGACCCTCACTATTATATACAAGCATGGCGACCCTATTGTTGTTATTCGGGTATAGTGAAAATATTGATATGATTCGAGAATTATGGCCTTATATTTATGATTAGATCCTAAAGAACCTTATGATATGATTCAGACATGTTTCCCCTAGGATTATGTTTCAATCATGGTATCATAATATTATTATTTAGGGATGACATCCCTTATTTTTGTTATACTGGTCATGGTGTCCCTTATTCTTGTGATACTAGGAATGACATGAATTCTTCATGTGATATTAGGAATATCATCCCTTGACACTTTTGACACTCATGATACAACTTATTGATGCGTGAGTTACACCTCAAGTCTGGGATAGTAGTAGTAGCCATATATAAGGCTATAGATTTCACTATGTATATAAACCATATATATGTATACATATCATTACTTGTTTAGTGATTATTCGGTATAGTCCAAAGAAGGTTTTGTTATCCTCATATCCTTAAAGAACTAGAGCTAAACATTTATATCTTTTATTATTTTTTACCATTATATCTTCACAATGCTTATATTCTATGAACTGGTTGTATATCTATAGACACCATTGGTGGTGGCCTATAGAATTTATCTCACACCCTATTCAGAATAATGATGGTATAAAGGAAGATTATTTGGATACTGGTAGGGATAGGGGTAAGGGACTAGTTTTTAATACTTTATATATTCATAGCTTCATACCAGGGGAGAACATGATTGAGTTATGGCTCATGATTCTATTGGAGGTATCTTTTTTGGATTCTTCGTTCTTTATGTTCTTTTGATACATGTATTGTATTTCACTTCATCTGTAATGTCTGTCTGTATACTTTATTATAGATACATGACATTATATAATTTTTTATATGATGTTGTATATTGTTGGTGTTGGTTGTTTATTGCTATTGGATTTGTTACCCTCTATTGTCTGATATTTCTTATTCTTTCTCTATTAATCTATCTATTTCATCATTTTGATACTCTGTTCATGAGGGTATAGTATCCCTACTATACCACCTTGGACCCTCACTGTTAGTCCGCAGCCTCTAGCATTTGTGGAGGAGTGCTTGAGGCCATGTGGACAATTCACTTGGGGAACCATTTAGTGGAATCTGGGAAATTACTTCACATCTTTAGTATGGTTTCAATGAGTAGATTTATATCATCGGATAGTTTTTTAGCACATATAGTCAGGGATACCCTTACATGGGTAGACTAAACATATTGTTCTCATTTGATATGTTTTTTTCATATATAATGACTGATTTTTGGTGGTTTAAATGAAGGTTTCAATTTGTTATCATCAGTTTATCAAGTCAATAGAAGGTTGACTATAAATATAAATGTTTTTTCAAATCTATTAATATGAATAAGACCTCTATAACTAATTAGTGGCCTAGCTCTGATGATTATTATTTTTAACTATTTTTAACAGTGCGGGTTTTTGTAAGATTTTTTTTGAGAACCTAAGGGAGTTAAATTCAAATAGATTTTGTATTCATTAATAGTTATTAAAATTAAAAAAAATTACAATTTTCTCACATTGATGTGGGACATTTTTAGAACTACATAAACTAATTTAATCCATTACCTTTACTATTTTGTGTGTGGGAATGTTTTCCAAGAGTTCTTGTGTAGTGATAAGGTTCAAATTTTTTATTCCTATATCTAGTGCACATTTACTTGAGAGGTGGAGAATATCAAACAAACATATTTGTCTGGTAGGTCCCATGAATAATTTATTCAATTTCATAGGATGAATACATCACATAGACTCTTTTCTGGTAAAATATTCCTCCCCATGTGCATTTTTTGGAATAACTGATAGAGGTTACTTCTCAAAGGGATTCTTGTGACTCTCCAATTTTTCCAATAAGTGGAATCAAAGGGGTTGATATGGACCTGTTAGAATTCACTTATAGTAAATAGGTGACTTCTCTCCTTTAATTTAAGTTATTATATTTCAGTTAGTTTTTCTGTTATTGATAGAATTACTATTGAGGAAGGAAAAATTTGTATCGATAACTTTGATGGAGTAGAATTTGACTTTTTTATAATATAGTTGGAAGATATTATGATTCAAAAGGATATTGATTCTCCTTTGTCTGGAAAGCATCCCAAGATAATAGAAAAAGCTTCATTGGGGTGGTTGGATTGAAAGGGTTTTTCCTTGGTCATAATTTCATTAGCATGAAATTTTTCATTCAATATTATAAAAGGAGAACTACTATAGAGGCTTTCAATGAATTTCATGAATTTCATGAAAATATGAATGCTCTTAATAATGTTTTCATGGTTAGAATATTGTTAATAATGAGGTTATTAGATAAATGTCCAGCATTTGATCATGTGAATGTCTTTAATATTATCTGAGGAAATCTCAAATTACTAACGTATATATTTAGATATTATATTTGTGATTTTTTTCATTCATATAATCTTATTGTGAGATTGGACACCATGGTGACAGTTCTGAGTAAATTCACTAGGAATGTATATCTTATATTTGAAGATATTCAAAACCTCTTGTTGAATAGGGAGTTAAGGTAAAATTAAGTTTAGACTCTATCAGGGTGTGATCACAATACTACAAGATAGAAATTGTCATTTCATTTAATAGACCATTAGTAGAAAAATTATTAATAGTATAATAACAAAAGAAAAATTCAAATTGACTCAATAGGTTAATTTATTACATGATTTCTGTATGGGAACAAGGTATAAATCAAGAAAGATTAAAAAATGGTTAGAGGCTTCAAATTATGGATATACAGAGATTGTCATTACAATAGATGGAGGATCAATTCTGATTTTGAGTATCATAATTCTAGAGGATTCATGGGTAATTGACTTAGGGAAATCATTCTATTAAATTGGAGATCAAGGGTTCCTAGTTTATTGTTTATCAGGAATCTTGGGAAACGTTCATCTAGATGATGATTGAGATTTTTAATATATTTAGAAAATGTGATGTAAAATATTCAAATTAAAAATGAAAGTGTATTAAAACTCAAAGAAGTTAGATACATTCATGGTCTCCAAAATAAACTCATAGTAGGGGGAAAACATGATGAAGTAGATTTTGAAGTGAATTTTTTCAAATGAAGTACGCAATATCAATAGATTTTCCATGGTGATATATCACTAAGTTAATAATGGTACCCTAAATCTTACCGAAAAAAGTGATAAAGATTAAAAAATCATAAAAACTTCATCTGATGGTCAAAAAATTGGACACTACAAGTTTGTTCACCTCAGTGGGAAAAATATTAAAGTTATAACTTTGAATGGCATACTTAAACATAGTCACATTGACCATAGTAAATGATAATGTTTAATGTTAGGAAAATAAAAGAAATTTTCATGAAACTTTGATGGTATAAATCTAATGAGTGGAAAGTTATAACTTGTTCATTCTGATATTTGGGGTCCATCTCTTTTACTCTTGTATAAAGGTTCATTATAATTTGTAACCTTTATATATGGTACACCTCACAAGGTCTGGATAAAAATACTAAAGAATAAATCTTTTTCCTTTCAAAAATTTATTCAACCGATGTTTTTTCCTATGAAAGTGTGTGAAAATGTCGAAATTTATCTAGAGAGATAATTGAGGGGAATATATTAGGCACAACATTAATAACTTATATAAGAATATATACATTAGTAATGAGAAGAATATTCCAAGATAACCATAGCTAAATGGAATAATCTAGAGTATGAATCTGAAGCTAATAAAGAAAGATTAAATTATGATGTTACAATCAGAAATGCCTAAGGTAATTTGGGAAGAGGCCTTAAATACAACAGCATACTTTGTAAACCAATTTCTAGATTCAACTATGTGATAGGAGCTTATAGAATAACTTTGGTTTAGAAGGAGATGTAAGCACATGGTTTTTATCTCAAGTATGGATCCTTCTAAATTTGTTATAATTCATTATTTTGGACCAAATATGGATTACTAATGAGTTTTACAGGTTACGAGGGTTCCTAAGGCTTATTTGGAGCCCAAACCCCTAATTTTTGGGAAAACAACTAGCTCCACAATTTATAAAAACTATGATATCCATGATGTATGGTTGCTACTAATTGTGAGGTTATAAAAAGTAGGGTGAACTAGGGTGCACGGTTTTCCCTAACTGTGTGCTAGGGGATACACACCCGTGAGAAATTTCTATAGCTTTTAGTAGAGGAGAATCACACAGTCAGTGTGTGGTTTCCCTAACCATGTAGCCTAATCGTGTGGGTTCCCACTTATCATAGAAAATGGAACACATTTGGCTCCTAGTATGTCTAACCATGTTTCCAAAACATGTAACCATGTTTTTGGGAAAAATTCATAAACTGAACTTAGGGATGTATTAATTTCACCCCCTGATTTTCTTCTTAGAATGTACATCCCTCTCCCTTTTTCTCCGCTTTGAGTTTAAATAATATTTTTTTCTCCCAATCTCAGATACAAGGTCTGATTTGTTCCATGTTCTTCACATTAGATGAAAATCGGTAAGATCTATATTCCTTTTTAGTTATTCTTCATTTCTCTCCTCCTCAACAAAGTTACTAAGGTGCATACTCATATTCAAAAAATTTAGTGTCTTGATCCATTCTTCATATGTCTTGAAATCTAGGACAAACAAAGGGTTGATACTAGATGTGGAGAGTCCTACAAGTCTAATTTAGGTTGTTTATACCGCATCCCTTCAGTTTATCCATTTTATTAATTTTTATAGTGTGTGCATGATAATTTCATCATGCGTGGTGCATTAAATAAATATTCCTCAGTTATATTCATTAGAATCATATTCTATGACCCTTGTTATATATTTTACTCATCCTTGGAGGTTATATCCCCAACTTCAACCACCCCAAATATGGTGTTTTCCATAATTATGATTTTCGTAGTGCTTTAATATTATTTGTGACACCATTAGGGTGTGCCTTGACTGGGAATTTATAAAATTAAGCATTTAATTAAATATATGAATTATTAATGGCTATTACATTTGATGATATTACTTGAGTCATTTAAGGTAAGTGTTCTAATTAATTAAATGTCCGTTTAAATGGTTCATGGAAAGTATATTATGGAAATCACTTGGTCTTGTTAATTATAAATGAAATTTGATTGATGGACTAAATGGTTTCATACCCTATTAGACATTCAACATTAGTTAAAGTAAATGACTTGAAACAAATGACTTATTAACCGAAATGAATATTACATGGCCTAATTAATTCAATGAATCTACTATAGGTATCTTATTTCATATGGACCTTGAAATATTCATAGTAGTGGTCAAAATCGATCTATCCATTGATTCTTGAGGGTATACCTTGAGCACTCATGGATGCCATTCTGATTTACAGATGTTTTTTTCCATCATTGATACCCACCATGGAACCTGATACTTGTCTACTAGTGGATGCACTATATAACAATATAGGATCTATATATTATTATTATAGGATTACTAGGACTCGGTCCTTGCATCCATCATGATGTCTATGGACATGTGGAACCTTGGATACATCCTTGGGCCTAGTAATTTCTTGTATGATTTTACCTTGGATGATATCCTTGGACTCAGTTAGAATTATGTTATTATGGAATTCCTTGGGTGTTTACCCTTAGATTACACTCTTACCCCATTATTTATGATACTGATTATTACTGAGTTGGATCTATCCTTTAGGTCAAGGATTCCATGGTTATTACCTTGGATCCACTTCTCTATTAACATCATCATGGATTCTTTGTTATATCTTGGATTCTTTATGGTTATTATTATCATTTCAGGATGTTAGTATTGTTTATACCTCACATGGATTACTAGATAAATTGAAAAATAATTATTAAATGAAATGGTTATATGTAAAGACACCAATAAATTCTAAAGCAGGTACTTGGGTAATTAAATTATTGTAATTTTTTATATTTATATATTCATGATTGGGCACTGATCAATTTATATTACATGGACTAGATGTTATAGATGCCATTGGTGGTGGCCTACTGAGATTTATCTCACACCCTATCTGGTCCACCATTGGTATATGGGTATATTACATGTTTGCAAGTGTTAACAAAAGGAATATTCTTGATTTGGAAACTTGATATTTCTTACCTTATTAGGAAGGATCTTGGTAGTACATGAGTGAGTTTGAGCTCATCATTCTTGTATGTTTTTGGGTTATTTTTTTTTATATTGTATAGAATGTATTGGCAATGACCTTGTATCCAATGTTTTCTAATTTTATAGACACATGACATATATTATCATCATTTTGTATATGATTAATCCTCCATTTATAGTTTATTATTATATATTTCAAGATTTGTTATTATTCTATCTACTTTTGATGTGCTATCTATTTACTTATACTTCTTTCACTATTTACCTATTATTACTTATATCCTTGGTGTTACAATATAGTAATGACAGAGTAGTCTCCCCATAGAAACACCTAATACCTTCACTCCTAGTCGGTAGCCTCTAGAGATCAGGGAGATGCACTTTAGGCCATGTGTCCAACTAGGAATGGGGGACCTTTTATTGGATACCGACATTGGGATGTCACAAAGATGTTTCAAAGAAGTTCATTTCTTGACTTACTATTTAGAGACAATATAAAAGAGATTAAGAACACTACAGAACTTGTTAATAAGCCATTCTTAGGAGTAGGTAACCCTTTCAGGGGTAAATTTCATGTTTTTTTAATAATAATGACCATTGTTCTGATTTTTCTTATTATAGTTGATATCATCTCACCATTGGGTGACACACATTCTATATGATGGTTATTATTATTAATATGATTCATAATTTATTTTTATCCTCAGTTTAATGAGATGTATAGAGACCCAAATCTTGATGTACATGAACATTACATTACTTTTGTGGAAAACTTAATATATAACAAAAACAAACACACAAGGACTGTAATAGTTTAGTGTCTTTGGAAACTCGGAACATAATCTTCTAATCGTGGTGAAAGATCTTCAACATCTCCCATAAAGATCTTACCCTTTTGTTTTCTTACCTAAAACCTTTCTTTATATCATGGGGAAAAAATATATAATGTGTGAGCTCAAATGCTCGGTAAGGGTAAGCATGGAGAAAATAAAAGAAACCATATACATTTGAACAAAAAAAACATGAACATAATGTTTAAACATCAAAATCTTGAGCAATGACATAAAACATGGCAGTACGTAAGGCATAAATCATAATGGAACATAAATCATGATAAAATAGCTTGGAAATAAAACTTGTAATTATGGAAAAACATTAAGCACATGATAATATTTATATAGTAGCCAAGGTATTGCTGCCAAGACCATCTTCGTGGACAAAGTCCCTTACTGAACCGAGTTCACTCCTCGTTCCAGTCTTGTATCACTAAACTGGATTAACTTGTCGTTATAGCCATGCATATATCATGAGATATAAATCTTTACCCAATGCATTGGAGGTATATATAGGTCACACCCATCTCATAATTAAATCATTTTTACTTGTGCCACAAAATAAACATAAATCATTCATCATAACCCAAAGAATAAAATGTGTTTCATAAACGTCATCCCATCATAACATAACCCATATAAAACAAATAGATATCATTTCATCATAAGAAAAGTGAAACCATGTAAATAATTGAGACATTATAAGCATATGAAATATTTTCATCTTATATGTAAAATAGTTTAGACAAAACACTTGAAATGAATTCTTGAGGAAAATATCCTTTCTTCTTCAAAATCATTTTCTTTTCACAAAATCATATGTAATTTTAAAAGAAAAGATTTTATTGAAAATAGTCATGAAATATTGTGTAGGATTCTTCATGAAAATAATTCATTATGAAAATTTAAGATTCCGTTCATGTCGTATAAGTTAAAAAAACATTCTCCTTGTACTTTTGTCGGAAAACTCAAAAAGTACTTCGTATGGTAAATAAAAGAAAGATTCCTTCCATACGATGTGGTAAATGAAAAAAAGGTAAAAATTAGTTTAAAAATAAATGTAATAAAAGTAAAAATTTTATGAAAACATCTTGAGAACATATGGACATGGATAATAAACATAACCCTTGTAAATACTTACAAATAAACAATCTCAGATAAGAATGAGATTGGAATAATTATCCCTTACCTTAGGTCTGATATGCTTCGTGCATATCCGAACCTCCTGTATAATAATTTAAATAATGTCATTGACTTATTAAATAATCATATTCATTGTTATGATATCTTATATGGTTCACTTATGACTTTATATTACCTGTTCTTTTCTAAATTCCATGTTAAAGCAGTGTTTTGGGTAAAAATGTTTCATTTATCGTACATGTTTTGACATGTTGTTCATGATATAATTAATTATATCCCTATTTACTTAATTACAGAATGTAAAAAATTATTAATACATAATCTATATTCAGTATATAAATATATATGATATATCGATAAATGGAATGAAATACACAGTTCATGGAGACGGTTGGTTGTGAGTACGCATGAACGCTGTTTTTGTTTCCTTATTGAATTAAATAGAATAAAGTAAATGAAACATATATGTACATAAATATAGTATCATTATTATGTAATATCTTTCATTATTATTTATTATATATACTTTATAATCATTCTTTAATTGTTAACATGGAAAATGAATCTCATCGTGTCGTGGAGACGGTAATCCGTAAGTACGCACGAGCGATGATATCATTCCCATATTTATTGAATGCAATTGGAGTGGAAGATATAATATCTTAGAATTATTATGATGTTATAATAATTATATATTGTTATTATTTACACCAATATACCCATCCATGTAAGGTGGTGGTGGAAAAAATGATTATACCACGGCGTGGAGATGGTATTTCGTACGTACGCACGCGCGTTGATTTGGTTTTCCATAGGATGGATAGAAGGTGAAATAGGGTTTTTTCATATTTATAATAATACATCAATATATAATTAATACTTATTTTACTACTTTATAATTAAATTACTAAATAAGAAGAAGTAGAAGAAGAAAGAAACTTGAAAGAGTCGGTAGAAGAGATTACCTCTTCCTCAACGCACCTCCTTTAAACTCCTTATTAGGGAACAAGAGTTGATCTTTTGAGAATAAAACAACCTCTATGATATAACTAGAGAGGTAGATAAGATAAATTGGTAGGGATTTTATGAGATTTAAGGATCAAATGGGTGTGAAGAGAAGAGGGAAGGGGTGCCCTTTTTATGAGAGAGGAGAGGGGCACCTTTGGAAAAACTTAAAATATTATTTTATAATATTGTCATATTCAGTTTTTAATAGCTCCAAATTAATTTATTTCATAGATAATGTGGGGATGGTTCAAAATACTCTCAACCAAAAGGCTTTAGAAAAATTTAGGTTACTCTTTTAACCTTATCATTTAGATTTAACGCTAAGTTAAATAATTTAACTTTTACCGTGTCTTCTTGTTTTCTTACACTATATGGTTAATAAACTTACTAAAACAAGAAAAAATAACCCCATGTGGTTCATTATTAATATATATAACCTTATATAAGTCATTTTTCCGAACCTTATATTTTTTGTAATATAATAACAATTAATAATATAATATTTTTTTAAAAACTATTTTATGTCAATTTTGAAACTATTTGGTAATTGAATTTTTGAAAATCATGACGACATAATTATCTTGAAAAAAGTTAATTGAATAAATACTAACATGTAATATTAACCTATAAAATTAGTGGAATTCATAATAAGTCTAAAATTACATTTATTTGGGTATTATATAACATCAATTATGCTAATATTGTATTAATAAGGTAATTACTGCATCATCATTGTGTCATAAATAAATTAAATTATTTAATGTCTAAAAATTATAAATAAAATACCATTATGTAAGAAATATTTTTATATTTTGGATGAATATTTATAGTCTAATTTATCTTAGGTATAACCCTATATTAAATATGTTTTTTATTAAACTTTGATATTTACTATTTTAACTCTTCTTTAAATAAAATAATAATAAATGTCCTAATCTAATCCAAGTGGACCTAAAGGGTAATATTTTATTCCTAATGTTTTTTTGGTTGAATTACACATATCCAATAGAATTAGGAAACGTTTTAGGGTAATAATAATATCATTTTTACCCTTAATTACCCTATTTGCTTTTAATCGTGGTAAATACAATTAAAAAGTTACTATTCACCAAAAATTATTTTTATCTTATTGAACCACATTTTACTCTTTGATATTAACTGTGTCTCTCGTATTTTCAAGATTCCACTCACAGAAGCGGTAAAATCATGTTTTAGGTAAATTTTCAAATTCTTCTAGAAGGTGGGTAAAAGATGGTGAAAAGTTCAATAAAATTTTTATATATCTAAAATTATTATAAAATGACTCATTGAAATTATATGGGTATTATGTACCAATTTTTACCTAAAACAAATTTAAATAAAATAAATAATTTCTTAAATAAAAAGTCGGTTTTTAAATAGTAACCCAGTGTTTCCACTATTAATCAAAAATTGAAAGTTTTCAGAAAAATACCAAAAAATCACCCTAGGCTAATTTCGATATTCTGAATCCAAAAATGAAGTCCAATTTGAAAGGTAAAATTTATAAATTTCAAAAATTCGGTATTAATATTTATAACGGCTAGTTCATAGTAATAATATCTCGTTTAATAAAACTCTGTATTGCGTATTACACACGCTATCGAAGAAGGTCTTGATTGCGTGTAATGCAAGCCAAGTCAGGTCTGCGTGTAGTGAAAGCTCTGTTTAGTGTTTCATATAACATAATCAAAACTTATTTCATTTATACATTAAACAAAATCTATACTTAATGTTTCATAGAATAATTTCCACAAAACAAACTTGAAATTGGGTGTAACACGAGCCAATAATAGTGTTTCATATACTAAAAGATAATATGGTGTTGCGTATAGTACAAGCTAATCTTGTTGTACTTTATAATAAAAGACATCAAAGAAATTAAAAATAATATATCTCATAAAATATCAGGGTGTTAAATTCTACCCCCCTTAAAATGAATTTCGCCCTCAAAATTCATTGGGGTTATAAATGGTTTACTACTTGAAAGTTTCTTTCATAGAAACCCACATTGTAAAAAGGAATACAAAACATCATTTTAAAATGTGAAGTTAGAATCATAACAGTCCCCCAAAGTAACTCAGCACTAGGTTTCCACATATGACAACATAGGTGAAAATATGGATATGGAAGAGATGTCTAACCATCATGTTCTGATAGAGAGTGGTAGATAACATGGATATGAAAAATCCATCAATAACAAAGCCATAAATTTGTGATTATTTAAGGTACCATCTAATTCATCGGGTATCAGGGTACTAGGACAACGTTTTTTAGTTCTCAAAATCATTTCCCCAATGTTGAAGAATTTTTGAATTAAAAGAAATACTTACTTGATTTTGGTAAAATCTCACCGTTGTTCGTGCCATGAACAATTTCCAATTCATCTATTAAATAAATAAAGTTGAATTTGACATTGGTGAAGTGTTAGAAGATCATGCGATTTAATGATAGGTCATTCCATCTGTTTCTATCACAAAAAGTATTGCACAATTTATTAAATATACATAAGTCAATATATGCTGAGATTAATCGTATATGGTTGCTAAAATAGACTTATACTTCATCTATCATAGACCATAATAAAATAAAACTAGTTTCTACTAACCAGGGACTTCATGTAGGCTAGTGGTAGGCAATAAAGGCCTGTCGCACTTCAGTTGTGGGTTCAATTCCCACAGCCTTGTCCGACGTGATGGGTTGTCACCCGTCTTGTAGGTTGTCCTTTTTCTAAAACTACATTATTATAACAGTCTATAAATAATATCGAAAAAAGTTCTATCCTTAAACAATACTAACTTATGTCCAACATAATCAATTCCAATCTTTAGTCTTATCCAAAATACTTTTGTCCATGCTCATAGTATAAAAAAAACAATTACTAGAAATTTCATCTGTCGAGCATGTGAATACCATCATTTATCCCACATATATCATATGATATATCTTGTTGGTCAAATTAAAAACATGTGAATACATTAATCATGTATTCTCTTGAAAAATGAATACCCATTGACTCTTAGTAAAAACATGAATGCTAATAAAATATAACACTTTCCACATACCAAACTCCCAAATTTTCTATATACTCAAACCATGATATAACATTTTCCTTATATCAGTAATTAGATCATTTCATTTTTTCTTTATTGCTTAATTATGCTCATATCATCTTCCTTCCAAAAATATTTCAATCACATTTCATGGTTACCGGTACCATATAATTATTGAAAACCAATACATAGGTATTCCAAAATTCCACGATGCCATAAATGAGATTCTGTGATACAATTTTGAAATCCCATTACATAAACACTTAATCATTACACAACATCATTTTCATACTCAAAATCACAAATAGTGATTGAATGTGACTTCCCTTTATCATTTTCCTTAATAGGTTGCTCACGTGGATCATCATTAACCCTTGGATTAGGGCATTGATTAGCATAATGCCCTATTTCCTTACACTTGAAACATTGAAGTGTTTGTGGTGCGTTCTCTGCAGTCTTTTCTTTATTCACATAATTAGTAACCCATTTTCCATTACTTCGACCCTCAGATGCTCTATGACCTTCTTTTCCACACTTAAAACATTTTCTAGTCTATGTATGACAATATACACCATGATTCTTTCCATACTTTGAGCATAAAGAGACATTCATCTTCTTTTCACCATTATTCTAACATGTCTCCTTGAACTCCATCTTTCGTTTCTTGTCAAAACCATGAGATGGATATGTAACACCAACTTACATTTCTACCTTGATATCACAATGCAAAATTTCTTCATATCTACTTAAGTCTCTTATAGATAATGCTCTTCGAAGACTTGGTTTTAAGCCACTGAAGAATCGATAAACTTTACTTTCAGGTTGGATGATAATGCTAGATGCATACATTGAAAGCCTTGTAAAAATCACTTCATATATACCAATAGATTCATCATCCATTTGCTTAACCTCAAGTAAATACTTTTCCATCTTTGTTCGAAGAATATGAGGGAAGTAATTATTGAAAAATAAGTTCTTGAAATCATCCCATTCCATGGATTCAATTTCATCTCGGGGCCTCGTATTCTTAATTAGAGTCCACCATTGATCTGCTTCACCTTCTAAATGGTAAATAACCAGAATGAATTTTTCATGTTACGAATAGAGAAGTATGGAAAATATCTTTTCAATGGTACTGATCCATTTTTCAGCAACAAGTTGATCAGAAGACCCACTGAAAGAAGGTGGATGTTTCCCCATGAAGGACTCAATAGAATATTGTTCCCTTATCTACTCATTTGGAAGTTCAAAATGATTCATATCTTTTGTAAGTATAGAAATAAGATTTTTCACTCTATATCCCATGACAATGGTTTGTTCAAGAGGAAAATCATTGCATTTTCCATTACATTGATCAACACGGTTCCTTCGGGTTCCAGCCATCATCTAAAACACAAAAAGAATAATGTGAGAGGAAAAAATCATTCTAGGTAAAACAACATAAAAAAGGGGGAGTACCTTCAATATATAACATCTTAGGGTTAATTCTAATATTTTTACTATAATTCTAGGACTATAACCTATACTTATACGTAACCTTAGGGACATCCCAAAACATACCTTAGAAATACCTCTAGGGATCTCACTAAAGTTTTCGCATCCTAGTTTCCAAAGGTTAACTAAACCTTTCCTTTGATACCAACTGTAGAGACCCAAATCTTGATGTACATGGACATTACATTACTTTTTCATCAAAATTAATACATAAAAAAAATAAACACACAAGGACTGTAATATTTTAGTGTCTTTGGAATCTCAGAACATAATCTTCTAATCATGGTGAAAGATCTTCAACATATCTCATAAAGATCTTCCACTTTTGTTTTCTTACCTAAAACCTTTCTTTATATCCTAGGGAAAAAACATATAAAGGGTGATCTCAAATTCTCAGTAAGGGTAAGCATAGAGAAAATAAAACAAACCATATACATTTGAACATAAAAACATGAACATAATGTTTAAACATAAAAATATTGAGCAATGACATAAAACATGGAAGTACGTAAGGAATAGATCATAATGGAAGATAAATCATGATAAAATATATTGGAAATAAAACTTTTAACTGTGTAAAAACATTAATCACATGATATTATTTCCATAGTAGCCAATTCATTGCTGCCAAGACCATCTTAGTGGACAAAGTCCCATACTGAACCGAGTTCACTCCTCGTTCCAGTCCTGTATCACTGAACCAGATTAACTTGTCGTTCCGTCCATGTCTATCTCATGAGATATAAATCTTTAACCAATTAATTGGAGGGAGATATAAGTCCCAACCATCTCATAATGAAATCATTCTTACTTATGCCACAAAATAAACATAAATCATTCATCATAACCCAAAGAATAAAATGGGTTTCATAAACATCATCCCATCATAACATAATCCATATAAAACAAATTGATATAATTTAATCATAATAATAGTGAAACCATGTAAATCATAGAGACATTATACACATATGAAATAATTTCATCTTAGATGTAAAATAGTTTTGACAAAACACTTGAAATGAATTATTGAGGAAAATATCCTTTCTTCTTCAAAATCATTTTCTTTTCACAAAATGACATGCAATTTTAAAAGAAAGGATTTTGTTGAAAATTATCATGAAATATTGTACAGGAAGATTCATGGAAATAAGGAGTTATGAAATCATAATAATCCATTCATTCTGTACAAGTTAAAAAACATTATCCTCGTACTTTTGTCAGAAAAGTCAAAAAGTACCTAGTATGGTAAACAAAAGAAATATTCCTTCCATACGATGTGGTAAAAGTAAAAAAGGGTAAAAATGAATTTAATCACATATGGAAGAAATGTAAACATTTTATAAAAACATTTTTAGAACATATGGACCTACATAATAAACATAACCCCAGTAAATACTTACAAATAAACAATATCGGATAAGAATGAGATTGGAATAATTATCCCTTACCTTAGGTTTGATATGCTTCGTACGTATCTGGACCTCATGAATAATGATTTAAATAATGGCATTGAATTATTAAAAAATAATATTCATTGTTATGATATCATATATGGTTCACTTATGACTTTATATTACCCGTTCTTTTGTAAATTCCATGTTAAAGTGGCGTTTTGGGTAAAATCGATTCATTTATCGTACGTGTTTCGAAATGTTGTTCATAATATTATTACTTATATCCTGATTTTCTTAATTACATAATGTAAAACATGATTTATATATAATATATATTCAGTATATAAATATATATGATAGATCGATAAATGGAATGAAATACACCGTTCATGGAGACGGTAGGTCGTGCATACACACGAATGCTGTTTTCATTTCCTTATTGAATTAAATAGAATTAAGTAAATGAAAAATATATGTACATAAATCCAGCATCATTATTATTTAATATATTTCATGATTATTTATTATATATATTTTATAATCATTCTTGAATTGTTAACATGGAAAATGAATCTCATCGCGTAGTGGAGACGGTAATCCGTACGTACGCACGAGTGATGATATAATTCCCATATTTATTGAATGGAACTGGAGTGGATGATATAATATCATAGAATCAATATTATTTTATAATAATAATATATAGTTATTCTTTAAACCATTATACCCATCCATGTAAGGTGGTGGTGGAAAAACTGATTACACCACGGTGTGGAGACGGTATTCCATACGTACGGACGCGTGGTGATTTCATTTTTTGTACGATGGATAGAAGGTGAAATAGGGTTGTTTCATATTTATAATAACATATCATTATATAAGTAATATAGATGTTATTACTGTATAATTAAATAACCAAAGAAGAAAGAAACTTGAAAGAGTCGGTAGAAGAGATTACCTCTTCCTCAACACACCTCCTTTAAACTCCCTCTTAGGGCACTAGATTTGGTCTTTTGAGAAGACCAGAACCTCTATAATATAACTATAGAGGTTGAGAAGAGAAATTGGTAGGGGTTTTCTGAGATTCAAGGCTCAAAAGGGTGTGAAGAGAAGAGGGAAGGGGTGCCCTTTTTATAAGGGATGAGAGGGGCACGTTTGGAAAAACCAAAAATATTATTTTATAATAAAGTCATATTTGGTTTTTAATAGCTAATAATTGATTTATTTCTAAGATAATGTGTGGATGGGTATAAATAATCTCAACCAATATGATTTACACAAGTTTATGTGGCTATTTTAACCTTATCATTTAGATTTAACTCTAAGTCAAATAATTTAACTTTTACAGTGTCTTCTTATTTTTTTACACTATATGGTTAATAAACCGTCTATAACAAGCCAAAAGAACCCAAGTGGTTCATTATTAATATATATATATATCCTTATATAAGTCATTTTTCTGATCCTTAGATTTTTAGGAATATAATAACAATTAATAATATAATATTTGTTTTAAAAACTATTTTATGTCAGTTTTGATACTATTTGCTAATTTATTTTTGTGAAAATCATGACAAAATTATTAGATCGAAAAAAGTTAATTGAATCAATAATAACATGTCATATTAACCTATAAAATTAGTGGAATTCATAAAAAGTCTCAAATTACATTTATTTGAGTATTTATAACATCAATTATGTTAATATTTCATTAATAAGGTAATTACTGCATCATCATTATGTCATAAATAAATTAAATTATTTAATGTCTAAAAATTATAAATAAAATACAATTATGTAGGAAATATTTTTATATTTCTAATGAATTTTTATAGTCGAATTTATCTTATGTATAACCCTATATTAAAGATGTTTTGGTTATTATACTTTGATTTTAACTATTTTAACTCTTCTTTAAATAAAATAATAATAAATGTCCTAATCTAATCCAAGGGGACCTAATGTAACACCCCAAGCTTCATCGGTACGTTTCCTTTCGAATAATGCAATGGCGTGCATTGTACGCTACTTCGAGATTTTAACACACCATAACCAATCAAACTAGCCGTTATGAATAGTAATACCTACTTTTTGAAATTTTATAAATTCTATCTCTCAAAATGGACTTCATTTTTGTATTCGCAATATCGAAATTATCCTAGGGTGAAATTTTGGTACTTTTCAGATAAAATTCATATTTTGATGAATAGTGAAAATTACTAAATTTTAATTAAAAACAACTTTTTTAATCAAAATAATTAATAGTGATAAATTATGAATTTGAGTGGTTTTAAAGTATATTTAGAATATATTTTTACCATGTAATACAATGTGGGTCATTGAACATAATTTCACATATAAACCAGACATAAACAAGTGACAATCTTTTGATAGTTATTATCTCTGAAAAACACGCTTTTTGTTTTAACAACGAGAATTAATTTTAAATTAATTTCTACCACTTATGTGTTTTGAATTTGGAAAAATGGATTCCATATTTGGAATCAGGATGTTCAAATTTTGTAAATAGGTAACTTTTATTTTTAAACATTTTGGATAATTACTTTGGTAAATATTTTATTTACCATGGTTAAAGGGTAAATCCGGTAAACAAGGGTTAAAAACATAATATTATAATAATATTAAATTGCCCTAAAACGTGTCTTAACCCTTTTGGTTGATACATGGTCGACCATGGGCATCTTTGGGTCGATTTTGGGACCCCATGGATCCACTTGTAAGTGATAATGACACTTTATTTTAATTAACTTAAAATAAATACAAAAATGACACAAGCATATATCTTTTAACAAAACAATTGTTACATAGGGTTATATATGTTGGATTTTAGATTATAAATATTCATTAGAAAGATAAAACGATTTCCTACATAATGATAGTTTATTTATAATTTTTAGACATTAAATAAGTTAATTTATTTATGACACAATGATGATGAATTAATTACTTTAATAGTGAAAAATTAAAATAATTGATATTATAAATACCCAAATAAATATAATATGAAACTTTTAATGAATTAAAATAATTTTCTAGGATAATATGATATATTAGTATTGAATTAATTGACTTTGTTCAAAGTAATCAATCTTTTATGAGTTTCACAAAAATCAACTATTGAATAGTGTCAAAATTGACATAAAAGAGTTCTTAAAACAAATATTATATTATTAATTGATATTAAATTCCTAAAAATCTAAGGTTAGGCCAAGAGACTTATGTCATGATAGTTTCATAATTAATGGACCACTTGGGGGTCTCTTGGATGTATATAGTAAGTTTATTAACCATATAATATAAAAATACAAACAGACATTGTAAAAGTGAAACTAATTAACTAAGAGTTAATACTTAGAGATAAGGTTAATATAATGACCCAAACCTGTCTAAATTCTATTGGTTGAGTTTTTTTCGACCCTTCCCCACCTTAACATTTAAATAATAAACTTTTGAGCCATTATAAACTGAATATAAATTTATTATAAATTAATATTTCTAGATTTTCCAAAGGTGCCCCTCACCCCTCTTATAAAAGGGCACTCCTCCTTCTCATTTATTAAAACCTTAAAAGCCCTTTGGTTCGGCCAACACCTGCCCAAATACTATCTCAACTTCCCTCAATACAACCTAGAGGCCTTAGTTTGATCAGAAAGCCAACCTAAGGAGCCCTTTTGATCAAATCAAAAGGAAGAACCCGAAGAAGAGGTAATGTTTTCACCACCCCTTTTCAAGTTCCTTTCTACTTCCACTTCCTCTTTCTTTGTTACAACCATATTCAGTATTCTATCCATCCTTTGAATAACATGTCACCATACGTGCGTACGTACGGCTTACCGTCTCCACGTCGTGGTGTAATTGTTATTCAATATATTATTATTTGGATGGGTATAATAATGATGTGTAACTCATGTAAATAATAAATATAACATGATAATGATTCTGTATATATGATATAACATCCAGTTATATATTATTTTAATATCAAAATAATGATATTGTCGCTCGTGCGTATGTACGGACTACCGTCTCCATGAACGCGATGAGATTCATTCTCCATCATATCCATTCAAGTATAATTATAATTTTATGATTTAAAAATAGTATCTAAGGACTTGATATCATTCTGGATATGAATAATATACATCCCATTAATAATGAATATAGCTCACATAACATAGAATATAAAGTAAAATGAACCCATTAACACCCGAAATGACGATAATTCTAAGATATTATTAACAAATCAAAGTTAAAAGACCATATATGATATCATATTAAAGTAAATGATTCTTTTATAATTCAATAACAATTATTTCACCATTATACAGGAGGTAAACCTACCGTCGACCAAGGAAAAAGTACAAAGTAAGTGGTTTCTTACCTCACTTTTAATTCTGTGAGAATTCCATTGATCACCACATGATTATTGCATGTGGTGTATGTGTACTTCCCATGATCGTATTCATTGTGTAATATACTTTAATTTATGGGAATTTACATCATCATGGTATGATACTTCTTTCATGGGTGTATGTTTTGTAAGTTACCTAATCGATAAGGGAATTTGAGATTTCAATTTCCACTCATTTGGCTTTACACATTTTTCATTGATTATATTACCCCAAGATTATATGTGGAATCACTATTCATTTGATTATGTCGTAATTTCCACTCCCCATCCTATGGATATACTTTTGATAAAAATAATCACTCCATTGATAATTCTCAAGTCATTGATATGAATTTGATAAGAGTAATTTTAACTCATTCACCATTTGTGGAGTTAAACATCCAATCCGTTGGTCTTGTTTTTACAAGAATATGTGTGAAAATCCTTTGATTGTTTTACACTGAATATCCAATCATATTTAGTGTATTTATATTTGTCACACATAATTACGTCGTTTATTTATCCTTAAACTAAGGATATGGCCTTTATGAGATATTTCATCTCAATTTACATTCCATTGAGACTTCTTCTTTGTTATACACCAAATCACTTTTATATGGTGTATATAATGTACCTTGACATAGTATATCATGAATTCCTTTATTCTTAGGATATTACAATGTTTTTATTACCTCAATTATTTGTATTCAAGTTTCTCTCTTTTGGTTAGAAACTCTAACCAAAATACCATTTTAAAATGTTTTAAAGACTTATTCTTCTAAATCTTTCTCATTAATGTCCGTGTTTTAAAACTGGTTTTAAGGATTTATTTATATGGACATTAATGTTTTAAAATTAAAACTCATTTTAAAATTTTCAAAGTGGTATGGGACACTTTGATTCAAAAATCTATTTTTGAATGGCTTCTTGACAAATAATGTGACTTTTAAATGTTTCCAAGAAAAGGGGGATATTTCTCTCAAATAGTTTTGATGATTATTTTCATCTATGTCAACATCCTTCATTATTCTTGATTGAGGTCAATGTGATACAATACAATCTTCCATATTGTATCGAATGAGTTATGTTTGACTATGGATGTGATATTTTTATACCATTCATGGTTTGTGGTAAAAGTATTGACATTTCTTATGCTAGTTTTAATATGAATGTTTATGTTATGTTTAAACCTGTTCAAATGAGGAATGCATTGGACTTAATAAGTGACGGGTGGAGCCCGCTATAGCTCCTCGATGCATCGGTAGGTCTCATGAGACAAACTAGTGTCTTGGCACAAGGCCTTGACAAAATCTTATTTGTAGTCTTGGCACGAGGCCTTGGCTATATGGTTATGATAGTCTGGAATTATGCATTCCATCATTATGAAAGTGGTTATTGATAATGCATGGGATTGTTCGACTAGTAGAATATCCATGTGAGTAAGTAAATGGGATTATTTTATTTTATCTTTTCCATTTTATGCTGAAGTTCAAGTTTAAAAGGCTTTTGTTTTAGTTATAAACTACCTTAAGTGTTTATGCTTATCTCTGAAAGCTTATGCTATAATGTTATCCTTACTGAGCATCTGAGCTCACCCCTTTCAATGTTTTATTTTTTCCAGGATTATGAAGAAGTAATTTATGAATGACCTGCAGGGATAGTATGAGGGGATATGAAGACAAGATGTTTTTTCTATGATGTAATGTAAACATTTATGGATGTATCTAGTTATTCGAAGGCTACTAAACTAATCGGTCTTTCGAGACTTGATCTTTCTCGTGATCATGCAAATGTTATGTAATAATGCACCGACTCTAGGTAACTGGGGTCGGGGCAATACAGTTGGTATCAGAGGAAGTTTAGTACAAACCTTGGAAGCTAGATTTAGATAAACTCTTATTAGAGCACGTTGACCTAAGATGAACTTTGAGGATTAGTATAAAAGAACTTCCTAGAATTTTGGTATTGTAGAGATTTTGTGAGTTTTCCGAGCAATACATCCATGTCTGGATACGAGCAGGTAGAGGCGGCTCTAGCACAGATGTACCTAGGGGTAAAACCCGAAAACACCGCTTTGAGCTAGACTCGAACAGGAACTGGTGCACGACAACGGGCCTTGCTGCACTCTTGGTTACGACACTCCCGGGGGATATGCTTAGGATAATTAACATTTTCATTACAAACCGATTTAAGTAATATATATATAAGATGAGAGTAAATGACCTTGGTTAATCCTAATATGTTTCAAATTTAGAATATGGTGACATTTTAATCTCTAAATGATTTTATGACTACTGTTACTCACACAATGCTTTTTGGTTTTAGTCAATGGCTGGATTCCAAGGAAGTCATAGTGACTTTGAGAATGATGTACAAGGTGGTAATGGTGGTGGCAATGAGCAACAAAATGGAAGGTTGATAGGCGTAAAAGATATTGTCTTTATGCCAAATCAGTTTTCCAAAAATATGATCAAAACATATATATTAACCAACTCCTAGACTCAACAGGGAAGGGAAAGGTGATAAATGATAAGAGCTCCAGCAATGGAGACCATGGAGAAAATAACCCTCAATTTTCATCATGCAGGAAATGTGGAAGGAGACACCCAGGAAAGTGTCTCAATGGGACAACAAAATGTTTTACGTGCGGGAAGGAAGGACATAAAGTGAAGAATTTCCAAAGAAAAATGAAGAGTACTATGGAAGAAGATAAAAATGGTCCCAAGAGTCCATTTACAGTCATTTTCCGTAAATGTAGGGGACCTGGCCATTACCCGAGTGAATGTCCAATTCTATGGGATATTTTCTTGGTCAAAGAAGAAGCTATGTGGAAATAAAAGGTTGGAGAAAAATTTAAAAAGTATTATCACTCCTTGTTGATGGGTTTACTTTGGAATAATTTTCTCTTGTATTTGTAACCCCGTATTTTTCCATGTGAGAATGATATTTGAGGAAGAATTGTCTCTTCTCTTGTGGATATAGGTATAAATAACCATTTGGTTTTATATGATCATTGGGGTTTGAGAAAATTATATGTTATTATAATTTGGGATGAAAATGAAAGTTATGATATAACATTTGTGGTTAAATTATGTTATTTTGAGGAATTTATCTCATTTTGGTAATATTATAAAATATAGTTTTTGAAAAAGGACAACACGTAGATCGTGTGACAACCTGTCGCGTCAGACAAAGCTGTGGGAATCGAACCCACAACCAAAGTGTGATTAGGATTTATCGCCTACCACTGGACTATGTGAAGTCCCTGGTTAGTGTGACTATTTTTTTAGTTAAATGATTTTATTGATCAATAATAAGTTGATTTGGGTTCTTATGTCTTATCAAATGAATACCCTTGGTATAGGAAAATGATTTGGTGATTAAGTGATAAATGTTATTTTGGAAGATGTTCTCTTTGTTGGGAACACTATATGCCCAAGGAAAACAGAATACAATGGGGTTTCATTTGTAGAGTAATGGTAGATTTTTATCTACGTTTTTATTGTGGATTTATATTGATTTCAGTTATTTAAGGAAATTATTAACCTATAACAGAGAATATGTGATGATGTTAATTACTTTTTAGTATGTGACTTTAAGAGTATTTGATGTCATTTGGAGATACAATTTAACATGGGAGACTACATAATCAAATTCTTCTATGTTTTGGGTTTCAATATTAGTTTGGATTATATTGAAGGATTTTAAGGACAATTGATTATTGAATGGTATTTATTTAACTTTGGGGTATTGTTGGTTTAATTTTAGAAATTAAGATTAGTGAATATATATCTCAAGGAATATCCTTTTGGGGGATCATTAGATTATTCACTAACCATTTTGGTTTTGATTAATCTTCAAAGACAATGTAAATATATAGTTTATCCTACATGGATCATGTGATTCTATAGAAGTTTATTCTAGCTCTTCCAGTGTGACCAAGTCTTCTTGAATACTCATCGTTTAAAAAAAATTGAGTTAGTGGTGGAAATTTATTAAAGAATGAAACTCTAATTAAAAAGTAAGTATATCTCTTAATGTTCTTAGTCAATATCATAAATGAATTCCTTGTCCTTATGTAATGTAACTTAAAACAAAAAAAATGTTGTCTGTTTACTTTCCTACTAGGAGACTAATGGTCGTTTGTACCAACACAAGTTTGTGGTTTTCTTATTGTTAACTTTCTCCTGATCCTGATTTCTATCCCTCTCCATGAGAACTGGACACTTAGTTTATCATCCATATCCATGTTTTCCTACATGGAATCCATGTATGGGTTATCTTGGATGACCCTTATACCTCTCTTTCTTTCTTTTAAAGTGATAGTTTTATTGACTCTTTCTCCGATGTGGGACTTTCCATTATATTCCCAAGCACAATTTTAAAAATTGAGAGGATGCAATTTATTTAAGGAGGGGAGAATGTAACACCCCAAGCTTCATCGGTACGTTTCCTTTCGAATAATGCAATGGCGTGCATTGTACGCAACTTCGAGATTTTAACACACCATAACCAATCAAACTAGCCGTTATGAATAGTAATACCTACTTTTTGAAATTTTATAAATTTTATCTCTCAAAATGGACTTCATTTTTGGATTCGCAATATCGAAATTAGCCTAGGGAGAAATTTTGGTACTTTTCGGATAACATTCATATTTTGATGAATAGTGAAAATTACTAAATTTTAATTAAAAACAACTTTTTTAATCAAAATAATTAATAGTGATAAATTATGAATTTGAGTGGTTTAAAGTATATTTAGAATATATTTTTACCATGTAATACAATGTGGGTCATTTAACATAATTTCACATTTAAACCAGACATAAACAAGTGACAATCTTTTGATAGTTATTATCTCTAAAAAACACGCTTTTTGTTTTAACAACGGGAATTAATTTTAAATTAATTTCTGCCACTTCTGTGTTTTGAATTTGGAAAAATGGATTCCATACTTGGAATCAGGATGTTAAAATTGTGTAAATAGGTAACTTTTATTTTTAAACATTTTGGATAATTACTTCGGTAAATATTTTATTTACCATGGTTAAAGGGTAAATCCGGTAAACAAGGGTTAAAAAAATAATATTATAATAATACTAAATTACCGAAAAATGTGTCTTAACCCTATTGGTTGATACATGGTCGACCATGGGCATCTTTGGGTCGATTTTGGGACCCCATGGATCCACTTGTAAGTGATAATGACACTTTATTTTAATTAAGTTAAAATAAATACAAAAATGACACAAGCATATATCTTTTAACAAAAAAATTGTTATATAGGGTTATATATGTTTGATTTTAGATTATAAATATTCATTATAAAGATAAAAATATTTCCTACATAATGATATTTTATTTATAATTTTTAGACATTAAATAATTGAACTTATTTATGACACAATGATGATGAATTAATTACTTTAATAGTGAAAAATTAAAATAATTGATATTATAAATACCCAAATAAATATAATATGAAACATTTAATGAATTAAAATAATTTTCTAGGATAATATTATATATTAGGATTGAATTAATTGACTTTTTTCTAAGTAATCAATCTGTTATGAGTTTCACAAAAATCAACTATTGAATAGTGTCAAAATTGACAAAAAAGAGTTCTTAAAAAAAATATTATATTATTAATTGATATTAAATTCCTAAAAATCTATGGTTCGGAAAAGAGACTTATATCATGATAGGTTCATAATTAATGGACCACTTGGGGGTCTCTTGGATGTATATAGTAAGTTTATTAACCATATAATATAAAAATACAAAGAGACATTGTAAAAGTGAAACTAATTAACTAAGAGTTAATACATAAAGATAAGGTTAATATAATGACCCAAACCTGTCTAAATTCTATTGGTTGAGTTTTTATCGATCCATCCCCACCTTAACATTTAAATAATAAACTTTGGAGCCATTATAAACCGAATATGAATTTATTATAAATTAATATTTCTAGATTTTCCAAAGGTGCCCCTCACCCCTCTTATAAAAGGGCACTCCTCCTTCTCATTTCTTCACACCTTCAAAGCCCTTTGGTTCGGCCAACCCCTGCCCAAATACTATCTCAAATTCTCTCAATACAACCTATAGGCCTTAGTTTGATCAGAAAGCCAACCTAAGGAGCCCTTTTGATCAAATCAAAAGGAAGAACCCGAAGAAGAGGTAATGTTTTCACCACCCCTTTTCAAGTTCCTTTCTTCTTCCACTTCCTCTTTATTTGTTATTACCATTATAAAATATTAACTACAGTATATTATATATATTGTGATGTTATTATAAATATGGTACAACCATATTCAGTATTCTATCCATCCTTTGAATAACATGTCACCATACGTGCGTACGTACGGCTTACCGTCTCCACGTCGTGGTGTAATTGTTATTCAATATATTATTATTTGGATGGGTATAATAATGATGTGTAACTCATGTAAATAATAAATGTAACATGATAATGATTCTGTATATATGATATAACATCCAATTATATATTATTTTAATATCAAAATAATGATATTTTCGCTCGTGCGTATGTACGGACTACCGTCTCCATGAACGCGATGAGATTCATTCTCCATCATATCCATTCAAGTATAATTATAATTTGATGATTTAAAAATAGTATCTAAGGACTTGATATCATTATGGATATGAATAATATACATCCCATTAATAATGAATATGGCTCACATAACAATGAATATAAAGTAAAATGAACCTGTTAACACCTGCAATGACGATAATTCTAAGATATTATTAACAAATCAATGTTAAAAGACCATATATGATATCATATTAAAGTAAATGATTCTTGTATAATTCAATAAAAATTATTTAACCATTATACACGAGGTAAACCTACCGTCGACCAAGGAAAAAGTACAAAGTAAGGGGTTTCTTATCTCACTTTTAATTCCGTGAGAATTCCATTGATCACCACTTGATTATTGCATGTGGTGTATGTGTACTGCCCATGATCGTATTCATTGTGTAATATACTTTAGTTTATGGGTATTTACATCATCATGGTATGATACTTCTTTCATGGGTGTATGTTTCATAAGTTACCTAATCGATAAGGGAATTTGAGATTTCAATTTCCACTCATTTGGCTTTACACATTTTTCATTGATTATATTACCCCATGATTATGTGTGGAATCACTATTCATTTGATTATGTCATAATTTCCACTCCCCATCCTATGGATATAATTTTGATACAAATAATCACTCCATTGATAATTCTCAAGTCATTGATATGAATTTTATAAGAGTAATTTTAACTCATTCACCATTTGTGGAGTTAAACATCCAATCCGTTGGTCTTGTTTTTACAGGAATATGTGTGAATATCCTATGATTGTTTTACACTGAATATCCAATATTATTTAGTGTATTTATATTTGTCACACATAATTACGTCGTTGATTTATCCTTAACCTAAGGATACGGCCTTTATGAGAGATTTCATCTCAATTTACATTCCATTGAGACTTCTTCGTTGTTATACACCAAATCACTTTTATATGGTGTATATAATGTACCTTGACATAGTATATCATGAATTCCTTTATTCTCATGATATTACAATGTTTTTATTACCTCAGTTATTTGTATTCAAGTGTCTCTCTTTTGGTTAGAAACTCTAACCAAAATACCATTTTAAAATGTTTTAAAGACTTATTCTTCTAAATCTTTCTCATTAATGTCAATGTTTTAAAAATGGTTCTAAGGATTTATTTATATGGAAATTAAAGTTTTAAAATTAAAAATACTTTTAAAAGTTTCAAAGTGGTATGGGACTCATTGATTCAAAAATCTATTTTTGAATGGCTTCTTGACAAATAGTGTGACTTTTAAATGTTTCCAAGAAAAGGGGGATATTTCTCTCAAATAGTTTTGATGATTATTTTCATCTATGTCAACATCCTTCATTATTCTTGATTGAGGTCAATGTGATACAATAAAATCTTCCATATTGTATCGAATGAGTTATGTTTGACTGTGGATGTGCTATTTTTATACCATTCATGGTTTTTGGTAAAAGTATTGACATTTCGTATGCTAGTTTTAATACGAATGTTTATGTTATGTTTAAACCTCTTCATATGAGGAATGCATTGGACTTAATAAGTGACGGGTGGAGCCCGCTATAGCTCCTCGATGCATCGGTAGGTCTCATGAGACAAACTAGTGTCTTGGCATAAGGCCTTGACAAAATCTTATTTGTAGTCTTGGCGCGAGGCCTTGGCTATGTGGTTATGATAGTCTGGAATTATGCATTCCATCTTTATGAAAGTGGTTATTGATAATGCATGGGATTGTTCGACTAGTAGAATATCCATGTGAGTAAGTAAATGGCATTATTCTATTTTATCATTTCCATTTTATGCTGAAGTTCATGTTTAAAAGGCTTTTGTTTTAGTTATAAACTGCCTTAAGTGTTTATGCTTATCTATGAAAGCTTCTACTATAATGTTATCCTTACTGAGCATCTGAGATCACCCCTTTAAATGTTTTATTTTTCCCAGGATTATGAAGAAGTAATTTATGAATGACCTGCAGGGATAGTATGAGGGGATATGAAGACAAGATGTTTTTTTTATGATGTAATGTAAAAATTTATGGATGTATCTAGTTATTCCATGGCTACTAAACTAATCGGTCTTTCGAGACTTGATCTTTCTCGTCATCATGCCAATGTTATGTAATAATGCACCGACTCTAGGTAACTAGGGTCGGGGCATTACACGTAAAGGGTAATATTTTATTCCTAAGATTTATTTTGGTCAAATTTCTCTTAGCCAATAGAATTAGGACATGTTTTAGGGTAATAATATTATTATTTTTACCCTTAATTACCCTATTTACTTTTAACCGTGGTAAATAAAAGTAAAAAGTTACTATTCAAAAAAAAAAATTTATCTTATTGAACCAAATTTTACTCCTTGATATTTACCGTGTGTTTTGGATTTTCGAAATTCCACTCACAGAAGCAATAAAATTATGTTTTATGTAAATTTTCAAATTCTCCTAAGAGGTGGGTAAAAGACGGTGAAAAGTTCAATAAAATTTTTATATATCTAAAATTATTTTAAAATGACTCATTAAACATATATAGGTATTATGTATCAATTTTTACCTAAAATAAATTTAAATAAAATAAATAATAATTTAAATAGAAAGTAGGTTTTTAAATATTAACCTAGTGTTTTCACTATTCATCAAAAATTGAAAGTTTTCAGAAAAATACCAAAAATTCACCCTAGGATAATTTCGATATTCCAAATCCAAAAATGAAGTCCATTTTTAAAGATAAAATTTATTAATTTCAAAAAGTGGGTATTACTATTCATAATGGCTAGTTCATAGTAATAATATCTTGTTTAGTGAAACTCGGTACTGTATACTACACACGCTATCGAAGAAGGTCTTGATTGTGTGTAATGCAAGCCAAGTCAGGGCTGTGTGTAATGAAAGATCTGTTTGGTGTTTCATATAACATGATCAAAACTTATTTCATTTATACATTAAACAAAATCTATACTTAATGTTGTGTAAATAATTTCCATAAAATGAACATGAAATTGTGTGTAACACAAGCTGAGAATAGTGTTGTGTATACTGCAAGCTAATATGGTGTCGCGTATAGTACAAGATAATCTTAGTGTAGTGTATAATAGAAGACATAAAAGAAATTAAATATAATATATCTCATAAAATCTCAGTTTTTTACAAGATGATGGAAATGAAGCATCTTAACATGAATCATTATAGGCAGCTACTATTCACACTCCATGCATATTCCAGGCTATATAGGTTCATTTCACTACTTGAATTTTCCTTTATTTATTGTGATTGTTGAGTGAGCCTTGTTTATATTTATTCCTATTCTTCTCTTTGGTTTTGATTTAGTAATTTCCAATTTCAATTCATGTGGTGTATTTTCCCTCATGGGTTGAAATTGGTAGTTTATCAAGTTAGACAATTATATGTAACCTATTACATTCTAAGACCAAATGTGGACTAGGTTAATTATAATTTAAATGGTTGTTTATCATAGAGATAAATTCTATGGTCCCTGATTCACTAGGACAAAAAATCCATTTTAATCAGACTTTGATATACTTTTATAAGAAAATGAAACTTTATATTTTAAATATTTACTTATAAAATAAAAAAGTTTCTAATAAATGAATATGGAAGGTATATTTGAACCTTAAACTATTTAAACCCCTATAATTTGAACTTAAACACTTTACAGTACCTAACCTACTAAGTAGGTTCTTGGGGTATTATACCATTGGTAGTGAGCCTTTATCCTTATTATTTTCTTCTAGTAGTGCTTATATTTACATAAAATTTGTTGTGATGTGTGTGATTATCATTTTTAGATATATTCGACCATGACTTCCTCCTAGAATTCACTATGGGGTGGTGAAGACCATTCCCTGAGCTGCCAGTCTTACCCCTAGGAGTGAGAATTAAGGCATTGTCTGTAATACCAAATTTGGGATATAATGCTCATCTTCATGAGAGTTTCCTACATCTAATGCAGTCCATGAATGGTTATCCATGACTTGAACCTATGATGGCTAATCTAACCCATGAGTTACAGTAGCAGAAGGAACTTGACTTCTTGGGGGATGTTGGTCCATAGGCTACTGAGTCTTTGATGGATTCCACCCTGTCAATATTTAAGCTTTTAGAGATGCCTCCGAAGAGAAGGGTCAAGATTGATACTTAAATGTTGTGTGATTCATCCATGTGCTGGTGGGATATAATTACCTAGGCTAGTCGCCATCAGGGCAAGCTTTGGGCTAAATTTATGACTGCTTTCTTGGATCACTTCTTTCCTCAGATGTTGATAGGTGACTAATACATAGATTTCATGAATCTTGAGGATGGTTTTATGTTATTAATGGATTATTAAGTGTGTTTCGCTATGTTATATCACTTTTCACCTCTTCTATAGGTGATAATATATTACATGTTGGACACTTCAAGGATGGGGTCGAGTATTACATCTATAATCATGAGAATTTTTTTACTAAATTTCTCGGAGATTTTAAATTAGGCTCTTATCACTGAGAACACCTTGGTGGAAGGAGATAGTATCAGATATAGAGGGAAATCATTGAAGAAGACCAATAGTTATTTCGATAGTAGGAATCATTCCATTGAGGTTTCATGTCAGATCAATGGTGGTTAGAGTAACCACACTAGTTGCACTATTGTATTCTATCAATGTAGATGAAAGGGTAATATGAAGCCTATGTGTGATAGAGAGCCATTGGAGTTTTGTGATTGTATACATATGGTAAATCTTTAGATATTTTTTCATACCTTTCTATCTAATTCTAGTGCATGAGGACCTGTGCTATCTCTAACTTTAGGGGAATCTTCTTTTTTGTCTTGTTAGGTGGGGCGTTAGAGTAGAACCGATAGGATTGGCTAGCGAGGAGTTTGTGGTCATGGTATCCATATTATATATCAATAGTGCCAATAGAATTTTGATACTTTGGGTAGTTCAGCTATAGAATAGGGCTTCAGATCAGGCTAGATGCATTCTTTATAGCTGATACCCAAGGATCATAGTTCAAGGCCATCTATAGCATGAGGTACTGTTATAGTATCCTCTAATATAGTATCTAATTTATTTTATACATGTGTTTCATGCTCCTCCATCTGCTTATCTATCATGTAAAGTCTCAGGATTGAAATACAGTATTACTATAGTAGAATGACCCTAGATAATTCATTGGGAGTATGGTTAGAGGGAATGCACCAATGTGGGGACTATCCCCTGAAGGTAGAAAGTTACACTTTCTTGTAGGACCTCTTCGTTCTTGACATGATAGGATTTGATGTCATTTTCTGGAAGGATTTTTTGGTCCTTATATCATGCCTTTTAGGCTGATATTGCTGGAGGGTGAAATTTACATCACCAAAGTGAAGAAGTTAGATTCACAATGATGATTGGAATTTTTAGGATGGTATAGAGAGACCATAGCGCCGTGGTTTAGGTGTAGTGACCTCTCATATTGCTTATCTATTCATGGAGAATTAGGGTTTCCATCAGGATGAGTTCCCTCCTATAGTAGATCATTTAAAGGATGTATTTCCTAATGATTTCTTGAATTACCACCTGAGATTGTGGTAGATTTTACATTTTATATCATCCCAGGAGTAGCTCTAGTTTATATTACTCTATACATGATGTCATTTACAGAGCTCTAGGAGATCATCTGGTAGTTGGAGGATTTATAAGGCAAAAGTTTTATGTGGCCTAGAACTTCCTCTTGGGTTTCACCCATGCATATTACTAACAAGGTGGATGGAACCCTTCATCAATGTGTGGATTACTGATGGATGAACCAACTTAAGGTTAAGAATCTATTTCTATATCCTCAAATATATGATCTATTTGACCAAATCTAAGGATATATCATATTTTCTATGATCAACCAAAGACCTAGTTATCATCGGGTGTGAGTCAGACCTTCAAACATACCTCGTATATATTTTCATAGAAATTATAGTCTATATGATTATCTCATTATGTTTTTTGGTCTTATGATTGTGTCTAACATTTTCATGCCTTTTATGAGTAGGGTTTTCCACCCCTATCTATATTCTTTTGTTGTAATCATTGTGGAAAACATCTTGGTGTATTCTCAAACTCATATAAACTATTCTAATAACTATGAGATCATTTTTAATGAATTGATAGAGATTCATTTTTATTTCAATATTTCTATGTTCCACTTTGGGATGAACAGAGTTCATGCATTGGGCTATATTATCTTAGAATTATGAGTCTCTGTTGACCCATAGAAGGTGAGTGTTTTCTTTTTCTAGGAGCATCCCAAAAACCTATTTGATATACAGGGTTTCCTGGGGATGTATGGATACTACATGAATTTAATACTAGACTTCTCACACCTTCCTACACCTCTTAGTGATCTTTCAATGATGGGTGTTATGCTCTTATGGTCATAATCATGTGATAAATCCTTCCAATAGCTGAAAGTGAGGCCTACCTCAGCACATATTTTGATTCTTCTATATCCTAGAAATGTCTATATAGTATTCTAAGATATATAAGGTATTGGATCGAGAGTAGTACCGATACAGGAGGATAAATTCATTGAATAGGGATGTTGACAATTGAGACCTCATCATAAAAACTACTCGATTCACAAACTTGATCTAGTATCAATTGTCCAAGCCTTACATTGTAGGAGACACACTCTGATGGGTGAGCTCTTTATTGTGTATAAGGACCACAAGAGTCTCAAATATATCTTTTCACGGCATTAATTGAATCTTAGATATAGGATATTGGAATAATATCTTCAGTACTCTAATTTTTGAGCTATTTTATATGCCTAGAATGTGAAATGCGGTAGCAAATGCACAGATTCAGAAAACATAGGCACATACCATGGAGGAATACAGTGATTAATAGTAATTGACAGACCTATTTTTTGAGCTACATATTGAGTTTAATGAAAGTAAAAAAGGAAGGCTTATATCGCATTTTTGACATTTATATCTTCCCTCCTTGAGAAGGTTAAGATTATAAAATTATCAGATCTTGACGACTTCGTTCTCCCTGAGAGTATTTTTTGTAGGATAGCTACCTTTGGATTGGTTGATGGATAGAGGTAACATCCTACATATACATGGACGTGTATGGGTTCCTAAAATTGTGAGAATGGAACTGATGTGGGAGTCTTGTTCTTCTCAATGGGTAGTTCATCTAGGAATCTCTAGGATATATTGAGATATGTGACACCAATATTGGTGTCCTAAGAAGAAATGTCATATAGATGGTTTTATCAATAGATTTTATAGCTATTAGTAGGTGAAGTTAGAGCATCAGTGACCTATAGTATTGATACAGAAACTACTAGTACCAAAATAAAAATGGTAATATATTGCTTTGGATTTTTTAGATGGATTACCAAGGGCTCCTCGAGGTAGTGACACAGTTTTGGTTTTCATTAATAGCCTGACAAAAGTAGACCAATTCCTTTTTATCTAGGAGTATTTATAAATTGATGATTTGAGAAGATAGTATGTTTTTGAGATTATTCAACTACATGGGGTCCCTCTTAATATCATTTTAGATGATTAAAATTTTGTTATATCATTGTTCTGGTAGGGGTTTCATTGAGCATGGGGTACACTAGGGCTTCTGAGGATAGACTTTCACCCTCAAACCAATGGCCAATGGGAACAGGCGATACGATTTCTAGAGTACATGCTCTAGTAATGCATCCTTTATTTCAATGGTTATTTTTGGAGAATCATATCCTTATCATTGAGTTATCCAATAAAAATAGTTTTCAGTTGTTGATTCAGAGGTCTCCTTTTGAGGCCTTGTATAGTAGGTTGTTTCGTTCAGCCTTGTGCTGGTTAGAGGAAGGAGAGACAATGCTACTAGGCCCTCATCTCATGAAGGATACTTCACACTAGGATTAGGTGATCTGGAAGTGTATTTAAAATACTTAGTTTAGAAAAAAAAAATATTATGTTGATCACTATTGATGACCTCTATAGTTCGAGTTTGGGGATTGTGTTATCATGTGGCAATCACTCAGGCTTGATCATAGATAGATACATAGGCAAGGGATATTTTTGACTCATTTTTAAGGATATTTGTCATTATTGATAGATTTGTGATGGTATCTAATTAGTTTTTACTAATTCATAGGTATCGTTACTTTCACAATATCATCCACATTTCACTGCTTCGCAAGTATAATTCCGACCCATCTCAAAATTTTGATCCCAAGGAAGTTGAGCTAGATGTCGATGCTTCATTTGAAGAGTATCCTATATGAATCCCTGACTAGAGAATGAAGGCTCTCTAAGGTCATTTTATCCCTTTATTATGTGTTCTATGGAATTGTATCCATTTATAGGATAAGACATGGGAGAGGGAGACTGACGTACATGCTCAGTGGCTGGAGTTGTTCTTAGATAAAGCTTTGATGACCTTGGAAGATGATCGTGGGGATGAGTTCCATTAAGGTGGGAATATTTTAACAACCTAGTTTATATCTAAGGTATGAATGCTTTTAAATTTGGTCTAAATTATTTTTTGGACAAAATATGGATGTCTGATGAGGTTATTGAGGTTTCAGGGGTGTTTGGGGCTTGTTCCGAGCTCAGAACCCGTGAAGGTGGAAAAAGGCAGACTAGATTCTTTGTTTGTAGAAACTATGTGATCCAGGTCACATAGTCACTACTAACCATGTAGGGCTGGATAGTTGGGTAAAGCAGGGTGCATAGTTTTCTTTAACTATCAGCTAGGTGCCAAACGACAATGAAAAATTTCTTCAATTTTTACCATATGAGAATCACATTGTTGGCACACAGTTTGCCTAACCATGTGGCCTAACCATTCGGGTCCCCCCTTAGCGTATAAAAGGGTGTATGTTTAGTGCATGGTTTGTCCAAATATTTATACAAACCATGTGTCCCCTGTTTTTTGACAAATTTATGAAAATTTTCTTAATGAAATGTGTATTTCTCCCTCTTTCCTCATATTCTACTTCTAGTGGACACGCCTCTCCCTATTTCTCTCCTTTAAGCTCAAATCGTATTTTTCTCTTGATCTTAGTTCAGATGTCCAATTTGATCCACATTCATCATGTTTGATACCCATTAGTAAGATCTTGATTTATTTTTAGTTGTTCTTTGTTTCTCTCTTCCAAGAAAATGTTATTGAGGATTATGATCATATGCCTTATTTTCAGGGTATTGTTCCATTCATCAAATATCTTCAAATCCAGACCAAACTAAAGGCAGATACAGAATAAGTAGAGTCATATATGCCTAAATTAGTAAGCCTATAACTCATCCATTAAGTTTCTCTATTTTATAGATTGTTGTTGTTGTGTGAATAGTGATTTCATGCCTATTATATTCATATACATCACTTATTGTCATTATAACTATATTCTAATATTATTTTTTATATATTTTATCCATCACTGGATGTTACATACTTAATTCCGACAACCCAAAGTAGGGTGTTTCCCATAATTAGGATTTTTTTAGCACATTAAGCTTATTTTAGTCACGGTTTGGGTGTGTCTTGACTTGACCTTTATAAAGGTAAGTGTTTAATTAAATATATGGATTTTTAATGGCTATTACATGTGAATATATCACCTCACCCTTTTGAGGTAAGGGTTCTAATTAATTAAATGAACCTTTAAATGGTTAATTGTAAGTATATTGTGGATATCACATGGCCTAGTTAATTTTAAATGAATTCTATATGGTTTCACATCCATATCCCACCTTTTCATGATAATGAAAGGTAAAGGATTGAACCAAATAAATTAAATTTTCTTGATAAACTAAATCGTTTCATGCCCTATTATCCTTGTCACACAAATTAAAGGTCGTGGCTTGAACCAAATGACTTATTAAACGAATTGAGTATTACATGGGATAATTAATTCAATGAATCTAATATAAGCTGCCTATTTCATATGGCCCATTAAAATATTATATTAGTGTTCATACTCAATCTAGGCTTGGATTCCTGAGGGAATTCCTTGATCACTCATGGGTTCCATTCTGATTTAGGGATGTTGGTTTCCATGGTTAATACCCACCTTGGAACCTGATTTATTTCTACTAGTGGATCTATGTTATGACATTGTAGGATCCCTACATTATTATTATAAGATTACCTAGATACATTCCTTGGATCCAGCTTTATGACTATAGAAATGTGGAAACATAGATACACTCTTGGCCCAAGTCATTAATTGTCCCATTTTACCAAGGATGATAACCTTGTATTCAGTTATAATTATGTTATTTTCTAAATCCTTGGGAATTTCTCCTTGGATTACACTCTTACCTTATTATCTAGGCTATAGATTATTACTGAGTTCGCCAAACCATTAAGGTCAAGGATTACTTTTTTATTACATTGTATCCTATTATTTATCAACATCATCATGGATTCCTTGTAATATATAGTGTCCATATTATTATTTTTATTATTATTATTATTTCGGGATTTCAATGTTAGTTATACCTCACATGAAATACAATATAATCCACATCATAATTAACAAATGGAATTGTTATATGTTCATAGAACAGCTAAGGCTGAAGCAGGTACATGGGTATTTACAATATTGTACTTCTTTACTTTTATATAACCATGCATGCACACTATTTTAGTTTACATTACATGGAATATATGTTATAGATGTTGTTGTTCATGGCATACTAATATTTATCTCACACCCTATTTGGGCCTCTATTTCTACTTAGGTATACTAACTTTATGTAGGTGTTGATGAAGGGAAGTGTCCTTCCTTGGATGCCCCATATTACTTTCTTGATTGGGATGGATCTTGGTAATAGAAAACCGAGCTGGAGCTGAGGATGTTTGTATTTTTTTTACTTATTTTTTATTCATTTTCATAGAATGTATTTTCTTCTGCCATGTATCCATGTTTTCCAATTTTATAGGCACATGAAATATATTATCATAATTTTTTATATGATTCAGTTTCAAATTATAGTTCATTATTATCTATTATGTGAGTTATTATTTTGTCTACCTTTATGGTTTAAAATTTTTACTTATATTACATATTTAATTTACCTCTTATTACTTCTGTCCATTGTGTTACACTCTATTGATGTGGGAATAGTCTCCCCATGGAAACACTCTGGGCCCTTACTACTAGTCGATAGCCTTTGGCATTTGGGGAGATGCGCTTGAGACCATGTGGCTAACCGGACCTGTGGAACCTTTGAGGGGCACCAGGGTTCCATACGTCACAAGAGACTAGAGGTCAACCCTCTCAAAATCAAAGTAAGTGTTTCACATGTGTGTATTGATGATAAAGATATTGATAATTTAAGATAAAATTTTTAGAAAAATATTATCAGTTATAGAGATAAATTTTTTTATCTCTTATAGGATAATGAAAAGAAAAAAAATCATCTAGAGCTGAGATGTTTCAATGAAGAACTTATATAAAGATATCAGAATATGGTTGAGAGGGAATTTGATGAAAGTTTGGCTACCAAAATTTGGTAATATTTGACAAAAATTACCTAAAAAACTATCAATATGTAAAAATCATTAGAAAATTTAGATGATGGACCAACAACCAGTCTACTAGATAGAGGTAGATCGTATAGACCTTTGTTAGATAGTGAAAGTTAAGATAGATAATTACTAGATGATTACTCGTCAAAATACTTTTACAAAAAGGATGAATAATGAATATATTGTTTCAAATTAAATATCATTTGGTTGTATTGAAAAGATACACTCATATTAGGAGACCTTATTAGATTTTTAGGGTTGATATGAGATTCTTACATCTAATGGATTGAGGTGAACCATACAGTCTAGAATTTTTTTTTAATATCTGAGACTCTAAATAGTGGGAGTCAACCATATAAAGGGAGATGAATTCCTTAAAACTAAATGATACTTTAAAGTTACCAAAGAAACTAGATAGAAAAGGGATCTAGAAAACACATGGTTTTTCCTCTTGAAAGATGATGTTGATGGAATTAAGATATGTAATGTAAGGCTAGTGGTTAAAGGTTTTCAATGAATGAAATGTATAGAATTTTGTGAAATTTTCTCACCAGTGGTTAATAACACAAAAATTATAATATATATCAACCTTATTCTATCTAATTATTGAATCATGGAATAGATGTATGTGGACAATTATGATTACTGAGAGATATTATAAGGAACAGAACTGGTTTGTAGTCATGAGGCCCCAAAGGTGGGAATATGAGCCCGTAAGGGGTGATGAATGCTAGGGTTTCCCCTCATCGCCACCTCCTCCCTTCATCCCGAGTCAGCTCTGCTTTCCTCCTCGCCCTGGGAGAGATCGTGGTGGTGGCTTCTCTATTATGGTGGTGTCGTGCGACTCGTGGGCTAGACCATCTGGAATCTTGCATCATTGTCAGCCTATATCTCGCCCAATTCCATCTTCTCCAGATAGGGAATCCCATGGCGACACGGTGATGGTCTAGTGACTGAGTCCCAGCCTCCACAGTCTATGCTTTTCCACTTTGTCTCCGGCTGTGTACATTGGGTGGTTTCTCGTGGTCTCTGCGGGTGACCTGGATGGCGGCAACAGGATCTTGATTGTGGGTGGATTTCTTCTAGTATACTCATGATGGTTCCTTTTTATTCATTTTTTCATTAGTTTTATGGTTTGTATTGTTTTTATGCTACTCGTGATGCAGGGTTCGTGATTGGTTTTTTGGTTCTGTGGAATCATTGGTGTTCTCTTCGCTGTACAGTTATTGTCCTTCTACATTTACATTATTTCAGTTCTTATCGATCCATGGTTTAGATCTGTTCCTGGTTCATGAAATTACTGGTCCTTGTTTGATTTTCTATATCGAGTGAAGAACTTTTTTCTGGTCATTTTCATTGCATTTTCTCCGGATATGGATTCTTATTTCCTTGTCGATACACTCACAAGAATGCTATTGGAGATTTCTTTTTAGTGGAAGTGAATTCTTGACTTCATTCTGCTTGAGACATGTTCACATCGGCATTTTGAAATGGTTTGGGTGAAGTTTTAATTTTTTTTATTGGATTTGTGGTTCCAGTGGCAAGGGAGTCATTGTAGGATGAAGTCTTTGGTGGTATGTTGATGTGAAGACACTGAGGGTTTTTGGATAGCGGTGTACTGATGGCAGTGAATCGGTTTTTTGATTCTGGAGTGGGTGTGATTTGAGGCAGTATTTTGGAATTTGGTTTATTTTGTACTTTGTGTGTGAATGCAGCCATCATGCGACAATGATTAGTAGTTCTTGTAGTCTTGATCTGGGATTACTTCTTTTATGGTTTTATTTCGATATATTTTATGGAATTTGGTATCTCACTTTTTCCTCAAAATTTTTTTTATAATAAAAAATTATGTTTCAAAAGAAATAATAGATGGATGTAAATAAATAATTTCTTCATAGATATTTGTAGGAATAAATTTACATGGTTCATCCTAGGTTTTATGAAGTTAATCAGAATAATTATATTGTTTTTATGTTTAAATTAAGTATTTATAGCTTGAAGTAAGCTCTAAGATTGTTTAATATGAATTTTTATAGTTTCATGTTTGAATAATATTTCATCCAATGTGATTCTGATCACCATTATTTCAAAAAAATAGAAAGATATAGTATATCTCGTATTATTATAACATATGGATAATATGTTAATATTTTTCCAATTGTTCCAATCGATTGAGGAATATAGGATGAATAAATCAAAAATATTTTAGATTAAATATATTGTGAATTCTAAGAAAAACATAGGGATAAGAATTGAGAGGTATATAAAAGTAAACTCTTTTGTTTTATCATATATGGAATACATTAATAAAGTCATCAGAATATTTAGAAGGAATTATTTTAAACATATCCCAACCCACTCACCAAACACATTAAACATAACCAAAATTAACTACCATCAATGTATGGATAAGTTCATGACATATAAAATGTTCCTTATGCTTAGGGTATAGGAAGTTAGATGTATGCAATGGATTTTTCATCACCATATATTACTTTTTTAGTGAGATTTATTGTCTATTTCATGTAAAATCATAGTATAAGAAATTTTGTGGCTTTAAAATAGATCCTATGATATTTGAAATGATTGAAATTTGTAGATTTATGTTTTGGTGGTGATGATCATGTCATAGGTTTTTTAGACTTGTTTTTCACTTGAGACATGAATTCATGAAAAATTACAATAGGGCTTGTTTTTAATTTTAGATAAAAATTAGTCATTTAGATTTCAAAGTTGCAACCAATGGTTTATTTATCTATTAAAAAAGAATAGTATCTTGCTGCTACTGAATTAGTAAAATAGATTATTTAGTTTATGTTCTTGTTAATATAACATATAAAGGGAATGGATAGGGGAATTTTATTTGATGATAGTCAAAGATCCATCCATAATGGCCTTAACTAAGTGTTTGATGAAAGAGAAAAATGTGTAAACATAAAATATCATTTCATATGAACATATTTTAGGATAGGTTTTAGATTTTCAGAAGATAAATGAACATAAAAATATTTTATATATTTTTAAAAAAGATATATTGCATGACTGTTTGAGGCAGTATTGTACCTCAATAAGACTCAGATAATCATATGTAGTGGATGTAACTACATGAAAAGGAAAAAAGAAATATTTCTGTTGAATTAAGTAATAAAAATGAAATCATTATTTAATTTCATGTGGAATATTATTGGTTTTGTGAAATTTTTCCTTCATGATTCATTAAACACATATTTCCATACAAAAGAAATCAGTCATAATTTTTATGATGGAGAGGAGAAGATGAATATCCATGGTTGGACCAAATTGATGTTTCCTTCTGTGGTTTCAGAGTTGTTTGGGAAGACTGTTTTAATAATATAAAACTTCCTTTAGATAGAGTTAAGAAGACATAGAGTTATTATAAAAAGGGTTTTCATAGTAAGACTTTTATAATTTTATGGAGTTCAATGGAAAGAGATTTCATCAGAGATGTTTAAGGATACCCTTGAATGGGTAGAGAAACATAGTGTTTCTCTTTGGAAGGTGTTTCTTGTTCCATGGTGACTAATGTTTGGTGGTGGAAATGAATGGTTCAATTGGTTATCAGTATTTTCCCAAGTCAATGGGGTTTTGACCATGATGATCAAAGGTTTTTCAAACCTATTGAACAAATGAATACCTCTATAAAGAGGTGTTTTCCTTAATTTTATGATTATATGTTATAACAGTTTTGTGTGGTGTGAGATTATAAAATATTTTTTTGTCTAATACCCCTAAAGAGTGAATGTGGGATAGAGTATGAACTCATTAAGATATCGTAAAATTATAAATTGTTGTAGTGTTCTCTTATGGATTAGGGACTTTGTATGAACAACATAAATACCATTCTCTATTTCCTTGATGTTGTGTATGTGTATGAATGTAATCCATGAGTTCTTGTGTGGTGATTAGGTTGTTATTTTTCTTCCTATTTCTAATGAAAATTAACTAAGTATGAGGATAATATCAAACAAACATCTTAGTTTAATAGTACTTTGGAAGAAGTTATTCCACTGTATAGGTTGAAGAGTTTTGAAGGAATCTCTATCCAATAAAAGTTTCCTCACAATGTTTTTCTATTCGAACAATGGATGGATGTTACTTGTCAATGGGTGTCTTGTGACTTAATCATTCTCAACAATTAGAGCCATCACAACTCATGTATTAGGATTATATCTCATAGTGGAACCAGATATTAGTTCCTCTTCTATTCAACCTATTGTCAATCTCTATCAGAATGTCCTTCCAGATGACTTATTTGGTATTTCTTCTAACATAGGAGAATATTTCAAGATATAACTCATATTAGGAGAACATCCCATTTACATTCCTCTTTATCACATTTATTCAATCAAGTTGAGAGTGAAAAATATTTTTCTTGAGGATCTAGAGATAAAAGGTTTCATCATACCAAGAACATCTTTGTGGGGAGATCCCATTTTTTATCCAAGAAGATGTATATTTGTATATAACTCTATCTCAACTATTGGAAGATAAATAAATTAAAAATAAAAAAATGTTTTCTTTGTGCAAGATTGATGATCTCGTTGATCAGTTATGGGGAACCTTTTGGTTCTCTAAGATTGATCCTCATTACAGTTACCATCAGTTGTTGGTTATAGACAATGATATTCCTAAGATGATGTTGAAGAGTATATATGTCTTGTATGAGAATCTCATATTTTCATTTATATTAATTAATTCTCTATTATTGTTCATGGATCTCATTAAAAATATCTTCTATCCATATATCAACACCATCGTCATGGTCTTTGTTGATGATATCCTTATATATTCACATATTTTTGAGTTATATGCTAGACACTATGATATTTTATTGAGTAATATCTATGTGAATTGACATTATTATATGATTTTGAAGTGTAGATTATAGATTTAGTAGTTATATTTTCTTTTTCATGTGATCTCTGAGAAGAGAATTTCTATGGACCCAGATAAGTTCTAAGTAATAATGTCTTGGGATCACCCTCAAAAAAAATTTAGATTAAGAGTTTCTTCTGGTTTGATAGATACTATTGATGGTTTATCACGTAATTCTCCCACTTAGTAGTAATGATGATTTTTATTTACCATGAAATGGTGAATTTTAAATAGATTTATCAATTTTATAATGTGTTTCTTGAGATGAATAGAAGGTTAATAACAACTCTAATTGTATGTCTTCTAGGGTCTGGGATCAGATGGTAAGTTTATTGTGATTCCTTAGGTGATGGGTTAAGAGCTATGTAAATGTATAGTAATCATTAATTTTATAATGGTTCATGTTATCTATAAACCCATGAGTGTAAATACCCAACACATGACTTATATTTGGCAGTTTTGGTCCACCCCATGACGTGTTTGTGAAATTATCTATTTCACGAGAAGTTTATTATTTATATTGATCGTGAGAGCCTCCGATATATCATCTATAAATGGGATATAAATTCAATTTTGATTCATTGAGTAGATTACCAAAATAAATTCAACATTGAGATAACTTATACTCAAGAAAATGTTAATTTCATTATAGATGCTCTTAGTAGGAAAACATCAAGGATACAGTTTCTTGGTGAGTATAAATCATTACAGTAATGATGTATTAAGAGTTTTAGGGAAGAAGTTATTGTAGATTCATTTTAGGATCATGGATTCATGACTTGTGTGAACTTGGTCATCACACCTTCATTAGTGGACTGTTTGAATAATGTCTAAGAGTTAGATCCTAATTGTGTGGTAATGTGAGAACAAATGGAAGGTAGTAACCTAATTATAAGGTTCTCATTAGTTGATGACGACATAATTAGTGTACATAGGTGTTTTTTAGAGACAATATCCTTGATAGAGAACTAAATTTGATACTTGATTACTTGATAGTGGGAAGTGCATACAACATCGATAAGGATATTCCACATCATTATATGATATTTTTGGTAGCTAGGTGTGAAGGGGACATCACTGGATTTTTTTCATGATACCTTAGCATAGTGTAAAGGTTGAGCATTAATGTCACGATGGTATTCTTTAACCACTTCATGTTCTGATGTGGAAGTGGGATTACATGATGATGTATTTCATGATGGATTTAGCTCAAACTCTAAGAATGTTTTTATATCGTTTGGGTTTTTGTTCATTAGTTGACAAAAGTTTTTCATTTATTTCCAATTTTTGAGACTCACTTAGTAAATGAGATAATACTTCTTTATATATAGGATATTTTTTTCTTTTAAAGAGTTCCCTCAATAATTTTATCTAATACAGACATTAATTTGATTTCATGGTTTTATAATTTCTTACATATGCCTTTCAGTGCTCATCTGAAAATGAGTGTAGTATATGATCCACAAATCGATTGTCAGTGAGAGAGGATGATATGAGTATTTGAGGATAAGATATGGGACTGATCCATATATTTCTGTTGATATTAGGATTATTATTTATCCTAGTATGAATTCATGTAGAACAAAAGCTTCAAGGATTCTATTTTGATGTCACCTTTTTAGGATCTCTATGGTTGGTAATGTTGTTAACAACTATGTTGGCATGAGGTGGGTGAGGCAGTTATGGTGGGTCTGAGCATGGTACTGGAGACCTCGGAGAGAATTCAACTGATTAGGAAGTGATTTAACACCCTTATAGAAATTAATGACCATATACTGACCAGAGGAGATGATCCTTAGAGTTATATACTTGAGACAGATTATTGTTATGGGTGACTCATTGGTTTGGGAATTAATGTTTTCATAGAAAAGGAATATTATATCCATGATTTATTAGTCTGTTTGAGATTTATGAGCATATCAAGAATGTGGAATACCATATGGACCTTCCACCATTTTATAGAGGTAAGAAAGATGTGTTGCATTTCTCACATATCCATTATTATATTAATTTTCCTACTCTTTTCATTGACTATGATGATTTTGAGCTAAATCATGGTGCATGATACATCGAATGACCAGTGTAGATTGAAGATCAAAGAGAGAAGGTGTTTCAAGGGATGATATATCTACTTGCTTAGATCTAATGGAAGCATAGATAGATATAGAAGAAATATTTGGAGATGGATTTGGATATCCAAGCTTAGTGTCTTGATTTGTTTGAGAAAGATTCTAAGAGAATATTATCAAGGATAGTAAGTATTTATAGGGGGATATTGTAACAGACTCTGATTTTTCATGTCTATAAGTAGTTAAATTTATCATTTATTCAAGTGTTTCTGAGCTGTAATTTTTTTAGACAAAGTTTCATGAGTTTTGGTTTATTTTATAGAGTTTTAGAGGCCTTTTGGTAATTTATGGTTAAACTATATCTTGTTTAATCCATGATGATCCTCTAAAAAACATGTCACTAAAGGAAAAAGGACCTAGTGTGACACCTATTTAGGATGCTCTATTAGGGTGTGTAATTCATTAAAGCATATTTCATCACTTAATAAAAAATTTATATGATATAGTGGATAAAATCGTGTTTGGTTCATGGTTTTGTTAAAACGTTCAACAAAATCAAGTGGGTTTCCCTACAGCGGTAGAAATTCACATTTTATTGGAGCATGGTTCGGGAAGACTATGGACAAATCATGTGCGCATGATTTTATGATACAAAAATACACTTAATAGAAATTTATTGCCCATTTTGACCTATTTTTATTCTTTTTGATGGCCCTCATGAGCCTAGGGACTCCAAATCCCTTTATTTTATTTTTCCTACACTTATAAGATCAAACCTGGTGGATCCATGTGAGTTTATGATTAAGAATTAGGTTAGGTGATCAATGAACCTCCATTATTTATTTTTCTTATTGATATATCCTTATTACACTGATAAAAAACATTGACCAATCACATTGTCTCCAGATTTTTGGATTTTGATTCAATATAATTATTATTTCTTGGATAATTTAAATAGTGGTTGAGGATCTATAATGTCGAAGACACCTGTTTTAATCAATCTCAATTATTGAATTGTTAACAAATCTAGAGAGGTTTGTTTGTTTAAAACCTTATCTTTTGTTTTAGAATGTCATTGAATCTCATTCAAGAGCCTTTATGTGTTTTATTTCGGATAAGTTCTTTGGATTTTTTATGTGCAGGCTCAATTAGGTTGGATCTTAGTTATTGTATCTTGATGGGATTTGGATATTGTCACCAATAATCTAAAGTTAGGGATTTCATTACCATTTGGGGACCTTGTATAATATTATTTTCTTTATGTTATAATTGTGTTGGAATATCATTATTGACCATGATTAATATTTATCACATGTGTGTTTAGCCTATGAGACACTTTTATGATGTTTGATTCCATCAGTATTCTTATATATCTCATTATCCCATATTAAATTTTGATCATGTCTACTTGTATGTTGTTACGGATTCTTATAACGACATTCTATGCTCATCCTTTATATTCTATTCCCTATTATATAAAATACCATAACATTGAAGTTGTTTCATTTTTACTTGAAATGTTTGTACTGTTGTGAAATGGTTATCATATATAGGAGGTGTGCTCATGACATGTAATGATGAAGATGGTGGACCCGAACATAGGGTAGGGGAACAACAGCCTTGAGGATAGAACCATAGTAGTGGCATAAAGGGTATGATAACCTTGTGTCCTGGACCATGAAATAGAGAAGTTACAATGTCCTTGAGTCCCAATTCATGATTAAGATGGGGTTTTATTGTCTTGAGCCCTAACCCGTGATGGAGGCGGGATGTGACATCTTTGTTGCGAGAACTAACTTGATGCCTTGAAACTACCAAGATATGTGTTCACAAAACTTGTGGAATGATCATGATCACTCCTGATATCTTTTTTATTATCCTTTTTGATTAGATACATGGATGGTATGCTCGAGCCTCATGGTGGATTTTTTAGTACCCAAGTTCTTGGTATGTGATTATTTATGATTTCTTGCACATTTATTACTATCATGAAATACACCTGTTATACATATCCACGCATGTTAAGGATGAATTTATGGGATTATATTGGGTTTTATTACTCATAACCTACATTAAAATATTGATTCACATATATAATTCAGGAATATAGATCATATTAACGTCAAAGGACCTACAAAAAATAGCTTATTATGGAGCATGTAGAAAGTAGTTTTGCTTGGATAGACTCTGGATGTTTCTATGATGTTTATTTATTGATCTATTTCCTTTCATTCTCTTGTTGGGATTTCTATATTGGGATCTTATTATATTTATAATTTTAACATGAGCGACATTTATTATTTTATTATGCTTACTTATTTTCTTCTTGATACTCTACCATGTTATTTTTTATTTATGTTAATGATGTATGGTTGTGATTACCAAGGTTTTAGTCTCTCCACTAATTTATTATACCATTTTATCTAATTAGATTCCTATTTTATAAAGGTATTTGTGAATGAGGTCTTGTGGCTCTCCATCTCAGACCTAGTGGTTCGGGTCATGGTGTTACAGTTATTATTTATGTCTAAAATTAAGAATTGACAAATTGAGACTAAAACTACTCTTTTATCATGATCTTAAACACAATCCATGAATGATCTCTATGATCTTACCTTTTCATAAATTATATTAGAATATAATTTATAAATACTACCTCAAATTGATCAAGTTAGTATTTAATAACTTTATAGAATAGATATCGGAATATATTTGGGTCTTTCATTAGTCCTCATGGCTTCACTATGAATTCATAATATTTATATCCTATATGGAAGGTTGTACATGGTATTCTTACACATTAAAACCATAATTTATGATCTATTAATTAAATTTCAATCTTTGATAACTATTGATCCCCACATAGTTCATTAAATAAGTCATCAATATGAGGTAGCAAATACTTTTTATTGGTAGTAATATCATTAGGTTCATGAGTATCAAGTAAAGAATCGTTGATATATCTTTCTATATAATAAATATAACTGGTGAACCACATGGTCAAGAAGTAGATCATAAAAAAACTAATATCAAAATTATAAATGATTTTTTATTCAATTCTTCATATTCAATCAAATCCATTGTATATGGATTTTTCGATATGGGCATATCCTTAGGTATGCGTTTTTTTAGAAAACTCAACCTCATGATCCGTGATAATTCCAAGAAACTTGTTAAGGTAGAAATCAACATATCCATTCCCAGTCAATATACAATCAGTATTTATTTTCTCCCCAAACATTTGAGATGAATACCCCTTATTTTTGGAAAGTAGGACCCATATAATTGATTCAATTTCCATAGCGATGTCATATTTATACTTACAGTGATTAATGATAATAAGATGACTTGAGATATAAAAAGTGATTTCTTTATGCATGAAATTTATATTATATCAGTATAGATAGAGTCAATGCATGCATAAAATCACTTAATATTAGAAAAATGTTAAAATATTATGATTTTAAAGAAATATGTTTCATTAAAATTTTATTGGATAAGAGGTTTAGAGATGAGATGTTACGATCACACCACTAAGATTTTTAATTGATAAATCAATATATATCATTTGCATATATTAATTAATTTCCTTAAATACATATAAAGGATTGCATATAACTATGATAAAACAATGTTTTATTATTTTTTTGTCTAACCTATCACAAAAAAAAATTGATGACTTTATCTTCAGTACCTTACTAGAACTAATGTGATTAATTTTAATATCAATCAATAATAACAAAATTAAATCACTATTTGATAATTGAAACAAATACTACGATGTATTATAAAAACTACGACATTTTAGGTTCATAATATATCACTTTTTGTTCAACAAATGTTGGTTTTAATTCATAACCTAGTCCCCAAAATTAACTAATCTGTGATATATTAACAAATGGGATGATCCATTCTTATCTTATATTCACATTTAATCATTTTATAGGAATATTCATTAAATTTCATAATAAATCACACCCTAGAACATATGATTTTTTTATTTGAGATTATACATATATAGGTATATTATTTTGTAACACTTTTGAAATTTATCCATAGTTGTACAACACTAAATCCTCTTCTATACCTAACACATATTATACTCTTCTTCATATCTTGTGTAATGGTAACATATTAAAGGGTTTGATTATTTTTTCATTAAGGGTAAATATAAAAGATAAAATTCAATTATCATAAGTGGAAATAAGTTGAACATGTGTGTATGATATCATAATTAGTGTGTGTTAACGAAATATAAGAAAATTTTACCGAGGATACCAATGAAAAACATGCATATTGAGTTTACAATTTTACATGAATAGTAAATTTGCCTCATAATAAATCACAACCCATAACATAAATGTTTAGTGTAATCAGATGTTAGGTATATAAATAACATATTTTACAACACATTCAACATCTCTCACAAATAGTCTCTAGATATGATATCCATTTTAACACATTATAAAAAATATTATTCATCATAACACATGATATGGAAACATAAGAAAGGGTGATCAAAGATGCTTAGTAATTGAAAATATATGTTATACCAATAAAAGATAAAAATCAAATATAAGATGAGCATATATGTATGATAAAATAATCAAGGTAAAGGGATATAAAATAATATAATTATACCCAATGAAACATATATCATAAAACATGATCTATATCATAAGGATTTTATAATAACATGAAACATGAGTAATAGATCACATAAACCTTCTTTAATAATTATAATTCATGAGAACATAACATAGATACATTTCCTAATAAAATAATATAGAAGAAAATATATACATATAAATGATAACATATTTCTTGGAAAAACACCAATTCATTCACATCATAATGGGCTAGGCAAATCACCTTCCCATAAAAACTATACATTGGAAAACCACCCATGTCACATAACATAGTAGACATGGGATAACCGCCCACACCCCATCTTGATCTTATTTGATATAAAGAATTAACCAATGTATTGGAGATATATAATGGGACCACCCATAATATAATGATAATTCATAATCATTTTTTCTATATAAACATGGAAACATTCATAATATCTTCTAATATTAATTAACCCCTGAAAATAAATAGGTTTCATAAAAACATCCATAAGACATTATCATAAAACATAAAGATATAGAAAATGGATGGTACCATTAGATAATATTTCCAATTAATAATAGTAAATATTAATGGATTTTGATTTAGATGAAAAACACATAATAAGATCATTAAGAAATTACTTTGTAAAATAAGAACACACCCTTGATTTCTTAATAACAACTATTTCAATGTGAGTATTTAAAAAACAGTTAGATTGAAAATTAAATTATAAAACTATAAAAACCTAATGAGTAAAATTTAATAATAAAAATAGTTATAAAATATAGAAAATGAGTTCATTTGTAAATCATTAAATAGGGACGATAATTTTAACACTTTTTTAAAGAGAATCAATGTTGTTAGAAAGGAGCTCACAGAAAATGTTAAAAGAATGGTTTTTTTATAAATAATTTTATGTACATTAATAAATAGCCCAAGAAATAATAGATATATATATAATTATATCAATAAAAATAATGAATATAGAGGTAGGGGATAATGATTCTCAACCAAAAATTAAGAGATAATGTCAACTCTTTTTACAAACATCCTTTTGGTTGATTTATAATCCAAATAGAAAATAAATGGTGATAAGAACTAATAATGTCATGATTATCCATAGGATAATAAAATATATGTTTTTTATATATAATAACATATATTTTCCATATATTTAATTTCAAACATAGACAGTCACAATTTTATAGTGATTTTGGTAAAGAAACCATTATATTTACACCCAACGTGAACAAAGGAAATTTGAAATGTAGAATAATAAACCTAATTGTCTAAATAACATAATTCAAAACCTTATTATTATTAATTTTATTTACTAATCATCAATTATAATCATTTATTTCACATATTTTAGTTATTTAATGTTTTTTCATAATCATATTTTAGTAATCTTGCTTATTTTCTAAAGTTTTCATAATGATGATATCGATCTTCTTTCATTGATTAAATGTTTATTATTTATAGATTATTAAAATTATTGGAATCATTTTGTTCCAGTTATTTATGTATTACCATTTTTGGTTTAGGGAAATTATGGGTATGGTTTACAAGAATGGAATCTATGGAGAACATTTTTTTAATTTATTGATAAAAATAAGTTACATAATAATGATCATTCTATTTTGTGTTACACTTATATAAAAATATTCATAAAATAAATCTCAATTTAATATTATATATTAATAATATTAATTACTTTATACTGATTTATGATGAAAATATTTATATTGATATAACAATGTCCATATATGTGGTTGAACTTACATAAAAAAATAACTTATTATACTAATGAATGAGTATGGTTATAAAGTGTTAGTAGTAACATTTAGTCAGAAGAATAATGATATTAATATGACATAATTATATTATATAATTAAATTAAGAAGAGTATTTATGAGAAGGTAATTAAAAAAGATATAAAATGACTTATATACCTACATAATTAATCTTCTCCTTCTCAGAAAGGGATCCCATAGAATAACAAATTTAGGCTTCTTCCATAGAACCATAATCTACCTAAAATCTAAGGAAGAATTAAAGTAAAATTGAAAGATAGTAAGGATTTAAAAAAATATTTTGAGTAGATTTTTAAGGGTAGAATATTGTCTTTTTAGGTGAGTTTTTAGTGTTATTTCCATGAATATTCATTTCATAATGTATAAGATTGTCATTTTAAAAGGATAGTAGATGAAAATTAGACAATAATGGATGTGGGTAAGGTTTGGTTGATAAATAAATCTTCCATAAATTTAATAGTACTATTTTATGTTATTTTAAATCATTACCACTTAATGTAACCCTTTTAATCTCATTTCATCTTTATCATGATAACTCAATTTTTATCACAGTAACTTATTTTTTATGCACAAAAATGAAATTTACCTTCTAACCTAATTTTGACATGTTGATCGAAATTGTGCACTCCATTTAATATAATATAATTTCTAAATATGTAAATATATATTTAAATTTAAAATATTAAATATAGATTATATAAAAATATTCTTAGTGAAAAATATTTTTTAAAATTTCAGGTTTTCGTAATAATATTTAATAAAAGATTACAATTAAATGAGTGTTAACCAATATGTTTATTTTTTGAAAAATTATATCATATTCATCGTTAAAAAATGATCCATCTGATTTGTTATTAAAAAAATTTATAATAAAGAAACATGTTCGTTGAAAATATTATTTTTTAACATTAAATAATTTTTATCACATCCTATTAAAATTAATTATTCATCATCAAAAAATTTAATTTTATCAAAAAAAAATGTTATTAAAAACATATTTGAATTTTGAAAATATATAAATCATTCTATAATAATAATAATATATTATTTATAAAAAATATATATCTTTAATAAAATGTTTTATTTAAATTTTATATTTTTAATTCAGCCTAGAATTATGAATTATAATATTTTAATTTTGTTACTAAGATTTTCTAAACATTATGTATACCTAATGACTATATATCCAATGACCATAAATTTAAAAACTGTATTTGTAATGATCATATTTCATTTTTATATTTAGTCATAGATACATTCTTAGAATCATTCATCATATTAATAGAGTGTATTATATTTATAATTCTTTTATTTATTTCTATATTTTCAATCAGGGTTACGATCAGAATTGAAAATGAAGATGATATTGATTTCAGGTTCATGGTCTTTTTATTTATTTGTGGATTTATTACACTTTTTATTTTCTTAATTATATTTTATATTTTATTTTGCTAATATATTAATTTTTATCTTGAATTGTAATATTTTATCTCAATAAAAAGTATAGTGGTTCATTTTAGTTTAGTGTTTCATGTGAAATGATATTTTCTAAATAATATTTATTAAAATGAAAAATACATAGTAAAATCATGGGTTGTTTCATTTTGCCCAATTAAAATATTTTCAGCCTAAAAAATTCTTTCCTCTAATGAGAATAAAATGTGGGTAATTATTTTTCATTTTATTTTCATGTTTATACATTACTTCATCAAATATTTTATTGATCTTTAATTCTTTAACCAGGTGAGAGGTTTTTTATAGCACTTTATCTCTAAGAACCATGATTTGTATCAGTTTCTCTTTATAAAGATGATAATATTCTAGTTGTACAACCATTGAGTTCAACACAAGTGATTGAACAGGTAAGTACTTCATCAAAAGTGACACTTGAAACACAACATGGCATTATGATAGGTTTAGTGGACGTTTATAAAGATAACCACCCATCACCAGATGATTAATTATTTTAAGGTATCCAACCTATCATTGTCTCAATATTCCTTTCTTCCCAAAGCTCATAACACCCTTCCATGGTGATATATAGAGTAATTTATCTCTAACTTCAAAATAAAATTATTTCTGATGACTATAACCATGTATATTATATCGACTTTACCTGGTTTTAATTTTCCATAGAATCATTTGAATAATCTGTTCTATTTCTTAAGAATGATCATGTCCAAGATGTTTTTGATATTCAGTTTCTTCCTAAAATGTGGGAGTTCTAAACCTATTCCCATACAGAGCCTCATATGGTTTTACATAAATTATAAAATTTAAATTATAATTACAATACTAGAAAAATGACTATTTTTGCTAGTAAATTTGTGATGGATAAATGACCCTTCACAAATAGTCTTAAGACTCAAACTATTTAGGATGGATGGAACCATTCTGTTGCAAATACTTTTGACAAGAATTCTTACTGCTCGGCACCAAAACCAATTGTGATGGGAATTTGAAATGGAGAACACATTCCATTTGAAATTCCCACCCGCTCGGAAGTATTAGCGATGGAATTAAATGTCCATAAAAAATAATTTTGACAAAAATAATATTTGTGACAGACTTAATTTGATCACTAATAGTCCATCCCAAAAAATTAAATGATTTGACCTACACGACCACACTTATTCATCCTCCGTCTTCCTCCCCTCCCTTGTTGTGCCAACTCCCTCCTTCTCCACACCATGCCATTGCCTCACTCCACCCTATCACACCACCACACCACTGTACCACTTTGCAACAATGATTCACCACTCCATCTCTCGCACAACCGTGATGCAACACCGCCCTAGAATTCCCTTCTCAAATCTGTTTGGTACAGAATTTGATTTTTTTCTATTTCAATTCTTTGTGTATATCTGATTAATCTATTGAATATTGTTCTAGTCGAAAACTTGATTAATCAATTTTCCTATTTTTTAATTTATCTAATATTTAGGGTTAATATATATTTATTAGTTTGTATTTGGATTTCCATTTTTTCTGAGACCTGTTTTAATTTTATTTTAGGATTAATATGTGTGGGGGGGGTGTCATTTCTTTTATAATGCTTTCATTTCAAAATTGAACATCGAATGAATTGATCCACTGATTTTTGATTTTTGATTTCATGGATAAATAGGGCAGTGTACACCTAAATTGTTCAATTATTAGATTTCAGGGTTAATTCATCTTCAAACATATAAATTTATTTTAAAATGCTTGTATTGTTATATTTGGGTGTCAATTTTTGTTGAAATATTTTATTTTATTTGGGTTTTAATTTTTGGTGATCAATTTTTTGATTTCATTTTGTTTTTTCAATATTTGATTTCATTCGGGTGTCAATTTTTCTTCCGAGATTTTATTTAAAATTTTTTAAAATTTTTTAAAAACACTTGAAGAACAACTATTTTAATGTTCCTAGGGTAAATATTATTAATTAAAAAATTATTAATTCAAAAAAATAACAATTCAAAATAAATATTATTTTAAAATTGTGAACTCAAAATTATTAATTAATTAGTTATATACATTATTAATTCAATAGAATCCAATTTATTTATAATCAAAATTAACTATTAGAAAAATTACTTATAATATATTTATATATATTTATATATATTTGATATATGTATATTATTTAAAAAAGAGTATGAATATCTATTTGATGTATTTATATTAATTAAAAAATCATGATATATATATATATATATTAAATATTAAAAATGTAATAATAATTTGAATAAATAACAAGAATCATTACATAATTTATAATAATAAATAATTAAATAGTCAATATTATTAATAAATAGTAAATATTAGTGTTAGTTACAAATTATTATTAAAAATTAAAAAATTTGAGGAAATTAAGAAAATATGTAAAAATTTATGAAGGAAAATATATGAAATAACATTAATAGTTAAATATTAGTAATACTTATTAAAAATGATATATAAATAATAAATAATTAGTAATACTTAAAAAAATAATTTTTTAAACTACTAACTATTTTTAAAAAATATAATAAATACTAATTTTTTTATCAAATATTGCTGAAAAATACGAAAAATGATAACTATTAAAAATTCACAATAATTCATGTACATGGTATGTTAATTACAATAATTTTTATAATTTTTAAAATATATAAAAATAATATTAATAAAATATTAAAAATCATAATCTTGGGTGTGATGTAACCAACCACCCGATGCTCAAAAATGTTATATTGTGCCTAGGGTAAAAATCACATCTCTGACCAAACTATGGTCACTAATTTTTCATATGATAAAAAATTTTAGGGATACATTAAATTTTAATAAGAAATCATAATAGAAATATTAGATGAATTACCCATGAGTTCCATGTAACTAGACACCCAACGCTTACAAATCTTATATCACAGCTAGGGAGAAACCCACATCCTGGACCTAACGGTTGTTTCTAATTTTTCATATGATACACAATTTGACAGATATTTTAAATTTTAATAACTAAATTATAATAAAAATATTAAATTAATTACCCTCATGTGAGATGTTGCAACACATTCAACACACAAAATTATAACGCCATGCCCATGGTAAACCCCACATCTCGTACCCAACGTGGTGTCGAAATTTTCATATGATAAATTGTTTGAAATATACTTTAAATTTTAATAAAAAATTAGAATAAAAATATTAAATGAATTACACTCATGTGTGATGAAACTAAACACCCTACACTCACAAATGTTTTATTGTGCCTCGGGTAAAGCCCACATCCCAAACCCAATAGTGGTGTCTGAATTTTCATATGATACATGGTATGAAATATACTTTAAATTTTAATCATAAATTACAATATAAATATTAAATTAATTACCATCACCTTCAATTTAAATAAACACCCAATGCTCAAAAATGTAATGTCGCTCCTAGGGAAATCCCTATATCTTGGACCCAATGGTTATCATTAATTTTTTATAGAATATATAGTTTGAGTGATACTTTAAATTTTAGTAATAAGTTATAATAAAAATATTAAATGAATTACCTTTTTGTGTGATGTAACAAAACACCAGACACTCATAAATATTATGTCATGCCTTGTGTAAACCACGCATCCTGAACCCAATGGTGGTCTCTAATTTTTCATGTGATACACTATTAGAAAGATACATTAAATTTTAAAAAGAATTTATAATAAAACATATTAAAACAATTACCCTTGTGTGTGATGTTACCAAACATCTGATGCACATAAATGTAACATCATTCCTAGATTACACCCCACATCCCATACCTAATGGTGGTGTCTAAATTTTCATATGATTCACAGTTTGAAAGATACATTAAATTTTAATAAGAAATAATTATAAAAATAGTAAATGAATTACCGCGTGTGTGATGTAACTAAACACCCAAGATTCAAAAATGTTATATCACACCTTGGGAAAATCACACATCCCATACTCAACGGTGGTGTCTTTATTTTTGTATGATACATAGTTTGAGAGATAATTGAAATTTTAATAAGAAAGTATAATAAAAATATTAAATGAGTTTCCCTCGCACGAAATGTTACTAAAAACCCGACACACACAAATGTTATGTTGTGCCTAGTGTAAACCCCACATCCTGTACCCACTAGTAGACTCAAATTTTTCATATGATATAAAGTTTTAAAGATAAATTAAATTTTAATAAGAAATTATAATAAAAATATTAGATGAATTTCCTTCATGTGTAGTGTAACTAAACACATCACACTCACCAATATAATATTGCACCTAAGGTAAACCACACATCCCCGACTCAAATGTGATCTCTAATTTTTCATATGATAGATAGTTTGAAATATGATTTAAATTTTTATAAGAAATTATGATAAAAAATATTAAATGAATTACTCTCCTTGGAAATGTATCTAAACACACTATGCTCATAAATGTTATGTCACGGATAGGATAAAATGTATATCCCATACCCTACGGTGGTCTCTAATTTATCATATGATACACCGTTTAAGAGATATTCTATAATTTTTAGAAAAACAAGTGTATTATATAATATATTTAATATTTTTGTTCTATATGAACAAAACTTCTACATGCCCCATAATTCAGTGTTAACTCATCACCTCACTTAATTATACTTCATATAATATTTGAAGGTGTAAAAATATAATAATAATTTTCAACCAGTCAAAGTGGTTGATAATAATTATTCTTATTTCAGTTATTTTTTTAGATAAATATGGACTCAGGAAGTAGTAACCTGTTTTTATTATGCGATTGTGATTTGATAAATAATTGAAAATCTTCAAAAGAAACTGGTATTAATATTTTCTATATTGAATGTGTTGAAACCTTTCTATCATTTGAATCATTGAATTCCAAATTTTTTTGAATGAACAATTAAATTTACATGTCATAAATTTGACCTTAGGATCTTTAAAACAATTGAAAATGTTTGACTTAATCTTTTTCATTTTGTTTTTTTGTAAATATTATATTTTTTGTATCAATATGGTGAAAATAAGTCAGTATAAAATACAAATTTTTTTGTTCCAAATCCATAATTTCATAATTTAGTACATAAGGACACTATTCCATCTATTCCTAAAACAACAACTCAGAATGATATTCAAAATCGTGAATTAGAACATTCTCAGTTTTACAATTTATTGAAATCTATTGAAGATGCCTTATATCTGGGATTATAGATAAGAAAAACTGAAGTTGTTACAAAATTTAGGGCTATTAAATCATATTTTTGTGTGTAAAATAGTTGTTTCGGTCAAATTTTATTATTGGATACATTTTTTTTCTTGTAGAAAATACATTACCTATAAGTTTCTATGAAATTTATAGGTTTTTTTATAATTTTGGTCTTTGTTATCAGAAAATTCATGCATGTTCAAATGATTTAATCTTATATTATGGTGATTATGAATCCTTGGTTAGTTTTCCCACATGTGGAGAACTAAGATATAAAAAGGTACAATAGGGAAGGTATAGAGATCCTGTAAAATAGTTGAGTTATTTTCTAGTCAAACCTCGTTTATAGTGTTTATTTATGTCTCGAAACCCAGCTATATTGATGAGACATAATAAAAAAATATTTTTGTTAGTAAAATATTAAATCATTCATGTGATGGTGATTCATGGAAACACTTTGATCATACACATTCTTATTTTTCTTCATAACCTCATAACATATGGTTATGCCTTTTCACTGATGGTTTTTATCCATCTGGTGCTTATAGAAATCAACATTCTTTTAGGGATGTTTTCATTATGCCTTAAAACTTACCTCTTTGGATGTTGATGAATGAACCATATATATATTTGGAACTATTAATTCTAGGATTTCCAAAGAAGAATATTGATGTTTATTTGAGGACACAAATTGATTATTTATTTCCATTGTGGAACAACGATGTGACAACATTTGATATAGTTGAAGATTTGAATTTTATAGTGAAGGTTTAGTTATTATAGATGATCAATGACTTTTTGTAAAAAGATATTTTATCTAGATGCAGAACACATAGTCTAAAAGCATGTTAATACTATATGGATTAGAAAAAATAATTTAGACTTGGTAATGGGGTAAGGGTTAGTTATTTAGACTGTCATTGGAGATTTCTTCCAGTGGATAACCCTTTTAGAAGAACCAAAAATAATTTTACAAAAGGTCGAATTAAAATAGACAAACCTCTAGAAGTTCTCTCATGTAATTAGGTCGAATATATTGTCTCTAAATTACAACCTATTACTTTTGGACCAACCATAAATGAAAAATATGGTTCTGAGAGAGATCATAATTGGATAAAGTAAAGTATTTTTAGGATCTTCTATATTGGCTTGATTTGATGGTTCGTCGCATGTTAGATGTAATGAATATTGAGAATAAAGTTGTTGATAACATATTCTATACCGTTTTGGACACATATAAAAATACCAAAGATAATGTAAAGGCATAGTTAGATCTTTCCCAGATTTACAGAGCTCTTGAAATTCAATTATTTGATGATGAAAGATCACAAAAATTAATGAAGGGAAAATAATCTTACTCACTCATTAAAGAAAATCATTTATTATTCTACAAATGGATAAGATATTGGATAGTACCAGATGGTTATGCTTCTAAATTGTCTCATTGCATCAGAAATGGGAATATTAGTGGGTTAAAAAGTCATTATTTTCATGTCATAATTGAAATATTGCAACCTATTGGTCTTAGAGGGTTGTTGAATTCTTAAATCTAGGACATGTAGACCAAAAAATAATTTTTTATAGATATTTTTCAAGAAATATTAGATTGTGATGCATTGAGTTTGCTGGAAAAATATATTGTTTTAATTTTATGTAAATGGGAGAAAATATTGCCATCGGGATTCTTCGATTCCATTGAACATTTAATATTTTATTTTCTATAAGAAGTTAAATCTGGAGGTCTAGTAAAATTACGATGGTTGTAACTATTTGGGGGATGTATGCAAAAATTAAAGAAGAATGTATGTAACAAAGCATCAATTGAAGGGTCGATTGCAGAAGCATTCTTTCAGAAAGAAATTTCAAATATCTGATTTTATTATTTTTAGTCATAATATCCTTTAAATCATAATCGGAAGGGTCACAATGAAAAAAATTATGATGACGTCATAGACCATCAGTTGTTAGTTTTTAATCAACCCAAGAATGGTTTTTGTGGTTATCATGAATGATAGCTTACAGATGAAGAATTTTATAGGGCTCATACATATTTTCTACAAAATTGTGAATAAATTAAATGATTTGTGTAGTAAGAATTGATTTTTTATTATTTAATTAAATATTTATTTAATATTAGTTTATTTACATTAACCTTTTTGTTGAATATATAATGAAAATATCATAAATAAAATTATATAAATTACATCAACTAATATTGAAGAATGTTTTCAACAAAACATTTAATATTGGTTTCATATACTGGTAAGATATGTTTCTTTTGATAGAATAAGAAATAAATTTTGAAAAGATATCTATTATTAATAATTTTTATTATTTACAGGCAACACGACATGAAAATAAAATTGATAGTAGATTATGTGTTCTCAAAAACCCTCAATCGAAATTGGTAAAATCATATAATGTGTATGTGGTTAATTGATTTCGATTACATACAATCATATATAGTGACTCAAAGAAATCAATTAATTGTGGTTTTTTAAAGGATACCATTATAAGAAATTGAATTTTACTTGTATAGTATGCTGGATGAAATAATTGAGTTATGTTATATGGGACCAAATTATGTAACAATGTTTAAATGACATTAGTTAGGTACTAATAGTGGGTTGTGTGTTCATCCATGACATAGAGTCGTTGATATTAAATATAACAATATTTTAACATCAAATTAACTATTTATGATGGAATATCAAACACATATTGTTTATTAGGAAAATTACTGTGATTTTTAAGATATTTCAAGGACTGGTGGAGTTTGATAAAGATGAAATCACAGAAAATCAATTGATTGAAAATAATGGTTATGTGGAAGTAAAACATAATGAACATATTAAATATACACCCCACAATATATCTCTTACCTGACTAGATATAAATATCAATGATGAAACCCCTTAATTTAAGAGTTAATGATATAGATAATGTTGATGAAGTAACAAGGGATGACGAAACTGAAAGTTATAAGGAAGTTGATGATGTTAAATATGAGGAAGAATACATTAATCTCAATGAAAATGATTTAGAAGATGATGATTCATGTATTATATTATGATATTTAGTTATAAGTAATTATTATATTCTGATTTTTATTTGTTTTTTATATTTTTTTGTATTAACAATTTATTAAAGGTAAGATTATAATATTTTGGTATTTATTAGTATTTTATATGATATTTGTATTAAAAATTTCTTATAGGTAAGAATATTTATTTTAAATGGGTAGATATGATCTTGAAGATCTACTTCATTCTTTTATTGATGTCAGACATCCTACTGATTAGACTGATTCCTCTAATCCTTGGTTTGGTGCGCCTATTAGGAGGGTGTGTGGTCTTGCTTGATTGATGATACCGGATCCTCTTCTAGAGAGATGACCATATAATGATTTTGATCCTCGTTTATGGTGGTCTATTTCTTTTTTATTATTTATATTTTATATTTACTTTTTGTGTTAATTTTTTTAATATATTTTTGATTATTTGTTTTTATTTGCATAATTTTTCAAATTTAGCAGTTGGGAAGGCCGGTGTGATTCTATGAAATTGGTTTTCCAATCAATGGGTGGAATGAGACCTAGTTCCTATCATCGTGTGTCATGAGATGTTTGAACACAAGATTTTATGTTATTAAATAATATATACTTGTTAAAAAATATTAATTACTTACATATTTTTTTAGTTATCTTGCAGAATTTACTTTCTTCGATTCCTGATAACCAAAGATATCCTATCTGAGAGGAATGTGATATTTTTATACGTGATCACTTTTGTTCGTTTCTAAACAACCTTAAAAGGTAAGATATGGATAAATATTGTGCAACTATTTTTGACAAGTCTTGTGTCTCCCATATACCTGATTATATCTCAACTCAGGTATGGGATGGATTGTTCTTCTTTTGGCTAGGAGAGACTTTTAAGAGGATTTCATCTTCTGGATGTTAGAGTTGGGGGAGGAAGTAGGTCACACATAGTTATGGAAGAAATATATTTGGCATACATCTATGAAATATGGTAAGTGATATTATTTATTAATGTATATAAAACCAATGATTTCATCCAAAAGATAATATTTTGACCGTTTATAAAGAAATAAAATATTGAGCATAATGGAGGATGGGGTCAGCAAGTAAAATTGACCTCTTACACCAAAAACCAAGTCTACATATCATAGTACGACATATCATCTCTATAATCAGGGTCTCATATAATCTCCCAGTCAAACTGAGACTTGTTTCAATTGAAAATATTAATTATATTTGTATCCAGCTTCCTTGATGCCTTAGAAGACGATCTGGTACACAAGGTCCTATAATGATTATAATAATCCTTTAGTGGTCTTCTCTTTGTGTGAATAGAGGTGAAACTATCACTATCAGTCATCTTTTCCTTGTTACTTAAGATTTCATCCTTTTAAGAGGAAATCCCACCACTTCCCAAATCCCTAGAAGGGGTACCAACGTTCCCTCTTTCATCCTCGGAAATCTTCCCCCATTTCTCCGATAATTTAGATGACTGATGGAGCTTCTGAATTTCCTGATGACACTCAACATGTTGTTGTGCATCATTCTGATTGAAGACATAAACTTGAGGGGTATTAGGGGTCATCAATCCCAAAGACCGTGTACGAGTGTCCCCAACTGAAGTAACCTACTTATCCAAGTCAACACTTGTATTAGAAGGGGAACTATGAGCTCTCTCCAGAGAAACACCCACCAAAAGTCCTTTTCCATTTAGGTGAGACACTTGGGAATCAGATTTCCCCGTAATCAGCACATCGTCCATAATGGGAACTGTATATTTAAGTGAAATAGTGTGCTTTGACCCATCTATAATGATGTTTTAAGTGTATAAGAAGATTTATAATGACCCCTATATAGGATAATTTGCAGGCAACCAACAACACCATATTTTAGTTACTAATTTTTTAAAAAACTATAGATATTAATTTTATTGTTATTATAATTTTTCATTATATTTAAAGGAAATGTATGAGGTTGTGACTTCTAATTCAAAGGAGAGTCGTGGATAGAGTGAAAAGGGTGTCACTAGTGATTTGAGTTTCGATGAGGGGACACTATGGGAAAAACAACCTTTTGCGACGGGCTATTTGCGATGGGGAATAATCTCGTCGCAAATAGTCCAGTCCAGAGATTATTTGCGATGGGGTGACCCCCCCCCCCCCTCGTTACAGCTAACTTGTTATTTGTGACGGGTTTTAGTGACCCATCGCAAAAAGTAATGCACGGTTTAGCGCGGTTGCGCGCCAAACCGTGGGAAAGTTATTCGCAGCGAGAGGAATATTCCCGTCGCAAATTGTTCATCGCTCGGAGGTATTTGAGACGGGTCCCGTCGCAAATACCCGGTGGCGGTAAATGGGTTGTTGCAATGTGATGTTGCCCCATCGCAAAACGTGTGTTGGCAGGTACCTTTGGCGACGGCCCCCATCACAAATACCCTTTTAACCGCAGACAACGATTAATACGGGCAAAAGGTATTTGTGATGGGGCCCGTCGCAAAAAGTACATTTTGTGACGGGAATACCACCGCCAAAGGTCTCGTCGCAACTAATCTAACCTATATATACCCCTCATCAGTTTTTTCAAATCATTCTTTCAATTCTCATTTTCTCTCTCTCTCTCAACCCTATTTTCAGAGTGAAAATTTGTTTGAGTTAGTTTTTTTTGAAGAAAAAGTTTTGAAGCCGTCTACATCAATGGAAGATCGAGTTTAAAGGTATTTATATTTTATTTACTTTAATATTTATTTCATTTGTTTATTTTAATTTTAATTATATTTAATTAGTTTTAATTTAATTATATTTAAATTATTTTGTTAACAGTATTTATTTGTAATAATAAATTGAAATTATTAGTACCAATTTTTAATAAGTACGAATAATTTGTAATAAATTTGATTAATTAATAATAAATATGAATAATTAGTAATAAATAGAAATAATTAATAATAAATAGGAATAATTAGTAATAAATAGGAATAATTATCAATAAATAGGAATAATTAGTAATAATTAGTAATAATTATAAATAATTAGAATTAAATAGTAATAATTAAAAATAATTTGAAATATATAGTAATAAATAGGAATAAATAGTAATAAATAGGAATAATTAGTAATAAATAGGAATAATTAGTAATAAATAAGAATAATTAGTAATAAAAAAGAATAATTAATAATAAATAGGAATAAATAATAATAAATAGGAATAAATAATAATAAATACTAATAAATAGGAATAATTAGTAATAATTAGGAATAATTAGAAATAAATATGAATAATTAGTAATAAATAGTAATAATCAGTAATAAGTAGGAATAAATAGTAATAAATAGGAAGAAATAGTAATAAATATGATTAATTAGGAATAATTAGGAATAATTAGTAATAAATAGTAATAATTAGTAATAATTAGTAATAATTTTGAATAATTAGTAATAAAATGTAATGAATAGTAATAATTAGAAATAGTTAGGAATAATTAGTAATAATTAGTAGTAATTAGTTGTAATTAGTAGTAATTAGTAGTAATTAGTTGTTATTACTAGTAATTAATAGTAATTAGTAGTAATTAGTAGTAATTGTTACTAATTATCAATAATTAGTACTAATTAGTAGTAATTAGGACTAATTAAGACTAATTAAGACTAAATAGGACTAAATAGTGATAATTAGGACTAAATAGTAATAAATAATACTAAATAATAATAAATAGAAATAAATAGTTTAATTAGGAATAAATATTAATAATTAGGAATAATTACTAACAAATATGAATAATTTGTAATATATATGAATAATCAATAATAAATGGGAATAATTAATAATAAATAGGAATAATTAATAATAATCAGGAATAATTAATAATAATTAGGAATAAATACGAATAATTAGTAATAAATAAGAATAATTAGAAATAAATAGGAATGATTAGTAATAAATAGGACTAATTAGCAATAAATAGGAATAATTAGTATTAAATAGGAATAATTAGTAATATATAGAAATAATTAGAAATAAATAGGAATAATTAGTAAAAAATAGGAATAATTAGTAATAAATAGGAATAATTAGTAATAAATAAGAATAATAAGTAGTAAAAAGTAATAAGTAGGCATAATTAGTAATAATTAAGAATAATTAGTAATAATTAAGAATAATTAGTAATAAATAGGAAGAATTAAAAATAAATAGGAATAATTAGGAATAAATAGTAATAATTAGGAATAATTATATATAATTATTAATAAATAGGAATAATTATAAATAATTAAAAATAAATAGGAATAAACCGAAATAAATAGTAACAAATAGGAATAAATAGTAATAAATATCAATAAATAGTAACAAATAGCAATAAATAAGAATAATTACTAATAAAGAGGAATAATTACTAATAAATAAGAAAAATTACTAATAAGTAGGAATAAATAGCAATAAATAAGAATAATTAGCATTAATTAGGAATAATTAGAATTAATTATGAATAATTAGCATTAATTAAGAATAATTAGTGGTAAATAAGAATAATTAGAATTAAATAGGAAAAATAGGAATAATTAGTAATAAATATTAATAAATTGTAATAAATAGAAATAAATAGTAATAAATTGAAATAAATAGGAATCAATATGAATAAATAGCAATAAATAGGAATAAATACTAATTAATAGGAGTAATTGCTCATAAATAGGAATAATTACTAATAAAAAAGAATAAATGGAAATAAATAGGATTAATTAGCATTAATTAGGAATAATTAGCATTAACTAAAAATAATTAGCAATAATTAGAAATAATTAGCATTAATTGGGAATAATTATAATTAATTAGGTATAATTATCATTATTTTGGAATAATTAGCATTAATTAAGAATAATTAGCCTTAATTAGAAATAATTAGTAGTAATTAGGAATAAATTGTAGTAATTAGTAATAAATAAGAATAATTGGTAATAAATAGAAATAAATAGAAATAAAGAGTAATAATTAGTAATAAATATTAATAAATAGGAATAAATAATAATAAATAGGAATAAATAGGAATAAATATCAACAAATAAGAATAAATACCAACAAATGGGAATAAATATCAATAAGTAGGAATAATTACTAATAAATAGGAATAATTACTAATAAATACGAATAAATAGCAATAAATATGAATAAATAGAAATAATTAGGAATAAATAAAAATAATTAGGAATAATTAGTAGTAATTAGGAATAATTCGTAGTAATTAAAAATAATTAGTAGTAAATAGGAATAATTAGTAGTAAATATGAATAATTAGTAGTAAATAGGAATAATTAGTAGTAAATATGAATAATTAGAAATAATTAGTAATAAATAGGAATAATTAGTAATAAATAGGAATAATTAGTAATAAATAGGAATATTTAGTAATAAATAGGAATATTTAGTAATAAATAGGAATATTTAGTAATAAATATGAATTATTAGTACTAAATAGGACTAATTAAGAGTAATCATATGTAATTAAGAGTAAACAGAAGTGATTAAGAGTAAATAATAATAATTAGAAGTAAACAAGAGTAATTAGGAGTTAACAAGAGTAATTAGGAATTAACAGGAGTAATTAGGAATTAATAGGAGTAATTAGGAATAAAGAGAACTAAATAGGAATTAATAGAAGTAATTAGGAATAAAGATGACTAAATAGGAATAAAGAGGAATAAATCAGAATAAAGAGAAATCAATAGGAATAAATAGGAATAAATTCTAATAACTTATAATAACTTGGCACAATTTCTAGTAGATTAACGACACTCCTTTTTCTCGATGACTCTTCTGCTTTCAACTTTCACAAACTCAAAACATTATGAAAATTATTCTTCTACATATGCATATCCAATCTCGTATGCATGAGTTTAAATATGCATTCGTAAGACCACATTTCTTATAATGTTTTCAGGTGGTGACAGTTGCAAGAAGATGATTAATCGATGAAAAGGGGCTCTTTTGTCCTATGGCTCATTTAATTCCATCTTTTTTACACTAAAATCACAATGATTAAAATGCTCAGAGGTATGCTTATACATTCTCGTATGCACGAGAATGAATAATCTTACATCCGTGAATATTCTTCACTGTTATTTTAGTCTCAGAAAGATGCAAGTAAATGATCCATTGGAAAAAAAAGAGTAGTTGTCAATCCACTGGAAATTATGTTGTATAAATTTAATGGTAATTATTAAAAACTAGTTGTAATTATTTATCTTCTTTTTTCAGATAGTGTTTTAATAATTTCAAATAATTCAAAAATAGTGATGATTTATATTTTGTAGAAAAATATGGAACACGGAAATTGACATCAGTTCTTATTATTTGATCGCGCTTGGATAAATTAGCATAGAAATCTAAATGGTTTTGGTTTAAATCATATACAAACTGATGGTGTTGAATCTTTCTTATCATTTGCATAATCAAAACAAGAATATGTTTCTGAAGACACAATTATGTGTCCTTGTAAAAAAATGTTCTCTGAGAATGTTTGACACATTTGACAAGGTTGGGGGACATCTCTTACGGTTTGGTTTTCAACCAGATTATGTTTTTTTGTATCAACACGGTGAATGCAGTTCTAGAGAAGATACTAATAACTTGATTCTAAATCCATCATGGTTTAAATAATTAGTACATCATGTTGTAGGTCCATCTGTTCAACAAACTGAAACTAAAGATGATAGTGATTTAACTTCTGAGATGGCATCATTCGAATTTTATGAGTTGTTGAGGTCTGCTGAGGATTCATCATATCTTGGTTGCAAGATAAGAAAATTAGAAGAGGTTGGAAAATTTATGGATATTAAATCTGATAATGCAATTTCAAACACCTTTTTTGATCAGATATTTTCTTTGGTTAAAACATTGTTACCTAAAAGGAAATGTGTTTCCTACAAATTACTATCATAGCAAGATGCTGGTTCATAATTTGGGGCTTAATTATTAGAAGATCCATGCATGTATAAATAATTGCATCTTATATTCTGGTGAAAATGAGTCATTGGATAGTTTTCCCACATGTGGAAAATTGAGGTATAAAGGAGCTCAACCAGGGATGTCTAGATCGATTCCTGTAAAACAGTTGAGTTATTTCCTCCTTACACCTAGGTTACAGTGTTTATTTATGTTTCAGAACACAGCATCAATTGTGTCTTGTCACAAAAACAAGATTTCAACTAATAAAAGATTGAATCACCTATATGATGGTGATTCATGGAAAAATTTTGACCTTCTCCATCTTTTTTTTTTCTTTAGAAGCCTGCAATGTGCGATTGGGTCTTTCTACTGACGGTTTCAGTCTGTTTGGTTCTTATGGTAGTCAGTATTCATGTTGGTCTGTCCTTATAATTCCGTATAATTTCTCTCCATGGATGTTGATGAAGGATCCCTATATCTTTTTGAATCTATTAATCCCAGTACATCTGAAAAATAATATTGATGATTATTTTAATCCATTTATTTATGAGTTAAATTCATTTTGGAGTGATGGTATTAGTACATATAATGTTGCTATGAAATGAAAATTTCCTATTAAAATCTATATTGATGTGGATGATTAGTGACTTTCTGGAATATGGAATGTTATCTGGATGGATTACACATTTTCTGAAATCATGTCCTTAGTGTATGAAATACAAAAAATCATTTACGCTCATCAATAGAAAAAAACATTGTTATTATGACTGTCAGAGAAGATTTCTTCCAACCAATCATCGTTTTTGGAGGAAAAAATCTTTTTTAAGAAAAGGTACAATTGAAAGGGATGAACCTACAATGATGATCTCAAGTACAGAGTTAAAATCAGTTGTATTTTCATTACCTCCAATCACAATTGTGCCAACAATAAACCAACATAAGATTAATGGGTTTTGGAAAGATCATAATTGGATAAAATGAAGCATTGTTTGGGATATTCTATATTGGTCTGATTTTTTGGTTTGCCACATATTTGATGTCATTCATATTGAGAAGAACAATTTTGATAATTTATTTCATGCGGTTTTGGATATACTAAGTAAAACAAAAATATATTGTAAAGCTGTGATTAGATCCTGCCCAAATTTGTAGGCGACCAGAACATGAACTATTTGAAAATGTTAGATCACAAAGGTTAAAGAAGCCAAAATCTGCTTATAAACTATCCAAAGAGAGTCTCTTATTATTTTGTTCAGTGGATTGTATATTTGAGACTTCTAGATAGTTGTGCTTCCAATTTGTGAAGCCATGTTAAGAATGGTTGTATTACTAGATTAAAAAGTCATGATTGTCATGTTATAATGAAAATACTTATGCCGATTGGATTTAGAGGTTTATTGAATTATATGATTGGGGATTAGATAACAGAGATATCATTTTTTTGAGACATTTATACAGTGAAAAAAGACTAAGATGTCCTAAGAAAACTGGAAGGATTTGTTAATGTAATAATATGTAAACTGAAAAAAAAATATTTCCACAGGCTTTCTCTAACTCAATGGAACATATGATATTACATTTTCCACATGAAGGTAAATATGGAGGTCCCATACAGTTTCAATGGATGTACCCATTTGAGAGATGCAAGCAAAAATTGAAGAAAAATGTACGCAACAAAGTATCAGTTGAAGGCTCAATTGCTGAAGCTTATTTCCAAGAGAAAATTGATTTTTTCTGCTCTCATTATTTTGAATATCAATATCCCTCAAAATATAATCACATGGGACGAAATGAGGAAAATGTTAATGATGAAATGGAAAATAAATTATCTATTTTTAATCATCAAATTCTTGGATTCAGTAGAGTTCAAGGATGATGGCTTTCAGACGATGAACATTACAGAGCTCATACATATGTTCTACTCAACTGTGAAGAAATGACATCAATTGTGCTATGAGTGATTATATCACTTATTCTATAATTTATGTTGCAATATTTAAACTTATTTTAGTTATAGGTTATATGATCACCATATCAAGAAAAAACTTCCATAAATTACAGCAGCTGCTCTTGAAGAATGCAGAGAAAAAAATTTCTCAATGGTTTCAAAAACTGGTAACATAAATTATTGATGGTTTAATATCAATTTTGTTTATTATTTATCATATTGATAATTTTTCTAAAAAATTTCAGGTGTCTCAACATTCTGATAATATTGATAAGCAATTGTGTACATTGACTAACCCACCATCCATAATGGTTAAATATTATAATGCATATGTGGTGTATGGTTTTTGATTTCATACATGTGCATATGGGGAATCAAAAAAAATGAATAGTGGAGTTTTCTTGAAAGGATCACATCATAGAGAAACTAATGTTGACTTTTATGGCATTCTGGATAAAATTATTGAGTTGTGTTATCTAGGACAGAATTACATAACGATGTTTAAATGTCGCTGGTTGGATACTGAGAGAGGCTTGCGTGTTCATCTGAGTCATGGAATCATCTATAAAATATAAAAGTTTTCTTGTAGTAAATGAACCATTTTTAATAGCTCAATAGGCACATAAAATTTATTACATAAAGTAATGTGAAAGTTCAAGAGACTTGAGTGATTGGTGAAGAATAATAAAAATGAAATCTCAGGAAAATTAGTTTACTCAAACTGAATATGATTCCACTGAAGTTGATGGAATTGAAATTTTTGAAGAGACTGTTCAAACCCCATATTTTTCACAAAGAGACATGAATATCGATGATGACACTCCATAATTAAGGATCGATGATGATGAATATTTAATGATGGTACAAATGAATTTTAAATGACAAGAGATGATGAAACTGGAACTCATATGGATATTGATGATACTGGGGAGAAAGATGAAGACTTTGATATGGATAGCTATGGAGACAAGGATGAAGATAGACATTGACACAGTTAAATGCTGGTTATAATCATTACTAATATATGTCTATATATAATATTTATTTTCAACTATATTCTAAAAACAATCATTTGGTGTTTCAGATGGATCATGATCTATTTCGCGAGTTGTAGGAGGCTGGTCTACCTTTGGATGAGGGAGATTATGGACCATCTGACTGTCATCCTACTGATGGTTTAGGGGGTAGGCAGAGGGGGCGTGGTCTTGCAGGATTTATTATTCATGACCCTATCCCCGAGCAACGTCCATGCCATGGTTTCGATCCACACACAAAAAGATTTGTAACCTATATATTTTAGTTAGCTTTCAATAATTTTATTATTTCTATACTAATTGTTTGATTATTTATTTCTTTTTCTCAGTTTTTCACAAGTAGCTATTGGATAGGGGAGTTATATCTTGTGCAATTATTTTTCTCAGCCATGGATCACATGGGAACAGATTTTTGTTGATGTGTGATGCGACATGTTCGATCCTTGGCTAGTATGTAAATAAAGAATATTTATTTTGAAATTTATTTCATTAATAACTTGATATTTTAAATTATTTTTAGGGTTTATGGTATCCCATTGATAATAGCATGTGTGACACTATCCACATGGCATGTAAACTGTCTATGCATGACTTTTTCCGTCAGCTTTTACACAATTTGAGAAGAAAATCCATTTAGAAAACTGGAGTGACATAATATGATGAGTTGTGAAGAGCCCACCGACTAGAGTACATTTCATCCCACGGTTGGTATGGATTATGTTTACATTGGTTGGGTGGTGGATTTCAAAGGATATCTTAAGTGGGACGGAAGAACCGGTGGAGACAAGAGGTGACACATCGAGCTAGTAGTCGTACATTTATTATGCATAGATAGCATTTGGTAAGAATATTTTTAAATATTATATATAACATTAAATATAAACAGTTTATTTTATATTTTTGTAGGCAGTCATGCATCCCGATATTACAGAGTTCGATGTTTATCATAGGATGTACAACGGTCCAGCCACTGGAGAGATTAGAGGTGATCACCAGTATCAGATTATGATTAGTATTATTTTTTTCAGTTTGACAATTAACTGTATATAATATTTTCACCATTTTAATTTCAAATTAGAATTGAAGGAGTCATATGAGGTTGGTACCTCTCAGTCATAGGTTGAGATTCAGGACGAGACGACTGAGAAGATCAGTCCCCACTATTTTGTTGAGGCGGCATGGATGCAGGCAATGCAGTATGGCTTTGATAATGGCGGATTAGTTGGTATCGCCTCTCATTTGACTCCTGGTACTTACTATGGTACTTTTGCGATGTCGGAAACCATCTCAAGGGGAGCTCGTGGAGAGCCATAATCTTTTTCCTCACAGTATCAGGCGCAATTGCGAACTCAGTATGAGCTTATAGAAAGTTTGGTGAAGTAGCATAGAGAGATGTGTCGGCGGCATTAGCAGTAATAGTAGCATGAGGAGGATATGCATCGATGGGAGTAGCAACAATAGCATCAGCATCACGAGAAAATGGTGTACATGCACCATCTGACTCGTAGTTTAGGGATGGAGTTTTCTCCACCATCTCCTCCACCTCCTCCACCTCCTCCAGAAGACGCCCCCCAGTGATTTGTTTTTTATGTTAAAGACATTTGAATTCAATATTTGTAGTAATAGAAACTATTTACAGTTTATGTCTTTTATATTGGTGCAGATATTGCATATATATATTTTTTAATACTTTTTTATTTATTATTACTATTATATTTTTTAATATTTGTTTATTTTACTAATAAAAATAATATTTTATTATTGTTTTATATTATTTTGTAAATTTTGAGAATTTTAATAATTTTTTATTTTTTATTATTTTAGTAATATTAATATAAATTTTATATTAATCATAATTTTTTAAAATATATTTTTTAGCATTATATTTTTTAATGTTTATTTATTTTAGTAATAATAATTTTTTTATTTTTTTAATATTTTAATAATAGTAATATGATTTTTTCATTAATCATAATTTTTTTAATTTTTTTAATATAATTTTTTCATAATCATAATTTTTTATTATTATGTTTAGTATTTGTGACGGGGCCTTTTGCGACAGGATCATGTCGCAAATAATCTAAATATAAATTTTTTATTATTAGTATTTGTGATCAGACGGTGGTCCGTCATAAATATTATTTTCGACGGACCCATCGCACAATGTTTATATATATATATATAAAATAATCGGACTATTATTTTCGACGGGAAACTTACTCATCGCAAAAGGTTGATCGATATCTATTGTTTATAATCATATGCTTATTTCCGATTTTAAGTTTCCCACCACAAAAAATAATATTTGCGATGGGCCCATCGAAAAAAAATGTATTTATGACGTCGTTTTCTACAACAAGCTATTTGCGACTGGTCCCCATTGCTAAATCCTATTTGCGATGGGGTCCCGTAGAAAATAGGTCGTCACAAATATCTATAATTATAGTAGTGGGAATAGGATACATGTGACTTGGAAGGGTGTCGAGAAAGGTAAGGTTATTGGTATTGGTTCTAGACTGACACATGTGGGTTATTATGCTGCTTCTGTGATATCATTAGTGAGAACGAAGGGAGCTTGTGGATAGTCGTCATTGATGTCTTCATTCATTGTGTACTATGAGGAGTGGTTGAGATCACATGTTGAGATGATAAAGAAAGATATAGAGGAGTATTGTGAGCAGTAATGTCTAGAAGATGAGAAAATATTGGAGTATATGTAGGGACTTAAATGTGGCATAGGTATGGAATCCCACCCCCCTCAATCCTTCGATTGTCAATCATCCACCTGACAACAATTGATGATTTCTGATGTTTTATAACTACTTTGTAATTTGGTGTGACAAACATATCAGGTTTGAAATTATTTATTACTTTTAATTATTTTTTAGTTTTTATATTTTTTAATTTTTTTTAATTTTTTTATTGATTTTTAAATAACTTTCAATTTATTAATTAATTTTAAATATTTTTATTTTTTAAAATTATTTTTAATTTATTTAATTATTTTTCAATATATTTAATTTTTTAATTCATTTAAAATATATATAATTTTTTAAAATTATTATTAATTCTTTTAATTATTTATAATATTTTAATTTATTTTAAATAATTTTAATTATCATTATTTTTTAATTAATTTAATTTTTTAATAATATATAATTTATTTTTAATGATATATTTTTTAAAAAATAAATAAATTTTAATTAATTTTATTTTTTTATATTTATTTTTAATTTTAATTTTTTTAGAAGACTATTATTTGTGACGGATGGACAATTTATCACAATTTAGTAATTGCGACAGACCATTGCAATTGTTTATTTAAAAATATTATGGCACTTATTTGTGATGGATGGTCCAACCATCACAAATAACTACAATTGTGATGTTATCTGTTATGAAGTGGTATTGACGACAGACTCCCTTCACAAATGACTTTTTTTATAAGCTTTCATCTCTAATACTCCATCACAAATAATAAAAAACCAGTAGTGTTATATAATAAATATACTGGTGGAAAGTTTTGGTCTGAACCTCTATTGAAATCCATTTAACATGATCTTGTCACATCCTTGTGAATTTGAATGGTCCTCTAAATTGAACATCAGTCTCAAGATTATAAGAAGTGATTATTCTTATATTTGTATCCAATGATTGTTTAAGAATCCTCCTCATCATTTTGGTAAACATAGAATCAGTATCACATGCAATTGAGAGTTTTACTCTATAAAACGTTACCACTTTCTTTATTTATGTCTATATTGTAGCAAGTTGAATGAGCAGAAAATCTTCTCAATTATCTGTGAAATGTGCTGACTTTATATGTTGATCTACTATAACCAAAAATTTATTATTACATTTAGAATTATTTTGAAGAACTAAAATAAAATCCATGATTATTTTCTCTAATTTCACTATAGGTATATGTAGTAGTTTCATCTTCCCCGTAGACATAGGTCCTTCCACCATTACTTTTTACTATATAAAGCATTTAGATATATACTATATAATCTTATTCATCATATCATCCCATGAGAAATTATTTAATAGATTAGAATAAATATTTTTTACTTCAAGGATGGATTGAGAATAATGAGTTATGTGCTTGACTGAACAAGTCATTCTCCAATTCTAGTATTTATGAAACAAAAATTCATTTGTTTAATATTATAGTTATTTAACTATCAATGTTGAACTCTAGAATAGTCACTACCTTCTTTTATTGATTTATATCCTCTTTATGTTCCTCCTTGATATTTACATGAATAGAGGAAAAATTAGTACTTTTGAAGAGATAGGATATATCCCTTTACCTCATTATATCATGGTTTATTATTAGGAAATCCAGAATTATTACATCTTTTTCAATCCCTATCATAGATAAATTATAATGATCCATACTTCCAAATGCATTAACCACCTTGTTTTACTTCCTAAGGTGATAATGTATCAAGTAGTCACAGTCCTTGACCAACACTAACCATATCCTTTGGTGCATGTTCAACTCCTTCAGTGTGAATATATACTTTAACCTCTTATGATCAATATATATTTCACTATATTCACAATAAATATTATTCCATCATATCATCAATGAAAATAGTGTTTTTGATGTCTCCAAATCATGTATCGAGTAATTTTTCTCATGAAGTTTTAACCAATTTGAGGTATAAGTTATATCCATGTCATTCTGTAAGGGTAAATTATAATACCTTGTTTGATTCATAAAAATATAATTTAAACCCATCACCACAATTGTGTTATTAGAGTAAAGGTATAGTAACCAACCTTCTTTCGAGATCCTTGAAATTTTCTTCATGTTCATCTTTCTAGAGTGACTTGAATCCCTTCCAGGTTTCCATTATTAGTTGATTTGATAGTAATAAGAAACTTATCTCCAAGAATTTATAGTATCTATATAATTCAATAAAACCATATATCATTATTATAGGGGTTTTATAGACCATTATTCAGTTAACTCTCTCTCTTTTAAGGAACTATATATATACCCTTATTTGTGATGACATGTTCAGTGAAATATAATATAAATAAAAATAATTTAATGTTTATAAATTTGTAATATAGTTTCTTCCTTCTCATGATCATCATCACAATCCTCAAATTTTCTTCATGTAATCACCCAAACCGAATCACCAAGTATGAGAAAGATTTCCACATAGCCTAATGAATGCCTCCCCATACACAAGAGGTTGCAACTAGAATTGAGGTTCTAAATGTCATCAGTCGGGAGACTATAACCTCATTATCAATAATTTAAAGTATAAATAATAACATTGTACAAGAAAGTAAAAAATGTTATAATAAATAGAATAATAAGTACCTCAAGTCATATATAATAATAAATCTAGTATCCCCAAAGTGGCTGGTCAACCAAGAATTTGGGAAAGATAGTTTTGTACACAAAACACTATGGCATTACTCTATACACTATCCTAGTACCGCCACTAATCACCCTGTTTTATCTACTAGCCCCTTTTCATGAGGGAAATTCTCTTTCCTATATCCTTGATCATATAGTCTACACGCACATTGATATGATCATAAATGGTGCGATTTTAAAACTAGTAGGACACCATAAATGTTTCATTAACATGAGTTTACATGAATAAGAGTGAATGTTACTATAATATATAAACATGCAAGAAAACAACATAAAATCATGTACCAAGAAGTGGTTCTCAAACCAAGCAACCAAAAACCCCTAGACGAACCTTATTTGGCTCTATTTCAGAAACATAGTCAAAATAGAGGTCATGAACTAAATTCAACCACAAGTCCACCACATTTACTCTATAGTAGACACAAGGATAACAAGTCTCAATGCAAGCCACACAACCATTTTTTCCTAGAACCATGTCTCATGTCAGGTCACTTGAGAGCATATTTCCCTATTATTTATTCCTAGGACAAACCAACTAAGACCATCATGCCCCAAGGTTATGCCACAAGGCCGTAATACCCCAAGGACATTCTATAAGTCCATCATGCCCCATCTTCTAACATGGTCTTATCATTATGTCACAGACAACATTTGATCATGCTCCCCCTCTAGGACCACTAAGCCATGATGGGTTCACCTATCACTCCGGTACAATGAATTGAACTAAAATATAGAATATAAAAAATACAACACAATGAAAGGTGACATAAAAAATAGTGTCACAACATACTAGAATAAGGGTGAGAGATGGTATCCAAACACACACACATCTGATCAAACTCATACATGGGTCTCACAAGCTACGCACGTGCACACATGTTATCAAACATCAAAAATTGTCTCATGGGATAACCATTAACACACAAGAGATCAAAATAAATAATGGTCTATATAATATAACTACACAAAATTACATCATGATAATAATCATATATATAACCTCTACCTGGTAGTTAAATTACCACCTCAATGTTTTCATCATCAACATCAAGATTCATCAAGGGTGTCATCTTCCAAACCATCTTAACATACCAATTGAAACAATATTAAATTCCAAGAATTCCTATAAATAATTACAACAAGTAATAACATGGGTTTTATAATGAGATTAATGAAATAAAATATCAAAGGATAGAAAAACACTTACTCAGCATCAAACACTGACAAAGGTAGACTGCAATAACGGTGAAGGAAAGGAAAAATTTTATCACTCTTGGAAAATAACAAGAAAATAAAATTGGGGCTCATATTAGTATGAATCAATATGAAAAATATCAATCATACATGGTATTATTTTTCATAAAGGATCCATAAAAGGTTTAATGGAAATCAATGTTATTCAAGGAAGGAATGTCACTTCAAGAAGGCTGTCAAACATCACACCAGGATCATTTGAAGCATCTAGATTTTAAAATTATGATCAAGAGAGGGGACCATATCAATTAATGGGTAAAATAATAAATTATTTATCATTAAATACACCTTATTTATGTTAAAAATGTTTCTAATTTGAAATTTTCATGATCTAGGGAAAAAGTTGGTAGTTTTGGTCTTTTGAAAATCCAAGTGACCACCACTATAGCCTTCAGCATGGCATGCACCATGGATATGGTGTTTCTGAATATACCATGTAAAAATGTAACCAAAATTTTTTTCCCAATACCTAGGACATCTTCCCTCACTATAACCTACACCATGGTATTAGTGAGGTCACTATGGTAGAGGTTCATAGGTATTTCCCAAGGGCTCTATGCCTATTCCCAAGCCTACATTCCCATTTCCTATTTTGTACATTGAATCATCTATGACCACAATGGAGTAATCCACAGTCATGGTGTAGCTAGTTTTGAACAAAAAATTATCCAAATCACCCAAAATATACTCAAAATACCACCAAACTTAACCCAATATTGGCTCAACATAAAAACAAAAATGACAGGCTGGAAAAAAAGGCTTAAAATATTTAGAACAACAAAAATATAAGACGTTACAATCTTCCCTTATAATGATTATTATCCTCAAAAATAATCTCTAGAGTCCCTGATCAAATAAGTCTGGCCACTTACATCTTACATTAGACTCCCACTACCAAGTTTCCTCTTAGATTAATATATTCCACCCTAATACTCAAAAATAAAGTAGAACCATTTACCCTTAGATACCTTCTTTCTCTATTATATGATTCACACTAGGTGTTCAACCGAAGAAGTGTCTAGTTATAACTTGAGTTCCTCATATTCGATAACATTCACAAGATCGGTCATGTAACACTGATGATAAGAAATGTAGAAAGCATCATGAATTCCTCCATAACATAAAGGAATGTCCAGTCAATAATCCACTAATTAGATATGTTCGGTACTCTCAAAGAGCCCTATTAACAATTTCCCCATCTTTTATTTATTTTATAAATGAAAATTCCCCAACCAAGGTGACACTCGTAGGAAAACCTTGTCTCTAATAGAAAACTTCAATGTTCATTGTAACACCCATATGTTTTATGAAATATTTTATTTAAATATTTTTTATAATTCAGTTGTGTGAATTTCACGCAATCCTACGTTTAAAAGAACCGTGAAACACCCTTAGTATAAAATTACCATTATATCATATTTGTTAGGTTAGCATGAATAATTATAACTAAATTATGAAAATTCATTATGAATTCATTGGTTATCAATTATTTATGGAAAATAAATATAAATTTTATATTTTTATTATTGAGTGAATTAATTTTGGTAATTCAATTAATGATAAATATATATTTTATATACTTAATAAAATAATTTTGATAGTTATCCAATAGATATTTTATTCATAGGGTATGAATAAACCCTATTTGATATAAAAAACACTTTTAAGGGTAATTTTACGCCTTTCAATGGAAAACCCCTTTCAAATTAAGATATTGACACATTAACAATTTTTATATAAACAAATAAACAAGTTATTTTCAATCAGTATATAAAAATTTACTTTGGATAAATTTCTGATATTTATCTGATAACATTCATGTTTTGTTGAATAGTAAGAATACAGTAAATTTTAAGAGAAATCAACATTTTTCGTCGAAATAATATATATGATTAAATTATAATATTTATTGGTTTTAAATTATAAATAGAATATATTTTTATCATTAAATATAATCTATTTTCTTATCATTAATTTTAAATCGATTTCAAATGTAAAAATATTTCCATCTTTTGCAATGATTGTATTTTAATAATATGTTCCCTCATTTTGACAAAGGGATTGATTTTAAATTAATTAATGAAACTTATGGGTTTTTTATTTTTAAAAATGGACTCCATATATTGAATTAGTCATCCAAATTGTGTTAATATGCTAGTTTTATTTTTTGGGCATTATGAAAAGTAACTTTGGTAATTATTTTTATTACCATGGTTGAAGGTAAATCGGGTAATTAAAGAGAAAAATAAAATTATAAAAATATCTTAATACCTGTCAAAATATTATTGGATGACTAAATTATACCCTTATCATCTATTTTTTGAAGAGGAGTCACTTAATGGACACTTTCTAATGAATATTTCATTAATGTTATTAAAATCAATGAATATAAAAAAATGTCACACTTTCTTTTTATATAAGTATATTAATTTTAATATATGGATAACCAAGAGATAATATCAACTATATATAGTCATTAGAAAGATAAAATAAATGCCTACATCATTAAAATTTATATATAATTTTTATAAATTAAATAATTACCATTAAGGATGACACAATAGTGACGCAAAATTTATTTTATTAATAGAAATATCTAATAAATGATTTTAAAAATATTAAAAGAAATATAATTTTAATTAATTAAGGTTCTCCATGAATTTTATAGATGATTATGACATGTTTAGAGTATATTAAATATTTTGGTTTGAAGTTATATTATGTGAGAATTTTATTTAAAATCAATGAAATGAATAGTATAAAAATTGAAACTATTGATATTTAATAAAAATATCATTTTTTATTAAATTATTTAAAAATCATAAAATTATTTAAAAATTAGAAAGTGTTAGTTATAAGTTCTGAATTGTCCTAAAATATCAATTTATCAATTAACACCATATAAGTAAATATTTATGGCCATTAAATATTTAGAATATATTACCAATATTAAAATTAAATAGATTAAATAAGGATAAATCCAAATTATAAGGTTTAAAATAAAATCAAAATGTTTATAAATTTTATTGGATGATTGTATTTTGACCCATACGCATCCAATATTCAAATTAATACACTTTGGGGGAATTTTAATTTAAAAAATAATTTATATTAATTTAATATTTTTGGTATTTCCAAAGGTTCCCCTCCCCTCTCATATAAAAGGGAAACTCTCCTTGTATTTTAATCATACCTCTAAAACCCTTTTTATTTGAAAAAACCTACCCATTTCCTCTCCAAAATTCCCTCACTTTGTCCTAAAGGATACACTTTGGGCAGAAATCCATCTTATGGAGGCCTTTTATACAAATCAAAAAGGTGATACTCGAAAAAAGAGGAGGTTCAGATACATACAAAGGATATCGGACCTATGGTAATGAACAATATCACAATCTCATTACTATTTGAGATTTTTTATACATAAGTATTTAATGGGGTATATTTATCATCCACTTACAAGTTTCTTAAATATTTAATAATATTTTAATTCTTCTACCACTTTTTTAAAGTCAATTATACTCATTGGTAAATTTTTATTAAACGGTATGAAAGGTGTATTTTGGCATTTTTCAATATGAGGTAATTTTTTACGTTTCTAGAAAAAGTACGAGGATAATTTTTTTTTCAAATTATATGGCATGAATGGATTTTTACATCTTCATAATGTTATATTTTCATAAATATTCCTTTACATGATTTCAAGTTTATTTTCAACTAAATTATTTTCTTTTAAAATTTCTTGTAATTTTGATAAAAGAAGTTTTTTAAGAAGAAATGATATTTTCCTCAATAATTAAGTTCAACTATTTTATCAAAATTATTTTCCATCTACGATGACACTCTTTAAATAGGTTTATGTTTCAATCCCTTTAATTTCTATGATTTTGTGTTAATTATGAAATTATATTTTATATGGATTATGTTTGGATGGAATGATGTTTAGGAAACCCATTTTTATCATAGGTTATGCTATGATTAATGAATTATGTTTTTGTAGAACATGTAATAATAATTTCATTATGAGATGGGTGGTACCTTTAACTCCCTCCAATGAATTTGTTAAGGATTTATATCTCAAGAGATAGGACATGGATGGAACGAGAAATAAATCCAGTTTAGTATTATAAGTTTGGAATGGCAAGTAAACCTAGTTCAGTAATGGTCTTTGTTCACTATGTTGGTCTTGGCTACGAGCCTTGGGTAATATGAAATTTATTTTCTATTCTTATCTGTATGCCACAAAATGGAAACATTATGTTTTTACTTTTGGGATTATATCAACTAATTCTTACGAAATTTTATCCCATGACATGATTTCATGATAATTCGTATGCAGGATAATATTTTAAAATGTTATGTTCTTATGTCTTATGATAATGATATGATTGATATTTCCCTTGTATATCCTTACTAATTATTTGATCTCACCCTTTTATATGTTTCTTTTCACCAGGTCATAAAGACCGGTATTAAGTAAGCTATGTCAAAAAGGAGTCTAGTTATGAAGAAATAAGTGTGAGACAATGTAGATGTTTTATGAACCAATTGTTTTTGATTCCTTATTTCTAAAGACACTATACCTATATAGTCCTATCATGGATTTATTATATGTTGTAATGAATGTACTTTAATTTTTCATTATTATCAATGTATGTAAATTATGGGTCATTATAGTTGGTATCAGAGGAAATGTATAGGTAACCTTTGGAAGCTAGGATGAATAATCCTTAGTAAGAACCCTAATGATATGTCTAAATATAAGTTATAATACTAGTGTTTTATAAATGACTTTGGGTAACCTAGGATAAAATATATCGTGTCGCATATTTAAATTTTATTCATGATTATTTGGTTTTCGTGTTATGATTAGTGTTGCTCACACTATGCTTCTTGGTTATAGTCATTGGATGGAACCCAAAGGAGCTGCGTTAATGCTGAATGTGACGGGAAATGAAATTGTTGTCCCCAAAGGCAAAAAAATGTTATGGGGGAAGGAATGAAAAATCGTGTAGCCTTTCTTAGACAACTTTCTCAAACTATGAATCATTCAAGTCTTCCAAATGAGCAAAGGACGGACCAACATTATGTTGAGTCCTTCATGAGGCAGCATCCATCTTCATTCACCGATTCTTCTAATCCATTAGTGGATAGAAAATGGATCTGTACAACGGAAAATATATTTTCAATTTTAAAATGTTCTAAACATGATAAAATCATCTTATTAGTGAAATTTTTTGGAAGGTAAAGTTGATCAATGGTGGAATCTTATCAATAATACATGGAAAATAGATGAAATTGAGTCCATGGAATGGGATGAGTTCATGAACTTATTTTTCAATAAGTACTTTCCCTGTATTCTATGAACAATGATTGATAAGTAGTTCCTTGAACATAAACAAAAGGATTATAAATCCGTTGGTACCTATGAAGCTAATTTTACAAGACTTGCAATGTATGATTCTGGAATTATTATCCAACCTGAGAGTAAAATTGAGTTATTATTTAGTAGATTAAAACCAAGTCTCCTAAGGGCATTATCCATAATGGACTTTAATATCTACGGGGAAATTTCTCAATGTGATCTCAATGTTGAGGTGAATATTGGATTAACCCATCAGTCCTATGGATTTGATAAGAAGAGAAAAATGGAATTCAAAGGAAAATCTAAAGACCATACTGGAAAGAAGATGAGTTTTACCTTATGCTCAATGTGTGTAAAGAAACATGGGAGAAATTTTCTAAAAGGTACTTTTAAATGTTTTAAGTGTGGAAAAGAATTTCCCCTAGTAGTTGAATGCTAAAGTGATGGGAAAAAATGTCTAATGATGTAAACAAATAAAAGGATACAAATAATGAACCTCCTACACTTCAATGATATAAGTTCAAGGAAATGGTTCATTATGCTAATAAATGACCTAATACAAGGGATATTGATGATGATTGACATCAAAAAACTCTTAAGACCAAAAACAAATGAAAGTCACATGTAATCACTGTCATTAATGTGGGGTACGATAATGAAGTGGTAAAAGGAACACTTTCTGTCCACTCTAATGTAGAAAATGTTTTATTTGATTCTATATCCACCCACTCTTTTATTTATAAATACTTTTTAAGGGTATCTATAACACCCCAAGTTTTTCTAAAAATAAATATAAATTCATGGAACTTTGTTTTAAGTATATATTTATAACTAGCCTTTTAACATAATTTTCCCACTTCTATGTTTTAAATTTCAAGAAACTGTCATCTACAATTGTGTTCAGTATGTTATTTGGAGTCTATTGGAACCAACTTGTTTTTTTGGTGAATAGTAACATACCCTAATGAAGAGTAATATGAATAGTAATATGACTCTAATGAATAGTAAATTTTATTATTATTTTATTTTCCTAAGGATAGATTATAATAACATCTTGGTTAATTTTTCATTGTGATAAAGAAGTAGTTATAGAATTAGAACTGTTAATTTTTTAATTAAGTATTATTTTATTTAAATATTAAATTAATAATATTTAGAAAATTATTTTCAGAAAATGGACTTCATTTTTGAAATATACACGTCAATAAATGGTTAGGGTGAATTTTGGGAATTTTTCTGAAACATTTGATTTGTCAGTGACTAGTTAAAAATACAGTTTTGAGTTTCGGTGTATTAATGACATCATTAATGATATAATAATGTTATAATAAACATGTTATACTTGTTTATAGTTATATAAGTTGTGAGGTGTCTCATGTGCCTTATACCATGAGCAAATACCATGGGCAAGCCCATGGTTTTGCAAATACCACCCATGAGGTGTCCCTTGAAAATTATTAAAATAATCCCTCACTTTTCCTATAAATACAAACTCTTCCCATCATTTAATTCATTAACAATTCTCCCTCAAAAAATCTATGGCCTCCATACGTTCATAGTAGTCCTCCCAAGGTTTCCTCAAGCCCCCAAGTTCCCAACATTCATGTTGTAAGGGTTACTCTATAAGGTAAGAAAATTCTCTATTTCTTTCTTTTTTCCTTTCAAATTCACTTTTAAGTGGTATAATTTTCAAGTTTCCATATCATATTCTTATTTATTTATTATTATTTATCTTCTCTATATTATTATTCATATCTATATGGGTGACCCTTTTCCCATATCTTTTTAATATTTTCTAAAACCATGTTGCGTAGCCGTTAGGCTGCCGAATTTTTTGTAATCAATTTCACGATTTTTTGTTTATTTTAAGTTCCTTCCTTATTCTTTCTTAATATCTCCTTAAATAAGAGGAATGAATTATCCATAAATCATGTATACTCTGGATTTTATCATTTTTATGAAAAAATACTCATCTTTATTCTTCTCCTCTTCCACTAATTTAAAGAATAAAAAACATTGTTTGTTAGTGTCGAATTACCCACATCGTGGAAGATGCGATTTCAAAATCCATTAATTATTTCAAGTCTGGTCATGAAACAATTTATATGGTTGAACCATGTTATAATAACATTTTTTGACTCACCCATGGTTCTGGAATTATTTTGTACTCATGGTTCTAATTTATAAGACAAAATGAGGTTGTTATTATCAAAGAACCACTAAAAGGATCTAAACGAACATCATTAATGTTCTAACTTATGAATCATCTTCATATAATAATTAAAAATGATAAATGGAATAATTTATGTTACTGGTTATATGAAAATAATAATCCAATACAATTTTGGAGTTTCACTTCCAATCAATAAGAATGTCCACCATGAACCCATCATAGAAATCATGTAAAGAATTCAACCAAAAACAGTGCAAGGGGAAAAATACTAATAATTAAGGGTGAAAATATGTTATTAAATAATCATAAAAGATGTTATAAACATGAACCTATTTATTTAAAATATTAATAACACTCTTTTAACTATTATACAAGAGGTTTAAACAAGTTGGAAGTAAGTCAAACCCAAGGTAAGGGAATTCTTTACCCGATTTCCATTCATTGGGTTACCCTTCTACTTTATTGTTATGCGATATTTAAATTTTTTGTGTGATGTGTATTGTTTATATTATGTTTAATTATGTGTATTTATAGTATATATACATACTCCATCCACCATATTAAGTCTCTCTTCAGTTGTATTATATTTATAAGGGTCTTTTCTTTAAAAATCCTCTTTTAAAATTCGGTTTTACAAAATTCCAAAGCAATGTTTTTATGGAATTATTCACGATTTATGATTATGTTTTGTTTCGTAGAAATTATTTATTATGAATGGTGGGACCTATATTTCCCTCCAATGCATTGGGTATGAGTTAGTTGGAGGCCGGTCGTATGGTTACTCCATGTGTAACTGCGATGGTAACACAAAGTAAGGTAGCCGTGAGGGTTATAAATTTTAAGGTATCCAAGATGGTTACAGGATTATGTAAGTAATTCCCCAAGATACCTTTATTATTATATTTATGTTCTCATGTCTATGTTTAACTTGAGTAAATCTCATGTTACATGAAGTAGGTATATATGGGTGAAAATCATGTCTTTTGAAAATGTTTTCAAACGTTATGAGTATTCATGGACTAATGTTCTCATTCCTTCATTTTTCATCCCTTACTGAGATTTGTGCTCATCCCAAGTTTTTAAATGATTTTTCAAAGGTTAATGGATGTGTAATACAAGGAAGGAAGACACGTTAAATGTTTAATAATTTTCAAGGAGTAGTGTTTTAAGTTTTAATGTTTTATGTTTTGAGATAAACAGAAACTCTTTTTATGGTATCCACTCTGTAACAATGTGTAATGTTATGAATGTTTTGTCCTAATTATCTAAAGAAATAAACTTGAAAAGATCCTCAATGTAAAAGGAACTGTTTTATAAACTAAACTCAAGATTATGTTTGTAATAAGGTCAGGTCCTTATAGTTGGTATTAGAGGATGGTTTAGATAACTTTAGGGGTTAGGGTGATGTTAATAGAATACCAAAAATGATTTTCACTCTATGTTTAATTTGTAATTTCATAGCATTTAAAGATTACCATGTTTCTTTATCTAAGACATGTTTGTTCAGAATGGTTTTCCGCAGAAGGAAGAAGGATGCTGAAGAGGAGAGGCACCAACAAAATGACATCCTTCTGAAACTACAGCCCAGAATGGTAGGGATTGGAACTGAGCAGTTTGTGACCATAATGGATCAACTAACGGAGGCAATAAATAGTGGTGGCATCTATGAAAGAGAACCAATAGAGGTACCACAACGAAACATGGCAGTGGTGAAACATTTTATGAGACAACATCCTCCTGCATTCAATGGATCTTCTGACCTGGTTGTAGCTGAAGGATGGATCAAATCCCTTGAAGATATATTCGATGTTATGGGATTTTCTGATAATCAAAAGGTATGTCTTTCTATTTATCATTTTGAAGGGGGAGATAATCAGTGGTGGTCAATGGTAAGGAATATCAGGGGTATAGAGGATTTTTATGCCTTAGAGTGGGATGAATTTAAAAGTCTTTTCCTTGAAAAATATTTTCCTAAGGTGGTGCGACTAAGAATGGAGAGTCAATTCCTTGAATTGAAACAAAAGAAGGAAGATTCCGTGGCTGTGTGTGAAGCTAACTTCACCCAACTGGCGAGGTATGCTCCAAATCTTATTCTGGATCTTGATAGCAAAATCAACCTCTTTTACTCAGGAATGAAGCCAAGGTATCGAAGGTCATTGGCCTCCCATGAATTCAAAAGTTATGAGAAACTTGTCTAATGTACTGAGAGGGTAGAGATTGAGTTTTCTGATGATCATGTGCATTTTTGAAAAAAAGAGAAGAATAGGTCCAGTTGGTAAGCAATGGGTAAGAATCAACCAAAGAAATATGATGGTAAGATAATCCAATTTCCAGTTTTGGAAAAGTGTGGCAAGAAGCACCCTGGGGAATGTCTTAGCAGAACTGGGAAGTGTTTTAAAGGTGGTAATTTTGGACATATGGCCTGAGATTGTAATGAAAATGATACAAAAACTAATCTGGATAAGTAGACTATAAAGTGTTTTAAATGTGGAGAAATGGGTCATTATTGAAATGTCTGCCCAAAAAGAGATATGAATTATGCAAAGAAGTCAGACTACAAGTAGAAAGGTGTAACGAGATCCTTTGCAACTACGTCAGTAGATGTCAGGTTATCCAATGAAGTTTTATCAGGTACTTTTTTTGTTCACTCAGATTTTGCTAATGTTTTGTTTGATATGGGGTCTAGACATTCCTTCATCTCTGAGAAATTTTCTAGGAAATTGGAAATATCACCTCAAAAAATGATACCCGAACTTGTTTTTAAAACACCAAGTGGAAATTTTATAGCAAAGAATAATTATAAGAATCTTTCTATTGTGGTCTATGGAATGAATTTACCTGCAAACCTCATTGTTTTACCCTTAGTCGAGTTTGATGTTGTTTTGGGGATGGACTGGCTTTCTGATTATCATGCTAATATTGATTGTAGATATAAAGAAGTTGTTTTTCAGAAAGGGTTTCATTTTGTATACAAGAATGAACTCATACAATTGATAACATATTAGGAATCTGAGAAACTATTGAATGATGGAAATGAAAGTTATCTTGCTCATATTGTTGAAAACAAGGGAACTATTCAAATTAATGATGTTCCAGTGGTAAATGAATACCTTGATGTTTTTTCAGATGAGTTACCTAGTGTCATACCTGATTGAGAAGTCAAATTCACAATATATTTAGTTCCTGATACTAAGACAATTTCAAAACCCCTATATCATAAGGCTCCAATAGAACTTCTTGAATTGAATAATTAGTTGCAGGATTTTCTTGAAAAAGGCTTCATTCATCCTAGAACTTCACTATGGAGAGCCCCTGTTTTGTTTGTTAAAAAGAAATACAGTTACATGATACTTTTCATTTATTACAGAGCTTTGAATAACATCACTATTAAAACCAACTATCATTTGCCTCATATTGATGACTTGTTTGATCATCTCTAGGGAGATCAGTACTTTTCCAAGATTTACATGAGATCTGCATACCATCAGCTGAAGGTGAAAGAGGATGACATCCTGAAAATAGCCTTTCATACTAGATATGGGCATTATGAATTTGTTGTTATATCATTTTGATTAACTAATGGACCTGCTGTATTCATGAATCTTATGAATAGAGTATTTCATGAGTTCTTGGATAAGTTTTTGGTGGAATTTATTAATGACATTCTGTTATTTTCTAAAAATAAAGAGGAGTATGAAAAACATCTAAGGGTTCTTTTGCAATCTTTAAAAAAAGAAACTATTTGGAAAATTCAGCAAGTGTGATTTTTGGTTGCAAAAGATTTATTTTCTTTGGAACATTGTAAATAAGGATGGAATAATAGTTGATCCTTCCAAAACAAAATTAGTTGATGAATGGCCAAGACCCACAAATGTTACAGAGATTCGTAGTTTTCTGGGCTTAGCAAGTTATTACTGACGGTTTGTTAAGAAATTTGCATGGTTATCTAGCATGATAACTAAGTTAACACGGAAAGGGGTTAAATTTGTTTGGATAGAGGAAAGTGATGTTTGTTTTCAGGAACTAAATAAGAGATTGGTGAATGCTAAAGTTTTGGCCTTACCTTCCTGAAATGGTGAGTTTTTCGTCTACAGTGATGCTTCATTGAAGGTACATGGTTGTGTTTTGATGCAGAATGATCAGGTAATTGCCTATTCTTCTAGACAACATAAACCCCATGAGCTAAATTATCCCACACATGATTTTTAATTGGGAGCTATGGTTATTGGTGTAGGGAATACATCTGTTTTGTTTTAGGTTTTAGTGCAGTCTTCGTTGTCAGAGAGAATTAAGTAAGTGCAAAAGGAAGACAGTGAGCTACAGAAAAAGGTAGAATTGGTTAAAATGGGTAAGTTTCCAGAATTCAATCTTGATAAATGCGGTGTTTTAATATTTGGAAAAAGGTTGTGTGTGCCTTGTGATTCCCATTTGAAGAAATAATTGTTGCATGAAGCTCATATTTCTCCATTTTCTGTTCAACTTGGAAGTACTAAGATGTATAGAGACCTTCTAAAGTATTACTGGTGGGATGGAATGAAAAGGGATATAGCTTATTTTACCATAAAATGTTTGACATATCAGCAGGTTAAAGTAGAGCGGCAGTTATCGAAGGGGATGCTTCAGCCTTTTCCAGTTCCAGAGTGGAAATGGGAGAATGTATCCATGTACTTTGTGGTGGGAATACAGAAGACTTCTTTAGGTAACAATGTTGTTTGGGTTATTGTTGATCGGCTAACAAAGTCTACACATTTTCTATCAATTCGAGATACAATGTCTTTTGATTAAATTTCTTGATTTTACCTCAAGGAGATTGTCAGGTTACATGGATTTCCTCTTTCCATTGTATCTGACTGAGATCCATGGTTAACTTATAAATTTTGGAAGGGACTTCAGAAGTCGTTGGGCACAAAGTTAAATTTCAGTACAACTTTTCATCCTCAATCGGATGGGCAGTCAGAACGAACTATTCAATATTTGGAGGATATGCTTCGAGTTTGTTCAATGGACTATCAGGGAAGTTGGGATCAGCATCTTTTGCTAGTTGAGTTTTCCTAAAATAATAGTTTTAGATCTAGTATTCAGATGACACCTTTTGAGGCCTTATTTGGAAATCGGTGTAAGAATCCATCATTTTAGGATGAAGTCGGTGAAAGAAAGTTGATGGGGCTAGAATTAGTTGAATATGTGGCTGAGAAAGTGAGGATGATCCAGCATCATATGAGGACAGCTCAGAGCAGGCAGAAAATTTATGCAGATAATAGAAGGAAAGGCTTCTCTTTCGAGGTAGGTGACTATGTTTTCCTTAAAATCACTCCTTGGAAAAGTGTGATGTGTTTTGGTAAGAAAGGAAAACTAAGTCCACAGTCCATCGGCCCTTTTGAAGTCTTAGAGAAATTTGGAACAGTTTCATACCGTGTAGCTTTGCCTCTGAGCTTATTTCTGGTACACAATGTTTTTCATGTTTCGATGTTGATGAAGTATGTGCCAGATTCATCACATGTCATGAGCCCAAAAGTAGTTCAGCTGGAAGAGAACATCTCTTATGAAGAGAAACCAGTTCAGATTCTTGATCGAAGGGAAACTGTATTGAAAAATAAGGTAATCCACCAGGTAAAGGTTTTGTGGAGAAACCACATGATTGAATAAGCAACATGGGAGTCCGAAAATTTTGTGAGAGAAAAATACCCTCAGTTGTTTAATAAGTAAATAAAATTGCGAGGATGAAATTTCAAGAAGGTAGGGATAATGTAACACCCCAAGTTTTCTAAAAATTAATATAAATGCATGGAACTTTTTTTATGTATATATTTATAACTATCCTTTTAGCATAATTTTTCCACTTCTATGTTTTGAATTTAAAGAAACTATCATCTAAAATTGTGTTCAGTATGTTATTTAGAGTCTATTGGAACCAACTTGTTTTTTATGGTGAATAGTAACATACCCTAATAAATAGTAATGTTAATAGTAATATGACCCTAATGAATAGTAAATTTTATTATTATTTTATTTTCCTAAGGCTAGAAGATAATAACATCTTGGTTAATTTTTCATTATGATAAAGAAGTAGTTGTAGAATTAGAACTGTTAATTTTTGAATTAAGTATGACTTTTTAAATATTAAATTAATAATATTTATAAAATTGTTTTCATACAATGGACTTCATTTTTTAAATCTACACATCGATAAATGGTTAGGCTGAATTTTGGGAATTTTTCTAAAACATCTGATTTTTTGGTGAATAGTAAATAATACAGTTTTTAGTTTCGGTGTATTAATGACATCATTAATGATATAATAATGATGTAATAAATATGGTCGACTTGTGTATATTTATATAATTTTTTAGGTGTCCCAAGTTGCTTATACCATGAGAAAATACCATGGTCAAGCCCATGGTTTTTCCAATACCACCCATGAGGTGTCCCTTGAAAATTATTAAAATAATCCCTCACTTTTCCTATAAATACCAACTCTTCCCATCATTTAATTAATTCCCAATTATCCCTCAATGAAGCTCTGGCCTCCTTACCTTCATAGTAGTCCTTACAAGGTTTTCTCAAGCCCCCAAGGTCCCAACCTTCATGTTCTAAGGGTTACTCTATAAGGTAAGAAAACTCTCAATTTCTTTCTTTTTTCCTTTCAAATTCTCATTTAAGTGGTATAATTTTCATGTTTCCATACCATGTTCTTATTTATTTCATATTCTTGATCTTCTATATATTATGATTAATTTCTGTATGGGTGACTCTTGTCCCCTTTCTTTTTCATATTTTCTAAAACCATGTTGCGTAGCCGTTAGGCTGCCGAATATTTGTAAGTGATTTCACAATTTTTCTTTTATTTTGAGTTCCTTCCTTATTCATTCTTCATATCTCCTTAACCAAGAGGCATTAATTATCATGAAATAATTAATACTCTAGATTTTATCATGTTTATGAAAAATTACTCATCTTTATTATTCTCCTCTCCCACTTATTTAAAGAGTAAAAACATTGTTCGTTTGTGTCGAATTACCGACATCGTGGACGATGTGATTTCAAAATCCATTAATTCTTTCAAGTCGGGTCATGAAACCATTTATATGGTTGAACCAGGTTATAATACATGTTTTATGACTCACCCATGTTTCTGGAATTCTTTTTTACTCATGTTTATAATTTATAAGACAAAACAAGGTTGTTATTATCAATGAACCACTAAAAGGATCTAAACAAACATCATTAATGTTATAAATTATAAATCATCTTCATGTAATAATTAAAAATGATAAATGGAATAATTTATTTTATTGGTTATATGAAAATACTACTCGATTCCAATTATGGAGTTTCAATTCCAATCGACAAGAATTTCCACCATGAACCAATCATAGAAATCATTTAAAGAATTCAACCAAAAACAGTGAAAGGATTAAAATACTAACAATTAAGGGTGAAAATATGTTATTAAATAATAATATAAGATGTTATAAACATTAAAATGTTTCTGTAAAATATTAATAACACTCTTTTAACCATTGCACAAGAGGTTTAAACAAGTTGGAAGTAAGACAAACCCGAGGTAAGGGAATTCTTAACCCGATTTCTATTATTTGGGTTAACCTTCTACTTCATTGTTATGTGCTATTTAAATTGTTTGTGTGATGGGTTCTGTTTATATTATGTTTTATTATGTGTATTTATAGTATATATACATACTCCATACACTATATTAAGTCTCTCTTCAATTGTATGATATTTATAAGGGGATTTTCTTTAAAAATCCTCTTTTTAAATTTGGTTTTACGAAATTCCAAAGCAATGTTTTTATGGAATTATTCATGTTGTATGATTATGTTTTGGTTCTTGGGAATTATTTATGATGAATGGTGTGACCTATATTTACCTCCAATGCATTGGGTATGATTACGTTGGAGGTCGGTCGTATGGTTACTCCAAGTGTAACTGCGATGGTTTCACAAAGTAAGGTAGCCGTGAGGGTTACAAATTTTAAGATAGCCAAGATGGTTACAAGATTATGTAAGTAATACCCCAAGATACCTTTAAGATTTTATTTTTGTTGTCATGTTTGTGTGGATCTTGTGTAAATATCATGTTACATGAAGTAAGTATATATGGGTGAAAAGTATGTCTTTGGAAAATGTTTTCATACGTTACGATTATTCATGGACTAATGTGCTCTTTCCATCATTTTTCATCCCTTACTGAGATTTGTGCTCATCCCAAGTTTTTAAATGATTTTTCATAGGTTAATGGATGTGTATTATAAGGAAGTAAGACACGTTAAATCTTGAATAATTTTCAAGGATTCATGTTTAAAGTTTTAATTTTTTATATTTTGAGAAAAATAGATAATGTTTTTATTGTTTCCACTCTATAACAATGTGTAATGTTATGAATTTTTTGTCCTAATTCTCTAAATCTCTAAACATGAAAAGATCCTCAATTTAAAAGGAAGTATTTTCTTAACTAAACTCAATATTATGTATGTAATAAGGCCAGGTCACTATAGTATCATTATATTACCTTAACAATTAGTTGTTGAGGTAGTTGTGGCAACACCTAATTGCACAACAGTCACACAAAAATTTTATAATTATTCTTCGGTTGAAGTTTGTGGGAAGGTTATCCTATAAATCTTGTGATCCTTCCTATTTTTGAATTTTATGTGTTTGTTGGAATGGATTGTATTTTTATATTTGGATCTCATATCAGTTTCCAAGGAAGGTAAGTCACATTTCATATTCCAAATCAATATAGGATGATCTATCGATGTAAGGGTTAATATAAAAAGCTAGTAAAAATTTCTTTAATATTATGGTATTTTATTGCAAAAAACAAAGGCTATAAATATCAAGTGGTTGGGGTGAAAATAACGATTAAGAATAGTCCCATTGTATAGGAGTTTTATGATGATTTTCCAAATTAATTCCCAGGTCTTCTACCAAATCTTGAAGTTGAGTTTTTAATAAAACTCACACCGGGTGGTGTGACTATTTCAAAGACACCTTATCAAATGGATCCAGATGATTTGTTGAAATTTAAGAATAAAATCCAAGAGAATATTGATAAGGTATTCATATGCCCTAATGTGTCACCTTGGGGAGCACCTATTCAATTTGTTATGAAGAAATATGGATCAATGAGACTCTTCATTGATTATTGAGAACATAATAAGGTCACTATCAAGAAAAAATATCATCTTCCCCGCATTGATGACTTATTCAATAAACTATTCAAAACTCAATACTTTTCCAAGATTGGTATTCATTTAGGATATCACCAATTAAGGATCAATAATGGGGATATACCAAAGGCAACATTCCATATAAGATATGGATTCTATGAATTTATAGTGATGCCTTTTGTCATACTAATGTCCACGCCATCTTCATAGATCTAATTAATATAGTCTTTAGAGACTATCCTGATCAGTTTGTGGTTGTATTTATAGACAATATTCTTGTCTATTAAAAGAGAAACAAAGAACATGAAGACCACTTGAGAATTGTACTGAAGACCCTAAGAAAATAGAATATTTATGAAAAATTTACCAAGTGTGAATTTTGGATTCAGAAAGTTTCATTTTTGGGTCACATAATATTAAGATCTTGGATATCTATGGATCCATCAAAAATAAAAATAGTTGAAAGTTGGCCAAGACCAAAAACAGTAATTGAGATCTAAAGTTTTCTTTGATTGGATAGATATTATTGATGTTCTGTGAAAAAAATTCATGATTATCTAATCCACTCATCATGATGAATTGGAAAGGATTCCAGTTCTTATGGATGAAAGATTGTGAAGATAATTTCAAACTACTCAAAAGAAGGTTAACTAATGCACCTGTGCTCACACTACCTTATAGTAGAGAAAGTTTTGTGATCTATAATGATGCATCCAAGAAAGTTATGGGATGTTTTATCATGAAAAATGATATCGGGATAGATTATTCCTCGAAGCAGTTGAAAATCCATGGATAAAATTACCCAAGTCCTAATTTGGAGTTAGCTGCGGTAATCTTTGAATTAAAGATATAGAGGCATTATCTTTATAGTGAAATATGTGATATTTATACTGACCATAAAATTTTAAAGTATCTGTTCACACAAAAGGATATGGATATGAGCTAAATAATATGGTTGGATTTGATTAACGGTTATGACTACTCAATACATTTCCACCCTGGGAAAGTGAACTAGTTGTAAGATGCGTTGAGTCGATAAGACCATGCTATCCTATCCATGATGTGGATCACAAAATATCCAAATTTTTGGATTTGAAAAGGATGAATCTTTAAATTTTAATGTAAGGGGGGAATCTTATCTTTCTCAATTGAATGTTCATCCATAAATACAAGTGAAGATTAAGGAGGAATATGAGAAATATGTAGAGCTACAAATGAAGTCGAGCAATGTTACTAAATTCAACCTTGATTGTGATGAAATAATAAGGTTTAGAAATGGGGTTTGTATTCCTATAATAACATAATTAAAGAATGATTTATTGGATGAGGATCATAGTTCTTCATTATCTAGTCACCCCGGATGCAAAAAAATATGTATGGAGACCTGAAAGAGTATTTATAGAGTGATGGAATGAAAAGAGATGTTGCAAAATATATCTCTTGATGCTTGGTTTGTCAGAAATTTAATGCTTAGAGACATAAGACTAATGATATGTTACAACCATTACCCATACTAGAATCGAAATGGGAAAATGTTACTATGGACATTGTTTTTGGACTTCCCAAAACATTCAAAGGCAATAATGTTATCTGGGTTTTGATCATCTTATGAACTTGGCACACTTCATTGATATTAAAGTATATTTATATCTTCATAATCTTGTTGGGTTATATGTAAAGGAAGTGGTAAGATTGCATGGAGTACCACTTTCCATTATATCTGATCGAGATCTGAGTTTTACCTTTAAGTTCTAGTGAATTATTCAGCGTGCTCTGAATATAATGTCAAAAATCCGCACTGTTTATCATGCTCAAACAGATGGTCAGTCTGAGAGGAAAATTCAATGTCTGAAAGACATGTGGACATATTTCTCTATAGATTTCAAAGGTGGATGGGATCAACACCTAAATTTGGTGTAATTTTCTTACAAAAATAGATTTTACTCCAGTATTTAGATGGATCTTTATGAATCCCTGCATGGAAAAAAGGTCAGTACTCCAAATTTATAAGATGAAGTTGGGGAAAGAAAGATATTAAGACCTGATCTTATTGATGAAATGATAGAAAAGGTCAGCTATATTCAACAACCAATAATAGCGGCTCATAGTCAACAAAAAAGTTATTTTTAAAACCAAATAAAATACATATAGTTTGAAGTAGGTTAAAAGGAATTTTTAAGATTATCTTCTTGGAAGAGAATAATGGGATTTAGAAAGAAGGGCAAGCTGAGCCCTAGGTATATCAGTCCATTTCAAATTATTGACTATATAGAAAATGTAGCTTACCAATTGGTGCCTCCACCGAATATATCTCAAGTTCAAGATGTTTTCCATGTATCTCTCATGATAAATTACATGCCTGATCCTTCACATGTACTAAACATAGAATTCATGCCACTATAGAACGATCTTTCTTATGAACAAAAACTGATAGAGATTCTAGATCATAGTGGACATTTTCTACCAAATAAGACTAATCTCTTGGTTAAAGTTTTATGGCAGAACCGCCAATTTTAATAAGCTACATGGGAACTTGAGGATATTATGGGGGAGAGCTATCGTCATCTTTTTTCTCCATGTGATGAATTTTGATTGTGAAATTTAGTTTAAGCAGGGGGAAATGTTACACCTGGATATTTTTTTCAAATATTTTCTTTAAATAATTTTTATTCTTTAATTGATTTCATTGATCTAAATAGTGAGTTTAAATGAACCTCAAGATTACCTTAGTATAAAATTACCATTATAGCCTAGCTATTAGGTTATAGGTAATAACTATAATTAACTTATGAAAATTCATTGTGAATTCATTGGTTATCAATTATTTATGGAAAATATAAATCAATTATATATTTTTATTGTTGAGTGAATTCCTTTTGGTAATAAAAATATTATGATAAATATGTGTTATATACTTAAGGAAATATTTTTTACATTCATCCAAAGGAAATTGTATTCATAGGGTATGAATAAACCTAATTTGACATCTAAATTCCTTTTTTTGCATAATTTTACACCTTTAAATGGAGAACCCCATTCAAATTAATATTTTGACACATTAATAATTTTTATATGACAACATAAAAATTTTATTTTGAAACTGGGTATAAAAACATACTTTGGTTTAATTTCTGATAATTTTATGATAACATTCATGCTTTGATGAATAATAAAAATACATGAAATTTTAAGAGAAAAAAATCTTTTTTCATAGAAATAATTTATATAGTTAAATTATAATATTGAGTGGTTTTAAAGTATAAATAGAATAAATTTTGGTCAATCAATTAATTTATATCATTATAATTAATTTTACATTTAATTTATATGTAAAAATATTTCAATCTTTTGCAATGTTTTAAGTTTTAAAAACTTGTTCTCTCATTCTGATATTGAGATTGACTTTAAATTAATTACTAAAACTTCTGTGTTTTTTAATTTTAAAAACTTACTCTGTATTTGGAATCAGTGGGTAAAAAATGTGTTAATATGATACTTTTGTTTTTGGTCATTATGAATAGTAACTTTGGTAATTATTTTTATTACCATGGTTGAAGGTAAATAGGGTAATAAATGATAAAAATAATATCACAAAATAACCTAAACCTATAAAAATACTTTTTTATGACAGAATTTTAGACTTCTCATATATTTTTCTAAATTTAATCACTTAATGGACACTTTCCTATGACTACGACATTAATTTTTTTAAATCAATAAAGGTTGAAAAATGTCACACTTTATTTCTATATGAGGATATTAATTTTAATATATGGATACTACTATATAATATCAACTATATATTGTCTATGGAAAGATAAAATAATTAACTACATCCTATAAATTTATTGGTAATTTATATAAATTAAATAATTTCCATTATGGATGACATAATAGTGACATAGAAATTATTTTATTAATATAAATATCAAATAAATGATTTTAAAAATATTAAAAGAAATATAATTTGAATAATTAAGGTTATCCATGAATTTTATAGGTGATTTTGACATTTTTGTAATATATTAATAGTTTTTTTCTAAGTTATCTTCTATGTGGATTTTATTAAAAATAAATGAAATGAAGTGTCAAAATTCATAGTATTGATATTTTATAAAAATAACAGTTTATTAAATTATTTAAAAATCATAAAAATATTTTAAAATTACAAAGTGTTAATTATAAGGTCTAATATGTCATAAAATATCCATTTATTTTTAATTAACACCATATATGTAAATATTTATGTCCATTAAATATTTATAATATATAACCACAGTTAAAAATATATTTATTAAATAAGGATAAATCAAAATGATAAGGTTTAAAATAAAATAAAAAATGTATCAATTTTATTTGTTAAGGGGATTTCAACACATCCTTAACTAATTTTTTAAATAATACACTTCAAAAGAATTTTAAATTAAAAAATAATTTACATTAATTAAAAAGTTTTGTTATTTTGAAAGGTTCCACACCCCTCTCTCATAAAAGGGAACCTCTCCATCTCTTTTAATCGCACATATAAATCCTTTTTTCTTGGTCAACCCCTACCCATTTCCTCTCCCAACATACCAAAATTTATCCTAGAGGCCACACTTTGGGAAGAACGACATCTTAAGGAGGCCTTTAGTGAAAATCAAAATTGATACTCGAAAAAGAGGATGTTTGGATACATACAAAGGATATCAGACCTATGTTAAGGGATAATACCACAATCTCATTATTTTTTGAGATTGTTTATACATAAGTATTTACTAGGGTATATTTATCATCAATATCCATGTTTCCTAAATATGTAATATTATTTTTATTATTTTAATGTTTTTTTAATTCAATTATACCAATTGGTAAACTTTTAATAAACAATATTAATGGAATCTTTTAGCATTTTCTGATATGAGGTACTTTTTTATTTTTCCAGCCAAAATACAAGGATAATGTTTTTTAACTTATATGTAATGAATGTATTTTTACATCTTCATAACACCGTATTTCCATAAAGCTTTATTTACATGATTTCAAGTTTATTTTCAACTAAATTAATTTATTTTTAAATTTCTTGGTATTTTGAGAAAAGAAGGCTTTTTTTAAGAAGAAAATATGTTTACCTCAATAATTAAGATCAATTATTTTATGAAAATTATTTTCCATTTATGATGATTATCTTTAAAAAGGGTTATGTTTCAGTACTTATTATTGCTATGATTTTATTGTATTAATTATGAAATTATATCTTATATGGATTATGTTATGATGGAATGATGTTTAAGAAATCCATTTTATTTCTTAGGTTATGATATGATTAATGATTTATGTTTTTTGGCACATGTAAGAATGATTTCATTATGAAATGTGTGGGACCAATATCTCCCTACAATTCATTGGGTAAATATTTATATCTCATTAGATAGAAAAAACTGGAATGAAAAGTAAATTTGGTTCAGCAATACAGGGCTGGAACAGTATGTAAACCTGGTCTAGTAATGGAATTTGTTTGTTATGATGGTCTTAGAAACGATATTGGATATTATGGTATTTATTTTCTATGTTTATGTGCACGAAAAAAAATTTCATGTCTTATGTTATGAATTTTGGGATTATATCCATTAATTATTATGAACTTTTATCTCATGACATGATATCGTGATATTTAGTTTGCAGGATATTATTTTAAAATGTTCTGTTTTATGTCATATAATTATGATATGACTGATATTTCCCTTCTATCCCCTTACTAAGCATTTGAGTTCACCCTTTCATATGTTTGTTTCCCAGGTCATGAATAAGGGTATTAAGTAAGATATGTCAGAAATGAGTCTAGTTATGATGAAATAAGTTGGAGAAATTATAGATGTTTTTTCAACCAGTTTCCCATGTTTCCCTGTTTCTAGTAACTCTATATATATACGGTCATGTCATGGATTTATTATATATTGTAATTAAAGTGCTTAAATTTTTAGTAATATCATTTTATGTGAATTATGGGTCATTATATTCATCCCCTTTAGTCATCATATGATCATTTCCTACTTCGATCCCTAATCAACGTCTCTTTTTTTAAGGTCTCTTTCACTATACTCGACCTAACTATAGTTGATTCACCCAACATGTTCTAAAATGGTAGTGAGCAGAACGACCAAACATAGGGGTCCTTAGAAGTTTCCATCAGAATGGAATCTTGTAAATTATTTTTGTATGAAAACTCTACAAATTTTAGGTTCTCATATCGTGCTCCAATAAATTCTAGTATACATTCATGGATGATATCCTCAAGGATCTGAATCATTCTATATAATTATCCATCATTTTGAAGATGATATATTTTACTTAGATTCAACTGAGTCCCAAAAAACATTCATAAGACTTTCCAAAACTAAAAAATTAAACATGTTTCCCTATATGATATTATACCATAAGGAACTCAATTTATTCATATAATCACTCTAACATACAACTTCCTCACCTCATCTATAGAGTGATTCTTCGGGATCAATGTGAAATGGGATAATTTCTTTCACCAGTCAACCATCACCCAAAAATTATCTCTTCTCCTGTCTTTCCTTGGTAGCCCCATCCCAAATTCTATCATCATTTCTTCTCATACCCATATTGGAACTATATGTAGCTAAATTAAACATCTTAGATGTTGTTACTAGAACTTTACCCTCTAGAAAGTAAGGTTTCATGAAACCAAACTAGTGATGTATATCTTCATGCCTATACACTAAAACTGGGATCAGATGGCTTGGAACATCTTTATTAAACCTGGATTCCCTGATCACATTGAGTCATGATACTATCTAATATACTCTTCCCTAAAATAATTTGTCACTACTAACTAATAATTAACATAGATTCTTCCATAATCATATACTGACCACCATGGTTTTGGGCCACAACCTTCCAATAATTATCGCATCACCACACACTTGGGGAATGACTCTTGGAAAATATTCACTTGGTCTACTAATGTAGACATGATAACCAATGGAACACAATTCATAACTTAATGATCCTATGATGTATGCAAATCCACTCTCCCATCAAACTCATCAAGAGTCATTCCTTATATGAAGAACTCTCTCCAAAATTCTACATCTCTTATGTTTTTTCTTCTAAGAGAATCTATGATAACATTACATTTCCCTAGAATATAATCTATCTTTAATTCAATTGTCTATAGATGCTTCACCCAATTCCTCTACCTCATATTCAAATCATGCTAATATAATATGTATTGTAATCTTTTTTGGTAAATTAAAATAATAAATCTTTTTTACATAGTGATTGTATCACCAATTATTTAGATCATGAACCAAAAATATCAAATTCAAGTAATGCATTGGTTATTTATACTCATTGTTTCACAGATGATTTTACCCATAACCTAATACCTAATACTTATTCAGTAGAATAACTCCGAAACAAAAACTTGAGGCATCACAATAAAATATATATCCAAACCAAAGCTCTAGTAATGTCAAAATTGGGGTTATTATCAATGTTATATTTATATCTATGAATTTTTATTCACATAGATCTATCCACATGAGCTTACTCCCTTATTTTTTTTAGCCTAGTCATATGCACTACCAAATGGGAGAAGTTTTGTATGAATCTTCTATAATACCCAACCAAATCAAGGAAACTCCTAATCTCAAAAACATTCTTGGAGAATTTCAAATAAATATATACCTCAGTCTTCCATGGGTATATACAAATTCTCACCTCAGAGATAACATTCACATGGAACCAAAACTCTTACATCCAAAAGTAACACTTTTATAGTTTAACATATATCTGATGTGCTCATTATTTGATCATTATACTCTCAAGGTTCCTAGAATAAATATAGTGTTCATTAATATATTAGTATATCATTAATAAATACTAGAATGAATGAGTTGAGATATATATAGAATATCCTATTCATTAGATCCATGAACACTTCTTGTGAATTTTTCATCTTGAAAGTATAGTCAATATATTCACACAATCTGAATCTACTCTTAAATGTTGTCTTAGGAATATCCTCATGTCTCATTTGAAGCTAGTGATAGATTGGTCATATGTCAATCTTAGAGAACCACTAAGATCTCTATAAATGGTCAAATAGGTCATTGATCCTAATAAATGAATATTGATTCTTAATGGCACCCACAATTAAAAACTAACATCTTAATATTACGAAAACAACACTATAGAACCTATAGGAAATGTGATCATCCTAATAAAACCTTTTTCCCAATAAATCAAAGAGTTTTACCTTATGTTTCCTCATCAAAATAAAATCATATGATATGGTGAAATCAATATAGTTTTCACCCCTATAATTAGTTGTTCTTAATGTCATTTCTCCTCTTAAGAGGGATACTAAAAAATCATATATGACGAAATCCTGATACAAGTCCACCACTGGAGGAAATGAAGAGCCCACTACTAGATCTGTTGTACTATTGTGAATCTTATACATTCCTCTTCATACTATAATAATTGTAAATTGGAATTCTAATAATGTTTGGAATAATCCCCATATCTCAGTGTTCCTCCAGACCCTTCTCCATCATGAGGGATTCTCAAATCACCTCCATATATGTTGTTGGGTAAAAACTCTTGACCTGATACCTCAACTCCATTTGGAGGCCTATCTCAAACACAATTTACTTTTGTATATTATTCCTATTGTAACGACCCAATCTTTTGAGTATTATATTAACTTACTATTAATGATTTAATAAGACGTTAATGGTTAATGCAGAAAGAGGAGTCGATGGCTTCATCCAGTAGACTCAACCCTTATGAAGCCCACTTATCAGAGCTTGGGAAGGAGGTAGCATCTGTGGGCTTCGCTTTGGACCAAGCCCAAGCCGAACTCCAGCGTGTCAAGCTTGAACGGAAACGCCTGCGGGAGAAGTTCAAGTTAGTAGAGATTACTACTAGGGCAATGTTATCTGAGCCTCCCTCAGATTCTCTCACCATAGCACACCTTACACTCAGGTCTTATGCCGGTGTTATAAGGGGCTATGTGACGAGACCCTAGCTTCCTTGTGTAATCCCATCGGGTGAATAAATTGAGATTTCTTCCTTTAGTGATGTTTGTGAAATTTCAAACGTCCAGATAATTTTAGAATGTATTTTATTGATGAATTTTGAAAAAGGGATATTTTGAAATATTTATGTAAACCCTAAATAACTAATGATGTGTAATGATTTTCAAAAAATGGTCTACTACAAAAGTGTTCATTAAGCAATTTGGAGTCTAATAAGATCAACTTAATTTTTGATGAATAGTAAATAGTGAATAGTGATTTTACGCTTAGGATTAGTAATGTGACCAAATGGATTAGAAATCTCACTTAAAGAAAGTTTTAAAATAATCTAGGCACCTTGATTAAGTAATGTGATTCAATAAAATGGGTAAATAACGGTTTCATAAATTATTATTCAAGTATTAGTTTTTTTCGGATGAATAGTCTTTTTTAATTAAAAATTTAATTAAAAATAATTAGAAAATTATTTTTATAAAAATGACTTTATTTTTCAACTCAGAGCATCGATATTATGTTATGGTAATTTTTGGGGATTTTTCTGAAAAAATAAATTTTCGGTGAATAGTGTATTTATTTAAAAATAAAATTAAAAATATTTAGAAAATTATTTTTCTAAAATGGAGTTAATTTTTGAAATCATAGCATTGATATTTGGTTAAGGTGAAATTTTGGGATTATTCTGAGAAAGTTGAATTTTCGGTGAATAGTGAAAGTATAGTTTTTAAGTTACGGGTGTTTAATGACATCATTAAATGATTTATTAAGTATATATTCAATATGGTAGAATTATGAATAGTAAGATAAGGTGTGAGGTGTCCCAAGTGGCTAATACCATGGGCAAATACCATGGGCAAGCCCATGGTTTTGCCAAAACCACTAGTGAGGTGTCCCTTGGCCATTAATGCTTTGTCCCCTCACTTTCCCTATAAATACCCACCCTTTCCTCCCTTATTTTTCACTCCCAACTCTCCCCCAACGAAGTTCTGGTCTTCTTACCTTCCAAGGAGTCCTCCAAAGGTTCCCCCAAGCCCTCAAGGTCCAATCCGTTGAGTTTCAAGAGTCACGTTTTAAGGTAAGGGATCCGACCCCTCTCTTTCTTTTCATGTAATCTCTTTTATGTCATTCCTATTATGCTCCATGTTTTTATGTGAGAGGATGTTATTTTATATTCCTCTTACTTCCCTTTCATGTTTATATGATGAGAGATCCCCTCTTACTCTCATCATTTCGTTTTATGAAAGTTTAAGTGACGCCGTTAGGCTGCCGAATTTTTAAGGGATTCTTTCACCCTTCTCATTTTTTTCAAGTTCGATTTTCATGTCAAGTCTTTCAAGTTCCTTTTTATTATGTTTGGGTATGATCTATATATCTATCATACTGATCTCTTATGATAATATGATGAGGGACCCTATTTGATCTTGTCAAAACATTTTCTTTTGAAGTTAAGTGACGCCGTAAGGCTGCTGAATTTTCATAAGAGAAATCTAATCTTTTTTTCCTTCCATGTTTTTCATTTCAAATGGTATTCCCCTCAAATTTCATTACCATGTCCATATGTCCTTCTTACTCTTTCACCCTACTATTTTATGGATCTTTTATGAGTGGTTGACCCATGTCCCCTCTCATTTCAATGTTTTCTAAAATCCCGAAACTTAGTCGTTATGCTGCAGAATTTTCCCCTCAAAATGCCTCTCTCTTTTCTCAAAAATTATTTTATGTTATAAAGTGAATACTCAAAGCTCTTATTTATACAAGGGTATTCACATATATATCAAAATGTTCCATTTTAAATTCTGGGATTTACATACATGAGACCCGCTTTCCCTTTCCGTGGGTTTAAAGTGACGTAAAGATCATGTCTTTAAAGCAGTTTTTAAAACGTTATGATTATAAAATGAAACCCATTTATTTTATGCTATGTGGGTTATTTATGAAATGTTTGATGATGATATATGTGTCTCACATGATAATAAAGGCAAATTTAAGGGTGCGCCCTGATAGCGCTCCAATGCATTGGGTAATGATGTAACCACTAGAGATTTCAATTTTCACGATACCTTGGTGAATAACCTTGGTAATTTTCAAATGACACCTTGGGGATGGACCTTGGTGATATGTTCATGATTGTCTATGTTAAATGATGTAGCCACATCTTCAAGTTATGAAAAATGTTATTTTTATTATGAAATGCCCCATGATTTCTTTCTCATGCCTTAAAGTTATTTTCATGTCCTTATTGAAGTATCTCAAGTTCACATGTAAAATGTTCCTCTTGTTTCCCTTACTGGGCCTTCTGCTCACCCTTTCTTTTGATGTATGTCCCCAGGTTATGAGATGCAGTAATGAACCTAGAATGAACTTAAGGAGACGCCTTTCAAGTGTTTAAGAAGAATGTTTTATGTTGTTTTCATGTATTATGTTCCTGGTTTCCAAGACACTAGACCTTAAAGATCCTCAGTTTTGTGTAATGTAATGAAAGTTTATGTTATAAAATGGTGGGATGCCATAGTTGGTATCAAAGGGAGGTTTAGTTATTTGTGGAAATTAGGATATAAAAACTTTAGGAAGAACCCTATAGAAAAGTTTAAATATAGGAAAACTTCCTGGTATTTTGTTAAGTATTGAGTAAGTGGTCTATCAAACAAATACATCCCTGTCTGGATACGAGCAGGTAGAGGCGGCTCTGGCACAGATGTACATAGGGGTAAAACCCGAAAACACCGCTTTGAGCTAGACTCGAACGGGAACTGGTGCACGATAACGGGCCTTGCTGCACTCTTGGTTACGACACTCCCGGGGGATATGTTTGGTTAATCACATGCTTTTTATGAATCATTATGAAGGACTTATAGAGAACTATAATTGTCTAAGCACGAAGTCTTAGTTAAAATATTCATAAATGAAATAAGTTTCTCACTAAGGTTTTATTCTTTTAGAAAATGGCGGGCAATAGGAGAAACCGTGCCGATGGTGACCGCAATTCACCATGTGCGGACGGCCCTCCGATGGAAGCCGGAATGGAAACATTCATGCGAATGATGAACCAACTGACTGAAGTTATGAGTAATAACTTGAATCAAGCTGAGAGGCCGACCTCACCACGAAGGGAACAACTTTCTGTTGAGTCCTTCATGCGTCAACGACCGCCAACATTCAGTGGATCTACTGACCCATTGGTTGCGGAACAATGGATAAGCTCCATTGAAAAGATCTTTTCTGTACTTCATTGTTCGGAACAAGAAAAAGTCACCCTTTCTGTTTACCGCCTAGAGGGAGAAGCTGATCAGTGGTGGTCACTGATCAAAAACATGAAGCCACGAGGAGAGATGGAAGCTATGGAGTGGGAAGAATTTCGGGGGATTTTCTTTAACAAGTATTTCCCTCGTTCAATGAGAACGAAAATGGAGAAAGAGTTTCTCGAGCTGAAGCAGAAGGAGAACGAATCTATCGGAAGCTATGAGATGAACTTCACAAGGCTTTCCCGTTATACCTCAAGCTTTGTCATGGACCCTAATGGGAAGGTTGATTGATTCTTTGGTGGACTACGACCACATCTGCGGAAGAATCTAGCCAACAGGGACTACGATAGCTATGAAGAAATAGTTCGAAGTGCTATGAAAGTTGAACTAGAGTTTGGGGAGACACAGTGGTCTCACAAATCTAATGAGAAGAAGAGAATTCTAGAACCGAGCCTGGGAAGAAGTTTTGATCAGGAAAGAGGTGGAAATCATATGCAACATGCCACATGCAATAAATGTGGGAAGAAGCATCCGGGGAACTGCTTGATCGGAAGTGGCAAGTGCTATAGGTGTGGAAAAGAAGGCCATATTTCTCGGAATTGTCGTGGTGATGTGAAGCCTCAACTTCCCAACACTAAAGACAGAGGAAAGATGGTTCTGGCCCTACCCGAAGTCACATGCGTCAAGTGTGGACAGCTTGGGAACTTTGCTAATCAATGTCCAAATCCGAGGGCGGTGGAGGGGAATCACCATCAACCTCAGCAGAGGCCAAGGGAGCAAGGTCGTGCTTTCGCTATCACAACAACTAAAGTTGAAGTTCCAAACGATGTGGTAGCAGGTACTCTTGTTGTCCTCTCAAAACTAGCAAGTGCTTTATTTGATTCTGGTTCTACGCATTCCTTTATTTCTTCCAAGTTTGCAAAGAATATAGAATCAATCCCCGAATTTCTTGAGGTAGAGTTGTCAGTCAAGACTCCAACAGGGATTATCCATGCATCAACAGTGTTTAGAGACTCTAGTGTTTACTTTGGTGAGAAAAATCTTATCGCAAATCTAGTAGTCATTCCCATGATGGAATTCGACATTATACTAGGGATGGACTGGCTCTCAAAGTATAATGCTAAGATCAAATGCAGAAGTAAGGAAATCTCAGTAGTCTTGAAAGAACGACCTACACTTATCTTCCAAGGAGAGATATCCCGAACTGATCCCTATCTAGAAGCACCTCCTATAGATTTCTTTATGGAGTTAATCGGTGGTGATGAAGAAAGAAAAGAGAGCATACAAATAGAATATGTTCCGATTGTTCAGGAATACATGGATGTATTTCCTAAGGAGTTACCTGGACCTCCACCAGAGAGAGAGGTAGAGTTCTCCATTGAACTCGTACCTGGGTCCCAACCGATATCAAAGACTCCGTATAGAATGGAAAATGTGGAGCTAGAGGAGCTAAAGAAACAACTCCAAGACTTGTTGGATAAGGGGTTTATCCGACCGAGTGTGTCTCCTTGGGGAACACCAGTTCTCTTTGTGAAGAAGAAAGATGGATCAATGCGGCTATGCATTGATTATAGAGAACTGAACGGGATCACAGTGAAGAACAGATACCCTCTTCCAAGAATTGATGATTTATTTGACCAACTTCGTGGGGCTCAATTCTTCTCTAAGATTGACCTTCGATCTGGTTATCATCAACTGAGGGTGAAGAAGGAAGATATTCCAAAGACTGCCTTCCGATCAAGATATGGGAATTATGAGTTTACTGTTATGACCTTCGGCTTGACTAATGCTCCTTCTATTTTCATGGATTTGATGAATAGAGTCTTTAAGGACTACCTTGATAACTTTGTGGTAGTTTTTATTGATGATATTTTGATATATTCAAAAATTCGTGAGGAGCATGAAGATCATCTGAGGGTTATTTTGAAAACTCTACGGAAGGAGAGGCTCTTTGGGAAGTTCAGCAAGTGTGAGTTTTGGCTACAATAAGTGGCTTTCTTGGGGCACATCGTAACCAATGAAGGAATCTCAGTTGACCCTGCAAAGACAATGGTTGTGGAGGAGTGGCCTCAACCCACAACAGTAACTGAGATTCGTAGTTTCCTTGGTTTAGAGGGATATTATAGGAGGTTTGTGAAAAACTTTTCACGGATTTCTAATCCACTAACCAAGTTGACTCGAAAAGGGGTTAAGTTCATCTAGACAAAGGAATGCGAGGAAAGTTTCCAAGAGCTGAAGAAGAGATTGGTTACTGCACCTGTGTTAACACTACCCTCTATCGGAGAAGGATTCATTATTTTTAGCGATGCATCTCTGAAAGGGCTTGGGTGCGTCCTCATGCAAAATGACAAAGTAATTTCTTATGCATCTCGACAGTTGAAGATTCATGAGCAGAATTATCCTACGCATGATCTAGAGCTGGCGGCAGATGTTTTTGCTCTAAATATATGGAGGCACTATCTTTATGGGGAGAAATGTGATATATACACTGACCACCAAAGTCTAAAGTATATTTTCACTCAGAAAGAATTGAACATGAGACAAAGGAGATGGTTGGAGCTTATTAAAGACTATGATTGTTCAATTCATTATCACCCTGGAAGAGAAAACAAAGTCGCGGATGCGTTAAGCAGGAAAGATCCTGTTGTTCTGGCAACAATGAGGATCCTGGGAGATCCCTTGATTAAAGATCTAGTAAAACTGGACATGGGAATTATAAGGAAAGGTACATCATCAACCCTATCCCAAATGATTTCTCAACCTTCATTACTAGAGAAGATCAAGAAGGCTCAAAAAGAAGATCCTTTGCTGCAGGAGAAGTTCGAGGCTGTAAAGGATGGGAAGTTACCTGATTTCAATATTGATCAAGAAGGTGTATTGAAATTTCGTACAAGACTATGTGTTCCATCTATTCAGGAGATAAAGAAAGAACTGATGGATGAAGCTCATAGCTCTACTTTCTCTATACATCCGGGAAGCACTAAGATGTATAGAGACCTTCGTGATCATTATTGGTGGGATAACATGAAGAGGGAGATTGCCGATTACACTACAAGGTGCCTGGTGTGTCAGCAAGTAAAGGCATAAAGACAACTTCCTAAGGGGGTATTACAACCGCTACCCATACCAGTATGGAAGTGGGATAATATCACCATGGACTTTGTAACTGGTCTCCCAAAAACATCCAAAAGAAACAATGCGATATGGGTTATTGTGGACCGTCTCACCAAGACAGCCCATTTTATCTCTATTCGGGAAAATTTCTCTCTGGATCATCTTGCCAAGATATACGTGAAGGAAGTGGTAAGGCTGTATGGGGTACCACTATCCATCGTATCTGATCGTGACCCAAGATTCACATCAAAATTCTGGAGAAGTCTTCAGCATGCTCTGAATACTGAATTGAATTTTAGTACGGCCTATCATCCTCAAACTGATGGCCAATCTGAAAGGACTATTCAGACACTCGAAGACATGTTGAGATTATGCTCAATGGAATTTAAAGGTGTATGGGATCAACACCTCCCATTAGTGGAGTTCTCCTATAACAACAGCTTCCATGCGAGTATTCAGATGGAACCCTATGAAGCTCTGTATGGAAAGCGGTGTAGAACTCCTACTTGTTGGGATGAAACTGGTGAGAGGAAGCTTCTTGGGCCTGATCTTGTGCAAGAAATGACAGAACAAGTTCATGCCATCCAACAACACATAAAAGCTGCTCAGAGTCGGCAGAAGAGCTATGCTGACAATCGACGAAGAGACTTGGAGTTTGGTGTTGGTGACAAAGTCTTCCTTCGAATCTCTCCATGGAAGAGAGTCATGCGGTTTGGGAAGAAAGGGAAGCTCAGCCCTAGCTACATTGGCCCCTATGAAATCCTTGATCGCATAGGATCAGTGGCCTATCATCTAGCACTTCCACCGAACCTAGCTCAAGTTCACAATGTCTTCCATGTATCTCTCTTGAGGAAGTACATACTCGACCCTTCGCATGTACTGAACCCAGAGGTGGTACAACTTGAACATGACCTCTCTTATGAAGAGCAGCCAGTGGAGATCTTAGACCATAGAGAAAAGGTTCTACGAAACAAGACTACCCACCTTGTGAAAGTGTTGTGGAGGAATCATAAGTACGAAGAAGCGACTTGGGAGCCCGAGGAAACGATGAAGCAAAAGTACCCTCACCTTTTCGGCTAGGCCTCAAGTATAAATTTCGGGGACGAAATTTCTTAAGGGGGGAAGAATGTAACGACCCAATCTTTTGAGTATTATATTAACTTACTCTTAATGATTTAATAAGACGTTAATGGTTAATGCAGAAAGAGGAGTCTATGGCTTCATCCAGTAGACTCAACCCTTATGAAGCCCACTTATCAGAGCTTGGGAAGGAGGTAGCATCTGTGGGCTTCGCTTTGGACCAAGCCCAAGCCGAACTCCAGCATGTCAAGCTTGAACGGAAACGCCTGTGGGAGAAGTTCAAGTTAGTAGAGATTACTACTAGGGCAATGTTATCTGAGCCTCCCTCAGATTCTCTCACCATAGCACACCTTACACTCAGGTCATATGCCGGTGTTATAAGGGGTTATGTGACGAGACCCTAGCTTCCTTGTGTAATCCCTTCGGGTGAATAAATTGAGATTTCTTCATTTAGTGATGTTTGTGAAATTTCAAACGTCCAGATAATTTTAGAATGTATTTTATTGATGAATTTTGAAAAAGGGATATTTTGAAATATTTATGTAAACCCTAAATAACTAATGATGTGTAATGATTTTCAAAAAATGGTCTTATAAAAAAGTGTTCATTAAGGAATTTGGAGTCTAATAAGATCAACTTAATTTTTGATGAATAGTAAATAGTGAATAGTGATTTTATGCTTAGGATTACTAATGTGACCAAATGGATTAGAAATCTCACTTAAAGAAAGTTTTAAAATAATCTAGGCACCTTGATTAAGTAATGTGATTCAATAAAATGGGTAAATAATGGTTTCATAAATTATTATTCAAGTATTAGTTTTTTCGGATGAATAGTGTTTTTTAATTAAAAATTTAATTAAAAATAATTAGAAAATTATTTTTATAAAAATGACTTTATTTTTGAACTCAGAGCATCGATATTATGTTATGGTAATTTTTGGGGATTTTTCTGAAAAAATAAATTTTCGGTGAATAGTGTATTTATTTAAAAATAAAATTAAAAATATTTAGAAATTTATTTTTATAAAATGGAGTTCATTTTTGAAATCATAGCATTGATATTTGGTTAAGGTGAAATTTTGGGATTATTCTGAGAAAGTTGAATTTTCGATGAATAGTGAAAGTATAGTTTTTAAGTTACGGGTGTTTAATGACATCATTAAATGATGTATTAAGTATATATTCAATATGGTCGAATTATGAATAGTAAGATAAGGTGTTAGGTGTCCCAAGTGGCCAATACCATGGGAAAATACCATGGGCGAGCCCATGGTTTTGCCAAAACCACTAGTGAGGTGTCCCTTGGCCATTAATGCTTTGTCCCCTCACTTTCCCTATAAATACCCACCCTTTCCTCCCTTAGTTTTCACTCCCAACTCTCCCCCAACAAAGTTATGGTCTTCTTACCTTCCAAGGAGTCCTCCAAAGGTGCCCCCAAGCCCTCAAGGTCCAATCCTTTGAGTTTCAAGAGTCACGTTTTAAGGTAAGGGATCTGACCCCTCTCTTTCTTTTCATGTAATCTCTTTTATGTCATTCCTATTATGCTCCATGTTTTTATGTGAGAGGATGTTCTTTTATATTCCTCTTACTGCCCTTTAATGTTTATATGATGAGAGATCCCCTCTTACTCTCATCATTTCGTTTTATGAAAGTTTAAGTGACGCCGTTAGGCTGCCGAATTTTTAAGGGATTCTTTCACCCTTCTCATTTTTTTCAAGTTCGATTTTCATGTCAAGTATTTCATGTTCCTTTTTATTATGTTTGGGTATGATCTCTATATCTATCATACTGATCTATTATGATCATATGATGAGGGACCCTATTTTATCTTGTCAAAACATTTTCTTTTGAAGTTAAGTGACGTCGTAAGGCTGCCGAATTTTCATAAGAGAAATCTAATCTTTTTTTTCCTTCCATGTTTTCATTTCAAATGGTATGCCCCTCAAATTTCATTACCATGTCCATATTTCCTTCTTACTCTTTCACCCTACTGTTTTATGGATCTTTTATGAGTGGGTGACCCATGTCCCCTCTCATTTCAATGTTTTCTAAAATCTCGAAACTTAGCCGTTATGCTGCAGAATTTTCCCCTCAAAATGCCTCTCTCTTTTCTCAAAAATTATTTTATGTTATAAAGTGAATACTCAAAGCTCTTATTTATACAAGGGTATTCACATATATATCAAAATGTTCCATTTTAAATTCTGGGATTTACATACATGAGACCCGCTTTCCCTTTCCGTGGGTTTAAAGTGACGTAAAGATCATGTCTTTAAAGCAGTTTTTAAAACGTTATGATTATGAAATGAAACCCATTTATTTTATGCTATGTGGGTTATTTATGAAATGTTTGATGATGATATATGTGGCTCACATGATAATAAAGGCAAATTTAAGGGTGCTCCCTGACAGCGCTCCAATGCATTGGGTAATGATGTAACCACTAGAGATTACAATTTTCACGATACCTTGGTGAATAACCTTCGTAATTTTCAAATGACACCTTGGGGATGGACCTTGGTGATATGTTCATGATTGTGTATGTTAAATGATGTAGCCACATCTTCAAGTTATGAAAAATGTTATTTTTATTATGAAATGCCCCATGATTTCTTTCTCATGCCTTAAAGTTCTTTTCATGTCCTTATTGAAGTATCTCAAGTTCACATGTAAAATGTTCCTCTTGTTTCCCTTACTGGGCCTTCTGCTCACCCTTTCTTTTGATGTATGTCCCCAGGTTATGAGATGCAGTAATGAACCTATAATGAACTTAAGGAGACGCCTTTCAAGTGTTTAAGAAGAATGTTTTATGTTGTTTTCATGTATTATGTTCCTGGTTTCCAAGACACTAGACCTTAAAGATCCTCAGTTTTGTGTAATGTAATGAAAGTTTATGTTATAAAATGGCGGGATGCCATACCTATCCAATAGAGGATTAAACCATAGATAATATATTAAATTTACCATTTAAGTAGACACCATCATTGAGCCATGCTGAAGCTCTATGGAATTTTGACTGTCATCCAAATTTAGCGTACTTGAAAAAAAAATATCGAATAAAATGTCTTGGTAGGTCATATAATCCAAACCTTCACATACTTATTCCTATTTCACAAACCCCACCACCTTCTGGTAGTTCCACATAGAAAAAAAGGATACATTATTACTTGATGATCTTCTAGGGTCTCCACTAGATCGAATATTACCTCATGAATTTCAATCAAATCATCAGCATCCTAAGGGACTCAGGTGCACTAGAAATATGGAGTTTACTAAAGAAAAATGTCATGAGAATAATTCTTAATTAACTTGGAAAAAGATATATCTTTAGCAGTAAAAATATATAATACTCCAAGATGAAGTGTCCTTTTTTTATACACCGCTGAAGAGGGTGTAGGATAATTTTCATGTACATCTAATGGTTGAACTGAAATGTCTTCCCTTATAGGATAATACTATCCCACTTCACATGGTGGTTCAATAATACAAAATCAATGATATGTTGTATTTGGTGCTAATATATACTTATAAAACCTATATCATCATAATTACATGACAAATAAGTAGTTCAGTTACACATACAAGGGATTTAGGAAAACCTACTCTAGGAGGTTGTTTGTAAAACGAAAAATACATCCCTCCTAGTACTATTTATGGATCAAGACTATTTATTCATTCTTGAATGTTATTCATATTAATATATGTAACAACAATCATTCTCCTAATTAAATTATAAATTATATCATAAATGTGTCACATAATTAGGGAAAATAGATATATCACCAAACAGAAAGAACATATTAAGGAATTTAATTTATGAAATACCATGAAGCACTGAACTAGCATATATATATATATATATAACATGTGATCCTAAATTCCTTGTGATTATAAAATAATTCACCAAAATCCCTTGAATAAAAAAAATAATATACTCAGGATAAATACAAAATGATAAAAATATAATTGGAACAATAATCCCTATAATGGTAATTAAAAGGTCCATTACACATGTGATTTCCAGGTACACATGGAACTCCCATGACTAAGTCCCACCTAACCAAACTCATTTCTACCGTTCCCCAAAATATAATCAACAATAAATAAAGAGTAAAACCTCCTTTAATACCACTTTGTAATGTCGTAGACTGAATCACCGAGTCTGATCTAAAGCGCCCCGTGACCTCATGTATGCCTTCTTGTAACACCCTAATTTTTTTTGAATTTTTTAAATAAATTAATTTTTTTTGAATCTTATTTTACATAAAAACCCTGATATTAGCTTGTGTTATACACAACAACAATTATATCTTGTTTTACCTGCAAAACTTTGTTTTAACAAACTGTGATATATTATTAATATTACTATTTATACAAGATCATTATAATATAGTTGTTAAACATACCAATATGAATATTTCTAACTAATTCTAAAATATTAAGTATAATATTTTCATATAAAGAAAACATATTTATAAAAAAGTACTTAATTTTTATAGATGTCTTTATATGTTTTGAAAATACTACTTTCTTAAAAAATGTTTTTTATTTATTTTTTATGAACAATAAAAAAAATTAATTTCTGAATATTTTTATAAAAAAATTTGATAAAATAAACTTAATTTATCATATCATCATGTTAAAATTTTATTAGAGTTAATTTTTGGTATTTTTATGAAAATATTAATTTTTTAATGAATAATGAAAAATAATAGTTTTTATTGAAAAATACCTTTTTTATGAATTTATAAGGTTGATTTTTTTTAACAAATGGTTTTTAAAGAAAAATTATTTCAATTATATATTTATTAATAAATTTTATGTTATGATAATCAATTTAATTTTTATTTTTTATTTTAAATCTTCCTCTAATTATGAAAATTTTCTCTTTGAAAACCCTCTTTCTCGTCACGTCTTCAAGATTAGTTTTAAATTACAATTTTCCACATATTTGAATTTAATTTTGAAAATTTTATTAAATATTTGGAATAATCATAATTTATATTATATAATAAGGTAAACTTAATATTTTACCACAATTAATTGTAAAAATAGTAAAAAAAATATTTTTTGCATTTAAAGATAAAATGGGTTTACTGGGGATTAAAAAAATATAAGGATTAAAAATGACCCAAAACTTTTGAAACACAAATTATATTTCAGTAATTTGGAATTATATATTAAATTTTAAATAAATTCCCATTTTGGAGCCTTGTGTCTTGTGAAAAAAATGGTTATACCTTTTTCTTTTCAAATATTACAAGTGTGTCACTCACCTCTCTTATAAAAAGACATTGATATCTTCTTATATTCACACTTTCAAAACCATTTGGATAATAAAATACATTACAAAGTAACTTAATAAATTCCCTCCAGTAATCCTAAAATCCTTATATTATTCATAAAACCATCCTAATAATCTTTTTGGTGAAAACCAAAAGCAGTTTTCTAAATATGAGGTAACATCCCAAACAGAGTGTTTTATTTTATTTCATATTCCAACTCATTAAATTTTTATTAAAAATGATGAAATGATAAAATTAGTATATTCTATATACTAATATTTTTTTGTTAAATTAATTACCTAAAAATATCTCCACTTTTATCAAATGGGATATTAAATCATCATTCATGTGTATGACAGACTGCCGCCTCAAAAAACGATGTTATTCCTTTTCCATCACCACCACTCAAAGTTGGATATAATTTTGGATTAAATTTTTATATATGATTTATATATTATATTATTATAATTATGTATTTATTATATCTCATATACCTCCTTAATTTCCATTCTAGTAGAATATGTTAATGTAGCTCATTTGTATGGTGGACTACTCCCTCGTAAAGCAATGTGATTCATTCACGCTTTACATGGAAGGTAATGAGGATGGGTTTCATTAAAATATGTGATATATATATATATATATAAATGAAATAAAATATATAATTAAATTATAATATATTATATACCTTTTTTTTCTTTCAATCTATCATTAAAATGAAAACAACATTCATGCATACGTATGATCTACCATCCCCGAGAACGATGTATTTAATTTTTTGTCTCTAAATTTTATGGATTGATATAAATACAAAAATACTGAATATATATGATATTTACAGAATTTTAAAAAATATTTATATGATTTAATAATGTTTAATTTAATTGGAACAAAAATAAAAAATCAAAAAATACATGAAAAATAAAGCAGTTAATACCGGAAACGTGACTTTAACAATGGAATTCTTAATAAAATGGTAATAAAAGGTCAAATTGAATACTATATGGTATGATATATATATTTATGTTTATTTAATATATTTATAATAGACCTAGATTTATTATAATGGTTTTATTAATGTGTAAGAAGGAAGTTGAGAATTAAGTTGAGCGATTTATGTCACATTGTTTTTTACTTCTGCGAGACAGATACCGTATTCACCACCTATTTCATTTATGTGGTGTATATACTATACATGAATTTATTTTATAATTTTAATTATTATAATTTTTATGATTTACATATCTACATTCATATCTCTCTTTCTTGGGGTTTATGGTTCAAAAGTTACCAAAGTAGTAATGGAGTTTTGTGTCAAGTTTCTTTCTTTGACATAAATGTTATGTCATTGAACTATCTTATTTTATGAGGTTTATATACAACCCATTTGAAATTTAATATCATGAATTTATTTATTATTATGACATTATATGTTTTATTTAACAATATTCATTCATGGTTCTTATGATTCAAATTTGAAGAAGTGTTAAGGGTTTATATTATAATCTCATAGTTTATCAGAATTGCTTGTGATTATTCTTTAAATGATGAAATGTTATGATATATCTTTCAAGAAATTGATTAATTTTCTTCTGATATGTTTATATCATGTTAATACATGTTTTATCTTCATTTTACTATACTTATGTTCTCAATATCTCAAAATAATCATTTTAAGTAAAATCATCTTTATTTATCTCTTCTTTTTAAAACCCTTTTTCTTCCAAAATAATATTTTCTGAAAATATTTTCAGATTTTTTTAACATTCTTAAAATTATTTATTAAAAAATTATTGATGTTTTACCAGGAAAGTCTAGTTATAATAAAATATTCTAACCATTATTTATAATAATAAAAATATTTCAATAAGGAATAATGATGGGGTAGACATATTTCCCACAACCAGTATACCCGAAATTACATATAATAATATGAAAAATCATTACCATAACCATAATCATCATCAGTTTCCTATTTATATTGAGAGTTACATTTATTGAAGATCATGAGAATATCCTAATTAACCCTATTTCATTCCTTTTAGGAGAATTTGGAATACATGAACTTTGGTATATTTGATAAGTCTTTCCTTAGTCTTATCTTCAGAGGGGTAAAGATGAAACCCTTACTATTAGTCATCTTCTTCTTAAAATGTGTAAAAATGTGCTTAAATAAATATTTAACACTCTTACATTCCTTATTACGGGGACTATCAATCACCCTCTCATTATAAGATATTTTTAACCACTTATTAGAGAGTGTTGAGGAGGTGTACATCTTATGAATCTTATTATAAAGGATACTGTTATTTGCACATGAGGTAAAATCAACATCCTTCAGATCACTCCCTAACACATCAGAGTATCTATGCTGAATAAAACCACACCCCATAAATTTAGTTTGTGTGTTATTGTCATAAAATACCACACATTTAGTAACTTCTTTAATAGAGTAAAAAATATGAGATTCCACATTCATATTAATATTTCTCAATTGAGGAACAACACCTCACTATATTTTCAAATTAATATTCAAAAAATTATCCCCCTCTCCACTTATAACATTTTATGCTTGGGATAACCTCATTCAAATTACAGAAAAACCTTTATCCCTTTCCACCTCCAAATTTAGTCCACCTGCAGGAGGAGCAATAGCTTCCTTAATACCAACATCCAAGACAGTTGCAATGCCTTGAGGCACTACTACCCATGAATGACTCGATGCATTCAAATCATTGTTCATCTTTTAAAAACTATTATTTAATTTTGGATTAAAGGATATGTTCTTTCATTGTTTGGGTAAGTTCTAAAAAACTTCACCTGACTTCATAATTATAGAAACCTTGTGATTAATATCGGTTTAACTCACAACCCTCAGAGGGCCCAGTTTAGTAGACATACAAGTATCTGCCACTATCAATAGGAATTGTAACTAGGACCAAATTAAACTAATTCATGCTCAAGTAAAGATCCTTGTTCATAGAATTACTACAACAACAGACCTCCAATTTGTACCCCATCTGCTTGAGTAGAGGGAAAAACACAAAAGGATTAAATGTTATCTGACATTTTTTATCAAAACTCCATACCAACAACCACCTAGAATGACTGAACAAGAAACTTTGATAGGTAAACTTCAACAATAATCCTTGGTTAAATAGAATAGAAAAAATCTATTCTAACTATCCAAATAGAGATACCGCCCTATAATATTTCCTAACATGCGAAGAATCGATGGATTTTGAAAAGGAATTGGTAATTCTGGTAAACTTGCCCATAGTTCTAGGGTTGGCAAGTAACACATCATATAAAATTCATATTTCCATTTTAAGAGAAGGAACTAGGATCCATTATAGACATGAGGAGTGTTAGACCATGCCAGGATCATATATTCCTCTTATGGAAACCTTAAAATTATATTTTTAGAATCAAGGAGACCAACAGTCACACGCTCTTAAAACCCTTAGGATCTAAAGATGAGGTGATTGAAGGAATTCACTGATGTCCAATGTTATTTTAATCACACAATAATCATTAGGTTTAATAAAGAATAATTGTTTTAAATGATTTTTAATGTTTCCTTTATAATTATTCATGGTTATTTTAAAAATAAAAGAGTTTCCAAATTATTTATTAATTTCTAGTTTTAAAATTTGATTTTCAAATAAAAGATATTTTATTCCAAAAATGTTCAATTTTATCATTCAAAATCATTTTCTATCTAAGATTAAATCCTTAAATGTTAACTATTCTCTACAAGTTATATTATCCAAGGAAACCATTATTATTATTTCTCTAGATTGTTTATATTTATGATGGAGAGATATTTATGAAACTGATTTATCATCCATGGGTTATACCATGATAAAACTTTTAAGAGACCTGATTCTTTTTCCATGGTTTATTCTTTGATTAAATGATGAAATTATTATGAAAACTAGTTCTTTTATAGAAGTTTTGTTATGATGAAATGTTTATGAAATCCATTTTTTCATGGCTTCTAATGTGATGAATTTATTATGATCCTTTCACACACATATATATGATTTTGATTATGTGATGGTGGTTATGTTATAACTAATGATGTATAATATGTTATAACTAAAGATTTTTGGGACCTATATCGACCTCTAATACATTGAATAAATATTGATATCTAATGAGATAAATAGGATGGGAATGGAGAGTGAACCCAATTCAGTAATTTAATTTATAAACTATGATAATCATGGGAGTGAACCTTGACTACTATGATTGTTTGGAGATTAAACCCAATCCACAATGATAGCCTTTTAAATAACCCTTTATGTATTAAGAAAATGATTTTCTATGCTAATGTGCATGCCACAAATCTATGCCAATGGTTTTCTCTCATGGTTCAAGTTCTTTTATTCCATTATGATGCATGTCTTACGAACTAGTAATATTTATGAAGTGACTCATTTTTATGATTTATGATTTGTGGGTTATGATTTTCAAATTTTATTATCATGTTCTTATACCCCTCTACTCATGATATGTTTATATCTCCCTGGTTTACCATTACTGATCATCTGGTCTTGCCCTTTATTATGTTTCCTATCCTGAGGTTATAATGAAAGGTATTATGTATCATATTTATAAGAACAGTGATAGTTATGAAGAACAAAGTGGGATTTAATGTAGCTTACTTATGGGCCAGTTTTTTATGTGTCAATGCTTCCAAATTAACTATACATTTACGATCCTCAAGTGTGTGTTTGTGTAATTTAATGAATATTCATCTAAAAATATGTAATATATATATATGTATTATAATTTTGGGTATTTATAGTTGGTATTAGTTCATAGGTTTAGTTAACCATTGTAAAATAGGATGTGAAAAATTTAATGAGAAATCTATAGATATTTATAAGGGTAAGTCTGGGTCAATTTTTAAGAAAATTGCATGGAATTTGGGTAAAGGATAGAGTGAATGGTTCCTAAGAAATTAAATCCATTTTTGAATTCGATGATTGGATGTGTATTTGGCATAAATGTTCTCAAGGGTAAAAACTATGAAAAGGTTTCATTGAGCAAGACTCGATCATTACCTCATGCATGACTATGGGAATTTCTACATACCAAGTTTGATACACCTAGGGATGTGATTTGGATGTTCATAAACTCTTTACAAACCATCATGTAGGATTTTAATAGATGATAACTATGAATGAACCAGGATAAACCTAAGGTTTCATAGATTAAATATAAGTTTGCATTATTTATACATCCTATAAGTGATTTTTCAAGATTATATTGTTACCTACTATTTCAATTGTTTCTTACACTATGATTTCTGTATTTAATCAGTGAATGGAAATTGAAAGATATGTATTAATGCTAAGTTTGATGGAAAATAAAATTTTTGTATTCCTATGAAGCCAAATGTTATGGGATATGGAATGAAAAATCTCATTGTTATGGTCACACAACTTTCTGATGATGGTGTAAGAATGATGTGGTGAAAGGTTCACTTTCCAGTCACTCTAGAATAGATAATGTCTTAATGTGTTTGGGATATACCCATTCTTTCATATCTATTGAATTTTATGTGGGTATCAAGAAGCTTCCCAAATGATTAAATGTAGAATTAATAGTGAAAACCCCTTACGGTATGATGATAACATCTCAAGTAATTATTCTTATTCAGTTTTTGTTTATGGGAATGTTCTTCCTAAAAATCTATTCATTCTTCCTCTAACTAAATTTGATATTATTTTAGGTGTGGATTGGATTTTGATACATAAATACCACATCATTTGTTGAATAAGGGAGGTCATGTTTGATATTCCAAACCAAACTATGATCATATATTAGTGTAATGATAAGTATGAACCTTTGATGGATATCACATCAATGTATGGGTCTTCATTCCCATTCAAAAGGGTTGTTTATCTCTGCTGGGTGGGGAGAAACATGATGTCAATGATATGACTATTTTGTGCGAGTTTTTACATATTTTTGGAGGAGTTTCTTAGTATTCCACTGAATCATGAAGTTTATTTTTCAATAGTACTCATAATTGGCGACAAACCAAATTCAAATACATTATATATAATAACCCAAATTTAGTTGTACAAATTTAAGAAGAAACTCAAGGGAACATTGATAAGGGAGTAATTTATCCAAGTATTTCACCTTTGGGTGAACCTATTATTTTTGTTAAAAAGAAATATTGATTGATGCGACTCTGTATTGATTATCCGGAGATGAACAATATCACAATCAATACTAAGTATTATCTACTCCATATTGATGGCCTCTTTGATCAATTGTGTCGAGATTAATAATTTTCCAAGGTTGACCTTCATTCTGGATATCATTAATTGGGGATCAAGAAGGTGAATATACCCAAGAAGACATTCTATATAAGGTATTGACACTATGGATATATAGTGATTCAATCCATCCTTACTAATTCCCCAACTATCCTTATAGATTTAATGAATAGAGACTTTAGAGATTACCTTGATCAATTTGTGGTAGTCTTTATAGATGATATTCTAATCTATTAAAAGAGTATGTAAGAGAATGAAGATCAATTTAGAATTGTGATAAAGGCCCTAAGATAGGATATAGTATATCAAAAATTTATAAGATGTGAATTTTGGTTGTAAAAGGTTTGGTTTTTTGTTCATATAATCTCCAGAGATGGTATATCGGAAGATCCATCAAATAAGGGGGCTATTGAATATTTTCCAAGACCAACCTCGTTGATTGAGATATATAGTTCCCTTGGTTTAAATAGATATTATTGATGTTTATGAATAATTTCTCATGACTATCTAATCCACTCACCAATTTAAATTAGAATGGATCCAAGTTCCTATGGACAGATGAATATGAGAAAAATTTTAGGGAAATAAATAAAAGATTAGTCATCACACTTATTCTTACATTACCCTATAGTGAAGAGTGGTTTGAAATCTATATTATTTATTCCATGATGGTATTTAGATATTTTATTATGTATAATGACATGGTTCTATGTTATGCCTCATGAAAATTAACGTTTCATGTGAAGCATTACCCAACTAGTGATTTGGAGAATCCTATTGTAATTTTTTGAATAATTATTGATAGTTGTAATGTCCCAAATTTTTCTATGTATTATTTGAAATAATATATGGAATTATTTTGAGACCAAGCGTTGAGATTACTTAATATTACGAGGCTCGATGTTCCTGGAATAAATGTTTTAAAAATATTAAACTTTAAATTGAACACATGAGTGGTTTTCTTGGAAATGTTTAATAACTTTTAAATTGTTTCCTAGAACAGAAATATGGGGGAACTATTGCTTTCAGAGCAAGGAGTTTACCCTACGCGAGGCTTAACAATGGCCAATGCGGGTTGGCTATGAAAGATAATTTTTTAAATTTTTAATTAATAAAATCAGTTATGTATTATTTTAATTGATGTTACATACTAATGTAGCGACATTTCATTATAAATATTCCTTTGTATTAGAATTCAGGGTTATCGCCTTAACCTTGGAATCCCTATGAAGCATGAATAAGGATCCTCTCGAATGGATGACGATGGGATGGTGGATCAATATTTTTCTTGATAGATTACCATCGGCAAATAATCCTATACATCGAATGATCCTTCCCCATGTAGGGTGTTGTGATTTGTGTTCTTTCTTTCCCATTTCTTGTCAGCAATAATGAAAACAAATCAACCCACAAATAGGTTGACCCACAGTTCTATCCTTTTGCAGGATGGGTTTTATTGTGAGAATTATTTAGCAATGATTATTATTACACTATTTATTTATTATTTATCATAAATATGGGAATAGATCGATACTGAATGTAATAATGGTTTAGGTCCTTTCCTTGAGTTTTTTTCATGTGATTTCTCCCCTTTTCCCACATGTTCTTCATTCATCGCGGGATATGAATGAACGATCATTATGCGTTCGATTCTTTGTGAAACAATGAAATGTAGAATATCCAACCTCATGATGATGTAGCATAGGTGATATGGAGAAGATGAGGAACAATTTGGTGGGGACGGTGGGGAACAATGGTGCAGGAAGCGGTGCACGGAGGTGGCTGGGGTGGAAGCTCGAGTCAGTCCATGCCAGGGGCAGTGCGGGTCCAGGGGCCTATCCAGGCCACCGGTGAGGCTGAAGGAGGAGGTGGCTAGTGGATGTGGAATGTGGATCAGCCACAGAAAGGTAGCTCATGGTGTCGGTGAGGCCGTGAGCAGACGGATCACGTGGGGCACGCATGGGTGCAGCGGGCCGACTTTGTGGGATGCGCCGGGCCAACCGCATGGGATACAATGATGCACTACGTGGAATATGGGCAACGTGGTCATGAAAGGCCGAATATGATGGAAAATACAGCCTATTTGTGTGTGAGATGTACCAGGTTAGATGGATTGGGCAGAACTGGGACCAGAAAGCTAGGCCATGTCAGGCTGGGTCGACCGAACCTAGTCAGCCAATGGGTCGTGTCAAATCCAGATCAGACCCAGGTCAGACCTTCTAACTAAATTGACCATATATTTAAAATCGTACTTCAAATTTATGTTACTTATATGGTGTTGGGACCCTAACATTGAGTATTTCATTATGAGAGCAATGGTGGGTTATAGCTTGGACTTATTTACAGTGACATGGGTTGTTTGCACGAGCATTACCTGGGTTCAAGGAACATGGCGGGTGTAACCACTACTCACTATGCACCCTCCTTTCCTATGAGTATTGATTATCTCATCCATCATATATTCTAATAGTTCTATTAGGGTTTACTCCCTTTATCATTTCCTTTATGTTTTTTTGGTCTCGTTTCCTACTCACATGTGTTCGATTCCATCAATAGGACTTCCAAGACAGAGTTATTGGAATCTCCCAAGAGGCTCAGAGTGAATACTTTATTCTTTCATCATTCCCTAGGTAGAGTCTCCATTATTTACATGACCAACTTCATCAGGCATCGATCTTTTACTTAATGTGTTAATCTAGAGGGATTTTTGGGTATCACCCCAAGGAACTGGATATGATCCTCCACTGATGTATTGTATCTCTCTCTTCAGATATATCAAGGTATCTCTCTCATGGATTTTCATAAGGAAAGGTACTTCTGGAATGGACATCATCAGGGTTATCAACCCAGGATTGTGTTCTCCTAGATAAGTGCTTCCTAGAATCTTCAAACTGAATCCCTAGTGGTGGTATTTAGTAGTTGTGGATTATCTCTCAACAGTGTGTCTTGGTTTGGGTATATCTAGATATTCTTGTTATATTTTATGTAGAAAAATATTTGTGTAGAGATGAATGTATCTTTTTATTTATGTATTACTTTGTGGTTTTGGAGTGTCCTAATGAGTATTATTATACTAACCCATACACGGGTTTTTACCACACATGTCATGTCTTGTACAGATGAGTTCTTTTTGAAAGATTCTAGGGTGGACCACGATCGAATGTAGCCTAGTGATATCATGTTGTCTTTTGTGTTCCTAAGGATTCAGATAGTAGTTCCATCACCTTGACCTTAGGATAGATCAGGTAGGTTTTTCTATAGATGAGTTTCTGGAACATTTTTATAGACTTTTTTTTGGGGGGATTGTATTTTGGCCTAGTTTACCTTACTGTACTTTACATTCCTGTCGTACACTGGTTGTGTTACAGTGGTATGCATGCATTTTTTTTCTTAGTGGTTTTTACTTTTCAGCACCGTGGGATTTGAGATGAGTGTGTTCATACAGGTATAAAGGCAATAACTCCCATGTTATTGATATTCCAACTTTGTGCTAGTCACTAGCCTCTGGATTATTGGAGGTAGACTTGGGGAGTCGCGGCATGGGCCCCACTGGGATGGGTCATGACAGCGACATTATATTTATAGAGAAACGTGTGATATATAAAACAATCATAAATTTTTAAATTATATATTCACAAATAATGAGTTGAATGTGTTCTTGGTAATATGGTTATATCTCACAAAATATTATGACTTGTCAATACAATACCACCCTGGAATAAATATTTTGTCTACTTTGGAAGAAAAATAAGTTGTATAAGATAAAATGACATCATTCATGAGTTGGGTATCATGAGAGGTACACTCCCCTTACCTTATCTTGGGGTACAATGTTTTTGAGAAAACCTCATGCTTCTCATTTCATTGAGATTTCTATCTAAATTACAAAATATCTTTCTACATGGAAAGGTAAATCTCATTTAAGATCATGAATATTATACCTTATGAAGCTTTTCATTGTTTCCAAATAAATTTATTCATTCATGTTTTATAAATGGTCGATCTCCTTACTAAGGAAAATTAACAGTTAAATTAATAATTTCATTTTGAGTGGGAGTATTATTAAAAGAATAATTATAATATTTCCTTGGAAAACATGTTGTAAACCTATTGAACATGAAGGACATTGGATAAAAACATTGAAATTTTCAATTATTCCCTCCCAACTCATTTTATGTGGAGGATTTTGAATGAAAAATCAATGTATCTATCCTTCATTAGATCAAGATTTTTACAAAAATTAATACTGATAAATTCAACTATAAAGAGTATTTTCTATACTACTTTTATGAAATATTTTAGCAGGATTCTTGATCAATCATTTTGGATTGTGAGCGTAAATTCCTCTCTAATGTTTTGATCAGAAAATTGGATAGGTTTACCTCTTTTAAACTTGATAACTTTGAATGATTCTATTCACAATATAAATGTCACAATTAATTATCATCTTGCGTCACCATATGGGATGTCTAATGATGTTAGGCATGCCGAGAATACTCACCCTCTTAATAACCAGGATGATATACTTGTCTGGAAACCTGCAACCTATGGGATTATCACTAAAAAACATTTTTTTTATAACTTTATTGGAAGGACTCAAGGAGTATGGTTTATAAATATTCGTAAAACCTATATTTCTCTATCTTTTTTTCATGTAATTATAGAGACTGATTCACTACAAGATCCCAATTGAGGCCTCTTTACAAGATGATGGCATCTTGAATAACTCAAGATGTGATCTTCTTAATCAACATAGATAGGATATTAACCATATCTTAATGATTTTTCCCACTTCTACAATGTTATGGAACTTTTTTCAATAATGTATTTTATGTTAAAATCCCATGGACTGGCTATATACTAGTCTGTCTGTAGGAATGTTTTAATACATCATTGTCAATGTATCCCCTCATAAAGTTTCATGTTACATGAAATGAAATCATTCATCTACTATAGAAGAGACGTAATGATACAAGTCCCCAAAAATATACTCTAAATATGTAGGTTGGACAACTACAAATTGCTACAACAATTATATCTAGAAACTAATTATATCTAGGTAGCTGAAATGATTCGATGTATGACCTTATGGTGTCAAGATTCCTTGGATTTACAGCTCACATCTCATGATTGTGTGTAATGATCAAGTTAATATGGATTAAACGATTCATGGATGGTATAAAATGTAATATTGATAGGGGAATCCCAGTGAAATCCTAGTCCTATAGTTTTTGGTGTAGTCTTCAGGAACTTCATTGCTGGAATTACTTGATGACTTTATGGATCTGGTGGTCTTACTTCTTTCTTGAAGGTAGAAATTTTGGATCTTATAAATTCAATGAACATGGACAAGCAAATAGGTCGTAAAAATATTTGTTTTTAATGTAACTTTACCTGTCTAGTTTTGGTTTTAATAAATGGATAGAAACACCCTTCATATAAGCTCACTGTAATGGGGATTAACATCCTGGAGAATCTTCCAATAATGTGTTATATTATTACACATGTTTATCAGGAAGATAACTACATGGAGGATTGTATTGAAAACAATGGAGTTGATACTGGTGGTTTGGTTTTCTTTGACTATCTCTTGAATGAGATTACTCCCATATTCTAAAGGGATTTTTGTAAAACTTCATCTTTATGAATCTTGTAGCTCATTTTTCTTTCCTTAATAAAATAGGATTTCTCTTAGGGTAAGTACTCACCTTTCTATTAAAATGGGGTTGATGCTTTGAGTTTAGAGGATCATGCTAGCTTATACATGATGACTATTACAAAAGATCCAATATTTTTTGGATTTTAAAATGATGGATTTGGAAATCCCAAATAAAGTTGAGAAATATTATCTTTATTCATTAAATGTTCAACCATATATCCAAGTGAATATTAAAGTGGTACATATGGAAGATGTGGAGTTGAAAAATAAGGTTAGAAATATTTTTGAGTTTAACCTTGATCACGATGAAATGATAAGGTTCAGGAACTGTGTGTTTTCTATCCAAACCATATTTGAAGAAGGGGTTGTTAGAGGAATCCCATATTCCTTCATTATATATTCATCCAAGAAGTGTGAAACTATATACATATTTGAAAGTGTAATTCTCATGGTATAGCATGAAGAGATATATCATAGAGTGTGTATCTTAGTTCATGAAATGTCATCAAGTTAATTTTGAGTGATAAAAGTTTAAGGGGATGTTACATCCGTTACCCATATCTGAATGGGAATGTGAAAACATCACCATGGATTTTGTTATTGGACTACACAAAATGTATAAAAGGGATAATTCTATATGGTATTTAGTCCACCGCCTTACAAAACCATCACTATCATAAAATATTTATCTTTGGATAATATTTATAGGATATACATTATATAATTGATAAGGTTTTTTAGTGCACTGCATTCAATTTTGTCTTATTAGGATCTGAGGTTTACCTAAAAGTTCTATCAAATTCTTTATTAATTCTCTATCTACATTCTTGATTTTCAATATTTCATATCATCCTCAGACAAATGTACAGTACAAGAAATAAAATTAAAACCATATAGAATATTTTGATATATTTTTATTTAGATTTAAAAGGTGTTTGGGATCAACACATTCCTATAGTTAAGTTTTAATACAACAATATATTTTACATGAGTATTCAGATGGATCCTAATGGAACTCTCTTAGAAAATCAGTGTAAAGCTCCAACATGTTAGAATAAATATGGAGAAAGAAATCCATTATTAACTAAGATAGTTGAAAAAATGGTAGATAAGGTTATAACCATTTATCAATACATTAAGGATTCTTAGAGTTTGTAGAAAAGTTATGCTGAGAACCATCGACATGATCTTAAATTTTATTTTAGTGGTAAGGTGTTTCAAAGGATTTCTCCTTGGAATAAGGTAATTATATTTAGAAATAAGGTAAACTAATCCCTAGGTATATCAATCCATTTTAAATTATTTATCATATCAGGAAAATATATTATCTATTGGTGCTTCAACTAAATATCTCTTAAGTTCATGATGTGTTCCACGTATCTCTCTCGAGAATTTACATACCAGACCCTTCATATGTACTTAACTCAAAGGTCTTACTGTTGGAGAAATATATTTCTTATAAGTAATAACTATGGAGATTCTACATCACATAGAAAAAGTTATACAAAACAATACCACTCACCTAGTCAAAGTTTGTGAAACTACTAGTTTGAGGAAGCTATATGGGAACTTTAGGATATAATGACAAACATGTATCCTCATCTGTTTGTATCATATTGATAGAATTTTTAGAGAAAAATTAATTTTAAGGCATTCAAATATATCACACAATGTTTTTATGATTTTTTCAAATAAATTAAATTTCATTGATATATTTCATTATATGCATCACCAATTTTAGCTTTCATTATACACAACACTATGTTTATCTTGAGTTACATGCAACACTGATTTTTAATAAACCATGATATATTTTTAATATAATTATTTAAAAGTGGCTATTATAACATAATTGTTAAACATAGTGATATGAATAGAGAAAAATAATTTTTGAATATTAAGTATAATTTATTTATATAAATAAAACAAATTTATAAAATAGTTTTTAATTTTTATAATTTTTATATATTTCAAAAATACAACTTTCTAAAAAATGTTTTTTATTTCTTTTCATAATCAAATTATAAAATTAATTTTTAAATTTTTCTAAAAATTGTTTTTATAAAATAAGAAATTATTTTTGAAATAATAATTTAAAAACTATATTAGGGTGAATTTTTAGGTATTTTTCTAAAATGATTAATTTTTTGATGAATAGTGAAATTAATATTTTTTTAAAACTGCATTGACATTTAAAAATTTATAAGGTTTATTTTTATTTTAAAATTGGTTTAAAATAAAAAATAGTTAAGTTATATATTTATTAATCCAGTTTAGGTTATTGAAATCAAATTTATAGTGAATTTTGATGTTAAAACTTTCTCTATTTATGAAAATTTTCTCTTTGGAAACTAGCTTTTTCATCACTTCTAAATGATTAATTTTAAATTAAATTTTTACACTTTAGTAAATGGAATTAAGAAAAATAGATTCCATATTTGGAAGAATAGTAATAATTTATATTTTATAATAAGTTCAAATTAATTTTTTACAATAATTAAAATTAAAAATAATAAAATATTATATATTGAGGTTAAGGTAAAAATGGTTTTACTGAGGGTTAAACTAAAAATATAATGAATAAAAATGATCCAAAACATGTCCAAAATAAATTTAATGTTCATAATTAGATCTTATCTCTTATATTTTTAATAATGATCCTTTTTCACATTTTGGTATGATAAAAACATGGGTACACCTTTTTATTTTCAAAAATTACAAGTGTGTCACTCACCTCACTTATAAAAGGTCACCCCTATCCCCTACATTTCAAACTTTAAAACCCCATTGGTTCAGCCAAAACCTATCAAAATAAATTCATGTATTCCATCCTCCCATCCTATAATCATTTTTTTTAAATTCATCCTAGTAATCCTTTTCGTTCAAACCAAAATAGGTTTCATAAAGATGAGGTAACATCCCTAACTGAGTGTTTTATTTTATTTCTCCCCCACCTCATTAAATTTTTATTAAAATTTTTTCAAATAATAACATCATTATATTAAATATACTTATATGTTATTTATGTTAAGTTCATTACATACAGCCATCTCTAATTCCATTAAATGGGGTAGAAAATCATCATGCGTGTGTATGGTGGACTACCGCCTTGTGAAAAAATGTTATTTGTTTTTCATCACCACCTATCATGGATATATCTAATGATAGATTAAATTTTTATATATTATATATGATACTATTGTATTTATTTTATTATTATATCATATATTACTCCTTATTTCATTTCTATGGGAATATGATAATGTTGGTCATGTGTTTGGCGCACTACCACCTCATAAAGTGATGTGATTCATTTACTCATTATATGAAATATAATAACGATGGGTTTTATAAACATATGTTATATATGAAAAATAAGGATTCTGGAATTATATTATTTTATTTACCTTTTATATTTCAATCCGTTGAGTAATTGGAAACAATATTCATATGTACATACAGCCTACAGTCTATATGAATAGTGCATTTTATTTTCAATCTATAGATTTTATGGGTTACTATAAATACATATATAATGAATATATATTACATTTTTATCATGATTAATATTTTTTATATTATGTAACTATGATCAAATTAATAGAAATGATAATAATAAAATGAAAATATACATAAAGAAGAAAGTAGTTATTACCTGAAACGTGACTTTAACAATGGAATTATTAATAAATAAGTAATAAATTGTCAAAGTAAATATTATATGGTATAATATTTATAAACACAGTTCTATAATATATCTATAATAAACCTATATTTACTATACATGAGGTATTAATGTGTATTGTGTAACTCTTTACTTAAAGAAAGTGATTTCTATAACACTTTTTAGTTCTGTGAGACACATGTCATATTCACCAAATTTTTATTATTTGTGGTGTGTATAATAACCATGAATTTATTTTATTCTCATGATTTTTTTTATTTAAATATCCATTTGAGTATCTCACTTTCATGGTATTTAATATTAAAAAGTTACTAAAGAGGTAAAGTATTTTTTCCTCAATTTACCTTCTTTGAGACATATGTTATGTTATGCGCCTATCTTCTTTTATGAGGTGTATATACATCCACTTTTAAATCTATTATAATGAATTTATATATTCTAATTATATTATAAGTTTAATTTAATGTTATTATTTAATGGTTCTTAAAATTAAAAGTTACCAAAGTGGTAATATTTTTATGTTACAATCTCTTCATTTATCAAGAATGATCATGATTATGCTTACAATGATGAAATTTTGTGTTCTATATATCAAGAAAAACATGAATTTTATTCTCTTTTGGTTATTTCATGAGAGTAAATGTTTTCCATTCATTTTCCTCCCTTTATGTACTCAATATTCCAAATAATATATTTAAGAAAACCCATATTTTTTTCTCACTTCAATCAAAAACATATTTTCTCCCAAAACCATGTTTTATAAAAATATTTTCAAACAAGTTTTTAAAATTCATAAAATGATTTATCAATGATTTTTTTACCAATTTTTTAATTTTTTAATTTTTTTTTGAAAGGAATATTCATGTATTTTTTCAAATAATTCATTTTTGTATTTTACAGAAAATATTAAAGTAATATATTCTTAAATATGTGTGTAATGAATAGAATTTCCGACCATTAGGACCATTATTTTATTTAACCATTCCAATATGAGTTCTCAAGGTTATTTTCAAAGAAAATTATTTTTAAAAAATTTATGTTTCATAAATCTTTCTTCAAAGTAGAAACGTAATTTTCCTCAATAAAATTTTAAATTATTTTTAAAGATTACTTTATAAGTATTCAAGTTTATTTTAAAATAATTGGATTCACAAAATATTTTAGGAGTTTTTAGTTTTAAAATTTATTTTCAAAATAAAAATTACTTTCCAAAGAATATTTTTCAATTGATCTATAAAAATAATTTTCCATATTAGATGGAATACTTTGATGTTACTTATGATTTAATAGGGATAAAATCCAAGGATTCCATTTTTATTCATTCCCTAGATGGTTGTTTTTATAATGAAAATATGTTTATGAAACCCATTTCTCTTCCATAGTTTACACCATGATAAAATACATATGAGACCCACTTATTTCATCATGGGTTATTATTTAATGAAATGATGAAGTGATTATGAAATCTTTTTCTTTTCCACGTGTTATGCTATGATGAAATTTTAATGAAACTCGTTTATTCTCATGGTTTATGATATGATGAATGTTTTTTGATCATGTGAAACATATTTTTATTATTTTCATTATGTGATGATGATTGCATTATAACCAAGGATGGTTTTTGTGTTATAACTAAAGATGGGTGGGCCCTATATCTCCCTCCAATGAATTTAGTTAAGATTAATATCTCATGATATAGATAGGACTCAAATGGTGAGTGGACCTAGATCAGTAAGGGATTTTTTACACTATTATAGTCTTGGGAGTGAACTTTGTATACTATAATGGTTTGGAGAGTGATACTAATCCACTGTGGTAGTCTTTTAAATGATCCATGAACTAATAAGGAAATGATTTTTGATGCTTATGTGTATTCCACAAATTTATCCCAATGTTATGATCTCATAGTTCATATTCATTGATTCCATTATGATTAATGTCTTATTAAATTCCAATATTTCTACTATGACTCAAGTTTATGATTTATGATTTTTAGGGTATATGTTTCAAATGTTATTATCATGTCCTCATACCCTTATTCTCTTGATATGTTGATATATATATTATTTACCATTACTAATCATCTTATCTCTCCCTTTCTTATGTTTCATTTTCCCATGTTAAGATGAACATTATTATATATGATATGTCTACAAATGGTTCTAGTATTGGAGAACATATTGGGAGATAATCTGACTCACTTATGGGCCCGTTGTTTATGTGTCTATGTTTCCAAAGGAACTATACCTTTAAGATCCTTAGGAATGTGTCTTTATAATGTAATGAATATTAATCTAAAAATATTTAATATTTATGTATGATAAGTTTGGATCTTTACACTTCCTATATGCAAGAGGTTACTGACTATTAGTGAGGGTCTAAATTCCATCACTGGGAAGACTATACCCTCTGTATCAACAAAGAAAAGTATAAATAAAAGAACAATAGAAAAAATAAATATTTCTATAACTAATGGCATGTAATTTATCTCAACTAAGGAAAAATAATAAACATAGTACCCCCAAATTGGAAGATCAGACAAGATTTAGGGCATGAATAATATGTAAAAAAATCAGTGTCACTCTGGAGCATGTCTTAGTATTTCCTCTAATTTCCATGATTTGTCTCATATCCCCATATCAACGGGTCCTTCACCATTCCTATATCCTTGAAAATGAATTCTTCACATTAATTAATATTTTCATGGAAGGTGTGAGTATAAACTCAGTAGAACACCACCAAATCATCCAAAACATGATTTCACATGCATAATAGCATATTTTAGGGTAATAGATAAACATTTATGAAAATAACATTTAATCATTTATTGATCTATTTTACACTAAACAAGACACCAGAAACCCCCAAATATACATTCTTTAACTCCATGTCCAAAAAAATTCATAATAGAGGTCTTAAAATAAAATTCACCATGACGTCAACATGTGTACACCGCACCAGCCACAAGGATAAAGAGTCTTGGGTCAAGACACAAGGATATCAAATACCATGTCTCTAATGTGCCATGTCACAAAGAATTCACATCCCAATAAATCCTCATGTTAGGCAACAAGGTCATCATATCCTAGAACCATGTCTTATGCTATCTAATTAAACACCATCATGCCCAACATTCACCAATCAGTTTAGATCATGTAAGAAATCAATCCACTAGGTCAAACCATAATGACATCACACCCCTGGCTTGTGCTACAAGGACATCATTATGAGTTTTCTAACCAGGTCCTATAATCATGTCACATATAATGTCTTTATTCTCTCCTCCTCAAGGAAACCCAGTTCATGATGAGTTCACCTGTCACTTTAGTACTATTCATAGAATACTGATATACAATATACCAAATAAATTTCATAGAATTAGGGAATTACTTATAGAGGAACACCATAGCATAACAAGAGTAAGAAAAAATATCCAAAACACACACATGTGATCAAACTCAAACATGGGTCTTTTGAGCTATACATGCACACACATGTGATCAAACATCAAACATAGTCTCAGGGGACTACACACACACACACATGTGATGAAACTCATTTATGGTCTAAATAATATAAGAAAACAATGTCACATCATGATAAAAATCATATATATATATATATGTCTCTTAAATTCCAAGTAATATCCTTACTCAAGGTTTTCTTCATCAATGTCAAGGTTAGTTAAGGGTGGCATCTTATGAACCATTTTCACACAACAATCCGAATAATATTTCACACAAGTGTTCCTAAAACAAATTTTACTAAGGAATAAAAAGGGTACTATATAATTTCTAAAAAATATGAATACAATGGATAGAACAATACTTACCAAACATAGAACAGTAATAACATGAGCCTTCAAAATTAATATAAGGAAAGATTAATTTCATTCCTTATATACTGTGATAAGAGAACTGGGTTGAGGATCCTATGAGTCTAAATCAATGATAAAAAACTCCATTTTCCATGGTTTTATTTTATTTCAAGGTCTCATAAGAAAGGTTTAGGGAAATCAAAGCTATCCAAGTTAGGGACCTTGCCATAATAAGGCTGACCCAACCTCACCCTATGTTCATCTAGAGCATCGGGAATTTGAATAAATGATGAAGAGATGGAAATGAATTGATTAATAGGATAGATAATATATAAAATTTTAAATAAAACCCCTTATTTAAGATGTATGTGTTTTCCCTTTGACACGTTCAAGATAAAAGGAAGAAGGTAGAGGTTTCCATCATTTAAAAATCCACACGACTACCACCATGATATCAACTATAGTCATGGTGTTCTTCAACCCATCAAAAAAAATAGAGACCCCCCATAGTGTTCCACCAATACCTTCACTGTTTTCCCCCAGCACAGCCTCCACCATGGTTGTGGTAAGGACACTATGGTCATGGCCCATAGGTACCACCCTGGTGCTCCATTCTTATTATCTTACTCCTTTTCCCCAAGAATGTTTTACATAGGACCTCACTAGGAACCACTATGTCATGCACCATAGTCATAGTGTAACCCATTTATGACAAAAAAGGATCCAAATCACCGAAAGTATACTCAAAAGCCCACCAAAGTTCACTCAATCAAGGATCAACCTAAAAACTCAAAAGAATAATGGGAAAGATTATTATTATATTCAAAATAAAAATTCTAAAGACTTACACTTATGCTTTTCCTTGATTATATAATATATAAAAATATCATTGTAGAACCTCAAATCTAGAATCTCAAAATCCAGTGTAATTAATCACATTATTTATATACTAGGATTGAAATGAACCTAAGTGACCCAATTCTGACCATCAATATTTATAATATCATAATCAATTATTGACTCACATACATTAAAAGAACCTTTTAGGTTTAGATTTTTAAGGATTTTGGAAAAACTCTTAACTAATAAGGCCCAAGTGTTCCTCGTGAAATGGATATTTTTCCACTATATTAGAAACTAATTAATCTATAATAATTCTTTAATATCTCCCACAAATTATGCATGGAATATATTCTATCAGAAATCTCATGTTTAATACATTTCTTTATAACCAAGGTATAGGGAAACATAAGAAGTATGAGATAAAATGGTCAATAATGGTAAATTTAAGTGATAAAACTCAAATATCATTAGTAAGAAAAATATGATCATAAGTAATATGGCAGTAATATATAAAATAAAATAATTCTATAATATTATGAAACTGAAATAATATATATATATATATATATATATATATATGGATAACAATTGAAATTAAAAATCCTACATATAACAATAATTAGTTTTGTAGCGATGAAATCCATAATTCTTGATACCTAATTCTATTACCTAAGATAATATTTAATGATCTTTGTCATCATGATCTTACTGTCACACCCCTATTTCTAGGAATCATTATTTCCTAGGATGTCATACAACAAAATATCCATGCTATTTTGTATCATGTGACCTATCGATGTGTCAAGGGGATACCTATAATGATACCAACTTTCCACTAACTAATTTTAATGAACTCATATTATACAGTCATTAATAAGATATAAAATACATAAAAAATATTTCTCATTAGTAAAGAAACATCTGTATGGTAATAAAAAGTATATGAAATTTAAATATTTTCCTAATCAATAAATGGAGTAGATCTCTATGTAAGCATTACTCAGACTGAAAACATTTATAGAAAGGGTTATATGGTTTTGTAAATATTTTACCTAATCTTTAAATGTAGGGAATATTTGTGAAAGCTATTTAATAAAATGAAGTAAATATAGAGTGTTTATAGAAGAAATTCATTAGAAGAAAAATCATTCCTATATTAGAAGACGGTTTGGAAATAAAAATTAAGTGATGTATTTCCCACCAAAGTTTAATCCCCTAAACTAAAATAGTGTGACATAATTTAGAAATTATTCCATTGAAATTATATACACCATAAAAAAGAAACAAGTTTTGAATGTGAATCATAGATCAATGAAGAAAAATTGACATGCAAACACCCTTACGGTAATAGTCGTGTAAGGATAAAAAGAACAAGATATTCATTAAATGAAATTAAAATATAATTAAATGAAAAATATAAAATATAATTAAATTATTTTGTTCATTGAATATACTATATAATATAAATGTTATTTCACAATATCAAACATGTCGTAGGGAATTGAGAATAGAGACAAATAATAATTACAGTTTTAAGAGCATTTAAATCACTCCCCCTTGATGGGAATAATTTTAAATGGAACATTATATACCATGAATAATATAATAATAATGATATAAAATATGAAAGAGGAATTAATTACCCCATATAATATAAAACATTGTGTATAACATAATCATGTCCCAAGGAGTTTATATTTGAAACAAATCACCCTTACTAGTAACATAATAATTGAGGTATTGATAATTTGATAATTTTGTTATAAGTAATAATTTTAAAACCATATATTAGAAAGAGGATATATAATTACAACTATTTTTTATGTATTATAAATCCAAAATTTAACAATTTAATTTAGTAAGATAGTTTTCAACTCAATGAAAGAAAATTGAGTTATCAAAATCCCTTAAAACGATTGTATTTTTTAATCAAAGGTTGTTTAAGAAAAGAACAAGAGAATTACCTTAAAACACCATGGATTTCATGAATATTTTAAATTAAAACCATTAGCTATTAATTACACCATATTAAATATGTAATAGTTCATAATAAAAAATATTTCTCGAGAAATTAAATTTGACGTAATAACCCATTACTCGAATTCCATATAAGACAAAATTCACTCTAACCTACTATATAAAAAATAACTATCATAATGACGAATATAAGAAACATTTTAAAATATATATACTCATTAAAAAATAAGTTATAATTATTCTATATATTTATATTATATATTTATTATCTATTTTTGATATTGGGTGCCAGCAATCCTGGTCGTGTTCAAAATGTTTCATAATAGTGGTATTATTCATCATTATTATACCAATGTTCATCATTACCATACCATAAAAGGTACTAGAATTTGTATTTTTTAATTATATTTAATGTTATAATTTCATTCTATTGGATTATTGATTAGATTCCTTAAATATAAAATCGGTGATGATCATGTTTTGAGAATTTTTTCTGAACAGACGTTGGTGCCTTAATTAATGCGTTTAATATTAATGTTACTATTAAATAAATAAAGGTGAATAATTATTTAATTATTTATATCACATATTACTAAAATTGGAATCTCGTATTCATATATGATAATCATTTGTGACATTGTTCAGATGGATAGTTAAACTAGCCTGAATAATAATATACCATAATTAGTAGATGATTATAAACTCATATTTTTGTAATATCATTATAAAAGAAACATAATAACCATATTTATTATTTATTATAGTCAAATAATTTCATTTATTAAACTATTATTATTATCCATGATGGGTTTTTTATAAATATAAAACACACCTTTTATGGAGGTAGTAGTCTGCACGCACACATGGTGACAATTTCATTTCTCAAAAAATTAGAAGTATTGATGGTGAATATTAATTTTTCATTTTTTAATCATAAATATAATGTATAAACCATATTTATTCATAAATTACATCATTATAACCATACATTTTATGTGTTTATGAAAAATGGAAGATGTCTATTCATAGGAGCGGTAGTCCGCACATACGTACTATTGATGTTTTTTGTTTTTCCAAGTGGATGGAAATGAATAAAAAATGGTTATTGATTTAATATAAAAAATATCTTTATACTAATTATATTAATTTCATTATATTAATTTTTTAAGAAAAGTCTTGTAATAAGAATATTATGAATAAAAGATTATGAATGAAGTAATACGTACATCAAGACTTTGAGTTTTCTCTTACAAATCTCCTTGGAAATAGAATACTTAAGATAACTAATTGTCTATAGAGGATCAAGGAAGTGGGATAGGGTTATATAATGAAAAAAAATTATATTTTTATCATTTAGTTTTAAGGGAATTGTTTAACATGAAGTGGTGTAAGTATTATCTTTTCTAAGTGAAGAAGAGGAAAATTTTGGAAGCACCCTTTACATTTTATATAATGATAGGTTACTATTAAAGGGTAAAATGTTAAAAAGTAAAAAAGATGAAGTCTATGATTGTTTTTTTATCCATATATAAATCATAAATTTGGAAACATTTTTGGGTTATTTCCTCTTATTAAATGAATTTTTCCCTTTTTTACTTTTACCTAGGTGATTAATTTTTTAACCATAATAATTAACTATAATGAGTAAAATTAAAATTGAAAAACTAACCCAATTTTAATATTATGAATTTTAATTTTATAAACATTTTATAATATAAAATTTCTAATGGTGTGAAGCCTTAACTTTAAAATCAACACACATAACACATAAAACAATTTTTTAAGAAAAAATGTGTCTTAAAGCATAAAATCAATATGTTACTCAAAGTTTTCATAATTATAAATATTCATTTCAAAAATTGATTTATAATAGAAAAAAAAGTTAAAATTTAGCTAAAACCAAATTTTATCATTTAAATACTAATTTAAAACAAAAGACCAAAAACAATTTTTATTAAAATTAAAATATTAGTTTTGTTTTATAATAATTAATATAGGTTATATAAATTTAAAAAATATATATTTATAATTTAATATATTATTACTTAAATACATATTTTATCAATTAAAAAACTTCAGTCATTCTTATATACTAATAAAGTGTTAAAATTCATCATTTTGGAAAGGTTTTATTTTTTACTATTTATATAAAAATAAATTATTTTAGAAAGATACAAAAAATTTACCCTGTTATATTATTGAAATAGTGAATCTAAAAGTTCTGTTTGTTTTGTCATATTATAATTATAAAATTTTATAATATATATTTTAATTAATAACTTAAAAATATAATAAAAATTGTTTTCATGGGGATGTAACATTTTAAAAAATATTAACTTTTCTTATTCTTATTTTTACCAAATAATAAAAATATTAGTGATAATATATTATTCAAATAAACAGTATATTTCATTCATAAAGTATTTATTTTCGTAAAAAAATACAAAAAGTTAAATTTTAGAAAGGTTTCATTTTAAATCATAAATTAATATAAGCAGTTATTTAGATATTATATTTTAATTTATCAATGCCTTATCATTTCTTATAACCATTAATTTTTTCATACATACATTCCATTGTTTGATTATATTTTTTTATCCATCAATTATACAGCTAAATTTTAATATTCATATATTTTTTTCAGTTTTTTTGTTCGATTTTGCATGAATGCATAGTTATTGAACACATTAAGATATAAAAAAAAGATGTATTCATTAATATTCATGTGTTATATTCTCCTCCATTAAACAAATTTTATTTTCCCGGTTTTTAATTATTTTTCTCTAAGGAAAAAAGATAATTTTATCCACAAGATAGATATATTTCCGGGTTTAATTTTTAATGATATTTCAAACTTGACATTTTAGATACTATAAAAATCGTGATTGGGTATCAAGACCAATATGATAAAATAAATTTTCATAAGATGTTCATATTCAACATTAATAGATGATCGTGGGTTGATTTAAGACATGTGGTGAGATTTCCCAATTTGAAAATTGATATGAGCCCTTTGTAATGAGTGTTAATTCGTCCCTAATACCACATTGAATCTCACTAAGGTAAAAGGAAATAAATATATATATGGAATAACTTTTGATGATCCTTGAAAATTATTTGATAATAATCATACTCCCATGTGATTTTATTTATAACTCAATATAAAAAAGATGGTGAAAGAATACATGACATATGAAATTGGAATATCTATAGTGAAGAATCGTTATCCTTTTAAATATAATTTTTTTCATAGTATTTTCTTTGTTTATATAATCTTGCATGTTATTGGTGACTATTTTCCCAGTTGGCCCTTGGATTAGTGCATTGATTTCCATAGTTCTAAATTTCTTTACAATTAATTAAATGGATTTATGTGGCTTCTCTCTTTACATTATACCCATGAACATGATCATCTTTATGTCCATATTTTTATAATTTATCTATCTCATTAATTCAACTGTTCTTTCATTATTTTTCACATATACCGTCCAATGTCCTGAAGGCCATCATTTTTTTATTGATTTTTGATAATTCACCTTTCAAGGGGTGAGGTGGAACCCTTACAAGACCCGTAGGCATAAGTATCACATGGCCCATAGGCCTTTGAATAATTCATTGCTCGTAGGCTTCAAACATTACATACAACCTAGACTAACTACTTGGAACTACTTCTCCCCAGCATCTTCATTGTGAAATCTACTCTACACCTTCGCATGACTGTTCGGCTTGGCTTTCCTGTGCATGCACATACTTTTACCGATGGTGGGTGCCATACCCTATCATTCATGCAATCTATTTAGCTTATGCTATGGTGAAATCTCATTTCTCCTCCTCCTCCTTCTAAAGTTTGTTCCTTGTAGGTTTTCTAGTTTTCATTATCACTTAAGGTGGCCTGAATTCCTTGAGGTGGCCTGAAGGCCTTACTAACCCGAAGGTATGGGTGGCCTGAAGGCCTTAAAGAACTCAGGGACCAAATTGGTGGCCTGAAGGCCCAAACAGGTGAATATTATCGGCTAATAGAGTGCCAAATAGTTCCTGCTACATCTCCCACTACAGTATCTGTTATAGTACTACTATAGTGCTACTACAGTAATCCAGAAATTATCCTCTTCCTGGATTTGAGTATTCTTTCCATAATGATATCTATTACTCGAACTTCCATGAGGTTTCAACCTTCTCTTATTTGGAATATTTTGGATTTATACTAAGTTTTCATTATTAATCATAAATCTTGATATTTGGCTTGATATAAAAAAATATTTCTCACTCTACCACATATCCTATTATGTTGTGCATTGGGATAATTTTTGTATTATCCATGGCATCCATTATTAACTTGTTTTCTTCAGGATCCAAAAATTAATAAAACCAAATAGATTTAATGTGTGTGATGAAAACCATAAGATAATTATTATAAGATAATTTAATTCATCCTCAAGAGTTCTTACTCTTTGATATTATAACATTATCATTCCATTGAACATAAATCACTCTCAGTATAATATATATTTATTTAGGTTGGGTTGTCCCATATTCCTTAACCAACATTCATAACATATTAAATCTTTTATAATGGATCATAAAGAGAGTGCGATTAACCAACTAATATCCCCCAATACTGTATAGATAAATTTACACTCTTAGGTATACCCATCATTAATTATAGTGAAGATTTGGTTAGTGCCCAATAAATCTTTTCTGGGTGATTATGGTTAATTGAATATATTCCACATCCACATCCACATTAATGTATATATATAGGGATGTTATTTTTAGTAGAACCATGAAATCTCTAATTTAACAAAGATTTGGTATGTTATCATATGATTATACATATCCCTAGGTTATTCACTAGATATCACTTATCCCAATCCCTAAAATATTGAATATTATTTCAACCAAATTAATGGGTTATTTATACCTTTCATATTATGATAAAACATTAACTTATCAACACTTAAATTTTCCTCTATTAACATCGTAACCTATAAAGTTATTTAAACCCTTATCTAATGAAAAATGTATCACCTAGAACCCACACTATTGGAATCTAGTGTGAATAATCACCTTCTTTATATACTGTCATTGAAATGAACCTAATTGACGTAATTTTAACCATCAATATTTATAATGTCACCAAAAAAATATTAAGACACATACATTATATAGACATTTTTGGTTAGAGATTTAGAGATATTGAAAAAACTTTTAGCTAATAAATCCCATGCATTTATAATTAAATGAATATTTTTTCTACAATATAATAAACTACATAATTCATAATATGTATTCAACATCTCCCACAAATTCTTTACCCAAGCTATTATATTTGACAAATCATGTATAATACACTTCTTCAAGGCCATGGGAAATGGAAACATAATAAGGGTGAGATAAAATAGTCAATAAGGGTAAATGTTAGTGATAACAATAAATAATCCTAACTAAGAATAAGATGAGAATAAAAAATATTTTATGAATAGATAAGAAAAATAATAATTTTATAAGAGAGTGAAGATGAAAAGAGTTTATATCCATGGATAATAACAGAAATAAAAAATATCATAGGGATAATAATGTCTAGTTTCTTATAGGTAAAATCAGTAATGTCAGATGGCTAATTATATTACCTAATCCAATACATCATGATCTTCCATCAAAGCTCTATTTCTAGGGAAAATACTCTTCTTAGGATATCATACACCAAAATACCCAATCCAATCTGTCTCATGATACCTATCAATGCATTGAGGGGATATTTATATTGGGTCTCACCGATCATTAATAATGTCAAATTCCTTCATCGTCTAATGAAATTAATAAGTTATAAAATACATAACTTATATTCCTTGGTAATAAATATTTATCTGTATTAGAATAAAAAGTATACAGATTTTAAATATTTCCCTAATTAATAAATATAATAGGTTTATATGTAGGAATCCCTAAAAATAAAATTATATGGAGAAATATGTATAAAATTAAGTTAATAATTTCCTCAATCAATAAGTGTATGGAATATAGGATAACACCATTCAATAAAATAAAGTAAATATAGAGTTTTCACTCAGGAAAGTAATTGGAAGAAAAATAATTCCTTTTAAAGAGGGTGATTAGGCAATAAAAATTTATTAATGGATTTAAATGAGTTTAATTCACTAAAATTAAATGCTATTATAGGATTTATAAAGTATTCCATGGATGATATATACAACATAAAAAGGGGAAAAATTTCAATTGTGAATCATATATCAATGAAGAAAAATGGGATAAAGATACCCTTATGGTAATAGTAATGTAAGGTTAAAAGGAACATGAGAGTGATAATATTAAAATAAAATATAATAAAATGAAAAATATACATTATACTTAATGGAAACATGGTATTTAATACACCATATAAACATGTCTCGTGGAATTGATAATAGATACAATTAACGATAATAGATTTAGAAACCTTCAAATAAAACCCACATGAAGGATATAATTTGAAATGGAACATTAAATATCATGAATAATGAGGAAATAATTATATGAAATATCAAATAGGTAATTATTAAGACATAAAATATTTAATATGTTGTATAAAATAATCATGTCTCAAGGAATTGGAATTTGAGATAAGTAACCCTTACAAGTAACATAATCATTGAGGTAAAAATAATTTGACAATGAGGTAATAAGGTTGAATTTTAGAACCCCAGAAAAAAATGAAAACAAAATAAAAAAAATCGTTAGTTATAAAAAATCAATCTTAGAACAATAGAGTTCAATGATAATGGTTTTAACTCAATAGAATAAAATTGAGTTAGCACAAACCCTTACAAAATTAGTATCCTTGAATTAAAGTCCATATAAAAAATAACATGATAACAAACATCAAACCCAATTAATTACATTAATAGGGTAAAATAACTTCATTTGGCAGTAATCACATCATATTAAATATGTAATGGTGCTCAATAATAAATATGTTTCATAAAATTAAATTTTAGACAAGAACCCCTTACCTTAATTTAAGCTAAGCCAAAATGATATCTGATATCCTGTATATAAAAATAACTATCATAACCACCCATTTAGAAAATAAATCATATAAATATCAATTTAGAAACTACATTTATTAAAAATATCTTCATGAATATTAGTTTTTAGTATCTTTTTTTATATTGGATGTGAGTAATATTTATCTCTTTGAACTAGTTTAGTGAAAGTGATGGTGTTCCAAATTATTTTCCAAATGTTCATCATTCCTATATCATACAAGGAATTTTAAAATTAGGTTTTATAACTATACATGATGTTATAATTTCATTAAATCATATTTTTTTATGATCTTTAAAGATGAAATCCTTAATTAGCATGTTTTAGAGATTTTACACAAATATACAATGGTATATTAACAAATAAGTTTAATATTTATTTTACCATTATAAAAATAAAATAAAATATTTTTTGAAAACATTTATATCATGTATTTTTATAAATTAAATTTCAATATTAAAAAAAATTATATCATTATTCAAGTAGATGGTTAAATCAACCCAAACCAGAACATACCATAATTAATGGATGATTATGAAGTGGTATATTTTTAGTGTAATTATGCCAAAATTATAATGAAATTATTTATTATTTATTATTGTGATATAACAAAAATTTAAATAATTACATTATAGATATTTCATACTAAAAATTATTATATAATATAAAAGAAATGTTTTTATCTAAGACTACTCTCTTGGATGGTTTAATTTACTATGGTTGTTTATTACTCATATTTTTAACAGGTTTTTAAATTTATATTAATAGAAAACTAATAATTTCATAAAAATAATTTTTATCCATTAAACCTATTCTAATTACCATCCATGAATGTTAGTGAAGAAAAGGAAAAAACATTAATCAATCATTCCATGGAAGTGTTAGTCCACACATAACTGTGGACGATGATTTAATTTTCCATGGAGTGGGACAAATTTTTACTATTGTATTTTATTTAAGATCCTAAATAAATTTATAGATATCATATTTCTTTATTAATTTCACTTTTAGGACCATCCATGTTTGGTTTTTAATAAAAATAACACATGTCGTTCATGGAGGCGGTTGTCCACACGTACGCATGAAAATGTATTTATTTTTCAACTAATTATAAATATTGAAGGTAAATATTAATTTTTCAATTAATATTCATAAATATATTGTATATAGATTATTAAATCATTATTTAAAACGTTATATCCTATCATTAGAGGTGTTTATGATAAACAGAAGATGTCAATTCGTAGAGGCATTAATCTGCACGTATATACTATCAATGTTCTTTTGTTTTTCTTATTAGATGTAAATGAACAAATAAGGGATGTTAATTTAATATAATAAGACCTAGATATATTAATTATACTTATTTTATTATATTAAATTTGTTATAATTGGTTTTTAAGACAGTTATTAAGAAGAAAATGTTCAAAAGGTGGTAATACTTACATTGGGAGTATGAGTTTTCTCATAGAAATATCATTGGAAATGAAGAATTTAATCTAAATAATTGATATTATAAGCTCAAGTAATTGGTATAGATTTATAGGAAGAAAAATTTCAAATTTTTAGGAATAACTTCATTGTTAATGGTGTAACAAGAAGTCATGGAAGGATCCCCTTTTATAAGTGGAGAGGAGGTAAATTTTGGAAGTGTGATTTACATTTAAAACAATGTAAAGTTACTAATCAAGGGTAAAAGGATGAAAATGGAAAAAATATGAATGGGAGGTAATTTTTGGTTAATCGAAACCTCAAACATCCATTTATAAAAATATTTTTAGTATTTATTTCTTTTTTATTCTTGGTAAATCAATTTTTCCCATTTTTACTTTTATTGGGATAATTAATTTTTTAGCCATAGTAATTAATTTCAATTAACAAAATTAAATCTTATATTTTAACCTCATATTATCCCCAAATTTTTAATTTTTCAATATTTTCATAAAAAAAAAATTTCTAACGGTGTGAAATTGTATTTTAAAAAATAAACACATATAGCATAAAAATAATTTTTTTGAAAATGTGAGTTTCAAAGCATAAACACAATGTTTAATCCATATTTATCATCATTATAAACTTTGATGACATAAATTTATTTATTTTAAAAGAATTCATAAATCTTTTATAGGAATCCAAACCTGAATTCTATCTTTAATATAATTAATTGAAACAAAAGATCAAAAATAATATTTATTATAATTAAAATATTTCTTTTTTTATAAGGATAAATATTTGTTTTATAAATATTAATAATTATATATAAAATGAATATATTTATTTAATAAATAAATATTTGATTTCTTAAAAAATATTTTTTTTATTTATATACTAATAAATAAATAGAATTCATAATTTTGGAAAAACATTATTTTTTTATGATTCATCCAAAGATAAATTATTTTAGAAATATAAAAAAAGTAAGCCTTAGGTAATATTGAAATTCTAAATCTATAAATTTTGTTTGTTTAATAAAATTAAAATTCAAAAAAAAATTAATTTCAAAGTTAAATAATAATAACAATATAAAAATACAATGAAAATTGTCTACATAGAAAAATAAAATTTTAAAAAATATTAACTATTATAATTTTTATTTCCTATCAATTACTAATAAAATTTGTTCTAATGTATTATTCATGTAAAATCTATATTTTATATATAAAATACTTATTTTCTCAAAAAAATACATAGAAATTCAATTTTTAGAATGGTTTCATTTTTAATCATAAATAAATCTTATTATTTATTTAGGAACACTTATTTAATTTATCAATTCATTTGCATTGATAATGAAACTTATTTTTATTTATACAAATATTTCAAAATTTGGTTACATCTATTTTTACCAACCAATTATATGACTACATTTTAAGGGTTATGTATTGTTCTGTGGTTCATTTTTTAAGTGTTTTGTGCATCCCAAACTACTGAGCACATTAGGTTCCAAATAAAATAAAATATTTAATATTTAATATTTGGGTGTTAAAATCATCTATAAAAACTCTCATAAAATAAGTAATGTAATTTTCAAATACTTTATTAATCAAATACAAAAATATACTAAGTGAATTTTTGAATTTGAATAGAATCACTATGAATTCATAGTTCTTATATCTTGTACAAAAGATTTTATGGGGCATATCTTATATTTACACCGTTAACTAATAATATCCATATCAAAGGTAAATCATTAAAACTTATTGATCTTATCATGGATAATAGAACATGTCATCTATATGGGGAGTCTATACTTGTTCCAGATCATGATTTTTTTTATGTTTATTATAATCATTTAAGATGAATATCTCTTAATATTTATTTATAACAAAGAGGAATGGTTCTCTCCACGGTGAAGAAAATGGGTGTACAAAACACTTATCAATATTATCTTTGAGTTTCTTCTATAATTCTGTCAACTCTATTAGGTAAATTATACATGGATTCTTCAAAATATGCATAAAACTAGGTTTGAATTTTATTGAAAACTCAACCTCATGATATAAGAGATCATAGTGACACAATATTTTTAAACATAGTTATTACGTAACTTTTTTGATGAAAATTCATTACATTATACAAACAAATTATTAAGGATCATAAAGGTATAGTGACTTTGCAAACATAGAAACATAAAAACCAGGTTCATATGTGAACTACATCATATCCCACGAAGTTCTTAATAAATAGAACCCCTTTGCAAACATAGAAACATAAAAAACAGGTTCATATGTGAACTACATCATATCCCATGAAGTTCTTAATAAATAGAAACCTTATAAGACATATCATACATAATAAATTTATTTATGTCTTTGGTAAAGGAAATATAAGAATGGGTGATGTCACATTCTTTGCAAGGGTAAAAAATGGAGACATGTAAGCATAACATGCATGTAAGTGTATGAAAACATGTGTATAACTTTTTAAAACTACACCCCACTTATCAAATATCAGAATCTTAAGGAATGGAATAAATATAGGTATTTTATAAGACATGAATCATAAGTAAATAAAATAACATGATCCATAATAGCATAAAATTGTCAAAGGACAAAGTATTTTAGCATTCAGATAAGAATAGAAAATCATTTCCATTGTAGTAATGGCTCACATACAAGGATATAATAGGGGAAGGGGTTCACTCCCCAAGATACCATTGTAGTCAAGGTTCACTCCAAAGAACATCATAGTGGAAAATTTTCATTAATAAACTGGGTTCACTCCCAATTCCAATCCTATCATTCATATGAGATATAAATTTTTACATATTTAATTAGAGAGATATATAGGTACCACTTATCAAATATTGAAAATAATATATATGTGTGTGTGTGTGTGTGTTTCCACAATATCATAAAACATTTATTATATCAAAACCCATGAAATGAAATGGGTTTCATAAACATTTCATCATATCATAACTTGTTGAAAATAGAAAGGTTTCAAAATCATTTCATCATTTCATCATACTATAACCCCTGAAAAGGATTGTATTTCATAAGTATATTATAAAGTTATAACATGTGCTATAGAAATGGTTTTCACATACATATTTTCATAATAAAAATAAATCATTCAAATAAATAATAAGAATAGTATCCTTATATCATATCCCCAGTAATGTATAAATAGCATCAAAGAATTTCATCTTAGATGGAAAATGGTTTTGAAAGATCACTTGGAATATTATTTATGTAAAATAGCTTTTCTTTGAAAATAAATTCATAAAACTAAAAAAATCATAATATAATTTATAAATTATATTCTTTTAAAATAACCTTGAAAACTTATAATTTAATCTTTATAAATAATTTAAAACATTTATTGAGTAAAAAATCCATTCCTCTTTGAAAAATACATTTTTAAACATAAAAAATATTCAAAATAATTTTATTTAAAAATTAAATTATAATATTTTAAATGAAACATCAAATATATTATTGGTGATGAGAGTGGATAATTTTTTTATATCGTAAAAGCTAAAATGAAGATTCCTTTTAAATTTTCGTTAAAATCAAAATGAAAATTGTTTGGAAAATGACACAAATATTTCTTTCAAAAAAATATATAAAAATAAAACATAGAAAAAAATGTCTTTATTAAATAATTTTTAGAATGTTAAAATTATTTTTTAAAACAATTATAGAAAAAATAATTTTGGATGAAAAATAGGTTTTCAATCAAAGAGAGATATAAAGATGGTTTTTCTTAAAAAAAATTAACACTTTATTACATAAAGAGAGTAAAATAAAGGTAAAATTTTATTATCATGATATAACCATAGGATATGAAAATTAATTATTTTCTTGAGATATGGATCATAATATTTTATCATGAGAAACATAGTCATAAACAATCATGATAAATGATGAGATTGTAACATAAAATTTTTACCAATTTGGTAAATTTGAAATGTAAGCCCCATGAAGGAATGAAATTAAATAAAAATTACAATATCATGATGAAAAATTAATTCATTATATTATATTTCAAATGGGTTTTTTATAAAACTCATAAAATAATATAGGTTTATAACATAACATATGTCTTAAGGAAGGAAAATTGAGACAAAATTATCTTACCATAAGTCTCAACATCCATTTTAAGGTTAAGAACTATTTTATAATAAATAAAATTTTATTTTAAATATATTAAAGAACCATAATTATAAATATTATATCATAAATTATTATTTTATGTCCTTTTATTACCCATTTATTAACAATTCCATGTTAAAATCATGTTTCGGGAAATAATTGCTTTTTTTCTGTATGTTTTGATCTGTTATTTTTTGTCCTCTTAATTTTGTCATGGTTTCATCATATATATAATTTTACCCATGATATAAATATAATATATATTCATTATATATTTTTTCATTGTAAACCATAGTAGTTAGAGAGAGAAAATGAAATACATTGTTCATGAAGATGGTGGGTCGTACGTACACATAAATGTTGTTTCCATTTTCATGATGGATTGAAATAAAGAGAGTATTATAATAAATTTCCATAAAAAAAATTTTTATATCATATTTATCACATATTTTTATTAAACTCATCTTTATTAACTTCCAATTAAATCATGACCGAATCACATTGCTTCACGAGGCGATAGTTTGTTGTACACATGAGTGACGTCATCTTATTCTCATGGGATGTAAAATATGAAGGAATATGTGATATAATAATTATATAAGTACATTAATATCCAAAATATCATATATAAAAATTTATTCCATTTTTATATCCAATCATTAGAGGTGGTGATGGAATGAGAATGACATTAGTTCATAAGGTAGTTGACCTCTATATGCACAAATGATGATTTCATATACCATTTGATGGAAGAGAATATTTTTATAGGTAATTACATTAAAATAAAAAAAAATATTAGTATATTTAATATACTGGGTTTATTATATAATCATTTTTTAATAATAATTTATGGAGGTAGTGGAATAAATACAATAAAATGCTCGGTTAGGGACGTTACCTCTCCTTCAGAAAACTTTTTTAGTTTTCACCAAAAGGCTCATTAAGTTTGATTTATGATTAAAATAAATATTATAGGATGGTATTAGGTAAGTAAGTAAGTTATTTGGGTATTTATTTCTTAACCAAATGATTTTTTAAGTTTTAATATGATAGGATAAGGGGTGGCCTTTTATAAGTGAGGTGAGTGGAACACTTGTAATATTTTGAAAAGAAAAAGGTTCACCCTCATTTTTTTTGTTGGAAAAAAGGATCCAAAATGGACCATTATAGATCCAAGAATATATAATGTCTAAATATTTCCATAAAATGGGTTTTGAAAAAATTTTGGGTCTTTTTTAACCCATATAATTTTAGTTAAAAACCCTCAGTAAACCCATTTTTACTTTAACCGCAGTAAAAAAGTTTTACGATTTAAACTTTTAATTTTGGAAAAAAAATTATTTTTAAATTATTAAATAATATAAATTATTCTTATTAAAAATATATAATCCATTTTTATAAATTCCATTAATATAAGTGGTAAATTTTTATTTAAAATTAAACCTGGAGACACGACGAGAAATAATTTTTTCAAAGAGAAAATGTTTTAAATTTAAAACATTTTTATATAAAAATTCAACATTAATATGATTATAATGAATTAAATTGGAATAATAGATATATAATTGAAAATATTTTACTTTTAAAACCATTTTAAAAAAGTAACCATATAAATTGTTTAATTTAAAAAATGTATCCTTGAAAAAAGAAATAATTTTTTACTATTTGTCGAGAAATTAATCTTTTTAGAAAATTATCAAAAATTAACATAATATAATTTTTATATTATGATTTAAAAATAATTTTAATTTTTTAAAATTAATTTTCTAAAAGTTTCAAAATTTTATTTTATTATTTTTCATAAAAATAAATAAAAACCATTTTTTAAAGAAAATAATATTTTCGAAACGTATAATGACTTTTCAAAAAAATTAAGTATTTTTTATCAATATGTTTTCAATATATAAAACTATTATACATACTATTTTAAAATTATTTATTACTATTCATATCACTATATTTAGTAGCTATATTATAATGGCCTTATTTATATAATTATATTAATAATATATCGTGGTTTGTTAAAACTCAACGTTGCATATAACACACGCTAAAATCGGTGTTGTGTGGAACACAAACTATCAAAGAAATTTAATATATTCAAAATAATAATAAATAATTAAAACATAGGTTGTTGCATTATACCCTCCTTAAATGAATTTCTGCCTCAAAATTCATCACTCTAATATAAACAAATAAGTATACTTTTTCTCTATCATTTCCACATGTTCCCACATAACTTCTTCAAATGGGTGGTTTCACCACAAACATTTTACCAGGTTAATAATATTATTTCAAAAAACCATATATCTATGATCCAAAATCACCACTAATTAGTCCTCATAATAAATATCCTGCTCCAGTAGTACAACATCTGAGTTCAATATATATGAAGGGTCAAACATATACTTCCTCAGAAGAGATACATGGTACACATCATGTACTTGAGATAGGTTTTGTAGAAGTGAAAATTGATAGTCTACCATCCCAATATGATCAATAATTTCATAGGTACCGATATACCTAGGTCTTATTTTACCTTTATTTCTAAATATTATTACCTTCTTCCATGGATAATTTCATAGAAACACCTTATCACCAACTTCAAATTGTAGATTATGCTGATGATTTTTAACATAACTTTTCTGTTTAATCTGAGATACCTTGATTTGTTGTTAAATATATATAACATTTTATGTAATTTATTATCTATCTCAAGTATCAATATCTTTATTTCTCCAAATTCGTTCAAAATAATTGGATATCTAGACTTCTTTTTATAAATAACTTAATAAGGATCCATCATAATGCTAGAGTAAAAGATATTGTTTTATAAAAAACCAATTTGGGTAATATATTTATTCCAAACACATTTTAAATCCATAGAAAAATATCTCATCATATACTCTAGGGTTTTAGTTGTTTCTTTATACTGATCATATATATGACGGTGATATACAGTACTAAAGCATAACTCTTTATCAAGATCTTTATGAAGACTTCACTAGAAATTTTAGGTAAACCTTATATCCTAATTAGAAACAATTGAATGTAGAACTCCATCCAACCTTACAACTTATTTAATGTATATTCTATAAATTTTATAAAGAGATAATTTTTCTCTAAAAATAGTGAAGTGTGCTGAATTTGTAAGGAAATTAACTACAACCCATTTTTCATTTTTCCATTTACACGTTTTGGGGAGTTTAACAACAAAATACGTGGTGATATTTTATCATTTTCATACTTGTATATTTAATAAATGTAACATCCCCTTAAAATTTTGTTTCTTAACCTTAACTTGGTCACATACCAAGCACCAAGATACAAAAATTTCAATATCTCTCTTCATTCTATCCCTCTACAAATACACTTTCAAATCACTATACATCTACATACTTCTATTTTCAATACACAATGATGAACTATGGGATTCCGCTTACAAATCCTTCTTCAGTTCTTGTATGGATGGAACACATAAATGGTTCCTAAACTGTATCATTTCATCATGATAAAGGTTAAAGTCTAGAATATTTATAACATTCTTTTACAGCTATACATCTTCCTTCTATGCCTTTTTAATATTTACTTAGATAGATGATTGAACATTCAATTGAGTAAGATAAGATATCTACCCTCTTTATGGATTTAAAGATACATCCTTTTCAAATCCATAAATATTTGATCGTTTATGATCCTCATCATGTTTCATACCCGTTACTTAGGGACTGTGTTGTGACTACCCCAAGCCCGCCTTCCATAGGCCAGGGGCAGGCGACTACCACCAAAAAGTAATATCCCTAATACGGAAAGGCATTGCCTTTTTAACCTTTACGGACACATAGTCCAAGAACACAAAAAGAAGCAACCACAAAGTAAACTACTATTTTAAAAGTATGCTGAAAGTAAAGGGGCCGAAATATAAGCCCAACTGAAAAGTACAAGTACAACTAAAAATTACAAATACAACTGAATAGTGAAAAAAAACTCCTAGATCATCCATCGAGGATCCTACCTAAAGGGTAGGTATAGCTCATTATTAGTAGTCCCTACGTCACGTCACACCAAATGGTCCACCTTTGATTACCATCTAGTCTTAGATCCCTCATCCTTGATCAATGATGTCCATCTTATTCACAAGACACAATAAGGTGTGGGCATAGCCTATGCTGGGGTGATTATAATGATACTCAGTAGGGGCCCTAAGACCCTCGTAGGTCTCCTAGAGTTCCATGAATGAAAAACCCCAAAAAAAGACTTCAACTTTACTTAGGTATATGCCCATACATATACCTAATTTTTCAAGATATACTCATCTCATACATGAGGGAATAATATCACAAAGGTAACACCACTAAGGTAGAAATACCACAAAGTTAACACCACTGAGATGGAAGTACCGCCCAGTTAACACTACAAAGACAACACCACAAAGGTATAAGTACAACATAAGTAACACCACTAAGACAACACCACGAAGGTATAAGTACCACACAGGTAACACCATAAAGATATAAGTAGCACACATGTAACACCAAGAAGATAACACCATGAAGGTGAAAAGACTCAGGACAAAATTAGGTATATCTCAATTATAGAAGTACAGAGGATTAGTCGTAAGGCTAGATGATATTTTTCTGTTAAGAAGCACTGCTGCTGACCCACCCAGGATCGATAGGTACTAACCCCCGCTAACCCACATAGGATCTAACCCACACTGGATCAGTATGCGCTAACCCACAAAGGATCGCTGATCATTGACCCACATAGTATCTGATAGAATCTGACCCACACAGGATCGATGGATATTGACCCACATAGGATCAATGTTCTTTCTTCGAATTACAGCCTGCCACAGGATTCCTCGCACCTGGTGCACTCGATTTTTGTATAATATTCCCTTTGAGATATTTTTCATACCTCAACCACCACTAAGCTCCACAAATGAGTAACCTAAATTACCACCTATCGTAAGGGTTTCAACCCGACAGAAAGTGCGTCGATCGGACGCCCGGTCTGTGAGTTATAAGAATTTTGGTTTCAAGGGCCCGGTTGAATTCGGGTTTGATACAACTTGGTCGTACTCAAAATTTCTCTAAAAATCAATTGGAGTATTCAAAATTAACTTCTTGATCCACAAATCTCAGCGTTTTAGACGGCTCGTCAAATGGATGTCCAGTTCTCAAGATATGAAATTTTAAGTGTTTCTGGGTCGGGTTGGGCTAGGGTCTGGTCTGACCCGATCGGACCGACCCGACCCGATCTGGGACGACCCGACCCAGTCTGGGGTGACTCTCCTGATTCGGGTCTGACCCGACTAGGTTGAGCCAAGGTCCAACCCTTCCCATAAGGGGCGTGACCCACAGGTTCAGCCCACGGTGTGGTCTACCCTAGCCTACGCAGGGGGTGAGACCCCCGATCTCTCGAACGGCCCAGAGGCCATTCAGATTGTGAAGCGATGGTGCCATGTGGGAACCAATGGTCCCTGTGGAACCCACCATATGTGTGGGTTCCTCCTCCTCCATGGATTTGGTCGTGGCCCCTTACTCACCGACGGCGTGCTAGTCACGCCACCCACATCTTCTGCAATCGGCTGGAGTGTCGACTGCCTACTTCACCCACCGCGGCTTTGGTCGTGGCCACTTTCTCACCAACAGCGTGCGATGGCGTGCCACACCTCCTCAGTATCCGATCAGCGATGGAAACTCTGTGGACTGTCGTTACTTATTGTCATGGCCTCCTCTTGCGGTGTGTGAAGGCGTGCCGCTTCTATCATAGCCTGTTGGTGTCGCCACGTCGACAGTATTCCATGAAGAACGCAAGGGTAGCAAGGTAGTAGAGAGTCCGAGCCAGATTTTTTTGGCCCACGCCCTTCGCGTTAGGTTGTAATCATGATGGAGGATTAAAGTATTAAATAATCACTTGAATTAAATAGAAATCAAATCCCTACATCAAGAACGATGGAGGACGCCTGCGGTCGAGAAAGTGTCAACATTCGTCTTTACCATAACATGCTTCCAACGACGCTTCTCATACATCGTCCTTTGATTCGTGGTTTAGTTTCACCCCTCACCTCTCGCTGGAACCAGATATATCCTCCAAGGTTTTGGCATCTTGGCACTTTTTCAGCACTTCGTTGCTTTGTAAAATAGTTTCGATACCTCTTCCCAATCTCTATATAAATAAGAGAGGGGGAGGGTGTCTAACGCCCTTGGGCTTTATTATGGTTCATTAATTAGGAACCTTCCTCATTCCAAATGATGTTTTTACTTAGGATTGGAGATTAAATCCATTTAATGGCTTGAAACATCGTCAGTCCCACATTTTCACTTTTCTGTTTGAGGAAAAGAAAGAAATAAATCAAATAACAAAGTTATATTATTTATTATTTGAAAACAATTCCCAAAATATAAGATTTTCTCTAGTCCTACTATGGTCAAAGTGAAGTATCCCTTAAGAGAATCACGACGTTTTGGGTTCAGTGGTGCCCTTGGGTTTTCAATCCGAGAACCAGTTTAAAAGTTAGAAAATGTTGATCGCGCGTTTACTGAACGTACCTTAAAAAAATTTCGAAAATTTATTCCTGGCACCTCGGGCCTTAGAATCACATGCCGTCAAGTTTTTCAAACTCGTAATAATTCCATATAATTAAAAAAAATACCTGGAAAATAAGGGTCTTTACATCATGGATGATCTTGTATAAACCTTTCAACTCAAGGCATCAGCCACAAGGTTCTCTTTCTTCGCGTGTTAATGTAATGAGAATTCATAATATCTAATTAGCTCTAACCATCTTCTCTGGTGTATATTACACTCCTTGTTTTTTAATATATAATTTAAACTTTTTTATCAGCATATATATTAAACTTTTATCCATAAATATAATTCCTCTATATCTTTAATGTAATAATTACCGCAGCTAACTCTAAATCATGAGTTGGGTAATTTTGATCAGGAACATTAAATTGTCATGAGAAATAAGATATAAACATTTCATTTTATATAAAAACATATTCTAATACCTTTCTTGGATATATCACTATAAACTATAAACCCTTATCCATTATAGGGTAAGGTAAGCATGAGTGTGCTAAACTAATCTTCTCTCCAGTTCCATGAAATTTTCCTCACATTCAACTATCCAGATGAACTTGGATCCCTTCCAAGATAACTTGGTGATTAGAATATATATTTTTGAGAAATTATCTATAAACAATTCATAATATATAGGTGATCAAAGAAAAATATGGATCTCAGTCACTATGGTTGTTCTAGGTTTTCACTCAATAGCCTCTATATTTGATGGATCTACCGATATACCCTCTCTTCAAATTATATGATCCAAAAATGAAACCTTTTTATCCAAAATTTACACTGTAAATTTTACATATAGTTTCTCCTTTATTAATTTTGTAGTAAAATTATCAAGTGATATTAATGATCTTCCTTACTCTATTAATACATAAAATTATAATGTATAAAGACTAGCCAAAACTGATCAAGGTAATATCTACATTGTATATTCAATGAATCCATCAAGATCGTGGGGGAATTAGAAAGACCGAATAGCATCACTATATATTCATAGTGACCATACCTTGTATGAAATTATTTCTTGATTATATCATACTTATTAACACTCAATTGTTGATATCTATAATGAAATCCAATCTTAGAAAAGTAATGAGATCTGTGCAATAAATCAAATAGATCATCAATACATGGTATGGGATATTTGTTCTTGATCATGATCTTGTTCAACTATCGATAATCAATGTAGAGATAGATCGATCAATATTTCTTTTTAAGAAAAACAATAACTTCACCCCAAGGTGACAAATTTTTCCAAATTAATCCCTTATCAAGGTTCATTTGAAGTTTCATTTTCAATTTCAGAAACATAACTGAGACCATACTATAGAGAGTATTTGAAGTAGGTGTGGCATTAGGTATGAGTTTTTTGAGAACTAAACATCACATTTTGGTCTAAGGCTAAGAAACGCTTCTATAAATACATCAAAAAAATATTTCACAATAGACGAATTATTGATGTTGAGTTTCTCTATAATAATCTATGGTATGTTTTTCCCTTGTAAAGGAATCAAAACCCATACAATGGATTTTATCTCCATCATATGTTCATTTTTAACATCACACTAATAGAAGATCATCGGATGGTTTGTAATATCAAATATAACTTCCATTCCTCATAAATTGAGGTGGTATTTATCTAATTAAATCAAATAAATTCATAATATAACATTAAATTCAACTAGAGGAATAATGACAATATTTATAGGAATATAATTATCACGAACTTCAACTAGATAAGAATCATAGACTTGAGATATAATCATCTCACCATTATAGGTTTTCACCACAAATTCTACATCTATTTTTTTCAAGGGAATCTTTATTTTCTTATAAAAATTTTCATATTTATAAAAATGGGTGTATCAAGAGTCAAATAATGTATTACCAATTCTAGGGTGGATGGTAAGTGTACATTTCTCCATGTTGTTATGACATCCCCCATTAGAAATAGTGATATCATAATATTTCCCTTTTTCTCTCAACATATTTTGTTGATGAATTCCATCATCATCATTAACCTTTATATTTGGGAACTAGTTAGTATAATTCTCATACTAGTTATATTTGAAACACTAGAGTGTGGGTTTTACATTATCTGGATCTTCCTCTCTATCTTAATCATTAGCTAACTTATTCCAATCACTTTGGCATTCAATTTCCTGATGACCTTACCTTCCACACTTAAAACATTTACTAGTCCCCTTAATACAATTCCCTCTATGTTTCTTCCCACACTTTGAGCATAATGCAAGGCTCATCTTCTTTGCTCCATGGTATTTTTTTTATTTTCTTTGGAATTACATATTTCTCTTCTTATCAAAATCATGAGACTGATACATAACTCCAACCACCATTTACACCTTGATATCACCTCATACAATGTACTTATAGCTAATGAATCATCTTATAGGTAACACCCTTTAAGAATTGGTTTTAAGCATCTCAATAATTGATCAACCTTAATTTAATGTTGGATGATAATATTAGAAATATACCTCACAAGTCTTATAAAATTTACCTCATAGGTACCAATGAATTAATCATCCATTTACTTTAGATCAAGGAACTCCTTATCAATCTTCATAAGAATAATACAGGGAAGGTAGTTATTAAAAAATAAATTTTTGATGTCGTCCCAATCTATAGAGTAAATTTCATCATGTTCCCTTATATTCTTTATGATATTCCACCATTGATCATCTTCTCTTCCCAAATAGTAGACATGTAAATTGATTTTTCCATGTTTTGAACACTGGAGAATGGAAAATATTTTTTGGTGGTGCTGATCTGTTACTAAGTAACTAATATATCAATAGATCCACTAAAGTAATGTGGGTGTTTCCTTATGTAGGAAACAATGGAAAATTGTTCCCTCCTTTTCATGTTTTGAATTAAACATAATTTATGTCTTAAGAAATTTGTGTGAGCATAGTAATGAGATTTTTCATTAGAGATCCAATAACGTTTGGATGAACAGGTGTACAATCACTACATTTTTTGTTTCACTCAATATTAATATGGTTACTTTGTGTTCCATAAACTGACTAAAACCAAAATTCAGAGTGTAAGAAACAATAATCATAGTGTGGAACCACATAATCATGAAAATCACATATAAAATGTCTAAATCTTGAAACATTATTTTTAATATATGAAACCTTTGATTTATCCTCATTCATTCATTATCATAATCTATGTAAAATAATAATGATAGTTCATAATGAGTTTCTGAATTCTCAAATCATATCCCCCAGGAGTGCCAAACTAGGTGTCTAGCAAGGCCCATTATCATGCACCATGTGACAGTCATGTCCATCTTAATGCACCCTTTTTAGAGTTATTACCCCTAGGTACCTGTAACAATCCAAACTTTTATCAATGAAATTTATAAATTCCTATATTAATGTTATAATCAATCTCATTAGGAAACACAATTCCACTTCATTCTTAAATGAACTACTATCTGAACTTTAAAATTAATTTTTTTACCTCTTCGTTTTGAACATCTAAAATCTGGCATACACGTTTGTGATCAGTAAGATGTTTGGAGTCTGAGAGAACAAAATTAATTTTGGGTGAATTGTAACCTAACCTTATGAATAGTAACCTACCCTTATGAATAGTAATATGAACCTTATGAATAGTAAATCATCCAAAATAATAGTAACCTTACCCATGAATGATGAAATACAATTTAGACATATTATAAGTGACAATATGACCATAGTAAAAGTATTGTTATTTTTCTAAGCCATAAATATATAATTATAATTAATTAATGAATTTAAAGGAAAATTAGTTTTTATAATATGTTTTTATAGATTAAAATTCTATGTCTTATATATTTAATTTAATTTTATAAGACCTTATGTAATTTTTGAAAGCATTATAGAATCAGTTTTAATTTTAAAATATGTATTTTTTCATTTAAATTATGATTTTAATTAAAAATTAAATTAATCATATTTAGAAAATTATTTTTTAAAAACGGAGTTCATTTTCTATTCTACACAAAAAAAAATGGTTTGGGTTAATTTTTGGGATAATTCTACAAAACTAGAATTTTTAATGAATAGTGAAATACTATAATTTACAAAATAAGATAAATACATTAATTATAGAGTCATTACTTGATGTTCTTTTGATGTAAGACCAGTTAGTTATAACTCACATGAACTTATTATTTTTATTGGTCAGGAAATCATCACTTTTACTTGTATTGTCGATAAATAAAAAATTAATGAATATAATATTGAGAAAACCCCTCTACCCTCTACTATAAATACCACCCTTCACACCCTCATTTCCCCACACCTCTCAAGATTAAATACTTATCTAAACTCTGGAAAAAAATCTTCCTTATCTCCTTACCCACTTTCAATAGCTTTTGGTCTCATTAAAATACCAATCCAAGGTTCCTTAAGGAGGATTCAAGAGGTAATTCCGCTCTCTCTCATTTCCTTAAATTTCCTTTCAATTTCATTTTATTTTCATAATATCTCCCCACTTATACTCATCAAAATGGTATTTTAACCCCATTATATTACATATTCTATACTTTTATGATACTAATGGATTAATATATCATCAAACCCCATTCTCTCTTTTTTTTATTTTAGTAAGGAAAACGTTGTTCGTGAGGTGTTAATTTATAACCTTCAAGAACAACATGTTTTCATTTTCCTTTATCACCTTTAGATTTGGTAATGAAACCATTTTTATGGTTGAAAATTTTTATTTTATATGTATTATATCCTATTTAATATTCTTAAACTAACTTATGTACATATTACTAAATGATTTAACAAAACAGGTTCATTATGGTTGAAAACCTGCTTGAACTAACGCAAACAATCATCATTAAATTCATATCTAATGATTCATTATCATGGTATATAAAATAATTATTTATAAGGTAATTTAAAGTTATATATCATCATAAATAACATATAATTACAATTATGTATATTTATCTATTTTTTAAATGAACTTCCATTTATAAATACAGGTGAACCGTTCAAGAAAACTATAAAAACAAACATTTCCGAACAACGAATTTAAACTCTATAACTCATCTAAAGTCCCATAAAAGAACTTAATGAAACCATAATGAATCATATATATGTATAAATGGATTTGAAATTTTTAATTAATTAATATAATGTGGTTATATGATAATTGTAAGTGAATAATGTTTTCAGATACAAGGTAAGGGGATATTCTCGGACCCAACTCTCTTTCGTTGATTTTTACCTCTTCAACCCATTTTTAGTATGTGTATTCCATAAAAATAATTTATTAATCATTATATTACATTTTCTAGGATATACATGTTCTCTAATTTATTTTATGAAAAAACTCAATGTTTTCCAGAATAATTATTCTTTCAAATAAACACACCCTTTTTACGTCTTGAACATTGTTCTGCTCTTCACTCAAGGTTAATGGTTCTTTTTCAAGAATGATATTCCATAATTATTTTGGGAACCAAATTTTTATGAATGTATGATGTTAAACCCATTAATTTACATGGGTTATTTTATGTTCAAGTTTGACATATTTTCAATATGTCATGCATGATAATGTAAATGTTATGATGAGATGGGTGCACCCAAAATTATATAGAGCGATATGAATTTTTGAATGTGATGGGTGCACCCTTAATTATACAGTGCTCCAATGCATGGGGTAAAGTGATGAATATCATGAGTTAAAGTGAAATGAAGTGTGAGTATGATATTATCTTTATTCGAAACTATGTGTGGTAGTTAACCACTAAGACATGATGTTTCATTTTTATGCACTTCCACATTTCAAGTCTTTTATTAATGCTTCCTCTCATGTTCATGTTCATTTTCCTATGTTATGATTGTGCTCGCCTATTTTTATATTTTTCATTTCTATCCTCTTATTGGGATTTTATCTCACATTTTTTTATGTATATCCTCAGGTGATTATGTGTACTAAGGAGTTTTCAAGGTACAATAAGAACCTAAATAATAATGGATTAAATAAATGTTTATGTTTTATGATTTAAATGTTATATATGGTACTAGTTTTCCCAAAACACTAAACCTTTCGATCCTCATTGTGTAATATTGTTATGTTGTTTATATTCTAAATAATATAATAGTAGTGTAATAAATTTCTAGTTCTCTATATTTGGTATCAGAGGCAAGGTTTAGTTAATTTGGGAATTAGGATTAGTAACCCAAGATAAAACCTCTAGTATGAGACAAAGTTCCAATACGCACATAAGAATCATTAAATAGGGATCCCATAGGTTATGATTTTAGTTTACTTTTCACAAATGAATAAGTTATTTATTCATGACCTTTTGACTTATGTTTTGTTCTATGCTTTTCTATTTTATAAAATGCTGGGAACCAGGAGAAACTAGGAAAACAACTAGTGCGAGGACCAATAAAACGATTGCCCAAAAAACTTCCCTAGTGCTTTGGGAGGTGGGATTCAAAACTGCATGGTGATTCTTACCCAACTATCTTAGGTTTATAATAATAACCTAAATAATGGGTAATGTCCTCCTTCACCTAAGAAGGAGAAACTGGTTGTCAAGTTTTATTATGCGGAAACGACCGCCGACATTTAGTGGCACTTCTATTTCAATAGTTTTGGAACAATGGGTCAATACCATAGAGATGGTATTTTATGTGCTTCACTATTTTGATATGGATATGGTGACTCTTCTTGTTTATCATCTAGATTTAGAGGCCAACCAATGGTGGGATTTGGTTAAGAACACCAAGTCGGATTATTAAATTGAAGAGATTGAAAGGTCAGACTTTAAGATCATGTTTCTTAACAAGTATTTCCCAAGAACCCATTGTATGAAGATGTATAGAGAATTCATAGAGCTCGAGAAAAAGGAAGGATAATATATCACAAACTACGAAGTGAGTTTCACAAGTCTTTCAAGGTACAGTTTTGGTTTTTTATCAACAATGATATAAAAATTTAACGATTTATTGGTGGATTAAAACCACACCTTAGAAAGGCTCTTGAAATTCGAGACTTTGGGAGTTATGAAGAAGTTTTTTGATGTGCCCTCAAAGTGGAGATTGAGTTTGGAGAATTGTCCCATAGATATGGTGATAAGAAAAAAAATAGGGAGTTTCATGATGGAAGATCTAATGTTAAATGTGGTAAGAAACCTCCACCACACACGTGCTAAAAATGTGGGAAGATACATCATGGGAGCTACCTCAAAGGGACGAGGAAATTCTTCAAGTGTGGGAGAGAAGTCTAACAAGATCAAGAGTGTCGAAAAGACATGAGAAGTCAGGAGACTTTGGTGGAATAAAGTAGAGCACCACACATGGTCCAATGCTACAACTATAGGTAGCAAGGTAACTTTGCAAGCCTGTGCACTAAACATTAATTCCTTGAGGGTAATCAGCATTCGCAGCCACTAATTACAAAGGAAAATGGGAAGTATTATTCCATTAATACTACAGAAGTGGATCAATATAATGAATTCATACAAGTCACACTTTTTATTAACTCAAGAACAGAAAAATCTTCTTTGATTTTGGTTCTATGCAATCCTTTATATCTTGAATGTTTGATAGAACTATAGAATCGGAGCCCCAAAACCTTAAATGAGATATATCTGTAAAAACATTAAGTGTTGAAATAATTTCAACCCAAGTGCCTGACTCTTCTCCAGTTGGCATATGTGGGAATATTCTTCCATTAAATCACATAATACTTCCCTTTGTGGAATTCGAATCTATATTGGGAATGGATTGGATCTCATTATATAGAGTGCATATCAGTTTTCAGGAAAAAGAAATATCTTTTTATATTCTGAAAAATTCCATTCTCCTAAACAAATTCAAGAAAGATCAAGAATCTTCCTTGAAAAATCCTTCAACGGTGTGGGTGTTGATTCCCTATGAAATGGCATACCTTTCTCAAATGTTTGAGTCAAAGGAAAGGGTCAACCTAGTATAAATTTCCATCATGAGTGAATATGGTGATGTATTTACTAAAGAGTTACCCATAATTCCCCCAGATCATGTGGTATAGTTCTCTATAGAATTCATACCCGAAGCTACTCCTATCTCAAATTTTCCCTGTAGGATGGCTCCAATCGAACTAGAGGATTTAAAAAAGAAACTACAATAGAATTTCAAAAAAGGGTTCATATTCCATAGTGTATCACCTTGGGGTGTTACAGTGCTCTTTTTAAATAAGAAGGATGAAACAATGAAACTGTGTATCGATTATCGAGAACTAAAAAAGATCTCCATAAAGAAAAAATATTATCTTCTAAGTACTGAAGACTTTTTTGATTAGTTAAGAGGATCTCAATACTTCTCAATAGTGGATCTTTGTTCTAGATATCATCAGCTAAAGTTGAATAAGGAAGATATTCATAAGACTGAATTTCGTACAAGCTATGGGAACTATGAGTTTCTGGGGATTCCCTTTGGTCTTACTAATTCCCCTTAAATATTCCTGGATTTGATGAATAGTGTCTTTAGACATTACCTAGAAGAAATTTTGGTAGTTATTTTGAAGATATTTTCATCTACTCTAAGATCAAGGAGTAACATGAATAACATATAATTCTTGTGTTGGCGACATTTTGAAAATAGAAATTTTACTCCATGTTTAGAAAGTGTGACTTTTGGATGAAGAATGTCACATTATTAGGACATGTGATCACAAGTGAGGGAATTTCTATAGACCCTTAAAAAACAAAGGTGATTGAGGAATGGACCAGACCATCAAGAGTCATAGAAATCCATAGCTTTCTAGGATTAACTTTGTACTATCGAAGCTTGGTGAAAAAATTCTCATGATTTTCAATCCCGCTAACTAAATTAACAAGGAAATGGTTAATGTATGTATGGATGGAAGAATATGAGGGAAGCATCAAGGATCTAAAGAGAAGGTTGATCACAACACCTGTACTCACATTACTAAAACATGGAGAATGTTTTTTGACATACAGTGATGCTTCAAAGAAAGGCTCGGGTTGTGTACTCATGAAAAATGATAATGTGATATTCTATACCTCACGACAATTGAAGATCCATGAGAAAGACTACCCGATGCATGATCTAGAGATGGAATCCGTGATTTTTGCCTTGAAAATCTAGTGTCACTACCTTTATGGTGAGAAGTGTGGCATATACACTAATTATAAGATCTTGAAGTAAATATTCACAAAAAAAAGATCTTGACATGCGTCAAATGAGATGGTTAGAACTAATCAAGGACTATGATTGCTCTATTTAATATCATCCTAGAAAGGTGAACAAGGTAGTTGATGCTCTAAGCATAAAAGAACCTTCTCATCAAACAATTTTACATATTAAGAAAGACCATATCTTCTTGGATATGTAAAGGATGAATTTTGAAATCATAAGGGCAAGGTATACATCCAACCATTCCCAAATTATTGTGCAATGATCTATCTAAGAAAATATTAAAGAGTCACAAAGGCATGATCTAGAGTTACAAAAGAAGGTGAGTGCAGTAAAAAAAGGAAAGATATAATAGTTCCATATCGATAATAATGGTTTCATTCAATTTTAAATGAATCTTTTTGTGCCTTTATCACCTGGGATATAGAAGGATCTAATAGAAAAAGCACATAGATCAACATTATCTATACATCCTGGTAGCACCAAGATGTACTGAGATCTTAGAGTACACTTCTAGTGGGAAAAAATGAAGAAGGAGATTGCATAATATATCTCAGGGTGCTTGGTATGTCAGTAAGATAAAGCAAAGAAAAAAGTCCAAAGGGATGATGAAACCATTGTCTATACCCATTTAGAAATGGGATAATGTCATTATGGACTTTGTCACGGGTCTCCCGAAGACATCAAGGGGAAATAATGCGATATGTGTTTTGGTTTACTGACTCACCAAGACTACCCATTTTATATCTAATCAAGAAGATCTCTCACTTGAACAACATGAAATGATATATGTGAAGGAAGTGGTGAGAATGCATGGTGTTCCACTCTTGATTTAATATGATCATGATCCAAGGTTCACATATAAACTTGGAAGATTAATTTAACATGATAGGAGTACTAAATTAAATTTCAGAAAAACCTATCACCCCCAAACTGATATCCAATCTGAAATGACTATTCAGATTCTTGAATGAATAATTATAGTTTTCTCTATAGAATTAAAAGGTGGATGGGATCAGCATCTCCCATTGGTTGAGTTCTAATACAACAATAGCTTCCACTCGAGCATTCAGATGGCTCCATATAAAGATCTATATGAAAATTGATATAGAACACCAACCTATTAGGATTAAGTTGGAGAAAGAAATCTACATGGACCCGATCTTGTACAAGAGATGACAGAGATTGTTCAATTTATCCAGAAACAAAGCTACTTAGAATCGGAAAAGATCTATGTTTACAACTATCTAAGGGACATGGATTTTGATGCTGGAGATAAATTTATCCTTTGAATATCATCATGGAATAGATTCATGTTGTTTGGGAAGAAAAAGGAAGCTAATCCCAAGGTACATTGGCCCCTTTGATATCCTTGACTGCATAGGATCTATGACCTATCAGCTTGCACTTCCACAGAATATGGCTCATGTTCATGATGTGTTTCATGTATCACTCTTGAGTAAGTACATACGAGATCCCTCACATATACTGAACACATATGTGGTATAGTTGGAAAATGATCTATCTTATTAAGAGTAGCTAGTAAAGATTTTTCAACGAAGAGATAAGGTTATTTTCAAAAATAAAACCCAGATTGTAAAAGTATTTTGGAGTAACCATAAGTATGAAGAAGCAACTTGGGAACCAGGGGATGCAATGAAGGAGAAGTACCCTCACCTGTTTCTGTAAAACAAAATTTCTAGGGGGAAATTTGAAAATATAGGAAAAATTTAACAACCCAAACTTTTATTAAAGAAATTTATACCTTATTATATTAATTTCGTAATCAATTTCATTAGGAAACACAATTCCACAACATTCTTAAATGAACTACTATGAGACCTTTAACCTTAAATTTTTCACCTATGTGTTTTGAATTTCAAAAAGCTGACACACACAATTGCGATCAGTAAGATGTTTAGGGTCTGATAGAAAAAACATAATTTTTTATGAATAATAACATACCCTTATTAATATTAACCTACTATTATGAATAGTAATCTAACCCTTATGATTATTAAATATTCCAAAATAATAGTAACCTTACCCAAGAATGATTAAATAAAATTTAGGCATCGTATAAGTGACAATATGACCATAGTAAAAGTATTGGTATTTTTGTAATCCATAAATAATTAATTATAATTAATTAATTAATTTAAAAGAAAATATATTTTCCTAAAAAAATTCATAGATTAAAAATTCTATGTCTTCTATATTTAATATAATTTTATAAAACATTATGTAATTTTGAAAAGCATTATGAAATCAGTATTAATTTTAAAATCTATATTTTTCAAGTAAATTAAGATTTTAATTAAAAATTCAATTAATCATATTTAGAAAATTATATTGGAAAATTTTACTTCTTATTTGGATTCTACACATCAAAAAATAGTTAGGGTATGTTTTTGGGATTTTTCTGAAATACTTGAATTTTTATGAATAGTGAAATTCTATAATTTAGAAAATAAGATAAATAAATTAATCATAGAGTCATGTGTGATGTTATGATGATGTAAGCCAAATTTTTTCAAACATAAATTCACTTATTACTATTATTTTTCATGGAATCATCACCATTACTTTTCTAGTGGATAAATAATAAATTAATGAATATAATATTGAGAAAACCCCTCTTCCCTCCACTATAAATATCACCCTTCACACCCACATTTACTCACTCCTCTCAAGCTTAAATACTTGTCTAAAATATTCCCAAACATCTTCCCTAGCCCCTCCCCCATGTACAAGATCTTCTGGACTCATCAAAAGACCAGTCCAAGCTGTCTTAAAGAGGATTCGAGAGGTAATTCCCCTCTCTCTCTTTTCCTTTAATTTCCTTTCAATTTCATGTTATTTTCTTAATATCTCCCCACCTATCCTCATCCACATGGTTTGTTAACTCTAGTATCATACTCATAATTTAATTTTATGGTACTAATGGAATAATATATCATCTAATCCCCTTCTTCTATTCTTTTTATTTTAGAAATGAAAACGTTATTCGTGAGGTGTTAATTTTTACCCTACTAGAACGACATGTTTTTGTATTCCTTTAATGCTTTTAAATATTGTCATGAAACCATTTTTATTGTTGAAATAGATTATTTTATATGTATTATAATTTATTTAATGTTCTTGATCCAACTTATGTACATATTACAAGATGATTAAACAAAAAAAGATCGTTGTGGTCGAAAAAAAGCTCGAACTAACCCAAAGAATCATCATTAAATTTTTATCTAATTATTCATTCTCAAGGTATATAAAAAAATTAATTATAAGATAATTTAGTGTTTTTTAAATCATAAATAACATATAATTAAATTTTTTTATGTTTATTCCCATTTTAAATGAACTTACATTCGTTAATACAAGTGAACCGTTCAAGAAAACTATAAAAATGAACATTCTTGAACAATGAATTTAAACTCTCTAACTCATCCAAAAGTCAATAAAATAACTTATTGAAACCATAATTAACCATATTAATGTAAAAAATGTTATTTAATTGTTAATGAATGAATATAATGTGGTTATACAGGACATTAAAGTGAATAAAGTGTCCTAATACAATGTTCAGGGTAATTCTCAAACCCAACTCTCTTTCTTTGGGTTTTCCCTATTCATCCCATTTTATGTATGGATATGCCTCAAATATCATTAAATAATCATTATCATAACTTTTTTGGGAAAATTGAGACAAAAATCCCGTACCTTAAGTCTCGACATTTGTCATACAAATTCAAAAATCATGTGTAATAAATATAAGTTTATTATATATATATATATAATAACCATAATTATATATATCATATCATATATTATTTTCTTATGAGATTTTGTTACCCATTCATTAGCAATTCCATGATAATGTCATGTTTCAGATAATAACTTCATGGATTTTCATGAATTTTTTGATTTTTTATTTTCATTCATATTACTTTGATCATGGTTTCATCATATCAAAACCATTGAACATGATATAACTATAATACATATTCATATTATACTATTTTATTGTAATTCATAAGAGTTAGAGATATAAAATGAACTACATCATACATAGATATGGTAGGTCATGTGTACGTATCAATATAGTTCCAATTTTCTCAATGTATTAAAAGAAATAAAGGTAAACTATACATTATCATTAAATAATAATTTTTATTTCATATATATCACATATTTTCATTAAACACATTGTTATTACCTTCAATGTAAACCATGAACGAATCAAATCGCTTTATAAGGTGGTAGTCCACCGTACACATGAGCGACGTTATCATATTTACAAAGACTAATAAAATTAGTTTACGAGGGGATAATATGTTGTACAAATGAATAATGATTCAATATACCATTTGAGGGATGATTATATGGTTTTAGGTCATGAACGTAACATAAAAACATATAATCATATGTAATATACTAATTTTATTATATAATCATATTTTAATAATAATTTTAATTGGTGGAGGTAGAAATAAAAAAAGAAATTGTTAAGAACGTTACCTCTCCTTTGGATAACTTCTATTGGTTTTCACCAAAAGGATTCTTAGGATAGAATTATGAAAAATCCAAGTCATATAGGATGGGAGGAGGTAATTAATTTAGTTATTTTTTCAGATATTTTATGAACCCAAGGGTTTTCTAAGTGTGAAGAGGAGAAGAGAAGGGGTGGCCTTTAATAAGTGAGGTGAGTGGGACACTTTTAATTTTTTTAAAAGGGAAAGGTGTACCCATTTTTTCTTAGGAAAAAAGTATCCAAATATATATAATTATTGATATTAGAAGATATAATGTCTAAATATGTCCATATATTTAGTTTTTCTCATTTTTTTGTCATTTTTAACCCTTTTAGTTTTAGTTTAACCCCTATTAAACCCATTTTCCCCAAAACCGTTGAAAAATAATTTTTAATGTTTTTACTATTAATTTTGGTAAAAAATTAAATTAACATAATTAGATAATATAAATAATTCGAATTAAATATATGGAATAAATTTTTCCAAATTCTATTCGTTTAATTGGAATATTTTAATTTAATATTAAACTCGCAAACACGATGAGAAAGGGGTTTTCCAAAGAGAAAATTTTCAAAAGTTTAAAACGTTTTTTGGTTAAAATTCAGTATAAAAATGATTCTAATAAACAAAATTGGATTAATTGAAATATAATTTTAATAATTTTAATTTTAAACTCATTTCAAAAAAATTATATCTTATAAATTCTTTAAAAGAAAATATAATTTTCAATAAAACTAGTATTTCTTAATATTCATTGAGAAATTATTCTTTTCAGGATATTCCAAAAATTTCACCCTAAGATAATTTTGATATATTGATTTAAAAAAATATTTTTATTTTATCATATTAATTTTCTAGAACTTTCAAATTTTAATTTTATTAATATTAATTAAAGTAAATAAATAAATATTTTTTTGAACAAAAAGTATTTTCAAAACATTTAGACTTTTCAAAAAACTAAGTGCATTTTTTTCAATATATTTTCTTTATATAAAAAATTATAATTAATATTTAAAAATCATGTATTACTATTAATATCACTATGTTTAATAGCTAGGTTATAATGGTCACATTTAAATAAAAATATTAATAATATATCAAGGTTTGTTAAAACCTAGTGATGCATGTAACACAAACTAAACTCAGTGTTGCATGTAAAGAAAACTATCAAAGAAATTTAATTTATTTGAAAAATAATAATTCATATTAACTCATGGTATTATATATATGGAAATAAAAATTTCCATAAATACATCAACATGTTCAATCACAATTGTGATATCCTCAATATCAAGTATTCTCCCAACCATTTGAGATAAATACTCCCATGATTGGGTATTAGGACCAATATAATGGAAGTATTTTCTATAAGCATTTTATGGTCATCCATGCTTTGATTTATGATCAAATTTTCCTTTATATTGTAAAATGTGACTTCCCTATCCCAAAACATAATTCTTGATCTATCTATAGAGACCTGATATATGCCCAAAATCACATTATATTCTACTAAAGGGATAATAATATGATTAATAGTAGGTATATTCCCATAACCTTCTATATAATAGGATTCATACATTTAGGATACAATCACTATGACACATGTATTTTTCACTAGTAATTCAATATTTAGCAGTTAGGGTGGTTATATTATGTATAAAGAATACTTTATATATATATAATAGTTTGTGTAACTATAATCAAATAAAACATTTTTTTTCTAAAGTGGCTGATGATTGTACCTTACACAACTGTGTTTTGATGACCCATATAAATAGTTGTGATCACAAAGATTTTCCCTTTATCTCTTGGAATAGGTGGTTGATGACTTTTATTTTCATCATTAACCTTTGGTTCCATGGAATTTTTACTTTAATGTATACAATTATTATAATTAAATCCTTAGAGTGTGGGTGGTGTATTGGGCTAAGATTTATTGTCATCTATTTCATTGGATGGACTCTTCATATATCTTCATTATTCATATTCATGAATAACTTATCTTCCACACATGAATGATTCATTATTATTTTGATAAAACTACCCATATGATTCATCCAGTATAATTATCATATTGGAAGATAAATCTCTTTTACTACATGTATTTAATTATTTAAATTTTCTTGAAAATATGATTTCCTATTATTTTTCCAAACCATAAAATAATAATTCTAGTGTATAATTTATATTTCCAACTTTAGAGAACATAAAAAAATTCCATAGATATAAATGTCCCTTATAACCAATATTTATTGGAAACATGGTTTTAATCCACTAATGAAATGAACAATTTTCATTTTAATGTCAATGGTAAAACCAAAATAGTACTTGGAAATTATTTCACATAATTGCACTGTTTATATCATATATACAAATGTATTCAACCTCATTTTTTTAACACTATAAATTCCAATTTTTTAGTTCAAAGGGTTTGTATAGGTTTTTTTTAAATACTTTCTTAATCACCTCCCACTCTAAGGACTTGATTTATTCACATTACCTTTTATTCTTAATTGTAGTTTTCCATTGGTCAAATTCACCTTCCAAAATATAAATTATTAAAATAATATATTCATGCTTGGATAATTGGATAATGAAAAATGTAGTTTATAATTTTTTGATCCATTTATTCAAAATAATTTTGCTAAAGGACTCACTAAGTGAGTGAAAAAATTGTTTCATGAAAGACACAATACAATTTTTTCATTACTTTTCTTGTTAGGGTGTTTTATATGATTTATTTAACTATTCCATTCTTGAGAGATTTTTTAGTGCATGTCTATGATATCTTTCACTCCAAACCCCATCTTTTTTTGTTTCCCAATTAGATAGTCAATGAATTGTCCATTAAACTCATTGCAATCTTGATTTCTCTTAGTTCTAACCATTGTAAAAAAACCAAAACGGATGGTGTGATATTTAAGAAACATTAATTATAGTATAAAATAATATGATAAATATAATCAATCCTATGATGTAAAAAATTATGAAAAAATCATTTCCAAATATGGAATTTTAGGTTTATCCTATATTGCAGTTGTTTCATCACATGTTATTTTATGTTTTATCCCATTAATATTTATAACCTAATCCTATAAATATTTAAACCCCACTTTGATAACAACTAAGTAAATCCAAATAGAACATAAAAATATATTACATAATTTTACATGAATATTAATTTTATATCAATATAAATAACACCCTTTAACTAAATTTTTTAGTGTCTTTGGTGATTAGAAACATAACAAACTTATTTTTCATCATTTTCATCATCTCATAGAAATTGTATTCTCATATTATACCATTTTTGAAACCTCATTCATAATACACTCCTTCATAACCAATAAAATTGAAAAATAAGAAATGTTGAGCTTAGATGAAAAATAAGGATATCATAAGAGATATCAATCTATTATCATAAGTGATCATAAGATGAAAATATAGGTATGAAAAAAATCAAAGATCTTGGTCATAACATAAGAGAATCATAACCAATCAAACATATATCATTAAACATGATATGTGGAATAATTTATTTATCATAACTTAATATATGATTTGTAGATGTATGGATTCATGATTCAATAACTATAGTAACCTAGGATTTTCATACATAGTTATTACAACTTTTTATATAAATATTAATTACATTACACAAACACACACCTGAAGATCATAAATGTATAGTGACTTTGAAAACATATAAACATGCAAAATTGGTTCATAAAATTCTTACATAATATCCAACTTGTTTCCTTATAACGAGCACCCTTATTAGACATATAACACATAATACTAATCCTCCAAAAGTGGGGAAAATAAACTTAAAAAGGGTGATCTTAGATGCTCATTAAGGTTAAAAAAGGGTAATACGTAAACATAACATGATAATAAGGGTATGAGAACTTGGAAATAACATATAAAAACCATACCATTAATATCAAAGATTAAAATATTGAGTCATGGAATAGAAGTTATTTGTTTATAAGACATGAATCCTAAAGAAATAAAATAACATGATCCCTTAGTGCAAAACATTGACATAAGACAAGGAATTGTGCTATACACATAAGAATAGAAAACCTTATATTGGTCCCATAGGGGACTTTAATGAAATAGATATTGAGAAGGGGTGAATCAAGTTATTAAACTCATTAACTTTTCCATACATACTCATGAAACACTCACTATCCTAACCAATCATGACCTCACTTATTAGTAGGTCCGCTCTTCGGTTCCCTTATCAAGTGATGATCTGATTAACTAGTGATATTGTCATGTCCTTATTCAGATATCGATGATTTATTAATCCATAGGCATTGATTTTCATCCTATAGAAAATAAGTAAAGAAACCACACAAGACAAGATAATTTTAATTTATTCACCCGAACTAGGATATGTCTTGGTAGAACATACCGACATTGTTTCAATGTGCCAAAATACCCTAATAGTCACCAGTATTGTCGATATAATGATTTAGATATGGTCATTATATTCTAGTCTCACTACCTTTATAAAATTTACTATATTTCTAACTTTTACCCATGGGTAACTCCCTTTTACTCTCCCTTTTTTCACTATTTAGGAGAGAATGGTTTTTGTATAAAAATACAATAGACACCTTCATTGTCTAATAGTTGATCCACTAATTAGTTCCCATTGATATTCACTCTTATCTATTAAATAGTGGTTGTGAACATCACCAATGAAGCATATTATCTTTAAATATAGAACTAATATTGAAGTAATAACAACTTCATTTACAAAATTCCTTAAGTTCCAATAAATTTATATGATTTGAAACTTAACACTTTACTATACCCTTTTCACCACTTTCATGAAACATTATTCCTATTAATGAAACTTATTACTTTCATGAAACTCATAGTCTTTAATGAAACTCAAAAACATTCACAAATATATCTAAACATTCATGAAACCCCTTGGTTATATTAAAAAAATCCCTTTATTCATGGAACACATGTTCGTATGATTCCTTCGCACAAAGAATACCTTTGTAAAACTCTTTCATGAATTCATAAACTTTGGATATTTTAAAATTATGGCTACATTAAATGGGAAGGATGATCTTCTAATTATATATGTTGCCTCAACTTCATGAAAATTTCAATCTCACCGCCACCTTTTCATTAAACTATTCATTTATATTTGTGAAACTACCTTTATTCATGAGACTTAAAGGAAATATTATGTTCATGAAACTTTTCATGATCATGTAAGTCACTAAAATTTCATTCACATCTCGGTATTATTCCATGAAACATTATTTTGTGAATATATAAAACTTTTTGACACAAAATGTTCATTAATTACATGCATGTTCCATATTTTCATGAGGTAGTCCTGGAAATCCATGTTTCAAAAAATTTATCCCTTCCTCCAAATTTTGGACCCCAAAAATTTGGTAAACACTAGGAAATAAATCCACATTGTAGACACAATTATCTATACCAGTTTCATATATTCTATAACTCTATCTTGAATATTTTTCAACATAATTTTTCAAAAATATTTTTCAACATACCTAGTCAACAATAATGTCGGAATGTCGACAAGTGTCCTCTTCATGATGCAACACTATCTGGGTGATCCTATTTCTTCTATAGAAACATACCATCTCTTAGTATTATCATGATCGATATTTGGGGCTCATGTGTTACTTGATTCACTCTTTTAATTTCCCTCTATCAGAAACTTCATTATCTCATGTAGTTTTTGACATAGTGAATAGAAAATTCCACATGCTTCACCACACAATGTCAATGGAAACACCATGTCTAACAAACCAACTCACTAAGGTTGATAGTGATATCATTGAAAATGGATCCAAAACACCACACATGGAAACAAAAATTCACCTTGGTTTCCAATACATTATGTCAAGGATACCCACCAAGAGATTTATAACATGTTAGTCTTAGGATAACACCTCTATACCAACTTTGGTCTTGGGATAACCTCTCATGTACCCTCATTTTGGTCTGGGTATAACCTCATGTGTACCCTATTTCTAGGGTTGGTATAACCTCCCTTATACCATATAATTTCATAGAAAATTAATAATTTCCCAATTAATTAGAGAGATATATAGTTCCCACCAATAAAATAATCCATACATTTTTTTCTATAATATCATAAAATTTTACCATATAGAAACCCAAAAAATTAAATATTTTTCATAAACATTTCATCATATCATAACCCATTATAAAGAAAACAGTTTCATAAATATTATTTTATCATAAAAATAAACAATCTAGAGAAAAAATAAGAATGGTATCATTATATAATACCACTTTTGAAGCATAATTAACATCAATGGATGTCATCTTAGAGAGAAAATGATTTTTAAAAGAAAATAGAAACATTTATTAAGGAAAATAACCTTTCTTTGAAAATAACTTTACAAAACTAAAAATTTATAAAAAAAATTGGAAATAATTTTCTTTGAAAATAAACCTTGGAAATTATAATATAATACTTAAAACATTTAGTGATCACGATTGATAGAAATTGTGTTCACGTTAAAACAAATATACCTTTCATATTTTCAGTAAATGCATGTTTTAAAAAAATGAATATTAATTTTCTAAAATCTTATAAAAAATGTAAAAAAAGGTAAAAATTAATTTAAATAATAATATATTAACATAAAAACCTTTTTGAAAGAAGTTTAGAAAACATGTATATGAAAGAAAAAAGGGTTTTCAATCGAAGAGAGGAATAAAATTAGTTTTCTTTTAAAACATTATTTTGGAATCATGATTACATAAAGAGAGGAAAATGAAGGTAAAAAATTATTCAGAATAAATGATCATAGGATATTAAAATTAATGAGTTTCTTGATAGATATTTCATAATATTTCATTATCATTAACATATGTATAAACAATCCCAATAATCAATGAGATAGTAACAAAAAATTATTACCACTTTGATAACATTATGTCATAAGCCCCGTGAATGAATAAAATTAAAATAAAGTTAAAATATCATGATAGTAAAAAAATTATTTATATTAAAATTTCAATGGTCTATATATACACCTCATAAAATAATATTGGTGTATAACTTAACATATGTCCCAAAGAAGAAAAATTAAGGCAAAAATCCATTACTAATTTAGAAATATTTGGATTTTTAATACCTATTAAAGAATAAAATAAAGTGGAACTTTAAATATCATGGAAATAATTATACTGATGATATATCAATTGAAATGGTAGTATATACACCACTCAAAATAAACAAGTGGTGAATTTTTCATAAGTCTCCCATAAATAAAAGTGAGACTAAAAATTTCTCACCTTAAGTATTGAATTCCTTTGTATGTGTTATAAACTCATGTATAAAAATATATGATTATTATAATACATTAAATAACCACAATTATATATATAATTCCATATATAATTTTATCAAGACCTCTTATTATGCATTTATTAATAATTCCATGTTAAAATCACGTTCTAGATAATAACTGCTTTGCTTTTCATATATGTTTTGATTTGTTATTTTTAGTCCACTTAATTTGATCATGGTCCCATAATATCTATAATTTTAACCATGATATAAATATCATATATATTCATAATATATTTATTTATAGTAATCCATAAAATTATAGAAAGAAAATTAAATATACCAGTCATGGAGATGGTAGGTCATACATACACATTGATGTTATTTCCATTTTCTCAATGGATAAAATGAAATAAAGGTAAATAATATTTTAATTTTATATAATTTTTTTATTTCATATATATCACAAAAATTCATTAAATAAACCCTAATTACCTTCCATGAAAAGTGTTAGTGAAAAACAAATCACATCGCTTCCTTAGACGGTAGTTCACCGTACACATGAACGACGTTATAGTATTCCCACAAGGTATAAAAAGTAAGAATATATATGTGTGTTATAATAACTAAATAAGTATAATTATATCACAAATATCATTTACAATCATTTAATAAACCATTATTATTATACATTAAAATTATAAATGAAAAACACATCACATTGGTTCGTGTGGTGGTAGTTTGTCGTACACAAGAGTGACGCTATTATTTTACAAATGATGTGGAGGTAAAAGGGTATATATAGAATTATAATTAAATAGGTATAATAATATCATAAATATATTATAAAAATATTAAATACATCATTACATCCAACTGTGAGAGGTGTTGATTGAAAACGAATAATGTCAGTTCATGTGGCGGTAGTCCATTGTACACACGATGGACGGTTGTGTTTCCCATTTAATGGAAGAGGGGATGGATATAAGTTATGTCATTAACATAATAAAAAATCATTATATGGTTGATATTTTTGTTAACATTATATTATAACTTAATAGGATTTTAACAGTTAAAAAAACAAGTAAAACAAAGACACATAGTTTAAAACTTTACCTCTTCTTCGAACACTCTCTTTAAGTTTAAGTTAAAGCCTTCCAAGATTAGAAGTATGATCTCATAAATGAATCTAGCATATATATAGTGATATAATAATTATATTTTTTCATGTATTTTATAATCAAATTTTTTTTAAGTGTGAATATGAGAGGAGAGGATGTTCTTCTATAAGTGGGGGAGAGGACACACAAGGTATTTTTTTAAATAATAAAGAATAACCAAATTTTTTACATGAAACAAAATATAAAAAATGGGCCATTATTGAAAATTAGAGGTGATCATATTTATATATGGAAGAAAAATGATTTTTTTACAAGTTTCTAGGTCATTCTACCCATTATTTTGTTTAGTTTAGCCCTCGGTAAACATGTTATAACATTAACTGTGGTAATTAATTCTTTATATATTTACTATACATGGTTAACAAAAATTGATTTGAAATTATTATGAAATATTAATTATTTTGATTAAAATTAGGGAATATATTTTTTGAAATTATATTCCTATAACTAGAGAATTTTATTTTAAAATTAAACCCACATATGTGATGATAAAGTGGTTTTCCAAAGAGAAAATGTTCAAAAGTATAAAAATATATATAAAAAATATATATATAATTGATTAAAATGAAATAAATTGGATTAATTAATATGTAATTTAACTGATGTTTCTTTTAAACCCATTTTAAAACAAAATTTAACCTTATAAATTCTTTAAAAGAAAAGTCAATTTTCAATATAAACCATAATTTTGCACTATTTGTCAAAAAATTAATCTTTTCAAAAAAATCTAAAAAATTCACCCTAATATAATTTTTAAATGTTGATTAACAAAATTAAATTCATTTTGTTAAATAAATTTATAATATTTTCAAAAAAAAACTTTTATATTTTGTTTATAAAAATTTATAAATGTGTTTTTTAAGATAATAGTATTTTCAAATTTCATTCACATGTCTAAATTTCATAATTAGAGTATAAAAATATTGTAAAGTGATAAGGTCTAAATACAATACCACCATTTTTTTTAAATAATTCCATCCTGATAGACATAGGGGACTACAATAAAATGTGAATCTTAGTAAAAACCAAGTCATGTCTAGACCAAATCTAAGCTTTGTTTAATCTTGGTCCATTGAGAACCCTCTCAACTGGTTGATCATCTGAATAATACACACCACATATGAGTAAAGACCATGTAGTGGGGAGTATAACAATACCAAAAAGGACACCTTGAAATCACTAAGCATAAAACATCAATAAAAACATTCATCTCATCATATGGGTATATCAATAGAATACATAATGGGAAAATCTAGATATACTTATAGTAGACACAAATTCAAAAGGTAAGTTCACAAACATATTTCCAACCTAGGATTCTAATTCTAATACTCCATATAACACTCTTCCAAGAGAACAAACCCCACAAGTAAGGTAGTACTGATTACATCCACTAGATATGTTGTTCTCATCAAGTCTTACCATGCGAAGTATGTATTGTATGTCTAAAGAGATCAATACATTGACAGAGACCACACCCAATGACATTGGGTATACCAACAACCCAATCTAGATTAACCTTCTAAGTATGAGATCTATGCATATGTAGTGTCAGTAAAGATGCTTCCAAAAACTCCACCTAGGGAAAATGATAATGATAGAGGATCTAACTCTATGCCTCATGGAGGGATTCAAACAAATCTATCTGATATCGGAGTTCCTTAGAGGGTATCATCATCCTATTTATAAAATATCATTCCATAAAAAAAACCCCCAAGTAAAAGATCGAGGGAATACACCCTAATATAACTTGTTTATGCTGAAAGGAAAAAGGGATCTAAGCCATATTTAAAAATTTACACAGTGTGTATGTAATTCCACGACCCCAGTTACCCAGAGTCGGTGCATTATTACATAACATTGACATGATCACAAAGAAATCATGTCTCAAAAGACCGGCCAGTTTAGTATTATTGGAAACAAGATTCATACATAAGTTCAACTTTACAACATGAAAATAAATACAACATTAATTTCTTCCATTAGAAACATCCAACCCTCCTAGATTATGGATCCAAGTCACTCATTACTAACTTCTTCATATCCTGGAAAAATAAAACATTAGAAAGGGGTGAGATCAAATGCTCAGTAAGGGTAATTAATACAGTGGAAGATAACATAAATAATAGTCATGGTGAATAATTTAAAACACATTCCTTTACAAATAATAAACATGAACACTTTTATGGAAGGAATATGAGCTGAGTAAACAATGTCATAATAAAATATAGTCATGGGTATTCTACTAGTCGAATAACCACATGAACCATCAATATTATTTTCATAATGAGAGAATGTATAATACCAACGTTTAATTTCTGTTTCAAGGCCTTGTGCTAGGACCTAGGGGCTAACTGTAACCGGAACCCAACCCGGAGAGCCTTTGTAACCGGACTCCATCTAGGAGAGCCTCGGTAACCAGACTCCAACCCAGAGAGCCTCTCTAACCAGACTCCAACCCAGAGGGCTTACTATAACCAGAACCCAATCGAGTGGTCTTACTTTTACTGGTCCCTAACCCGGAACATACTAGTCCAATACATTCATCATAAGAAAAGTTCAAAATATAACATAAACATTCATATTAAAACTAGCATATGAAATGTCAATAATTTATCCATAAACCATGAATGGTATAAAAATAGATCATCCACTGTCAAACATATCACAAAACCTTCAATAAAATATGGAATATTTCTATCATAATAAATTTACTTCAAACAAGTTTTAAATCCATCAAAGGATGTTGACATAGATGAAAATGATCAGAAAACTTCTTAGAGAGAAATATCCCTTTTTCATGAAATCATTTAAAATTCTAACAATTTATAAAGGAATTAATTTAAAATATATTTTTGAATCAAAGTGTCCCATACCACTTTGAGACATTTGAAAATAATTATCATTTCAAAACATTCATTTCCATATAAATAAATCCTTAAAATCATTTTGAAAACAAGGACATTAATTAAAAGGGTTTAGGAAGATAAATCTTTAAAAAATTTAAAATGATGATATAGTTAAATAGATCATCCCATAAAACCTTAAAATATTCCTTTTTAAAACATTTTTATGAAATATTGGTATTGATGGTAAGTATTTTCTAGAAAATACTTACAAATGAGCAATCTCGAGTAAATAATGAGATTGAAGAAATAACTCTTACATTGCACTTTTTTGTCCAAGGTACATCTAACCTCTTGTATAATGACCATAGTATGTTATTGAATTATACCATAACCATATTCATGTTTATTATATCATACATGGTTCATTTATGACTTTATATTACCCATTTAATTATTATTTCCATGTTAACATAACATTTCGAGTAATAGTCAATTTCTTTATCGTACATGTTTTAACTAGTTATTCTTGATTGTGTCATTTAGATCATGATTTAAATACTTCTAAAATATACAATATGATTTTTATATCATATATATTGAGAATATAAATATTTATAATAGATATAAATATGAAATTGAAAACACCGTTTATGGAGATAGTAGGTCGTACGTACGCATAAACGATGTTTCTATTTTCATATCGTATTGAATGGAAGTAATTGAATAAGATATATGTAAGTACATAAATACATATATATATATATATATATATATATATATATATATATCCACTAACATTATTATGTCATATATTACATAGTTATTAAATATATATATTTTTATAATCATTGATTAATGGTGAACACGGAAATGAATCTCATCGCGTCGTGGAGATGGTAATCCGTACGTATGCACGAGTGACAATATAATTTCCTTAAAGGTGTGAAATTGGATGATATATTAATTTTACATATACATTAGAATGTTATTTTATTATTTATATACATATTACTCATCATTATTTCCATCCAATAACATATAATTGAATAACAAATTACACCACAACGTGGAGACGGTAAGTCATACGTATGCACACATGGTGACATTATCATTCATAGGATGGATAGAATAATGAATATGGTTATTAAATATTTATAATAACATCACATTATATATATATGGTACTGGAGTTATTATTTTTGTATTGTAATAACAAATAAAGAGTAAGTGTAAGGAGAAAAGAACTTGAAAGAGGGTGGTGAAATTATTACCTCTTCTTCAGGTTCTTCATATTGATTTGATCAAAAGGGATACATAGGATGGCTTTATGAAAACATTAAGGCCTATAGGATGAAGTTATTATATTTTAGAGGATATTTGGGAAGGATTTGGACGAACCAAAAGTATTTGGAGGTGCTAAATTAAGAGAAGGGGAAATTCCCTTTTATAAGAGAGGTGAGGGTCACTTTACGAAAAACTTGAAATATTATTTTATAATAAAATTATTTTTTGCTTTTAAAGGCTCAAAAAGGGTTTATTTCTAGAATAAGGTTTGGTGGGGTATAAATCATCTCAATAAACAGGTTTTTCATAGGTTTTGGTCACTATATTAACCTTATCCTTTGGATTTAACTCTAAGTTAAATAGTTTGACTTTTACCATATATCTTTGTATTTTTATATTATATGGTTTATAAACATACCATAAAATTCCACGAAAACCCCAATATTTAAATTAATGACACATATAATATTATTTAGGCCCTTTGGCTGAACCTTAGACTTTTAGAAATATTATATCAACCAATAATATAGTATTTGTACTAAAAACTCAATTATGTCAATTTTGACATTATTTAATAATTTATTTTTATTAAAGTCATAACATCATTATTACTTCAAAAAAAATTCATTAAATCTACCTAAATATGTCAAATTCGCCTATAAAATTTTGGGATCTCATAAAAACATTAAATTATATTTATTTTAATATTTATAATATAATTTATTTGATTCATTCATCAATAAGGTAATTACTGTATCATCATTGTGTCATAAATAAATTTAATTATTTAATGTATAAAAATTATAAATAAAATACAATTATGTAGGAAATAGTTTTATATTTATAATTAATATTTATAGTTGAATTGATCAATTATATAACATCATATAAAAATTTATTCACTAAAAGATATTTGTTTATGTCATTTTTGTCTTTACTTTAAATTAATTAATATAAAGTTCCATTATTACTCCCATGTGGCTTCATGGGGTTCCAAATTCGACCCAAGGATTTCCATGGTCGAATATATATCATAAAATTTTATTATAACACATGTTAGGGTAATTTAATATTATTATAATATAATATGTTACCCTTATTTACTATATTTTCCTTTTAATCAGGGTAAATAAAATATTTACTAAAGTAAATATTTAAAATGTATACAAATAAAAGTTAACTATTTTTAAAATATTGAATTAATGGTTCCAAATATGGAATCGATTTTTCCATATTCAAAACACAGAATTGGAAGAAATTAATTTAAAATTAATTCCCGTTTTCAAAACAAAATGTGTGTTTTTACGAAATAATAACTATCAAAATATTGACACTTGTTTATGTCTAATTTTAATGTGAAATTACATACAATGACCAAAATTGGATTAAATGGTAAATATATAATCTAATTATACTTTAAAACCACAAAAAATTATAATTTAACACTATAAATTATTTCAATTAAGAAAGTTGTTTTTAATTAAAATTTTATATTTTTCACTATTTATCAAAATATGAAAGTTTTCAGAAAAATTTAAAAAATTTATCCAAAATAAATTTTTATGTCAATATTATAAATAATAATTTAATTTCATTAAATTGAATATATAAAAGTGTCAAATGTTGGTTTTAAATACGGTTTTCTATTAAAAGGCGGTAAAATTGCTTTTTTTGAAAATTACTTCTTTTATCTAAAAAATGAATTTATTATTATATTATGTCTAAGAAAAACAAAATATAGATTCTGATATTTTATAGATTATATAAAATTTGAAATTCATTTAATACTATACATAACCTCTTTTTGAACGTCTATTTTAGTAAGTCGTGTTACGCTCGAACTCGGTGTTGCGTGTAGCGCAAGTTATTGAATTACTTTTAAAAATAATGTACTATAAAATCTTGGGGTGTTACATTCTCCCCTCCTTCAATAAATTGCATCCTCACAATTTAAAATTGTTTTTTAAAATAAAAGTATGAAAATATAAAATACCTTTGTGGAAAACCCACATTAGAAATAGGGTTAATAAAATTTACACTTAATAAGACGAAAGAGAAATGAAAAGGTCACCACCAAATTATGATCTCTAATAGGAGAACATTGGTGGAATTTATAGAAATATAATTGGAGTAAAAACGTAAATATTTATAGGGAGTGATTGAGGTCATAAATCACAAACAAGTGTATACTTGAGGGCCTCAAGGCCATCTATCTATGATGATTTAAAATATCATCAGTTCAACAAAACATTGGGTATTAGGATAACACATTTTGGTTTTAATATATCTTCCCTAATGTTTAATAATTAATTTCTTCATATAATAATAGCTATATATATATATATACTTGACAAGTAGAGTTTCATCTTTCAACTAATTTCTACCAAAAACTAATCTTTCACATAAAAAGATAATAGAACTCAAAAATATTATATTTATCCTAATCGTATAAGGTTACAAATATTAAAACATAAAATTTAAATGATGAAAAATAATTTGTAATAACCAGGTACTTCATGTAGGTTAGTGGTAGGTAATAAAGGCATGTTGCAATATGTTTGTGGGTTCGATTCCTGCAGCTTGGTCTGACATGATGGGTTATCGCCCGACCAACAGGTTGTCCTTTTCCTAAAACTATAGTATTAAAATATATTCCAAAAATAATCATAAGAAATGTTTTAACCTTACATAATACTATCCAACGTTCAACTTAAACCATTCCAAACATTATAGTTATCCAAAATACCTCAGTACAGACTCTCTCTAAAAGGTCTCTAAATTCAAAAATCAATTGTAACATCAGATTCCTCAAACAAAGTAAAGTGTCTCTTATTGTCACATACTGAAAATATAATTACCTTCATCATATTAAAACCTTAATGAAAACAACAAGTACTACAGTACAATCCTTATATATATCACATTATTCTTATAAGTAGAATATAATTCTTGAATCCAAAAACACAAATACATTAATTATTCCAATTCAACTATAGTAATAGAATAATCTTGGCCTTTCTCTCTTAGCCATTTCTAATGTATGTTTCCTTGGTGCTTAGAACATTCATTTTATTAATGCCCCTTTTCTATACAATTGTAGCATTCACCATTGAAAGACTCTTTCTTTCCCTTGAAACCACGAGCCTGGTGACCTTTTTCTCCACATTTGTAACAGACTCTCTTTCCTTCAAGCATTTACTAAGGGGATTCTTTCTATAGTTTCCACATATGTAAAAATCATTCTTTCCATTATTCTCTTTATCCAAATTTATTACTACCATCATTTTCTTCTCTAACATCCCTTCAAAGCCATAAGACTCGGAGAATTATTTACTTATCTTATTAACACATGATACTATTTCTTTATATGATGACAATATGTGGGAGAATATTTCTTTTATAAATGTTGGCTTAATACCATGAAATATATTATACTTCTCAATATTTCGATCAAGTGTATTTATAGAATTCTCATTACTTCTACTAGGTGTCATTTCTAAAAAATGGAAAACACTTGGTTGGTTTATGAATCAAAATTCATAATTCCAAACCTGTAACATACCTAACGTAAATATAAATGATTTTGCGTAAAATCTACAATCATAAAAAAATTTATTTGAGGAAGTATTTATTCCTAAATCCTTCATAATAGATTGAAATGAAAATGAAAATTATACTAAGAATATCCCTCATGAGTGTCGTAACCAAGAGTGTAGCAAGGCCTGTTGTCATGCACCAGTTCCTGTATGAGTCTAGTTCAAAGTGGTGTTTTCGGGTTTTACCCCTAGGTACATCTCTGCCAGAGCTACCTCTACCTACTAAAATCCATACAATGATGTATTTCATGGAAAACTCACAAAATCTATATATTACCAAAATTCTAGGAAGTTATTATATATTAATCCTCAAAGCCTATCTTAAGGTAATGTGCTCTAATCAGAGTTTTTATAAATCTAGTTTCCATGGTTTGTACTAAACTTCTCTGATACCAACTATAATTCCCTGACCCCTATTACCCAGAGTCGGTGAATTAATACATAACATTGGCATTATCACAAGGAAATCATGTCTCTAAAGACCGATTGGTTTAGTATTATTGGAAACAAGATTCATACATAAGTTCAACTTTACAACATGAAAATAAATACGACACTAATTTATTCCATTATAAATATCAAATCCTCCTTGATTATGCATGCAAATCACTCATAACTAACTTCTTCATATCCGGGGAAATGAAACATAATAAAGGGGTGAGCTCAAATGCTCAGTAAGGGTAAGAAATACAATGGAAGATAACATAAATATCAGTCATGGTGAATAATTGAAAACACAAGCCTTTACAAATAATAAACATGAACACTTTTATGGTAGGAATATGAGATGAGTAAATAATTCCATAATAAAACATAGTCATTGGTATTCTACTAGTCGAATAACCGCATGAACCATTAATATTATTTTCATAATGAGGGAATGTATAGTACCAAAGTTTAATTTATGTTTCAAGGCCTCGTGCCGTGACCTAGGGGTTAACTGTAACCGGACCACAACTCGGAGAGCCTCTGTAACCGGACTCCATCCCGGAGAGCCTCTATAACCGGACTCCAAATGGGAGAGACTCTGTAACTTGAATCCAACCTAGAGAACCTGCTGTAACCATACCCCAACCTAGAGGGCATACTTTTATCGGTCCCCAACCCAAAGCAAACTAGTCCAATACATTCATCATAAGAAAAGGTTGAAATATAACATAAACATTTGTATTAAAACTAGCATACGAAATATCAATAATTTATCAATAAAACATGAATGGTATAAAAATAACACATCCGCAGTCAAAAATATCACAAAACCTTCAATACAATATGTAATATTTGTATCATAATAAATAAACTTCAAAAAAGTTTTAAATCCATCAAAGGATGTTGACATAGATGAAAATTATCAGTAAAATGCTTAGAGAGAAATACCCCTTTTTCATGAATACATTTAAAATTATTAAATTTTATAAAAGAAGTAATTTAAAAGATACTTTTGAATCAATGTGTCCCATACCACTTTGAAACTTTTGAAATGAATTATTATTTCCAAACATTCATGTCCATATAAATAAATCCTTAAAATCATTTTGAAAACATAAACATTTATTAAAAGAGTTTAGAAAGATAAATCTTTAAAACATTTAAAATTATGATAGAGTTAAATAGATCCTACCATAAAACCTTAAAAGATTAATTTTGAAAACATTTTTATGAAATATTGGTATCAATGATAAGTATGTCCCAAAAATTACTTACAAATGAACAATCTTGGGTAAATAATGATATTGAAGAAATAACCCTTACCTTTCACTTTTCTTTTGTTGAGGGTACGTATAACCTCATATATAACAACCATAGTATGTTATTAAATTATACCATAACCATATTAATGTTTATTAAATCATACATGATTCATTTATGACTTTATACTACCCATTTAATTATGATATTCATGTTAACATAACATTTCGGGTAATAATCGATTTCTTTATCGCACATGTTTTAACTAGTTATTCTTGATTGTGTTATTTAGATCATGATTTAAATACATCCAGGATATAAACCATGATTTATATATCATATATATTGAGAATATAAATATTTATAATAGATAGAAATATGAAATTGAAAACACCATTTATGGAGACGGTAGGTCGTACGTACGGATAAACGGTGTTTCTTTTTTCATATCGAATTGAACAGAAGTAAGTGAATAAGATATATGTAAGTACATCAATAAATATATATATAAATATATATATCTCTAGTAGCATTATTATTTCATATATTACATACTCATTAAATATATATATTTTTATAATCATCGATGAATGGTGAACGTGAAAATGAATCTCATCGCGTCGTGGAGACGGTAATTCGTACATACGCACGAGCGACAATATCATTTCCTTGAAGGTGTGATATTGGATGGTATATTAATTTTACAGAGAAATTATCATGTTATTTTTATTATTTATATATATATTACTCATCATTATATCCATCCAATAAAATAGTGTTGAATAAAAAATTACACCACAGCATTGAGATGGTAAGTCGTACCTACGCACGCATGGTGACACTATAATTCATAGGATGGATAGAATAATGAATATGGTTATTTCATTTTCATAATAACATAATATTATATATATATATATAAGGTACTGGATTTAATATTTTTATGGTAATAATAGATAAAGAGTAAGTGGAAGAAGAAAAGAACTTGAAAGATGGTGGTGAAATTATTACATCTTCTTCGGGTTCTTCCTCTTGATTTGATCAAAAGGGATATTTATGATGGCTTTATGATAAAATTAACGCCTCTAGGATTAAGTGAGGATATTTTAGAGGATATTTGGGTAGGTTTTTTTCGAACCAAAAGTATTTTGAGGTGTGAAATTAAGATAAGGGAACTGCCCTTTTATAAGAGAGGTGAGGGTCACTTTAGGAAAACCTTGAAATATTATTTTATAATAAAATCATTTTTGGTTTATAAAGGCTCAAAAGGGATTTATTTCAAGAATAAGGTGGTTTGGGTTCGCAATTATCTCAACCAATAGGTTTTAGACAAGTTTGGGTCACTAAATTAACATTATCCTTTAGATTTAACTCTTAGTTAAAAAGTTTGACTTTTACCATATCTCTTTGTATTTTTATACTATATGGTTAATAAACATACCATAAACTTCCAAGAGAACCCCAATAGGTTCATTAATGACACATATAATATTATTTAGTCCCTTTGGACGGACCTTATTCTTCTATTAATATTATATCAACCAATAATATAGTATTTGTTTTAAAAACTCCATTATGTCAATTTTGACATTATTTAATAATTTATTTTTGTTAAAGTCATAAAAACATTATTACTTCAAAAAAAATTCCTTAAATCAACCTTAATATGTAGTATTCACCTATAAAATTCTTGGATGTCATAAAAACTTTAAAATTATATTTATTTTAATATTTATAATACAGTTTATTTGATTCATTCATTAATAAGGTAATTACTGCATCATCATTGTGTCATAAATGAAATTAATTATTTAAAGTCTAAAAATTATAAATAAAATAACATTATGTAGGAAATATATTTATCTTTATAATGAATATTTATAGTCTAATATATCAATTATATAACCTCATATAAAAATTGATTCAGTAGAAGATATTTGTTTATGTCATTTTTGTCATTACTTTAAATTAATTAATATAAAGTGTCATTATTACTCCCATGTGGCTCCATGGGGTCCCAAATATGACCCAAGGATTCCCATGGTTGGATATTTATCATTAAATTAGATTATGACTAATTTTAGGGTAATTTAATATTATTATAATATTATATTTTACCATTATTTACTATATTTACCTTTTAATCATGGTAAATAAAATATTTACTTATGTAAATAATTCAAATTCCTAAAAATAAAAGATACTTGATTTCAGAATTTGGATCTACTTATTCCAAATATGTAATCTATTTTTCCAAATTTAAAACACAGAAGTGGTAGAAATTAATTTAAAATTAATTCCCGCTGTAAAAGCAAAAGCATGTTTTTACAAAATAATAACTATCAAAAGATTTACATTTTTTATGTTCTGTTTAAATGTGAAATTACATAAAATTACCAAAATTGGATTAAATGGTAAAAATATAATATAATTATACATTAAAACCACTCAAAATGATAATTTAACACAATAAATTATTTCGATTAAAAAGGTTTTTTAATTACAATTTTGTATTTTTTCCTATTCATCAGAATATGAAAGTTATCAAGGAAATTCCAAAAAATTATCCAGACTAAATTTTTATGTCCCAATTATAAAATAATAATTTAATTTCATTAAATTGAATATATAAAAGTTTCAAATATTGGTTTTAAAAAGGGTTCTCCATTAAAATGCGGTAAATTTTCATTTTTTTAAAAATGCTTCTTTTAGCTAAAAAATGAATTTGTTCTTATATTATGTCTATCAAACACAAAATGTGGTATATAAAATTTTATCGGTTATATAAAATTCAAAATTCAGTGAGTACTATTCACAATTTATTTTTGAATGGATAGTTTATTAAGTCGTGTTACGCTCGAACTAGGTGTTGTGTGTAGCGCAAGTTATTGAATTAATTTGAAGAAATAATGTACTGTGAAATCTTGGGGTGTTATAGTGTACTATAAGTAAATGGTGTGTCTATCTGGATCATGGTCTACCCATGTATCATGGATCGTGCCCGTTTCAGTTTCCTTGTACACTTGGTCACTCCCATGTACTTAGTCATGTCCAAGTACATGGCTCTACCCATGTACTCTTGTTCTCATTGTGTTCTTAGCCTTGTGTCTGGTCGTGCACTCCCAAATTAGACGTCGAGACACCATGTCAGGTCACACATTATGTGACACATTCCACACACCATGTGGTTGTTAACCCTGGTGTGTATTCTCGTATTACACTCTGTGTATATCAGAAGTTCCCCGAATATGTGGATCTTCACGTTATTGCCTCTCACATCAAAAATGTATGAGATTTCCACAAATATTATTGATGGAGGTGGTGGATCTGACCTATTCATTTATCAATGTATCCTGCGTTCTCAATGGAATCTGGTCACCCAATTTGATAGGGCAATATTGTCGTCATTCTATTCCACTACTGCACATTGAAAACCCATAATTGGTATCCCCAAATTCTAAACTGACTAATCATCCATCGTCATCATACCCTATAATAATTGCCTCAATCACATTTTTACACATGGTATTTATTAATTTTGATAAATAATGGTTACTAAACAATCATATATAGGGTATTCATCAAACTTTGGGTCAAAGAAATATCTTGTGAAGAATGTGAAAAGAATAGGAGAAGAAATGCAGAAAACACAAACAAGAGGAATTGACCTCAGACAATGTTCATGTTGGCCTCAATTTATTTACTCTATAATGAATAATAAATAGATATTAATAATTAATTATGTAAATCCCTAAACTTTAATAATACCTAACTCATACCCATAATACGCATGATCTACGAATCAATTCCTTGGTCGATTAATTCACATTCATTGTAGGAAAAAACAAATGCAGATAAATCCATATGAAACAAATTTTATCTTGATTTGGTTAAATATCTAGCGAAGAAATAAATATTCATCATTTTCATTGGTTAGATCCTCAAATTATGTTATACACTAATCGAAAATCTATGATTTGGTTTTCACTTGTCCAATAATGATCCTCCAACCATCTCTCTCTAAAGTCATCAATCTTGTGTGGTTCACCACATATTTTCCATAATAGTTTATTTATAAACATTGATTAGTTCTTATTAATTATTTTAATAAAATAAATAAATTTTTTATTTTTTATTAATATTACCATTACTATGATTGAACTGGATGTTCGATACGCTCATATGTTATGTCATGCATAGGGTTAAACTCATGTTCTGAACTCAATAGTGGCCTTTTATTTTTAATCTGAGTCCCAATTTATGAGTTATTCCAATTTTCAAGAAAATAATAAATGAAAACAATAACAATATTTAATATATTTCAATCATCAATTATGGACTCATTGTGCCTCCAAATCATGCGTCATCTTAGCATATAGTTTTAGAAATACTACTCGATATATTTGGATTTACATGAAAAAAGATGTTACAGTAAAGAAACATGTCTAATAAAAAAATCATCATAAACATAAAACATCCAATGAATAATAATAATTGTATCATTATATCATATCCTCAATGAATCATAATTAACATCAAATGATATCATCATAGTTGGAAAATGATTTTGAAAATACTATAGTAGCATTTCATGAGGAAAATAAAACTTATTTCAAAATAAGTTTTAAAAATAATAATTTATAAAACATTTTGGAAATCCTTTTCTTTAAAAAATAAATTTTGAGACCTATAATGTAATATTTAAAAAATTTGTGGTCATGAAGATGTAAAATGATTTAAAAGTTAAATAAAGATTCATTTCACATTTCTAGTGAAGTCAAACAGGCCTTGTTTTGGAAATGACATGAATACCCATTTAAAAATAAAATTAAATTAAATTAAAAAAAGGTGAAAATGACTTTAAACAATCCTATAGGGACATTTAGACATTTTTTAACACATTTTTGTAAAACATGGATATATAAGAAAAAGGGTTTTCTGTCGAGAAGAGAAATAAAGTCGGTTTTATTTAAAAACACTCTTTTGAAATAATGAGTACATAAAGAAAAGAAAATGAAGGGAAATATATATTCACAAGAAATAATTCCAAGATAATAAAATTCTTGAGTTTATTGAGATATGTTTCACAATATATTTTTTCTTCATAATCATAAACATAAATAATCTTGATAAATGATGAGATTGTATCAAAAAACTCTTACCACTTTAGTAACTTTGAATTGTAAGACTCAGAAAGTAATAACATTAAAAAACATAAAATATCAAGAGAATAGATAAATTGATTTTATTATTTTTAAAGGGCTTGTAGATACACTTAATAAAATAATATAAGTGCATAACATAACTTATGTCCCAATGAAGAAGAATTGAGAAAAAATCCCTTACCGCTTTGGAAATATTTTTAATTGTAATAAACTCTAAGAACCCAATTTTTGCTACGGAAGACTTTGGAATATTCTTGATGATATTCCAGAGCAGCACCTTCAGACGACGTACGATTTCGAGCCCCGGTGTGGCTGGAATTAAATTTTCAGTGTGTTCACACTGGAAATGCCATATAAATGAGATAACTCCTAAACGGTGCTTCAGATCAGAGATCTGAGTGTACGGATGGGTCTGGAATGGGGTTTTTACCCTAGGAATGACATAAAACATGTCGGCACGGGATGTTTGGACCCCTCGCCTGCTCCCAGAACGTTAAATGGAAAAATTAATTAATTTATTTATTCGTTTATTGGTTAAACTCGAGTATCTCTTAAATGGTGGCTCGGATTGGAAACCTGAGAGAACTGTTGAGTTCGGAATGTTTCGTTTACCCTAGGAGGGGTATAAGTTTTGTGGGCGCGAGCCGTCTGTGAAAAATGGCCCCAGGGGTATTTTCGTAATTTGGCAGCTTTGGGCATTCAGTTTTATAACTTTTTAACGGGGTCTCATATTAAAATTATGAGACCTCTGTTGTGCTCGAGAGGTGGTGTTTACCCTAGGGGAGGCTTAACCTCGACCTCGTCGAGTGTTTTAGAGGTGGGACCTTTCGTGGGTAATTAATAAAAATTAATTAAATTAATTTTTATTTTTATACTTAAAGAAAACCCTCTCATCTCCCTCATTTCCACCCCCTGGCAAGACCTCTCCTCTCCCTCTCCTCCTCCACTCCGGCGAGACAGCTCCGATGAGGCGGCTCCGGCGAGGCAGTGGTTCGACGGCGAAGCTCCAGGCAACGCCCACGAGGTAGGGTTTTGTTGCGTTTTTTCCTTCCTACACCTACTTTGAGCCTAAATTATATCCTCAATTTTTTTTTAATCTTATAAAAAAACCATTGTATGCGTAGTATAATTTATTAGCTTTCCATCGCTTCTTTCGGATCTAAAATCCGAGTTCGGTGTCGATTGCAAACTACTGCTGAAGGTTGCGGGTTTTCGATTTATGGCAGGTTTGAGCGGCGATGCGGCTGGCTTCCGGGGGATGGCGCGGCGGTGGGGATATCGGATGGCGGCATGGGTCTTCAGCTGGGGAATCCAGGCGAGTGGAGGTTGGCGTTGGGGGCGAGCGGCCTGGGCAGCCGGGTGACGGCGAGGGCGAGGCCGAGCTCGCGGGGGCAGGGAAGAACTGGGGTCGTCGCGCGACCCCATAGGGGAGACACGACCCGTGTCTCGAGGGTCATTGTGCAGCGGACGACCGGCCATGAAGACCGGTCCGTGTGGACCGCAGGTCCATGGCCGGCCCACGCGGCCAAACCGCGGGCCAGCGCAGCGAGCCGTGTTGGCCGGTCCAGCCCAAGGGGCTTTGCCCCTCAGTTTTCAGACGCCCGTAATTTTCGCTATGGGCGTCTGTTTTGCTTGCTGTCTGCGGAAGTGTACTCCAGACATCATGACAGACTTTTTTGAGATGGTTTTTTGAATTTTGAATTCCCGAAATGAGGGGCCGCGGAGGCGCAACGTGTCTTTAAGTGGACGAGCGTTTTTCCCGGGATTCTTGTTTTGGGCAGCGCGGACGGATTCGACGTCTGTTTTGAGTGCAGTCAGTGGTGTTGCGACCCTGGAACCGAGGGGGAAGTTTCCAGGGCGGTTTCGGGCATTGATACTGGATTTGAGGCTTGGGACCAATGGCCCGTCGTTCGAGCTGCGTGCAGCGTTCCACAACTTTTTCATCGGGCGTCCGTTCGGGGCATGCGAGTAGCCGATGTTGGGTGTTTTTCCGAGGGCATCGCTTTGGCCCAATCCGCCCGCATTAATTTCACATGCTGGTGTGGGCCCCGCGAGGTTCGTTAGGGCGTTGATGGTGATTTTCCATCTCTATCATCAGGCGACCATTTTGGACAAGTGGATAGTCCCACTTGTGTACTTTTTCGAGAGGATCGTAATGGTTCAATACATTCATTGTGTTTCGGGACCGGGATGTAGGTCCCACGAAGCACCGCTCATGTGTGGTGCGTCGTAATGCACCTTTTTCTCTGAATATCCATTTCACTCAATTGAGTAGTGTTTTTGACGTGTTTTTCCGAGGGGATCGCAATGGTGTGATGCGCCCGACTGTTTTCAGGACCGAGGCTCAGGATCATGGGACGCCATTCGGGCGTGAGGCGGCGTTGGCGACCTTTCTATCGGATATCCACTTGAGGTGAGTAAGTAGTCTATCTCGCATGTTTTTTCATGAGGATTACAATGGTATGATCCCTTTGGTTGTGTGGAGCCTCTTGTGCGATCTTATTAAATGTTGAAATATGAATGGTTCCCTAGTGGTGGTTCTTCTACCATGTTGTAGCAGACCCATGGCATGTGATCGCGTGAATTCCTGGGAGACTGATGTTGGTGGTTAATGAGATGTGGTTGGTTGTGCCTCATCCAATGAGGTGGAAAGTTGGAAAAGTTACGTTTACGACCTTCGTGTTGATGTTGGGGTGTCGTGTGCACGCTGGCCTTAGGGCCAGAGACATGGTATACTCTGGGAGTATACGAGAGCGCTTGGAGACACGTCGAGGACATTTGTACCTGAGAACGTTAGTGTGCTTGGTTGGGGTTGAGATCGGGCCACACGTTGTGTGGGCCCCACATGCATTCCATGATCTTCTTTACGTACTTTTGACCTCTCGTGACGTAGAGGGTCCCTTTGTTCTTGTTTATTGATCAGCAGGGTTGAGTTTTCCCCTGGTTCTGTTCTCATTGGGTTGATAGAGATGGTTTGGTTCCTCTGTTTCTTCAGCTGTGAGAGGTTTCGGTACCATGCCCTTTCACCGGACTACGGCACCGGTTGCAACTATGGGTGTTCATATAGTGTGGGTGTTTTCCCCACTTTATGGGATGAGTTGACTCGGTCCGCTTTGACAGTGATTCAGCGGATTGGGGCATGATCACCTTGTGAGGCCTAGGAAGATTCTTCTGTCACTCTGTGTTCAGTTGGCCAGTGTTGTACCATCCAGTAGTGATGACCAGAGCAGATCCGGGTTTACCCTCTAGTAGAGACTGGGCAGTGGGTCACCTGACGACTTCTTAGGGTCTATCCTCTAGCAGGGCTGGGCAGTGGGTCGCATGTCATCTAGTTCCAGGTCTACCCTCTAGCAAGGCTGGGCAGTGGGTTGCCTGTCGACTTATTCTAGGTCTACCCTCTAGTGGGGTTGGGCAGTGGGTCGCCTAATGATGTATTAGGGTTTACCCTCTAGCAGAGACTGGGCAGTGGGTCACCTGACGACTCTTGAGGGTCTACCCTCCAGCAGGGCTGGGCAGTGGGTTGCTCGTCGTCTTGTTCAAGGTCTACCCTCTAGCAGGGCTGGGCAGTGGGTCGTCTGTTGACTTATTCCGGGTCTACCCTCCATCAGGGCTGGGCAGTGGGTCACTCGTCATCTTGTTCCGGGTCTACCCTCTAGAAGGGCTGGGTAGTGGGTCGCCTGATAATGTATTAGAGTTTACCCTTCAGTGGGGATGGGCAGTGGGTCACCCGATATCATATTATGAATTAACCTCCAGTAGGGCTGGGTAGTGGGACACCGTTAACATTCTAGATGCAGTCCTTTATACTAGGCTAGTCTATGACTTTCCTCCATGATTATCAGAGCGGGACCCTTGGTTGTACGGGTCAGTGATGGAACAATCTTGACTTTGAGGAGACCTCTCGATTGTGGGGAAGTGACGAGTTGTGGTTTGACGTTCCCCCAGAACTCTCAAGTACGAGGAGCGCTTTCCCCACCGAGACGCGTCATTGTGACGCGACCCAAAACCGTGCGGGTGAGTCAGTGCCGCCCAAATCGGATAGTGTCGAGGTGCGGTGATTGAGCCCTTGACTTGTAGTTCGGGGCAGACGTGCGGGATGCTGGGCATCGATGGTGTTACTTCTGGGACTGTTGGCTACTTTCTTGGGCTGAGCTATGTGATGGAGATCTCCTTATGACCTTGTTTAGGCTTCTTAGTGATCATATGAATATGTATATACCTTGTTTTAGTACCCACTTCTTGGGTTTGGTTACTCTCCTTCCAGGGTAGGCGAAGACGCGCGGGGTATGCCACGTGCTTTTCGTGTCTAGCTTCTCATGATTGGACGAGTATACTCTTCTGCTATAGGTAGTGGAGACTCGATGAGAAGTTCATCTTCTCACCATTTCCAGCTCCTTGTGTCTGGACGAGTCTACCTCCTATCTCTTGTTGGGTTGAGCTGGACTCTCTACTGTACTCTTTACTGCACTTTCAGTTTTACTCCTTTAATTTTCCCTATTCGCTCTACTGCTCTCCCTTTGGTATCTCCTTTGTTGCTCCCTTAATCTTCCGGGCTATCCTACTGAGTATTTTTATACTCACCCTTGCTTGGGCTTTGCCCGCACTTGGTGTGCCCTTGTAGACGACGGACAGGTTGGTCGTGACGTCAGTGGAGCATAAGAGTTCAGGATCTTGGACCACGTGCGGTGGTCGTAGTCGGGTTCCAGGAGGGGAACCCTTCCATCTTTTTTTTGTTTACCTATTGACGGGTTGTGGCACTTTTCCTGGTTGGGCGTGTGTTTTGTACCTTTTCTTTTCAGTTTACTTTCAGTACTTGTTTTGTACTGCTTAGAGGTCGATGCACATTTTTGGTTTATATATATAGAAGTTTCCATTTTCTTTACTTGTATTTTATTTTACTCTTCACTTTTTCATTGAGTGTGTTGTGTGTGTTGTTTTCGTGTGTACAGGTGCTTAGGCAAAGGACTCCCCGAGTTGTTATGCCATCGGCACTAGTCGCCAGCCCCTGGCCTATGGAGGCGGGTTTGGGGTAGTTACGGCTCGAGCCCAGGTAGGGTCGGGTCATGACAAAGTTGTATCAGAGTCGGTTCGTTCCTTGAGACGTTGTTCGTATGTCCCTAAAATAAAAGGAATTGGTTGGGATTTAGGGCAATAGTGTTAACGTGTCTTGAGAGTAGCTCTCAGGCCAGGGAGTCCAGTGATGGTGCGGTGGCCGACGTATCCATTCACCCGGACCCTGATAACCCGCTTGTCGACTCGGCATGCTAAGACACTTGTTTAAGGTAAATTTATTTATGTATCACATAGGACTGAGTCTTGACTGTCATTCTTGAGTCAGCTCCCCATCATTGTTGTTATTTGTAAATACATATATGCTCATCTGACTACGGCTCTCCTTGATAATATTAAGGATGTCTCCGCGAAGACAGCCTGCTAGGATACCATCTTTGGTTCATGACGAAGACCCTGTGAGCTACGAGGCCATAGTCTAGGACCCATCATGCGAGCCCCCTTCCTCCGGGTGGGCTGGTAGCAGCACCCTCACCTATTGAGTAGCGGACAGCTTTCGCAGAGTAGGCTGAGCTTGAGCGCAGGTTGATCACACTCCGTGAGTTCCTGCGGTAGAGACCGCTGAGGTTCAGTGGTGAGCCAGACCCTCAGGCAGTAGAGGTTTGTCTAGAGGCAGTGGTTCGCCTTTTCAGTCTTGTGCAGACGTCGACAGATCAAAGAGTGGCTTTGGAAGCCACCCTTTTTTGTGAAGCAGCTTGGCGTTGGTGGAGTCTGGTGACTCAGCTTCTTGATGAGTCATCGCTTTCATGGGGAGACATTCAGTTGTTGTTCCATGAGGAGTTTTCCACTTCTGCTTGTGCTCCATTCGGATTCAGGAGCTCCAGCAGTTCCAGTAGGGAGGGATGACGGTGGCCGAGTACGTGGCTAGTTTCGCAGACCGTGCATGCTTTTACCCAGACATGGTCTATGATAACAACCTCCAAGCGCAAAAGTTTGAGCAGGGTCTCCGCCGAGAGATTCGTGCTGTCATAGTACCCTTGGTTATTTCCACATATGCCAGGGTTCTAGAGCAGGCGCTGGTGACATAGGGTTTTCGGTCACGTTCTAGAGTTGGTGGTGGCAGCAGGCACATCGGGGCCGAGACGTCTGCCCCAACTAGTGGGCGTTGGCAAGAAGAACCTCGATGCAGGTGGATTTCTGAAAATTGGACTCATGGGCATGTTCATACACCACAGTGGAACCGGAGGGCACCAGTGCAGCCCAGAGAGAGTTGGTTCTATGCTTGCGATGGGCGAGGTCACCTGGAACGGGACTGCCCGACCAGGCATGTGGAGAGCTTTGGGCAGGCAGTAGGTGCACCACCACAACGGAGCCAGCACCGTGATCGGAGTAGTTCCCAGAGAGGTGGTGCTGGAAGAGGAGTGAGAGGATCTGGGAGTGGGGGAAGGCTTTACGAGGTCTTCCCATCACCACTAGGCAGTCCACGTCAGGCTCCGGGACCTGACAGTTGGGACTGCGGATAGCCGCGAGTTTTGGATGTCTACGACCCTGCAGAGCATGAGGTGGCAAGAGGTATTCTCTACAGCTCTTCTACTATTTGCAGTAGAATTGTTAGACTCAGTGTGTGAAATGATTTTCTCCCTTCTCCTTTCTTGGGTTGTTACCAGGGTGGCACGGGGCACTGGTGTAACCTTGTGTTGGTAAGATAAAAGGCATAAGACCTTTTTCTTTAGTCGATGGTGTTGACTCCTTCGCTCCCCGAGCATGTAAGAGAGTCTTTGTCGTGGGACATCGACTGTGAAACCTTGTCTGACCAGATATCCTTGGGTGTTTCACCATATGGATATTCTGAAGGAGGGAATCATCGGGCCTTGTTCCAGGTGCGGGCGGTGATTCCAGTCGCGGCGTGCGACGTAGGGGTTCGGTCGGGGAGGTGAGCTACCCTCGAGAGCCTTCAAGACATTGGAGACCGTACGAAGGGATGGCGAGGTTTTATACCTCCTTTCCCTAACACCAAAGTCTTGAGTGGGTGAATGATGTTCCCCACATGGATTACTTGAGAAGATGTGTGCATGCTCCTATGCACGACATCAGTAAGGGAAGACCTCGTGTTAACAGATCAAATTATTTGGTCTGTGTGCGGTGACACAGAGTTGTGCAAGAGTTCTTCTAGGTACGGGGGAGCCAGTTGTGGGATTAATACCCTGATTTGTTCCCTGGTTTTTCTTTTAGGGGACGAACATCTTGAAGGAAGGAATGATGTAAGAACCCAGTTCTTTCTACGGAAGACTTTGGAATATTCTTGATGATATTCCAGAGCAGCGCCTTCAGACGGTGTGCGATTCCGATCCCCGGTGTGGCCGGAATTAAATTTTCAGTACGTTCACACTAGAAATGACAAATAAATGTGATAACTCCTAAACGATGCTTTAGATTAGATATCTGAGTGTACGGATTGGTCCGGAATGGGGTTTTTACCCTAGGAACGACCTAAAACATGTCGGCGTGGTATGTTTGGACCCCTCACCCACTCCTGGAACATTAAACAGAAAAAATAATAAAATAATTTATTTGTTTAATGGTTAAACTCGAGTATCTCTTAAATGGTTGCTCGTATTAGAAAACTGAGGGCATCGTTGAGTTTGGAATGTTCTGTTTACCCTAGGAGGGGTATAAGTTTTGCGAGTGTGGGCCGTCTGTGAAAAATTCCCTAGGGGCGTTTTCATAATTTGGCGGCTTTGGGCGTTCAGTTTTCTAACTTTTGAATGGGGTCTCAGATTAAAATTTAGAGACCACCATTGTGCTCAGGAGGTGTTGTTTACCCTAGGTGAGGCCTAACCTCGACCCTGTCGAGTGTTTTGGAGGTGGGACCTTTCGTGGGAAATTAATAAAAATTAATTAAATTAATTTTTATTTTTCTACTTAAAACAAACCCTCCCCTCTCCCTCATTTCCACCACTCTGGCGAGACCTCTCTTCTCCTTCTCCTCCTCCACTCCAGTGAGACAGCTCCAGTGAGGCGGCTCCGGCAAGGCGGCGGTTCAGCAGCGAAGCTCCGGGGAATGCCCACGAGGTAGGGTTTTGTTGTGTTTTTCCTTACTGCACATCCTTTTAGTCTAAATTATATCCTCGATTTGTTTTTTGATCTTCGAACAAAACCCATGGATGTGTAGTATAATTTAGGATCTTTTTATCGCTTATTTCGGATCGAAAATCCGTGTTCGGAGTCGATCGCAAACGACCGCCGAAGATTGTGGGTTTTCAGTTTCCGGTGGGTTTGAGTGGCGGCGCAGCTGGCTTTCGGCAGATGGCGTGGTGGCGGGGCTCTCGAATGGGAGCATGGTTCTTCAGCTGGGGCAGCCGGGCGAGTGGAGGTCGACGTTGGGGGCGAGCGGCCTCGGCAGCCGGGTGACGGCGAGGGCGAGGTCGAACTCACCGGGGCAGGGGAGAACTGGGGTTGTCGCGCGACCCCATGGGGGAGACACGACCCGCGTCTCGCAGGTCATTGCATAGCGGACGACCGGCCCACGCGGCCAAGCCGCGGGCCGGCGTAGCGAGCCGGGCCAGCCGGCGCAGGCTGGCCCAGGCCGGGCGGACCGGCCGGTCTAGGCCGATCCAGCCCAAGGGGTTTTGCCCCTCAGTTTTTGGACGCCTGTAATTTTCACTACGAACGTCCATTTTGCTTGCCGTATGTGGCAGTGTACTCCAGACGTCGTGATGGACATTTTGAGATGGTTTTGGGAATTTTTAATTCCCAATACGAGGGGCTGCAGAGGCGCAACATGTCTTTAAGTGGATGAGCGTTTTTCCCGGGATTCTTTTTTTGGGCGGCACGGACGCATCTGACGTCCGTTTTCAGCGCCGTCAGTGGCTTTGATACCCTGGCACCAAGTCGGAGGTTTCCAGGGTGGTTTTGGGCATTGATACTAGATTTGAGGCGTGGATCCCACGGCTCGTCTTTCGAGCTACGTGCAGCGTTTCATGAATTTTTCATCGAGCGTCCGTTCGGGGCGTGCGAGTAGCCGATGTTGGGAGTTTTTATGAGGGCATCGCTTTGGCGCAATCTGCCCGTGTTAATTCCGCACACTAGTGCGGGCCTCGTGAGTGTCGTTTGGGAGTTGACCATGATTTTCCATCTCTATCACCAGGCGACCGTTTTGGACAAGTGGATAGTCCAACTTGTGTACTTTTTAGAGAGGATCGCAACGGTGCAATCCATTCGTTGTGTTTCGGGATCGGGATGCGGGTCCCAGGAAGCACCGCTCATGTGCGGTGCACTAGAATGCACCTTTTTTCTCCGGATATCCGTTTCACTCAAGTGAGTAGTGATTTTGACGTGTTTTTTCAAGGGGATCGCAATGGTGCGATGCGCCCGAATGTTTTCAGGGCCGAGGCTCAGGATCACGAGATGCCGTTCGGGCGTGAGGCAGCGTTGGTGACCTTTCTGTCGGATATCCACTTGAGGCGAGTAAGTAGTCTATCTCTCATGTTTTTTCACGAGGATTACAATGGTACGATCTGTTTGGTTGTGCGAAGCCTCTTGCGCGATCTTATTAAATGTGGAAATATGAAAGGTGCCCCGGTGGCGGTTCCTCTACCGTGTTGTAGCAGACTCATGGCATGCTATCACATGCAATAATGGGAGAGTGATGTTGGCAGTTAATGAGATGTGGTTCGTTGTACCTCAGCCAATGAGGTGGCAAGTTGGAAAAGTTACGTTTACACCCTTCGCGTTGATGTTGGGGTTCCATGTGCATGATGGCCTTAGGGCTGGAGACATGGTATACTCTGGGAGTATACGCGAGCGCTTGGAGACACGTTGGGGACGTTTGTAACAGAGAATGTTAGTGCTCTTAGTTGGGTTTGAGATGGGGCCACACACCGTTTGGGCCCCATGTGTGTGTCGTGATATGCTTTACGTACTTTTGACCTCTTGTGACGTAGAGGGTCCCTTTGTTCTCGTTTGTTCACTAGCAGGGTTGAGTTTTCCCCTGGTTCTGTTCTCGTTGGGCTGATAGAGATTATTTGGTTCCTCTGTTTCTTTTACTGTGATAGGTTTTGGTACCGTACCCTTTCACCGGACTACGACACCAGTTGCGACTACAGGTGTTCGTACAGTGTGGGTGTTTTCCCCACTTTCTGGGATGAGTTGACTCGGTCTGCTTTGACAATGATTCATTGGATTGGGGCGTCATCACCTTATGAGGCCTGGGGAGATTCTCTCATCACTCCGTGTTCAGTTGGCCAGTGTTTTACCATCTAGTAGAGATGGCCAGAGCAGAACCGGGTTTACCCTCCAGCAGAGAATGGGTAGTGGGTCACCCGACGACTTCTTAGGGTCTACCCTCCAGCAGGGCTGGGCAGTGGGTCACCCATCGTCTAGTTCCAGGTCTACCCTCCAGCAAGGCTGGGCAGTGGGTCACCTGTCGACTTATTCCAGGTCTACCCTCCAGCGGGGCTGGGCAGTGGTTCGCCTGATGATGTATTAGGGTTTACCCTCCAGCAGAGACTGGGCAGTGGGTCACCCAATGACTCTTGAGGGTCTACCCTCCACCAGGGCTGGGCAGTGGGTCGTCCGTCGTCTTGTTCCAGGTCTACCCTCCAGCAGGGTTGGGCAGTGGGTCGCCTGTCGACTTATTCTGGGTCTACCCTCCAGCGGGGCTGGGCAGTGGGTCGCCCGTCGTCTTGATCTGTGTCTACCCTTCAGCAGGGTTGGGCAGTGGGTCGCCTGATGATGTATTAGGGTTTACCCTTCAGTAGTGCTGGGTAGTGGGTCACCCAATATCATATTATGAATTACCCTCCAGCAGGGCTGGGCAGTGGGACACCGTTGACATTCCAGACTCAGTCCTTTCTACTAAGCTAGTCTGTGACTTTCCTCCGTGATTATCGGAGCGGGACATTGGTTGTACGGGTCAGTAATGGAACGATATTGACTTTGAGGAGACCTCTCGACTTCAGGGCAGTGACAAGTTGTGGTTTGACGTTCCCTCAGAACTCTCAAGTATGAGGAGTGCTTTCCCCACTAAGACGCATCCTTGTGACGTGACCCAAAACCGTGTGGGTGAGTCAGTGCCTCCAAAAGTGGATACTTTCGAGGTGCGGTGATTGAGCCCTTGACTTGTAGTTCGGGGTAGACGTGCGGGATGATGGGCATTGATGGTGTTACTTCTGGGACTATTGGATTCTTTTTGGGGTTGAGCTATAGGATTGAGATCCCCTTACGACCTTATTAGGTCTTCTTAGTGAGCTTATTAATATGCATATACCTTGTTCTGGTACCCACTTCTTGGGTTTGGTTACTCTCCTTCCAGGCGAGGCAAAGGCACGCAGGGTATGCCACGTTATTTTTGTGTCTAGATTCTCATGGTTGGACGAGTCTACTCTCCTGTTATAGGTAGCGAAGACTCGACGAGAAGTTTATCTTATCACTGTTTACAGCTCCTTGTGTCTGGACGAGTCTACCTCCTTTCTCTTGTTGGGTTGAGCTGGACTCTCTATTGTACTCTTTACTGCACTTTCGGTTGCACTCCTTTACTTTTCCATGTTCGTTCTACTCCTCAGCCTTCGGTATCTCCTTTGTTTCTCCCTTGAGCCTTCGGGGTATCCTACTGCATATTTTTATACTCACCCCTGCTTGGTCTTTGCCCACACTTGGTGTGCCCTTGCAGACAACGGACAGGTTGGTCGGGACGTCAGTAGAGCATAGGAGTTCGAGAGCTTGGACCGTGTGCGGTGGTCGTAGTTGGGTTCCAGGAGGGGAACCCTTCCAGCTATTTGTTCTTTTACCTATTGCCGGGTTGTGGCACTTTTTCTGGTTGGGTGCGTGTTTTGCCCCTTTTCTTTTCAGTTCACTTTCAGCACTTGCTTTGTACTACTTAGAGGTCGATGCACATTTGTGGTTTATATATATAGCAGTTTACCTTTTCTTTACTTTCCTATTCTTTTACTCTTCACTTTTGCATTGAGTGTGTTGCATGCATGTGTACAGGTGCTTAGGCAACGACCTCCCTGAGTTGTTGTGCCTTTGGCGCTGGTCGCCAGCCCCTGGCCTATGGAGGCGGGCTTGGGGTTGTTGCAGCTCGAGCCCGGGTAGGGTCGGGTCATGACATACACATTAAAGAATAACATAAAATAAAACTTTAAATATAAGTTAAATAATAATATTCATTATATAACATTTCAAATGGGTAGTATATACACAACAGAAAATAAATAAGTGATGAATTTGGCATAAGTCTCCCAGAAAAAAAAATGTGAGACTATAAATCTTTTACCTTATGTCTCGACTTCCATCATACATATTTAAAACTCCAGTATAATAAATATAATTTTATTTTACATATATTAAATAATTATAATTACATATATCGCACTATATAATATTTACTTATGAACATTTATTGTCCTTTTATTAACAATTCTATGTTAAAATCATAATTTAAACAACAACTACATTATTTTTCATGTATGTTTTGATTTTTTTCAGTACAATTACATTATTCATAGTTCCATAATATCAAAAAAATTAACATTATATAAATATCATATATATTCAATTTATATTTATATATATTAATCCATATATTTTATAGATATAAAATTAAATACATCATTCATGGAGATAGTAGGTCTTACGTACACATGAATTTTGTTTCCATTTTCTAAACGAATGAAATGAAAGAAAGTTAAATAATATATTACATTTAAAAATAATTATTATGTCATATATATCACATATATTGATTGAATTTACCCTAATTAACTTTTATTTAAATAATTAGTGAAAAATGATTCACATTTCATCATGTAGCAGTAGTCTATCGTACACACGAACAACATTATAGTAATCCTTTGCATGACACAACCCTACTTGGGTGATACTCTTTTATCTATAGAAACATCCCATATCTCAGTAGAATCATGATATATATTTTGGAATCAAACAATACTTAATGCACTCTTCAAATTTCCCTCTATCAGTAACATCATTGTCTCATTCAGTTTTGGACAGAATGAATCTAAAATTCAACATGCTTCACCACATTATGTTAATGGAAACACAACATCAAACATGAAAAATCACCAAAGTTGACAGTGATAGGGTTGAAAATGAATCTAACATATAACACATATAAACACCAATTTTCAATGGTTTCCAACACCTTATCTCAAAGATACCCACCAATACATTCAAAACAAGTTCATATTGGGATAACCACCCATGTACCTACTTTGGGATCAGGATAACCTAATTTGTTCCCTCTTTTCAGGTTTGGGATAACCTATCATGTACCCTATTTCTATGCTTGGGATAACCTCTTGTGTACCCAATAATATCTTAGAAAATTAATCATTACCCTATTAATTAGAGAGATATATTGGTTCCACCCATCATATAATCCTTCAATTTGTGTTCCATAGGATCATAAAATATTAATCATATCGTAACCAATGAAATGAACTAGTTTTCATAAACATTTTATCATATCATAACTCATGATAAATAAATGAGTTTCATAAAAATCATGTCCTCATAAACATAAAAAATTTAGAGAAATTCTAATAATGGTATCATTTGATCTTTTCCCAAGTGAAACATAATTAACCTCAAAGGATGTCATCTTAGATGGAATATGATTTTTAAAATCCACTACGAAATGTTCTTGAGAAAAATAACCTTTCTTTGAAAAACACTTTTTAAAACAGAAAATTCATTAAACATTTTGGAAATCATTTTTCTTTGAAAATAAAATTTTATACTTATAGAGTTCGTGATTGAGAGAAATTTTTTACAAGTTAAAACAAACATTCCTTTTACATTTTTAGTACAATCCAAACATGCCTTATTTTGAAAACAACATAATGATTCCATTTTAAAAATTTAAAAAAACTCAAAAAATTGTAAAAATGAATTTTAAAATCCTAAAGGAACCTAAAACCTTTTTTGAAAACTTTTTTAGAAAACATGTATATGGAAGAAAAAAGAGTTTTATATCGTTGAGAGAAATAAAGTCAGTTCTTTTTTAAACATTAATTTGGAATCATCAGTAAATAAAGAGGAAAATGAAATGAAAAAAAAAATATTTTCAAGAAAAAGATATAGGAGAATAAAATTCATGCGTTTCTTGGGATATAGTTAATAATATTTCATCATTAGAAATATAAGCATAAAAAATCATAATAAATGATGAGATTGTAACATTGGGCCCTTACCACTTTGGTAAATTTAAATTGTAAGCCCCATGAAGGAATAAATTTTAAATAAAATTAAAATATAATTCCAATAAAAAAATTTATGATACTACATTTCAAATGGTATGTATATACACATCATAAAATAAGATAGTTTTATAACGTAATATATGTCCCAAAGAAGACAAATTGAGGAAAAAATTCTAAACTACATTGGAAATATTTTGATTTTTAATCCCCATTAAAGAATAAAATAAATTAAAAATTAAATATAATGTAAATAATTAAATTAATAATATAACATTTCAAATGGTAATTATATACACAATACAAAATAAATAAGTGGTGAATTTAGTATAAGTCTCTAAGAAATAAAAGTGAGAATAAAAATTCCTTACCTTATGTCTTGAATTCCTTAATACATGTTTGAACCTCCTTTATAAATAATATAATCTTAATATTCAAATATTAAAAAACATTACTATATATATCATTCCATATGTGATTTACTAATGACCTTTTAGTACCCATTAATTAATAATTCCATGTTAAAATCACATTTTAGGTAATAACTAATTTTGTTTCATGTATGTTTTGATTTATTATTTTCAATACTATCACTTTAATCATGGTTCCATAATATATATAATTTTAACCATGATATAAATATAATATATATTCAATATTTAAGTATTTATATTAATCCATAAAATTTTTAGATAGAAAATGAAATACACTGTTCATAGAGATGGTAAGTCATACATATGCATAAATGTTATTTCCATTTTATCAAAGAATGAAATGAAAGAATGTTAGACAATATATTAACTTTATAGAATAATTTTTATTTCCTATATATATCAAATATTCATTAATATTACCCTAATTACCTTCCATGCAAACCATTAGTGAAAAAAAATCACATCGCTTCGTGAGGCGGTAGTCCACCATACACACAAAAGACGTTATTGTATTCCCCCGTGGAATAGAAATTAAGAATGTATATGTGATATAATAATTAAATAAGTATAAATATGTTAAAACTATCATATATATATTCATTTAATCAATTCTAATTACCATCTAGTTAAAATAGAAATGAAAAACACATCACATCGGTTCACGTGGTGGTAGTATGTCGTACACACGAGTGATGTTAATGTTTTATAAAGGGTTGGGAGGTAATAATTTTGATGTGGTATTATAATTTAATATGAATAATAATATCATAAATATATTATATTAATATTAAATACATAATTATATACAACTATTAGAGGTGGTGACGGAAAATGAATAACATTGGTTCGTGTGGCGGTAGTCCGCCGTACAAACGATCGATGGTTTCATTTCCCATTTGATGGAATACGAGATAGATAAAAGTAATTTAACTAATATAATAACATAATATGGGATATATTTTTTCTATTAAGTCATCATAATTGAATAATATTTTATTAATTATAAGAAGAAGTAAAATAAAGGCGCGTAGTTTAAAACTTTACCTCTTCTTCAGACACCCTCTTTAGGTTTAACCCAAAGCCTTCCTAGATTGGATTTATGATCTCATAAAATTATATATGACATTAAAATGGATATAATAAATATATTTTGTCAGGTATTTTTTGAACCAATTAATTTATTAATTGTGAACAGGATAGGAGGGGGTGGCCTTGTATAAGTGGGGGAGAGGACACATGTGGAATTTTATAAAATAATAAGGTATAACTATGTTTTATACCCAAAAAATATAAATAATTTTCCATTATTTAATATTATTGGTTATGTGGTATAAATATGGCCATAAAATGGGTTTTTTTAAAAGTTTATAGGTCATTTAAACCCTTATCTTTTTAGTTTAACCCCCGATGATCACGTTTTAACCTTAATGACAGTAATTAATTTTTTTTCACTATATATGTTTTACAAAAAATAATTTGACCTTATTATGTAATATAAATTATTATTATTATATATAAAGAATAAATGTTTCCAAATTATATTCACATAAGTGTAAAATTTTAATTTAAAATTAAACCCACAAATGTGATTATAAAGCAGTTTTCCAAAGAGAAAATGTTCAAAAGTTTAAAAAGTTTTTATATAAAAATTAAATATAAAATTAATTGAAATGAAATAAATTGGATTAAAAAATATATTATTGTACTTATATTTCATTTAGAACCATTTTAAAACATAATTTTACCTTATAAATTCATTAAAATAAATGGAAATTTTAAAAAAAACACTTATTTTTCACTATTCATTGAAAAATTAATCTTTTTATAAAAAACATAAAACATCACACAAAGATAATTTTTACATGTTTATTCCAAAAATTAATTTCATTTTTTCAAATAATTTTTATAAAATTTATAAAAAAATAATTTATTTTTTTTCAAAAAAAAGTGATAAAATCATCTTTTCAAATAATAGTATTTTCAGAACATATAAAGAATTTACCAAAAATTTAGAACTTTTTTATAAATATAATTTATTTATATAAAATCATTATACATAATATTTAAAATGTGGTTATTCTATTTCAAATCAAGAATTTTAATGCATGTTTCATAATTTCCATGTTAAATAGTAAAAATATTATATTGTTGTTTGACAGAAATCAGTGTTGTGTGTAGATAAAGTTATCGAGAAGTTAAATTTATTTGAAAATAATTCATAAATAATATGGGTGTTATATTATACACTTCATAAAAAAATTCAGTCTTTAAATTCATTACTTCGATGAAAAAAATGAGGATACTACTACCTCATTACATTCTCAAATTTCCATAGCTTTCTCAAACTGGTGATTTATCCAAAAAAATTGACCAGGTGAGTATTCTTATTTCGTAGAACATTTTCTCTAATGAATTTAACCTCCACCATTTTTTCTTAATAATAAATATCATTCTTCATTAGTATGATATTATAGTTCAATATCTATGATGGATCTAATATATACTTCCTCAGGAGAGATACATGGAACACATCAAAAATATGAGAGTGTTTTATTGGAAGTGCCAAGTGATAAGATAAAATCTATATACAATAAATAATTTAAAAGATACTAATGTACTTATGGATCAATTTTCCCCATTTCTAAGTATCATTACATTCTTCCTTGGGGAAATTCATAGGAGAACCTAGATCTTATCGATGATTATTAGTATAACTTTTCTATCAAATTTATGTATCCTCTCTGTGATGATAAATAGATCTAACATTTTCTTCCATTTTATTATCTAGTTCTAGTCCTAATATATTTAATTCTCAGACTTTATCCCAACACATTGGAGTTCAACACTTATTTCCATAGATTAATTCATAAGGATCCATCTGAATGCTCGAGTGAAAATTGTTGTTGTAAAAAAAATAAACTAGAGGAAGGTGTTGATCCCAACCACCTTTTAAATATATAGAATAAGATCTTATAATATCCTCTAGTGTTTGAATTATTCTCTCATAATGATCATATTTATTATGATGATACATAGTAATGAAACTGAACTATGTATTCAAGATCTTGCCGAAGACTTTTCTAGAACATTGAGGTAAATCTCATATCCTGATCAAATACAATTGAATGTAACACTCTATCAAAACTTATGACTTCCTTAATGTATATCATGGAGAGATAATCCATAGATAAATATTCTCCATTAGTGATGAATTATGATAACATTTTAAGGTCTTTGAATATAACCCATATAGCATTATTCAATATATATATGTTTAGACTCTAATGAAAAAATATGTGGTTAGGTTTTCCCATTTCTATTCTGGTATAGATAATGGTTGGAGAATCCCCTTAAACATTTATCTCTCAACCTTAACCTACTGATAACCAAAACATTGAGATAAATACTCAAAAAAAATTCTCTTCATGTTGTCCTGCTAGAAATCCTTTTTCTTGTAGGCTAGTGGAAGGTGTTATGCCCTTTTTATCCTTTAGTTGTGGGTTCAAACCCCATAGCCTTGATGGTTGTGAAAGGTTGTCAGATGGAATGCGAGTTATCCATTTTCCAAAAATATATTAATACAATTCCCAAGTTTCAATAACCCATATTTTCCTTAACATCAAACATAATATAAAACTTAAAGGTTACCTATACCTTTACTCTTATACCCAAAATATAAATTCATTCTTGTTAAAATGGATTTTTAATAAAATATATACATAACCAAATGGTTTTATTACCATAGATATATCCCAAAATATCTTTAAACTTAATAAATACTCAACACTATAAACATAAAAAAATGGTTTCTAAGACTTTGAAATTATGGTCAACCTTAAACTCTTAAACCCATGATGGTACAAATAACTCTTAAGTTAATCTTGTATAGAGAAATATATACTTCCAAAATTAATAAAATCCTTAAATGTTTCATTATTATTATAACCAAAATATCATTTTTAAAATGATTTTATAGTGTAGCACTTGAATCCAAATACATAAATACTTTAACCTTTTATTCCTTAAATAAGATCTTGTATTATAAAAATACATTTACATTGGAATCTTGATTCATCCTTACACTGAGAGAATATCAAATGTGATTTCATTCATCTATATTCCATGTTGAGTGAGATAATAAATGATCAGAATAAATAAAATATACTAAGGGGTGAACAAAAATATTTTCATAGTGCTCCTTCATACAAAATCAAACATGAAATTACCAAATAATTAGTATAGGATAAGTGTTCCCTAATTATCATGATTCTCATCACCCATTATAATTTCATAATATTTCCCTCTGTATTTTTTATTCAAAGTTTATTGTGACTTATTATCCTCATTTTTCCATGTATTGGGTAATTTATTATCATTATTCCTAAACTCATTACTCTTAAATCACTAGAGTGTGGGCAGAGCATTCTATGGATATTTCTCTCTATTTGTGTCATTATCTAACTTATTCCTATCACATTGGCATTCAGATGCTTCATAACCTTCCTTTCCATAATTAAATTATCATGTAGTCCCCTTAAAATAATTTTCTCCATGATTCCTTCTACACTTTGATCATAAAATAAATATCATCTTCTTTTCTCTATTATTTTTAGTGTTTCCCTTGAATTCCATCTTTCTTTTCTTACCAAAACCATGTTATTGATGGGTCAATTCAATCTAAATTTCCACCTTGATATCACAATGAATAATTTCTTCTTAACTACTGAATTCCCTTATGAATATCACCCTTTTAAGACATTGTTTTAATCCATTGAATAATTGATCAACCATAGTTTTATATAAGATGATAATTTTGAAATCATATCATACTAGTCTTGTAAATTTTTCTTCATAGGTTCTAACGGATTCATCATATTTCTTATTTAGCTCAAGGAATTTCTTCAAAATTTTCATTATAAGAATATGAGGGAATTACTTATTTTAAAATAAACTATTAAAATCATCTCATTCCATGGATTCAATTACATCTTATTGTCTCATATTCTTGTTAAGAGTCTTTCATTGATCTGCTTTTCCTTCTAAATGATAGATGGAGAAAGTTTCATTTTCCTAATCCAAAAATTGTGGAATGAAAAATTTATTTTTTATGATACTGATCTATTGCTAGGAAAATAATGGATCAACAGAACCACTAAAATAATGGGGATGTTTCCTCATGAAATACTCAACAGAAATTTGTTCCCTCTATTGATCATTCAGAAACATAGAATGATACATAACCTAAGATGTTTTTGTAATAATAGAAAAAATATTTTAAATTCCAACACTCATAAAATTTGTTTTCTCATGAGGTAAATAGTTTCATTGTCTGTTGAATTAAATATGGAGATGGTATCTTTAGGCTCCTTCTAATGAATAAGACCAAAAAGTTTAGTGTTAACAACACTAATCGTAGTAGGAATCTACATAATCATAAAAAACATATATGATATCTAAATCATGAAACCTTCTTTTAAATCTATGGAACGTTAGGCTTAACCTAATTCATTTGTGGTAATTATTTAAATCATTCATGGTGGTTCATAAAGAGTATGTTAATTTCAAAAGAATATACTTTGAGAGTTTCAAACCAGGTGTGTAGTAAGGCTCATTGTCATAAACTAGGTATGTCTTGATTCACACTTGATACACAATTTTTAGAGACATTACCCATAAGTACATCTATTCAAGAACCAAATCCATTTGTAGTATATATATAGGGATGTATTTCAAGAAAACCACAAGCTCTATCATTTACCAATATTCCAAGATATTTACCTTTATGTAGAATTATCCTTAGACTTATCCTTAGAAATATCCTTAGGGATCTCACTAAGGTTTTCTCATCCAAGCTTCCAAATATTAACTAAACATATCTTTGATACCAACTACAGAAACCCAAAAATTTCATGTCACAAACCATGTCGGTTCAACCTTGTTCATATCACCTGAGTCGGTCCACGACATGGCCTGAATGGAATTCTTGATTCCCACAGGATGGAAACTAGTGTCGGGAATCAAAGTGAGATAGTTGGGAATGGTTTGGTTCATAAACAAGAAGATAAATAGATTAATATAAAGTGAACAAAATAAAAATCACTAGCAGCAGAAGATAAAATAAAGATAACTAGTTAGGCATACCTCTAAGTGACCCCATGGGTCACCACCAAACATCTCACCACGCTCTCCCAAGATTAATCCAAGACTAAAACCTAAAACAGAAAATTAAAGTAGGCATGTGCACCAAGATTCTTAGTAAGAAATCCAAGTAATAAAAACTCTATATGCCTTTACCTTTAAAAAGAAACCCAAAACATGCGTGTTTGAAAATAATACCCATTAAAATATTTTTTTCCTTCCTTTCAAAATCAAGTAATAGGTTTTCATTTTTAAGGAAAACATTTCCCTACAACTACATTTTCTAAATATAATCCAAACATGTTTTAAAATTTCAAAATTAAAGGTAATAAATTTATACTTAAATATGGTTTTCACAAAAGAGGAAACAAGCATGAAACAATGTAATTGAAAATCATATCACAAGCACCATGGGAAATCTTTAAGTAGCTAGTGTTAGTTTGGGAAATAAGATCCTCAAACCTTAGTGACATGTGTCATAGAAACCACAAAGAACTACATTCTCATGCATTATCCACTAGTAAGGAACACACCCATAACCTAACGGTATCTAATCAATCATAATTATGTTTGGTTAGTGTTGTAAGTTTTAATCATTCTAGACGAAACTGGGATGAACCACATTTTTATCATTTAGCGTACTAGTCCTAATAAGCCCACCTAGATACCAAAGTTTCCCATGTGCTTCATTTCAAGTGGGGGTGAGTATTATCAACAAGTAAAGACACACACAAACACATCACATTATTTACCTAAAAACATTCGAATTTTCACCACTGACCTCCCCCCTTAAGTGCATCCCCATTTTTTTCAAAAACACACATCATTTCACAAGCCTCTTTACTAAGAACACATAATAATTCATACATTTAAAATACGCCTAATTTTTCTAAAGCAAGAGGGAAATCCTTAAGAGAGGTTTTGATTTTTTTAAATCATTCTTAAATTTATAAATGGGGTTAATAAATTACAAGAAACACTTTTAATTTAAGAAACACAATCACTAAACGTCTTTAAGTTTCCAAAGTAGTTTGAAAGCGTAACTAAACAACTAAGGTGCTAAATATTTAATGAAATGTTAAAACCACATTTAAAAATGAATTAATCCTTTTAATAAAATAAAACTACCCTTTAACATTAAGTTCACACCAAAACTCATTTTGGAAATAACATTGTAAATTCTTTGGAAAAAAAACATGCCATGTCACTTTTACAAAAAAAAAACTAGCAGAAAGACCAGACGCCCTTGGAAATTCCCACTTCATGTTCAAAATATCAAATAAATTACTTTTCAAGAACCAAAAACATTTACATATATATATTTATATCATATGAAATTCATGTAGAAGTAGAAAATTCATTTTTAATAGAATACCAAGAAATTATAGTACTTCTAATTAATGGTCAAGGAATAGGGAACCTACCTCAAGGTGGAACCAATCCATCCACTTAGGCTCTTGTTAGTGCTTTCTATCTAAAATTTATTGCTCCCCCACTAATAATATGCACCTTCTCATATATCCAAGGACACCTAGTACCTATGTATACATTCACATGGCCCATGGACTTCTGTAAGGGGCTCCTTACAGGTATGATTATACACATATACCAGTCTCTACTCACCTACGTGTGCATTTTTATATATACACATAGGAACACCTAAACCCATACATTTAAATTCAATGAAATGGTTTAATATACCATAATGGGGGAACCTATATGTATATATTTACTTACCTATGCACACGCAGGTGAGCCGTCGTTGGACCGGAAACTCAAAACCACAACAAACAGTCCATTGCACTATGAAAAATTAACTAGGGACCTTTAAAAATTAAGGAACATAAATTTGATAGTGCTACAACCAATCAGTGGATATATAACACTTACCTCATGTGGTGAAGGTAATAGAATTGACCTAAAACACCTTTCCTTCAGTGGAAATAACCGAAATAACATGGAAAGGTTCAACACACTTAAGAAAAAAACTCGAAACTCAAACATCATAAAATACCAAATTATAAAAAGAGATACAATGAATAAAGGAGAAAAAACATGCCAAAAATAATTGACAGACAGACTGAAACACTCATAAAGGTTTCTCCATCAGTGGTGGTTTCTGGATCATTAACCAAGGAGTCCTGATAGATCCGTTTCACAACCGAGAAATGAGAGGATTTTCAAAAGTCAGTCCAACCAAAACCCTATGGTTTGGCCGAAATGGATAGGGTGACCATAATAGTAAAATAAACCAAATAAAGGGAGGAGCATGGAGGATAAGATATAGCCATAGATATTTGGACAAGAGTCGTCAAGAAAACCTATTGAAATTGGAAACAGAAGGAGGAGCAAGAGAGGTGTGACATACTCGGCTAGGGAGAACCCCAAGGGGGGCTGTTAGGTTCTGGTCAAGTGGAGAGGGTAGATAAAGAGTAGGGCACTAGTGGTGGCTCACCAGAAGGAGGCCGCAGGAGGGGAGTCGGCCAATAGATTAATGGCATGCTGTTTGGAGAGGCGAGGGAGGAGGGGCTCGTGTGACACACTGTGGATAAAGGAAGAGGAAAAAAAGAGATAAAAATAAATAATAAAATAAAATAAAATAAAATAAAAATAAGAAAAAAAATTAAAACTGAATAATAATAATATAATTATTATTATTATTATTATTATTATTATTATTATTATTATTATCCCAAAAATGTTATAAATAAAATTAAAATACAATGAGCTAGGTTGGGGCTTGAAATTTCATGCATAGATATCACCTCTTTTTGAATGAATATTTATTACATTACACAAACACATGCATGGGGATCAAAAATGTATAATTCTTTTTGAAACATGCAATCAAAAACAACTCATTAATAATAGTTCAACATCATCTCTCACTTAGTTCATATTAACTTTCGTCCTTCTTAAACATGTCACATATAATACCTATCATCATAACCTGTGGAAAAGAAATATAAGAATGTATAAACTCATATTCAAAGTAAGGGTAAAAAAAGGAAATGTGTATAAATAAAATGGGAATGAGGATATGATAATATGAGAATAACATATAAAAAACATAACCTACGTATAAAAGATCAAAATCTAGAGTCATGGAATAAATATTTTTAATTCATAAGAGATAAATCAGAATCTGATCAGAGAATATGAGCCATGAGAGCATAACAGTGACATAAGACATGGAGTTTTCAAATAAAAATAATCAAAAAAACCTTATTTCAAGGATACCCATGAAGATATTTATAACATGTTAGTCTTGGACTAACCACTCATGTACCTGCTTCGAGCTTGGGATAACCTCCCATGTACCAACTTTTTGGGCTTGCAATAACCTCTCATGTACCCTCTTTTCAGACATGGGATAACATTATGTGTGCCCTCTAAGATCATAGAACATTATTCATTACCCAATGCATTAGACGTTGATATAGATACCACCCGTCACGTAATCTAAACATTTTATGACACAAGATCATAAAACAGTCATCATATTGGTCAGAATGGCCCGAATGCCTTCATTTTTCATCATACCATAACCAGTAGTACATATCATGACTTGGTCCGCCAAGGACCACATGCCTAATTATAAGAAAAGTGTGAATACCCTAATCTGACCTCTAATAGGCCAAAGGATGGTGGCCAGCATTAAGTAAGAATAACACTCACATGGGAGGCCTTAGCCTAAGGTACTTGTACCCACACACACATCTATACGCCCATAAAATGATGAAATGAAAAATAAAAATAATACTAAATTCATGCACACATATAACTAAAACAATTAGAGTATAATAAAATAATGGAAAGTGATAAATTCCAAATATAAGACCATTAATTTTTTTTAGGAATTCCAACCTTATAGTAAGAGGGGAAGGCAATCAAATGTGACTCCCTATATGAACCATGGTCTATCTAGCCCAAATATATGCTCTGGATTCTCTTGGTCCACTAAAAACCTCATTGAATAGCTGATCATCTCCAAAAGACAAGACATGTATTGGCAGATCCCATGCTAGGATGAGTATAAAAATACCCAGAAAGACACCCTGAAATCACTAAGCATAAATCATCATGAGTAAAATTCATCTCATCACATGGGTGTGTCAATATTATACATGACAGGAACAGCGATATATACTCAAAGTATACACATAGTCATACGGTAAGGTCAAAATAGTATTATTATCTGAGGATTTCTGCTTGAAGGTTCTATATAACACTCATCTGAGAGAACACACCTCAAGAGTTTGATAGTACTCATGATATCCACCCGAGATATCATACTCATCGGGTCTCTCTATATGAAGTATGCGATGGAATTATAAAGATATATATACATAGATTTGGATCACACAAAGTCTCATAGAATATAAAAACAACATAATATTTATTAACCTTATATGTAGGGGATTGATGCACGTGTAGTGTTGGTTATGACGACTATAAAAGCCCCACCTAGGTAAAATGATGATAATAGTGGGTCTCACTCCAGGCCTCATAGAGGTATTCTAAAAACTCTATCTGAGACTAACGTTCCCCATAGGGGATCACCATCCAATGACCAGGATGTGATTCTATACTAAAAACCTTATTAAAAGATCATGAGAACTCACCCTAATGAAACTGGTCCACGCCTAATGGAACAAAGGCTCCAATTCAACTTTGAAAAGTATATATTGTGTAATGAAAGTAAATTTTGTTTCTATCTAACATCAATTCAACTCATTTATCATGGCTTGTTCTTTTTTACATTTATGTGTACACCTGTTCATGCTCGTGTACTTGACCATGTTCAAGTACATGACTCTTCCCATGTACTCATGGCCTATTCATGTTCCTAGTTGTGTGCATGGAAATGTGTCTGGCTGTTTACTCCCAAAGTACATGCTGATTCACCAAGTTAGGCCAAAAAAAATCAACACATGTTACACATCATGTGAATATTATCTCTTCCATAGAATCCCTAGCATGTAGTCAGAATTCCAAATGGTGTGTATTCTAGGATTACACACCGTGTATATTAGGATTTCCCATAACCCATGAATCATCACATGGTTGCCTCTCCCATTATTGTTTTCCATGATTCCCTCCACTGAACTCACCAAAGGTGGTGTATATGGCTTAACTAATCCTCGTCATCACTTTCTCGCTAGAATCTAGACACCCAATTCAATTAGTAGTCACTTCAATCTCAATACTCCCCTACCACTCGCCAAAAACACGCAATGGGTATCCCAAAAATCTGAACTAATCGATCATCCATCACCATCATGCCCCACAATCACAACCTCAATCATATATGTACCTATGGTATTGATTCATTGCATCAAATAACATTTTATCAATAATCAAATATTAGGAATTTTTTCAACATTATTTTAAAGTAATTTTTAGTGGTGAACATGTAAAGAACGAGGGAAGAAATTCACTAACCACAAACAAAATGAATGAACCTCGTCCAATTTTTGTGTTTTCTTCAATTCATTTCCATTACAATGATTAATGAAGAGATATTAATAATCAAAAATATAAATCATCTATCCCAGATAATATCTAACTTATACCCGCAATATGTATGATTTGAAAATAAATCTATTAATTGATTGATTTGTGTTAGTTTTTGGAAAAATAAAATGGGGATAAATTTACATAAAAAATAATACTATGATTTGGATCAATTTCAGGTGAATAATTAAATCTGCATCATTTTCTTTAGTGAGATCCTTGAATTACATTACACAGCAATGAATGATCCAGGATCTACTTGTCATTCATCTGAGAATGATCCTCAAATGTTCTCTCTCAAATATACAAGTTTGTGTGACTCCCCTGAGATGTTTCCATAGAATAATATTTATAAACAATTATTAAGTCATGGTAATTATTTTAATAAAATAAATAATTTATTTATTAATCCTCCTGCGACTACGCTCAATCCAAACATCCAACGTGCTCCAAGGTTATGTCATGCCTAGTGTAAAAATCATGCTCTGAACTCAACAACATCATTTTCTTTTCAATATGAGCCCCATTTATGAGTAATTATACCTTTTCAAGAAAACTTTTCACACATGAAATAAATATATTTAATATATTTCAAGAATAAAATCTTGACTCACCATTCCTTAGAATCATGCATCATCTAAGTTCCTGGTCACAAAAGTATTACTATATTTATTAAAATACTTACATGTAAAAAATAAAGATGTTACATTCTCCCAACCTTATGGATTTACATCATGAATAGAGAAACTAAATACTACATAAAGATATGTGGGTACTGACCACACATCTGGGTCTCCCACTCCCAAGTACTCTCATAAAGATTCACATGCTACCATTAGACATGAACAAAAGAAATTTATCACCCACGAAGGGTATTCTCATTCCAATCATCAATATTTAATAGGTTATCTACAAAACTAGCTTCTTGAAATGGACCATGCACGTACCTCATCAGCTGAAACAAGTGGAAGATGCATGTATCGAGTCTAACTATGGGTGTATATCTATGTGTTAGACCACCTCACCGACTCTATTCAGGTTCTCGAAAAGGTCAAATGAATCTTGGAGTTAGGTTGTCACCTTGAAAAAATCTCTATGACCCACATCATGGTGATACCCATAGGAATGAATAGTCTCCTTCATATAACTCCAAATGCCTCCATCATCAGTCATAATAGGACTTTTTATGTCTCTGTGCAGTCCCCAAAAAAACTAGGATGATATAAACCTTCTCTATCATGGATCATACCAAATCTGGTCCTATAATTTCTAACTCTCCTAGGTTGTTCCAACATAGTGGTGACCTATAAGGTCACCCATACAAGGCCCCAAGTGGTGACATGATGATAGTTGAATTGTATATATTGTATTAAAAGTCTACTAAAGGTAGGGTATCCTCCCACATACTACCAAAGTTTATTATGAAATATTGCAGCATTTCCTCCATGACTTAAATGGTCTCCTCGATCTGGCCATCAATATGTGGGTGAAAAATAATTCTCAAACACAACTGAGTCCCAAAAGATGGTTTCAATCCCATCCACAACTGAGATGGGAAGAAATAGTCATGGTTAGAAATGATCATTGAGGGAACTTCATGGATATTTAATCTATTGAACATAAAGTAACTTTGAGCTCTCTATTTAACATTTCTCTTTGATAGCTACAAAGTGTGCCAACATGGTGAGTCGGTCTATGATCACCCAGATGGAATAATGTACTCTAGATGTATGTGGAAGCCCTATCAAAAATTCCATAGATATATCATACTACTTCCACTAAAAAACCTTAAGGGTATTAACTAAACCTATTGGAAAATAGTGCTCATCCTTAATTTGTTGACAAGTAAAGCATCAATTGATAGACTCCATAAATCTCTTCTTTATCCATGGCCACCAAAACTGATATCAGTGGTTTGGGTATATTTTCTCCAAACCTAGATTTACCACCAAAGAAGAAAAATGAAACTCCCTTAGTAAATCCTCCTATAATATCCTTGGTTCCATTCATTCATCATATGAAAAGGATAAAATTCTCCCCACCTTCAAAAAATTCATTGGGAGTTTTTCTAGTGGATATCTAAGTATATAGGGTCTCACAATTGGTATATCCATGATGACTGTCCCTAAATCACTATAAAAGAAGTGGGGTAATGAAAATTGACCGAAGGTAGGTTGCACCATTCCTATCCAATATGGAAAACTATAACATGGACAACTACTCTAACACCTCGCTCAATAGATTTGAATAAGATAACCTGCTGAGATCATCTTTTACCATGTTACCCTTCTCAAGAGTATAAACAATCTCAAAGTTGTAATCCTAGAAGAGATATATCCAACACCTCTATCTCAAGTAAATATACCTCTAAGATAATATATATTTTGAAACTATTTTGGTTAGAATAGATGATAAATCTCTCAACCAAAGGGTAGTGTCTCTACACTATAGTTGAAAGACTAATTATGATAGTTCAAGATCGTGGATTGTGTAGTTATGCTCATGTTGTGTCAACGGACCTAAACCATAGGAAATCATTGCTTTTCTCTACATCAGAACACATCGATCTTGGTACATGATGCATCATACAACACTATGTACTCGACACCATCCTCTATAAATCTCATTATCGGATCACTCATCAATATCTACCTCAAATCCTAGAAATACTACTAGAACCTCTCTATCTATAAGAAAGGATACACCTTTGGGTAAAATATTTCAATGGAGATGATATCATGGAGAAATTAGGTATGAATCCAATAGTATCCCACTAACCCAAAGAATCTATGCACCTATATCATGATCCTGGGTAGAACCCAAGCTAACACTGTCTTCTGAAATGTCATATCATAGAATGTGGACCTCCTAAATCCAGAACTGACAATTTGAGAGTTTCCCATAAATCTAGTGCTCTTGGAGTATATCGCGTACCATCTTCAAGTGTCTCGCATGCTTCTCCTCATTTTCTTAGTATGTTATGATATCGTCAATGAAGACTACCACAAAATGGTCTATTAAATGCAGAAAGATATATTTCATGAGTCAAATGAACATTAATTGGGAGGTCATCAGTCGAAAAGGAATCACTAAGTACTCATAGTGAACTTAATGATATCATAAAGTTGTCTTCATTTTATCACTATCCCATACTAGAAGCTGGTGATAACTATATCTGAGGTCAATCTTTAAGAACAATCGTGCCCCTCTCAACTGATCAAATATTTCATCAATCTTTAGTAGTGGATACTTTTTCTTCATGGTCACCCATTTTAGGCACCGGTAATCCAAAAAAACCTCAAACTCCCATCAACTTTCTTGGTGTACAACATTGTGGATGCAGAAGGTGAAACACTGGGTTTAAAAAAGATCTTCCTCTGCAAGTCCCCCAACTACACCATTCGTTCACGAATGACTATGAGATACATATGATATTCCAGTACAGATATAGGGGTTATATGAAGGTGTAGATAAATTCAGAGGTTTATCTCTTGGTGGGGATTTAATCCTAGAACATCCTCATAAAATACTTCCTCATGCTCCACCACCACCATAAGAAATATTTATCCCACAACATCAGCTACTCTGGGAGTCATGATAACCAAATGGTGACTAATCAACTGCAGTCTCTTATTCCTGATCCCATCCTAGACATCTAGGGTTTTTTTACCCAATTAGGAAACCCACATCCCATCACTATGGACTCACCACATCCTCTTCCTGAAATGTCCTATATGGGATTTAACTTTATATGACTAGTACATAACTAATATGATGTCATAAGGCCATATCACTATGAAAAATAGAACCCTATGTAAAATATCATCTCCAAGAGTAAGGTCACAATGTCGTCATAAGTGTGTGATCATTGAGTCACCTCCCCTATGAGTCTCCAAGCATGAGGGTCAAGCTAAGGGCTCAACCAGAATCTCTGAGTCTCTAAACAATGTATTTTAAATAATGTATTTGATCACACTTGTGTCTATTAGTACAGAATCTAAATTAGAGAAGATTAATATCATACCTAGTATCATCCCTAAATCCTTTTATCCATAATCCTCGACCACTTTTAGTTACCCTCTACCCTTACTCCGATATCTTTAAACCTAGTAGGGACCACCTGGGGATAGTGGTGGTAACAAGTAAAAACATCGACCACCTATAGCTACTCTCCCAATTACTTTGCATGTAATCCACCTTGTGGATCGACCAAGTCTAGCTACTACTTCTTCCAAGGTGTCTCATTCACTAACTCTTTAACAGTCGCATGTTGAGTTAGGTAATCTCATTCAAGATCTCCAAAAACATCACAAGAGAATCACTTCCTCTCTATTGGATGACTAGATTCATCCTAGGATCCCAAAACTGTATACCCTCTATCATGTGATCACCTCTTGAAATATCTCACACATCTAAATACTTAATTATGTCGTTGGATAACTACCACAAATGTCTACACTCATGTTTTTCCACTGCCAGCACCAATTTTCTGTGTCTACTCAAACATGAAACATTTGACCATCAAAGAATGCTCCATCACCCCAACATATGTAGGAATTCATAGAGGTATCATGCTGGCTTAGATGTCTCTACCTATACCTTACTCAAAGTTCTAATCCTGAAATAATTTATCACATATTATATTCATTTAGTACTAAGAGAAGTTGGTGGACCTCAATCAATACTCAGCCACAATCATACTACCCTTCTCAATTTGTAGAAGATGTTGGATGCATAAATCCATTAACATTGTTTGAGAAACACCTCTATAAAAAGGTGCTTGAACTATGACCATGAAAGAGTCACATAATCAAATGAATGAGTCACTAAGACCCACAATATTCCCATAGATACTTGGAGAAGGCTCACTATTAGGACCACCATTTGGTCTTCAGGTGTCTTAGGGAGATGATATAATTTTTTCGTTGTCTCAAGATAGTCCTCTTAAACCTAGGGTTTTAGCACACATCATTTACTGAGGGGTTATTTTCACTGAAGCTCATAAATCATGGTCAGCCTACATTCCTTGTCCACTAGTACTCCTGGTACTATATGTTACTCGAAAGGCGGTGGTAAGACCAGTTCACCACCTAGAGGTAACACCTCATGAACATGACCCTATATCAAAGCCTCATCACTCAAGGGATCATCCTCATGATCCTGATTCAGAATACAATATGGAAAAAATCATGGAGGCATCCTAAAATAGATAATGTGTATCCTGATCAATGAGTATATAGAGATTTATGATTCAATAAAGACATAGAAACCATAAAGCATCCCTATATGATGCATGTAGAAAACATTTTCCCCCAACTAGTGCCTACAGGTACTTATCTAAAAATCAGGGGGGTGGAGTCATGGTGAATAGATATTTTGTTCACCTCACCAACACAAGAGTCCATGGCATGAGATATAAACATAGAATACTTAACACAGTTTCCATAAAACCCAAACCAATATCACTACAATCAAAAACTCCAAAACTCTGATCCAATATAGAATACTACTCTGATGCAACACTTTCATGACTCGGTTCATTAAATCCCACCAAGATAGTGATAAGTTTAGTGTCAATACCCCATGATCACCTCTAATTGGCCAGAGGCTGGTGACCAACACCAAGTAGGAATAAAACTCACATGGGAGGCATTATCCTAAGGTAACTATAATCACACACACATCTCCAAGCCCATACAATTCTGAAATGAAAAATACAACTAATACCAAATGAATGTGCATGTCAAAATTTCACAATTATAGTATATAAAATATTAGAAAGTGATAAGGTCCAAATAAAAGACCATAAAAACTATAAATAAGTCAAACATGATATAATGATGGAACTAAAGTCAATTGTGACTCCTAGTACAAAATAAGTTCTATATAGCTCAAATCTAAGCTCTATCTAATCGTGGTTTAGTGAGAACCCTGTTGAGAAATCGATCATCTACATAAGACATGACATATGAAGGAGGACCCCATATAAGGGTGAGTATAAAAATACTATGTAGGATACCTCAAAATCACTAACCACAAAACGTCAATAATTATAGTAATCTTGTCACAGGGGGTATATAAACAAAATATATAACAAGAACAACCAAATATAGTTATAGTAGACATGAAGTCCCAAGGTAAGGTTTCAATTATATTTAAAACCTAGGGTTCCTCCTTGAAGGTTCCATATAACACTCATACGAGAGAACACACCGCATGATTTAGATAATATTGATGATATCCACCTCATATGTCATGTTCATTAGGTATCACCAAAAGAAGTATGTATTGTAAGTCTAAAGAAATAGATATATGGATGGGTATCACACTTAAGGCCATTAGATATACCAACAACCCAATCTGGATTAACCTACTAAGTAGGGTATTGATTCTTATGTAGTGTCGTCTAAGATTATTCCAAGAACCCCACCTAGGGAAAATTACAATGATAGAGGATCTCACTTTGGGCCTCATGGAGGGATTCAAACAACTCTATATGATACTTATGATCCTCATAGAGGATCAACATCCTATTCATAGGATGTGATTCCATAATAAAACCCTCGAGGAAATGATCAAGGGAATACGCCCTAACCAAACTTGTCCATGCTGAAGGGAATAAGGGCTTCAAGTCATCTTTGAAAAATTGCATGGTGTGCCTCACTAACACTGGTTCAACCCATGTACATGGCTCATGCCCATGTCTGTTTCTATGTGCACTTGGTCATTCCCATGTAATTGGTTGTGTCCAAGTACATGGATCTTCCCATGTAATCCTCTTCTAGTCATGTGACTAGCCATGTACTACCAAAGTGTATGTCAAGTAAACAGGTTGGGTCATAGGCTGTGTGGCACATGTCACACACTGTGTGATTCTTGTCTCTTCTATTGAAACCCTATCTTTATAGTTAGGTCCCCTCATGGTGTGCATTCTTGTATTACACAACATGTATATTGATATTTCCCAGAACCCATGGATCTTCACTCGATCATATCTCTCATCATTGATGTCTTCTATTTCCACTACCGAACTCACCAAAAGTGGTGGATATAACTTGAATGATCCTTTATATCTTATAATCATGGGAATCAGGTCTCTCAATTTGATAGGTATCCACTGTCATCATGTTATTCCACTACTGAACAGCAAAATCCCATATTAGGTATCCCGAAAATCTGAAAATATTTATTATCCATCATCTTCATGTTGCACAATCATATCCTTGACCACATTCATACCCATGGTACTGATTCATTGTGTCAAATAATTTTGTGAAAAAAATATAGGGTATTCATAGAATCATGGATTAAAGGAATTTCCCATTATGAACATGAGAATAATGGGATAAGAAATGCACAAAACACAAACAAAATGAATGAAACACGTCTAATGTTTGTCTTGACCTAGATTCATTTAAACTATAATGAAGAATGAATAGATATTAATAATTAATAATAGAAATCACCAATCTTGACTAATATCTAACACATAACCATAGTACATATGATCCATGAATAAATTACTATGTTGATTGATTTTCTTTTATTATAGGAAAAATCACACTGGGGTAAATCCATATAAAAAATTATTATCTTTATTTGGATCAATCACCCATGAAGAGAGAAATATGTGTTATTTTCATTGGTTAGATCCTTGAATTATGATACAAACTGATTGAAGATCCATGATATGGTTGTCATTCATCTGAGAATGATCCTCCAACTACCTCTCTTTTAAATCTCCATAGTTGTATAGATCCCTTGATATTTGTCCATAGTAACATATTTATAAATAAAGATTAGGTTATGTTAATTATTATCATAAAATAAATAAATTGTTTTATTTATTTATTAATCTACCCTAGACTATGCTCAATTAGAACATCTAACACGCTTTGAGGTTATGGCACATCTAGGGTAAAACTCACACTCTGAACTAAATGGTGGACTTTCATTTTTGATGTGTGTCCCAATTTATGAGTTATACCACTTTCTTTGAAAAAATACACATAAAAACAATAAATATATTTAATATATTTCAAGCATCAATTATGGGATCACCGGCCTTCAGAATCACACGTTACCTCAGTTCCTGGTCTCAAAAATACTACTGGATATGTTTAAATACTTAAATGAAAAAATAGAGATGTTATTGTAAATAAAAGAGTTTAATAAACATTTTCTCATCATAAAAATAAACCATCTAGTGAAATACTAATAATATTATAGTTGGATCATATCCCTAGTCATGAATAATTAAAATCAATTTATTTCATCTTAGATGAAAATGATTTTAAAAATACACTCGAAACATTTATTTAGAAGAATAAACTTTATTTGAAAATAAATTTTTAAATAAAAAATTTAAAAAAAATAGAAATAATTTTCTTTCAAAAATAAACATTGAAACTTATAACATAATATTTAAAACAATTATTGGTCATGGTGGAGGGAAATTATGTACAAGTTAAAATAAATATTCCTTTTAGATTTTCAATAAATCCAAATGGGTCTTGTTTTGAAAATGGCATAAATATTCTTTTTAAAAAATTGTAAAAAATTCAAAAACAGTAAAAATGAATTTAAACAATCCCATATGAATATTAAAATGGTTTTGAAACCTTTTTTTGAAATCATTAATTTGGAAGAAAATAAATTGGCTGAAAAGAGGAAAAAGTTAGTTTTATTTAAAAACAATATATTTTAATAATGATTACAAGGAGGGAAAAATTAAAAGAAAACATGTATTCTCAAGAAATAAACAAATGATAATAAATTTTCATGATTTTATTGAGATATTTTTCCCAATATCTTATCCTCTGAATCATAAACATAAACAATCCAGATAAACAATGAGATTGTATCATAAAAGTCTTACCACTTTGATAACTTTAAATCCTAAGCCCAGTAAAGTAATAACATTAAGAAAAACTTTAAATATCATGAGAATAAAAAATTTATATTAAATTTCATATTTTTTGTATATACACTTCATAAAATAAAATAAGTTCATAACATAATGTTTGTCCTAATGAAGAAAAAGTGAGACAAAAATCCCTTACCACTTTGGAGATCTTTTGAATGGTAAGCCACATTAAAGAATAACATAAAATTAAACATAAAATATCTTGTAAATAATTATATTAATTATATAACATGTCAAATGGTTAGTATATATTCCACATAAAAGAAACAAGTGGTGAATTTGGTATAAGTCTCCCAGAAATAAAAGTGAGACAAGAAATATCTTACTTTAAATCTCTAATTTTTTCATACATGTTCAATAATAAACTATAATAAATATAAGATTATTTTAAATATATTAAATAATTATAATTATATATATAATACCATATATTATTTACTTATGACCTTTTATTACCCTTTTATTAACAATTACATGTTAAAATCATGTTTTGGGCGTTAACTGTTTTGTCTTTCATGTATGGTTTGATTTTTTATTTTCAGTAATCTTAATTTTATGATAGTTATATAATATAAAAAAACCTTGATATAAATATCATATATATTCAGTATATATGTATTTATAGTAATCTATAAAAGTTAGAGATAGAAAATTAAATACATTATTTCTAGAGATGGAATGTCGTACGTACGCATAAACGTTGCTTCCATTTTCTAAATGGATGAAATGAATGAAAGGTAAATAATATGTTACCTTTAAAGAATAATTTTTATTTCATATATATCACACATATTTGTTAAATTTACCCTTATTACCTTCCAATTAAAGAGTTAGTGAAAAATGAATCACATCTCTTCACATGGCGGTTGTTTGTTGTACACACAAATGATGTTATTATATTCCCCCACAGAATGGAAAGTAGAAATTATATGTAAAATAATAATTTTAGAAGTATAATTATGTTAAAAATATCATATATATTTATTTAATCTATCCATATTATCATCCAAGAAAAATATAAATGAAAAACACATCACATCAGTTTGTGAGGCGGTAGTCTTCCATACACATGAGAGACGTTATTGTTTTCCAATGGGTTGGAAGGTAAGAAGAACTATTTGGTATGATAATTAAATTGGTATAATAATATCATAAATATAATATATAAACATTAATTATATCATTATATTCATCCATTATAGGTGGTTATGGAAAATGAATAACATCGGTTCGCGAGGCATTAGTCGTACACAAGATTGACGAATTCATTTCCAATTTAGTGGAAGAGAATATGGATATAAGTTATGAAATTGAAAAATATATAATTATATGTTATATACAGGTTTAATTATATCATCATAATAAAATAATGTTTTTTTGAGCTAAAATAATAAGTAAAACAAAAATTCATTGTTTAAAACGTCATCTCTTCTTCAGACACCCTCTTTAGGTTTAACCTAAAGTCATCCTTGACTGAAGTTATGATCAAAAAAAGGGATATAATATATGGTTATGGATGTAAGGAAGATATTTTTTCAAGTATTTTCTAAGAAAATGTTTTTGGAAGTGTTAATAGGAGAGAATAGGGGTGGCCTTTTATAAGTGGGGGAGAGGATACACATGAAATTTTTGAAAAGAATAAAATGTACTCATGTTTTCACATAAAGAAAAACATAAAAAATAAAACCATATAGAACATTATAGGTTATAAGGTACGAATATGTATATATATATTTTTGGATGTCTTTATTTTTTATTTTACCCCTTATTTTTGTATTTCAACCCCCAATAAACATGTTTTAACCATAATAGTGGTAATTAATTTTTACAATTCTTTTTGACAAAAAATTAAGTTTAAATTATTATTTTACATAAATTATGATGATTATAAATATATAATACATTTTTCCAAAATGAATTCTTATAATTAGGAAATTTTAATTTCAAATTAAACTTGCAGACATGACGAGAAAGGTGTTTTCTAAAGAGAGAATGTTTAAAAGATTAAACTGTTTTATATCAAAATTCAATATGAAATTGATTTAAATAACTTAAATTGGATATATAAATATATAATTTAACTTATATAACCTTTAAATATATTTTAAAATAATGTAACAAAAAAATCTATAAATTAAAAGATAGTTTTCAATAAAAACCAGTATTTTCACTATTCGTCAAAAATGTAATCTTTTTAGAAAAACCCCAAAAATTAAACCTAATATAATCTTGAAATGTTGATTAAAAATAAGGTTAATTTATTCAAATAAAACTTTTAATATTTTTAAAAATAAATTTTACTATTTTTCCCCTAAAAGCAATAAAGGAATTGGTGAGAAAATGGTATTTTTGAAACATATAAAAACTTTACCAAAAATTTAAGATTTTTTTAACAATATTTTTTTTTATTTTAAAAATTATACATAATATTTAAAAATTTTATATTACTATTAATTACACCATGTTTAATTGCGAGTTCATAATTCCCATTTTAAAAAGTAATATAAATAAAATCAGTGTAGTTCGTTAGAACTCGGCGTTGCATATAGCGCAAACTATTGAAGAAATTAAATTTATTTGAAATAATAATAAAAAACCATGGTGTTAAAAATAATAATCATCCATGTGTCTATAAAATAGGTACATTGAATAAAATAATAATTTATCTCAATCCTTAACATAAAAATCCTTTCATGTATCAAGTATTTCCACAAAGACAATCACATCATAAAGGGATAGACATACCAATTTCTGAGAACATTATTGATTTGGGTAACCACTTTTAATCCATAAAATATTTTACATGGGATAACCACCCATGTACATTCAAGATATCATAATATATAAAACATTACCAAAGGTATTTGTGGGATAAATGGACCCACCCATCATATAATGACAAACCTTACATACGTGTTCCACATGAACAGTGAACCTTGTATAATATCATCATAGGTTAATTAACCCGTGGAAAAATGGATTTTATGAAAAATTACATAATACATCAACATAATTTATCCATATAATGACGTTAGATGGGATTATTAGTGAATATTCCCTATAAGGCATAAGAAACATAAATGGATGTTGACATTAAGGAAAAAACATTATAAGTGCATTATGAAATTACTTAAAAATGATAAGAAGTACCCTGTTATGTTTTTTATTATATTTATTTCAAAGTGAAAATGCATAAAAAATGTGAAAAAACACCTACATATAATTATAAATCACTGGGGGTATAACAACCTATTTTTTAGGACCCATTTTCCATCCAAAAATTAAATGTTTATAATTATAAATAACTTTTTTATATTCATTCAAAAAAATTGATTAGGAAATGAGACATACAGGATATGAATCAAACTAAAAATGCTTTATTCATTTGTAGTGGAACATTACAACAAAGGTACTTGAAACCATGCATTACATATCATTTAATATTATATACCATGGAATATTATATCCATTAAAACTGTATAAATTTCAATGGGACAAAAAATAAAAATTTATAATATCTTGAGAACTACATGATCATATTGATCGTATTTATCATTGAGAATACCAATTAGTATAAATATACACATAATTCAAAAAAAACATCATGAAATGGGAATTAATGTGCTAAAATACTATATGAAAACTATATAAATTATAATTTTGAATAAGAATAATTATTCTAGAGAGATACGTAAGGATTATATCTATCCATAACATATATAGTCATTTGATATACGACTATTGGAAATATGGTTATTGGAAATATATTCATTTTAAATATGGTCATTAGATATACTTGTATCCAATAGGTATACTGAATTTGTATATTTTTAGTTCAAATTGAAAATAATATAATTCAAAAAAATAACAAAATAAAAATATAATATTTAATTTAAATATTTATTTGTTAAAATATTATTTTCTGTAACATATAATTAATATTAAAGAATGATATTATGTATTTATAAAATACAATGAAAAAATTTAATATCAATGGATTGATAAAATTAAATTGTTAAATATAAATAATTAATTTTAATGGTATTTTGAAAAGAATATTTAATATAAAGTGTTATTTTTTCAAAGAATGTTTTAAAAGTGTAGTTATTTTTTTAAATAAAGTTAATCAGTGATGAAGAATGATTTTAATTAATTGTATTGATAATATTTACAAGAAAATATATTATAATTCATCCAATATTAATTATTATGTATGTAATAATAATAAATCTAATTTATAAAATTAAATTTTTCTAAAATTGTTTCAATAAGTTATGCACAGTTATATTAAAAATAATTTTTGTTACCTCTGGAAATTGATTCTAATAAAAATTTTCTCATATTTATTATCATTATATCTAGATTTACTAATATGTTCATTTTTATTTTTCCTCACATAAAAATAACATACCATGGTAAATATTAGTTACCATTGTAAGATAGTTATTTTGTATAGAATTGTTTTTTTATTAAATATTCTATATATTTTTCTTAATAAATTAACTTTATCAATTTAAAATGATGAATATATTATAATAATTTAAAACACAAACAAATATACTATCACTTATTGATAATTTACTTGAAATAATATTAAAAAAAATTAATATTTAAAAAGAAACATTTTTCTATAAAAGAATTTTGTCTATATGTTATATGTTTTAATTTAAATATTAATTTTATCATATTTATAATTTTAATTATTTTTAATTGAGAAATAATCAGAATCAAAATTCTGATATTTTGAAATATGGGTTATCTGATATTTTTAATAGAAAATAATTATCATTATACATAACTAGACAAGTTGAAAAGGGTAAAAAGGGGTAATTTTTAATGGATCAAATTTTTATAGATTAACATAACACTTTTCATGTCTATTATTCATTTAAAAGGTGTTTAAGCCATGAATATATGTCTTAACAATATTTCCTCACCAAAATCCCATGTAATTTCATCTTTATGCCTCATCTAATTTATGTTTTCAAGGGAATGTCCATCATTTTGACCTATAAAGGGATCTCATTTCCACCCTCATCAATCCACTTTATTACTTAAAAATACTAATAAATACCTACCCATTTTACTTTTAATAGAATCATATTCCCTTTTTTTAATTCCTAGGTCACATGAATAAGGCCTAAGTTCTTCATTCTGAGGTAATTCATTAAGAGAAGTAGCGATTTCGCTAAAATAAAAGGTCAAAGCATTATTGACAAAAAAAGAATCCAAGGTTATGGTTTTCACATATCAATTATATTTAAATTATAAATATATAATTTCATCACTTTAATATTTTTTTGTTTTTATTCATCCATATGGAATCTTTTTATCATAATTTTTCCTGAAATTCAAATGGTTTACAAATCAAATTAGCGTTCTTTCATTTATTTTCATTTTGATTCAAAATTTACCAAAATTCATAATGATTTTGATTGAAATAACAATTTTCCTTGAGTAATAATAATTCATATTTTAATTTTTTTTCTTATAATGTAATACCCTAAGATTTTATAAAATAATATTATGTTTGAGAGCGTGTTCCACACGCAACACCGAGCTCAAAAAACATACGAAATAGATTATAGTTATAACCTATAATTTAAGGTTATGGGTATGAAAAGTATTAAATAATTTATAATATATATATATATATAATTTTCATATTCAATATAAATTTTTGATAAATTATTATTAAATATTCAATCAATTTTTAGTAACGTAATTTTATTCTTCAAAAATATGTTTTACTAAAAATTGATTTTTATTGCTTGATGTAAGTAAATATTATAATTAATTTTTTGAAAATTTTAGATAATTTATTTGATAAAATTTAATTCAGTTTTTAAATCATAATATTAAAATTTACCTAGGTAGAAATATTGGGATTTTTCAAAAGATGTTGATTTTTTTTGTAAATAGTGAAAATGCAAGTTTTTTGTAAAAAAGTCATTTCTTTTCAATAACAAGATAAATTTAAAAGTAAAATTATATTTTAAATATGTTTTAAAGTAAAATAATAATTATTAATTTATAATTAATCAACTTAATTACTTTTGAATCAGCTTTATATTTTTTTATAAGATTTTTTTAGGTTAAAAAATGGATTTTTCTATAAACTATTTTAAAGTGATTAATGTTTCTCCATTTTAATTGATTAAAATAATTTATAATTATTAGTGTTTTAAATTATATTCAAAGATTATATATCAATAAATATTAATTTTTATTTATTCAATGACTATTACTAATCAAAGAGTTAATATAAAATCATATTTTTCATGAAAAATACACTTCATGAAAACCAATTTTTTCATCGCATCTGAGGTTTTAATTTTAAATTAAAATTTTCCTATTATGTGAATTTAACTTGGTAAAATTGATTCCATATTTTTAATAATAATAATTTATATTATCAAATAGGGTCAAATTAATTTTTTACCATAATGAATAATAAAAATATTAATAATCAATTACTATGGTTAAGGTAAAAATGGATTTATCGTAGGGTTAAACTAAAAAGGTAAGGGTTTAAATGACCTAAAAATTATCTGAAATATAATTTATTGACATATTTAAACCTTATAATGTCTAATTATCAAAAAAAATCCAATATTTATCCATTATACATGTGAAAAATGTGGGTACACCTTTTTATTTTCAAAAATTACAATTGTGCCACTCACCTCACTTATAAAAGGAAATCCCCTCTACTCTCATATCTACACCTTAAAATCCATTTTCATATAACAATAAATAAATAAAACTATTAATTATCTAACTCAAAATTACCTATATCCCTTATTTTTATTATAAAGTCATCCTAATAACGATTTTGGTGCTTACCTAAGGAGGTTTCCCAAAGAAGAGGTATCATGCTTAACCGAGCATTTTTTTTGTATTGTACCTATTTAAAATCTTATAAAATTTTTAATATATAGTCACACTAGTATATAAAAAATAATTATAAGTTATTATGTTAATTTAATCACCTAAATCCATCTCCTCTTCCATTAAATATTATACGAAATGATCATTTATGTTTATAGTGGACTACCGCCTCGCAGACCAATGTCATTCATTTTCCATCATCACCTATCATAGATATTTGTAATGATGGATTTTAAATATACATATTATATCTTTAAAATATTTATAATTTTTTAGTTATTATATCACATATACCTCCTTGATTTCAATTCTGTCAGATAATATGATGATGTCGCTCGTGTGTAAGGTGGAATACCGCCTCGTGAATCGATGTGATTCATTTTTGTTAATGATTTAGATGGAAGGTAATCAGGACAATTTTAATGAATTTATGTGATATAAAAAAATTAATTATAATAATGACATATTATTCATTCTTAACATATAATATATCATTTTTATTCTTATATTGAAAAATGATAATGTTATTCGTGTATGTGTGGACAACCACCTCCACGAAGTGGTGTGATTATTCTTTTCATCACCACAACATATGGATGATATATATAATTATATTTAATGAAATAATATGGTATTTATGGTACGATTATAAATATTTAAATATAAAATATTACTTACCTTTTTTCTATAATGATCATTGAAAAATGGAATTGTTACTCACGCTTTTGTATGGCCGACAACATCCATGATTGTAATTTTGTTCATTTTTCATAACCATATTTCATGATAGGTTTTACAAAGTATAATTTATCTATAAATGTGATAATTTTTTCATTATTATAATTATTTATATGTTTAACAATGGCCTATTTTGTAATTCCTCGACCCCAAAAGCCCAGAGTCGATGCATTATTACCTATCATTGGCATGATCACAAAAGATCAAGTCTTGAAATACTGGTTAGTTTAGTAGCCTTGGAAGTACTAGATACATTCCTAAGGTTTGCATTAAATAAATAAATGTAAAACTACAACAACATTGTTTCCATAGACAAAACTGAGATCTCATAGACTATCCCTACAGGTCAGTCATAATATACTTCTTCCCATCCTTAGAAAAATAAAACATAGAAAGGGGTGAGCTCAGATGCTCAGTAAGGATAACAATATAGAGAAAACTTTTATAAATAAGCATAAACATTTAATGAAATGTATAGAACTAAAACAAAATCCTTTTCAACATAGAATTCATAAAAATATGGAAAATATAAATCAAAATAATTCCATTTACTTACATGGATATTCTACTAGTCAAATATTCACATGAAAAATCAATTGCCACTTTCATAATGATTGAATGTATAATGCTAGACTTTCATTACCACATAGTCAAGGCCTTGTGCCAGGACTACAAATAATATTTTTTTAAGGCTTTGTGACAAGACACTATTTTGTCTCATGAGACCTACCAATTCATCGAGGAGCTATAGGGGGCTCCACCCGTCACTTACTAAGTCCAATGCATTCCTCATATGAAAAGGTTTAAACATATCTTAAACATTCATATTAATACTGGCATACGAAATGTCAATACATTATCCATAAACCATGAATGGTATTAAATAACACATACACAGTCAAACATATCACAAAACCTTAAATACAATATGGATATTTTGTATCATAATAAATCAACTTCAAACAAACTTAAAATCCAAGAAATCAAACCCTTTTTAGAGAAATATCTCTTTCTATTTTGAAATCATTTAAAAGTCACATAATTATAAAAAAAAATATTTATATTTGAAAATATTATTATAAGATTGTAAGGGAAGCTTCTATGATGTTATAATGGTAGAAAATAGTCACACCCGCCGTATAAGTTAAAAAACATTCTTACCTTAATTTTGTCAAAAAGGTCATAAGGTACCTTTTTTGGAAAACGATGGAAGGATACCTTTCAAACCATTTTATAAAAAGTCAAATAAGGGTACAAATGGCTTTATCCCATAGTATTGTAAATAGTAAAAATGTTTTTAAACATATTTTTAAGTAACATGTATGTGGATAATAAAGATGTCCCAGTAGATACTTACGTAAAAACAACCTCGGATAATAAAGTGATTGTAAAATTAACCCTTACTATGTACTTTTATTTGGTCGAGGGTAGGTTAAACTTATGTATAATTGTAAAATAATTGTTATTAAATTATACAATAATAATATACATTAATATTATATCATATATGATCTTTTAACGTTGCTTTGTTAATAATATCTTAGTATTATCATCATTTTGTGTGTTAACTGATTTGTTTTCCTTTATATTATTTTTTACATAAGTAATGTTTGTTATGGATAGGATGTATATTATTCATATTCATAATTATATTACATATTTAAACATTATTTTTAATCATATAATGAAAATTAGTCTTGAATGGATACGATGGGGAATGAATCTCATCGCATTCATGGATATGGTAATCCGTACGTACGCACGAGCGAAAATATCATTATTTCGATATTATAATAATATATAATTGGATTTTATATCATATATACAGAATAATTATAATGTTATTTTTATTATTCAAATCAATTACCCATCATTATTATACCCATGAAAATAATAATGTATTGAGTAACAATTACACCACGACGTGGAGACTGTAAGTTGTACGTACGCATGTATGGTGACATGTCATTCACAGGATAGATAGAATAATGAATATGGTTGTACCATATTTATAATAACATAATAGTATATAAAAGATATAGGAGTTGTTATTTTAGAATGGAAAGAACAAAGAAAGAGGAAGTGGAAGAAGAAAGAAATTTAAAAGAGGTGATGAAATATTTACCTCTTCTTTGGGTTTTTCCTTTTTATTTGATCAAAATGGCTTATTAGGTTGGCTTTATGACTAAAGGAAGGACTATAGGATTAAGGGAGTAAATTTTATAGATTATTTGGTTAGGGGTTGGATGAGACAAAATGCTTTGTAGGTGTGAATTATAGAGAATGGGGAGTTCCCTTTTATAAGAGGGGTGAGGGGAACCTTAGGAAAAGCTAGAAATATTATTTTATAATAAAATAATTTTCAATTTTTAATGGATCAAAAATAAATTATATAAATTATAAGGGGGTTATGGGTCTAAAAGCACTCAACCAATAGGTTTTAGATAGGTTTGTGTCACTATATTAACTTTATCCTTTAGACTTAACTCTTACTGATAGTTTGAAATTCATCATGTCTCTTCGTATTTTTATATTATTTGGTTAATAAACTTACTATAAACTTTCAATTGAACCCCAAGTGGTTCATTAATGATACACCTGTAATTATATAAGTATTTTTTCCGAACCTTAGATTTTTAGTAATAGAATATCAGTTAATAATATAATATTTGTTTTAAAAACTCTTTTGGGTCAATTTTGACACTCTTTAGTATTTTATTTTTTCTAAATTCATAACAGAATTATTACTTTAAAAAAAGTTCATCTAACCAACCATAACATGTCATATTAACCTATAAAATTAGTGTAATTAATAAAAAGTATAAAATTACATCTATTTGGATATTTATAATATCAATTATTTTAATAATTAATTAATTAGGTAATTATTGCATCATCATTGTGTCATAAATAAATTTAATTATTTAAAGTCTACAAATTATAAATAAAATATTATTATGTAGGAAATATTTTTATCTTTCTAATTAATATTTATAGTTGAAAATATCTTATGTTTAGCCTAATATTAAAAATGGTTTAGTTATTAAACTTTGAATTTAACACTTTTAACTCTTCTTTGAATTAAATAATAATAAATGTCCTAATCTAATCCAAGTGGGCCTAAAGGATCATATTTTATATCTAAGGTTGTTTTTGGTAGAATTACACTTATCCAATGTAATTAGGAAATGTTTTAGGGTAATAATAATATCATTTTTACCTTTAATTTCCCTATTTACTTTTAACCGTGGCAAATAATAGTCAAAAGTTACTATTCACAAAAAAATATTTTTATCTCATTGAACCACATTTTACTTAATAATATCAACTGTGTCTCTCAGATTGTTGAAATTCAATTCCCCGAAGGGGTAAAATTAAGTTTTATGCAAATTTGCAAATGCTCCTAGGAGGTGGGTAAAAGATTGTAAAATTTCAATAAAATTTTTATATACCTAAACATATTATATAATGTATCCAACTAATTACATTGAAATTATATAGGTATTATGTATCTATTTTGACCTAAAATAAATTTAAATGAAATAAATAATTATTTAAATGAAAAGTCGGTTTTAACCAATAACGTAGTGTTTTCCACTATTCATCAAAAATTGAATGTTTTCAAAAACATACCAAAAATTCACCCAAAGCTAATTTTGATATTACGAATTCAAAAATTAATTCTATTTTATCAAATTCAATAAATATAAATTGAATTTATTAATTTAAAATTAATTCCCATTGTCAAAACAGAAAAGTGTATTTTTAAGAAATAATAACTATCAAAAGATTAACACTTATTTTTGTCCAATTTCAAATTGAATTTACTTAAAATGACCAGAATTAGATTAAATGGTTAAAATATAATCTATTTATACTTCAAAACCATTAAAATGTATAATGTAACACTATAAATTATTTTAATTAAGAAAGTTGTTTTCAATTATATTATAGTATTTTTGACTATTCATCCAAATATAAAAGTTATGAGAAAAACACCAAAAATTTATAAAAACTAAACTCTTATGTCTCGATTCTAAAGAAGAAGTTAATTTTATCAAATTTAATATATAAATGTTTCAAATATTGTATTTAAAAAGGGTTCTCCATTAAAAGGCGGTAAAATTTTATTTGTTGAAAAATACTTCTTTTATATGAAAAAATGATTTTTTTCTTACATTATATCTAAGAAACTCATAATAAGGATTCTAAAATTATAGGGATTATATAAAGTTCAAAATTTAGTTAATACTATTCATAACTTCTTTTGAACGGCTAGTTTGGTAAGTCGTGGTGCGCTAGAACTCGGTGTTGTATGTAGTGTAAGTTATTTGATTATATTGAAGAAATAACATACTATGAAATCTTGGGGTGTTACATTTTTCCCTCCATCAATAAATTGCATCCTCGCAATTTGAAATTGTTTTTTAAAAATAAAAGGTTTAAAATAGAAAATACCTTTGAGGGAAAACCCACATCGGAAATTTGGTTAATAAAATTTAGTCATAATATGTGGAAAAGGGAAATGAAAGGGTCACCAACAAATTATGATCTCAATTAGGAGAACATTGGTGGAAATTAGAGACACATAATTGGATAGAAAATGTAAATATTTATAAGGAGTGATTGAGTTCATCAATCACAAACAAGTGTAAAATTTAGGGCCTCAAATCCATCAATCTATGATGATTTGAAATACCATCAGTTAAACAAAACATAAAGTATTAAGATAACACATTTTTTTAATATCCCTTCCATAAAGTTTGATAATTAATTTACCCATAGAATAAGAGGGAAAAATTCTATATATATATATATATATACTTGACAAGTAGAGTTTCATCATTCAACTATTTCCTACCACAAACACATCTTTCACTCCAAAAGATTTCAAAAAAAATTCTATTTATCCTAATCGTATAGGTTTCCAAAAATAATGAATTTATAATTCACCTATCAGACCCTAAAAACATTATTATGAAATCTAGGGACTTCATGTAGTCTAGTGATAAGCGATAAATCCCAATCATACTATGGTTGTGGGTTCGATTCCCGCAGCTTTGTCCGACGTGACGGATTGTCACATGGTTTGTGTGTTTTCCTTTTTATAACAATCCAAAAATAACCTTAACGATAATATCCAATTTCAAACTTAATCCATTCCAACCTTTAGACTTATCCAAAATACTACTATCCAAACTCACAGTTAAAAATTTATAAGGAAGTTAAACACAATTAAGATCCTTCTTTCCATGTAATAACGTGTGAACAACTTCATCGTGTGTTATTTTAAAACATGGTAACACCCTGAATTACAATAAATACTTATTGGTTACATTCATGCTCCCTTATCATTTCTATAATACTAGATATATTCCTTAAATCCAAAAAATTTGAATATCCCAACAATGATGAATTAAACAAACCATTAATCAATTCCATGATAGTCAAGAATATCCAATATAATTTATCCAAATCAACGATCTCTTATTTCAAAATTACTACCCCAGTATCAAGACCATATTAAGGTTTATCTGTCCTCAAATCATGTATTTTCCAAAAATTTAACTTTGTGTTGAGTCACTCTTCATAAAACCATATAATCTCAAATCCTCAATGAAATAGTACTGTAGTATAATCCTTATTTATTTCCATAATTCATATAACTAGTATATCATAGATACAACATTGAAATGACATAATATTTTAGCAACAACATAAGAACACTAGTCATTCATCTTTATCTGTGGTCATAACTTGATTATTATCCAATAGCTTCATTTGAGGTATACTTAGATGATTTTGACATTGATTCGTGTAGTGACCCAAATCCTACCAGATGAAGAATTGTACACATGAAACCTTTTTCTTATCCTTGAAATCACGTACTTGGTGTCCTTTTTCTCCACACTCATAACAAACTCTCATGACCATCAACAATTTACCAAGGTGATTCTTTCCACAATTTTCACATATGGGAAAATCCTTCTTTCTCTTCTTCCCTTAATCCATCTTTCTATCTACCACCCTTTTATTCTCTAGCTTCCCTTCAAAGCAATAGGGCTCAGAGAACTCTTTACTTATCTTATTAACACATGATACTAATTCTTCATATGTTGAGAACACAAGGGAGACTATTTCCCTTCTAAATATTGGCTTAATACTATGAAATATATGATCCTTCTTACTATTTGGATCATATGTATTGTTTTAGTTATCATTACTTCTATTGGGTTACATTTATAAAAAATGGCATACACTAGGTCAGTTTATGAATCTCAATTCATAATTCCAAACTTTTAAAATAGTTTACATAAATTGAACAATATATGGATATAATGAATAATCGTAAACAATTTTTCTTTGAGGAAGTATATAATCATAAACCCTTCCTAATGATTTGTAAAGAAAATTGGGATTATCCTAAGCATATCCCTCGGGAGTGTCGTAACCAAGAGTGCAGCAAGGCCCATTGTCATGCACCTGTTCCCGTTTGAGTCTAGCTTAAAGCAGTGTTTTCATGTTTTACCCATAGGTACATCTATGCCAGAGCTACCTCTACCTGCTTGTATCTAGACAGGGATGTGTTTCTTGGAAAATAAACAAAATCCCTACATTACCAATATTCTATGAAGTTCTTCTATACTAATCTGCAAAGTCTATCTTAGGGTAATGTTCTCTAATTAGAGTTTATCTAAATCTGGTTTCCAAGTTTTGTACTAAAATTCCTCTGATACCAACTATAACGCCCTGACCCCAAAAGCCCAGAGTCGGTGTATTATTACGTATCATTGGAATGATCACAAAATATCATGTCTCGAATGACCGATTAGTTTAGTAGCCTTTGAAGTAATAAATACATTCATAAGGTTTACATTACATCATAAAATAGAGAACTACAATAACATTGTTTCCATAGAAAAATAGAGATCCCATAGAATATCCCAATAGGTCATTCATAATATACTTCTTCTCATCCTAGAAAAAATAAAACATAGAAAGGGGGAGCTCAGATGCTCAGTAAGGATAAAAATATAGTAGAAACTTTCATAAATAAGAATAAACATTTAAAAAAATGTATAAGACTAAAACAAAAGCCTTTTCAACATAAAATTAATCATAATATGGAAAATATAAATCAAAATAATTCCATTTACTTACTCACAGGGATATTCTACAAGTCGAATATTCACATGCAATATCAATAGCCACTTTCATAATGATGGAATGCATAATTCCAGACCTTCATAACCACATAGTCAAGGCCTTATTCCAAGACTAAAAATAATGTTTTGTTAAGGCCTTGTTCCAAGACACTAGTTTGTCTCATGAGACCTATCGATGCATTGAGGAGCTATAGCGGGCTCCACCATTCACTTACTATGTCCAATGCATTCCTTATATGAAAAGGTTTAAACATAACATAAACATTCATATTAAAACTATCATACAAAATGTCAATAATTTATCCATAAACGATGAATGGTATGAAATAACACATCCACAGTAAAACATATCACAAAACCTTCAATACAATATGTAATTTTTGTATCATAATAAATCAACTCTAAACAAACTTAAAATCCAAGAAATCAAAACGTTTTTAGAGAATTATCTCTTTATATTTTGAAATCATTTCAAAGTAACGTAATTATAAAAGAAAACATTTATATTTTAAAATATTATTATAAGCTTATAAGGTAATATTCGATGATGTTATAACTGTATAAAATATCCACACCCTCCATATAAGTTAAAAAAACATTCTTACCTTAATTTTTTCAAAAAGATCATAAGGTACCTTGTTTGGGAAATAACGGAAAGATTCCTTTCAAACCATTTTATAAAAAGTAAAATAAGGGTATAAATGACTTTAACCTATAGTCTAGTAAATAGTAAAAAAGTTTTTAAATGCATTTTTAAGAAACATGGATGTGGATAATAAAGATGTCCCAATAGATACTTACGTAAAATCAACCTTGGATAATAAAGAGATTGTGAAATTAACCCTTACCTTCTACATTTCCTTGGTCGAGGGTAGGTTAACATCCTGTATAATGGTTAAATAATAGTTACTAAATTATAAAAGAATCATATACATTAATATGATATCATATATGATCTTCTAACATTTCTTTGTTAATAATATCTTTGTATTATCGTCGTTTCGGGTGTAACTGATTCGTTTTCCTTTATATTCTTTTTTACATAAGTAATTTTATTATGGATAGGATGTATATTATTAATATTAAGAATTATATTAAGTCTTTAAAATTTATTTTTAATCATCTAATGAAATTTAGTCTCGAATGGATATGATGGGGAATGAATCTCATCGCATTCGTGGAGACGGTAATCTGTACGTACAGACGAGCGACGGTATCATTCTTTTGATAGTAGAATAATATATAATTGGATTTTATATTGTATATACAGAATAATTATCATTTTATATTTATTATTTACATCCATTACAAATCATTATTAAACCCATCCAAATAATAATGTATTGAATAACAATTACACCACGACGTGGAGACGGTAATCCCTACATACGCACATATGGTGACATGTCATTCAAATGATGGATAGAATAATGAATATGGTTGTACCATATTTATAATAACATCATAGTATATAGACAATACTGGAGTTATTATTTTAAAATGGAAATAACAAATAAAGAGGAAGTGGAAGAAGAAAGGAACTTGAAAGAGGTGATGAAATATTTAAATCTTCTTTGGGTTCTTCCTTTTGATTTGATCAAAAGGGCTCCTTAGGTTGGATTTCTGACTAAAGTAAGGCCTATATGATTAAGTTAGGATTTTTGAGAGGGTATTATGGTAGGGTTTGGCCAAGCCAAATGGATTTGGAGGTGTGAATTTGAGAGAAGGTGGAGTTCCCTTTTATAAGAGGGGTGAGGGGCACCTTAGGAAAAGCTAGAAATATTATTCTATAATAAACTCATTTTCGGTTTCTAATGGATCAAAAATAAATTATTTAAATTATAAGGTGGGTATGTGTAGAAAACCACTCAACCAATAGGTTTTAGAGAGGTTTTGGTCACTATATTAACTTTATCCTTTAGATTTAACTCTTAGTTAAATAGTTTGACATTTACCATGTCTCTTACTATTTTTATAATATATTGTTAATAAACATATTATAAACTTCCAAGAGAACCCAAAGTGGTTAATTAATAATAATCCTATCATTATATAAGTCTTTTGGATGAACCTTAGATTTTTAAGAATATAATATCAATTAATAAAATTGTATTTGTTTTAAAAACTCTTTTATGTCAATTTTGACACTATTTGGTATTTTGGTTTTGATAAATTCATAACAGCATTATTACTTCGATAAAAATTAATCTAAACAGCCCTAAAATGTCAGTTTAACCTAGAAAATTAGTGTAATTCATAAAAAGTCTCAAATTACATTTATTTGGATATTTATAATATCAATTATTTTAATATTTTATTAATTACATAATTACTGCATCATCACTGTGTCATAAATAAATTGATCTATTAATGTATAAAAATTATAAATAAAATACTATTATCTAGAAAAAAAATTATCTTTCTAATGAATATTTATAGTCAAAATTATCTTTTGTGCAACACTATATTAAAAATGGTCTAGTTATTAAACTTTGAATTTAACACTCTTAACTTTTCTTGGAATTAAATAATAATAAATTTCCTAATCTAATCCAAATGCACCTAAAGGATCATATTTTATTCCTATGGTTGTTTTTGGTTGAATTACATTTACTCAATAGAATTAGGGCATGTGTTATGCTAATAATAATATCATTTTTTCCTTTAATTACCCTATTTACTTTTAACCGTGGTAAATAAAAGTCAAAAGTTACTATTCACCAAAAAAATATTTTTATCTCATTAAACCACATTTTACTTACTGAAATCAACTTTGTCTCTCATATTTTTGAAATTCAATTCATAGAAGAGGTAAAATTAAGTTTTATGCAAATTTGCAAATGCTCCTAGGAGGTGGGTAAAAGACAGTAAAATTTCAATAAAATTTGTATATATATAAAGTTATTATAAAATGACTCCAACGAATTACATTGAACTTATATAGGTATTATGTATCTATTTTGACCTAATGTAAATTTAAGTGAAATAAATAATTATTTAAATGAAAATTCTGTTTTGACCAATAACGCAGAGTTTTTCACTATTCATCAAAAATTGAATGTTTTCATAAACATACCAAAAAGTCAACCAAAGATAATTTTGATATTATAAATTCAAAAATGAAGTATATTTTACCAAATTAAAAACATAGAAATTTCATTTAATAATTTAAAATTAATTCCCATTGTCAATACCAAAAAGCGTATTTTTAAGAAATAATAACTATCAAAAGATTGGCACTTACTTATGTCCATTTTTAAAGTGAAATTACTTTCAATGACCCGCATTGGATTAAATAGTAATAATATAATCTATTTATACTTCCAAACCATTAAAATTTATAATTTATCAATATAAATTATTTTGATTAAAAAAGTTTTTTCATTTAAAATATATTATTTTTTCACCATTCACCCAAATATGAAAGTTATCCAAAAAACACCAAAAATTTATTGAAACTAAAATCTTATGTCCCGATTCTAAAAAGAAGTTTATTTTGTCAAATTGAATATATAAATGTTTCAAATATTGGATTTAAAAATGGTCCAACATTAAAAGGTGGTAAAATTGCATTTTTTAAAAAATACATCTTTTATTTGAAAAAAATAAATTTGTTCTTATATTATGTATAAGAAACTCATAATATTGATTCTATAATTATAAGGATTATATAAATTTCAAAATTCAGTTAATATTATTTATAACCACTTTTGAAGGGCTAGTTGGTAAGATATGGTGCTTTAGAACTCGGTGTTGCGTGTAGTGCAAGTTATTGGATTACATTGAAGAAATAACATACTATGAAATCTTGGGGTGTTACATATTTGACCAATTGTCAACCAACCAAAGTAATTTTTAACACATAAGACAAGTATCATTGAAACAGCTAACATAAACATAATTGACTAAGTAATTATGTTTAAAAAGGTAATAAGTGAAATAAAAGGAATAAGAAATGTAAAAAAATTTCTCAGTAAAGTAAATAATTAAAATAATATTATTATTCAGGAATATAAAGAATTTATGTGGAAAGTAATACTTGAGGTAAGGGACTTCGTTTCAACTTCCATTCATTGAGGCATATTTTGATGTTATGCACCTACATTCTTCTATGAGTTGTGTATACCGCCCATTTAACATGTTATATCATTAATTAATTTATTATAACGGTATTTAAGAGTGTTCTTAATGTTATTATTTCATGGGTATTATGATTAAATTTTTTTTAAGTAGTGACAGACATTCTTCTAAAAAATAATCTTTTAATGTTTTCCTTCCAATAATTTCTCTTCCATGCCCATGTTTTTAAAATGTTTCTATAAATGTTTTTATATGAACATAAAATATTTATAAAGAAACTTTTATGTATATTTTGACTATTTTTCAAAAGTAATATTTTTACATGTTTTATATAGAACGTTTTGAAAAAGGAAAAAAGAAATGTTCTATTTTTTAACATATGCAACAATAATGAATTTTTACACCACCGTGACTGTTATTTAATTTCTATATTCCTTTGAAATATTTTATGTTTTATTAAATAAAAACACTCTTTCCATTTTTCTAGGTATTTTTTTATTAAAAAATTATTTTTAAAATAAAGTTTTATTTTCATATCCAAAAAGGTTTTTCATATGGGTTCAAATGTTTTTTTATAAGAGTTTATGATAAAAATGTGCAAGCTTAAAATGTTTTATTTTTTATATGGTAATGGAGAATTATATGAAAAATGATTTAGTCAAATACCACATATACGATGGGTTTATCCGCATTATATCTCATGGGTGATCCTAATATAACATATACGAAGGGTTGATCCCCCTTATAGCTCATGAGAAATGGGTGCTCTTGATATATATTATACGATGAGTTGACCCCATTATAGATTACAGGTGATCCCAATATATCTTATATGAAGGGTGATCCACATTATAGCTCTCTAATTTATTGGGTAAAGTTTCTTTTCTTAACAATCTAGAAGTAGGGATGTACCAAAGCCATTCTTCTATGGTTTATTTGGACTCTAGTTACTTATAACATGGGTTTAAAGTGGCTTATGATTGTGATACTCTATGTTTCCAAAAAAAATTAATTAATTGCTATGGGATTTATTTATTTTATTTTAAAGAAAGTGTTTGTTTTTAATATTAAAATAATTTATTTATTTCATTCAAAGAACATTGAGTTAAAGGTAATAAATTTCATGGGTTTTCATGTTTTTCACTAGAATAATGGTTTTAATTATTTTTATGTTCCCAACTGATATTTTTTCCCATAAAATTTTTTAAATTTTTTTTACAAGTTTTAAGGATAGGTAAGGGAAAAAAGAATTCAATTTTAATGTCATGAATATTTTATATGAAAATAAATCCTTATTTTTTTAAGTTCAAATTTTGTTCAAGGTGAATACTAATCAGAAGTTTCCACTTTTTATCATATGTTATTTATTTACGATTTATGAACTAATTCTATAAAACTATAAAACTGAAAAGATATTAAAAGTGGTATATATTTTATTATTGAATAAAAAACTCAAGATTATGTTTTACTTAATTAAAGTCTTATGTTGGCTATCATAGGGAAGTTTATATACCTTTAGATTTTAGGATAATGATAATATAATTCCCTTAAAATATTATACCTTATATTTAAGTTAAAATGATGTAGAAACTAAATATTAAAATATTTCTTCTTAAAAACTATGTATGTTTAGAATGTTTTACCATAGAAGAAATAGGGAAGTTGTAGTGGGAAGGAACTTAGATAAAAATATTCTTCTAAATCAGCATCCCGAGATAGTTAGAACTGGTATAGAATAGTTTTTTATAATGATGACTTAGTTGGAAGAAGATATTAATGATAGTGGTATCTATGCTAGAGAGAAACCAGATCTACCATGAAGAATCATGTATATGGTGGATCATTTCATAAGGAAACATCCTCTGTCATTTAATGGATCATCTGACCCAGTGGTAGCCAAAGGATAGATAAATTCCCTAGAGAAGATATTTAAATTCATGGGATGTTCATTATTTCAAAAGGAAACCCTTTCCATTTATCATTTTAAAGAGGATGATGATCGATGGTGGTCTTTGGTTAATATTACCAAATAGATAGAGGATATTGATACCATATAATGGGTTAAATTTAATAATATCTTCCTTTTGAAAAAAATTCCCTAAGGTTGTCTGGCTTTAGATGGGGAAGCAATTCTTAGAATTGAAGTAAATTGATGAATATTCAGTGGTTGTGTAAGAAGAAAAATTAATAATTTGGTATTAATTAATAGTAAAATTAATTAGTTTTATTCTAGATTGAAACCAATTTTATGAATATATTTGGCCACACAAAAATTTCAAATTTATGATAAAGTTGTTCATTATGCTAAGAAAGTTGAGTTGGAGTTTTTCTACGCTTATGTTCTATGAGATTACAAGAATAAAAAATGGGCAAGGAGGAGGTAAATGGAGAAGAAACTAGATAATAAGTCTAAAGGTATGCCCAAAAAATTATCCATGTGTAGTAAAAAACATTTTGGTGAATTTTTATTAGGATCTGGAAAGTGTTACTAGTGTGGTAGGTTTGGTTATAGTGTTCACGACAATAAATAAAAGAGTCCTAAACAATTAAAGAATTATATAATAGATATATAGTCAATAGTAATATTATTTAGATATAATGAGTTGGTAAATTATGCTAATGTGTTTCTGAAGTCTCTTAATCGGGTCATAAATCATCATGATCAGAAACATAAAGGAGGAGAAAATGATTTTCTACTACTACAATTGATGTTAAAGTCATCACAACTCCATGGATCTCAATATTTTTTTATGGTTAATCATAAGTTCAAAGTTTTAAACTCCCCATTTAGGTTTTAAGTGATTATATCTTAAAGTTATTATATAATTTTTTATATATGTTTTTTTGGGTTTGAATATATGTCATGCTTTGGTTTAACATGAAATATGCCTTTAATTTTTTAGATATGATTTTTATGGTATTGATAATATTTAGGGTTTATATAATATTTTTTTATTATGGTTATTTTTAAGGATGTTAATCATATTTATTAGAATGTTATAAGGATGAAATTTTTTGAAAAATGATTGCTCGAAGGTCAGGTGATAACCCATCAGACCCAGAAATGCCACGAGACTTAAACCCACAACTGAAGGTTGATAAGGGTGAAACACATACCATTGGACAATGTGATTCCATGTTTAGTATGAAATAATTAATTTAAATTAAATTTTTTTTAATATAATGATAAATTTTCTTATAGAACATATGTTTTTTCATATAGAAAATTAAGGAATTAAAATGTGATTTTCTGATTTGGTTATTAATGTTGTTTCAAAAGAGGCTCACTATAATTTTGGGAAACATCTTACCTTATGCTAACTATTTTGGTTGTAGTTAACATATTGAGATATAAGGAATATCAAGTTATTTGTTGGGTATTATGTGATCTATTTTAAGTTTATTTTATTATTTCATATATGAAAAAATCATTTTGGATACTCATCATTGGACAAAAGATGAGAGGGTTGTGTAAATTGATTAATTTAGGAAATTATATAAGAAAATTAAGGATATTTCATTATTGTTTTATTCAATATGGTTAATTAATTCCTCAAATATAAGAAAAATATCTTTAAAATGAAAATTTTATCCTATTACGTTCATTTCTAATGAATCATGTCGTTTTTAGCTCATTGGGGATTTATGGTTTTGAGGTCCTTAAATTTCTATTGATCATTAACATTTTTTGTGACAAATTATCTTTATCACTCTCCATAAATTTTTATACATTATTCATCTATTTAAAGTAAAAATATTAACTTCCAGTGTATTTTATCCTACTTTGAAACCAAGTTATGCGTTATTCTATATGACCTTTGTACTTTCATTTCTCTCTTATCAGAAGATAGTTTTATTAAACCTTTTTACGATGTGGGTTCCCAAAAAAGGTATTTTAAAATTTCATACCTTTGATTACTGATATAAATTTAAAATTGTGAGGATTAAATTTATTAAATGGTTGATGATGTAACTCACCTAAATTTTAGAAAAGAAAATTTTGTTCGATAGAATGTTCCACACAAAACACTGAGCTTAAACAATATGCGAAATATATAACCATTATAACCTAGCCATTGAATTAGTGAGTTTGAATAGTATTAAACACTTTTTAAAGTATATATAAATATAAATATATATATATATATATATATATTTGTGTGTGTGTGTGTGTCCTAATAAATAAAAATTATTGATAAAATCTTAGTAAATAATTAATCAATTTTTAGTAAAGTAATTTTATTCATCAAAAATAGGTTTTATGCGAAAATGATTTATGTTTGTTTTAAAAAAAATAATATAATTTTTTAGGAAATTTTAAAAATTTATTCAATAAATTTATCTTAATTTTTAAAATAATAATATAAAATTCACTTAGGGTGAATGTTTTAGATTTTTTGAAAAATATAGATTTTTTAATGAATAGTGAAAAATACATATTTTTGTAAAAAAGTCATTTCTTTTCAATAAATTAATTAGTTTAAAAATTAAAATTTATTTTGAATATGATTTAAAGTAATATAAATATTATTTATTTATAAAAATTACACTTATTTAATTTTGAAACAACTTTATATTGGATTTTATTATATGTTTCTTTGGGTTTAAAAATGTGGTTTTCCTGATAACTGTTTTGAAGTGAATAATGTTTCTCCATTTTAATCTATGAAAAAAATCCATAAAGAGAAGATTTTTAAATGAAAATTATATATTATAAATAAAAATAATAATTTATATTCATATAATTATTATTATTAATCACAGAGTTAATATAAAATCATCTTTCGCTTAAAAAATACACTTCCTAAAAACCTGATTTTTTATCACATTTGTAGGTCTAATTTTAAATCAAAATTTTTCGCTTATATGAATTTAATTTGATAAAATAGATTAAATATTTTAAATCAGAATAATATATATTATCTAATAATTTAAACTTAATTTTTTATCATAATGAATAGTGAAAACAGGAAAAATTCACTATCCTAGTTAAGGTAAAAATGGATTTACCTTGGGTTAAACAAAACAAATAAGCATTAAAATAACATATATTAATGTATAAAATCTATTTTATGGATATATTTAGACCTTATAATGAATAATTATTGATGATGGTCTATTTTTAACCTTTTAGAATTTTTAGAATGTGGGTACACCTTTTTATTTTCAAAAAATGCAATTGTGCCACTCACCTCACTTATAAATGGCCACCCCCTCTGCTCCCCTATTCACATATTAAAATAAATTTCTATTAGACAAGAAGTATTAAAATATCTTCCCTAATTCCCTCCATAATACATATATCCCTTATTTTTATCATTAATCCTTCCTAATAAGGGTTTTGGTGCTTACCTAAAAATGTTTCTCGAAGAAGAAGTATTGTGCTTAACCAAACATATTTATTTTATTAATTATTCCAACTCCGTCAAATATTATCCAATTATTATTATATAAAAAAACCATTATCTACACCATACTTATATTTTATTATTTTAATTTATAATCTAAATCTATCTCCTCTTCCATCAAATGGGATATGAAATCATCATTCTTATGTACAGTGGACTACCGCCTCATGAACCGATGTCATTTTTTCCATCATCACCTCTAATGGATTGTCTTAATGATGTATTTAAAGTATATATATAATATTTTTAACATATTTATACTTATGTATTTATTATATCACACATACCTTTTTTATTTCCATTTTGTGGGGGATACGGTAACGTCGCTCGTGTGTATGGTAGACTACCACCTCACGAAGTGATATGATTCATTTTTTACTAATTATAGACATGGAAGGTAATATGGATAAATTTAATTAATATATGTGATATAAATTAAATAATAATTATATTCATTAAATATTTATCATTCTAAAAAAAATAATATATAATTTTATTTCTAACACTGAAAAATGACAATATTGTTTCTATATGTGTGGACTACTACCTCCAGAAAGTGATCTGATTATTTTTTTAATAACCACAAAACATGGATGATATATATAAGTATATTTATTGAAATAAAATTGTATTTATTATTTTATGATCAAACTATAAAGATAAAATGTTTTTGGGGTCAGGTTGGATGGAAGTTATTTTTGGAAGCTGAAATATGTTTTTTGTTGCCTTTTGTTTTCAAATAAGATAAAAAATAAAATAAATAAATTCACTTTGTAAAATTTGATCATAAAACTAAACATCATATTTAGAATTTCAAACTCAAATGATTAATAAGGTCTATCATATAGAGAATAAGGTTTTCTGAAATAAAAGATTCATCAAACTCACATTGGGTCTGGACTGAATTATTGATCGTAATGAGGAAGAGAATTAGATTATTCATGGATCCGATGTAAATATTATGATACTTATTTAATATTTGATTTATCGTAAATCTTAAGTAATTTGTAAAACTTGTGATACAATATTTATAATGTAAATGGGGGAAGAATTTATATTAATCATATTTATTTATTTTAGAAAGAAATGAGTTTCTGGAAGGATGGGAAGTTACAAAATGTTGTATTATAATTCAGATGATGTTAAAGAAAATATTAAACATATTCAAAGTCATGAGTAATTTTTTATTACAATATGAAATTTTGAGAATAATAAAGTTTTTTAAGCTGAATCATTCCAGTCTTATTCCATCGGTATTAGATTACCAGACAAAGAATTGTTTGAAGGATTCGAAATTTTTTTCGGAATGTGAAAATATGAATATGATGGTTTTCAGATATGCCAATATGTCACAAGATATAAATATACAATGAAAGAAATTTTTCAATGTCGGAAGTGTGTTTCATTATTATATAAGGAAAGAAGTTTCTAAATTCAAAGCTTTTGACCATGGTTCATCAGACGCAGTATGCTACCGATCATCATATGTGGGATTGTTTTATTGGGATTTGTTAGACCAATTATTAAGATAATAAGAAAAGTTTTTGGGGGGAAGATGTGAAGAATGAAACCATATATCAATCAATAATATAGTAAACCATTTTCATCAAGATTAATTTTTTATTGTTTTTCAAGTGGGAAATTTTTTTTCCATAATAATTGATTCAATAGAAATAAGAAATCTAATATGATTTCAAGTGGTTCAGGAGTCATTGGAATAAAGTTTATATCATTTATTAGAGTGAAGCAAAGATAAATCCATCTGGAGTTGACTGACACTGATATAACACATCAGACACTGGAAATTATCAGACTTAAGATCATCGATCTTAAGAAAAATAAGAAAATAAGAAATGTTTCAATATGTATCAAAATTGTTTTCAAGGGGAGATTTAATAGTTTGATATAAATGTTTTGTTTGTAGATTTTTCATTTCTGTTAGTTAGTACGGAGAATCGAAATGAGTATATTGTTTTATATATTTCAAGTTGGTATGGAGAATTTTAATGAGATGAAATGTGTTTTTCATATGCTATAATTGGTGTAGATAAATGTAAGGAAGTATCTTCAGTTATGATTTATCTTCAATTGGTTCATGAAAATTGGAGTAACTATATGCCTCAATCTTAATGAGAAAATTGGAATGGAAATTGGAATCAGACTAGATTTTTTAAAGAAAGACTAAAAAATCAGAATTTGTGAGAATATTTGAGAATATTTTTGAATGTTTTGCAATATTTTAAAATCAATGAAGATATAAAATTTGAATATTAAATTCAAGGATAATTAAAGTTTTTGAAAAAAACATTGAGTGGGAAAGTTTTTTTAAAATCCTACATAAACCATATTTGGCTCACCTATAAATAGATAAAGTAATTTGTACTTTTCTAATACTTGTATTATTCATGGGTGAAGAGATAAAGTGGAGTAGTGAATAATTTTATTGAGAAGAAGTTTCTAGATCATGCTTGTTTTATGAAGTTTTCTTAATAGAAAGAAGAAGTGATAATATCATAATCAGAGTTTTTAGATTTATACTGAACAATCAAACTGAGATTTATAAACTGAGACAGAAGAAATTTATATTTGTTTCAGTGGTATTCTGATAGATTATTATTATTGAAATTGAAAAACTATTTTGGGTACCATTAAAAATTCTATTAATTTTCTTACCTGCTTCTAGATAGGAAGGTGAAGAATTTTTTTGATGATCATTTATGGGAAAGTTGATAAGGAAGAATAGTAACATATTTTGAAGCATATGGTGAAGGTTTTATAACTTGTTACAAAAAATTTATTACATCATTTTTTGGAACTTGAATCACATGAACTATTTTATTAAACATAGTTCTACATGAGTATAAGTGAATATCCTACTCATTGTATCCACAAAAAAGGATTTTTTGTCTAGTAGAGTGTGGTAATCGATTGTTTTTTAACCATACCAAGGATGTAGCTACTCTTGTTGAGTATAAAACCTTTTAAATTCTTGTGTTATTGTAGATGTGTAATTTTTTGTTTTCAATGATAGTGATAAAATTATTAACAGTAGGAAAATATTGTTTTATAAAGAAGGAAAACTTAAAATAAAATGGTATCGCTGATTCACCCCCTCCCTGTATTAGTGATACTTGATCCTGGATAAGAAATTATAAATGGTCTCATATCCAAAAGTTTTCTTCAATTATTATTTTATGAACTTTTAAAAGAAAAGCTGATGATGTAGAATCAGAATTGTGTGAATAGATTCTGGTCTTTGATAGTAATAACTATCATATCTAGAAAGATAGAATGTTTCCTTATCTTATGTCTCTTGGGTATTATGTTCTCAAAGATGCATCAAATTGATTTCCTACGATTGATGAAAATTTTCCTCTAACATATGTCAAATATAATAATATTTAGAATTATTAAAGGTCCAATAATACTTTACACTCATCACTTTCTGAGAGTGATTTTTTAAGATTAAAAGTTGTTTCCACTGTTAAAGTAATTTTGGGATAAACTGAAAAACAATTATAAAGGAAATACCAAAGTTAACAAGTATAACCTATAAATATGGATATTGAAGTATTAAGATATCAACGGTGAGTATGAATCTATTGGTGACTTATTTACTAAGGTAAATAAAATTTTCAGCACTATAAAATTCATGGTGAAAAATTCGAATTCTCTATTGTTTCTGAAAAGATACTGAGAATTCTTCCTGATAAATTTGATTGAAAAGTTTCCTCATTTGATGATTGAGATCTAGAAATGTTATCTCTCGATTATTTTCAGAAAACTATCATTACTTATGAAATGATAAAGGAAAATATTTGGAGGGAAAAAAATTTGATCAAGAAATTTCCTTCAAGGTGGCCATGAAATAAAATCCCAATAATATTATTTAATAATAAGCTGGTGATTCTGTTTAGAAAAAGGAGGTATGTAAAAATCTTGATGAAGTTGTATCCTAGTTTTCTAAAAATTTCAAAATAGGTTCAAGTAAATATAGATGAAAAAATCCATTAAGGTTTTTTGAATGTAGATGAATTGGGTACATTGTAGATAATTTTCCTAGGATAAATAAAGAGGAGGATAGGGAGGAAGATGATGAAAGTTGGATAAGAACATTGAAGAAATAAATTGATCATGATAAAGATTATTCCAAATATAAAATTTTCTCAAAATCCAAAAGGGTAATATTTCTATCTAAAGATTATGAAAAGAAGATATTTAAGTTGAATCCAAAAAATCTACTGACAATTCTATAGATAATATTTTTATTTCAATAGTTAACAATGAATAGTTTATAAGTTGTAGTTATAAAGAAGAAGAAACTCAATTATAATTTCATCTGAAATAATAATTTAAAGAATGTATGAGAAAGATTATGAGGCATGAGAAGAAAATCATGAAGTTAAAAAATGAAAATTCTTCAATCAAAAATAAATAATGTTTTCCATATGATAAATTCTAGATGTTGGAAGAGATTTATGATTTGTAGAAAACTCTTGAGAAAGAAAAGAATCCTAATGAACATGGGTAAGTCAAGATAAAAGATTAATAATAAGGGTTATAACTTTTACAAGAAATAAATTATAAAGATGAGTAGAAAGTTACATGTTTCAGGAAATCTATTTCTCAATCCAGTGAAAGATATGAAAAGGATAAATCTGAGAAGAATTAAAATTTACCTTCAATGTTTAGTAATAAAGCTAAAATTGTTTCTATGAAGAAGAAATATAAAAAAATTATGTATGTGATCTAAACCAAAAAATTAGGTAAGTCATAAGTTTATAAAAAGTCATAGTTTGAAAACTTCTCTACTATTTCTTATCCCAATATGAATGATAATAAATTTAAGATGAAAAAGAATATTTTAGTTGATAATAGAAAGGTTGGTAGACTATAAAACTCTAATAAGAATGATAAGAAGGTTTCTGAGAAATATATTCACAACATTAGACAATATGGATGCTTTATAGAAATATATTCTTTCAATGGATACTGCTATTATTGTTCTAGATTTAGAAACATGTAAAATATGTTTTGGTTTAATCAATAACATCACTACTATTCTACAAACTACAAAATGTAAATTTTGAGGGGGAGTCAACCCCTTCAAAGGATATTCAGAAGAAACCTAATAAGGTTGGTGTAAAAATTTAAAATAGTTTCCAATCCATATAAACTATTTGTAAAATTTGTGAATAACATATAAAACTTGCAAAAATATATATTTTTTTCTTACTGTCACAACACAAATTTGTTAACAACTCTCATAATTCAAAAGTTAAGAAAGATAAATGGAAATAAAAAATATCTTTTTATTGAAACCTCTCTCAATGAAAAAGAAGAATAATGAACATGGATTTTGGATAGTGGGTGTTATTATTATATAACAGGAGACTTAAAACTATTTAAGAATGTGAAATATGTCAAAGAAGTAATAGGGGTATTTGTTAATGATGAATCTCTCATATTCAAAATTGTTGGATCATCCATTATTGGGCAAGATATGTTGAAATATAAGAAGGCTTTATTTTTTGATGGGATGAAACCTAACTATCTAATTTTTTCACAACTTTGTGATAAAGGTAAAAAATTTATTTTCATAAAATATGTGTTTTTTGTGAAAATTTAGTAAGATGGAAAGATAGTTATAAGAGTACAACATACAAAATAAAACTTATTCCAAGTCGGTGAGGTTTAAAACTCTTGTTCCTTAAGCATGGTAAAAGTGAATAATTTATGGCATAAAAGGATAGGACACATGTGTTAGAGAAACATGAGAATGTTATCAAAGTGATATAGTGTTTGGGGTATTATTAATATGTCAATAATAAGATATTAGTGTTGGTATATTTGTTAGAAGTGAAAGATAACAAACTATGTGCATAATAAAGTTAACATTTATTCAAAAAGACCCCTAAAACATATTAGTTCCACTATCTATGGGAAGATGAGAAAACAATAAACTCAAATAAATAAGTACTTTTTCATTTTAGTTGATGAATTTACTTGAATTACTTATGTTATGTATTTGAAAAATACGTTAGATGCCCTGAAAATGTTTAAATTTTTTTGGAGGAAAGCTGAGAAGGAATGTGAGTGTTTAGTGAATAAGTGTAGAACTGAAAATGGTGGTGAATATAAAAATGATAAATTTGAAATTAATCTTGAGAATCATGGAATTGATCATGAGTTTATCATTCCATAAAATCCTCAACAAAGTGGTGTTTTTGAAAGGAATAATAGAATTCTGGTTAAAATGGGAAGAACTATATTACTTAAACATAGTCACTCTTATTACTTTTGGAGGAAAACCATGAGAATTGTTTTTTATATTAAAAACTGATGTTTCTATAGGCCATTCTCATAGATGACTAAGTATGAAATTTTTTATGAAAAAAAACTGAGTTTGAAACACTTAAGAGTATTTGAGAGTCTATGCATCATATAGAATAAAGGTGGAAACCATAGGAAGTTTGATGAGAATAGTGAAGATGGGATTTTTATTAGCTGTACTTTAGAATAAAGATATTACATATGTTTCAACAAATAGGTAGTAAGATTAATTGATTCTATTTATGTAAAAGTTATTGAAAAATATAAGGAAGATAAATAGACTCATACTGATAAGGAAGATGAATATGATGATAGATGTTTTTTCAAAAATTCTAGTAAGGATACCGGAAAGGTTAATCTTACTCAAGAAGAAGAATCAGATTCTGCTATTTCTAGTGATGAGGACTAATCTCAAAACTCTCATCCTAGATTGAGGAAGAAAGTTTAATCTCAAAAAAATATTGTTGATCAACAAAAAAAGGTTCAAATAAGAACAGCATAAAAAGTTATTACTCATAATTCCTTGTATTAAAAATTTTATCTGAAATATGGGAATGAATATTTTGAGAATATAAAATGGATTTAGGCTATGAATGAAGAGTTATATCATAAAAAAAAGAATGATACTTGGGATCATGTACCTAAACTAAATAAACAAATTGGTACAAAGTGGGTATTTTGGAATAATCTGAATAAAGATGGGGGATTTATAAGAAACAAATAAATAATAGTGTTCTAAGGATACTAATTAATATAATCCATTGATTTTTATTATACTTTCACTTTAGTAGAAATTTATTAAGCAATAAATAAATTTCTTGTTATTTCTTCACAACAAAGTTACAAAATATTTTATACGGATATAAAATCATCATTTTTGAAAGGTGGTATTCATAAGGAAGTTTATATTGAATAACCATGTGGATTTGTTATTGGGAAGGATGAAATTTAGGTGTGAAATTTGTATAAATATTTATATGGACTAAAAAAAGCATTGTGGGAGTGATATTCCAAATTAGATACCTAATTAAGAATGATTTTTTTAAAAAATGTAAGAGTTGATATTAATATTTACATAAAATAAAGTTAGAAATTTTACTTCATTATAATTGTTTTTTATGACATCATATTTATGTGGAGTGATGAAAGAACTCATGAATGATTTGATAAATATATTAAAACGTTGTATGAGATGACCAAGATGGATGAAATAAAATACTTTATTAGGTTAAAAATTAAAAAAAGAAGAATTAAATATTTATTTCTCTATAAACATATGATAATAAAATTCTTAATAAGTTCAACATGGAGAATTTGAAACCTATTTCCATACTAATTTCAAAGTTAATAAAATTGAAAAGAGATGGAGAAGGAATGGAAGTTGACTCAAAAGAGTTTTAGAAGATAATTAGAAGTATTTATATTTGATTTCCTCAAGACTTGATATTTTTAATGTTGTTACCTTATGTGCTAGATTTTAGAATGATCTAAAAGAATAGAATTTTTTTCTAGAAGAATAATCCTCAGATATATCAAAGGCAATATATATTTCAGCCTCAAGTTTGACAACTTATAAATTATTGACTTTTTTGGGTATTCCAATGCTTCTTGGGTAGAAAACTTTGATTATATAAGATCCAAATCTAGTAGAGTTTTCTTTTTTTGGAAAATTTTCATTAGTTACAATGTGAAGAAACAAAACTCAAAAACTCTTATCATGGTTGAAGTTGAGTATATTTCCTCCACAGAAGCTATTTACCAAATTATGTGGATGAAGAAGTAGTTGAAAGACTTACTTGTTGAAGTAAAGTTACCCTTTCTCTTCAGTTATGATAATAAAAGTAAAATTAACCTTACAAAAAACCTAATAAAACATTATCATTCGAAACATATTGATATCAAATATCATTTCATCAAATACAATGTGGATAAGAATGAATTGAAACTGGAGTATGTTCCTATATTGAAAAAATTTGATAACATTTTCACAAAATCTTTACCAAAGGATCCTTTTTCTAAATTCAGGTTGAACATGGGAAGTCAACCTATTTCTCATCAAGATTTTGTTATGTTTTTTTCTCTTATATTACCTAGTAATTGGATATTTTTTTCAATTGGGATAATTTTTTTATAAATTTATCCATTGATATGTGGTAAAACTTTTAAGAAAGCATGTATATAGGGGGATTTTTGGGTAAGTTTTGATTATAACATTGTAAATGTGTGAAATATTCTAATAATTTTTTGTAGTGGATGTAGGAAACTTTTATTTATAGAAAAATTTAAAAATTGAAGAAATATGTAAAGAAAAGTTAAATATGTTTCATGAGTCACTACTTTTGGATAACACGATTTTGCAGTCAATGATTCTTGTTTCCTACACTAATTTAGATCACATTGGCTTAGAATTACAGATAATTAATCCATTTTTATAGGTTAAGTTGAGTTATTTATGAACCTTCATTGAAAAAAATATGATGTGGAGATTTTTTAGATCAAATTAGCTGGAAGTTGTTTTTATAAGATGAAAGATGTTTTGTGTTATCTTTTGTTGTCAAAGAAGATAAATAAGAAAATAAATCAATTCACTTTGTAAAATATGATCATCCGACTCTCTATTTTATTCAAAATTTCATACTCAAATTCTTAAGAAATATCATCGTTTTTAGAAGAAGTTTTTCTAAAATAAAAGATTCATCATACTCAAATTAGGTACAGGATGAAGTATTGATCATAATGGGGAAGGTAATTGGATTCTGCATGGATCGGTTGTAAATTTGAATATGATTTTCTAATCTTGGAGTTCCCATAAATCATATTTAATTTTTGAAACTTGTGATGAAATATTTATAAATTAAATGGGGAGAATAAGTGTTTCTAATTGTATTGAGGTTTGGTTAGAAGGAAAGAAGTTTTTGGATGGATGGGAAGTTTAAAAAATTCCATTATAAGTCATATGATGTTGAATCCAATATTAAATGTATTCAAATTCTTCAGTAAGTCATGATTACAAGATGATGTTTGGAGAAGAATAAAATTTTTAATGTTGAAGATTATCGGTCTCAGTCCATCAGAATGAGATTACTAAACATGGAATTGTTTGAAGACTGTGATGTTTTTTTCATAATATGAAAATATGAAGATACTAGTTTTCAGTTAGGATAATAATTTACAGTATATAAATATTTGGGGAAATAATCTATTGAATTATAGAAATTTGTTTCATAATCAGATAATTAAAGAAGTTTTTGAAGTCAAAGATACTGAAACTAGTTCATCGAATGCAATGTGAAAATGATCATTAGAGGTATAATTGAGTATCATTAAATAATTCAAATATATACCTCAAATTCTAGGGGAAATAAAGTTTCATAAAATTTTGTTGTGCAGTAAAATTTTTTAGAATCCCAAATAAACCGTATTTGGCTCAAATATAAATAGATGAAGTAATTTGTACTTTCCTGACACTTGTATTTTTCATGGGTGAAGAGATAAGGAAGAGTATTAAATAATTTTAGAGAGAAGTAGTTTCCATATCATCTATTCCTGAGGAAGTTTTTCAGATAAAAAAGAAGAAAATAGAAGATCGTAATCAGAGTTTCTAGAGTCAGACCGAGTAATCCAACTGAGATTTATAAACGGAGACAAAATTAGTTTATATTTGTTACATTGGTATTTTTTCTAGAATATTATTATCAGACTGGGAAAATCGGACTAGAAAATTGAATATTTGTTACATTAGTTTATATTACCTGTTGTTGGGTAGGAAATTGAATATTTGTTTTGAATATAATATCTCGTAAAGTTGATAGGGTCTCACAATAAAATGTTTTAATTCATCTGTTGAAAGTTTCTTAACTTGTTACAAAAAATGTATTACATCATTTTTTGATACATGAAGCACATGTACTGTTGTATTGAACGTAGTGTTAAATGATTTTAAATCCATATCTTACTAATTGAATCCATATAGAAGTATTATTTTCTAGTTTATTTTGTGTTATTATATTGTTTCCAAACCATACCAATGACATAGATACTCTTTTTGAGTAGTTAACCTTATAAATTCTTATGTTCATGTGGATCTGTGATCATTTTCTTTTTAAGGAAAGTGATAACTCATTGATAGGAGGTGAAGGTTTTTTTAGAAATAATTAAAAATTAAAAGAAAAAGATATCACTAATTCACCCCCCCCCCCCCTTAGTGATACTTGATCCTAGCTGGGTAATTAAAAATATTACACACCTTCTTCCAATAATTATTATCAAAAAATGGAAACGTTACTCATGCATACATACGGCCTACCATCTCCATGATTGTAAGGTAGTTCATTTTTTATAACCATATTTCATTATTGGTTTTAAAAAATTTAATTTATGTATAAATATGATAATTATTTCATGATAATTATTTTTTAGATTTTCAATAATGTCCTATTAGACCAATAGTCATCCTACTGAAGTAATTTTTGACCCATAATCTGAATATGATCGAAACACCTGACATAAACTTAATTGAATAAGTAATTTTATATAACATTGTAATAGTGAAATAAAATGAGTAATAAACTTTAAAAAGGTTCCCAAAAAAGTAAATAATTAACATAAGTTTATTATTTAGGAAGATAATTAAAATACATGGCAAGTCAGACTCAAGGTAAGGGACATCATCTCAATTTATTTTTATTGATTCATATTTTAATGTTATGAACCTGTATTATTTAATAAGATGTATATATATAACCTTTGACAATTTATATCATAAGTTCCTTTCATCACATTTTATTTAAATGTTTTCATTAATGTTATTATTTCATGGGACTTACAATTAAGATGTTGTTAAAGTGGTAAGGGTATTTTTTAAAACAACTTTAATGTTTTTCTTACAACTATTTATCTTCCATGTCCATGTTTGAAAATGATTTTTTTATGTTTTTATATAAACATAAAATATTTATATAGGAAATTTTATGTATATTTTGACTTTATTTTAAAGGTTTTCAAAAGGAATATTTTTATATATTTTATATGGAACATTTTTTCAAATGAAAAATGGAATGTTCTATTTGTAATGTATACGGTGACAACAACTTTTTACACTATCATGAAAACTATTTTATTTTTGGATTCCTTTTAAATATTTCATGTTTTATTCAATGATAAAACCACTTTACCTCTTTCTGAGTTTTTTTGGTATTGAGAATGTATTTTTAAAATAAAATGAAATTTTGACATCTGAAAAGGTTTTTAATATGGTTTTAAAAGTATTTATCAAAGGGTTTTATAATAAAAAGATGCAACAAAAAATTTATTCATTATATGGTACATGATAATTATACAAATAATTAGTGATCCTAATAAAACTTATAAAATGGTTTTCTCTGCATTATAGCTCATGGGTGAGCCTGATATAGCTTATACAAGGGGTTGATCCCCCTTATAGATCATGAGAAAGATATGTGCTTGATATATCTTATACAATAGGTGTATCCCCATTATATCTCATAGGTGAGCCTATTATAGATCATAAAAAGGTTTATCCCCATGATAACTCTCCAATTCATTGTTTAATATTCCTTTTCTTTAAAATCAAGAAGGTATTTACCAAAGTGTTTCTTCTATGGATATAATTAGGCTCTAGTTAATTCTGACATGAGTTTAAAACTAATTTTGAATGTGATGTTATATGTTCCCAAAAGGGGTTTTTAGTTTCTTACTATGGGTTTTAATTAATTTATTTAGGAAAAAGTGTGTTTTTTCATCTGAAAATAATTTATTTATTTCACTCAAAGAACCTTGAAATAATGGTAAAACATTTCATGGGTTTTCATGGTTTTCACTTGACTAATGGTTTTATTTATTCATATATACCCTACTAAGATTTTTGTGTTGATCACATGTTTTAAAAGTTTTATCACAGGGTTTAATGATGGGTAAGGTAAAGGAAGAACTTAATTTTCAAGTAATAAAAATTTTACATGAAAATAAATCATGTTTTTTTTAAAAAATAATTATATTATAAGAAAAATGAATACTAATCGGAAGTGTCCAATTTGTATTATATAGTTTTTTGACATATGATTTATGACTTAATTATCTAAAATATAAACCTTAAATAATCCTAGAAGTGAAATAAAGTGAATTATTGAATAAAAAACTCATTATTATGTTATGTTTAAGGATGGGTCCTTATATATAATATTATTTTATTCTATCCTATGATGAAATTATACTATATTTTCACTATTTTTTGTGAGAACTTTAATATTATCACCAGATATGTCTTCTTTGATGAATTTATTTATTTATTAAAATATGAATTAGTTATAAATACTTCTAATACACTCTAAATATATTTTTCTCATTTTTTTCTATGTTCTTTCAACCAATATTTTCCTTTCTTATTTATAAACCCAAATATGTATTATTTCATGTGATAAACATACTTCTCTTTACCTCTATTCAAATAGAATATTTGTTACTTGTTTAATTATGTGGGTTTCAATATGAATATTTTATAATATTAAAAAATGCATTACATTTCAAATATATATATTTTATCATCAACACTAAATTTAATGGTGTAGCTATTAATTCTTTTTCATGGTTCTGGTGTTGATATTGCTTTTAAGAGTTATATCTTTTAATTGAAGCTTCTTGAAAATTATTTTTGAAATTGACACATGACCTTATTATATTATGAAAATTTTGAAAAAAAATTATAAAATCCATTTTTATGACTTCACTTAAATTTTCCTCTTTAATATGAAAAGATATTACTCTTATAGAGTAATTTTAATAATCAATATCTATGTGATTTTATGATATAATTTCTCTGTGGGATTTATTTTTTGGTATTAACTAATCTAACACTTGATATCATTTTATGTGAGACCTTTGAAAATATGATGACACACATATGTATGGTTTATAATTATTTTTTGAGTGGGGTACTATATAGCTATCAAATGCATTGATAATTTTTTATATCTCATGAGCTCAATATTGAACATGGTATGTTATCCTAAGCCAAAGGTTTCATGAGTGGTTAGCCCAAGAACAGGGGTATATGGGAGTTTATCCCAAGACCAAGGGTATAAGGGTTGTTATCAAAATCCTAAAAGGGTATATGAGATTTTATCCTAAGTAAAAGGGTATGTGGGTGGTTAGATTAAGACAAAAAGGGCACACATGTGGTTATCCTAAGCTCAAGGGTATACCAGTGGTTATCATAATCCCCAAAATGGTACACTAGTGGTTATAACAAGACTAAAAAATGTACATTTTTAGTTATCCTAATCCCATTATATTATAAAAATTTCGTTATCCTAGCCCATTAATTAATTATTGTCTCAGTAGTTAATCATAATGCAAGATCTATGATCATATTGGTATGATATTTCTATATTATTCCACTTACCTATGTCATTATCTATGGATCATGATTATTTTTTCATGTCTTTTCATTCTCATAAAAATGTATTTTGGTGATCATGTGAGGTTACATGTATATGTATCATGCCTTATGTAAAACTCATAAGGCCAAGTGTTTTTTTAACCATATATTTATCATATTCTCGTGTTTTCTCAATTTAAAATGAGTTAACCTTTATGAATCATTAATAATTGTTTACATTATTTCTCATATGATCTCACCCATAATTGTTTTTCTCATTTCCCTAGGTAATTATATGTATGACTATGTTTAGAATTACTACATAGAGAGTTGTTTTATGGGACCTATTGAAGTATTTATGTTAAATAAAAAATTTAATGTAGCTAATATCCTAAGGCACTAATCCTTTGGTTTTTTTATTATGTTATTATTGTGTGATGTAAATATTAAATTATGAGATGATATGTAAAATTATGTAAGTGTTTTTGGTTTATCTCACTTATTATAAAAATAAGTAATTAATGTATGTTTTTTTAGCACTAGATCTAGGATTTTGGGTCTCGGTACATTCATTTGGTATTAGAGTGGGTTTTAGTTATTTATATAGATTAATACTGGAAAAATTAGTAAAAAACCTTATGATAATACTAAATATAGTAAAAAAATATTAAAATTTTCGTTTTTAATATAATATGTGGCTTCATGGTAGTAACATCCTATTCTCAATACAAATAAATGGATGTAGGCTCTGGAAAAAATATACCTAGGGGTAATAATCCCTAAAAATGATTGACTAGGGATTAAATATATTTTCACTTAGTATAAAAAAATTCCCTAACTTCACAACTATTTTGACACTCTCAGATGATAGGATTTACTGAATTCACAGGATCTTTATGAACTATTATGAAGGATCTAGAATCATTATTATGAAATTCAATGATGTAATATATAACTAGTTAGGTTAGATAATCTAGTAAAAAAATGAGCATAGATAACCAATATTGAATCCTAGTAAATTTATAAGTTAAGATATATATGTCATTTAATATTTTTTCCATTTATGTTAGTATTTTTCCTTCTAATATTTTTATTGAATTAAAAAATCTCATCCCTAACATTCTTTATTTTTGTAAATGATTCAAATAAGATGGATCAAGTTAAAAATTGGTTTAATAAAGAATGTAATGATTTTTTAAATTGTAACATCCCATCTTAACATCAAGTATGATCCCATTAAAGTTTAATTTTTCCTATTTCTTGGAGTTTTCAAACCTAATTGGAATGTTGAGAATGGGCATTAGGTGTTCAATGGGGGGAACTATTGTGGGTTGTTTCTGGATGTAGAAGGACATTGGGTAGGCAATGGGTATCACTAGCTAGCTTGTGGAACAATAGAAAATTAGAGTTCCTATAGGAAAACCGTCAACCATTTGGTGGGACTTACAGTGGTTTCATCTCACAACTAGACAACAATAGCTATCCGAGGGTATCCGCCAAGTAGATGGTGGCCTCATACTGGGTTGGATTAATAAGGGAATGTTATGTCTTTTTCACCTCTAAAACCCCTCCTTAAAACCTATAATTATCCAATTCAACCCTGATTCAACTCTTATCAATCCAAGATATCTATAGGGTTGGTTTGGTCTTTCTATAAAATCTTTTTCTTGGAAATTTCATCTCTAGTCGATCAATTATTCCACCTTTAGTAAGTTTGATTGAATCTTTATCGTTTCCTCCATCATTCATAGTATTGGGATTTGTTATAGGATGCATTTTTTGAATATATTGATCATGTTATGATCCCTATCAACCCCCTTAAAGATTAGTTATGTGTTTTTATCCCAATGGTTGGATATTTTTTGATTTGGAACAGCACATGAGATCATTAAGGTATATGTTTATATATCTTCTTTATCAAAAATTTTCTTATGGAAACTCAATTTTATGATCTGTGAATCAATGTTTATGGAATCTTATTTATTTCTATTGTGTTTCATTTTCTTCTGGTATTTGAATCCCATTATGGTTCACATGCAACCCAATTGTGAGTAGGTGGTTCCATCTCTATCCTATGATTGATGAATCATAAATTCTCTTGGTGTAATAAATGGTTCTTAAATGATAATTGAAATTATTCCTGAATTTTTTGTTTGATGTGAATGAATAAATGGGTTTTTGATAAAATATTATTGTCTACTTATTTTGGTGAAATAAAAATGGTTTTAAATCATTATTATATGGTTTGTGAAATTAGTTTTCAAAGTATGATTTTGGGATAAAAAGGGTTGACTAGAAATTATCTTGTGAAACGTGACAAGCCATTTTGAAATTTTTAAAAATATATAGAACATGGGAGCCTTGGGTACCTAGGTGGGGGTCTACTGTTGGGTTTTTTATTTTACTTTGTAATGGTTTCCAGTTTCTATGGTGTTCATCTATTCCTATATCATAGATTCGTTGGCTCTAAGAGCTTCATCTTGAAACAATAAGGGGGTTTAATTTCTTATTTCTTCCTCCATACCTAGATTATAGATTTTTTGACTCTAAAGACATGATATGAATACTAATTATAATTTTTTATTGGGATACAGATGACTTCTCTAGCCTGAATCTATGTTATATTGTATCTCCATTGTTATGGGATTTGTGTTGTTTTGGATTTGGGATGTTATATGACACATTCTTTGATAAATGATAAATGGTTTATTTCAAATGTGATTTGAATTTTTTTTCCAAGATTTCGTATATGAAATGTAAAAAAGGGGTATTTTTTTACCATACTTTATATATAAATGTGAATATTATTGTATAATACTCTTCCTTTTCTAAATTTAACATATTGGGGTAATTTGAAAGAGACTTATTGGTTTGGGTCCTACTGAACATGTTTAGTGAAAACCCTTCACACTCCATTGGGGATGTGTATACCTTTTTTATTAGGTTTAATAAAGGGAAAGGCATCATAGTGAGGTGAATAGGGTTCATGTCATGTGGGTTTAGGTTTCATGTGGTGACATTGTAGGATTTTCCCCTTGTATCATGTTGAGTTTCAATTAGTTTTTGAGATTAATTTTTTTTCTGATCATATATCATGGTTAGAATTGTTACCTAGATTGTTTCTCTATCATTGTTATTATTTTTGTTATTTTATATTTCTTATCTTGTTATATTTCTCAATATTCATGCCATGTATCTAGTTTTAGGTTGGGAAAATCATTCCCTCTAGTTATTATTGGATTCTCTTCTACTTTTCTCCAGCCTGTAGGGATATGTAATGCCTTTTGGGTCTTATCTTTGTCTATTTAGAAGACTATTTGGATGGTTTTTCCAGGATATATCATGAAACTATGGTATCAAACACATGTTGTACTCAGTCTTAGGATTTTTGGTAGATAGAAGATAAGATTTTTCATACTTTAGGGGTATATTTTGAGTTATTTCCTAGAAAAATCTCATTTTAATGATATTTTTTTCATAAATCGATGTTGGGTTGTGTTCCATCTATGTTGGTTTTTGATCTAGATATTTTTTTTCTTATTTTATTTTTTCATAAATTGGAATTATTTATTTTTATATTATTTATTTCTATTTTTGGTATCCATAATTAATCATTTATATGTATTCTAAGGATTTCTCAAGAGGTTTAGATAGTGAATGATCCTCATGAAAAACATCCTCTTGATTAGTATCCTATAGAGGATATCATGCAGTTAGTTCATGTCATAGAACAGAATATGTCGCCTCTTCAGAACCAAGCTATTGAAACCCAACTAGGAGTTGTATGATATAAGGATTGAGTGTGAGAATTTCTATGGTAGAATACCCCATATTTTTAGGGTACTAATAACCTTCAATATGTGGTTGATGGGCTAGAAAAAACAATCATGTCCTCAATTTCCAAGATACACTTGAAACTTTCTATGTGAATTGTGTGACTTTTAATCTTGAGGGTCCTAGAAAGAGGTGGTGGGACACTATGGTTTATGTGAATCAAAATATAGGCTGGGAGTTGAAATACTTTAAAACCATTTTATTTTAGTTTGTATTCGTATAATTCTTAATAATAGGGAATTTTATTTAGTTTTACTCTTTTCAGTTGGGAGAGAATTTAGTAAAAGAGTACACCAACTGTTTTGTATAGAGGATTCATTTTTCTCTAAAGGTGGTCATGAATGATAAGCTGAAGGATTAGAGATATAATAAATTATTAAGATCTAACATTTGATAAAAGGTATATATGATTAATCTCACCACCTTAGTTGAAGTGGTCAATATAGATATGATGAAAGAGATTGATATAGTAAGAAAGGAATGTTTGTTTGGATCATCCCTTCCACCCATTGAAAGTTCCAGTGACACTTAGGGGAAGAAGACTGTGTGGAATGATAGACAAAGATAATCACCTCTAAAGTCCACTATGGGATTATGATAAAATATCATCATCCTCTATCTATGCCTAATTATGGTCAAAGATAATCATCTCTAAAGGCCATTATGGTATAGTGAGAAGCTTCAATGTTAATAGGGCTCTATACATAGTCCTTTGGAGTAAATAAGTTTTATACAATGGAGGGGTTTCTAGTAGAAGTTAATATGGTCCCATCTATAATTATGGGTGCCATTTTTTTATTCTTCTATATAAAATATTATGTTTGATATAGGTTCCTTGTACTCTTTTATATTTTCCCATTTTATGTATTTTTTGAAACTAATGATGGTGTTTATGTTCTTTTCTATCAAGATTAAGACACCTATGGGAATGAGGAAAAAGTTGTGGTTTCATTGTACATGATGTTCTATTTCAATAGAAAATATAGAGTTATTCTAGAAATTTATGGGTCTCTATTTGGATCTTATCAATGTCATCATTTAGATGGATTGAATTTTTCATCGTTGAGTTGAGATTAATTTTTATCATCAGTGTGTTTCATTCTATACTAATGATTGAAGTTCCCTGTTATTTTAGGGAGATTGGGACCCAATATATGGCCATTCATCACTATTTAATATGAAGAGTAGGAGTCTATTATCTTATATTTGAGTTGATCCCAATGATTTTTCTTCTCTTTTTGATCTTCCCTTGGTTGTTTAGGACTTCCCTAAGGTTTTTCCAGATGAATTTTCTAATCTATCTCTTGATTGGGAGGTAGATTTTTTCCATGGATTTGGTTTATGGTACTCAACATACTTGTATACCCTCTTATCATATTCCACCTAATAAGTTTGAAGAGATCAATATTTAATTAGGAAACCTTTTATATAAGGTATTTGTTATCCCTAGTGTTTTTTCATGGGTGGCCCCCATGTTCTTTGGAAAAAAGGATAATGGTTATTTATATATCAGTATATACTACCGAAAGATGAATTGGGTAACTGTTAAGAATAAATATCTTTTGACCCATATTGATCATTTTTTTGATTTGTTAAAGGTGGAATTATCATTTTTCAAAATCAATTTTTGTTCAAGTTACCATCATCTTAGAGTTAGAGAATCAGATATCCTGAAGACCAATTTTAGAAGAAGGTATGTTCACTATGAATATCTTGTGATGTCACTTGGCCTAACTAACTCATCCACATTGTTTATGGACTTTATGGAAAAAATATTCCACTAGTATCATGTTACAACTGTTGTGGTGTACATTGATGATATTAAATTTTATTTTAAATTTGGAAGTGAACATGTGAAACCTCTGAATTTAGTTTTGGGAATCTTAAGGAGTCATTGACTTTATTCAAAGAAATAAAAATACAATTTTTGGATCTGAGAGGTGAGGTTCTTAGGGCACATGATTGCATAACAAGGTCTCTTAGTCGATGATGAAAAAGTTTATGGTTGTCTTGTCATGGAAATAACTATGGAATTTCTTCAAGATTCAATGTTTCTTAGGTCTTCTTAGATATTATTTGTGGTTCTTCAAGGATTTCTCAAATTTTGTATCATTTTTAAATTCTCCTACCAAGAAAGCGGTGAAATTATCTTAAGATGATAAATTTTATGCTTATTTTGATGAATTGAAATGTAATCTAACATCAAATCCTATTCTAATCTTTCTTAAACCGATTAGGAGATATGTGTTATATTTTGATATATCATGTGATTTTATGGTGTGTGTGCTTATGTAGGATGATAATTTGGTGGTGTATGTATCTCATCAGCTTCGGCCACATGAAATAAGTACCCCACTCATGACTTGGAGCTCACCACTATTATTCATGAACTGAGGTTTTGGAAACACTAAATTTTATGGGAGAGTTCCATAGTCCTTTTTAGTTATAAATTTCTGATTTATATATTTTATTTAAAAGACCTTAATCTTAGGAAGATGTGATGGGTGGATTATCTCTATAAATTTAACTTTGACATCATCTACACCAATGTGAAGGGGAGATTCTTTACTGACACCCTCAATAAAAAAAATTTCTTATTAGTTTGTCTTGTAATAAAAAGAATAGTAGAATCTTATGGATATTTATTATCAACTTATATAGACACACAATACGATGATTGAGTTATATTTTTTGACTAGTTTTCAATAGTTGTTATCTTTCTTTGTGTCTATTTGTAGGACTAGTAATATGATTATGATTTCATAGGATTCATTGAATCCATATGTAGTTGGTATACCAATTATAGTTGGTATCTCCCCTCTGATAAAACTTTTCTCTTTGGTAGTCAATTCATTGTCCCTTCTTCTATCAGTAATTTGATGATGCACGATTTCCAAATTTATTTATGTGTCATTAATCCTATAACTATGAAGATGTATTATTACATGAGATGGTTTTTCTAGTGGCTAGCTATTGAGTATATCATTACTGATTATGTGACCCATTGTTACACTAGATAACAGATTAAGGTAAAGAACCTAAATCCCTATATTCTACTCCATCCTCTTACAGTGTCAGTATGTAAATGGGATGAGGTGTCCATGAACTTCATTTTTGGATTACCATGGATTATTTTAGGAAATAATTATGTCTAGGTGGTTATTGATTAGTTAAAAAATCGGCTCATCTCATTCTAATTAAATACACCGCTGAGGTTGAAGATCTAGGTAAACTATACATATAAGAAATTGTGTGGTTGTATGGGGTAATTTTTGATATTTTATTTTATAGGTATCCTAAGTTAACCTCCCTATTCTAGAAGAGTGTCTAAGAAGTGATGGGGACACAGGTCTGATAGTGTATAGCTTACCATATATATATAGATGGCCAGAAAGATCCTATTATTCAGATCCTGAATGATATGATTCATGCATGTGTCTTGGACAAGTCGAGTCTTATTATAATAATAGTTACCACTCATAAAATAGATTGATTGTCTTCAAAGATTTTTATGGTCACCCATGAAGGTCAACACTTTTTTTGTGAGAGGTTCATAAGGCCTCTCTTATGGGATCTAGTATTGTTCAGGGGATGTTGATGAGTATTCAGGATATACATTGATGGTTCATTTTATATTAGAGTCATAATAAATCTTATGTGGTCCATCTAATTCATCCTTCTGAGTTTTTCATTAGTGGTTGGGTTTTTTTGAGGTTTCTCCTTGGTTGGGTCACTATAAACATAGAAAATAGGGAAATTTGGCTCTGAGATATCTTAGGCTATTTGAGATCACTGAGTGGGTTGGATTGGTTTCTTATCTATTGATATTATTAGCAAATTTTATAGGTATTGATGATTTTTTTTCAAATTTCCTAGCTCAAGAAGTATCATCATGGACCTTCCCATGTTCTAAGTTGGTAAGAAATTCAGTTTTATCCATATGTTTTAGTAATTGAACAATGAGTGGAGATTGTTAAATCTCAGATGAAATTTATACATGGGATTTCTATTCCAATATTCAAATATTTATCTTAGAATGGATCATATTTTTAGGATACTTGGGAGTATGAATCATCAAAAAGGGATAAGTGGCCTCACCTTTTTCTAGAGTATCCTTCTTCTATGCAAATTTTTGGGGATAGAAAGACTTATAGTTGGTATAATTTTAACAACCCACCTTACCCTTAGGTATGATACCTTTAAAGTTTAATTTTTTCCTATTTCTTCAAGTTTTTAAATTTTTTGGGGGTTTGAGAATGGGCATTAAGAATTCAGAGTGGGGGCCTTTGTGGGATATTTGGGGGTTGTAGAAGGCCACCAGAAAACCAGTGGAACACTGACGGAATGGATTTCCTATAATAACTCCAATATATATCCAATGTAATCCCACCATCTTTTTAATGGGAGTTTTAGTGGTGTAGGCTCACTACCTGACACCAGTAACTAGCTAGTGGTAGCCACCGGGTAGCTGGTGTCCTTGGGATGGTCCGGATTAACAAGGGTATGTTTAGTCTTTTACACTTTAAAAATATATATTTAACACCAATAATAACTGTATTTATCCCGATTTCACCTTTTATAGATATATGGTCTCTCTAGTGTTGGGTTAGGCTCTCTCCATTATCTTATCTTGGCAATTTGATCTTTATTTGATCGGTAGTTCCTCCTTTGGTATGTTTGATCAAATCTCTCTCATTTCCTCCATATTTCTTGGTTTTGGAAGTGGTTTTATTATATGTTATTAGTATTTATTAATTTTTTTATGATCCCTATTAACCCCCTTATAGATTCATAATGTGTTTGTCTCCCAAATTTTTGATCTCTTGCTGATTGTTGTGCGGAACATGAAATCCTTGAGGTATGTGTTGATCAGTCTTCCAAAATTACTTCTTTCTTATAGAAAATTAATTTTAAGATTTTAGAATCAATATTTAGGTCCTCTAATAAATTTTAATAGTGTTTAACTTCCTCATGGGGTGTGGATCTTATTATTTTTGGAGTGTGACCTAAGTGTGAGGTTGGTGGTTTCATCTCTAGCCTATGTTTAATAAACTATAAATGCTCTTAGTTTTATAAACAGATTTCTAAAAAATAATTTATGTGACTCTGTGTTTATTTGATTTGCGTTAATAAATGGGTTTTTTATAAAATATGGTTTTCCCCTTATTTAGGTAAAAGAAAGATGTTTTCAAAGAATTATAAGATGGTTTGGGAAATTGGTTTTCAAAGTATGATTTTGGGAAGGAAAGGGGTTGAATATAAATTGTATTGGGATTTGTGATAAGACATTTTGAAATGATTTGATGTTATACATCACAAGGGAGCCTTGGGTACCTAGGTAGGGGTATAATTTTGGGCCTTGTCCTTTGACTCCATAAGGGGGTTCACTTTCTAGGGTGTTTCTCTATTCCAAGATCATGGATTCATTGTCTCTAGGAACTTGATCCTGAAACCATAAGAGGGTTTACTTTTTAGGGTGTTCCTCCATCCCTATATCATAGATACATTAAATCTAGGGACTTTATGTGTGCAATAGTTCTGATTTTTTATTGTGATATTAGTGACCAAGCTAGATCAGACCTATATTATCCTAGGGTTTATATTCATTAATCTTGACTTTGTGTTGTTTTATAATTAATATAGAATATTAAACATTAATTTATAAATTATAAATGGTTAATTTGAAATGTTATTTTAAACTTTATTTTATAGATTTTGTGTAAGCATAGTAAAATGGTGGATTTTTACCATACATTTGATAGAAATTTGAAAAGTTTTTTATCATTCCATGTCTTTATTAAATTGATATTACTTGGATTATTTTATGGTTAATTGTTATGGGAAATATAAGGCCCCAGCCTTAAACCTTACTTAATCTTGAGTTATTACAAGATTACGCATTGAGGATCTTTTCGGGTTTAGAGTTTTAGAGAATTAGATCATAAAAATTGCATTGCATTACCCATATAAACAAAGTGGTTACATAAAGATAGTATTCTTCATTCCCACCAATGGAAACATATTTAAGATAAAACATGGATTCTTTCTTGACACTTCCTTGACACTATCATCATATCATGTACCTTTCACTTAACCTGTGAAAATCATTTCAAAAAAACTTGGGATGAGCATAAAAAGCTCAGTATGGGTTATAAAAACATGGAAAGGAAACATGGGTACATATATACATAAGAATGAAATCATACTTTACCCATAAAACATAAGCACTTTAACATACCTCATCAAATCATGAGTAAATCATAGAAATCATAAGACATAAAGGTAACTTGAGGCATTCATAACATTCTTACGTAGGGAGTAACCCTCTTGGTTATGTTTGGAATACCCATCACAGTATATTCCCTAAATATCTTCGAATAAACCTTAATGTTTCACTCCTTCGCGTTACCCAATGCATTGGAGAGCTATATCGGGCTCACCCGCCCTTAGTTTATCACGGAACCACCCATCTTCATAATAATTCCCAAGAACCTCAACATAATCATATCACATAAAACATGCATAAAGGAAACATAACATTTCCACCTTTCAATCACAAGATATCAATAAAACACATTGATATAAAAACATTATGAAAACCATTTTCAATACAAAAATAAAAGAAATGTAAGACATGGTATTTATTTTTCTTTTAAAAAGAAGGTATGGCTTGTAGAGGAAGCCGAAACTCAAATAATGGTCACGACGGCGGAGAAGTCGTTGTCACCGCATACGTACGAAAAAAAACATTCCATTTTGTCATTTAGTAAATGCTTCATATAAAAAAGATTCCTTTTGGATAAACATAAAAGTCAAAGGGTTTTATACACCATATAAAAGAAAGTTGTGTATAAAATAAAATATGCCTCAACGAAAGGAGATTGAGACGAAGTCCCATACCTCGGGTCTGACTTGACTCGATCGTTATTTAATGTCCTGAATAATAAACTTGAGTTAATTTATACATTCTTGAGAACCTTTTTCATGTTCATTATTCCTTTTATATCACTTATTTCCATGTCATGAACACTATGTAATTATTTAAGTTAATAACGGTCTTTTTAATGATCATTGGTACTTGAGTCAAAATAAGCCCTTTATAATTACATGTTGTTCATATATCCATTATATCAAAAATTATAATCATGATGTATATATCATATATATCATATATATCCAGTATATATGTGCATTTATAATATTACATAATCATTTAGAGGTAAGAAATGAAATGCACCGTTCATGGAGACGGTAAGTCGTACGTACGCATGAACGCTACTTTCATTTCTATTTCGTATTTTATAGAATGGAATCATACTGATATACAGGTATATTATAATTCCAGTATAATATCATATATAATATCATAGTTCCATCCTTTATACGTCCCACATATGGTATTTAACGAATCAAATCACTTTGAGGGGGCGGTAGTCCACACTTCCTTAAATGAATATATCGCGTTTACCCATAATGGAAACCATAAAGGTATGCCCAAAATGAAAAAAACAGAAGATTAAGGAAAACATAAACATATTATATATCATATATAAATATAGTTACATCTTAATGGCCACCTTTTAAGGTGTTAAAATAATGTTGAACAATCATCGTTTCGGGAGGCATAAATTTATCATCCACAGAAACCGTATGTTCTTTAACCATTAGATGTCGCTGTGTGTAAGTTTAGATTGAATACTTCTTATAACAACATCCTAGTATATTGAGGATACTGTAGTTGTTACAAAATAAGAGAATAAAAAGAGTTTAGGGGGTTGGAGAAGCAAAATAAAACAAAAGGACTCAAGTGAAGACATTGCCTTTAAATCGGGTAACTCCCTTTGGTTTGAGCTCAAAGGCTTCCTTGGGAAGACTTCTGCCCAAAGTGAGGCTTCAAGAAGTAATAGAGGTAAGTGGAGAGACAAAATGGGAAGGTTTTGGCCGATCCAAAGGCTTTGTAAGTGTGGGGAAGGAGGTAGAGGTGGGGGCCTTTTATAAGAGGAGAGGAGGGGCACTCTTGGAAAGTAAAGATAAGTTACTTTATTTTAAAATGAGTTTCATATTCAAAAGGTCCCACATTAATATACTTCTAGTATAAGGTGATAAGGGTTCGAAATCCACTCATCCAATAGGTTTTGGACATGTTTAGATCTTAGATATTAAATTATCTTTCCATTTTATTTAAATCGTTAAATAATGAGGTCATCGCTGCATCATCATGATGTCATAAATACATTTATTTATATAATGTCAAAAAATTATAAAAAAAATACTATGATATAGGAAATCTTTTAATCTTTCCAATGAATATTTATAGTCAAAAATCATACTTGTATAACCTTATATAAAAAAAATTTTCGTAAAATAACTCATGTTTGTGTCATTTTTACTTTAACATTAAATAAAAAGTTATTTATGTCATTTCCCAACCAAAGTGGCTCCATGGGGTCCCCAAGTTGACCCATGGCTTGTATTGGTCGGCCGTGACACATCCAATAAGGTTAGGACATGTGTCTAGGTCATTTCATATTATTAAAGCATTATTTCTACCTTAAACTACCCTAATTACCACTAATCGCGATTAAAAACTTAATAAGTTACTATTCACCAAAAAATTATTTTAATCTCATTGAACCACATTTTACTTCTTAATGACAACCATGTATGTTGGATTTTTTAAATTCAAAACACAAAGGTGGCAAAGTTTCATTTAAACAAAAAATCAGTTTCTTTAACTACCACTTAGTGGTTTCACTATTCATCAAAAATTGAAGTTTTTCAGAAAATTACCAAAAAGTCACCCTAAGCTATATTTGATATTCCGAATTCAAAAATGAAGTCTATTTTAAAAAATTCAAAACATATAAGTCACATTAATTAATTTAATAATTAATTCCCGCTGTTATTACAAATAGCGTGTTTTTATGAAACAATAAGTATCAAAAGATTGACACTAGTTTAAGTCCAATTTCAAAGTGAAATTGATTCCAATGACCACCATTGGATAAAATGGTAAAAATATATTATAATTTCACTTCAAAACCAATTCAAAAGATAATCTAATCATATAAATAAATTAGATTAAAAGAAGTTTTTGAATTAAAATACAACATTTTTCACTATTCATTAAAAAATGAACTTTATCGGAAAAATACCAAAAATTCACACAAAGTAAATTTTGATGTCCCAATCATAAATAATAATTTTATTTTGACAAACATAGCTTATAAAATTGTCAAAAGATAGATTTAAAAATGGTTTTCCATCAAATGGCAGTAAAACAATCTTTTACAAATATTAGTGTATTCCATACTTAAGATTGGATTTATTCTCATTTTAAGCCTCTAAAACACTATCTAATTCATTAATAGACATAGATAAAAAAAATATCTATTATTCATTACTCACTTGGGATGTTACATCCTTCCCCCCTTTATAAAATTGCGTCCCCGCAATTTATTTACTTATCAAATAAATGGGGGTACTTATCCCTCATTGCATTTTCAGATTCCCATGTTGCCTCTTCAATCATGTGGTTTTTCCACAAAACCTTTACCTGGTGAATCACCTTATTCCATAACACTTGCTCCCTGTGGTCAAGAATCTGGACTGATTGTTCCTCATAAGATAGGTTCTCTTCCAGCTGAACTACCTCTGGACTCAAAACATGAGATGGATCTGGCATGTACTTCCTTAACATTGAAACATGAAAAGCATTGTGTACCTGAGATAAACTCAGAGGTAAATCCACTCGGTAAGAAACTGATCCAACTCTCTCCATAATTTCATATGGTCCAATGAACCTTGGACTTAGCTTTCCTTTCTTACCAAATCGCATCACACTTCTCCATGGTGATACTTTGAGAAAAACATGATCACCTACCTCAAAAGAGAGATCCTTCCTCCTGTTGTCTGCATAACTCTTCTTCCTACTCTGAGCTGTTCTCATGTGTTTCTGTATCAGCTGAACTTTTTCTGCCAACTCTTCTACCAATTCTGGTCCCATCAACTTCCTTTCACCCACTTAATCCCAGAAAGCTGGAGTTCGACACCGCTTCTCATATAATTCCTGAAATGGTGCCATCTGTATACTGGAATGAAAACTGTTATTATATGAAAATTCAACCAAAGAAAGATATTGGTCCCAACTTCCCTGATAATCCATCGAACAAGCTTGTATCATATCCTCCAAGGTCTGAATTGTTCGTTCTGACTGCCCATCTGATTGAGGATGAAAAGCTGTACTATAATTTAATTCAATACCCAACAACTTCTGAAGGCCTTTCCAAAAGTTAGAAGTGAACCTGAGATCACAGTCAGATACAATGGAGAGAGGAACTCCATGTAACCTGACTATCTCTTTAAGATACAAACGGGAAAGTTGATCTAGAGAGAAAGTATCTCGAATAGGAAGGAAATGAGCAGACTTGGTCAAGCGATCAACAATAACCCAGATTGCATTATTACCTTGAGATGTCTTCAGTAATCCCACAACAAAGTCCATGGATATATTCTCCCATTTCCACTCTGGCACTGGTAAAGGCTGAAGCATCACTTTCGGTAACTGTCACTCTACTTTAACCTGTTGACATGTCAAACACTTCACAGTAAAATCAGAAATATCTCTTTTCATTCTATCCCACCAGTAATACTCCCGCAGATCTTTGTACATCTTAGTACTGCCAGGATGAACTGAAAACTGAGAACTATGATCTTCACATAACAACTCTCTCTTCAACTGTGAATCACAAGGCACACACAATCTCTTCCCAAATCTCAAAACACAATCATTATCAATGTTGAATTCAGGAAACTTACCTTTCTGAACCAGCTCTACCTTTTTCTGCAACTCACTGTCTTGCTTCTGTGCTTTCTTGATTCTGCCTAATAGAGAAGATCTCACTGATACCTGAAACAAAACAGAAGAACATCCTGCACCAAAAACGTTTATGCCAAAGTTCATCAAATCCTTAAACAAAGGATCACGTTCCAAACGCAACATTTCTAATGAAGCATTAATTTTTCGACTCAAAGCATCAGCCACTTTATTTGCTTTTCCCGGATGGTAATGAATTGTACAATCATAATCCTTGAATAATTCTAGCCATCTCCTCTGTCTCATGTTTAACTCTTTTTGAGTAAATATATAATTTAAACTTTTGTGATCGGTATATATTTCACAATTTACCCCATACAAATGATGCCTCCAAATTTTTAAAGAAAAAACAACAACAGCTAATTCCAAATCATGTGTAGGGTAATTTACCTCATGAGTTTTCAACTGTCATAAAGCATAACAAATTGCCTGATCATTCTGCATTAGGACGCAACCAAGTCCTTTCAATGAAGCATCACTGTATATAACAAACTCACCATTCCTGGAAGGTAGTGCTAAAACTGGAGCATTCACCAATCTTCTTTTCAATTCCTGAAAACAATCATCACATTCTTTTGTCCAGATAAACTTAACACCCTTCCGAGTTAGCTTAGTCATTGGACTAGATAACTGTGAAAAATTTCTAACAAACCTTTGGTAATAGCCTACCAAACCAAGGAAGCTACGAATCTCGATTACATTTGTGGTTCTTGGCCATTCTTCCACAACTTTTGTTTTTGCAGGATCAACAGTTATTCCATCTTTATAAACAATGTGACCAAAGAAAGAAATTTGTTGCAACCAAAACTCACACTTGCTGAATTTCCCATACAATTTATTTTCTTTTAAGGTTTTCAAGATAACCCTTAAATGTATTTCATGCTCCTCTTTACTTTTAGAAAACACCAAAATATCATCAATGAAAACCACCACAAACTTATACAAGAACTCATGGAAAATTATATTCATTAAGTCCATGAATACAGCAAGTGCATTGGTTAGCCCAAAAGGCATTACAACAAATTCATAATGGCCATATCTTGTATGAAACGCGGTCTTCGGAATATCTGCCTCCTTTACCTTCAGCTGATGGTACCCCGATCTCAGGTCAATCTTTGAAAAAAACTGAGCTCCCTGGAGCTGATCAAACAAATCATCAATATGAGGAAAAGGATATTTGTTCTTAACAGTTATATTATTCAAGGATCTATAATCAATGAAAAGTCTCATAGAACCATCTTTCTTTTTAACAAATAAAACAGGAGCACCCCATGGTGATGTTCTAGGTCGAATGAAACCTTTCTCTAATAAATCTTGCAATTTCTCCTTCAACTCTAAAATTTCAATTTGATCCATTCGATAAGGGGGTTTTGAAATTGGCTTAGCATCAGGAACTAAGTCAACAGTAAACTCAACTTCCCGATCTGGTATTATTCCAGGCAACTCATCAGGAAAAACATCAGGATACTCATCTACCACTAGCACATCATTAATCTGAACAGTTCCTTTATTTTCAACGATGTGTGCAAGGTAACATTAATTTCCATCTTTTACAAGTTTCTCGGCCTCTTGATAAGTTATCAACATTAAGGGTTCATTATTGTACACAAACTGAAAGTCTTTCTGAAAAGAAACTTCTTTAGCTCTACAGTCAATCTTAGCATGTTAAATAGAGAGTCAATCCATACCCAGGATAACATCAAATTCTACTAGAGGTAGAACAATAAGGTTTTCAAGTAGGTTCTTTCCACTGATAAGGATAGGAAGATTCTTATAAATTCTTTTTGCCTCAACATTTCCCCCAGGTGTTTTTACCACAAGTTTAAGAGTCACTTCTTGAGATGGTACTCCCATTTTACTAGAAAATTTTTCAGAGATGAAAGAATGTGTAGACCCCAAATAAAACAACACACTGGCATAATCTGAAAAAACAAACAAAGTACCTAATACAACTTCATTTGATGGCCCGACGTCTGCCTAAGTAGTTGCAAAGGATTTCACCACCCCTTTCTACTTGCAGTCTAACTGCTTCCCATCACTCAAGCTCTTTTTCGGACACTCGTTTTCATAGTGACCCATCTCATTGCACTTATAACATTTCACTAACTGTAAATCAAATTTGGTCTTACCTTCACCTTGATCCTTTTCAGTGCAATCACAAGCCTTATGTCCTATCTTACCACATCGGTAGCACTTTCCATAATTCAGAAGATATTCCCCAGCATGCCTTTTCCCACATTTATCACAAACTGGAAACTTAGTTTTCTTACCATCAGACTTTTTTGAATAATTCTTACCTTTCTCCTGCCACCTCGGTCTCTTCTTCTGTTGGTTGTTATAGAACACATGGTCATCGGCAAACTCCATTTCTACCTTCTCAGCACATCGAACAAGCTTTTCATAACTTTTAAACTCACAAGAATTTAATTCCCTTCGATATTTTGGCTTTAATCATGAGTAAAAACAATCGATTTTACTATCAAGGTCTCGGATAAAATTTGGAGCATACCTTTCCAATCGAGTGAACCTTTCTTCATAGGTAGCCACTGAGTCTTCCTCTTGCCTCATTTCCAAGAATTTATTTTCCATCCTAAGTCAAACAGCCTTAGGAAAATACTTCTCAAGAAACATACCTTTGAATTCCTCCCAGTCGAGAGCATCAATCCCATCAGCTTCCCTGATATTTTTAACCATCGACCACCACTGATCTGCCTCACCCTCCAAACGATAAATAGCAAGACTAACCTTTTGATTGTCTGAACACCCCATGACATCAAAAATCTTCTCCAGTGCTTTCATCCACCCTTAAGCTAACAAAGGGTCAGATGATCCTCTGAATGATGGGGGATGTTGCCTCATGAAATGTTCCACCACAGACATGTTCCTCTGCGGTTGATCTGGTTGATCTCGTGCATGGATACCACCACCATTTATAGTCTATGTCAATTGTGTCATCACTACAACAAATTGTTCAGTTCCAATTCCGACCATCTCGGGATGCTGATTCAGAAGGTTATTTCCTTCTGTATGCCTTCCTAGAACTGTTTCCCTGTTTCCTCTACGGAAAACCATTCTGAACAAACATGTCTTAGATGAAGCAACATGGTAATCTTCAAATGCTATATCATTTCAAAAAAATATTTTTGGATAATCATTTAATATAATTCTGACTCCTAAAGTTATCTAAACCGACCTATGATACCAACTATAAGGCCCCAGCCTTAAACCTTACTTAATCTTGACTTATTACAAGATTACACATTGAGGATCTTTTCGGGTTTATAGTTTTAGAGAATTAGATAATAAAACTTGCATTGCATTCCACATATAAACAAAGTAGTTACATAAATATAGTATTCTTCATTCCCATCAATGGAAACATATTTAAGATAAAACATGGATTCTTTCTTGACACTTCCTTGACACTATCATCATATCATGTACCTTTCCCTTGACCTATGAAAATCATTTCAAAAAAACTTGGGATGAGCATAAAAAGCTCAGTATGGGTTATAAAAACATGGAAAGGAAACATGGGTACATATATACATAAGAATGAAATCATACTTTACCCATAAAACATAAGCACTTTAACATACCTCATCAAATCATGAGTAAATCTTAGAAATCATAATACATAAAGGTAACTTGAGGCATTCATAACATTCTTACGTAGGGAGTAACCCTCTTGGTTACGTTTGGAATACCCATCACAGTATATTCCCTAAATCTCTTCGGAGAAACCTTAACGTTTCACTCCTTCGCGTTACCCAATGCATTGGAGAGCTATATCGGGCTCACCCTCCCTTAGTTTATCACGGAACCACCCGTCTTCATAATAATTCCCAAGAACCTCAACATAATCATATCACATAAAACATGCATAATGGAAACATAACATTTCCACCTTTCAATCACAAGATATCAATACAACACATTGATATAAAAACATTATGAAAACCATTTTCAATACAAAATAAAAGAAATGTAAGACATGGTATTTATTTTTCTTTTAAAAAGATGGTATGGCTTGTAGAGGAAGCCGATACTCAAATAATGGTCACGGCGGCGGAGAAGTCGTTGTCGCCGCATACGTACGACAAAAACATTCCCTTTTTTCGTTTAGTAAACGCTTCGTATAAAAAAGATTCCTTTTGGATAAACGTAAAAGTCAAAGGGTTTTATACACCGTATAAAAGAAAGTTGTGTATAAAATAAAATATGCCTCAATGAAAGGAGATTGAGACGAAGTCCCATACCTCGGGTCCGACTTGACTCGATCATTCTTTAATGTCCTGAATAATAAACTTGAGTTAATTTATACATTATTAAGAACCTTTCTCAAGTTCATTATTCCTTTTATATCACTTATTGTCATGTCATGAACACTATGTAATTATTTAAGTTAATAACGGTCGTTTTAACGATCATTAGTACTTGAGTCAAAATAATCCCTTTATAATTACATGTTGTTCATGTATCCATTATATCCAAAATTATAATCATGATGTATATATCATATATATCATATATATCCAGTATATACGTGCATTTATAATATTACACAATCATTTATAGGTAAGAAATGAAATGCACCGTTCATGGAGACGGTAAGTCGTACGTACGCATGAACGCTACTTTCATTTCAATTTCGTATTTTATAGAACGGAATCATAATGATATACAGGTATATTATAATTCCAGTATAATATCATATATAATATCATAGTTCCATCCTTTATACGTCCCACATATGGTATTTAAAGAATCAAATCACTTTGAGGGGGCGGTAGTCTGCACTTCCTTAAATAAATATATCGCGTTTACCCATAATGGAAACCATAAAGGTATGCCCAAAATGAAAAAAACAGTAGCTTAAGGAAAACATAAACATATTATATATCATATATAAATATAGTGACATCTTAATGTCCACCTTTTAAGGTGTTAAAATAATGTTGAATAATCATCGTTTCGGGAGGCATAAATTTACCATCCACGAAAACCATATCTTATTTAACCATTAGATGTAGGTGTGTATAAGTTTAGCTTGAATAATCATTATAAAAACATCCTAGTATATTTAAGATACTTTAGTTGTTAAAAAATAAGAGAATAAAAAGAGTTTAGGGGGTTGGAGAAGCAAAATAAAACAAATGGACTCAAGTGAAGACATTACCTTAAAATCGGGTAACACCCTTTGGTTTGAGCTCAAAGGCTTCCTTGGGAAGACTTATGCCCAAAGTGAGGCTTCAAGGAGTAAAAGAGGGAAGTGGAGAGACAAAATGGGCAGGTTTTGTCCGAGCCAAAGGCTTTGGAAGTGTGGGGAAGGAGGTAGAGGTGGGGGCCTTTTATAAGAGGAGAGGAGGGGCACTCTTGGAAAGTAAAGATAAGTTACTTTATTTTAAAATGCGTTTCGGATTCAAAAGGTCCCACATTGATATAATTCTAGGATAAGGTGATAAGGGTTCTAAATCCACTCATCCAATAGGTTTTGTACATGTGTAGGTCTTAGATATTACATTATCTTTCCATTTTATTTAAATCGTTAAATAATGAGGTCATCGTTGCATCATCATGATGTCATAAATACATTTATTTATTTAATGTCAAAAAATTATAAAAAAAAATACTATGATGTAGGAAATATTTTTAGCTTTACAATGAATATTTATAGTCAAAATTCAGACTTTTATAACCCCATATAACAATTATTTTCATAAACTAACTCATGTTTGTGTCATTTTTACTTTAACATTAAATAAAAAGTTATTTATGTAATTTCCCAACCAAAGTGGCTCCATAAGGTCCCCAAGTTGACCCATGGCTTTTCTTGGTCGGCCATGACAGATCCAATAAGTTTAGGACATGTTTCTAGGTCATTTCATATTATTAAAGCATTATTTTTACCTTAAACTACCCTAATTACCACTAATCGCGATTAAAAACTTAATAAGTTACTATTCACCAAAAAATTATTTTAATCTCATTGAACCAAATTTTACTTCTTAATGACAACCATGTATGTTGGATTTTTGAAATTCAAAACACAAATGTGGAAAAGTTTCATTTAAACGAAAAATCAGTTTCTTTAACTACCACTTAGTGGTTTCACTATTCATCAAAAATTGAAGTTTTTCAGAAAATTACGAAAAATTCACCCTAAGCTATATTTGATATTCCAAATTCAAAAAATGAAGTCTATTTTACAAAATTCAAAACATATAAGTCACATTAATTAATTTAATAATTAATTCTCGTTGTTATGACAAATAGCGTGTTTTTATGAAACAATAAGTATCAAAAGATTGACACTAGTTTAAGTCCAATTTCAAAGTGAAATTGATTCCAATGACCACCATTGGATAAAATGGTAAAAATATATTCTAATTTCACTTCAAAACCAATTCAAAAGATAATAAAATCATATAAATAAATTAGATTAAAAATAGTTTTTGAATTAAAATACAACATTTTTCACTATTCCTTAAAAAATGAACTTTATCGGAAAAATACCAAAAATTCACACAAAGTAAATTTTGATGTCCCAATCATAAATAATAATTTTATTTTGACAAACATATCTTATAAAATTGTCAAAAGATAGATTTAAAAATGGTTTGCCATCAAATGGCAGTAAAACAATCTTTTAAAAATATTAGTGTATTCCATGCTTAAGATTTGATTTATTCTCATTTTAAGCCTCTAAAAAACTATCTAATTATTTAATAGAAATAGATAAAAAAATATATATTATTCATTACTCACTTGGGATGTTACAGGAAACCTAGTTGGGATCATACTGATCCTTTTTCTATCACACCCTACACTCTCCCTTGGGGGTATGTAGACCTTCTTTAGTTTAATGTAGGAAAGGGTACGACACCGTAGTGAGGAAATAAGGTTTCACATTAGCTGGTTTTGGGAAGCTAGTGGTGACATGATGGGATGTTTCCCACATATCATTTGGAGTAGTCTTTAGTATTTGAGTTGAATTTTTTTTCTTCCACTATTATTCTTTTGGATGTCGGATGTTTCTTTTCTCATTATCTTTCTCTATATGTATTCCGTGTATCTTGTTCTTGGTTGGAAAAATTATACCCTCAGGTTATTATTGAAAGCCTAAGTGCTTGTTTCTAGCCAATTATGATAAGTAATACCCTTGTTTCTTGTCTCGATATAGTTTGGATCTTAGTTGGATGGTTTTTTTAATACTGATTTACAACACCAATGAGAAACTAAATGGTATAAGAGTTAGAATTAAAATTATTTTCATCATTCCTAACCAACTATATCTTATTATGATTGAAAAATTGAACCTATCTAAATTTAAAAACACATCAAATAATAGAAACATTGATTTTAATGGATGTTTTTGTTATAAAATCCATATTAGAAATAAGATTCAATTTCCATATTATCATAAATATAGGAAGAAGTGCCTGGGGGAATGTATCAAAGGAACAAGAAAACGTTTCATGTATGGTAGGATTGTCTATCAAGCTTTGGATTTTTAAAGAAATATAATGAGTTCATCCTATATAATAGAAGGTATAAAGGTCCAAAATAAATCACCACCCACACATCAAAGTGTCAATTTCATAAAATTTGGTAATTATAAAAAATGATTCCATGATCCAAGGGATAATGGGGATAAATAACATCATAAAATTAAATAAAAAAGGGAACAAATGAACATTAATGAAATGAAAACTAATGATGTCAATCCAAAAAACAAAGTGGTGTAAGGTACACTCATCATCCACTCAAAAACTGTAAATATGTTATTTAATTTTAGTACTAAAAAATAATTTATATCTATAAATGTTATAAGACTTCAATTGATTAGATATAAAATAATCCATGAGAACTCTTAGGGTTTCAATAATTATATAACAATTATATAAATCACCTCTTATAGATGTTTTGGGATTATGTTTTCTAAAAATATTATTATTCCAGTTTCAGTAAAATTTAATATGATTTTTGTAATGGATTGGTTCTCTCTAAACAAATGTAAAATTAACCAATATAATAAATAAATCATATTTCATATCATAAATCATAATATGATAATATATTAATGAAAGGTTGAGTATGAACCACTTATAGAGATTACTTACATTATATGTGTTTTAATACCCAATAATGATGGGTATTTACCTCAAATGTTTAAGGAGAAATTAAATATTGGGATATGCTTATTATGAAGAAGAATTGAGTTTCTTATTCATAACAAAGATAGAGAGGTTGATGTGTCATTATAAATTTTATTTAATTCAAGTCCATCTAATGGATACCCTTATCTAGTTTCATTAGTAAGTAATAATTAGAATTATGTAGAAATAATTAATTTATGTGGAGCGGGATAATGTAACACCATAGGTTTTAGGACCCATTTTACCTTCATAAATTATGTGTTTATAATTTTAAAAACTAGTTTTTATATTAATTAAAAAGAATTAAAATTGTTTAGTATATAATTGATACATGATAAGAATAAAATTTATAAAACATTTTCATTCATATTATAACATTACAATAGTGGTACAAAAAACACATTATATATCATTGAATATTACATACCATGGAAAATTGCATCCACTGAAAGTGTATAAATTAAAATTAGGAAATAAATTGAAAAGAATGATATTTTGAAAACTAGTAGATCCTCAATATTTTCAATACCCTTTAGAATCACCATTAGTATAAAAAAAACAAAAATGAGTGAAAACATCATTAAAGGATAAATCATGTAGTAAAATCCAAATTTAATGGTATATAAAGGAGAATTTTCAATTGTATTAATGATTATAGAGAGATATGTAAGGCTATATATAAAAACGAAATTTGACCATTATAAATGTGTTAATTGTATATATGATCATTGGAAATATGAGAGTGGGAAATATAGTATTTATTTATAAAAATATTTTCATGCATTTCATATTATTATTATTAACTAATAATGTGACATATTTATAAAATCCATAAATTTATTTTAACGTCAATGGATTTCTAAAATTAAAATTTGAAAATATAATTAATTAATATTACTACTATTTGATTCATATTATATTATATAAAAGTGATATTTTTTCAAACATATTTTTTAAAGTGTTGTGTAGTTATTTTAATAAAAATAACTAGCAGTAAAGAATAATTTTAATGAAATTTATTTATAATATATAAATTAAATTAAATTAACATTCATATAATAGTAGTTCCCATGAAGAAAATAAGAATTTATTTATTTTATAAAGAAATATTTTTCTAAAATCAATTTTATACGTTATGCATGCTTATATGAAAAAAAATTAATGGATCTAGAGATTGAGACTAACAAAATGGTTATTGTATTAATAATCATCACATATAAAAACAATTATTAGTAAATTATAAATTTTTTTGAAATAAAAATAATTTACCAAATTAAATATTAGTTATTAGGGTAAAATAGTTATGTTTCAACGAATTTTATATTTTCTAAATATTATATATTTTTATCTTAATAAATTAAATTGATCGCTTTTAAATGATGAATATACTAAAAAATTTCAATTACTAAAAAATATATTAAAACTTATTGATAATTTATATGAAATTATATTAATAACACTTAATATTTAAAACATACATTTTTTATAGATATAATATTTTTATATGTTATATATTTTAATTTAAATGTTAATTTTCTCAGATATGAAAGTTGAATTATATTAAATATAGTTAAAATTTGGAATCAACACATTGAAATTTGGTATGAAATGGAATATGTTTTTTTTTCTAAAAAAAATCCATAGTAAATAATTAAACAAGTTAACAAAGGATAAAATGGGTAATCTTCCATGGCTCAAATTTTGCAAAATTAACATGACACTTTGACATTATAAAAGCCCTTTCTTGGGTGAGGATTTTCTAAATACATTTCTCCCAAAAATTTCCTCACCTAACTCATCTAAATATCATGTGACCTTATATTTACCCCTCACCTAACTTAAGTTTACAAGTAAATGTCCCTCATTTTCAACTATAAAAGGATTTCGCTTCCATTCACTTCAAACCACTCTATTCCTTCAAGTTCCTCTTTAATTGCCACCCATGTTACGTCTACTAGAAGACTGTATAACCTTTTTATGCCCCTTTTTTATAAGAATAATGACTAATAACTTCATTATGAGTTAATTAATCATTAGAATGTGTGATTTATCCAAAGTAATAGGTTCGAGAATGTTTTTCCAAGAAAGAATATATGGTAAGGGTTTTTGCATCTCTATTTACTTTAATTGAGACATATTCCATTTTCACCATATGTATTAATTTTGTTTGTTTATATAGTTCCATATGGATTTATGTTTTGATGATTTTTAAAAAATTCAAGTCATTTTCAAATTCATTTCATTTTTCTCTATCAATTCCTTTTTTACAAATGTTACCAGAGATGTAAGGTTTTTTTTAGTTAACTATTTTCCTTAAATCAGAATCATTCCTTTTTTACTGTCTCTATAAAAAAAAAATTTCTTATCACCTGATGACATTATATTGTATTTCTACATTATTTTTAGATTATTTTTCATCTTCACATTATTGTCTTATTTTTTTATGGATTTAATTATTTGTGAAAATATTATATTGTTAAGAATAATTCACATCCACAATAAAAGGTTCTTTCTTTTACAAGTACATATTAATTCTATAAATATTAACCTTTCAAATTTAGAAACCAAAATATGTATTATTTCCTTTGATATTTATATTTATCTTTACCTATTTAATAAATTAAGATTTATTTCTTTTTTAATGATTTTATTTTCAATAAATTTATTCTAAAATATTAAAAATAAATTTAATTTCACCTTTGTTTTCTTTATCTTACACTCCAAACATGTTCACTTAACCCTTAATATTTTTCAACAATCTATTTTTTGGGATTTATTTTAATTTGATATTTTAAAAAAGAGTCTTCATGGTAGTTTCATGAAAATGATTTTTGAAAGAGTCTCATAACTTCTTATGTTTTCAATATTGTTAAACTTGTTTTATAAAATCTCTTTTTATGATTTCTCTTCCATTATAAAATTTATCCAAAGAAAATATAACTCTTATAATGCCATTTTCATGATCAATATCTATGTTATTATATGATAAAATTATTTAGGGAGATTTATTATTTGATATAAATCGATCTAACTCTTGATTATATTCAATGACATTCCTTTGTAAGGGTTCTGAAACTCATTTGCATTCCTTATTTTTTTAGATCGTATGTTATATTATTTATTTCATATGGAATATATATTTTTATATATATATATATATCTATGTGTGTGTGTGTATATATTTTATCATTATATGATATGTGGGGTCCTGTATATCTATCTAATGTATTTGTAAACTTTTATATCACGTGTTCTCAAAAGGTCACACAAGAGGTTGTATCAGGCATAAGGTTTCATGAGTAGTTAGCTCATTCCAAATTTTATAGGGGAGGATATCCTAATCCTAAGGGTATTCAAGTGGTAATAATAAGGCCAAAATTATATAGAAGAGGTTATCCTAATCCCAAGGGTATGTGGGTGATTACACCGAGGATAAAAGTGTACATATGAGGTTATCCCAAGCTTAAGGGTACACAACTAGTTCAGTTAAGCCCAAATATTTTAAATGAGAGGTCATCCCAAGGCTAAAAAAATTACATCATTATTTATACCAAGAATAATATATTATGGAATGGTTTCCATCCTATCCCATTATCTAGTGATTTTCTCAATAATTAATCTTGATTCATTTTTTATGCTCGTATTAGTGCCATATTTTTATGTTATTCCACCTACTTATTTTATGCTCCATGGATCATGATTTTTTTTCATTTCTTTGAATTCTTAAACAATGTTATATTTTTGATATTTAATGGTTATATAGGATTATTTTATTACATATAAACTACTATTATGACCCAATTTGCTTTATATATTTCTCCCAAGCTTATTTTTTTTGTCATTTTTTGATGAATTATACATTATGGATCATTGATAATATTTAACCTTAATTTTTATTTCCTCTCACCCCTTTTTCCATTTTTCAATGAATTATATAAATTAATATGTTTATAAGAAATCCTTATAGAGATGTTTAGTGGGAGATATTGAAGAAATGATGTAAAAAATGTTGTTAATCTCCAAAGGGACTAAATATCTGGGTTCTAGGATTGTCTAATTACTGTTAAATGTAATAATTAAATTATGAGAAGATATGTAAAATAATGAAAAATTTTCTGGGTCATATAATATTTTATCAATGTTAGTAATTAATATTTTTTAGTACTAGATTTGGGAGTTTGGGGTGATTTAGGTTGGGAATCAGTGATTTAAACTATTTATGTTTCCCTATTAAATCAATCCACACCACCAGTTGAAGTTAATTTTTATCACTATCAAACACAAAAACACACATAATAAGCACAACATATTTATTAGGCTTATCATTCAAAATGAAAGGTGAATCCTTGGTTTGATCCAGATTTTTTGAATTCTATATAAACAAATGGTATCGACCTGAAATTATAATGAATAGGGAATATCAATCTACTAATTTTACAATAATTCTCATAATGATGGTCAATTTTTCACATAAATATTCAATATTAATAAATGGTTTTCACAAGAAAAAAGTTTCTTCAACCAGATGAGACTGTCTTCATGTGGTCAATGTGTTATTGTTTATTCCTATTCCTACTATATTGTCTCAAGATACTTCATGTTTCTTGAACTAGACTTCAAAACCCCCCTAGACACACACACAAACACACACAAATTTTAACACCCTAATATTTTATGATATATTTCTCTTCAAATAAATTGAATTTCTTTGATAGCTTATGATATACACAAACCTGAGTCTAAATAAATCATAATATATTATATAATTATAACTTATATATTAAATTGGTGATATGAATATAAATAAAAATATTTTAAAAATTATGTATATTTTTATATGTAAATAAAATATATTGATAAACAAGAGCTCAATTTTTAGTAAAGTCATTATATGCTTCAAAAAGAAAATTTTCATCCAAAATGGTTTTAATTGTTTTGTGAGAAAATAATATCATTAAAATTTTCCACTATTAAAAAATTTATCCAAAAAAATTAAATTCATTTTTGAAATATTAATTTAAAAATTATCTCTATGTATAATTTTAATAATTATATGAAAATTTTTATTTTTTAATGAATAATGAAAAATACAGATTCATATTGAAAACTATAATCTTGTTTCAAGCAATTAGAAAGTTTCATTTTTTTAAAAAAAATATTTCAAAGTATTATAATTTACCTAATATTTTTAATAATCTAATTAAGTAAATTGGAATCAATTTTATGTTGTATTTTGGTAGCAAAACTTTTTACACTTAAGAAAAAATTGTTTTTTGAAAAACTATTTTTCATCGTATTTTGTGGGTTTAATTTTAAATTAAATTATGGAAATTATGTGAATTGAATTTGATGAAATATATTCCATATTTATAATCCTAATAATTAATATTATTAATAGTTTCAACTTAATTTTTTGTCATAATAAATATTAAAAATAGTAAAAAATCATTATCATAGTTATGGTTAAAGCAGGTTCATCGAGGGTTAAACCAAGAGATAAGGGTATGCTTTTATATTAAAATTGTATAAATCCTATTTAATAAATATATTAAAACCGAATACTATACAAAATTATAATATTTTTCCATTTTTTATCATTTTTCTTGAGTATGGATTTATTATGTTTTAATCTTTTAATAAATTTCATGTGTGTCCACTCCCCCATTGATAAAAGGGCGCCCATTATTTCACTTATTTACACAAATTTGAGTCATATGGATCAAATAATACTAAAAAATTATATTATATGATTATTTATACACTAATTATAGGTTCTTTTGTTCCTGAAATACCATTCTAATGGTACTTAAGAAGCGATCAAAAGGAGGCTTACCAAAGAAGAGGTAATCATTCTACCTAACCTATTTTAATTTATTTATTCTTTTAACTTCTATAAATATGTAGTATTAATTGTAAAATAATAAATCAAGTATCCTAAATACACTAAAAAAATTATTATTATTTAAACACATTTATTCACCCTGTTTTCTATCAAATGGGAAGTGGAAATATCGCTCGTGCGTACGTGTGGACTACTGCCTCCACGTAACAATACAATTCTTTTTCTTTTTCTATATTTCATGGATGTTTATTATGATGGTTTTAATAATTATATATTATATATATTGTGTAATTATCCTTATGATATTATAATATCACATCCACCTTCTTACCTTCCCATCATTTGGAAAATGATAACATCACATATGCATACGTGTGGACTACCACCTCCACGAAGTGATGTGCCTTTTTTTCATTTCCAATTTACATGGATGGTAATAATTATATATTTAATGTATATATATGTTATTCATTATATAATTATTTTTATTTAATTATAAAATAATAACCATCTTTATTACCTCTTTTTCATTAGAAAATGAAAACTACATTCATTTGTATATACGGCCTACTATCTCTATAAACGATGTAAATAATTTTTATATATATAAATTTTATGGGTGACTGTAAATATATATAATTAATATATATGATATTTAAATAATTATTAAAATTATATATATTATTTAACCATGATCAAATTTTAATAACTGTAATTACAAAATTGAAACTCTCATGAAAAATGAAACAGTTAACACTAGGAAATGATAATTTTAACAAGGAATTATTAATAAATTGGTGTTTAAATGATATAAGTGGATCACATATTATATTATAAGTATTAAAATTGTTCTATTATAAAATTATAATATATTTAAATTTATTATACATGATTTTATAGTGATTTTGATTAAATTTAAACTTATGTTAAGGGTTTTATGTTATAATATCATTATTTACCAAGATTATTTATTATTAAGTTTTTGATGATGGAATTTCATGGTATACATAACAATAAAATCATTAAATTTATTCTTCTTTGATTATTTATTTAATTTTCAATGAATAATACCATTTTATTCTCTTTGATACTTAAAATCACAAATAAAATGTTTTTAATGAAAACATACTTTATTTTATATGTGGTCTGGAATATTTTTCTTCCATGTCCATGTTTTTTTAAATATTTTCAAGAATTATGTTAATATTATACTATGATTATTTAAGAAAAATTACCAATTTTTTAATTTAAAAAAAATAAAATGAATATTCTTCTCATTTTCTTAATGATGAAATTTTGACTTTTTACCAAAAATCTAAAAGGAATCGTTGTTTTAACGTACACAGTATGAACAGAATTTCCTACTATAATGACCACTAAAATATTTCCATATTCATTTAAAATTTTTCACAATTAATTTCAAATAATCTATTTACCATAAAATTTTTGAATTTAAATATTTTAACTAAATTGTTCCAAAATGAGAAGGTTATTTTCCTAAAGAAATATTCTAAGTGATATTTTAAATGAATTTTTATTTATTATAACATAAATTGATGTTACTTATGTTTTTCTTAGGATGTGATCTAAAGAAACCATCTGTATTCTTCATCTAGATGGTTGATGATTATTATGATGATATTTTTATAAAACTTATATATTTTTTAGGGTTTATGCTATGATAAATTGTTTAAATGTTTATAAAACTCATTTTATTTCCACAATTTATGATATATAATGAATGATTTATGATCATGTGGTGAAAATATGAATTTATTGTGATTATATTATGGGTGGTCCTAGAATTATATATCTTTCTATTTCATTTGGTAAATATGGAGATCTTATTAGATAATAAACACTGGAATGGGGAGTGGAACCAGTTTAGTAAAGGACTCTATCCACTATGATAGTCTTAGGAGTGAACCTTGACTAAGGATATTATGTAATGGGGAGTGAACCCCGCCCTATCTTGTAGTACTAGAAATGATCCTTGAATAAGAAAAAAAAAATATTCTTATATGTATTCCAAAAATATATGTATTATTCCAATGTTATTCTATCATGGATTATGTTCTTTGATTACATTATGATTCATATGTCTTATGAATTTCCAATATTAATCCCATGATTCAATATTATGATATATTTTATGATAGGTATTGATTTTCAAATGTTAAAATCATGTTCCCATACCCTTATTCTCATGTTATTATTAAGTGATCGCGGATATCTCCTTTATTTACCCTTACTAAGCATTCGATCTCACCATTTCTTTTGTTTCCTTTCCCTAGGTTATGAGGAATGTTTTTAATTAGGATAGGTCTAAGAAGATTACTATATTAGAAGATATTTATGAGATACATTGAATATATTTAATGAAATAATAAGATTGTGTATCTTGTCTCCAAATACACTAAAATTTTAGGGTACCCAATCATGTATTTCTAAATTTTTTAAATACTCATCAATTAAGATGTAATATCTATGTATAAAAGTATGGGTCACTAAATTTGTTATCATAGGTAGGATTATTCTACCTTTATATATTAGGATCATAGAAATTTGGTGAAAACTTTGGGAATAATTTTAACTATAGTGTAACATCCTAATGCTTTGGTAAGGTCGATATTACATGATTTTCTTAACAATAAATAAATGTATGAATACAAAAAGTGGGTGTGGTTTTTGAAAAATTTCATATATGGGTAATAAACCAAAAAATAGTGGGTTGAGTATATCTCGAACATCATTACTGTGCACCTATTTCGACACTACCAAGGGATATTGTTAAATTAATTCACATTTTCTTTAAGAACCATTATGAAGGATTTGAATAGATGATCACCATGAATAACATAGGTTAAACCTATGGTGTCATATATTTAAAATAAGGTACAATGATTTAGACATCCTATAAATTAATTTTTTTGATTATATGGTTTATCAATATGATTATTATTTCTAAAACTATGCTATTTGGTTTTAGTCAATGGATAAACCTGAAGGAATCATGTTAATTATGAATGTGATGTGAAATGTAATGATTATACTCTTATTAAACCATATGTTATGGGAGTTAGAATGAAAAATATTTTTCTAATTATTACATAACATTCTCAAGCTATGGATCATTTTGATCTTAAAAAGAAACAAAGGTGGGAATATTTTTTTGTTGAGACCTTTATAAGGAAACATTCACCTTCTTTTAGTGGTTACACTAATCCCCAAGTTGCTGATTAATGGATTAGTACCACTAAAAAGATATTTTCCATTCTCTAGTGTTCATAACAGGAAAATTTTATTTTAGTTGTTAATTATTTGGAATGTGGTGTAGATTAATGGTGGACTCTTATCAAGAACATGAGGTAATAGGAAGCAATTAAATCCATGGAGTGGGATTATTTTAAGATATTACTTTTCAATAAGTACATTACTCATATTCTTCAAATGAAAATGGATAAGTAATTCCTTGAGCTAAAGGATAAGGATGCTGGATCCATTAGTAGTTATGAGGAAATTTTTACAAGACTTGCGAGGTACGCTTCTAGTGATATCATCCAAACTAAAAGTAAGATTGATCAATTTTTTAGTGGATTAAAAAAATGCTTCTAAAAGGAATTATGCATAAGGGACTTCAGTATATATGAAGTAATCATTAGAGGTACTATCAAGTTAGAAATGGAGATTTTGGATACCCATTAAACTCATGGTTTTGATAAGAAAAATAAAGGTGTAATTCAAAGGTAATTATAATAATAAAAACCATGGAGATAAGAATATTATATTTTATTCATGCTCAAAGTGTGTAAGGAACACTAGAATAAATTATCTTAAGGGTACCGGTGAATGTTTTAAGTATGTAAATGAAAGTCATTGGGCAATTGAATTTCAGAGTAATAGGAAGAGGAAGTTAGATAATAATTGATATAAATTTCTGAAAAATGAACTACCCAAATTCAAATGTTTTAAATGCAAATACCATGGATATTATGATGAAAAATAATAAAATACAAGATTAATTAATATTATTTAAGTTAAAAAAATCTTAAGCCTATTAATAAATATAAATCTCACATGATCATTATTGTTGATGTGGGGTATTATAATGAAGTTGTAAAAGGTATACAAACCATCCACTCCGTAACTTCTAATATATTATTTGATTTTGGATCTTCCAACTCTTTTAAATATAAATACTTTTCTAATGGTATCACAATACCATTCCAATGATTAAATTCTGAATTCACTGAAAAAAAAATCTAATTGTTTGATGATTTCATATCAAGTCTATGATTCATCTTTAATTAAATTTTATGGAAATGTACTACCTATAAAACATTTAATTCTCTCCCTAGTGGAATGTGATGTTATTTTAAGCATGGATTACATTTATTTATATAAATTAGATATCTATTTCCATGGAATGGAAGTCGTATTTGATATTCCAAACTAACCTATGATCATCTTTTAGTGTGAGAATAGATATGATCTTATAATGGATATTACGTCCACTGTATGGGTTTTGATTCCTATTAAAAAGGGGTTTTTATATCATATGGTTGGGGAGAAAATCAAAACCGAAGATGTGCCTTTTATATAGGAATTTTTTAATATCTTTATAGAAGATTTTTCAAGTATTACATTGGATTGTGAATTTTATTTTTCAATCGAACTCATACCTAGTGACATGCCTATTTCAAGGACTCAATATATAATCAAACTATTTGAGTTATATAAATTAAATAAAATACTATAGTAGAATTTTGATAAGGGGTTAATTAATCCAATTGCATCTCCATGGGATAAACCTATTATTTTTTAAGAAGAAAGATGGATAAATGTGGCTCTGTATTGATTATCAAGAATAGAACAAGATCCCAATAAATAAGTATTATTTACCTCATGTTGGTAATTTTTTTGATCAATTATGAGGTGTTCAATATTTTTAAATTATTAATATTTAATTTGGATATTATCCATTAAGATTAAAAAGTAAATACATACCCAAGAAATCTTTTTTTTGAGGTATGGACATTATGAATTTATATTTATGCCTTTTGGCCTTACTAATTCCCCCACTATATTAATGAATTTAATGAATATACTCTTTAGATATTTCCTTGATCTATTTGTGTTATTGTTATTATATATTCAATGAGAAAACAATAGCACGAATATCACTTAAGGATTATACTGAAGACCTTAAAGAAGGATAATTTGTTTGAAAATTTTACCAAGTGTAAATTTTAGCTAAAAAAGTTTCATTTTTAGTTTATATAACCTAAATAAATGGTATATCGGTGGATCCATAAAAGATAGAAGTTACTGAAAATTTGATGAGACCAAAAACTGTGACTGATATATATAGATTTATTAGTTTTTCAAGATATTATTGATACTTTTTGGTTAATTTATCATGGATTTATAATTCAATCACCAAGTTAACTGGAAAGGAATCCCAGATTCTTTGGTTATATTAATGTAAAGAAAAATTTAATGAACTGAACAGAAGTTTTTTCAGTGCAATTATGATTACACTACCCTACAGTGGAGAAATTTTTGTGATTTTTATCAATTTATTGATGAATTTAATCGGATACATACTTACGTAGAATTATATGGAAATAGATTATTTCGAAAAAATTATTTTAATGTGAAAAATTAACTAACTCATGATTTGGAGTTATAAGCGGTAATGTTTTCATTAAAGATATGGGGGAATTATATTTATGGAGAAATGTGTGGCATATATACTGATTATAAAATTTCAAATTATATATTTACTTAGAAAGAGTGAAATATTTTCCAAATAATATGGTTAGAGTTGATTAAAGATTATAATTTATTCATAAATTACTACCCTGGGAAAGTGAACAATGTATTCAGTGCTTTGATTAAAAAGGATCATTTTATATTATTTATGATAAGCATCAAAAAAGATCCAATATTTATGAATTTAAAAATTATAGATCTATAAATCTTGAATTAATGGGGGAAATCATATCTTTCTCAAATGAGTGTTTAATCATCTATCTAGGTAAAGGTTAAATAGGAACAGAAGGAAGATGTATAGTTGAAAAAGTAGGTATGAATTTTCCTTGATTTTAGCCATGATTATGATGGAATTATAGGGTCTAGAAATCATGTATCTATTATTTTCATGCCTGATTTGAAGAAGGATATATTGAATAAATCTTATAGTTCATCATTCTCTATTCATCATGAAAGTATGAAGATGTATAGAGATATGAAAGAGTATTTCTGGTGGGAAAACATAAAGGGAGATATTTTAGATCATGTATCTTAGTTTTAGTTATTTCAACAAGTTATTTCTAATAGAAATAAGTATAATGGTATGTTACAACCATTACCCATATCATAATGGGAATAGGAAAAAATGCCTTGGATTTTTTCATCAGACTCCCCAAAGCATCTAAAGTTTATAATGCTATTTTGGTTGTAGTTAAAATCCTTTTGAATTCAATGCATTTTATTTCCATAATATAACATTTATATATTGATAAAATTACCAAAATATACATCAATGAAGTGGTAAGGTTTCATAGAGTACCATATTCTGTTGTATCTAATCAGGATCTGAGGTTTACCTCAATGTTTTATCCAATTATTCATTAAGATTCAGATTCAGAGTTGTATTTTGATAAAAAAATATCTTCTTTAGGTACATGGTCATTCTGAGATAAAAATTAAAAGCTTGGAGAATATTCATAGATATTTTTCTATAGATTTTAATGGTGTTTGGAATGAACACCTTACTCTATTCAAGTTTTCTTATAATAATAGTTTTCACTTGAAAATTTAGAGGGATTATAATGAATCCCTCTATGAAAATAATTTTATAAATCAATTTTTTTGGGATAAAGATGGATAAATAAATTTATTGGGACTTTATTTAACTAAGGAAATGGTAGGTAAAGTTATATTCATTCAAAATCATGTTAAGGAAACTTATAGTTAACAGAAAAGTTATGTTGAAAATCATCAATGAAATATTGAATTTAAGTTGGTGAAATGATATTATTGTAAATTTTTTCATGGAAGAAGGTTATGATATTATAAAAATATGTAAATTTGAGGCATGTGTATATTTTCCCCCTTCGATACTCTTGATCGATTATATATGGTAGCTTATCACTTGGCACTTTCATAGAACCTATCTCAATTTCATGATGTGTTTTATGAATCTCTCATGATTAATTACATTCATAATCCTTAATGTGTGCTGAAATTAAATATTATACTACTAAATAATGATATATCCTATAAATAAAATCTAGTATAAATATTTGATCGTATAGATAATGTTCTATTCAACAATACTACTCACTTGGTTAAAGTTCTCTGGAGGAATAAATATTCAAAGATGATACATGGGAACATGATGATTTGATAAAATAGATGTATCATCATTTTTTGTATCCAATTAATGAAATTTATATGGAAAAAAATTTTAAGTGAGTTATAATGTTTCACCATGATATTTTATTATATACTTCTCTTTAAATAAATTTAATTTCTTAAATAGCTTGTGATAAACGCAAACCTAAGTCAAAATGAACTATAATATAATATATCATTATAACCTAGTAATTATATTTAAAATATGAATAGGAATAACCACATTTTTAAAATTCTATATAAATTTTTAAGATAAATAGAATATAATGATAAATAAGTTCTTAGTTTTTAGTAAAGTCATTATATGCTTTAAAAAAATATTTTTCCTCAAAAATCATTTATATTGATTTTTTTGAGAAAATAATATAATTGAATTTTAATATTTAAGAAAATTTATTTAATATTATTAAATTAATTTTTTAAATCATCATGTTAAAATTATCTTAGAGTAAAATTTTAAGAATTTGTTTAAAATATTTATTTTTCAATGATCGTGAAAAATACACATTTTTATGAAAAACTGCCTTTTGTTTCTAGAATCTAAAAAAATTATTTTATTTTATAATTATTTAAAATAAAAATAATTTCATTTATATTATTAATAATCCAATTAATTAATTTGAATCAATTTTATGTTATATTTTGGTATAAAAATGTTTTATACTTAAGAAAACATTTTTTCTATAAAATCACTTTTTGTTGGATTTTGTGGGTTTAATTTTAATTTAATATATGAAACTTCTATATATATAATTTTATATAATTTATTATATATTTTTAATTATAATAATTCATATTATATATTAATTTCAACTTATTTTTTTCATAATGAATAGTAAAAATTCATTACCGTGGTTAGGGTTAAAATAATATTATCGGGGAGATTAAACCAATAGATAAGGTTTAGTTTTCAAATTAAAATTATCTAAAACCTATTGTATGGAAATATTTAAACCCCATACTATCCTAAATTTTAATATATATCCATTTGTAATAATTTTTCTTGAGTATCGAATAATTATTTTTTAATATTTTAAGAAATTTCATGTGTGTCCTCTCCCCCACTTATAAAAAGGACACCCCTATTTTCTCTACTTTGCACCAATTTGAGCCATATAGATCTAAAAAAATATTCCCAGTTATATTATAACTTCTCCTATCAAAAAGTTATATTTAATTTTCATCTCAAAATACCATTCAAACTGGTACATAAGAAGGGATCTAAAGGAGGCATACTGAAAAACGGGTAATCATCCTATCTAATCTCTTTAAATTTATTTCTTATTCTACCTCCCCTAAATTTTTGGTATTTATAATTAAATAATAACTTCAATACCATAAATAAAATTAACTTTTATTAGTGATATGAAACTAATTTTATTCACCCTCTTTTATATGAAATAGGAAGTGAATGTATCGCGCGTGCGTACGTGTGGACTGCCACACCCATGTAGCAATACAATTCATTTTTTATCACAATATTTTATGGATGGTTATTATGATCGGATTAACATTTATATATTATATTTTATTAAATTATTATTCTTTTATAATTATAATATCATATCTACTTTATTACCTTCCCATTCGTTAGAAAATGACAACATCGCTCGTGCATACGTGTGGTCTACCACCTCCATGAAGCGATGTGATTAGTGTTTTGTTTCCAATTTACATGGATGGTAATAAATATAGATTTAATGTATATATATGTTATTAATTATCTTATTATGGTTCAATAATTATAAAATAATATCTATCATTCTTTCCTTATTTTTTTTTATAAATTGAAAACAACATCCATGCATGCTTACAACCGACCATCTCCTTGACCAGTGTAAATCAATTTTATATCTCTCACTTTTACGGATGAATTTGTATATATATATAATGAATATTTATGATATTTATATAATTCTATATATTATGTAACCATTATCAAAGTTCAAGGATTGGAAGTGTGGAACTGAAACTCTCATGAAAAATAAAACAATTATCACCTAAAAATGATAATTTAAAAAAAAATATTAACAAATAGTTATTGAAATTTTATACGAACATCATATATGATATTCTAAGTATGTAAATTATTTTTTATATAATAATAATAAATTTAAAATTATTATATAGAATTTTTTATCTCTTTTTATCTAGTCTAACTTAAGGTAAGGGTCTTATGTTAAAATCTCATTGTTTACTAATATTTTTTATGATTAAGTTTCCGATGATGGAATTTAATAATATAGCCCACAATAATATCATGATTTTTCTTCTAATATATCACATAAATGATTTGATTTTGAGGTATTTTTTCTTGTTTATTTTGGTCTTATATTTTTTCATAGCTTTACTGGGATTTTCTGGAAAGAAATGGAAATTTCGGGACCCTATAACTAGTGGATCATGGTTAGTGCATGGTTAGTATGAACTATACGCCAGCCCAGGCGAGACTCTACGCCCAGGATAGTGGAACTTTTCAGGATGTATGGCCTTCTTAATGGGTGTATGGATAACCATGCACCCAGAACAGTGGTTCTATCTAGGATTGAACCTCATGAAGGCTTCTTATGTACCCTGGGTATAAGACAGGTATCAAACCCCACATAGTTATAAGGGGTGATGTGACACCTGAGGAGGCAGATTATGAGTGCATGGAAAAGGATATGAAGTAATTGAAACCTCTAGGATGGGTCATGATCTTCCTGAGATACAAAATATCGTGGGAGATACCAGGATGGGAATGGATGATGGGCTTGATCCTCAGGGGGGCTTCCTACATATCTAGTATTGAATATGGGGATCAAAGTCCGCATAGTTCAGTTTGAGCATCAGATCAGGGTGTACATAAAGGATAGAGACTTAGAGACATGTTAGGGATTACGTATGGCTAGCAGTCCATCACAAGAGGGGAAATCTTGGTTGAATTATTATGGCGATGTATGGGTATTATGCATGGTTAGATACCCATGTGGATCATAACACCCCAGGGAGGAAGATTCAGGAGATTTGTCCCAAAAAGGGAAATTATCACATCAGGAGGGTACATCCTTAAGAGGGAGTACTATAGTTTACCATAGGCTGGGGTTGGACCTTAGAAAAATTTTCTATATACCATGTGTAGAATATAGGGATCAAAACATGTGCAGTTAAAAAGAACATGCAGTTTAACGTCATAAAGAACAAAGGGGAACTGGTGTGAAATGCATGGAATGGATTGATTGTGGGTAATGAAGGGATTTAACCTAGTAGGGGCTTTTCCATACCCTATCTTTAAGATAAGAATCAAATTCCATAAAGTTCATATGGGTACAGTTTAAGGTCATACGGGATAAGTTTCATGGGAATTACGCATGGTTAGAGGCCCGAGGGAATGTCATGGTCACTTATAGACTTTAAGCTAGCATGATTCATGCACAGTGTGGGAAATAATAGGTAGCAGTGGGCCTGATTATTGTTTTTGTGAAAGGTGATGCCATGAGGGATGATGTGGGGATTACACATGGCTAGTGTCCTAGGAGGATGGTGATCTGAGGAGGGTGATCTGATGTATGAGGAGGATATTGCCATTGTATAGGGAATACCCTATCATAGTGTGTTAGGGATTACTTGAAGACTACCTGAGTCACACATGGAAACAAATCCCAAATGGAAGGGTAGAGTGGGAGAGTTTTGATTCTCATTCTCATGTGAGTCCACCCCAGCTCTCCACGCATGTGGAAACTCACATTTTAACTTCATGTGTCGGGGATGAGGGAGCTTGGAAGTTTAAAGTCCTATAGCTCAGATGATGAGGAATCAATCCTCACACATGGGACTTACATAACTTTTACCAACCCATAATTGGGGGAATTAATGCATAAGGAATTACAGGAAATAATAAGGTGGAGGAATAGTCACTCTAGGGGATCATATTAGTTTGTCTATGCGAAGAAGCAGTAGCCATTAGCGTGCCTATGAAAATAATCATAAGGTAGAGAAAAAAATATATGAAAAAACACTCGAGGAACCATGAAACCACTTTATACAATCCTGGAGGGCCGCACGGGATAAGGGTTCGCAATGTAGAAGGCCTCTCATAGAGGGTATTTGTGAAGGAAAGGAATTTTAGGAAGATAAGGTGGTTCGAAAAGGAAAGTGCTTCATGAAGAACAATGAAAATGATCTTTTTGAAGGGAGGAGCATTGTGAAGAAAAATTACTGAGCCGAGGCATAGAGTCAACATGGTCTTGGAGGGTGATTCATGAAGGTTGAATGCTCTGTGAAGACCCGAGTTCCCAAAAGGGACTCCTACCTTTTATATGGTTGTAAGGCTTCGTGAAGGTCATCCTCACTTGAAGAGGATGAAAATTGGAGAAAAGGTAAAGTTGGTTCCCAGTGCTCATGTACCTTAGGTGATGCATTTTATTTCTGGTTCACAGAAAAAAGGGGGGTTTGTGAATCAAGAGTTTAGATGGAGAATGTTTATGGTATCAATCCTTTGAGGGGGTAAGCCACATATTTATAATCACTAGGCATCACGGTGCTCTAAGGGAATGCAATAAAGGAAATGTGCTTCGTGGTCAGATGAGGCTTCATCAGACACGTAAAATATTCCATCATTTCTTTATAGTGGTCGCAAACATATTTATATGGACTGTAGAGACTTCTTTCATTTCCTTTTTGTGGTTAAAAAAAGGTTTGTTCTTCTAGATTTGTGCCATTCGTGGTGCTTATGGGCTTTGTGACATAGCTTTGTGAGGAAGTCCCTTTTGTGATTTTTATATCTTTTCCATTTAGGCATAGATTTCAGCGCTGAAAACATCCAAACATATCTTAAGCTAAATAATATACCCCTTTATGTTTTTCTAGAAACCAGGTAATATAAATAAACTTCAAAATAAAATTATTTATAAATAAACCATCATTGAATAATTATAATCCCACATGAGTGATCTCGGTGTAGGAGACACTAACAATAAATAATTATTTTATTTTATTTATAAAATGGTGATTTATATTCATACATTCACATAATTTGATTATATTAATGCCTTTATGATAAAATCAATCTTTCTAATCCATTGAAACAACTTAAAATTCACCACTTATTTAATTCAACAAATATATCCTTATTCAAGAAATTATTTCAAGTTTTTATAAAATTAGATTCATACATTCATGCTCAATTAAATCTAATAGAACATTTCCCATGGACACATACTTGATTTCCTTTATATATTTTCAATTTTAATAAAATTATATAAATACATTATATCCCTAAATAATATATCTCTCCCCCATTTTAACATTAAATACCAATGGAATTCATTTCAAAAATAGATCACTCCCCTTATGTAAATAAAATTTGTAAATATTTAAAGGAATCAATAGATATATGAAGTATTTTATTTTTCTCTCACTCTGAAGAAAATATTCCAGAGAACAAGATCAATGAGAAGATCTTATCACCATACCTCTTTATTTAAAAAGATAATTTAAACTCCCATTATCAAACTCAATGTTGGAAAAACATTATTTGGAAATAGTTTAGTGAAAATATCAGTAGCCACTTACTCATTTATAAGAATAATTTTCACTTTTTACTCTTTTTTTCCAAAAACTACTTGATTTGGTTATATGTTATATCAATATGCTTCAACATTGAATTTTGAACCATGTTTTATTAAAGAATAATAGCACTTTTATTATCACGTCCCATGAGTAGGTGTAATTTCACCTCTACTTTATGATATTCCAACATATTTATCATCCAAATAAGTTTATTTTTAGAATGCGTGGTAGCCACATAATCTTATAAATTAGAACTTATTTTCATAGAAAATTTCTTATTAGTGTACCAATATACACACGTGTCTCCTAATAAGAAAACTACACCGGATATAGACTTCTTATCACCAATATTTTCTTCCAAATCAGCATCTAAAAATATAAATATATTATGTAATAATTTATTATTATAATTCAATCTAAAGTAATTTTTTCCTTTTATGTAACTTAAACATATTTTAATATAGTAATTCTAAATCTATTTGTGTACTTTTATACCTAGAACAAATTTTAAATGTATATATAATATCGTTCTTTAAATATGTTAATTATAACAAACTCCCAATAAGCTTTTGAAATTAATTAGGATCCACTTCCATTCATTCCATATAATTAAAAATCTTAGTTCCTAGTGAAATTGGTTTCAAAATTAAATTTTAATCCTCCATGAAAAATATATTTAAAAGCTACCATAGATATATCTCCGAACAATAAAAAATGATATCTTTCTCTTGAGATATTTTTAAATGCAAAAAATATACCATATCACCAAGCATATAAATTCCAAATAAATTCTTCATCTCTAAAGGAAACACATCACAAAAAAAAATAATTCATTTCAAATAAATATAATATCTTCTACATAAAGAATAACAATTATAATACCAATTTATCATCTTTGATTTAAAGTATTATGACCACTCTTCCCTTTTAAAATTTAATATTCATCAATAAGACATATAACATGGAATAATGATCTATTAGTGATTTTTTAAACCTATATAATGCATTCTATAACCTGGGAATATAATTCTTATTCATTAATTAATATTCCTAAAAAATCATTATAACCCACTTATTTCAAGTCATTATTGAGGAAGGAAGACTTGAAATCAAATTGTAATGTCTTCTGTTTCTAATGGGTTGTAATAAATATCCTTATTTTTTCTAGTCTATCCAGTAGTTTGAAGGTCTCATCATTATCATTTCCTTATACTTGGGTACACCCTTTACAAAAATTTATTTCTTGTTTCTCACAAGTTCACCATTTTCATTCAACCTTTTCTAGAATACCCATTATTCTCTAATGAAATTATTATTTTTTAGCTTGTTATAAACTCATAGGATTAATGTTTCTCTATATGGTCCAACTATTCATTCATAACATCATTCCAATCTATATTCTATAATGCTTCTTAAACCACTCTTGGATTAACTTGTGTAATTAGTAAGGTATGTAATGTTGTATTTAATGTTCCCATGGTTTAAACACGGTTTCCTTAATATCCAATATTGTTTTATATATTTATTTGTCTTATTGGAATTAGATGATATTGATGAGGTTTTTACTCATCAATTTAAATGGTTGTATCTTCATCTCCAATGAGTACATCTTTTTAATTTTCTTTAGATTCTAATACTTTAGTAAGTAGTTTGACAAAAAATTATTTTATCTTTAATGCTTCTAGAAGTTTATTATTCATGTGTAATTTTATTTATTTAAGTATTCCATCACCATAAAATCAATAATAACTATAAATATTTTTATCAATTTATTGTAATAGTAAATCTTCAACCATTTAGAGGATAACATAGGATAATTCCATCAATAACACTTTGTTCAAAATTGTCCAGATTTTCGTCATTAAAATTGATAATTAAGGGACTTACAAATGCTCTAATTTACTTAAAACATTAATAATTTTTAATAATTCTAATATGATTACATATTTAGGTTTATATTTTCTAAGAATCTATTTTAAAAAATAAGTTCTTCTCTAATGGATTGTCTCTAAAAATGCTAAGATGTGTATGCTTTATTATAATTATTCGAGAAATATCCAATAAACAACTCTTATTCCATTTATGAAAAACAATTTTTTGTGGTGTATATGGTGAACTAAGTTCTTAGGGAATACCATTACTCTCAGAAAAAACATAAAATATTTCAATTGTGCATTCGATGATAATTGTTTTCTAAATCATTTTTAATAAAAAAAATATTGTTCCTTTTTGGTGATTCTTCTAAATAATTTATACATTTTAAGATCATGTGAGTTGTGATTTATAAACATAATAAAAATTAATCATAAAAATTAATCAATAGAGGAAATAAAATACATGTATCCATTTTTTATTACTTATTCGTTGTTTAAAAAATCAGAATTTATAATCTCCAATGGATGTGTTGATTGAATCTCTACATTCATGTGTGGGGAATTAACAATATTTTCATTTATGTAAAATAACCACATCAAATTTATATCTCTTATTATCATAGGAACATAATGAGGATTTCAAACCTCAGTGAGATTAAAAAAATGATATTTTGGATATGATATTCAAGCCTTCGATGCCAGCATTAATTTTCATTCTTCGTACATTAGTAACATGAATTTCCTTCATCACCCACTTGAAACATATTTCCCTTTATTTTCTATAATACTATCAAAATACACCCATATTTTATTCTCATTACTACATATCCAGACTTTTGAAATATAACCTTTATCCCTTCAACATATAACAAAGACACACTGAGCAGATCATGTTGTAGTTATTAAATAAACATTTAATTTTCATTTTAATTTATCCTTCCAAATATTAGTTGGTCCAAAACCTTTAATTTTTAGTGATATATTATTTTTAATGATCATTGATCCTTAATTAAAATTTAAAAAAAAATCTTTTAGTAGTTTTAAATCTATTTTTATATGAGATGAAAATCATGTGTCCAGAATCCATGGATTATCCCCTATTGATTCTATATGTGTCACTTTGACAACCAAAACATTCTTATTTCCTTTTATATTCTCCTTTTGAATATGTTGAGTATTATAACTCATATTTTTAGATGAAATTTATTATAGTTATTAATTTTTATGGTGATTGTTCTTGTAACATTTTCTATAGACTTATTTAAGAAATTCAAACCTAATATGGAATTTCTATACAGAATTTATTATCTATTTTGAACTTTATTCTTTCATGATGACTGAATCACCAAAACAAATTACCTCCAATGACACATATATATGTTATAATATTGATAAATAAACTCAAAAATAATTTCCATAAGCCTCAATCCTACAAATTACCATCATAATCCATAGAAATAATACTTTCCATTGTAAATAGCATGTCGTCAATAATTTTATACATACCTTCCATTCTTCCTTGACTCTCCAATGTTGGATAAATTTTTTGATCCAAAATTATTTTTAAATCTTGGAATATAATTATTAGTATTATTATTATTCATATTATTTTTCTAGTCACCAGATTTAACATCATTTTACTTCGAGTTATTATTACCATAATTTATAGTTTCTTATGGTCATAATATTTTACTAAAAAAATTATTCCTAACATGATTTTTCTTCTTAGACTCCACACAAAAAATTTCCTAATTGTTTTATATTTTTTGAGGGGTCTTTTTTGGTCTAATATATAATCACAATTCTTTGAAAATTCTCTAACTTAAAAAATAAAATTATTGAAGCTATAAATTAACTTGTTTAATTAATCTTTTCTTTGGACCAATTTTAGTTGGATACCAGTAAACAATATTAAATTATACATTACCATTAATTAAAACTTTACATTAATTATTCACATCATAAATAAACTTTTTCAGATCATCTGTCTCATTCATAGATTAAATTTTTTTCTTGTAAATACATATTCATTTCCAGTAGAAGACTAATTAATCTTATTCAATATTCTAATATAATTTTTATATTTAATTGTAACTATGATACATTACTTTAGTTATATAATCAATATATAATCTATCTCCGACTCTTTTTATTGACTTCAAGAACTACTACTTTCATTACTAGTGATATTTTTGTTATTCACTTTAGCAATGAGCAGTGCTTCACAAACTTCATCACAGGAAGTCAATACTTCTTCTTCATCTTAACTTCCTTTTCTTTATTCATACATAGAAAATAAATTTGATATTTTAATTTATATAAATTATTATATTTACCTTTATAAACAGTATTTAGTTTCATGTCATTCTTCTTTAAGGATATTTGAGGTCCTTGTTTTTCATCATGGCCATTGTCTTAAAATTTTGAGCATGAGTAGATTTCTATGAAATTACCAATATCTCCATATATGAATAATTTTAATATGATATTTCCATTAATATTTAAATTTATTATTGTACCATTTCTAGAGATATGGGGGATCATTTTGTCAAATATATTACAAATATATAAATTTTAATCTAAACTACTAGATTCTTCTTCAACAATAACATCCTTTGAACTCTCAAGTTTTTATGATTTAAATTCAATCCCATTTTTAGAATTTCTATTTTTTTAATCACTGTATTTTCTCATATTTTATAATATTAAAATGTTTTTTATGTAATAAATAGTAATATTCCATGGATCATGATCTTCGAAATTTAAAAATTTTTCAATAAACATGACAAGTGGGATGTGGAAGATATTTTCTATAACTATATAGTCTTTTAATTATAAATGTAAACTATAATCATTATCAACATGAAATTTAACCTTGTGAAAAATTTAGACAATGTTTCATAAAAAAGGGCCCTTATGTGTACATGATTTAACCTCAAAATTGATAACTTCTCCAACATCACATTGGCATTTTTCCTCATAGATATTATAAAGAATGTCCTAGACTCCTTTTCCAATTTTTATTCCTTTAACCATCACAATTTTTCTCTCAAAATTGGAAGATAATGTATCAATCCAATAACATCTATAATTTTCTATATTAATCTTTTCTACCATAGTCATGGATGATACTTCAGTGCGGGAATTGAATCTATCATTTTTAGCTTCCAAGACATCATAATTGATAAATAAGAGTTTTCTTATCATCTTGTCCTTCTATATATTATAAACTTTATCAGTAATTGTGTGAATCCCCTTTTTATTCATGAAATTATGTTTATACATTAAATAAATTGAAAGATCAATGAAAAACTATTAAACCAGATAGAAACTCCAATCCTACAACCTCTAAATAGAAGATCATAATTGATAGGAACCAATATTTATAGTTATTTAAAATAAATCCTTAAATAAAATGAAATAACTAATATGTGGTGAATTATTTATTTAAACTCTTTGTATGTTTCAATCTTGAAACAAACTATTCCAAGTGTTAAGGTGAATTTAGATAATTTCCAAACACACACACATGCACACAAAGGGAAGAATGGATTTATAAGGTTTACCTATAAAAATGATAGGCAAGTCCTTGTAATGATCAAGAAATCATCATGAATATACAATACACTTGCATCAACATGTAGTGATAGTGGGTAGGGAATATCTGGGTACTCATGATATAAAAAGTCACTCATTTATGTTTAAGTGCTTGTCACATAGATTCAATAATAAAAAATGGATTTAACAATAGAAGTGTCTTAAACCAGATGATATTGTCTTTATGATTTCATTATTATCTTGTTGTTTTATCATCCTATTAAATTGGAACATGATAATTCTTCATGTATGCACTGTACTACAAAAAACTCCTCCATACTTCATTCCTTTTAAATGAATAATATTCATTAATTTTTATACATAATAGTGAATTATCCTTTTTCCACTATTTATTTTCATGACATTATATTTTTCAAAGAACATAAAAATATATTTTTATACCACCATCAAATAATAATTTATGAATGAGAATTTTAAATTAAAATTAAAATAAAAAAACTCTATTAACTATTCTTAAACATATTCTACATATTCCTTATTTTTAGTGTTCATTTCAAGATTTTACTCTCTATCATCCTGGAGTTGTGACACTAGTTATAGTGTCACCAAGAAATTTTAGTATTTATATATTTTTCTCTATATAGAAAAATTCCATCATCACCGTGAAAATATTATACTCCTATCACAATTGTGATTTTATTTTGAGGTATTTATTTTCAGGTATTTATTTTTTTATTTTGGTTTTACATTTTTCCCTTGGGTTCCCCATGAGTTTTTTGTAAAAATAGTTATTTTGGGATTGATTTAAGGTTGTGCATGGTTGGTTCATGCTTAGGGGAAACCGTATGCCCATCCCCAGGAAAATGTGTAGTCAAATGTCATTTTGAATAATGGATAACCACACAGTTGGCATATGGTTAGTCAAACCATGCAGGCTAACCATGTGGATTGTTTCCACCTAGAAAGAGAGGGGTGCACAGTTACTGCATAGTTTGGAAAATCATGAGACTAGTCCAGGTCCTTAAAATTTGGGAATTTACCATTATTTCCTCTTTGATTTTAACTATATCTCCCCCATTTTCTCCCTTACTAATCAATCAGAGGTTAGTGAAATTTGTGTTTTGGGCTTTCCAAGATTTAGGTCAAAGAGAGGTCATTGGTCCTACTCAGGTTATAGAAGCTAAAACAGGTCTTGGAAAGCATAATGCTTAGATGTTTTTCAATAACAATCCTCCTTCTTTCTAAGGTATCATGAAACCTCAGGAAGCATAGGAGTCTCTTGAGAATATTGAGAGGATGTTATAATTTCTTGATACTCCTGAGGAAGTTAGAGTGAAATGTGCTTATTTCATGTTGGAACATCCCAATCGGAAGTGGTGGGACTCATTGGTGAAAGCTATAAAGCATGGTTAGATGAGCTATAAATATTTCAATGTTGTCTTCAATAATAATTATTGTCTAGATATATTGTATTTTTCCAAATCCTATGAGTTTTTGTATGTTTCCTAAGAAGATTGGTCTGTAATGGAATACACTAACCACTTTATGGAGTTAGTCAGATACATGTTTAAGGTCATTTATAATTAATAGATGAGGGATCAAAAATTAGAGATGGGGTTGCGGCCAGAGATCTGACTCATGTTTTTTTCTTCAACCTTAAAATTTTTGTTGAGGTGGTTGATTGTACTATAATGGTGGAAATTGAAAATAAAAGAAATACTGGTTTTTTCATAGTAGTATCAGTAGTGGTATATGGTAGTTCATCTGAGAAGAATAGAAATCAAGACAATAAGGGGAATAAGGGAGGTGTTAGTTCAAGTTATCCCTCCAGGTTATCTTCATTTCTAGTCTCTGATGCTTGGTTAGTAGTCTTCCATCATTTTATAAAGCCAGGGTACACACGACATGAATGTTCTTTACCACCCATACCTTTACCCCAATGCAGAGTTATAGGTAACTTGCATATATTTTTTAGAGTGTTGAACCCATATCAGAATGGTGTAGGGTCTTTGGATTCTAAAGGGATGACATCCCGGTCAGAACCTTCCAAGATAGTGGGTTCTTGGGTTAGAGGTCATTGTGGTAGGGCTAGATCATCATTTAGGAATATTTAGTTCAGGGAAGAGTGACAGGCTTTTGGTTGTTCTTAGGCTTAGTCTGAGATGAGGAAACTCCATATGATGGATCAAGCGCCAGTGGAATTGGATATAAGGAATTTGATAGTTTGAGGTACCATTATTATTGAATCATATTTAGATATTGTTTTGTTCGATAATGGTGCTTTGGTTTCTTTTATTTCTACCTACCATATTGATTTGTTGATGTTTTTTACTAATATTATTTCATATATTATGGAGTTGGTAATTTCACTTGTGTTTCCGACACTTTTTCCACAAAGTGCATCTGTCTGTTTTGGAAGGACGCACAACCGTTTCCCCGCATTCTTGCATTCCAAAGGCGGGTGGCATCCATCACTTATTCAGGGATTTTTTCTCCTTGATCAAAATGGGATGATGGGATGTTGATTCCTCTTTCTGTGGATTCCCCATCAGAACTCGTTTCTTAGTTCGGGTATCCCTCATTGATTTAAGACATTGTTCATGAAACTCTTCCCATTACCATGGATTCATGTACGCTGGTTAATTACGCTGCTTCTATAAGGAAATTCCAAGGGGTCTAGTCAGGTCAGCAACCTTCAGTCGGGGTATTAGTCATGTTGGACATTGCTGGCGTGTCTGGTCACTAGAACATTGATGTGTATGGGTTTCTTCCTCTTATGATAGGGCTTCTCTTGGGATCATAAGCTGAAATAATCCCACTTCAATTACGTGGAAGTTTATGCTATAGGCATGTCTCTAAGGTTTTCCTCATCTTCCCATGTTTAACACAGGGTATGTCGTGAGTTTAATTTCTATCAAAGACAGATCGGACTGATGATAACACTGACAAGAGCGGATATGATGGGTGCCACCCCAGGAGGGAACACTGATGCTGTGGATGACACGTGGTTAGTTACCTGATTACTTCTAGGAGTAGTGAGAATGTTGGTGGCATGATCTCACTGGGATGTGGTGCCCCGGGTAAAAATCAGGATGGATATGGATGATTGGGTGAAGTGGGTGTAGAATGAGATGGAACCGATGTGAGAGTGATGGTGATGTTGGGCATGAGCCTCGAAGAGACTTCCTACGTATCCCTGTGGTAGGGAATGGAAGTCCATGTAGTTCGGTGTGGCTATGGAGAACTTGAGGAGGCGACCCATGAGAATGAACATATGGATGGGACCCATAGGAATAGGAACCTTCAGGTTGGGGCATGACATTACCAAAACACATAGGCTCGAGGGAAAGACCGGGATGAGACATGGGTGATGGGATTGAACCACAGGGAGGCTTCCTGCATATCCACGTGGAACAGAATCAAAGTCCATGTAGTTTAGGATGAGGGGTACAGAATTGGTGTGTGCGCAGAGGAAAACAACCTGACGACATACTGGGGCTTACCTGTGGTTAGAAGCCTGGGCTGGTCTGACGCCTGGGGGTGGACCAGAGATTTGTATCCCAGCGAATGTCACTACAACGGTTTACCGTCGATTACAAACTACAATGGCTTACCGCTGGATCGGGCTACAATTTCTTACTACTGGATGGGGCTAAAATGGCTTACTGCTGAATAGGGATACAATGTCATACCACTGGATAGGGCTACAACGACTTACAAATGGATGGGGACTACAACATCCTACCACTGTTTGGGGGCTACAATGGCTTACCACTGGTTGGGGATCAGAATGGATTACCGTCGATTGGGGTACACAATGGCTTACTATCGATTGGGGCCACATCCTAGGTAGGATTCCTATGTACCTTGTCTAGGAGACAAGGATCAAATCCTACATAGTTAAAATGGGTACAATTTAATGTCTTGTAGGACAAAAATGGGCATACAGTTTAACGTCATGTGGGACGAAGGTGAACCGACATTAATGTGTCGGTACAAGTAAGTGTATGGCTTGAACCTCATGGAGTCTTCATGCGTACCTTTACTAGGATACAGGGATCAAATTCCATGTAGTTTGGGATGGTTTGGATATAGTTTAACATCATGCAGGGCAAAGATGAACCAACATGAAGGGGTCAAAACCAATGGAGTTGTTGGGCTTGAACCTCAGGGAGGCTTCCTATGGACCTTTCTTATGAGACAAGGATCGAAGTCCACGTATTTCGGGATGGGTTGGGATTACACACTAAGGCAGACCATGAAGGATGCCATGGTCAATGCTTACTCTAATCCCACATGAGTCATGCTTGGTGTGAGAAACAAGATGTGGCAAAGAACTGACGATCACATCGTGAAAGGTGTATCCATGAGAATTGGATTGGGGATTACGTGTGGTTAGTGTCCCAAAGAGGAAATAGGGGATTACATGTGGTTAGAGGCCGAGGGAGAAGGATATTGGGACTTACTTTAGGATATAGGCCCGATGGTGACAAATAATGTTAGGAGTGGGACGGGATAACGAAGGACCTTGTTCCCATATCTCTTCTAATGTTTGGAACCAAAGAAGAGAGGAGGAGAAAGGATGCTACCTCCCGCAAGAAAGGCTAGGGGATTACAAAAAGATGGTTTCTCTTCCTCATGGAAAGAAGTTGATCCACCAAGAGGATCTCATTCCATGGGAGGAAGATCTCACTCCTGTGGAGACGAGCAGGTGTAGAGAATGTCTGAGATGGGACACCCCACGTATAATTCAGGGGGAAAGGATACGGCTTAATTTCATGTGCTAAGGATGATGGTTCTTGGCAGTTTAACATCCTACAGCTCGAATGATGCGAGTTCACTCCACACCCCAAGGACTTACATAACTAGCATGCTTTAAACCTTGGTGAAGGGAAGGGACCATCAATTCTGTGACAAGGTTGTGTTGTGGAGTGATCCACTGAGTGGCCCAAGTTAGTGTGGCTAGGAAAAGAATCAATATCCATTAGAATTCCTATGCAAAGAATCATAAGGATAATCAACGCAATGTGAAGCACGACTCAAGGGACCTTGAAATTACTTCGTAAAAACCTGGAGGGTCATATGGGAGAGAGGTGTGAGCCATAGCTGTGTTACACACAATAGGGGTGCGAACATTGTTCATTAGGGTTGGGAAGGCACATGGAGCTCACAAGGAGGGATGCACACAAGACGATAGGCTATATGCAAGATGGAACAGATGCGCACAAACCAGATAGATGCACACAAAATAAGTCTGATGGAAGGTAAACATGTGTGAAATAAGGATATTTTCTGTGAAAATGACTTGGGGTAAAAGGAAATGTACTAGGATCAACCCCAAGAGGTCCCACCCAAATGAGGATCCATGGGAGACCTGTCTCACAAGAACCAATACCTTAAGGCCATAGTGTTTTCTGTAAGGTAACAGAAGAGGTGTCTTTCACACAACAAAACGTCGTTTCTTCTTTTCTCTCCATCCCCAAAGGGCAGACATTATTCTTCATTTTATAGCTGAAAACGTTATAGGCGGTGCATAATATGGGTTGTGCGCAAACGGAAATTTGATGTCGCATTGGGTGTGAAAGGGTTTGTGCGCCTAGGGGAAACTTGTGTGTTGGAATCTCTACCTTTATGCCCTTTCCTTGGATGGATTTTCTTTGGGAATGGGGTCTTGAAAGGGTCCCTTTGATGTCTCATTGGGCACACAATGGTTTATGTTTCATAGGAAATCTTGCGTGCACGCCTGGCCGCTTGTGTTCTAGTGCCTTCACGTGTTTTTGACGGGTCACTACAGAAGCCTGCATTTGACATCGCATTGGGAGTGCAAGGGTTTTCATGCCTAGGGGAATCTTGCATGCACCTCATCCTTCTGGAACACACCTACCTCTCACATCATAGAATTATCTGTTCATTCACAAGATACCTTTGGTTACTTTAAAATATCCCACTCATTGCCCTTTCTGAAATTTGGTGTCAACAAACTCCCCCACTCAAAATTAGAGCTTAAGGGGGTCCTGAAGGTTAGATTCTGAGGGTAATGCCAAAAAATAGAGAAGCGCCCAGTCGGTGCACGTAAAAATGATGTTTGGGTGCACAAACCACTTCTACACGCATGCAAGGTGCGGTCAGTGCCTATAAATACACTGAGGGGCCCCATTAGGTCCCCAATTGGACTTTTTTGTATGACAGGATTTGCCTCTCATGTGAGAAAAATCTCCAAATCCACACGCAAATTTCTATAAACGATTTTGAGTTTTGTCCGCACCCCGGTTACTTTCACGCCATTATCCGTTTTCTCACATACCGACATTATTTCACGCCATTGGCTATTTTGCGCACCGAATCTCCCTTCTTTCACACACACCCCTTGGGATTTATGAAAACTTTCCAAAATGGTTGTCCAATATACCAATGCTGAGAGGGAGGCAACTGTGGCTGCAAGGAGGACTCAGATGATCACAAACCCCCAGATTCTTCAAGCGAGGAGGGTCATGTATAATAATCAAATGCTTTTTTTCATAATTCCTCAAGCTCAAAGAGATTACATATTGAGTGATAGCCTGATGATATGGAACTTCAGCATTTTGGAGGAGTTGTTGATGCCTGCCTTTAAAACTGATACACCGCGGTTATGGGTGACAGGCGAGGATAGTCTCCCATAATTCCACATCATGAACAATGACCATCCTACCAAGGAAACATATAACACAACTATCTATATCCTAAATGCAAAGACTATGACTATTGTAGGGGGAGATCCAATTTTTGAGGAATCTCCCACTATTTATGTGAGAACCTTCAGAAGCCACATTACTGATGAGATGAAGGGTTGGAAGGAATGGGACTTTAGGTCTAGGGGAAACTTCACAAGAGAATGGGTGTGGGTGTACTGGGTACGCCAAAAATGTGAGGATTTTGGGCCAGATCTGTAGTCTATCAGGATATTTTAAGTTGTTTGGACATCCCAATTTCACTTCTACCGGCAGTAGGACTTGGTACTAGAGTTATTCAGTCGGTGGTCTCCTGATACCAACACCTCCACTGCCACCATGGGGAGGTAGGTATCAGTTTGTGGGTTTTCCATTGCATTGGTGGAATCCCCTTGGAGGGGTACCAATATAATGAGTTCCTCCCAACAGATAATGTCTGGGGGGATAGGATGCGCACCCCCATCTTGACATGGTATATTATGGTGCTAGCCAAAGAGAAGTTGAAAATAAAATATGTTCTAAAGGATATATCTTATACAAGATGGTTCAATATTTTTATGAAATAGGACAAGGCTGTGAACATTCCCAACTGAGGGAAGCAATGTATGAACACATCTAAGAGGGGAAAGGGGGGATCATATTGGACGGTCCTTGAGGTAGAAGAGTACCAATAATGGAGATTTTGGATAAATTAATGTGTGATATTCTAGGTTCCTTGATGCATTCTTAAGTGGTTGGTTGTTACCAATGAGGGATATGAGGATAGGGTTTCCCCAGAGATGCTAGTGATGATCATAATCATGGAGTCAAAGAATAAGGTTAACCTAGGGGTACCCGTACTGGCCAAGATATACAATATTCTGGGGCATATCTCGAGGGGAAGTATGCCCAAAAGGATATGTGGACCGTTCCAGATCTTTTATGGCTAGATCACAACCCACTGTGGTGGATATGACTTCCCAAATTCCATTCATCCTCTAGGTTATGGTATGTGGTTATCCCTCTTGAACATTTCTGGAATCTGCCCACTGACGCTCAAAGAAGAAGGGATCAATCTCAAGATCAGAATCCATACCCATTTCGACTTTCACCCATTCTGAAACCCATTTGTTTAGATTATAGATGATGGGTGGGGCCATTGGAGTAGAGGGAATAACTGCAAAGCATATGGGGTGGTGTTCTGGTAGCCTGGATTGATGGAAAAATCTTTTTCAAACTATATGTGCTGACTAGGTTCTATAGGTAGTTCGGGTGCATGAAGCAGATTCCAAAGAAAGTTTATATAGTGGTTTGGGAAGAGCGACATCTCTGCATTCTTTTCCAATTATGGATTATGTTAATGACTGCAGACTGGGGTGAATTCATCACTCTCTCCCCTATCGATGTTTGTGATGTTTTGTCAATATATTATGACAAACATTGGACAAAAACATACCCTGAGGTGATTCAAAATAAATACTTACAGAAAATCAAATCAGTTAGTGTAGAGCCCGAAGAGTAGGGAGATAAATAAAGTTCCACGGCGGAGATGATATGACGAATGGTCTAGGTATCTAGCATGGTATTGGCTGGAACTTCATCGGTAGGGGAATCGCAAGTCGAGAACATTCCTCCACCTTCTGAGGAGGGGTGGTCCCATGGGAAACCTCATGGGCCAGCTAGGGAACTTCCTAGGAAGCAGCTCAGGCAACTCCTGAAGCCAACTGTCGATGCTATCTTCCCATATCTCTAGTCTTTATGGAGGATGTTGTGACAATCTATGTCCACCGAAGAGTTTTGGTGGAGGCTGGTACATACCATGCTCGACTTTCCATACATAGGGGCATTAAAGAGGCCGATATGGTAAAATTTCATCGTTGGCATGGATACCTGATAGCCATGGATATGTAAACATGCCAGCGCGGGCAGTATAATGAGCCGCACCTCCTAGTGAAAGTGATTCTCATCCAGGATCCTGACCCAAAAAAGCTTCCATCCAAGGAAAAAGGAGTGGAGGAGGAAGAAGAGGAAGAGGAAGAGGAGGAATAAAACAAAGAATGTGAAGATTAAGAAGAAGAGGAGGAAGAAGAAAAAGAAGAAGAGGTTTAAGGTCTCAATGGTGAAGGAACTTTATAAACACCTTCTTACCCGCAAATCCCCTATGAGAGCGGAGAAATTGCAGGCTCTGAGGAAGAAATGGATGAGCAGATCGAGGTGAGTTTAACTCTTGTCTCTGCTGGCCTTTCCCATCTCACAATCCTAACTTATCGACCAAATTTCATCCTTTTTAGGAACACATGGACGATGGTACCCAGGAATCCTTCCCCATAGGGGGTGAAGATGTGCCCATGGAAGCAAGAGGAAACCCTTATGAACCTATCCTCAGAACCGAGCAATGTGGGGAACCGGTTATGGTTAGAGTAGGCGGCGATAAGCCAGAAGGAAGGGATGAAATGGCCACATCTGAGTTTCCCTTTGGTTTCATCATTCAAGAGGATCTAGTTCTGGTGATCAAGTTAACAAGTTACAAGGGATATGTTGTGGTGGTGGCTCCCACCATGACACGGGCACTGGATATTTTTGTGCTTGTCTCCTGTAAGTCTTTATCTTTGTTGGGCCTCATTTTTTATTAGAAAATTAAGCTAACCAACACAATTATTCCCAATGTAGTGATCACAAGGTTGGAGGCTTAGTAAACCATCAATTTTGGAACATCTGTAGGATCCCTATAATTAATTACATCAGCTCTTGCAGAGTCAACTATTTGAACTGGCCCTGCCCTAGTACTCGGTGAGCCGGAGGCTGCAATCATGGGTGATAATGCTACCAGGGTGGAGCTCTAGTCCGGAGAGGTCGAAGTCGCAGAAGAATAAATAATTCTAGAAGAGGACACTACTGCTGAAATCATGTCCTATTTTCCTAAGTACAGGCCTGCTTACCTGGAGGAGATAGACGATTCTGACCCAAACACATCTTAAGAGATTCACATGATGTAGTAAAAGTCATGGAAGTGCATCAAACACTCTCTTAGTCACCCATAGGCATAATGGCTAAACCGGATGGGATATCTTTACACCTAGCTATACTTTCTTGGTGCTAGAGGGGTAGATTCTCATAGTCTCAATAAAATTATATGCGATTACATGGATGATAAAATATGGTAGAATAGACAATACTCTGACATTGCTCGGTTCCCGAAGGAGTCAGAGAATACCTAGGAATTACTAAAGGCTGAGCAAGGAGTCTGACGCCTTGAAAATGAAGCAAAAGAAAGGAAGGCATTTATCACAACTCACTCTGAGCTCATCATGCATCTAAGGGCCCATCTTTTAGATTCATTATTATACATTATTTTGGTATAAGTTTATTTTTGGGATTAAAATTCATTTTAAAAAAACTATTTTTTATTTCATTTTTCTTTTTTATCTAAAATTAATTTCTATCACTTCTATAAATTCTATATTAAAAAATTTATTCCATATTTATAATTATGAGGTAAAAATTTGGTAAATAATACCCTTCTATTTCTGTTGATGATGAATAGTAACCATAATAAATATTTGTCACTTTAATAAGGAAAAATCGGGTAATTAAGGATAAAATAATATGATGAAGACTAAAAATAACCCTAACACTTAACTTTAGTATAATATATGAGTGTTTTTCAACCATAATCATCGAATATTATAATTTATGGTGATTTGATGCCATTTTTCATTGAAAATGACTTATATATTATTTTAAGTAAAGAAAAATACAAAATATCACTCTCTTCCTTTTAAGATTCTATTAAATGTTCACATTGGGATAAAAATAAGTTTTTAATGAATGTTAATGTTTATTTTGATCATTATAATATTATTTTTTTAATGATAATTTATTTTTAATTGTTTGTGATGAAATAATTATTTTAAATTCTTAGCAACGCCGAAATAGTGTTTGTAAAAGCTGTAGAAAATTCATGTAAATGATTTTAAAAACTCTAAAATTAATATTTTTTGTGGTGATTTTTAGTGTCCCACTAATTTAATAGATAAAAATAAAATATTATGTATGTTTTAAATTTTTATATTCTAATTTTATTTATTTTCTGTTTTCTTTCAAAGTCAAATTAAGTGAATAGTTCTTAAAATGACATTAACAGTATTTTATGTTAAATATATTTTGTTAAATTATGTAAAAATAATAAAAAAATATTTTATAAGAAAATTAGGATTATAAATGGTATTAAATTGCATATATTTTAAATTTATGATCCAATTATTAGCTTATAAAAAATTATAATCTTTTAGATATTGAAAATGTTGTTATCATGGTTAAGGTTTAAAATGGTTAACAAAAGGGTTAATCCAAAATATAAGGATTAAAATGATATATAAAGACATAAAAATTTTATTTAATGAATATATTATTACCATATACATATTATATTAAAATAAAGGTCATTTTGGGACCATTTTACATGAGTTAGACACATATTATATTATAATATTTCATGTATTTTCAAAAGTGTCCCTCCCCTCACTTATAAAAGGACACCCCTATCCTATTTTATCTACGCTTAAAAAAGCCTTTTGGTTTATAGAATCCCTAAAAAAATCCTTTACCAACATAAATATTTATTTTTAGAGGTCATATTTTTGGTATAATATCATTCTTAGAGGGATTAAGGTATAAAGAAAATGAGGTTCTCTGAAGAAATGGTATTATTTTTAACTGAATGTTTTGGTTTTATTTATTCTTTTACCTATTTAAATTATTATTTTATCATGATGAAATAATAAAATAATTATCTTATATATACTTATATTATATTATTCTAATTTCATAACCTATATCCATCTCTTCTCCTGTAAATTGAGAAATGAAACTATCATTCGTGTGTACGGTGGACTACCGCCTCAAAAACTGTTGTAATTTATTTTCCATCACCAACTCTCACAACTGGTTATAATGATGGATATAATGTATATATATATATGATATTAATTACATAATTATAATTCTTTAAATATAAAATATCATCTATTTTCTTACATTTCCATCAATTGAAAAATGCTAACATTGTTTGAACGTACGTGTGGATTACCACCTCCACAAAGCGATGTGATTTATTTTTCATCACTAAATCATATGGATAATATATATAAGTATATTAAAATATATAATATGATATTTATGATATAATAATAATTATACAAAGATAAATAATTCATATCCTCTTTCCTTAATTTTTTTAAATGGTAATGTTACTCATGCGTATGTACGGCCTACCATCCCCATGATTGTAATGTAATTAATTTTTCATAACCATATTTCATGGTTGTTTTTAAAGTTATAATTATTATATAAAAATGATAATTATTTCATGATAATTATTATTAATATGATGTAATAATTACTTTTTTTACCACATTCAACATACTAAAGTCGTTTTTCAACTATGAATCGAGCGTCCCCAAAACAAATGATATGGACTTAACTGATTAAGTAATTAAATATGTCATTGAAATAAATGAAAAAAATGGTTTAATAATAAAATAATAAACCTATAAAATTTTATTAAATGATTTAATAATTGACATAATTTTATTATTTATGAATATTAACAATGCACATGATGATTCGGACTCATGGTAAGATACACTTTAACTTAAAACTTCATTTTAAATGTTTTAAAGATTTATTTTATAAATATTATTCCTTCATTTATATATTCAAAAAAATTATTTTACAGATGTATTTATATAGATATAAATTAATTATAAAGAACATTTTATGTCTCTTTTTTAATTTCTTAAAAAAATTCAAAAGGAATATTTTTAAGTGATTTATATAAAACATTTTGACTTTCTTTACAAAATACAAAAGAAATGTTCTATTTTAATGTATATGATGTCAATGGATTTTCCTACAACCACAACTACTATTTTATGATTTTCATACTTAATAATCATCCATTATTTCTTTATAGAATTAAAATTTTTCCTTTTTTATGTTTTTTAAAGGGTTTTTAAAAGGAAAGGGTATTTTGATATCCAAAAATGTTTTAGATATCGGTTCATAATATTTTTTAAAGTATTTTTTGATTAAATTGTGAAAACATAAAAAATTATTAATTATATAGTAACTGGTAATTATAGATGATTATGGGTATGCCTGATACAACATATACAATGGGTGATCCCAATACAGATTATACAACAAGTGAGCCTGATACAACTTATATGAATGGGGGAGCCTAATATAGCTTATAGGATGGGTGATCCTGATATAGTTCTATAATTAAATGGGTAATGTTATTTCAATTAAATATAAATAATTATAGAGTTAACCATGTATTTTTCTCCTATGGATTTAATTAAGTTCCAATTATTCATAACACCAAATAAGAATATAATGCTTTATGTTTCCAATAAGGGTTTCTATTTTCTTGTTATGGGTGTTAAAGGATTTACTTTCAAAAAAAATAATATTTTCCATGGGGATATGAATTTTTTTATATAATCAATGAATATGATGTAAAATGTAAAAATTTTATAGGTTTTCATATTTTTTACTATACAAATATATTTCTTACTTTTATATCCCTTATTGATCTTTTTTTTGCTCATCGCATGTTTTCAAATGAATTTTAAAAGAGATTAAGGATGGGTAGAAATATTAATAAAGTCATATTTATATATATGAAATTTACCTTGAATGAAGAAATCATGTCTTTATAATGAAATTATTTTGTGGAAAATGGATACTGTGTGGAAGTATTCACTTTAAAAAGGTTTATCCTAATTATATAAGACTATAAACCTATACTTTCATTAGGTATATAATTTATCCAATATTTCAGTTTGATGTTATATGGTTTTTATGGATAAAATTGGTTCATGTTTATCTGTATCAACGTCAGAAATATAAATATTATGTTTTTAGAAATGAATCTAATAGTACATGTCCGGGGTTGTTATAGTTGGCATCTATGGAGGGTTTAGAAAACATTACATGTTACGAAGTTTTTATGTGAGTATAAATTATGATTTATTGATACCATCATGAGTTTATAATTTTAATGCTGATAATAAGTTCAAAGTCCTAGAAACCCCTTTTAATTTTTTAAGTAATAAGATGTTGAGGTGATTTGAATCTTTTACTAGGTTTATAAAGAATGCTCTATCAAGGTTTAAATAACCCTTTGGGTTAGTATATGATTTTATGTAAAGTTAATTATAGTCTATTGGATAGTGGTATATATATAAAATTTATGGTTGAAAAGTGAGCCATTAACAAGCTAATATTTTTAGAGATATTTATGGTCAAGAAAAGGATTAACTTTTAGGTTAGTATCTAAATATTATTTTTAATTTTTTTGTGAGGTTTAATAAATTATAAGATTATATAGTGATTTATCGAGGTGATTAATGATATTTTGAGTTATTTTTCATTGGGTTGAGGTATATGTAACCCTTAGGTTTAACATAGTGGATTGTTAAGGAAAATTTCAATTACATTTTTGGGGATGTAAAATGAAATATATAAATAAAATTTGAGGTTAGAAATTTATTTAATATTCAGATTATTATGGTTTTTTAGTATATGGGGTTATTTATTTATGGAATGATCTAAGTTAAAACTTTTATATTATTGATGAATTTTTTGATATTAATGAATTATTTCTTCCTATGAAGGTTTATTCATTTTGGGTATTATCTAATCATTTAATAACCACTTGGGTTTTATTAATGATATGAATAATGCATTTTTATCCTTTTACATACCTCTTTTCCAATAATAATTTGATTATAGTACTTCAGACATGAAATATTCATACTCATAATTTGGAGTAAAAGCTGAGATAAAGGTGGAAAATAATTGAAACATGAAACCAAAGGTTAGAATTACATTTATGTATTCGAAGAATATCAAGTAAGTATATTTTATTATATTATTAGTCAGTATGGTAAATTAATTCTTCAACATTAAGAAAAGGATCAAGAAATAAAAATTTATCCTATTGCTTTCATTTCTGATGAATTGATGGTCATTTTCACACTTCATTGGTTTATGGCTCTATGGTCACTGACTTTCTCATGACAATTAACTTTATAATAATAAATTTTATCTATCACTCAACATACTTATTTAGATATTATTTTTTCCTCCATGCCCATATTTTTGCTTCACACTAATGGTCTCGTCTTTAGAAACCTAGTTATGTGTTATTTAAGATGAGCTTTATATTTACATTTAATTCATTTCAAAAGGAATTTTTATTATAATTTATTATGATTTTATATTTTAAAAATTTATTTTTAAATATAAAAAAGTTTTTTCCTTTAATTTCTATATTTTTTATGTTCCACTCCTTGGAATTTATTTTGAAAATGTTTTAAAACCTTTCTATCGGGCATGAGATAAAATTATGGGGACGCAATTTCCAAAAGGGTGGAAGAATGTGACTACCAAGGTGTTTTTAATAGTAAATAAATTTCATGAATTTTTATTATTCATGAATTATATTTTATATAGTTATATTCATTATAAGTATATTAGGTAATTTTTCAATCAAATGGAAAACGCATTATTTCTAGCCTGATTGGGTTTTCAAGCAATATATAGTTTTATTTAAAAATATAATTTATAAATTTTATAATATTAATTTTATAAAAATTACATCAGAATTTAATTAATCATATAAAAATTATCTTAGTGTGAAATTTTGGGATTTTTCTAAAGAGATTAATTTTTAAATGAATTGTGAAAAATACTAATTTTTATAAAACTAAAATTTATTCTCAATAAATAAAGTAATTTAAAGGTATAGTTTGATATTAAAGTAACATAATATTACTTTAATTATAAATAATGTAATTAATTATATATTATTCATAGTTATTCCTGGTTTTGGTATAAGTTCATTTTTGGGCTTTAAAACGCATTTTTCTAAAAAAAACTACTTTTCGATGTGTTCTATGTTTTTATCTAAAAATAAGTTACACCAATTATAGAAGTTTTATTTTGAAAAATGGATTACATATTTGGAATCAGGAGGATAATTGTTTTAAAATATTCCACCTTTATTTTGGGTTATTATTAATAGAAACTGTGGTAAATATTTGTCACCTCGGTAAGGATAAATCGGGTAATTCTGGTTAAATATAATATGGTAAAGACTAAAAATAACCATAAAAATTGACCTTAATATATTGGATGAGTTTTTTTATACCATAATCATCAAATATTCTATGTTATGGAAAAATTTTCATTTTTATTTCAAAATGACATATTATTTTAAGTAAAGAAAAAAAAATGTCACTCTCTTGATTTCAAATTTATCTTAAATGTTTAAATAGAGGTAAAAATAAGTTTTTAATGAATATTAAGGGTTATTTTGATCAAAATAAAATTATTTTGAGTATTTTAATTTATATTTAATATTTAGTGATAAAATTATTACCTTAAATGTTTGCACAGCACCGACATAGTGCTTGTGCAAACAGTAGGAAAATATTTTAAGTGATTTTAAAAAATATAAAATTAATATTTTTTAGGTGAGTTATATTATCTCATTAATTTTATATATATATATATATAATATTTTAAAGGTTTTAAATGTTTATATTAGATTATATTATTTTCAAATTGTTTTCAAAGTCAAAAAATGTGAATAGTTCTTAAATTGACATTAATAGTATTTTATGTTAAATATATTTTATTAAATTATTTAAGAATTATAAAAATAATTAAAGAGGAAATTAGGATGATAAGTGTCTATAAATTTCATCACTTTTCTATTTATGATCCAATTTTTAATTTATAAGTAAATTTTTAACCCTTTAATATTGAGAAAGTTGTTACTATCATTAAGTTTAAAAACAATAAACAAAAGGGTTAATCTAAAAGATAGAGTTTAAATGATATATAAACCTATAAAATTTTTATTTTATTATTATATTTGGAAAATATCCTAATTATATTATAATTTATATTATTTTGGAACCATTTTACTTGCGTAAGATATATATTATATTATAATATTTCATGTATTTTCAAAAGCACCCCTCCACTAACTTATAAAAGGACACCCCCTCTCCTCTTTTACACACACTTAAAAAGAATTTTGGTTATAAAAATATCATCCAAAATACCTTAAAAAATTTCTCTCCATGTCTTATAGGTATTATTTTTAGTGGAATACCAACCTTAGAGGTCTTAATGTGTAAATAAAAGAAGGTTGTCTGAAGAAGAGGTATAACTTTTAACTGGATGTTTTAGTTTTATTTATTCTTATACATCAATGAAATATTATTCAGCTATGAATAAATAAAAAAATAAGTATCTCAAATACAATAATATGTAATTATTTTAATTTTATAACATGTATCTATATCCTCTTCCATCAAATGGGAAACAAAACCACAGTTCATGTGTACGATGAACTACCACCTCGCGAACCAATGCACTTTCTTTTCCATCAATACATCACATGGATAGTATATATATATATATATATATATATATATATTTGTGTGTGTGTGTTTAAAAAAATAATATTATTTTTATTATATAATAATAATTATTTAAATATAAACAAATACTTATATTCTTTCCCTCATGTTTGTTGAAACATGTAAACATTACTCATGCGCACGTATGGCCTACCGTCCCCATTATTGTAATATAATTTATTTTCATAACAATATCTCATGATTGGATTTAAAAATATAATAAATATATAAAAATTATTATTATTTCATTAATATTATTCTATAGATGATTTAGAAATTATCTTTTTTACCGTATTCAACATACTAAAGTCATTTTGCAACTATGAAGAGAACGTCCTCAAAACGCACGATATGGACTTAACCGATTAAGTAATTTAATATGTCATTGAAACAAATGAATATATGGTTTAATGATAAATTAATAAAACTTTAAAACTTTTCTTAAAAAAGTAAATAATTTTGATAATTTTATTATTCAGGAAGATAAATAATATATGTGATGAGTCAGACTCAGGGTAAGAGATGCTTTAACTTAAGAACTCATTTTAAATGTTTTAAAGATTTATTTTCTAAATAATTTTACTCCATTTAAATATTCTTAAAATTATTTTATGAATTTATTTATGTAGACATAAATTAATTTTAAATTATATTTTATGTCACTTTTTAATTTCTTATAAATTTTTTTAAAATGAATCTTTTTAGATATTATATAAGAAACATTTTGACTTTATTTACAAAAGAAAAAATGTATGTTTTGATTTAACGTATACAACATCAACATATTTTTCCATCACCACAAATGTTATTGTTGTTTCATTTCATTTATAATATTCAATTATTTCTTTTAAGAAAATATGTTCATCCCTTTATTCTGGGTATTTTAGTTTTGAAAATAGATTTTTAAAAGGAAAGAGTATTTCGATATCCAAAAATGTTTTTCATATGGGTCGAAAAGATTTTTTAAGGGTTTTATGATAAAAATGTGAAATTATAAAATGTTTGAATTATATTTTACTTTACAATTATAGATTATTATGATTTATTTTGATTGAGCTTATTTGGTCAGTGTTCCAAATATATGTTATACAGCTGGTGTTATGAGATCCTAGGTTTTCCTATGAGGTACAGATCTTTTTCTATTCAATTTAACTCCTTGTTTTTTAACTATTATCAGTGTATAATGATATCACATTATTTTTGGGGTTGTTTCTGAAATGTTAGAATAATTTATCCATTCTTTTTTAGAAAACTATTTGGGTCGTACGATTAAGAGAAACCATGCTACCAAAGCTGCACGGTTAGGAGTAACTATGTGGGGTTGATAAATAGGCTACAGCAGGACACATGTTTTGTGGATACCGTGAAACCTAGTATAAAAAACCAGAATGTAAGGCTCTACAACTTTTCAAAGACTTGTGAAACATAGTTTGTACAAGGTTTCCCAAACCGTGCAAAATTCTCCTTAACACAAACAAGGACGCAAGGTTGGTGCATGGTTTGACGATCCGTGAGGACAAACCTTGTGACCCAAATTTTAAAAGGGAAATGAATATTTCCCCCTATTTAATTTTAAGTTTAAACCTTCCTTATTTTTTATTCCAAATGATATCCTTATGCTGTGATCTACCTTTTGAAGCTAAATCCTAGGATTTGCTTCTATTTCTTCGTTTGGACTCAGATTTAAGCACCATTGGTCTTGTTGGATCTATTTTGGTAGGTTAAATGTTCCTATTTTTTCATTATTCATTTTAATTTTTATTGAAAGAGTTATTTAGGTGAAAGATAATATGCCATGTTTCTAGGATTTTTGTCTGTTATTCGTTTTTCTTTTGATCTGGACTAAACTAGAGGTCGGTACTAGACAATTAATCTACTATATACCTAAAATAAGCGGTCATTACCTTTACATAAAGGTTTGGTGTGTTAAAACCATGGTTTCTATTATTTTTTCAGACTTGACGGCAGTGCCCATTTAATTAATTAAATGATTTAATGGAATGAATTAGAACCTATTAGGTTTCCCTTTGAGTACCATCATGATGGTAGGAGGTCGTTCACCTCAATTGAGGCCACCCATGGGGTGTTCCCTTGTATCTAACCAATGTTATAACACCATGTTAGGTGTGTGTGAGCTTGCCACTAGTTTTGGGAGCCTTGATAAATTGAATAAGAAATTAATGAATGATTTGGAGAATGTTATTTCTCCTTTACTTATGACTACATGATATAAATTAATTTAATTTTTTAAAGGGAAATTATTATAAGAGTTTGATGAACTCATGGAATTTGATTGGTTAGTAAATGATTAATGAAATGATTGATGAATTGATTACAGTAGTGGATTCTTTTGAAAAGCTCCTTGGATCCTAATTATATAGTATTCCATGAACATTTATAATCTATGGTTCTTGTTTATGATAGTGGATTCCTTAGACCTGTTTACTCCTTGGATTCTAATTCCATGGGATTTCACGGACCTTGGTTCCCCTTAGATCTGGCTTACTTAGACTCGTAATGGACATGTTCTGTTAACATGCTCCTTAGAATCTACCCTTGTATTTACCAATTTTCCATTAAGATTCTCCTAGGACTCGATGTGGATTACTTGGTCTTCTATATCTTGGATTTGGACCTTCATGGTCTAAAAATTTTGATTATATAGAATGGATGATGTGGATACTATATACAAGATTACACAGCAAGGCAGTTATATATATTTTTGGCATGTTTTATAGACAACCCTAGTATGTGTATCAAATTATAGTGGTTAGATTGGAATGTATCATGCCTATTTATATCTAATTTATAGTTTCCCTTATTTATAAGAGATTTCCTATTATTTTTAGGGAGCCTTTTTTGGACGGAAATATCACTTACTTTTATTACATATGTCTTAGGAACATTAGTTTCATTACTGATATACCAATGATATATATTGAAAACTTATTTAACTTGTATACACAGACTAGATTTTTTATAGACATCGTTGGTGGTGGTATGTTGGGTGTTATCTCATACCATTTTTGGGCCATTTTTGGGTACCCAAACAGACTTCATGGATGTAGGTAGGGATCGGTACAAGTTCCCACTATACGATGTTTGATTGATTTCTTTTTAGGAGTATGCGAGCATAGGACTGAGATGAGGCTCATTTTGCAGCTAGAGATAGTTCCTTTTGGTCTTTTGTGCCTTTTGATTGATGTATTTCACTATATGCATGTATACATATTCTCCTACATGGTATACAAGACATGACATATCATTTTTTATATGAGATTCCTTTGTAATTCTTTATTTATTATTGTCTAGGGTGTTTATCTTATTTCTTGGTTTATATTCCATTTTAGTTATTGTTTGATATGATTACTACCACAGCATTACAATTTAACATGAGGGAATAATCTCCCCATAGACACACCTTAAGCTCTTGCTACTAGTTGTCAACCTATGGTATATAGAGTGGCATGCTTTAGGCCATGTCACCCACTATCTTGGGAACCATTTAGTGGCTCCTAGGTAGGGACATTAAAACGTGATATCAGAGTATTTTATTTTTTGGATTTACTATTTTAATCCAATATAAAGGATATTATGAAGTTATTAGGATTTTTCAATGAGTTTTGTCTAGGAGTAGCTATCCCACGTGTAGGAAAAATAAAAATTTGCTAGAATAAAATTGTTTTTTCTATATTTTTTCTATTAAAGTTGAATTGATTTCACCATTGGTTGATGAACTTGAATCTTGATGTTATTATAGATATTATTGAGGATTATATTTATCATGGGCTAAAGAGATGAGTTTTTTCCATATCATGTATCATTTTAGGCACCTGTTATAATTCACATTCCATGCAGTCTGTCATGTATTATGATATACCATATAGGATGCATTACCTGATCGCATGATTATTATTTGTGCATTGACTGAGATACATGTTTTTTGGTAAATAATTTTTATAAGGGATTTAGAAACATTATTGATACATAGAGTGATTTTCGTAACCTAAATAGTTTTTTCCTATATAGGCTACATCATACACCCTAAGAAACCAATTATGGAATGTTGAGTCATGGACCATTGGTTTCATGGACTAGAACATGTAATGGTTTGGATTAGTGTATGACACACTTCGGTTCATGAGGTGTATAGGCCCTTATGTATTGGAAGTGTTGACCCATTTGGTTCAACCATTCAAATATAATTTTAAATAAAAATGAATAAAAATGAAACTGAAAGGTTGTGAAATAAATAACTTGACCTAGACCTGACTTTAGAGTGGGCAGTAGGAAGTGTCTCTAGTGCTTTTTATGACTCTTCCTTTTTACCCAATCCTAGTTTTAAGAGTAGGAAATGGTTTGTTTCTTGTTTATAGGAAGTATTTTACATGTCCTATGATTTTATCTATGATATTTCAGTTACCGATCATTTTTTAGGGGTGTGTTTGGAATTATAGATACATGCCACCATGATGACCTACATTCGTGCATCACGAGGTTGGTGATGACCATGATCTGAAGGTGGTGGTACATGGGATACCAGTAGACCCTCTTGTAGTTCCTGCTATTTCACTAGTGGTTATACCAGATATAGGTGTTGAGACATAGTTTCTCAAGGGTTTCTTATGCTATATGCAGACTTTTAAAGGAACCCCATAACCAACCTCATATATGGAAGAGAAAACGCATGTATTCCAGTAGAATCATACTCCCACATTTTTAGGTGATGGTGGTCCACATGATGTTTAGATTTGTCTTGATACTACCTTGTTGATTTTCAAGAATCTGGATACACCTCCTGATATGAGAGTGAAGATCGCAGCATATATGTTTCAGGGAGCAGCTAAGCACTAGTGGGATGTATAAAACCTGGATAATATTCTCTGATATATGGTTTTGAGGGATTTCCAATCCAGTTTTTATGATTATATTTTTCTTGATACCATGAGAGATGAAAGGTTCGGTGATTTTATACATCTAGAGTATGAAATGGTGACTATTATGGAATATTTGGCACGCTTTATATAGGTTCAATGTTTTTCGCCAATTTATCTTTCTAATGATTCATTGAGGGAGATACACTTTGATGAAGGTATCAAACATGTCATTTGATAAAAATACAATGTGTTTTGGATTTACCACTATTAATGAGATAGTGAATCATGCACTTATTATAAAGTAGAACCTGAGGGAAGCTGGGGGTGTAGAGAAGGGAAGTTCAGCCTCTCTACCTAGTGGTTTATCTTTTAATGGAAGGAAGTTCCATTTTGAGGCTTATTGTGAGGGGAGTACTAGTAATATGGTTAGTGATGGTAGTGTTTTATTCTATCATTAGTGTAGATAATGGGGATATATAATTAATCAGTGTGATCGATACCCATTCATGTTTCGAGATTACAGAATAATGGACCACATACAATGTTTTTGCGGGACCTTCCCTCAAGAAGTTTGTGGAAGGGTATCAACTCCAACCCTAGGTTCAAGATCAAGATTCACAGTTTCATGTCAGTCTAGGAGTTGGGGTAGTACAAGTCATTCATGCCTAGGTGGTGGTCATGGTCGAGGCATCCATGCACCAGTTATACCTAGATAATAGAGTGGTATTTCTTTGGGTAGTGAGGTTTTATCACAGTACTATGGTTCAGAATAGATATATTTTTTACATCTTAAACCTACGTAGTAGAGAACCAAAACATAGATGGTGATAGGTAAAATCTTAGTAGACTCTATGCTATTATTTTTTCTTTTTGATACACTTAATTCTCATAAATTCATTTTGGTACCTACTGTGGAGATTTGTATAATTATTTTTTAGTTTTCTAATGGTGTAATGACACTTGATACACTATTGGAGATTATAATAGAGGGTTTAATCCAATATAGGGAGTTCCCCCCTTGAGATAGGGGGTGTCACATTGTATGGGATCCTTTTTTCCTTTAGATGAATGGGTTTGACATCATACTTGGAATGGTCTACCTTGTTTCTCATCGATATAATGTTGATTGCTATCACCAGATATTGAATTTCACATCACAAGAGGGAAATGTTTTTATTCACAAGGGTGAATGGGATGTCAAGGCGATTTGAGCTAGACGAGATCATTGTGGGATGGATGAGATGACAAACCATATTGTTAGTTTGTATTTGGATGATCAAGAAACATGTTTGGCAGACTTTCCCTAGTGTTTGATCATTTTAGGGATGTTTTCTTATATAAATTTTCCAGATTTCCTCCTGAGATATATGTGGAGTTATTTAACATGTTGGTTTTAGAAGTTGTACCAGTATCCATTCCCACTTATAGGATGGATACTATGAATTTTTAGGAACTCAATGGGTAGCTAGAGGATTTATAGAAAAGGGGGTTTATATGACCCAGTACTTATCTATGGGGTCTTCTGGTCTTTTTTGCAAAAAATATGCACCGTACCCTTAGTATATGTGTGGATGAACCATTTGATGGTTAAGAACTAGTATCCCTTTCCATGGATATATGATCTCTTTGACCAGGTATAAGGAACTCGAGTTTTCTGAAATATTGACTTGAGGTCAGGATTTCATTAGGTATGTGTTCGACATATAGACATACCTCATACATATTATCATAGAAGGTATGGTCTATATGTGTTTTTGGTTATGTATTTTTTTCTCATTAATGCACCAATAATTTTCATGGAATTTATGAACTGAGTTTTCCATATTTATTTGGATTCTTCTGCAGTGGTATTCATGGACGACATCTTAGTGTATTCTTAAAATCGACTCGACTATTCCAAATATCTTGAGATCATTTTGGATACACTGATATAGAACAAGTTATATGCTAAGATCACAAATTTCCACTTATGGATGGACATGATTCACTTTATGGGTCATATTATCTTAGAGGCAAGAGTATTAGTTGACCTAGAGAAGGTTAGAGCTGTAGTTTCCTAGGAGTATCCCAAGAATTTATTTGACATATGGAGTTTCTTAGGGAAATATGGTTATTACATGCATTCCATTTCGGACTTATCGTGATTATAAGCACCTCTAAAAAGATTTATTATAAAGGGTGTGAATTATTTATGAATAGATACCTATTAAATAGCCTTTTAGGAGTGAAAGGGGATACTGGGTTAATCATTGGTCCTGGTTCTTCCAAAGCCAGGTAGAAGTTACAATATGTATTGTGATGCATCAAGGATTAAGGTTATAGAAGTTCTGATACCAAAGGAGTGAGTTTTAGTATACGGGGCACATTAGTTGAGACCACATGGGAGGAATTTCTCAATGCATGATCTTGATATAGTCATTATTGTGTGTGCCCTATTATATTGGAGGAATTGTTTATTCGTAGAGTGTTTTGTGGTTCAAGCAAACTATAAAATCCTCAAGTACATATTTACATAGAGTGATCTAAAATTTAGGTAGAAAAGGTGGGTTTAATACCTTTAGTATTTTGACATTGAGCTTTCTAATATGCCTAGAAAGTTTAATACAGTTGTCTATGTACTAAGTAGGAGGACTCAGATATAGGTAATTCAAGAGACTAGTAGCGAGTGGAAGCTTATAGATTTGTTTCCATAGATTCACTTGGAGGTATAGGATAGTCATGGAAATACTTTCCCTTATTATTAGGTATGACCTACACTCTTTTGGATAGAGTGATAATGAGATAGTTATCTGATTCAAAGGGCCTAGTCCTATAGGATAGTGTGGTAGGTGAGGACCCATCTCCAAGTTGGATTGTGGGAAAGGGTGAATTTTTTTTTATTCATGGTTGCATTTGGTTCCAGAAGACATATGTGAGGAGATTATGAGGGAGTTTCATACCTCAGTTTGGGAAGTATATCTAGGTATTACCTAGATGTATTGTTATTTACATCATCAATATTGGTAGTTGGGGATGAAACAAGAGGTTGATAGTTTTGTTACAAGATGTTACACCTTTCAACAGGTGAAGGTAGAACACTAGCGACCAGCTATACGTTTAAAGTAGTTACTAGTTCCCAAGTGTAAATGGGATGATATTACGATGGATTTTGTGATTGGGTTACTAAGGTCGCCTTAAGGTGGGGAAGTTTTTTGGGTTTTCATAGATATAATCATGAAGGTCGCTCATTTCCTACCGATTAGGGAGACCTTCTCAGTATATGAGATTGGGAGATTATATATTTGTGAGATATTTCACCTTCATAGAGTTCCTCAAACCATTATATCGGATAGGGATTCCTGATTTACGTCTCATTTTTAGATGAATTTTTAGAGGTATTTGGGTACTCAAGTTCTTTTAAGAATGGAATACCACCCTCTGACTGATGGCTAGTCAGCGCACATGATTCATGTGCTTAAGGACATGCTTATAACATGCATCATTGATTTTGGGGGCTCTTAAGAGATACATATACCCCTAGTTGATTATGCCTACAACAATAGTTATTAGGTGATTATATAGATGGAACCTTGTGAGGATTTATATGGTAGTCCATACCGATCACCTCTGTGCTAGTTATAGGTAGGAGATATATCTTTTCTTGGACCTCGTCTCATTTATGAGACATTAGAGTAGGTCCAATTGATCAAAAAGTGGATGGATACTTTACAGCCTAGATAGAAATCATATGTTTATCATCATTGATTACATCTAGAGTTTGAGGTTATGGATAAAGTCTTTTTACATATCTCTCTAAGGTTGGGACACATATTGATTAGGGTGTTGGGTAATCTTTCACCGTGATGTGAATGGTCATTCAATATTCTGGATAGAGACTGGACGGTAGCCTATCAGTTGCAGTCACCTCAAAGTTACCAATCCATGTATGATGTCTTCCATATATTTGAGTTGTGAAATTATTACTCGTACCCATCTCACACTCTGCATCCAGATGAGGTTGAGATATAAGTTTTTATGTCCTTCAAGGAGCATCATATTCGTATCATTGATAGGATAATGAAGGTTATCTAAGGCCATTTAGTTCCTCTAGTATGGGTGTTATGGAAGGAAGACCATTTACAGGATAAGACATGGTATCATGAGGCTAACTAATGTGCTCAGTGGCTAGAGTTATTATCAGGTGATTCTTCACCACCCTTGGAAGGGAAATTTAGGGACGAATTGATTTAAGAGGGAATATTTTAAGATCCTAGTTTTTCCTATGGGTATAGATCTTTTATTTTCATTTTAACACCTTTTTTATCTATTTTGATTACCTTGTGATATTATAGGAGTTTAGGGGGTGTCTAGGTCTTTTTCAGAGCCCAAAACCTAGATTTTTTAGAAAAAATAGGCCTCATAGTTAGGAGAAACTATTCAACCCAAGCCACACAGTTAGGAGTAACTATATTGGGATGATTAGTGGGTTGCAAGAAGCTGTATGGTTTAAGGAATCGAAGACTCCAAGAGTTAACACCTATGTGGGGGGTCTTAAACTTTTAGAATATGTGTGTAGCATTGTTTCCCATACTGTGTGCATGAAATGTGTGAGATCCCCTTGAGACATAGAAGGATTCATGGTTGGTGCACAGTTTGGACAACTATGTGTCCAAACCTTGTAACCCAAATTTTAAAGGGGAAATGAAAATTTCCCCCCATTTAATTTAATGTTTAAACCCTATTTCTATCATTTCAGCATACATACTTGCATTGGGATATCCCTTTTGAATCCAAACCTAAGAATTTTCTCCTGTTTCTCTGTTTGGACTCAAATTCAATAATTTTTTGCCTCGTTGGATCCATGTCGATAAGTTATATCTTCTTATTATTTTATTCTTTATTTTTATTCGTATTGAAGGAATTATTTAGGTGCAAGATAATTTTACCTATTTCAAGAATTTTTATTTGTTATTCATTTTTCTTCTAATATAGATAAAATCAAAGGTTGATACTAGATGAGTTCTATAATATGGGCCTACGGTATGTGTTCTATACCTTTCCTTCATCATTTGATGTGTTATATGTATAGCATCATTGTGTCTCATGCCATAATTCTTGTCGGTGGACTTTAATTAAATAAATTCTTGAATTGAATGAATTATAACTTTTTAGGTTTACCTTTGAGTTAATCGTGATAGTTTGAGGTCATTCACCTCAACCTTGGACACTCATTGGGTGTACCCTTATATTATTCCTTTTTTATACAACCTTATTGGGTGCTTGTTAGCTCTCAACTAGTTTTGGGAGCCTTGATAAATTGAATAAGAATTGAATGAATGATTTGGAGAAGGTTATGCTTCCTTGACATGTGACCACATGATGACCATAGATTTAATTGTTTAAATAGAAGTTGTTATATGAGTTGTATAAACTCATGGAATGTGATTGGTTATGAAATTATGAATGAAATGATTGATGAAATTATTATGGTAGTGGATTACTTGGATGAACTCCATGGTTCCTGATTCCATAGGATTCTATGGACATTTCTACTCCATGGGTCTTGTTTACAGTAGTGGATTCCTTGGACCAGTTTACACCTTGAATCCTAATTCTATATAATTCCATGGGACTTACAATCCCTAGATCCAGCTTGCTCAGACTCACAGTGGACATGATCTGTTGACATGATCCTTTGGACTCCACCCAATTCTTTACCAAGATTCCATCAAGATTATACTAGGAATCAATGTGGATGTATTGGTCTTCTATACCTTGGATCTTTCCCTTTGTGTTCTGGCACTTTTAATTACACGGCGTGTCCAATGTGTATGTTACATGAAAGATTGAATGGAAAGGTCATTGTGGATATTTTCTTCTTATTTTACAAATATCCATGGTATGGGTATTTGATTACTATTGTTATATATGACTATATCACATCTTTTTATTTCAAATTTATAGTTTTCCTTATTTATGGGATATTGAATATTGTTTGCAAGGATCCTTGTTTGGTTGGACAATATCACTTACTTTTATCACATATTCCTTGGTCACTTTAATTTTATTACTGATATACTTATGATTTATATTGAACACTAGTTTAGCTTGTATACATAGACTAGATTTTTTATAGACATTGTTGGTGGTGGCCCACTAAGTGTTATCTCACACCATATTTTTGCCTCCATTGGGTACCCAGGTAGACTAAATGGAAGAAAGTAGGGACCAGGGTAAGTGCCCACTATATGATGTTTGATTGATTGCTACTTAGGATCAGTGGATCACATGACTGAGCTGCGGGTTATGATGCTAGCTGGAGATAGTTTCATTTTTTTTTCTTTTGTACCTGTTGATTCATGTATTACAATGGATTCATGTATACCTATTTTTCCTTTGTATACATGACATGACATATCATTTTTCATATAAGATTACATTTGGCATTGTTTATTTATTACTATCTGGGATTTTTATCTTTTTTCTTGATTTATGTTCTTCTTCTACTATTGACTGATATGGTTAATACTATTATGTCATACTTTGACATGAGGGAATAGTCTTCCCATAGACACACCCTAATCCCTCACTGCTAGTCGATATCCTTGGGTGTATGGGGATGAGTGTTTAAGACCATGTAACCCACCGGCTGAAGCATCATTTAGTGGTTCCCAGGTTTGGATGTTACAAGTGAGCTCGATACAACTTATATGAATGGGTGAGTCTGATATGAATTATATGATGGGTGAGTCCTATATATATCTCCAATGCATTGGATAAAGTTACTTGTCCTAAAATGGAAGAAGGATGGATTTAATAGGGGAAGTTTCTCTTATGGATTTAACTGGCCTCCAATTATTTCTAACATGGGTTAGGAATATAATGCTCTAAGTTAACTACAAGGGTTTCTATTTGATTTATATTGGTTTAAAATGTGTTATTTGTGAAAAAAAAATTCCCATGTGGATATGATTTATTTTATACACTCAAATAATAACATGGAAAAGGTAAACATTTAATGGGTTTTTATCTTTTTCACTAGAATAATGGATTTCTTGATTTTATGCAGCATACTGAGATTTTTTTTCTCATCCCATGTTTACAAATTAATATTCATAGGGGTTAAGGATGAGTAAAAAAGTTAATAAATTCAGATTTCTTGACATATAAGTTACCTTGAATGAAGCAAGAATGTATTTATAATGAAATTATTTTTGGGAAAAATGGATTCTCTGTAGAAGTGTACACTTTGAAAAATTTTGTCCTAATTCTCTAAAAATATAAACCTAAAATATACTTGGTTATGTGAGTGATCCAATATTTTAGTTTGATGATAAATGTTTTTGATGGATAAATTTTGATTATGTTTATCTGTATCAAATCCATAAATGTATAGATTATGTTTTTAGAATTCAATTCGAGGGTATGGGTTTTGGGTTTTTATACTTATGATTTTCTCAAGTTGTATCAACCTTATGAGGTGTATATAGGAACTTTATGGTCATATATCTCAACCTTATTTTTTTACTTGTGTACCATATAATGTTTTTAGGGTTCATTACGTATGAAAATTTAAATAATTTTATAAGATCAAAAATAATCCATCTTATATCAAAATTCCATCATAACATCTTGCAACCCTCCAAATCACATATTATTATTTATTTAATTTGAGTATGAATATACTTTATGTTTTAAAAAAAAGTAACCCTATCAACTTTAATATTCCCAAAAAAAATCTTCCATGGATAAGTTTAATGTTCTAGAGGAAACATAGAGTGTCAAAAATCTCCCCATGAATTCAATAACGTCCCACATCGTGTGCCACTGAATCAGGCCCCAAGATGGTGGTCCACATGACCTCAAGATCACATCCTTGAATTGTAGAGGTTACTGACTTGAAATTAGGGACTTCGGTGTGTTAGTGGGAAGACTATTCTCTCATAGTATTAGGTATAACACAGCGGTAAACAAAATATAACAAGTAACGGGAGAATATAGAAAAGTAGATAACAGGGGAAGAAAATGAATGAGCCATATAATTGAAGTAAATATCTAGCAACTGAATGTCAATAATATATAAAAAAGGATGATGATTTCATGTTCTGAATCTATACAAGAAAAGGAAGTACAGGGGGTAACAGTAAAATCATATACTTCTAGCTATCAAAAACTGTAAAAGACCAAAATCTGCTACACATCATCCCAAGTATAAGCTCAGTCCTCTACCCCTAAAGATCCATCTTAAGAAGAAAGAAAAATAAATCATTATAACCACCTGATTCCCTTTATCCATACCTACAGTTATAAAGTCTACTAAGGTTCCAAATGGTGCCCACGCAGGGTGTGAGATATAATCTCAGTAGGTCGGTACCCACAGTGTCTAGGAATTTTCATTTTGTGTTATAAATGAAATATAGTGAGCTAGATATAACAAATAATAGGAGAGTAAATAAGGAAACTACATCTTATTTTGGTTTCAGAAATGGACACCCATCACATACCACCTGCTTCAGCCTATTTTTTATGTTTTAATAAGAATATTTTGCAGGTCACAAAAGATATAGCATGTGCCAATGTAAAAAGGAAACTAAGAAAACATAACCCCAAGCTTGTGCTCTGGATTGGGTTCATGTAGCTATGTCATTTCATACGCTTGTATAACTATACACAAGGAGAATCACAACAGGTTCCATGTAAAATTAATGCATCACATCAGAATGATCAATCCCAACAATCAAATGTTTCGATCAAATAGAACCATTAATTCATGAGGTCGAGTCATGTGCCCATCCAAGGTGATCTGAAAGAATCATAAATATCACAATGGGAAAATCTGATATAATCCAATACCACCAATCCCATCCAAGGAAACCCTTACGGTATCTTGAGTATTTCTATGATGTATGGTAAACTTCTGAGTCTATCCCTGGTATCTCACAAGGGGACTGAGTATCACCCAAGGCATGGCGTAGACATCTTTTTAAAAATTACATCCATAGTTTCTCCCCTAGGGAACTCGTATCACTCAGGAGTATAAGAAACAACCTAGTAATCCCCTATCTATCAACCCAAAGAATCACCCTCGGCATGTTGAGTTGTAACCCATAGAGCATGAAGATTCCATCCATGGGTCCTTAATACGGAACTCATGTTCTCCCTCATCCTTTGAAAAGTTCCATATCAAACAATACATATATATCAAGCAATTAATTTATGATTTCTATCCAACAATAATCATCTTAATACCACATGTTTTTCATTTAACCAAGCTATGCACTTAAATACAATTAACAAAGGCACATTTTATTTATCAAGGCAATAAGAATTAAATAAGAGTAATAAATGTATGAGGAATAAGCTACCTTGAATAAGCCTCAAACATTTTAATGTCAATAATTGCATCTTAACAAGACAAGCTAACAATATTTCCAAGTCCTTCAATATAGTTCAATCCACTAACAAGGGAATAAGCATATGTAAAATTGCATAATAAATAAATTTATGCAAAGAATATAGCATCAAAATGCCTCTTACCAATATGTAATTTATATTATTTCATAATATAAATCTATAAATCTTTACAAATCATCACATTCCATTTAAATGATTTAAATGGTTCAAGAAAGGATCACCAAACAAGGCATAGGTATTTGGCATGATATAAGATGAGAAATTTCACATGATATTAAGAATGGTCATTTGACCTAAGGAATTAGCATAGTTAACTTGGAATAGACATGGTCATTTGAGTACAATACCAATAATAATGGTATATTACATGAAGTATAAACTTTTAGCAAAAGGAATAAGCCACTACATTTAGTCCAATCAATTATAACAAGAAAAGTAATTTCCAAATGGTTTAGTTCATGGTTAATTTCTTAAATTAAAACATTTAATCAATTTAAAACATGAAACCAATGTGAAACCCCCAGTCAATGTATTAAAAATATTAGGCCATTTTGGTTGGACACACCCAAAGGGGTTTCCAAAGTGAATCAGACACCCAAGGATGGGTTTCATCATGAATGATAGTCACTACAGACATGGTAGACCATCTCGGTTAATTTAATATGTGATAACAAAGCTTCATAGGTAGTTTCTAACTAATGGAATAATGGTGCAATGCCAAAAAAGACACAAAAAGATCATGAAAATGAGTATATTATCTACCTCATGGTCATGGAACTACACTCATCTGGTATGAACCCTTGACTTAACTTAAAATCGGAGAAATCATGAGATTTAGGAAAACCCCCAAAATAGTTCTAAAATCCATCACATGGAAATAGCACAATGAGGGTTATATAAACTAAGAAATAGAAGGGTGAGTAAGGGAGTGATTACTGAGAGCAGTCTGTAGCTTTCGACATTGAAGAAATATGAGGATATTTGAGGGAGAAATACCAAAACCCCAATTTAGGAGAGGAGGGGTGCTCATGCACCTGGAAGGGGAGAAAATCATAAGTAGAGATAGCAGTGGGAGAAAAGGTGGGATAAAAACAAAATATTAAAATAAAATAAAACAAAATTCACCTACATAGTAGGGGTCACGGAGTTTTCTTAGCAAGGGCACTTATCATGGTTAGGTTCATGGTTTGACTAACTATGCACAAACCGTGCATTGTTTCACTTTCTGAGACCTACAACTAGGTTCACAATTGTATGACATGGGTTGTACAGTTTTCCAAACCATGTGGCACAACTTTTTTTACTCAATTTTTGTGCTCTGGGCTTTAAATGAGCCCCGAACACACTTGGGACTCCTTTTACCTCTGAGGATTCAAATTAATGATCATTAGAAGGAATTAAAACCAAAAATTAAACAGTTTTTACCTTTAGATAAATTTGGGATGTTAGAACCTCACCTCCTTAAAACAACTCATCCTTGAGTTTTCCTTCCAAGGGTGGTACTCCATCATTTGAGAATATTTTTGGCCACTGTGTACATACATCGGCCTCTCGCTCCCAGGTCTCGTCCTGAACATGTCTATGCTGCCATAGCACCCATACTAAAGTAACTAACCAGAATTGGAGAACCATTATACTGCGATCAATGACACGGATTGGATGCTCCTTAAAGGATTCATCTACCTTTATATCGATATTGTCAGGATAAAATGAATGAGATGGGTCCATATGATATTGTTGAAGTAGAGAAATATTGAAGACTTTATGTATGGCATGGTACCTCTGAGGTAAGAAACCGATTGGCTACCATCCCAACTCTCTCCACTATCTTGAAAGTCCTAACATACCTCAATTATAACATTCCCTATATTTTAATTTTTTTTATATACCAACCAAGGATAAATATGAAGAAAGACCCTATTTTCTACCTCAAACTCCAAAGGTCTATGGAGATGATTGGTATAAGATTTCTACCTCGACTGATCTATATCCATACACTTTTGAATCAACTAGACTTTCTCTAAAGTATCCTAAATGATATGAGGACCCAGTAGAGCTACCTCACCTACCTCAATCCAATATAAATGTGAATAGAACATTCTACCATAGAGGGCCTCATACGAATCCATCTGAATTGTTTCCTAAAATCTGTTATTATAAGAAAACTAAACTAAAGGAATATGATTCTTTTAGGAACGTCCAAAATCAAAAATACAGGCCCTAAGAATATCCTCTAACACCTGAATCTTTCACTAAGACTTCCCATACATCTAGGGGAGATATGCAGTACTTAGAATCACCCATAAACCTAGTTCTTTCTTCAACCCTTTATAGAACTGTAATGTAAACTAGGCATCTTGATCAGAGATTATAGAATGGCATACACCATGAAGTTGCACCACCTCCCAGATAAAATTATACCCCACTCATCAATAGATTAGGTCTCTTAGATCTGTAAGAAGTTAGAAACTTTGGTCAATATATCAATGATCATCCATACCATGTCACTACCTCATTGAGTTCTCAAAAAGTCAGTAACAAAATCCATGGTGACATCAATCCATTTCCACTTAGGAATGGATAGAGGTTTTAGAAGTCCAATGGGTTTCTAGTGCTCTACATTCACCTTCTGATAGGTGGAGCACTAAGTGATGAAGCTCGCTATCTAATTCTTCATACCTAGACACAAGTACTAACAATTCATATCTTGATACATCTTGGTAAGACCAGGGTGAACAACCCAAAATGAGGAATGGGAATCCCTCATTATCTCTTCCTGTATATCTGAAATCACTCAAACACCCCTAGTAGAGTAGGGTATAATTGTCATCAACAACCCAACCCAAATACAGATTCCCTCCTATGATAATCTCCCTTAAAACAAGGCCCTTGAAATATGATAATTGTCACATATGAACCCATTTTAGAAGATAATATGTCACTGAAAAATCTTTTAATACCGGTTTCATGTGCTAATCTTGAACCTCCATATGTAATTAAAAAAACATAAACATCATCTACCACTCACTACTAGACACTTGAATAGCTTTTCTTTGAGCCTTTTTGGATCAAAAAATCAGCCATATCATTTCTTTTTCTAGGGATATAATCCATCTCAAAATAAAAATACTACTGGTATTCCACCCACCTATACTGCCTAAAATTCAAGTACCATTGTTTAGAGATGTACCTTAAGATTTTATGATCCGTATAAACAAAAAACCACTCACCCAAAAGATAATGCCTCCAACATCTAATAGCATTAACCAAAGCTAGTATCTCAAGATCATTCATAAGATAATTACTTTCATGAGGCCTTAGCTGGTGAGTTTGATACACAAAAACCCAATCACCTTGCATCAAAACTACACCCAACCTGAACCACGAAGCATAACAATAAAATGTATCAATTCTTCCCAGCATAGGTAGAATCATATTCAAAGCTGAAGTGAGTCTTCCTTTTAACACATGAAATGAATTCACACAAGATTTAAACCATAAGAACTGCACACCCTTCTTAGTCAAGGGAGTAAGAGGTGCTGATAAGTGGGAGAAGTAATGGATAAAATGCATGTAATATCCTTCAATCCCTAAGAAGATGCATTTTTAGAACACATTATTTGGATGTTACTAGGAAACTACTATGCTCACCTTATCTGGGTCAAAAGATGCACCAGACTCTAATATGATACGACCCAATAAGTGAAGCTTACTAGTCTAGAAGTGGCATTTATTGAACTTTGTATAAAGCTAGTGTTATCTTAGTGTACTCATCATGATATCAAGATTGGTTGCATGGTCATGTTTGGTACGCGAGTACACTAAGATGTCATCTATGAAGACTACCATGAATAAATCAAGATATGGGTGGAAAAATAGATTCATCAAATCTATAGTGACTGTTGGTGCATTCGTCAAATGGAACGGAATAACCAAGTACTCATATAAGAAATATGTGCTCTAGAAAGTTTTATGTGGTATATATGATGGTCTCACATGAACTTGATGGTAGCCCAACCACAAATCAATCATGGAGAAAACCATTTCTCCTCAAAGATGATCGAAGAGTTATTCAATACGAGTTAATGGATAATGGTTCTTCATAATAAGATGATTCAACCACCTATAATCGATAAACAATCATAGGCTATCATCTTCCTTTTGGGAAAAAAGAACATTTGAACAGCATGGAAATGTGTTGGGTTTGATAAAACCATTAGCCTTAATATCTTCAAACTTATTTTTGAGTTATTGAATCTATATCAATGTCATCCTATACAAAGGATTGGACATTGGTGTCATGCCTAACACTAGATCAGTGGTGAAATCAAACTCTATCTCAAGAGGTAATTTTTAGAAATCATTAGGTATTACATCCCTGAATCGATCCAAAATGGGAGGGAAATCCATGATTTTCATTCCTTGATCACTCATAAAGAGACTTTCTAATTGAGCTATCACTCTACAAAGCCCAGCCCGCTTGTTTCTAGATCGATCTACCTGGATATCCTATTCACCCTTGTATATATACTCACTTCCCTTAGGTGATGTGAAAGATACTCTACGGTGATAGAAATCCACTTAGGAATGATAAAGCATGAGCAAGTCCATAACGAGGATGACATTGAAGTTAGTCATCTCAAGGATGAGGAAATTATAGAAGAAATGGTACCCACCTATCTCAATGGGTTACTCTTATATTCCCTCTATTTTGACCCCTAGTAGAGTGTTGAGGGACATAACATTACAGAAGAACTCAATAGTAAGACAAAGGATTTTTACACACACATCATATATAAAAGAGTGTGATACACCTATATCAAAAAAGAAAGAAAATAAAGTAGAGGTTATTAGATAGTACCAATAACCATAGATAGACCTAGGATCTTCTCCTCTGAAACTAAATTCACTGCATATATATGGCCTAAATTGTATCCCTAAGATGTAGTCTGACAAGCCTGAGCAGATCTACTCTATTGTCACTGAAGATATAAAGCTTGGCTGCCTTGACCATGGCTGCTACTACCTCAGCCTAATCGGCCAATAGAGGACCAAATCCTATCCTGAAGTGGTGTCATAGATCTTTTTCCTGATAAATATGATGGTATAGATCCCCAACCACTATATGCTGGAGGAAAAAATTGAAGAATCTCTCTAAATAACCCATCCCACCTCAATCTCGGCATTTTATTGGGTTTCTCATGCACTGGGGATTCGTAAGGACTATCCTACTATATTGGTGACATACTATGAAACTGTCAATATGTGTCACATGGATGGAACTTCCCCCACATGAACCCTCAAAATGGTGATTTCTACTACATGTAGAACCATCACCCTAGCACGGAACAGATTTGACCTGGAACATAGGACCAACTTCTCTAAGATTTTTTTCTATGATAAAGGATTGGTTTTATATCTATATAATGATAGTAAATAAAAATATGTTAAACTATGTGAGAATAGTATATCCAATCCTATCCTCAAAACTCCTAAAAATATTCAATTAATCACCCATCATATATGGAGTGAAATATTGAATCTCAATGAAGAAACAAGAATACTCAAGTACTATCATGAAGCCCTGATGAAAATTCAAGAGCTCCCTGGCTTAGTCTTCTCTTAAAGTCTACAGAAATAAGTGACTAAATGAAGTTTTCTATAATTCTTCCCAACTCAGGTCTCATTAATTCTTTTACTGAGATACGAAATCCCACCAATTGTTGGAGGAGTCATGAAGCATATAGGTAGCAATCTTGACCCTCAACTCTGGAGGCATTTCAAGATGGTCGAAGATAAGTATCATAGATTCTATTCATGACTCTATGGAATGAGGACCTACATCCCACAATAAAGTGGGAGGATGCTAATACTGAAAGTCCCATGTAATCTCTTCCATAGTCGGGGAAGGTCGGGGAGCACACTGAATAGTTTTCATAAACCTTAGAAAACTATCCTTGAACTAAGCATCATCACCCATTGTAAAATCAATATGAGGTACCTCGGGAGGCACTACAGGAGGTATTATGGGTGTTCCACATCCCACCACATTCATAGTGTGCTCATCACCACTCTCTTGGTGTGTAGCATGAGTATGTCGTGGTGGTATAGCTCTATAATTTCCAAAAACATGACTGAGGGAAGATTTATAACAGATAGAATAAGCAGGTAAGGAAAGTAGAATAAGAATGGTGGATAATAAGCCTCCCTAATCATGGAATAATAGAGAAGGAAAATGATAATAGGATAGAATCATGGTCTGTCTCTAAGCATAATACCACTGATAGCCTTCTCCAAGATCCATATCCAGACAAGAATAAATGTTCTCAAGGGTTCATAAAGAATTCAGCCAACAGTCCATGCCAAGGAAAGGTCAAGGCCATACATTACTAGTTAAGGTAGATATTTCTTTTTAATAGGTGGTTATTATTTTAAATTTAAGTATTTAATTACCCTTTTCATTTGGATGAGTTATGTGTATCACCATCGCAATCCATGAGTCCCCATACACCTCATGAGTTGAAGGTGGAATTCACTTAACCCAACCCATAACACATCCCTTCAAGAAAAAAATCACAATTCTATTCTTATAACATTCAATACTATAAGATATAACAACTAAGTAAAAATTCAATCACATGAAAATAGTCAGATGCACACTAAAAGATGACATGGCATGGCATTAAGAATGAAAATTCATTCCATATTGTGCCTAGTATGATGCATGTAATGCAACACCCTCATTTCATCGAGCTAGATTAATAGGAAATCATAATTATAATCAAACCAATATCAATAGAATCACAAATAATGTGTGTCATCCAACGTTGAAGTTGTATCAACCATTAAGGGCATAATAAATAATTTAAATTCCCAAACTAGGAAAGTTGGGTGTCCCCTGTACATGGGTTAACAACATACAAGCACAGTTTTAAGTCCAAATCCCTAAATCCTACTCTCTTATCTAACCCAAACTATACAAAAAAATAAAAATAACCACTTATGATACCACTTTGTAACGTCCCTCCCTGAGTTTCACTGAACTGGGCCTCGATATGGTGGGCTACATGACCTCAAGCATATCTCCCTGAATGCTAGAGGTTTTCAACTAGTAGTGACAGCCTTAGTTGTGTTTATGGGAAGACTATACCCTCGTATTATTAGGTATAACATAGTGGTAAACAAAATATAACAAGTAATGGAAGCATATAGATAAGCATATAACATCCGAAGAAAATGATCAAGTCATGTAATTAAAGAGATGTAAACTGAATATTAATACATTATATAAAATGATGATTATGTCATGTCATGAATCTACAAAAAAGAAAGTGCAAGGGATAGGGGTATAAGAATATATTGAAATCTATAAAAAACTACAAAAGACCAAAAATAGCTACACAACATCCCAAGCATAGGCTCTGTCTTATGCCCCCCAAAGCTTCATCCTAAGTAGCAAGAAAAATAAAGCATTGGAAGCAGCCTACTTCCCTTTATTTTACTTGTGGTCATAAAGTCTACCCAGGTACCAAATGGCGCTTGAGCAGGGTGTGAGATATAATCTCAGTAGGTCATCACACATAGTGTCTAGGCCTTTCCGTTTCTTGTTATAAATTAAACACAATGTTCTAGATATAATAAATGTAAGGGAAGCAAATAAGTAAAAAACTTTATCTAGGTTTAGGTTCCTAAACATACACTCATTTTATACCACCTACTTCAGCTGATTCTGGAAGTTTGAATAAGAAATCTGTATAGGTTATAGTAAATATCACATGTGCCCAAGTAAAAATGAAACTAACAAAAAATACCCCCATGATTGGGATCTAGATTGGGTTCATGTATATATTTCATTGCATAAGCTTGTATAAGTACACATAAGTAAAATCACAATAGGACCAATGTTAAATTAATGGATGCATCTCATAAGATAAATCAGTCCAAACAATCAAATGTTTCGATCAAATTAGACCATCAATTCATTAGTTGGAGTCCCATCCCACCCAAGGTGATCTAAAATAATCCCAAGTATCACAGCAGTGCCATCCGATATAATCCAATACCATTGATCTCATCCAAGGAAACCCTTATGGCATCCTGAGTATCGCTATGAGGTATATTAAACTTATGATTTTGTCCTCGGTATCTCATAAAGGGACTAAGTATCACCCAAGGCATGGCGTATCCATCTATCTAAAAGTTCTATCCATGTATTCTCCCCTAGGTAACTAGTATCACTAAAGAGTATAAGAAACTGCCCAAGAATCCCTTGTATATAAATCCAAAGCATTGCCCTCGGCACATCGGGTTGTAACACATAAATCACGAAGAGTCCATACATGGGTTATTAATACAGAACTCATGTTCTCTCCTAGATTGTGACAAGTTCTCTATAAAAAAGGCATACATATTAAGCAATCCATTTATGATTTCTATCCAAAAATAATCATCTCAACACCACATGATTTACATTTAACCAAGTTATGCACTTTAATCCCTTTAACAAATTCACATTTCATCTATAAAGGCAATAATAATTAAATAAGAGTAAGAAAGGTGTGAGAAATAAGTTACAAGGAATAATACTTAAACAACTACATGTTAATACATGCATCTTAACAACACAATCTAATAAGCTTTCCAATGCCTTAAATATAGTTCAAACCACTAATAAGGGAATAAGCATTCGGAAAATTGAATAATCAATAAATGTAAGCAAATAATATGGAATCAACATGCCTCTAATTAATATATCTTTTATATTATTTCATAATCTCAAGATATCAAGATTTATAAAGCATCACATTCTGTTTAAACCATTTAAATGGTTCAAGAAAGGAGAACCAAACAAGGCATGATCATTTGGTATGATTTATGGTGATAAATTTCACATGATATTAAGTATAAACATTTAAACTAATGCATTAGCATAGTGTACTTGAAATAGTTATGGGAATTTGAGAACAATACCACTAAGAAATGAATATTACATGAATCATAAGATTTTTCCATATGGAATAAGGCACTGGACATAGGCTAATATATTATAGCAAGCATAGGAATTTCTAAAGGATTTAGTTAATTGTTCATTTCTTAACGTAAAACATTTAATCAATTTAAAACATTAAACCAATTTGAAAACCCCATTCAGGGCATAAAAAAACTTATGCCTTTTTTAAGACACACCCAAAGGGTTTTCCAATGCGAAGTGGACACCCACTGATGGGTTTTTCCTTGGGCGATAGTCACTAGAGATACTATAGACCATCCTAGTTAATTTAACATGTGATAATCAAACTTCAACGGTAGTTTTCAGCTAATGTCACAATGGCACAACGCCAAAAAGACATGAAATGAATGGGAAAAGAGTAGATTACCTACCTCATGGTTGTGGTACTACACCCATCTAGTATCTACACTTGATTCAACTTAAAATGGGACAAATAAAGAGATCTAGTAAAACCCCCAAAATAGGGTTAAAAGTCATCACATAGAAATAGTGCAAATAGGGTTGGATAAACTGAGAAATCAAAGTGTGTGGAAGGTATTTATTAGTGAGATGAGTCTGTGGCTTATAACGGTGATGAAATCCGAGGAGATTTTAGGAAGAAATACCAATGCCCCAAAGAAAGAGATGAGGGGTGATCGTGCACCTAGAAGGGGGGAAAATCCCAAGTAGAGAGAGGATGAAGGGAAAAGGTGGGTTAAAATAATTTATTAAAATAAGGAAAAAATAATTTCACCCACATAATAGGGGTCACATGGTTTTATTCACTAGGGAACCTCACAAGGTTAGGTGCAAGGTTTGACTAACTGTGCAAAAACTTTGTGTTCTCCCACAATTCGAGACCTACAACTAGCCACACATTCATGTACCCTGGGTCGTACGGTTTTCCAAACCTTTATAGCCCAGTCTATTTTCCCCACTTTTGGTGCTCTGGGCTTAAAATGAGCCCAAAACTCCCCCAGGACCTCCTTTAAACTCTAAAGCTTCAAATTATTGTATGTTTTAATGAATTAAATCCAAAAATTAAATAGTTTGTACCTTTGAATAAAATTGGGATGTTACAAATTCAGAAAATTTCAAATTAATCATAGGATCTATACAATGGGAATGGAATTTTTCTTTAAATAAATTGAAAACATTAAGATAAATATTAATTAATTAAAAACAATATAATAAAAAAATTATACATTAATGTGAAAATCATTATAAAGGAAGATTATTTTCATACTTTTTTATATAGATTCGTTTTTTATGGAAAATGGAAATACTAAAAATATTAAAAGAGGACTTGTAACATCTTGTAACTATGTTTAGGTACACCAAAACACCTATTTTGATCATTATTTTGTTGGGTTTCCTTTAAGGGTTATTCAAGTGAAATTTTAAAAATAAATTGAAACTTTTTTGGGTTGTGCATAGTTGGTGCATGGTTTTCCCAAACTATGTGCCCTGGTAGTGAAAATCATGAAAAATCGGTAGTGGTGGTTTTCACAGTTGGCACATGGTTTGGAAAACCATGAACCCACCTAAGACAAATTGTACAACCCCACAAAAAAGGGAACATAGTTAGGGAGCACTGTTTGAAAACCCATGTAGTCCCCTTCAAGAAACTGTGCAAGTAGATTTTTATTATTCTTAAAATTCAATAAAAATTATAGAACCACCTTTTTATCACTCTCTCAGGACTAAATCATCCTAGAACATTTTCCAAGTTCATTGGATATCTTAAGGACCCATTTTGGCTCCTCAAAACCCCTTCTAAGGTGGATTTAATCTAGGAAATCATAATTCAGTCATTTCCTAGTAATTTTTCTCTCCTTCTTCCTTCTCTTCCACTCTCTTTCACTCTCTCTATCTTTCTTTGGGTTTGTTAGATATCTGTGTTATTGGATAATCTAATTCCCATTGCTTCATATCTTAAATCTATGTTTGATTCTCATATCTTCATTATTGATGTTCATCGTTGGAGTTTCCCATTTTGGGATTTAGGATTCATGATTCTATAATCCTAAGGTAGGTGGTTCTATTTATGATTTTCCAATATATTTAACCCTAAATTTATTGATTTAAATTAAATTTCTTTATTTAAATTTAATTTCTTTCAATTGGTTTGTTAAAAACCCAATTCCAGTGAATTAGGGATTTGAATTGGATTTTGAATTTAACTTTGGAACCCCCCCCCCCCAATTCCAATGAATTGGGGTGTGTTTTGGGAATTTGATGGAAAGTTGAGAAATTAAATTGTGGAATTTAAATTTGGGAATTTAAATTTTTTAATTTAAATTGTGAAATTTAATTATGAAATTGATTTGTGAATTTATTTCAAATTTGTATTTTGATAAAAATGACTTAAATATTTCTGATAATAACCTATTGGTTTTATCTAGGAAAATAATTATTTGATTAAAAACCCATTTTTTTAAATGGAAATTTGTATATTGAAATGAGAAAATGGGCTAAATTTATTTTAAATATTTTTGAAATAAATTCCCTATTATTGAATGTTGTTAGAGCACATGTAATCCTAATTATTTAGTGATTTATTTATGACAACACTCTTTTGATGATATAAAAATCTAACAAAACATATACAACATGTCAGATTCCCAATGGGATGGTGATGAGTCCTCTTTTAATAGTATCTGAGGGACGTGTGTATACATATTTTCGTGATCACATATTCAAGTGTGTGAGGATCCCATAACTTGAAACAGCAATACCTCTTGGCTGATGACCATGTTTTTCATTTTTTATTATTTTGATATATATTCCATTTTTTGTAAACATTTTTAAAAATTCTTTATTAATTTATATGAATTTTTTATATAAATAGTTTATTAATCCATTGTTTTGAAATATTTTCCATCATTTGAAATGTAAAGCATGATTTTTTTAAATATTATTTTGAAATTCTATGTCTATTTTTTTAAAATTTAAAGATTTATTTGGTTAATTAATTGTGTTTTCTTAATAAGGAATCCTTGATGAAACCCTATTGGGATTTTATCTCACAACATACTTTTTCCTTTAAGAGTTTTTATATTTCCTCTTACCAAGTTCGAGCAAGGGGAAATCACCACCTAGATGTGGTAGTTGTTGTTGATCTTTGGGATTTGAGTTTTTGTGTCCATTGGGACATGGGTTTTTTCCTTATTTTCTAGTACTTTTTTGTTGTACTTTGGGTTTTCATACCTATTTGACTTATGGTATAGTGCTCTCTGTGGAGTTTTCTTTTTTTCATACTGACTTTTATCTCTTAATTATATTGTGTTTGTGGAAAATTCATTCCCACTTTCATATTTTTTTATTCCAAGTGATTGTCGCCAAACCGTGGGGATCAGGAACTCCCTTCAGGATATGTTAGGACCAACTTGGTTTTCAGGGTATCACGGTATCCAAGATGGTTCATGAAAAATTGGTATCATAGGTGAAGGTTAATCATATTTCCTTGATGTCAGTATGAATTTATGTAATATTTTCAGGACATGGGAGGTAGTTATGGTTATTTTCCTAGACATATATCATCATAATGAGCCTTAAGTCACCAATGGTGGTTTGGGAATGATATCTTGAGGATTAGTTCTAGTTATTTCCTTGATTTTAATTTGGATATATTGAAATCCAAATATTGTTTACATATCTTTTGGGATTAGTTTACCTTGTTTCTCTATTTTAATGTTAATTTAATGTCTTCAATGTTGTATGATGATATTGTATTGAATCATTCCTTTGATAAGTCATGTGAATAGAGTCTAGGAGAAATCTGCTGATGAATCTCTGCAAGCAAATACTCTCATGGAATAAAATTTGGTTGAGGTCGTGTGTGATGTCAAAGCTCTGGGATAGGCACTTGTACCCATTCCCATTCAGGCTCCAATTGTGAAACCTCAAAGGGATATTTTATAAAATTGTGATTAGGTGTTCCTTTATTAAAATCCACCATCATTCCAAGGATCTAATAATCCTCAATTGTATAAGGAATGGTTGATGGATATTGGGATTCTTATTTGAACCTGATGAAATTATGATGAAATGTGCCACCTTCAAGATAGAGTAACCTAGATGGAGATGGTGAGACACGATAGTGACATAAAATAAGTAAGATTTATTAGTGTTAAACTACCTTAAATATATTTTCACTGACCAGTTATATTAATATTTTATAGTGTTGGTCAAGGATTTAGAGTTTTTAAAACTCAGGAAAGCTAACACGACTGTGATAGAATATGAAAATCGCTTTGTAGATCTTGTGAAGTTATAACCTGATATGGTATTGAATGATAATATGATGACTTTATAGTTTAATATTGGTCTTAGATTATATATTTTCGATCAATTTTTATATCTAAATATTCTTTTTTATGGTGATGTACTGGATAGAGAGTTGATTTTTTAAATGAGCCTTACTGACCAGTCAGGGTGGGCGGGATTTTTTTTCTCTCAATGGTAGTTCTATGTGTTCTCATAATGTGAATATGAAGAGTGATGATTCTCATGGTCATTCTTGAAAATATGTTTTTCTAGACCTCTTGTAGTTCTTGGAAGAGGCCCTTTGATTTGTTACTAGTGTGGAAAAGTTGGGCACTCAAAATGGGTTTTCACTGAGGAACCCAAGATATGTGGTTCCTACTGACACTCAGGTCACTTGAAGAAGTTCTTCCACGTATATTATACTTTTCATGGTTCCACAAGATCATAAGTTCCTAAAAACTATAGTTTAATCATCTACTTCATGAAAAAAAGGGTTTTAACCGCAAGCATCCCGAACTAAACTTCTTCACGCAATGGAAGAGTATCCAGAGGAAAAAGATACTAGTCTAGTGATAGTGAGAGGTATAATCACTATAGATTCATAATTAGTGACTAAATTATTGTATAATGGTGCAACACATTATTCTATTTTAACCTGCATTGTGAATCTTATTAATCTTCTTACATAGATTTTATTTTATTTGATGGAAATTACTTTACCCCTCATAACAAAGAGAGAGCAGGGTCTCAGTAGTCCTACCTATGTTTTATTGTTATTAGATATCAAGATTTCTTGGGATTTTTTGGTTTTTTATATGAAATCTATTGATGTAATATTTGTTATATATTAGATCATTTTCAATAAATCCTAGATTTATTTTTATCTTCAACGGTTCTCTTTTACTACACTCGATGGGGTGTTTTGTATCTTTCAAGGATAAAGAGACCCAAGGTCGAGTAGAGCCAGACCTTTTAACCAAATTTGGGGAAGTGATATTAATGTTTACTTTTGATATAGAGAGGGAATATTTTAGTGGTGATCTCCATCCAGTTTCCATTGATTTTCCCAATTTTTTCCCTTCTAACTTCTCTATTTTTCTACCAGTAAGGGAGGTAGAGTTTTATATTGATTTAGTGCATGGTACGAAACCAGTATCTATTACTTATTACCATATGGAACTAGTTCAGATGAAATTACTAAAGACTCAAATGGATTATCTGTTAGATAAAGGCTTTATATACTCGAGTGTGTCACCTTAGGAGGCAATAGTTCACTTTTCTAAGAAATTTGATGGGTCACTTCACCTTTTTTTATTACTAGAAACTCAATCGAGTTACAATAAATAAAAAGTATATGTTTCTATAGATTTATGATATGTTTGACCAGTTTAAAGGGGATAGTGATAATGAATATTGATATTCAATCCTATTACCATAAGTTGAGAATAAAAAATATATCAATCAAAAAACTTCCTTTTGGAGTAAGTAAGACCATTATGAGTACCATTTCATGCAATTTGGTGTAACTAATTCTCCTACAGTAATTATAAATTTAATGAACAGGATTTCCATGAGTGTCTTGATAATTTCATGGTAGTAATTGTGGATGGAATCCTTGTTTACTCTGAGCCCGAGTAGGATCTTGTGCATTATTTGGGAGGAGTTCTTGAATTGTTAATAAATCACCAAATTTATGAAAATCTATCGAAATGAAATTTCTAGATTTGATAATTGAAGGTCATGGGAAGTGTGGTGCTATAACATGGTATATTAGTTGATCCTAAGTAGGAGAGGGATGTTATTTGATGAGAGCGACCATGAAATGTTTACAAGATTCGGAGCTTCTTTAGTTTAGCTAGATATTATTGTCAGTTTGTAAAGGACTTCTCAAATTTGGATTCTCTAATGACTGCTCTAACTCATAAGGGAGTAAATTTTACTAGGGATAATAAATTTCAAATTATTTTTATTGAGATGAAATTTCTTTGGAATACTACATCATTATTGACTCTTCTAGGGTCCAGGAATGGCTATGTGGCCTTATGTGATGCATCAGGTTTGGATTTGGTTTGTATTCTTATGCAAGGTGATCATGCCATTTCTTATGAATCTCGTAATCTTAGGCCACACAAAAAGAATTATCTGACCCATGAATTTCAACATTTATTTCTAATTCACATTCTTAAGAGTTAGCAATGCTACCTTTCTAAATAAAGGTTTACTATGTTTTCATACCACAATAGATTGATTTATATATTCTCTCAAAAATCTCTAAATCTCTACCAGATTCATTAAGTAGAATACCAAAAATATTTTAAATTTGACATCACCTATACCCCAAGGAAAGTTAATTTCATCACAAATTCTTTGAGCTGTAAACTTATGACTCAGGCGATGAAAGAATAATCAAAAGTGTGAAACTTGATTTCTCTTTTTTGAAAAGCTGCATATTGGAGTTTGGGAATCAGAGACTAAAGTTTTTTTGGCTGGTGTTCAGTTTACCTCCACTCTTCTTGAATGATTATTCAGGAACAACAACTTTATGATGAGTTTTATAGAATTAGACACTCTCTCTATATTGGGGATATCGTTGTTGGCTGGTTTTTGTCTATAGTGGGAATTCTAAGTTATGAAAATCATTTTGTTATGCTGTTAGTGGTAAGAAAAGATGTGGAAGTGGATTTCCATAATTCCTTTTAGTTTATGAACCCAATAACCACAAAGATGTTCTATGACATGCGGTGATGATTCTAGTGGAGAGATATGAGATGGGGCATTGCATAATTTCTCTCTCATTATTATACGTTCCAACAGGTCAATACTAAGCACTAGAGACATTTGGGTTATCTTTGACCACTTCCAGTGATGACTTAGAAGTGGTATGAGATCTCTATGGACTTTGTGTTTGGAAGAAGAATTTGATATGGTTTTTGATTGATAGTATGACTAAAGAGGCTCAATTTTTACCAATTAATGATACAATCAAAGTTGAGGAGTTGAGAAATATCTATATGAAAGAGATTATTCATTTTCATAGAGTTCCATATGATATAGTTTATAATACATATCCCTAGTTTATTTATCATTTTTTGGAGAGTCCTTAATGAGGCACTAGGATATCAGGTTCATTTGATTACAACATAGCATCCATAGTCGTATGGCTATAAAGAAAGATCTATACAGATTCTTGAGGATATTTATTATGTTTGTGTTATCAACATTAGGGGATCTTGGGATGATCATTTGGGGATAGTTGAGTTTCTTTATAATAATATTTACTAGTCCATGGTCAGAATGGATCTTTTTTAGGACTTTTTTGGATAGACTTGTAGGTCTATATTTTGTTGGTCAGAGATCGATGAAATTTCCTTGGTTGGAATGATCTTGGTTCAATAGATAACAGAATAGATTCAGTTGTTTCATCAAATAATTTGGATGATATAGAACCATTATAAGTCTTATGTCGATCATCATCACAAACCATTGTAGTTTTCACTTAGTGACTAGGTGTTCTTGAAATTATCACCTTGTTTGGGTCATCGACAGCTTAAAATGAAATAGAAACTTTCTCCTTATTTTGTGGGATCATTTATGGTTGTTGAGTAGGTGGGGAAGGTGGATAACCATTTATCACTACCGCCATAATTGATTTCAATACCTAACATGTTCTATGTATCTTATCTATGAAAGTATCTTTCTGATCCATCTCATGTTCTAAGCTAGTTTGATATTAACATTGAGCCTGATTTATCCATGATTGAGTATATAGTCAGTATAGTTGATTCTAAAATAATGGTACTTTCTGGGATTAAAATACCTTTGGTTTTAGTTCTATGGTAGAAAATTTCTGATACTCATGAGATGTGGGAGAGGGAGTCATTGATGATAGAGCAGTGGCCTCATCTTTTATATGGAAGTTTCTTAATAGAATTTTTGGGGTTAGAAAGTCTATATAGTGGGGATATTCTAACATAATATTATTATTTTCAAGTAATCCTAAACCCCTATTTTTATCATGATTTTTTTGGGTTTCATTTAGGGATTCTTCAAGTGAAATTTTGGAAAAAATTTATAACCTTTTGGGTTATGCACGGTTAATGCACTGTTTTCCCAAAATATGTTCCTTGCTAATGAAAACCATGTAAACTTAGGTAGTGGGGGTTTTCATGGTTGGTTCATGGTTTGGAAAACTATTAACTCACCTAGGAGAAATTCTGCAACCCCACCAGCAGGGTTACACGATTAGGGTGCATAGTTTGACAAACTGTGTGGTACCCTCTAGGAAACTGTGCACACAATTTTTTATTATTTAAAAAAATAATTAAAAGGTCTCATACCTCCCTAATACCCTTATTAGGTATAACTCAACCTGTAATGTTTTACTAGGTCATTATATCTCATAAGGACCCATTTTGTATCCTCCAAACCCCTTCTAAGGAAGATCAAATCTTATCAATCTTCATTCGGTCCTTTATCGGTAAATTTTCTCTCCTTGTTCCTTCTCTTATTATCTCTTCCCCTATATTCCCTAGGGATTGTTATATCTACATGTTGTTGGAGGATCTAATCCCCATTTTTTAGGATCTTGAATCTAGGTTTGATTCTCAGATCTTTGTTGTCGATGTTCTTCATCAAAGTTTCCCATTTATGGATTTTTTATTCACGATTTCGTAATCCCAAGGTAGGTGGTTCTATTAAATAATTTTTTATTGATTTAAACCTAAATTTATTGATTTAAATTAAATTTCTTGACTTATATTTAATTGATTTCAATTGGTTTTTTAAAAACCTAATTCCAGTCAATTAGGTATTTGAATTGGATTTGGAATTAGATTTGGGGAAAAACACAATTCCATTGAATTAGGGTGTGTTTATGGAATTTGATGGAAAGTTGTGAAATAAAATTGTGGAATTTAAATTTTTAAATAAAATTGTGAAATTTATTTTTGAGTTGATTTCAAATTTTTATTTGATAAAATGGATTAAATTATTTTTATAAGATACCATCGGTTTTATCCTGGAAAAAGGCATGATTTGATTAAAACACCATGTTGGTTTTTAAATGGAAATTAAAATAGAAAAATGATAAAATGGTTTAATTATATATTAAATGGTTTAAAAATAAATTACCCATTATTGAATGTTTTTCGAGGACATGCAGTCCTAGGTAGTTAGTGAGTTATTTGGGACAACACTCTTTTGATGATTTATAACTCTAATAATTCATATGCATTTGGTCACATCCCTGAGGAGATAATGATTAGTTCTATTTGACTAGTGTCTAAGGGATGTTTGTATACATATTTTTGTGATCACATATTCAAGTGTGTGAGGATCCCATAACATATAACTATCATACCTCTTTCTAGATGACCATGTTTCTCATTTGGGATTATTTTGATATATATTCCATTGTTTTTAAACTATTTTACAAATTAATTTTCAATTTATATAAACTATTTTATATAAAATGTTTATTAATAAAAATTTTATAAATATTTTCCATAATTTGAAATGTAAATAATGATTTGTTTAAAATATTCATTTGAAATTCCATGCCTGTTTATTTAAAATTGAAATCTTTAATTGGTTTTGTTTAATTATGGAATCTCATTATGGAATCCTTTGTGAGACCCTACTAGGATTTTAGCTCACACACTACCTATGCCTTTTTTCATTTGTAGATTTCTTCATTCTAGGTTTTATCAAGGGGAAATCACCACTTAGAGGTGGTAGTTTCTATTGATCTTTGGGGGATGAGTTGTTGTGTCTGTTGGGACTTGGGTTGTTTTCCCTATTTTATGGCACTTTGTGGTTGTACATTGTGTTCTCATAACTATTTGACTTTAGGTAAAGTTATCCCAATAGAGTTTTATTTTTTTCATAATAACTTTTATCTCTTACATTCATTGTTTTTGTGGAAAATCTATTCCCATTTTCATATTTTTTTATATTGGATTGTTTTTTCCAACCCATCGGGATCAGGAATGCCCTTAAAGCTATGTCAGGATAGGATCGGTTATCAGGTTATCAAGTTATCTAGGATGGTTTTTGATAATAATAATTATATATATAATGTCAATTCCATTTAAAAAGTCCTTAATAAATCATAGATATAGGGTTAAGGATATGTGTACAAAAAAAATAAAGAATATTGGTATGGAGGAGAGAGATTTCCAACTAAAAAAGAAGATATAAGGTCATGACCTCTAACAAATATCATTTGGATTGAATTATAAAATAAATATAGAATAAATGATAGGAAGACATGTAAACCAAATGAATATTATAATGATCCAACCTGGGTCAACCAAAAGAATCACCTAAGATACCACATCACAAGGTGGAGATCGACCAAGAAGTTGGACAAGTCACATGAATAACCAAAAAGGAGACAAACCAACTGAATACAACACATAATAAAATTATATGTCCAATATACATATAAGGAAAATCTAAAAATTCTAAATGTGAAAGTAAAACAAGAAAATACAAATTTGAGTCTCCATGTAAAATTTTTTCACTACTATCTGAATCCATGACGAAGGCAATAATAACCAAGAGAATTTACCATGACACATAACACCCTTCCCTTTACCTATAACCTAAAAAATCAAGGCTAAAAACTCCTAAATATAAAATTAGGGTATGGTAACTAAGCATAGTGTGATACCAACAAATAATCTATACAATGTCTTTCACTATAAGATCACTAGTTCTATCTTTAAAACCTAACAAGTTTATAAATAAATTTCAAAACTAAAACCATTTTGTAAAACAAACATTGGTTTCTTGTTTTCTGATGTTCATGATTTGATTAATGGAGTTTAAATTTGGTTTCTGCTCGGATGGCATTGAAATCGGTATTTTGCTGATGGTTTTACTGTGATTCTTCTTCTTGCGATGAATTTTTTGTGATAATCTAGTTGATTCTGGATGGGTGGTGTGTTCTGCTATGTGTTCAAAGGTACAAAGGTCTATGCTTCCATATCTACTTCATGGAATTCTCCAAATTAGGTTTAGTTCTAATAATTTTCATCATATCATGGCTATTTTGATTCTGATGTTTGAGAGGGTATGGTTTTTTTCATCGGTACCAGGCATGTGCATCACTGAACGGGACAGCTAGCCGAGTAGCGATAATAAGGTGGAAGATGAACTAATTTTTTTATGATAGTAAGGGTATTACCTTGTTTATTTTAATTTTTAGTATGTATTTTGATCCTTTGGGTCACAATTCAGTGTCTTATGTCCTTGAATTCATGTTGGGTTACCCTTCATCCCTTAAAATGGGTTTATGATATAATAAAAAATAATCATTTTAGTCTCAAAACATTCCTTATTCAAATCCAAAAGAATATGAAAATAATAAAGAATTATAAAATGTGGGAAATAATAAAAAAATATCCCAAGATATATCATTGTAAGCATATAAATCATGGTACAAAAAGGTAACCAAGACAATACAATCCAAACTAGATGTCCATGGACTAAGCTTTAAGACAAACATATGAGTATATCAAACATGATATATAAGCAAGACCATAATCCAGGAATCATTTGGGATCTACCCTATAGGAATAATTAAATAGGACAATAAGGACACTATATCAGTAAGTGAGTCCAAATGATATTGAGTCTTATCACATTATTTTGATATCAGGCCACCCAATTTTCCACCATAACCTCATGAGAACCAATAGAAAATTCCTAGTGGTGTTGCACACACTATGGTTTATTGTGTCCACACCCAAGGTTCCCAAATTTTCTCATGTGACGTGTTTTTAAAAAACATAAACCATACTCACAATTTCATTAAACATTTTCAAAAGAGAATTATCACCACTCCTATTCTTTGAAAACCCACTTTAGAATAAAAACAATTTATCAACATAATTTTCATAAGAGAACCATCCCCACACCCATGCTTAGAAAATATATTTAAAATTAAATATAATTTATCAATATTATTTTCATGAGTGAATTATCACTACTCCCATGCTTTGAAGCCCATTTTAGAAATAAATACATTATTTTGGGTTTTCATAAAACTCAAAAAGTGGATAACCCATCTATAAAGAAAAACCATTTAAAAATATTTTCCAACCACCTAATATGGGATTTAAGAAACTTTCCTTACATTAAATAATAAATCAATTAGAATGATTTTTAAAAGAATAACTGGTACTACATGGGTTAGATCCAATCTACAGAAATTCCTAATTCAAACAAGTTTTATGGATCCCCATCATAAAAAAACCTATGAGGATTCAAGGAAAAACAATCTCAATCACACTTTTGTAAATCTATTAGTGAGAAATAACAAGAAAAATACTAATAGAAATGAAATACTTTAAATAGAAACTAAATTCCTAGTACTCTCCTCCATATGATGAAAAAACATGGGTTATGAGGTTTGGGTAATTTTTAAATAAAAACACCCAGTGTTCTGGTTAATATCATTAAAACCTAAAAATTAAACACCTTTTAATTTTCTATTCTAATCACTTCATAAATGAAAATCATTTAAAAAATCTCTTAAATGAGTTACAAACATTAAATGTTCTAAAATAATTCCCAAAATTTCCATCCTTGGATTTGGATTAAATTCATTATAGGTACATTTGGAGAAGAAGAAATAATAAATCGTATTTATATTTATTTTTTCAAAAAAAGAGTGTTGCATAAGAGTAACATGGTTTTATCCTTATGTAATTACTATGTGTCACATAAGGGAATTGGTTTCCCTTATAAATCCATGGACTAACCATATACATACTTTGAAATGGAAAGGTTACCCTTATGTAACTATCCCTACCTTTACATATCACTCTTGGTTCCCTTAAACAACCTTTTTAAATGGGAGGTTACCCTTAAGAAGTGTTTGTCTTACACTTACACAACGCATGAACCAGCATCCTTACGCAGTATACAGGTTACCTTTATAAAACCTTTATAAACTCAAGGATACCCTAACACAATGATGGTTTTCCCTTATGTAACCATTTAAAAATTTAGGTTACCTTTACCTAGTATTCCAGGGTTACCCTTAAGAAACCTAGTTACCTTTACACTGCATATATTAAATTTATTTTACCCTTACACGGTGTATAGTTACCCTTACATAGCAGTTATTTACCCTTACATAGAGTCTTGGATATACCTACTACCCTAACATAGTGCATTGAGTTACCTCCCTACCCTTACTTAACTTATGAAAAAGATGATTTACCCATATATAACTCCCCAAAACCACCCTATACAAGGGTAGAAGGCATTTACCTTTATGCAGGCCCTATTCCATGCATAAGGGAAAAAACTAATTTAAAAATTATTTTATTTCCACTTAAAGAACATGAAAATTAATACCAAAATGGGTTTTTAATTATTAAAAAAATATTATCACAAAAACATGGGTGTTGCAATTATCCTCACCATAAATTCTTTCTACCCCTACAAATTTATCATTATTTTGAACTTGCAAAGAGAAAAGTCTACAACCACATAAACAACAATTTATATTCCCACATAACAAAGATATTATAGATACCCATGATTTTCACATATATATATAAAATATTTTTAGATTAATATTTTTTATATTACACAAATACATTCATAAGGATTGTAAAGGTATAGTGTCTTTGGAAACATGGAAACATAAACAACTGGTTAATAAGAGATATACATCGTCTCCTACTTAGTTCTTCATAAATAGAACCAAATACTGGAAAATGGGTCTATACCCATGCACTTATACCAAAAATTTAAAAAACCATTGGGGTTTATGATCTAGGTAAAGTTATCTCTACAGTATTAAAAAAATTTAAGTATAACATCCCTAGATTCTCATTTCCATCAAGCTCATCCTTGTGGGCCCTTCCCCCAAAAACTCTCATCTCCCCCAAAAACCCTCATCTCTCTTGTAAACCTTTACCTTGATTATCCATCATGCTCATCCCTTGCATGAACCCTATATTATCCCCTACCAACCATTATCTCACCTGATTCCTCTATCGTCCATCATGCTCATCCCACTCAAAGCCAAAACCCTACCTCAATGCTCTGCTTCCTTCTGATTCTTCCATTCCCGCTTCGGCGTATATCTTCTATATTAACACTCAAATACTTATCAATTTATGGTGTTAAATTTATGGTTTACAGTTGGATCACCAAGGTTTGGTCTCTAATTCCTTTTTCCCTATTTCGTTGATGGTTTATCCTTCCCTGTTGTGGTTTAGTCGAACCCTAGTTCAAGGGGTTAACCTGATTTTTGTGGTTTCTTTGGTGTTTAAAGTTCATGGTAGTTTTTATTGGTTTTTTGGCTATCCACTATCAGAGGTGAAGCATTCCAGCTCATGTGTCATTCATTCAAGGTAGGTTTTCCCATGACCTAACTTTTAGTTTTGAAATTGTTGATTCCTTGGTGTTTTGAACTTATGTTTTAATTATTAAATTATAGTTTTAATTATGTTTATTGGATTTATAAGGTAAAAAGTTGTGTTATCTTATATTTATTTGAAAGATAAAGGTTTTACTATTTTAAGGTCCAGTCCAAATTGGATTTTGTGTGACTGGTCACACAGTGCATTTCTGAGATTGTTCAAATGGCCTTTGAAATTTGTATTTTAAAATTTATAAATATGTTTTGGATTTCAAAGTGATTTATCTAAGGTATCACTTGGAATTTCTTGTGATACTTGAAATTTCTTCTATTGTAAAAATATTTGATGAATTATTTTAAAAAAATCTAAGGTTTTCAAATGTTTTTACCCCATTTAGGTCATGAATTAAATTAAATTGTGATGTTTTAAACCATTGAGGTTTTGGAATAAATGTTTATTTCCTATTTTTTAGGTAATCAGGTTATTGTTTAAATGGATTTTAATATGTTTTGAAATGGGTGGTTTTTAAGAGATGTTAGAAATGAGATTTTAAATGATTTAAAGAAATTGGTAAAGTATCTCAGAATCATTATTTTTATGTTTTTAATGACCTGTTTTTCACTTTAAGTAAATTTATAAAGTGTACGGGGCCCTCATTAAACCCATGTGACTATTTTACCCTTTACCTATTTTTAAACCCTTATTCATATTCCTAATTTGAAAAGTTTTTTTATAGTATAATAATTTATATACATTTTATTATTTTATCTTATCTATGATATTCTATTTCATCATATATTGCACAACAATTGATGTCTTTCTGCTTCAAATAGGCACATTTTCAGCATTATCAAGGGACTCTTTTAATGAAAAGAAAATCTGCCAATAAATTTTTCATAACTAATCTAATCTCTTGAAGGTTTGATTTTTTCAATGAATTCATACATTAATTATACTAGTATACTCTTAAATTTAATAGTGTATATTATTATACACTATCATTTTTTTAATGTCTAATGTTAAACAATGTCATTTAATATTGTCTACTATTATACACTGTAATTCTTTTATGTCTACTATTATACACTGTCATTTAATATTGTCTTTAGTTACACAATGTCATTTAATACTTTATACTATTATAAACTACCTATTTAATGTCATTTCTACTGTTATACACTACCATTTTTTTAAATAGTTTGTGTTGATGATATTTATTAATTTCATTGGAGGACCTTCCCATTTATTTTTTTGGATGTGATAGCTAATAAATCATATACTTTCATTTTTTTTAATAATTAGTTGATTTATTATGTATCCCATATACTGAAATGTACAAGAATAAATAGGCATGTACTTTATATGTTATATATCCCATCTACTATTATATCTCACTAAAATGTATACGAATATACCCAAATTTGGGTATCTACCCAAGCAATTCCTCTTATAAATACATATTTCAAATTCAAAACCCAATATACCAAAATTAATAATTATTTGGTTTATCTTAATATATTTTTTGATTAAATTATAATTTTTCAAGAAATTAAATGTTGATATGCTTTATAAGTTTTGAAATACATTTTCCTTATTACAAGTTTAAAAAATGATTTCTTAGAATACTCTGTATCTGAATTCCATGTATCATACTATTTCATGTTATCATTTTTGGATGTTTTAGTATCTTTAAGTCAATTTCTTCAATATGATTTTTTATAAGTGGTATTTGTTCTATAATACTCTTAATAATTTTTTGAAGTTTTGGTACATCATGTTATTGGGTGATCTTATTTTGTTTCCTGATTATAGAATACTTGAAGGAGTAGAATTTTCTTTTGCATATGTTTTCTTTATGATGGATCAACTTATATAGTATCTTTGGTTTTCTATCCACTATTCATTTCATTTTCCATCACTCTGATTTAAATTATATACTCACTGATTCTTGAATTATTAAATTCCACATCCATTAAATAGGCCCAATAGTCTTCTTGGCCTAAACCAATCCATTTGATTTTTCCAAATCATTTATTTTTGTATTTTCTATTGATTGTAAAGAAACTTCATTCCTTTCTGTTTTAATAGAGACTCAAAAATTTCTATCAAGATTTTTTTCCCTATACCAGAATTAGTTTTTTTTGAAAAACATAAAATTTTCCATGGGTTTCAGGTATATTTTGTTCTATTTTGATTCTTTTCCTTTTTTAATTTAGGGGTTTTGGGGTTTTTATTTTTCTATGTTTTTCTAGAGTATTTTGGACCTCGCTGTAGTGGTTTCAGGTTTCCATTGTGAAAGGTTACATTCACATGTTTGAATAGGTATGAATATACATATATAAGTTCCTAGACATCTATATATTAACTCATGGTGGTATGAATATATATACTATGGATAGGTGTGATTATGTGTATATATATTAAAAATGAATATGTTTTTAAGGTAAAGGGGTATATTCTTGTATAAGAATATATATAAGGATCCCCTTGTATATATTTTGACACGAAAATATGTACATGGGGGGATAGTTATCCTTATATATATGAGAAAGTGAATATGTGTGCAAGTAGTAAATGGAATATTCGAGTTTCCATATTCATAAGTAAATCACATTCATTTTGAGGTAGGATCCCTTATGCATTGGCCTTTAAATTTAAAGAATCATTGATTGCTTGTATTTCAAACCATGTTTTTGTACTAAATAATGATATATATTTCTTATAATAATTGTTTGATATCAAATTAATTGTTTACTAAATTGAATAAAATTGAATCAACCTAACCTGATCCAAATAAAAACAAACCAAATTAAATGAAACCAACATGAACTCATTCAAATTGAATTGAATGAAATAGGATATAATAAAAGTAGGAAAAACAAAAATAATATGAATTATATTAACCTATAAAGAGTAAAATTGGATATTCCTAAATGAATCTATAATAAATTAAATTATCATATACTGAAAAAATAAATTAAAACCAACCAGATCAAAATAAATCATATCATGTTGTACCAAAGTGAATTATACATAATCAGTACAATCCAGTTAGGACTCTCCTAATCTACCTCAATTAAGATTGCATCGAACATAACAATCCAAGATGAACCACATGAAACTAAAAAAACAATATTATGATGATTAAACCCAAAATTAGTTGAAATAAATAATATGGCTTCATAAAAACCCAAAATGGATAGAATAAAACCAAATAAAAAATAGAATGAAACATTTTAAAAAAACATTCACAAACTAAACAATCCTTATCGGTATAAATGTAAATCTGATCAACAAAAATTGATTTGTAATGATCAAAACCAAAAAAATATAATTAAAATAGAAAAAAATTGAATGAAACTAAATTGGACCAAGTCAAACTAATATAAATTAAAATAATTAAATATTGAAAATGATGAATAAAATTTCAAATAATATAATCAATTCAAACCTATATGACTATAACCAACATGAACTAAATTGAACTAAAACAAACTAATATGAACCAAATTTAATCAAACTAAATCAATTAGAACCCAAATAAATTAAATTGTACAATATGATATAAACAAAAACAAGATAAACTATATCTAATGAAAATTTCCTAATCTAACCTATAGAGAAAAAAACCAAACTGAGATAAAACTTGAGCCAAAATTATTATATACCATTAATAAGAAGAGTAATTATTAATTAATATGAGTGTACTATTTTATATTATCATTTTAAAATTTGGATTTGTTTCTCCCTTGCTTGTAAAAACATGATTTGACCCATGGGGAGTTGTAGTTCTTATATGTTGAGTAGTCACTTGTATAGTAATAGTAGATAGGTTTGTTTTAGTTTAGTTTTTATTTTATTTATCGAATCAGCCACTTAGGTCTTTTACCACTTTCTATAGATAGAGGGTAGTAATATTATATGAATGGGTCCATAAGGTCACTGGAGGTGGCTACGCAGTTTTCTTTACAGGGGAGGTAGATTGGGGTAGTGGATAGATTTCGGGGTAATAAAGAGCTTAATTAGTGTATTTAATTTTGTTTGACTTTATACCATGTTTCTTCTATTTATTTTATTTTTCTTTGGTGTGGATGTCCAACATACGGATGGGTCATGCTGAAATTTGATTTATTTACTGCTAATATTTTAATTAATTTTTTGTCTGTGAATTTTTTCCTAAGTGGTTATTCCTTGATTCCCATACACTTGTGCCAGATCGTGGGCATATCCCATCCACCTTACTTCATCCTATTCATTCCTATATTAGAGTATAACTAGGTTATGACTATGAATGAATGATGGGAGGACCTAGGAAACATGGAATAACTTGGTATGGATTGAGAACATCTTCACAATTATGTTGAGAATGAACCTAAAATAATGATGATTTTAGAATATCTTTAAGGTACAAAAGATAAACTCTTAGTAAGTGAGGATATGTTAGATAGGTTCATCAAAACAACCAATGACCAAATCAATGGAACTAAATTAAATTTCATATGGATGGTTACAGGAGTTGACCAATTCTCCTAAAACACCCAAATTTATATAAACAGTTTCAAAGATCAAGTGGTACTACTTGCATGAATAAATAGTTAATGGGATAAAATATAATTCCATCTCAAGCTAAAATCCACCCAATTTATTATAGAATGGTCATAAATTTAAAAAATGGAAAGAATATGAGGTGTTATTTCTTTTTATCTATTTAAAATAAATATAAATTTAATTTGAAAAGATTTTATTTTGGTTCTATTGACCTTCATTACCAATAATATTTGGAAAATTTTCATTGTTTTAGGTATTTATGTCTTGTAAAATATTTGAATGATCCATAAAATTTGAAAATTACTAAGTCTATATCTACCCAAACAATTTCTTTTGATTCACATAGAACCAATAATTTTAGTTTCATCTTCAGTGGATTTATGTTCAACGGATCCATCTCTGAAAAAAATTCCCTAAGAATATCTTTCATTTCTACACATCCATATTCCATATCCATCTCTTTACTACCATATAAATATTAATTTTCCTCTACTTCACAATTATCTCCATAACCCCTTGCATTTATTTAAATTTTTTCTCTAATATTTCATAACCTTCTTCATCAGTGGTAATAACATGAAAATATTTAGTTTCATCTTCTTATTTCACTACCTTTATAAAATAAAATTGTACTTGATCCTCTATAATATATAAAATCAATCATCCTTGATTAATATTAATGAGATATTTCCCCATGGTTAAGAAAGGGTAACCAAGAATTATTAGGACATGTCCCTCTTTATCTATCTCTGAGATGAGAAAATCATTATGAAATATGAATATATTGAACTTTACCAAAACATATTCTTAATACCAATCAAGTAATTCATGGATTGGTCTATGAGTTGTAAAGAAACTATAGTTATATTAATATTTCTTATCCTGAGATTCTTGAACACATTTAGTGGTATCAAGTTGACACTATCCCTTAGATTATAAAGAGACTTCATAAAATTACATGAACTAATAGTACATAGAATGGAAAATATTACTAGATCTAGAAGATTTATTGAGAGTTTAAAATTAATAATATTTGAAAATTATTGATTTAACAAAATCACACCTAATTCTTCTAATTTATTTTGGTTTAAGATTATTTCCTTGAGTAATATGACAAACACTGACTTTTGGAAAATTTCATCGGTGAATGGGATGTTAATGTGAAGAAATTTTAAGATATCCATGACCTTTTTATAATTATCCACCATCTCTTCATGGAACATCCTTATTATAAATAGAATATATAGCTCGTATAGATAAACTTTTTCCCTCTTCAATTTCTATCTCATTGGTGTTTTTTCATCAAAATGCTTTGTATTTTCTTGCCTCCCTAGTTGGTTCATTAATGAGTTCTTTGATTGGATCATTCTTCTTATTCTTTATTTCTTCCTTATTCGTCTCCTAACCATATTCTATCACATTATGGGTTACCATTTCCATTATCTCTCGTACACTTATCAATGTAATAGCCTTTTCGTTCTCCCTTGGAACCTTCTTATTACTTGATATCACATAGAGTTGTCTTGATGTTTCAAAGTGAGCATTAGTGATTTAACAAGTAATATTAATTATTTTAAAAGGTTTTTATCTATATTAGAGAGATGATGTTCATTCTACTTAATATAATTTAACACCAATTCCTTGAAATATGGATGTATTTCTTGAGATTGTAGATGAAATTGTTATTGTAATTACAATATAAACTACTACCTAAAATCATGAAGTTTCTATCCAATGCACCTTGTTTCTTTATTCCCTTGTTGATATCCCAAAATACCTTCAATATGAATGGTTTTTTCTAATCTCCCTACCTCTAACCATGATTTTTAGATATCAACCTCACTTGTTAACCAATGTGATCTTAGAAAAAGAATTTTATCTAGTTTTAAATAATAAAACTCACCTCACCCATCAGGTTATCTTATGTTCCATCTTAAAAATATTAGAAGATATTTAGACCTCCAAAAATATAGTATGAGAGAACTTGTTTTGGTAAAAGTGGTTTCCTTGATGGTGAATTTCCAGAAACATCTCTATATTCTTTGATATTTCTTCTATTTGAGAAACCAACTTGGTCATATCATATAATTAATGAACTCATCACTTAGGTGGCCATTTTTCTCATTTATATTGAGATAATTTATCAAAAATATCATCTAATATGACTTAATATTTATTTTTTCCTTCCTCATAAGTCCTTCTCTTGCTACCGAGTCAACTACTACCCATGATTTTTTTAAAACCAATGTAAAAGGTCTTCATATGCATATAAATTGATACTCTATAATGTGGTAATCTCTATAAGAAGTATTTTATGCACCCCTATAACTCATAGGTATAATATCTATATTTTAAAAAAAATTGAATATCACCTCTTATTTTTTACATCTTCACTGATGGAAAGTTATTCTCTAAGATTATCCATATAATATAATTCCAATTCATGATAAAACCTTATACTCAGGGCTTCAAACATTCATTAGGTTGTCTCATAAATTATAATAATAAGTATCATAGTCATATCACATCAATAGTTACCCCATTTATTTTAAAGTTATCATAAATCTCAATAAAAGTATAGAGGTGGTTATGAGGGTAATCATTTTTCATATCATGTAGTACTTATAAAATTTCCTTAAAAGATGTTTTTCATATCTTCCAATATATCATAAGGTACTTGGATTTCCATTTTTGTTCTCTACTTATAAAGAAGATAGTTCTTAATCTCTGATTAAAATTAAAATGGTTTAGTAGACTCTAAATTCCTTAACTAGTTGTGTGGACTGTGGTTCATATTTAGTTAGACTGTAATTAAAAAATAAAAACACTCATGTGTCTCAAAGAGAAAAAAAAAATTAATCTTCTAGAAGTTCCTACCATGTGGTTTATTTTTTATAGGTTCTGTCATAGTGGTTTTAACTCTTCCGGTTAGGTTTTTTTTGTTTATAGGTTCTAGAATAGTGTAAGAATTGTTGGAAGGGCCTTTTATATTTGTTGGGTAGAGGATTCTATACCAATGGTTTTCTAAACTATTGGTATACAAATTTTTTGAAAAGAATTACCCATGGTTGTAGAGCCATTGGAATAAATTTATACCAATGGTTCACATGTAACTCTTGGTGTTCTATTATTCTGGACAAAATATTATTCCCATAGTTGTAAAATCATTGGAATTTATATATACCAACATTTCACTTTTAACCATTGGTATAGGGTAATTCTAGGTATGAAATACCAATGATTTACTATAAACCATTGGTATAGGACTATCCTGATATCTCACAAACCAATAGTTTTTTAAACTATTGGGATATCATATCTTAACTATTTTAAGAGTTATCCCAATGGTTTAAAACCATTAATATAGGTTAAATTTTTAGTATTGGCCCTTATTTGACATATCTCATGTAATACTTATCATCATAACCTAGGAAAAATAAACATAATAAATGGTGATTTCAGATGCTTGGTAAGGGTAAGAAAGGTAAATACTAAACATAACGTGATTATAAGGGTATGGGAATATGAAAATAACATAGAAAAAAATACCTTTCACATAAAACAAAATCTTAAGTCATGAAATAAAGATTGGATGTTAAAGTTACATGAATAAAAAATAAATAAAATAACATGGTCCATGTGATCATAAAATTGACATAAGACATGGAATTGTAGAATACACACAATCATAGAAAACCTTATATCAAGGATGCCCACCAAGAAATTCATAACATTTTAGTCTTGGTATAACCACCCATGTACCTAATTTAAGCTTGTGGTAAGCTCATGTGTAACCTCTTTTTAGTCTTGGGATAACCTCCTATGTATCCTCTATTTAGGATTGGGACAACCTCTTGTATACCCTCTAAGATCAAAAAAATTAATCATTACCCAATAAATTGGAGGTAGAATATTTCCTACCCATCATATAATGCATACATTTTTATGTCATAATATCATAAAACATTCATCATATCAGAACCCGTGAAATGAAATTGGTTTATTAAACATTTCATTATATCATAACCCATGGTAAATAAAAAGGTTTCATAAAAAAATTTTCATAATAAACATAAACCATATAGATAAATGATAATAACGGTATCATTGTATTATATCCCTAGTTAAGCATAATTAACTTCAAAGGATGACATCTTAGATGGAAAATTATTTTCAAAACACACTGAGGACATTTCCTGAGAAAAATAACATTCTTTGAAAATAAATTTTTAAAAATAAAAATTCATAAAACATTTTTGAAATATTTTTCTTTGAAAATAAACTTTGAAAACTATCAAGGAATATTTAAAACAATGGTTGGTCCTAGTGATGATAAATTTCATACATGTTAAAATAAATATTTCTTTCATGTTTTACAGTAAAATCAAAATGGGCCTTTTTTTAAAAATAACAAGAAGATTCATTTTAAAAAAAATTAAAAAAAATTAAACAAGGGTAAAATTTACTTTAAACAATCCTATATTGATATTAATACAATTTTTGAAATAATTTTTGAAAACATGGATATGAATGAAAAAGGGTTTTCGATTAAAGAGAGAAATAAAGTCAGTTTTCTTTAAAAACATTATTTTTTAATCATGAGTACACAAAGAGAGGAAAATTAAGGGAAATATGTATTATTAATAAATAATCAGGGTATAATAAAATTAATTATTTTATTGAGATATAGTTCATAATATTTCATCATCAGAAACAAACAATCCCTATAAACAATGGGATTGGATCATAAAACCATTACCACTTTAGTAACATTAAATCATAATCTCCTTCAAATAATAACATTAAAATAAACTTAAAATATGATTATAATAAATAAATACTTATATTATGTGTCAAATGGGGTTTATATACACCCCATAAAATAATATAGGTGTATAACATAACGTATGTCTCAAAGAAGACAATTTGAAACAAAAATCCCTTACCAAATTGGAAATATTTTGAATTGCAAGCCCCATTAAATAATAACATAAAATGAAAATTTAAATATCGTGGAAAGATTTATATTCATGATATAACATGTCAAATGGGTATTATATACTATTTATAAAAGAAACAAGTGGTGAATTTTTCATAAGTCTCCCAGAAATAAAAGTGATACTAGAAATACCTTACCTTAAGTATTGAATTACTTTGTAGTCTAGTGGAAGGAGTTATATCATTTTCATCCTTAGTATGTGGGTTCAATCCCCACATTGTTGTTGTATTTGATAAATTGTTGCCCGATATGCGATTATCCTTTTTCTAAAACCATATTAATATAATTACAAAGTTTCAATAACCCATATTTTCCTAAATATGAAGGATAAGATAAACCCAAAAGGTTACCAATACCTTTAATCTTATCACCTAAATTAAAAGGAATTCTTCCTCAAATAAATTTTCCAATAAAAAAATATACAAAATAAAATGGTTATATTTCTATAAATATCTCCCAAAATATACTTAATCTTGATAAAAACTCATTATATAAAACCTAAAAAGGGATTTATAAGACTTTGAACTTACGATCAACCTTAAACTCCTAAAACCATGATGATATCCATAACTATTAAGTTAATCTTACATGTAGACATATATTCTTGAAAAATTAACACAATAATTATTAGTTTCATGATTCTTATAACAAAAATACCATTGTAAAAATACTTCTAAAAAATAATTCTTGGAACCAAATACATATATACTTAAACCCTTTATTCCTTAAATAATGTCTTATCTTATATGAAAACGTTTCCATTAGAATCTTGGTTTATCCTTGTACTGATAGAATATAGAATGTGATTTCATTATTCCAAAATCCATATAGAGTTATATAATCAATACTCAAAATCACTTCAAGTTCCACTAAGGGTTGAACAATAAGATTTTCATAAGGCTCTTTCATACAAAATCATACATGAGATTACCAACTAAGGAGTGGATGATAAGAGTTACCTAATTATCATGATTTAATTTATCCATTACGATTTCATAATATTCCCCTTTATCCTTTATATTTAGAGGTTTTTTTTGGATTATCATCATTATTATCCCTTATATTGGTGCATTGATTCACATAATTTCCAAACTCCTTACACTTGAATCACTAGAGTGTGGGTGGTTCATTTTGTGGAGGTTTATCTCTATTTGTATAATTAGCTAACTTCTTTACATCACTTCAGTACTTAGTCACTCGATGACATTTACACGCTTAAAACATTTAATAGTCCCATTAAGACAAATTCCTTCTATGTTTCCTTCAATAATTTGAGCATAAAGGAAATCAAATCTTATTTTCTCTATGATTTTTAGATTTTCCCTTTAATTATGTCTTTATTTTCTTAATAAAACCATGTTATTGATGAGTCACTATGGTCAAAATTTACACCTTGATAGCATAAATTATGATTTATTCATAACTACTGAAGTCCCTTATGGTTAATGCCCTTTAAAGACTTATTTTAGCCACTAAATAATCAATAAACCTTACTTTCATGTTCGATGATAATACCATAATCATATATCACTAGTCTTGTAAAATTTACCTCATAGGTACCAATAGATTCATCATCCTTATACTTTAGCTCAAGGAATTCCTTCTCCATTTTCATATGATGAATACAAAGGAATTTCTTATTAAAAAATAACCTCTTAAACTCATCCCATTCAATGGAGTCAATTTTATCTTGTTGTCTCATATTCTTGATAAGAGTTCACCATTGATATACTTTTCCTTAGAATTTATAGATTCCCAAAATGACTTTTTCATGCTTCAAATACTAGAGAATAGAAAATATCTTTTCAATGGTACTAGTCTGTTACTCAGAAACTAGTGGATCAGTAGAATCACTAAAATAATGTGGATTTTTTCTCATGAAGGACTCAATAGATTGGTGTTACCTTCTTTTCTCATTCAGAAGCTTATCATGATTTATATTTTGATAAAGTTTCATTATCATAACAATAATATTTTTTATTCCATATGGCATAACATTTTGTTTCTTGAAGTACAATCACTGAATTGTCTATTTTATTCAGTATTAACATGGTTCTTTTGGGCTCCAGAGATTGATTAAAACCAAAAAAACATAGTGTTAACAACAAATATCATAGTGGGAAACCATATAATCATAAAAAACACTTATAAGATGTATAAAAAATGACACCTTATTTTCAATATATTTCACCTTAGGCTTAACTCAAGTCATTCTTGGTCATTATTTAAATCTTTCATTATGGTTCATAAAGAGTTTGTGAATATAAAAATAATATCCCTTTGGAGTCTCAAACCAGGTGTGTATTAAGTATTGTTATCATTTACCAGGCAATGATCAATTCAAGATTAATAATCCTTTTTTATATTTATTACCCCTAGGTATATTTGTTCCAAACCCATGTCCACTTTTAGTATCTAGACATGGATCTATTGTAAGGAAACCAATCATTATATCCTTCACTAATATTCCAAGATATTTTCCTATATATATAATTAACCTTAGAATTATCATTAGACATATCCCTAGGGATCTCCCTAAGGATTTCTCATCCTTGTTTCCAAAGGTTAACTAAACCTATCCTCTGATACCAAATATAGTGAACTAGTATTTTCATGCAAAGATATTACATATTTTTATATGAATATTCATTATATTACAAAAACACACACCTAAGGATCATAATGATATAGTGCCTTTAGAAACTTGGAAACTTAAACAAATTGTTCATAAAAGTTCTACATCATCTCCTACTTAGTTCTTCATAACTATCACCAGTATCAGAAATATCACATGTAATACATGTCACCATAACCTATGGGAAATAAACATGATAACAGGTGAGATCAGACACTCATTAAGGGTAAAAAGGGAAATACATAAACATAACATGACTATAAGGGTATGGGAACCTGATCATAACATATAAAAACCATACCCGATATATAAAAGATCAAAATATTAATTCATGGTATAAATATTGGTAGTTGACATGAATCATAAATAAATCCAAGAACATGAGTCAGGATTGTGGAATACACATAAGCATAGAAAACCTTATATCAAGGATACCCACCAAGATATTCATAACATGTTAATATTGGTCTTACCACCCATGTACCTACTTTGTTCTTGGGATAAACTCATGTGTACCCTCTTTTTGTGCTTGGGATAACCTCATATGTACCCTATTTTCAGACTTAGGATAACCTCCTATGTACCCTCTAAGTTCACAGAACATTAATAGTTACCCAATTCATTAGAGGGAGATATATTTCCCACCCATAATATAATCCATATATTTTTGTTTCATAATATCATAAAACATTCATCATATCAGAACTTGTGAATTGAAATGGGTTTTATAAAAAAATGTCATCATAAACATAAACCATTAATTGAAATACTATCAATTTTATCATTGTTTCATATCCCCAATTAAGTATAATTAACATCAAATGATATCATCTTATATGGAAAAAGATTTTGAAAAGACACTAGAAACATTTATTGAGGAAAATAATGTTTCTTTAAAAATCACTTTTAAAAAAATCATAAAACATTTGGAAAATACTTTTCTTTGATAAAATTTTTTAAAATTATAAATTAATCTTTAAAAAATTTATTTTTCATGATGGTAAAATTTTCATACATGTTAAAACAAAGATTCCTTTAACATGTTTAGTGAAAGAAAAATGGTGCTTATTTTAAAAAAGATATGAAGATTAATTTTAAAAAAAAATCAAAAAATTCAAAAAAGGGTAAAATGAATTTAATAAATATAATAGGAACATTAAAAAAAATTAAAAACATTTTTATAAAACATGAATTTTGAAGAGAAAAGGTATTTTAACTGAATGGAGAAATAAAGTTGGTTTTCTTTAAAAATATTATTTTGGAATCATGAGTACATAAAGATCTTAAAATGAATAAAAAACATGTATTCTCAATAAATAACTATAGAAAAATAAAATTAAATAGTTTATTGAGATATATTTTATAATACTTTATCATCTTAAGAATAAATATAAATAATCCCAATAACTGATGAGATTGTATCATAAAACCCTTACCGCTTTGGTAACTTTAAATCATAATCCCCAAGAAGGAATAACATTAAAATAAACTTAAGATATCATGATAGTAAATAAATCCATGAAATTTCATATCATATGAACTATAAATACACGTCCTAAAATAATATAGGTTCATAACATAACGTATATCCCAAAGAAGACAAATTGAGACAAAAATCCTTTAGCACTTTGGAAATATTATGTATCTTCATACCCATTAAATAATAAAATAAAATGAAACATTAAATATCATGGATATAATTATATTCATGATATAACATGTCAAATTTTTAGTATATACACCACACAAAATAAAGGAGTGGTGAATTTTGTATAAGTCTCCCATAAATAAAAGTGTGAATAGAAATCTCTTAATTTAAGTCTCGAATTCATTTATACACATTAAAATATACTTTATAATAAATATAATTTTATTATAAATCTATTATTTAACTATAAATATATATATTATACCATATATGATTTACTTATCACCTTTTATTACCCTTTTATTAACAATTCCATGTTAAAATTAGGTTTTGGGCAATAACCACTTTGTTTTTTGTATATGTTTTGATTTTTTATTTTGTATCCTATTAATATGATCATGGTTACATAAAGTCTAGAATATTAAACATAATATAAATCTAATATATATTTTTTATATTTTTGTTTACATTAATTTATAAAAAGTTATATATAGAAAATGAAATACACAGTTCATGGAGACGGTAGGTCGTACGTTTGCATGAACACTATTTCCATTTTCTCAACAGATAAAATGAAAGAAAAGTAAATAATATATTACAATTAAAAATATTTTTTTATGTCATATATATCATAAATATTCATTAAATTTACCCTAATTACCTTCCATTCATAACGTTAGTGAAAAACGAATCACATCGCTTCGTGGGGCGGTAATCTGTCACGCACACAAACGAAGTTATTGTATTCCTCTGCATAATGGAAAGTAAGAAGTTATATGTAATATAATAATTAAATAAGTATAATTATGTTAAAAATATAATATATATAATCATTTAATATATCCTTATTACTATCCAAGAAAATTATAAATGAAAAACACATCACATTGGTTTATGAGGCGGTAGTCTTCTGTAAACACGAGCGATGTTATTATTTTACAATGGGTTGGGAGGTAAGAAATTAGATGTTGTATTGTAATTACAGAGGTATAATAATATCATAAATATAATATATAAAAATTAAATCTATCATTATATCCATCTATGATAGGTGGTGATGGAAAACTAATAACATCAGTTTGTGAGGTGGTAGTTTGTTGTACGCACGATCTACAGTTTCATTTACCATTTTATGGAAGAGGAGATAAGTGTAAAGACCCATAAATTTCAAGGAAATTTTTTTTCCCTAATTTTCTTTGGAATTTTACAAGAACGCGGTTTCTGATGGCACCTGATTCCGAGGTCCGGTGTGCCCCGAATCATTTGCCGAAGTTTGTCTTGGGTACGTTCAGTGAACGAATGAGCGGGGTTTTATAACTTTTGAACCGATGCTCGGAATCAAATTCTGAGGGCACCAATATAATCGCAGTGCCAGTATTTGCTTAGAAACGCCTCTTCTGGAGTTGCGTTTTCTCGGGTGTGGTTTTTAATTTTTGGGCTTAAAGTTAAGAAATAAAATAATTTGTACGACAAACTTTATTTTAATTTCACTTAAAGACACTTAAAGCTGCTTAAGAGGAGTTGATACGGATAGGGTGCTATCCAAAAATATCTTACCCCCTTGGTAGGATATTTGTGAGGTGGGTCCCGCACGAGCCCCACTGTTTCTTTTCCGCTAAGTAACGCACTCGCGAAAACCCGTCATTATGAAATTCAACTGACGCATTTTCTTAAATTCTTAACGCACCAATTAATTGGGTGGTTTTCTTCATTTAATTAATTCTATGAATTAATTTATTCATTTCTTAACCTGTTTGAAATCTGTTGGCGTAATAATAAAATAAGACCAACGCACATCTTCAGGAAAAAATGTTTGTTGAGGGGATTTGACAGAAACCAAGAATTCTTCATCCTCCTTCGCGAAGAACGTGAAGAATGTGAAGAACACGAAGGATGCCGAGCCCTCGGAAATCGATGACGCGACGTCGTGTGCCGTGACGCCGACGTTTCCTCTCCCGCGATGTTCTTCTGCGACGTTCCTTCCTCCGCGAAGAAATCTTCGATCATCCGTTGAGGTGAGAGATTGCGGTTCTTTAAATTCCTTTGTGGATTATAACTTCAATATGGATTTAATTATTAAAATTAAATCTATTGTTTCTTGGTCCTCAGAGTTCGTCGACGCAACGCTGGATACCACAACGACGTGATGATTCCCTCCTTCCGCGACGAATAATTCCGCGAAGAACGCGCGTGCGACACTTGACGAGGTAGGGGTTTTGTTTGAACGTTTTATATTCCCATGATTATTTCTTTTAGAACAAAGAACCCGGTTTCATAAGAACAATTTTAATTTCTTAAAATTGTTTTCGATTATGTTTTCTATGTGTTGATTAATCCTCCCAACTGTTATCGCCTAACGCGGAGGGTGCGGGCCAAACGAACACGGACCAACAACCCTCCGTAGTTCTTCGTTGTTGTGAAGATTTGGCGGGCAACGACAAAACGTGCCGCAGGGATGATTCGTTGTTTCTGCAGTGAAGAACAGGACCCGGGAGGAGTTTCGGCGCAGACAGGAAGGAAAACGAACCACCGGAGCAACTCTGGTGGCCCGCGGAAGCCACCGGTGGCGCCGGCAGCCGGAGGCGGCGGCGCCCCGGCGCGCCGCCGGACGGGGCCGCAGCGGCTAAAGCCGCGACCGTGAGGTTCCAGCTCACACGCACGGGATGCGGCAAAATCCGCGTCCGTTGACTCCATCGCATCCCCACGTGGGTCGCGGCTTCTTCATCCCGCAGGGGCAGCGCCCCGCAGCTCCCTCGGTCGGCCGCTCGGCCGAGCCGAGCCTGGCCGGTCCGACCGGCCGGGTCGCGCCCTGGCCAGACCGGGTCGCGCCGAAACGGTTCCGACCCGGACCTGGGTCGGGTCGACCCGGTTCGGGCCGACCCAGGGGGGTTGGGCCGGGTCGGTCCGGGCCCAGACCCCCCGTCTTCGGACCGTTTTTGGTCTTTTTCCCGTATCTTGAGCTACGGGCCTCTGAACGACGCGCCGTCAGCGGCGATGCGATCCTTGGATCAAGACGGTCGTTTCGGTATATTGCACTAAAGGTTTCGGAATACTTTGGGTTCGTCCGGGTTGGTTCGTACACGAAACCAACCGGGCCCTCGGAGCAGAAACGCTCATATCTTGAGCTTCGGATGCCCGATTGACGTGCCGTCGACTTTGTTGAATTCCTCTAAGTGAGACAGATCTTTTGGCATACTCCGCCCGAGGTTTGGACGCAGGTTGAGTACGGTCGGGTTGGTTTTTCCTTAAAAATCAACTAGGCCCCTGGGACGAAAAAGTCAATAACTCTCAGACCGGGCGTCCGATTGACGCGCCGTCTACGACGTTGAGTTCCTGTTGACGATACGGAACTTTTGGATACATAAACTTAGGACTATGTGTCAGTTGATGTATCAGCCTCTCGGCTCATGGAGAGGACACTCCCGAACGAGCTTGCTGTGTGCGGGAACCCTAGAGCTGGCTGCGACTGCTACTGTGACTGCGACGACGACTGTGCAGAGATCCTCAGTGGACTGCGACGATGACTGTGCAGAGATCCTCAATGGACTGCGATGACTACTGCACTCAGCAATCCTGCGTGGATCAGTGCTACAAATCCTGTGTGGATCCGATCATGTGTGGGTCAGCGCTCGGCGGTTCTGTGTGAGCCAGCGCCTACAGGTCCTGTGTGGGCCCGATCCTGTGTGGGTCTTTGCGGGGGTTAGTTACCTATTGATCTTGTGTGGGTCTGATCCTGTGTGGGTCATTGCAGGGGTTAGTACCTATCGATCCTTTGTGGGTCCGACGACTTAGATGGATCAGTGATCATCTTTATCGTCATCCGAAGAAGTATACCTGTGTGAGCTGAATCCTGTGTTACTCTCCTTTGTGGATTGTGTTGAACTATCCTGTGTGGATTTACTGTTTACCTTCCTTTGTGGATTGTGTTGAGCTATCCCATGTGGATTACTTTTTCTCTCCTGTGTGTACTGGGTTGTGCTTGGGCTCGGGTGTTGGAGCCGAACGGGAATTGATGACTTAGGTATATGTATGGGCATATACCTATGCAGTGTCGGTTGTTACTTAGTGGTTGAATCTTTCCTTTTTGGTTTATCCTTTGTGGATTTTGGGAGACCTTCGGGGGTCTCGGGTCCCTATTGAGTAGCTTATACTCACCCCTGCACGGGCTATGTCTGCCTTCGTTGTGTTGGTTGTAGACGACAGACAGCACTGATCGTGGTGGAGGCTTGCGGAGCAGGACGGTACCTGGAGGTGGACCACTGGGCGGGACGTACTCGGATCGGACGGCTGGACCGAGGAGTTGTGGAGGCTATCTGTACCCACCCTTCAGGTAGGACTTCCAGAGGACGGCTCGACGCTACGGCTTTTCTTTTCAGTTTCTGTTTTTCCCTTCAGTTGTACTTTACAGTTGGGCTTGTATTTCCGGCCCCTTTTACTTTCAGCACAGCTTGTTACAGTTTTTACTTAGTCTTTTCTCTTTCCGCTTGCTTACTCTGTGGTGGTTGTTTACTTTACAAAGTCAATGCCTTCCCTGATTATCGGGATTTACGCCTTGATGCTAGTCGCCAGCCCCTGGCCTATGGAAGGCGGGCTTGGGGTAGTCACGGCACGGGCCCCGAGGACGGGTCGTGACAAATTGGTATCAGAGGCGGTCGGTTCTACCGAAAACTCTGATCTTTCATCTATGTGAAGCAATAGTGTTAAGCATATTGAGTGTGGTTATCAGTCCAGGGAGCCCAGTGTTGGTGTGGTGGCCGACGTATTCGTACACCAGGACCCTGACTTCTGATTTCCGACTTAATGCACGAAAACGTTGATTGCATGTGTGTTTTCAAGTTTTCTTCGTGATTACTTTGTATCAGCTCACCAGGAATACTGTTCTGACCGTGGCGCACTTGTTTCTTTTTTAGGATGGTCCCACGATGGCAGCCAGCTAGGGTTCCGAGAGTCGAGCATGACGACAGCCCGCCGAGCGACGAGGCCTCGGTACAGGGCCCGTTGACAGCAGAGGCATCGGCGGTACCTCTACCCGCCGAGCCCCCGATGCTTCCAGCACTAGCCGCTGATGATGCACGTCGCCTCAGTACACTTCATGAGTTCCAGCGCCAGCGACCGCCCAGGTTCCACGGGGAGACGGACCCCCAGGCACCCGAGGACTGGTTGGAGGCAGTCGTGCGAGTTTTCAGGCTAGTGAGGACACCAGCAGACCTCATAGTGATCCTCGCGGCGAGCCTACTGCACGCATCAGTGGGCCGATGGTGGAGCTTGATGCTCCAAGTGTACGACAAGGCATCTCTTCTCGGGACTGACTTCGAGAGCCTCTTCCGCTCAGAGTTCGTCCCGGCCACCCTCCATGCGGTGCGCATCTAGGAGCTCCTTCAGCTGCGTCAGGGCAGCTTGACGGTCGCCCAGTATGCGGCGAGATTTACCGATCTCTCGCGCTACTCGACAGATATGGTATGGCACCCCTTCTTCTGGGCTCGGACCTTCGAGCAGGGATTGAGACACGAGATCAGGGCATCGCTGATCTCCCTCAGCATCCCGAACCAGGCAGGAGTGCTGGAGCGAGCCCTTCTGATCGAGAGCTTTCTGGCTGAGTCCACAGCGAGACCTACCGCAGGGCGGCAGGTAGCAGAGTCTTCGGCAGCAGGTAGCCTACGGATGACTCATGGGTCCGGGCAGACAAGACCTTCCGGCAGACGACCTCAGGACACTGGCTCAGTAGTGCGGGGCACACAGCCAGGAGCCAGTCTTTTGAGAGGCAGACAGTGCTACGCATGCGGCGGGCAGGGCCACATGGCTCGTGACTGCCCGACCCGTCGTGCCGAGGAGCAGCAGACGGTGGAGGGGCCACCCAGGCAGAGGAAGAGGGTCGACCGTGGTGGTCCGCAGGGAGGAGGCGGATGAGGCAGAGGAGCTGGTCGGTAGCAGGTGGTGGGTGACACTTTGAGGCTCTGCCACCACCACCACCAGGAGGTCCGCCCCGACCACAGGGAGCTAGCGGGCAGAGACAGGCACAGCTCCAGGCAGCGGAGGCCTACGACCATGGCGTGCCAGAGATGATTCGAGGTACAATCTATGTCTATTACACCCTTTCTGTAGTTCTTATAGACACAGGAGCGAGTCACTCTTTTATAGCCACTTCCCTTGTTCGGAGCTCGGAGATTCCGACAGAGCCGTTGGCTCAATCCTTACGGCTAGAGACTCCTACGGGAGCAGACTCGACGATTACGCACTGGTGCCGGCAGTGTGAGCTTACTATAGGAGGCGAGAGCTTCGGCTGGGATATTATGGTAGTGGCGTCGAGGCCTTACGACATCATCTTGGGCATGGATTGGTTATCTACAGTCCATGCGCAGATTGACTGTATTAGGCGCAAGGTGTGATGCGTGCGCACCGACGGGAGCAGGTTCACCTTCATCGGTGAGAAGGGATCCTTCGCAACACAGGATGGACTTCCGCAAAGGATAGGACAGCCCATCACTCATCATTTGGCTAGTCTCATCCCAGGAGCAGTGGACGTGCGGAGTCCTAGTTTTCCTACAGTGGTGGATCAGTACGCGGACGTCTTTCCCGACGACGTTCTAGGGCTACCTCCTCACAGATAGGTAGACTTTTACATTGATCTATACCCCGGGACAGCCCTGATTTCGAATCTATCATATCGTATGGCCCCTTCTGAGCTTCCAGAGCTACGGGTACAGTTGGAGGACTTGCAGGGCAAGGGATTCATCTGACCCAGTGTTTCACCCTGGGCTTCCCTGATATTGTTCGCCAAGAAGGCGGACGGGAGCTTGCGACTGTGTGTCGACTATCATCGCCTGAACCAGGTAACAGTGAGGAACAAGTATCCTCTACCAAGGATTGATGACCTCTTTGATCAGCTCAAGGGAGCACAGTGGTTCTCGAAGATAGACCTCAGGTCAGGCCATCGTCAGCTCAGAGTTCAAGACGAGGACGTGCAGAAGATGGCCTTCAGGTATCGGTATGGCCACTATGAGTTCTTGGTTATGCCATTCGGCGTAACCAATACTCCATCAGTGTTCATGAGCCTCATGAACAGGATCTTCCAGCCATACCTCGATCGATTTGTCGTGGTCTTCATCGACGACATTTTGATATACTTGACAACTGAGGAGGAGAACGCCTACCACTTGCGGGTTGTACTAGACACACTCCGAGAGGACCAGCTTTATGGAAAGATCTCGAAGTGCTAGTTCTGGTTACGTGAGGTCCACTTCTTGGGGCATGTCATTTCTGAGGCGGTAGTTGCAGTGGATCCCGCGAAGATCGAGACAGTTCTAGATTGGGAGCCACCCAGGAGTGTGACGGAGGTGCGGAGTTTCTTGGGTCTAGCTGAATACTATCGGAGATTTGTGCCGAACTTCTCTAGAGTTGCAGCGCCACTCTCAACTTTAAAGAAGAAGGGGAAACCCTTTGTGTGGTCAGACACATGTCATCAGGGCTTCCAAGAGCTGAGACAGAGATTGACCAGCGCACCTATCCTGAGGTTTCCTGAGGAGGGAGTTGGATACGTAGTTTACTGTGATGCATCAGGGACCGGACTCGGATGTGTCCTGATACAGGAGAGGGCCGTGATTGACTGTGGATCATGTCAGTTGAGGCCGCATGAGCAGAACTACGCCACACATGACCTGGAGTTAGCAGCATTGTTCTTTGCACTTAATACATGGCGGCACTATCTGATGGGTGAGCGCTTTACAGTCTTTTCCGACCACCAGAGTCTCAGGTATATCTTCTCTCAGAAAGACCTGAACCTGAGACAGCGGCGATGGCTCGAGTTCCTCCAGGACTATGACTTTGAGATAGTCTATACTCCTGGGAAGGGGAACGTAGTAGCCGATGCCCTCAGTAGGAGGACGGGCATTCAGCTATTTGAGGAGGCGACAGAGCAGCTAGCCGCCTTGTATATATCCTTTGTGGATAGGGACGGAGCAGCCTTCCTTCAGTCTCTCAAAATCACCCCTCCACTACTACAGTGGGTCAGAGAGGCACAGCGTGGGGACGCTGACTGTGAGACGCGGCGTGCACAGATATCCTCGGGACAGGCACCTGATGGTTTCTCCCTTGGAGCAAAGCACGACATCCTTTTCAGAGGACGTACCTTGGTACCAGTTTCTATACGGGAGGAGGTATTGAGAGATTTTCACACTTCTCATTTGGAGGTACATCCTAGAGTGGCGAAGATGTACTAGGACCTCAGACGACAGCACTGGTGGTCGGGCATGAAGAAGGTTGTGGCAGAGTTCGTTTCACGATGCCTCACCTGCCAGCAGGTGAAGGCAGAGCATCAGGTACCAGCAGGCTTGGTACAGCCCTTGGAGGTCCCGGAGTGGAAGTGGGATGGGATATCCATGGACTTCGTGACTGGACTTCCACGCACTTACAGAGGTCACGACTCCATTTGGGTGATTGTTGACCGACTCACCAAGTCGGCACACTTCTTACCCATCCGAGAGTAGGGCTCAGTGGAGAGATTGGGGTGTCTCTACGTTCATAAGATTTTATGGCTTCACGGTGTGCCATCGTCTATCGTCTCTGATCGATACGCTCGCTTTACTTCCCGGCTTTGGAAGTGGTTGCAGGAGGCATTCAAGATGCAGCTACGTCTGAGCACCACCTTTCACCCTCAGACGGATGGTCAGACGGAGAGGACCATTCAGACTCTCGAGGACATGCTCTTCGCATGTGTCCTCGACTTTGGTCGTAGCTGGGAGGACCACCTACCCTTGGTGGAGTTTGCGTAAAACAACAGCTACCACTCCACCATCGGGATGGCGCCATATGAGGTGTTGTACGACAGACCTTGCAGATCTCCTTTGTGCTGGACAGACCCTGGGGAGTCATCACTCGTGGGACCAGAGATGGTTCGGGCCACGACAGAGAAGGTCCAGGTCATCTAGGAGCGGATGAGGACAGCTCAGAGCCGGCAGAAGTCTTATGCTGACAGGAGGTGGAGGCCACTAGAGTTCGAGGATGGAAACCATGTCTTCTTGTGTGTCTCACCTCGACGTGGATTCTGGAGATTTGGCCGAGGAGGCAAGCTGTCTCCACGCTTCATAGGACCCTTCCAGGTCCTCATCAGGATTGGCGAGGTGGCATATCGCCTGGCTCTACCACCTCAATTGCACCAGGTGCACGACGTCTTCCACGTATCTCAGCTGAGGAGATACATGCACGACCTGACGCATATCATTGACTATGGGGAGCTGGATGTGGATGATGGGGAGACTTTTGCAGAGGTCCCAGTGGAGATCGAGGATCGACAGGAACGGGTCCTACGTGGACGATCGATTCCTCTAGTGTGCATCAGATGGCAGCACGGGAACCTCCAGGAGAGCACATGGGAGCGGGAGGCTCAGATGTGTGCTCAGTACCCACATTTGTTTACCTAGTTTGTGATGTATCTTTACGGGGACGTAAAGCCCTGAGGTGGGAGTAATGTAAAGACCCGTAAATTTCAAGGAAATTTTTTTTCTTAATTTTCTTTGGAATTTTACAAGAACGTAGTTTTTGACGGCACCTGATTCCGAGGCACAGTGTGGCCGGAATCATTTGCCAAAGTTTGGCTCGGGTACGTTCAGTGAACGAACGAGCGGGGTTTTCTAACTTTTGAACCGGTGCTCGGAATCGAATTCTGAGGGCACCGATGGAATTGCAGTGCCAGTATTTTCTTAGAAACGCCTCTTCCGGTGTTGCGTTTTCTTGGGTGTGGTTTTTAATTTTTGGGCTTAAAGTTAAGAAATAAAATAATTTGTACGACAAACTTTATTTTAATTTCACTTAAAGCCACTTGAAAGCCACTTAAAGCTGCTTAAGCGGAGTTGATACAGATAGGGTGTTATCCAAAAATATCCTACCCCCTTGGTAGGATATTTGTGAGGTGGGGCCTGCACGAGCCCCACTGTTTCTTTTCCGCTAAGTAACGCACCTGCGAAAACTCGTCATTATGAAAGTCAACTGACGCATTTTCTTAAATTCTTAACGCACCAATTAATTGGGTGTTTTTCTTTGTTGAATTAATTCTATGAATTAATTTATTTATTTCTTAACCTGTTTTAAATCCGTTGGCATAATAATAAAATAAGACCAACGCACGTCTTCTGGAAAAAAATGTTCGTTGAGAGGATTTGACAGAAACCAAGAATTCTTCATCCTCCTTCGCGAAGAACGTGAAGAATACGAAGAACGCGAAGAACGCGAAGGACGTCGAGCCCTCAGAAATCGATGATGTGACGCCGTGTGCCGCGATGCCGACGTTTCCTCTCCCGCGACGTTCTTCTGCGACGTTACTTCCTCCGCGACGAAATCTTCGATCATCCGTTGAGGTGAGAGATTACGGTTCTTTAAATTCCTTTGTGGATTATAACTTCAATATGGATTTAATTATTAAAATTAAATCTATTTTTTCTTGGTCCTTGGAGTTCGTCGACGCAACGCTGGATACCGCGACGACGCGACGATTCCCTCCTTCAGCGACGAACAATTCCGCGAAGAACGCGCGTGCGACACTTGACGAGGTAGGGGTTTTGTTTGAATGTTTTATATTACCGTGATTGTTTCTTTTAGAACAAAGAACCCGGTTTCGTAAGAACAATTTTAATTTATTAAAATTGTTTTCAATTATGTTTTATATGTGTTGATTAATCCTCCCAGCTGTTATCGCCTAACGCGGAGGGTGCGGGCCAAACGAACACGGCCCGACAACCCTCTGCAGTTCTTCGTTGTTGTGCGGATTTGGCGGGCGATGACAAAACGTGCCGAAGGGACGATCCGTTGTTTCCGCAGTGAAGAACGGGACCCGGGAGGAGATTCGGCATAGACGGGAAGGAAAACGGACCACCAGAGCAAATCCAGTGGCCCGCGGAAGCCACCGGCGGCGCGGGTCGTCGGTGTGGCGGCGCCGGCAGCCAGAGGCGGTGGCGGCCAGTGGACCTGCGGCCACGCAGGTCTGGCTCACATGCACGGGACGCGGCAAAAGCCGCGTCCGTTGACTTCAGCGCGGCCCCATGTGGGCCGCAACTTCTTCATCCCGCGGGGGCAGCGCCCCGCGGCTCCCTCAGTCGGCCGCTCGGCCGAGCTGAGCCGAGCCGGTCCGACCGGCCGGGTCGCGCCCTGGCCGGACCAGGTCGCGCCTAACCGGGTCCGACCCAGGGGGGTTGGGCTGGGTCGGCCCGGGCCCAGACCCCCCGTCTTCAGACCTTTTTCGGTCTTTTGCCCGTATCTTGAGCTACAGGCCTCCGAACGACGTGCCGTCAGCGGCGATGCGATCCTTGGATCGAGACGGTTGTTTCGGTATATTGCACTCAAGGTTTCAGAATACTTTGGGTTCGTCCGGGTTGGTTCGTACACGAAACCAACCGGGCCCTCGGAGCGGAAACGCTCATATCTTGAGCTTCGGATGCACGATTGACGTGTCGTCGACTTTGTTGAATTCCTCTAAGTGAGACGGATCTTTTGGAATATTCCACCTGAGGTTTGGATGCATGTGGAGTACGGTCGGGTTGGTTTTGCCTTAAAACCCAACTGGGCCCCTGGGACGAAAAAGCCAATAACTCTCAGACCGGGCGTCCGATTGACGCGCCGTCTGCGACATTGAGTTTCTGTTGACGATACAGAACTTTTGGATACATCGACTTCAGACTATGTGTCAGTTTATGTATCAGCCTCTCGGCTCATGGAGCAGACCCTCCCGAACGAGCTTGCTGTGTGCGGGAACCCTAGAGCTGGCTGCGACTGCTATTGTAACTACGACGATGACTGTGCAGAGATCCTCAGTGGACTGCGACGACTACTGCACTCAACGATCCTATGTGGATCAGTGCTACAGATCCTGGGTGGATCTGATCTGGTGTGGGTCAGCGCTCAGCGGTTCTGTGTGAGCCAGCGCCTATAGGTCCTGTGTGGGCCCGATCCTGTGTGGGTCTTTGCGGGGGTTAGTTACCTATTGATCCTGTGTGGGTCCGATCATGTGTGGGTCATTGCGGGGGTTAGTGACTATCGATCCTTTGTGGGTCTGATGACTTATATGTATCAGTGATCATCATTATCGTCATCCGAAGAAGTATACCTGTGTGAGCTGAATCCTGTGTTACTCTCCTTTGTGGATTGTGTTGAACTATCCTGTGTGGATTTACTGTTTACCTTCCTTTGTGGATTGTGTTGAGCTATCCCATGTGGATTACTTTTGCTCTCCTGTGTGGAATGGGTTGTGCTTGGGCTCGGGTGTTGGAGCCGAACGGGAATTGATGACTTAGGTATATGTATGGGCATATACCTAAGTAGTGTCGGTTGTTACTTCGTGGTTGAATCTTTCCTTTTTGGTTTATCCTTTGTGGATTTTGGGAGACCTTCGGGGGTCTCGGGGTCCCTACTGAGTAGCTTATACTCACCCCTGCACGGGCTATGCCCGCACTTCGTTGTGTTGGTTGTAGACGACGGACAGCGCTGATCGTGGTGGAGGCTTGCGGAGCAGGACGGTACCTGGAGGTGGACCACTGGGTGGGACGTACTCGGAGAGGATGGCTGGACCAAGGAGTTGTGGAGGCTATCTGTACCCACCCTTCAAGTAGTACTTCCAGAGGACGGCTCGACGCTGCGGCTTTTCTTTTCAGTTTCTGTTTTTCCCTTCAGTTGTACTTTATAGTTGGGCTTGTATTTCCGGCCCCTTTTACTTTCAGCACAGCTTGTTACAGTTTTTACTTATTGTTTTCTCTTTTCGCTTGCTTACTCTATGGTGGTTGTTTACTTTACAAAGGCAATGCCTTCCCTGTTTATCGGGATTTACGCCTTGGTGCTAGTCGCCAGCCCCTGGCCTATGGAAGGCGGGCTTGCGGTAGTCACGGCATGGGCCCTGAGGACGGGTCGTGATAATAAGAAATAATAAATTAAATTAAAATTATAAAATCTAAATTTATTTTGGATTCATGTCTTATTATATCATAATAATGGAAAAATATTTTACGGAGTTTGAAGAATCATAAAAATAAAAATGCATAGTTTAAAACATTACCTCTTCTTCGGACACCCTCATTAGGTTTAAGGTGAAGCCTTCTAGATTAGTTTTATGATCTCACCAAGGACTATAATATGTGGGTATATATTTAAGGAATATATTTTTTAATTTATTGGTCAAACTGAAGGTTTTATAAAGTGTGAATATGAGAGGAGAGGGTGGATTTTTTAAGTGGAGGGACACACATGGAATTTTTTAAAAGAATAAAGTGTACCCAAATTTTTCACAAGAAAAAATATCAAAAATGAGACATTATCAAACATTTTATGTGATAAGTACTAAATATATTCATAAAATGTGTGTTGGAAAATTTTATAGGACATTTTAACTTTTATATTTTCAGTTTAATCACTCGGTAAACACTCTTTAACCTTAACTGTGACAATTAATTTTTATTATTTTTACTATTAATTTTGACAAAAAATATTTTAAACCTATTATCTGATATAAATTATTTTAATTATAAATATTTTATACATTTTTTCAAATTACATTGACATAATTGTATAATTTTAATTTAAAATTAAACCCACATATGTGATGAGAAAACAGTTTTCCCAAGAGAAAACGTTCCAAAGCGTAAAAAGTTTTTATATCAAAATTCACTATAAAATTGAATCAAATGACCTGAATTATATTAATATATAAATAATTGAACTATATTTTCTTTTAAAACCATTTTAAAACAAAATTTAATCTTATAAATTCTTTAAATGAAAAGGTAGTTTTCAATAAAAACTATTATTTTTCACTATTCTTCAAAAAAATAATATTTTCAGAAAAATCCTAAAAATTCACCTTAAGATAATTTTGAAATATTGATTAAAAAATGAATTTAAATTTTTCAAATAAATTTTATAAAAGTTTTAAAAATTAATTTAATTATTTTCTTACAAAAATAAATAGAATCATTTTTTGAGAAAGTAGTATTTTCAAAACATATAATTATTTTACCAAATGTTAAGTGATTTTTTATCAATATGTTTTCTTTATATAAAAACATTATAATTTATATTTAAAATTTGATTATTAATATTAATAATTCCAAGTTTAATTGATAGTTCATAATTACCATGTTAAATAGTTATATAAATAGTATATTGTGGCTCATTAGAAATCGATGTTAGGTGTAGCTCAAGCTATCAAGGAAATTAAATTTATTTTTAAAAAATAAGAAAATATATGGGTGATATAGATATCCTATTTATACTACCATTTTACATTGATTAAATTGATTATTTTACATTGTAATTATTTATCCTATATATCTATAAACCAAACTGACTATAAAAACATTGTGGTGTCAAGTTTAAGATCAACAACATCCCATTTAAACTTAAATAGATAGTCCTACTGATACTTCCTCATTTCAAAAACATGTATTAAACTAATGTCAAGTGATATAACAAGTTCAATCAATTAATAACCTTTCCAATATATTCAATGATCTTGAAAGGGAACAAAAAAAACTCAGTGCTGACGTACCCTAGTTACTCAAAGATGATATCCAAAATGAAAAGAGATTTAGTAAGAGTTACTTGATCATTAACCTAACCATATAATTGACATAGATAATAGTTTACATAACATATCAGGTGGATTAAAACTACAACAAAACTTTACCGAAATGATCACTCCATCCCCATTACCCCTAAACAACACTCAATCTTACCAAATCCTACTACCTACCCTTTCCGCACATCTATAATATTCACAAGGCCTCTTAAATGAAACTTTAGAGTGAATCCCCTTAATTATAGAGTGGATATGGATACAATAAACTTATTGTTTTGTGTTGTTTCTATCTTATTTTCAAATGGGCATGGAAGAATGACATAAAGTACGCAAGTCACCAGCTCACTCTGGGCACTATCATTGATGTATAAAATCATGACACATACTAATAATCCTAGAGTTCATATAAAAACTAAACCTAAGATCATGATCCATAAACTCCTATCATATGTAAAACAACTACCTCCAATGATTCAAGGTTCCATCGAGATTCCAAAGGTAGAAACCTAAGTTCTCCCCCACCATAAAGCCTTACATTAGAACCCTGTCAATGGATATCCACTACTTTCTCAAGTAAAATATGATTACACAAGTAAGTACCATCTTGATCACAAGTTACGAATACAAGCACAATAGATCCTAAAACACAACCAGGTTCACTTCTACAAAAAGGTTCCTTAAATATCCCTCCTCATTTGATTTATCACGGCCCATGTTGGTAAAACCCTGCTTAAGGTGTCTATGATCATACCAATTTTCCCAAGATCTTAATCAGTATCATAATTAAATATCTAAAATCACTTAACTTAGTATAGTATCATAATTATCGGGTTAAAATTACACATTAGACACTTATGATACAAATATATCATAGATTTCTCTTTGAGAGACTAGTGGTACAATTTTTTGGGAGTCTATACAACTGATATCAACTCAAGGCCATGATGAGATAGATTCTTTCCCTGAAGGCATGATTGGTGAAATACTTAATCCATCTCCCATTTTATATCATCAAGACACATCCAAACTCCATGCCTAAGGATTAATAGTGTCATAGTCAAGACCTAACTGGATTAGAATAAAACAACACTAGAGATAAAATTAACCTCACTTCCGAATATTCAAAGTATTTTTAGGTTCTAGATTATCCAACATGTTTCTAAAAGGAAAAAATACACCTAACATAGGTCTCCCCACCATTTAGATTAAATAAAAATTTTCATAACAACAAGCAACTAAACCAAAAAAATAGAACATCAAAAATAAAATTGAGGTTTCACATTTGAAACAAAAAAATCCCCTACGGTTTCCACTTATAACTAAGGGAAACAAAACAGATCTCATAGGTTGAAATAAACCAAGTGGAAAATTATTTCAGGCCTATGAAAATCCAACATCCCTAAGAGAAGTCCAAAAGATCAACCTTAAAGATCATTAGGATGGCACAAGCCAGAACACCAGATCTATTATGTCTTGCATAACTGGGAGACAGTTCAAAAAAAGACATTCCTCAACATAAAACAATATGAATCTTGTCTTGGGTAATAAAACTTCATTTATGGTAACTTATGTTTAGAAATCTCAACCAGGTGGTCCCCTCTATCTAACCGATAAAAATATCTCACTAATGGATCTCTCATCCAAACTAGTCGTGAGACTAAATCCTATTCCTCATGAACATAACCGAGGTTCACCAATTCTAGGGCACCAATACAAAACCCATGGTATAGCTTTCTCCATAAATATATCTTGTGTAAAAAAGTTAATATAGAGAAATGAAAAACAAGGTGAGAAGAAAAATGGGATGACCACTACTCTCAAAGAAGTATCCTAATGAAGATATCAAGGATCACACTTAAACATTGTTATCCCAAAATTTCAACTACTCTGAAACTAGAGAGTTCAAACCTTATAATATCAACACAAAATTACAATATACACCTAATATTATAATATTTCCAAAGAACGCATTTGATAGGGAGTAAAACTATCTATTTCCCATTTAGATTCTAGGAAAGACTAAATAGGTGAGGAAAAAAGGACTACTCTGGATGAAATCATCACACTCCAACTCAAGACGTCCTTGAAAACCCACTAAAACTACTTAAGAGGTGAAATCTCTATGGTTAAGTCATTTTTAACATGTTATATAACCCCCACACATAAGAAATATTTAGGCCAAACATATAAGTCGTCAAATAAATTAATCACTTTCAGAGAGGTTTCAAAACAAACCCATACAAGGAGTAGAAGCTTCTTTCAAAAAAAATTTAACTTAAAATGAGTTTTAAAAATAATATATTTCATAAATAAAAATATTTCATTACCTTAGAAAAGGATTAAAATTAGAAAAATTTTACAATTTCACAATTACAAGATGAATCCTTACACTTCTTTAAAGACAAATATTTAAACATTATTCATTTTTATCTTGCGTCATATTATCTAAGTTAGAATTTCTTTAAATAGGAATCACTATTCAAGTTATAAAAATAGTTTCCTATACAATATATAATCATATTTTAATAAATCATTCCACTTTCAAAAAACATTTACTCTTCTAGATTACAAGTTGGAAAAAAACAATGTATTTTTCAATAAAACTAAAAATCCAACCTTTACAACTTCATGGAAAAATCCCATTTATTTTGAAACAATAAAATATTGTTGGAAAATTTATTCAAGGGTGTGAAATTATTTCATGAAAAATAATTAACTAGTTTTAATACCAAAACATTTTCCATGTTTTCCTAAAAAAGACCATTTTTTAAAATAAGATCAAGAAAACAACCATCACATCATAGGTAAGTAATAAAGATTCACTTTTCAAACAAAATTTGTTTTCATGAAATCCATTTTTACACAAAAAACTAGTTATTCCACCCCTATACAACAATATAATTTAATAACTATATGTCATATTTATTATTGATATTAACATATGATGGGAAACACTTTGATTCTATTCTTGTTAGTAAGATTCACTCAAATAATCCAAGAATCGTGGGTTATAGATAAAAATGGTAAAGGGATGTTGAGTCATTCTCTACCGAGACACATGTTTGGAGTCCATGTGATAAGAATGCCATAACCCCTTTAATTATTTCATAACTAAGTGTCTAGTCACTAATTTTGGGACCAAGTTGTATGGAAAAGTGGATTGTTGTCTTTTGTTTTCAAAAAGAGGATAAATCAATTCACTTTGTAAAAGCCTTGAAAAAATAAATAATTCTATGATAATTTTTTTTTCAAAAATATCATAAGTTTGGAGAACTTGTGATTAAAGCCTTGTGAAGTAAAGGGGGAGAAAATGTGAATCCAATAATATTCAGTTTTGATTTGAAAGAATGATGTTGATAGAAGATAGGAAAGTTGTAGTATTTTCTGTTGAAAATTTGACGATGATAAAGTTATTTGATTAAAGGATACATATCAAGATAGTGTATTTCATGATGAAAGATGGATAATGGTTATGGAATTCAGTTAATATATCCATGACAAATGAACGGATGATCTAGAGGTGGCACAAATTAAGGTTGCGCACAAGTTTGAAGATGAATTGGTATGTTGTGCACAAGGCATGATTCAAGTTCAGAACATCGAAAAATGAGAAAGGAATGAAGTGCATGAAATATTCAAGAAGTTCATGAAATATAAGGTTGGCATGAAAGAGACTTATACGCCCAATGTGACATCAAATAGGGTTTTGTGCGAAGTGTCAGTATCTTGCGTGATGCATCATATTTTTTGTACGCGGGGGTCGGAAATGCCTATAAATACGAGGCAACCCCCTCCCATTTCTTATTATAGAAACATAGAGAAATAAGGATCTCTAAGGAATGAAATAATTTTAAGTAAATGGACATGTGAAAAATAAATAGAGTTGTGCCCAAGAAGGTGAAGTTACATGCAATAAGAGATTTGCGCACAAGATTGAAGTTGCACGCAAGAGGTGTTTTGTGAAAAAAAGTAAAATCATGCACGTGTGACATAAAATTTTCATGCAAGACACCTAAAAGTGTGTGTAAAAGATTTTGGTTTTTTGTACATATTCAATTGTGTGTAAGATAGTTCTTACCAGCTTCTGGGTAGGAATGTAAAGATTTGTACTTCAGAGAATACACCTATTCAATTGTAAAGAAGCACTGAAATATTGTAATTCCCTATTTGTGCTAAGAGGGTGCACACACACATTCGGATTGTTTTCTAAGGTCAACATGAGTTTAAGGGAATATCTTACTCACTTTATTCCACATAAAAGGATTTTTTTTTTCTAGTGGATTGTATGGAACTAGATTATTTTCATACCATAATAAGGACATAGCTACTCTTGTTGAGTAGTGAACCTTGTAAATCTTGTGTTCCTATGGTTGTGTGAATTTAGAATAGAAAAAACTCTTTAACATGTGGATAATTTTGTTTCAAAAATAAAGGAAACCTAAAAGAAAAATATTTCACTGATTCACCCCCTCTCCCTCTCAGTGATACTTGGATCCTGATTAGGTAACTTCAACTAAATAGTTTTTTAGGTCATCAAATTTGACTTCACAACTTGAATCATTTTTTTCTTAACACCCTAAATCTAGGATAACCCCCAAGTAAACCAACTTATACTAATGAGGATCATAATTCATTACATCAAACCATAAATCATGGGCAACATTAAATAGAAAATAAATCATGTCTAGCCATGTTAAGTTGAGTGTCATTATGAAAGGTGGTGATGAAGAACCTACTCTCCATGTACATATTGAGCTATAAAAATCCCTAGTTCTAGTATACCAAATACCCTGAACCAAACTTGGGTAGTTCTATCACACTTAGGGCTAGGTAATGGCTCTGAAACTATTTGTTAATAAACCAACCTATGATAACCTGACACATCACCTGAGATATCCTACTATAAGGTGTATATCAACAAAAAATTTTAACAAATCACGTTAATAATTAAAAAGGATAAAAACCAATTGATCACAACACGTGAGTAAAGTATACATTCAGGAGACATACAAGGAAAATCCAAAAGGTATAAACCTAAAAGTAAAACAAAACAAGAGAAAGTTGAGTCTCTAAGTGACAATATGCTACCACCATCCCAATCCATGAAAAGGGTAATAATAAACAAGAGAATACTCCATGCCACATGACACCCTTAAATTTACCTATAAACTACCAAACCAAGACTAAAAAACCAAAATAAAAAGTAGTGTACGAGCACTAAGGACAATATTATTCCACCAAAGAATCTATACTATGTCTATCACCATGAGACAGTTATTTATGTCTTTAAAAATAACCAGTTTATAAGAAATTTCAAAATTAAAACCATTTTGTAAAATATCCTTTGGTTTCTTCTAAAAATATACCATATTCAAATCCACAATAATATGAAAATAAAAAATAATGTTAGAATGTGGTCAATAATAAAAACAACCATATCCCAAGAGATAACATCGTAAGTATATAAATCATGGTATATAAAGGTAACCAAGATAATACAATCCAATACAAATATCCTTGGGAAAATCCATAGGACAAACATGTGAGTATATAAAACATGATACATTAGTAAATTGGTATTCATGAAACGTATTTTGGCTCTATAATATGGGAAGAAATAATTAGGATAACAAGGACACTATGCCTGTAAGGGAATCCTAATGATATAGAGTCCTACCATAGTCTTTCAATATTAGTCTACCCAATTTACAGCCACATCCTCATGAGCACATATATAAAATCACTAGTGGTGTTAGACACACTATGGTTTATTATTTATATGCCCAAGGTTCCAAAATTTTCCCATGTTCCATATTTTTTAAAAACAAAATCCATACTCACAGATCCATTAAAAATTTTCAAAAGTGAAGTATCACGACTCCCATGCTTTTGAAATCCAATTTAGAATAAAAAAAATTATCAACATAATTTTCACAAGTTAAGAATCACCACTCACATTATTATAAAATTAATTTCCAAATAAATAAAATTTATCAATATAATTTTCACAAGTGATTCATAACCACTCTCATGCTTTGAAAATACATTTTAGAAGAAAATCCATTATTTAGGGTTTTCATGGGACTCAAAAAGTGCATAAACCATCTATAAAGAAAACCACATTTAAAAACATTCATCAACCACATGAGATGGGATTTTAGAAACTACCCTCACACAAAATAATGAATCAATAAAAAGTATTTTTACAAGAATTCATAGTATTACATAGGTTAGAACTAATGTATAGAAACACATACTTCAAACAAATTTGATGGATTCCTATCACAAAAACCTTCAAGGATTAAATTAAAAGCAACCTTGATCACCCTTATGTTAATATCCTAGTGTGGAAGAACAAGAAAACGAGCTAAGGAACAAAAATACTTTCAATAGTAGCTGAAAACCTAGAACTCTCCTCTGAAGGATAACAAAAATCATGGGTTGTGAGGTTCAGGTAAATTTTAAAGAAAAACATTAGGAGTTCTGGTTCACATTTTTTAAACCTCAAAATTAAATACACCATTTAATTTTTCATTTTAATCTCTTAATAATTATAAATCATTTAAAAACTCTCAAAGAGTAGTTACAAAAATTAAATGGATTAAAAAATTAATCTCACATGATTTCCAACCTTTAATATGGCTTAAAGGTGTTACATAGATGTTCTAGAGAAAAAAATGATAAAATAGGTTCATATTTAATTTTCCCCCAAAAATATTGTTTCATAAGGGTAACATTGTTTTACCCTTACACATACCCTATGTTTTATGTAAGGGTAAAGTTTACCCTTACACGGCATTGGATTAGCCTTATGTTTCCTTTGAGAATGAGAGGTTACCCTTTTGCTGATCTCCCTACCTTTACACAGGGCCCCTGGTTCCCTTGCCCAACCTTTTTAAATTGGAGGTTTTCCTTTAAAAATTTCTTTTATACCCTTATATAGTGCATAAATCATATCCATTACCAATATTCAATATACAAGTTACCTTTACTCATCCTTTGTAAACTCGAGGTTACCCTTACACAGCGATGATTTAACCTTGCATAAACTTTAGAAAATCTTGGTTACCATTACAAAGTGCATCAGGGTTACCCTTAATAAACTCAGTTACCTTTACACAACATATATAAAATTTATTATAACCTTATGTAGTGCATGTTTTCCCTTACGTATCATCTATTTACCCTTACACAGAGTCTTGAATATAACTCTTACCCTTAATCAATGCATTAAATCCCCTCTCTACCCTTGCATGAAACTTATGAAAAAGAGGGGTTACCCTTAAATAACTCCCAAAAACTATCCTACATAGGGGTAAAAGTAACTTACCTTTAATCAGAACTTATTCCATGCATATGGATAATAATTAAGTTAAAAATTATTTTATTTCCACTTAAAGGATTTAAAAATTAAAACCAAAATGGGGTTTTATTTATTATAAAAATTATAATCATAAAAAAGGGTATTAAAAATATCTAGATTAAAATATAATATATGGTTTTCATATATAATGATATAAAATTTCCCCGTAAGTAAGTTCATACACAAACAATATCGATTTTAAAATTTTATTGGTAGAGAAACCATTACCTTTACTCCACACTTCCATAAAAGTAATTTATAGTCCCTTATATTGAAAATAATGATCTTAATAACTTATTTCATAACCTTATTCATATATATTAAATTTTATAAAAAACAATTATAGTCATTATATATACATATATCAGTATGTTAGAGTTTATTTTTCCATTGGCAGTCAGTAATATTGATTATTTTGTACAAGTTTCATAATAGTGGTGATAACCTTCATTAATTGATACAAAGTTCATTATTCTAGGATTATTAAAGGTAATGGAATTTTTTTCCAATGACTTATATATTCCCATGTTTATGTGATTTAATTTATGGGTATGATTCGTGAGAATGGAATCCATGGTGAAAATTTTTCAGTTAAGTTACTGATAATATTGAGTTACTTAATAATGATCATTCATTTTTTATGAAACATCAAAAACCACTTTGATAACTTAAATTACTCTTTAATGTATTATATTAAAAGTATAATTTCCTTGATACTAATTTTTAATGAAATATATAATGTACGTATATCATCATTCATTTATGTGGTTGAACCAACCCAAAAAGAACATGTTATACTAACGAATGATTTAGAGTACACAGTTATATAGAAGTAGTATCATTTTCATAAAAGAATAATGATATTAATAAAACATAATTATAATATAAAATTTTATTTATAAATTTTGGATATGAAAAATTAATTAAAAACATTATAAAATAACTTAGATATATTCCTAATGATTTTTCTCCTTCTCGACTTTGGTTACCAAGGAATGAATGATATAAGATTACTTTTTTTGACCAAGATATAGAAAAAGACTAATAATGATTATAATGGTTGATAATTGTCAAATATTAAATATATATACAAATTTTTTGAGTTTTTTGGGAGAGGTAGAGGGTGGTTCCTTTTATAGAAGATTTTAGATTGGTAGTTCTGTAAATACTTGTTCCTTAATTTATAATGTTTTCATTATAAGTGGAATGTGAACAAAAATAGGAAAATAATATAGTTGGATTAATATTTCATTGAAAAATCCCCCACACTCACATTTAGAGATAGAGGATTAGGCTATTTTATGAATTTTTCTCTTAGTTTAACCCCTTATTACCTCGTTTTACTTTTACCACGGTAACTCAATTTTTACCTAATTTATTTTTATGCCAAAAAATGAAATCAACCTCATTACCTAATTTTAGTTTTTTAATTAAAAATGTAATTTACTTAACCAAATTAAATATATAAATATGTGAAATTTTTTATTTAAATAAAAAAAATATATAAAAAAATATTGAAAATTAACTTTTTAGATTTCAGGTGTTCTTAATACTATTTCATATCAATTACTAATGAAATGAGTTTTAATCTATTTATTTATTTATTGAAACATTGCGTCATTTTCATCATTAAAAATTTATCAATTAAATTTACTATGATCAATATACCCAATAATTGAAAATATTTATTTGAAAAATATAGTTTTAAATATTATATAATTTTAACCACATCTTATTAAAATTTAGTATCAATCTACTAACCATCTAATTTTATCAATCATTCGGTATTGAAATATTTATTGGAGTCTATTAAATAAATAAAACCATTTTATAATAATAATAATAATAAATATAATGATAAAATGTAATTCATACTAAAGTATATTTATAATAAAATATTTTATTTAAATAATATCTTTTTATTTCATCCCAAAATTATGAATTGTATTATTTTTTATTTGTTCCTAAAAAAATCAAAACATCCATATTCCTATTAGATACATGTATACCCAATGACTACATATCCAAAAACCATATTTTCAATTACTATATATATAATAGTTTGATTTCATTCCAATATATGGTCATACATACATTCATAGAATCATTCATCAAATTCATAATCACTATTATATTTCTTATTCTCTACCTTATTTTGATTATTATAATTAAGGTTATAATCTTCATGCCAAAACCATGATGATAAATATTTCATGTTATTGGAATTTTTTATTTACAAGCAGGTTTATTCCACTTTTACATTTCATAATTATGTTTCATATTTTATTCTCATAATTTATTAATGATTATAATTCATCAAAATATTTTTTCCTAATAAAATGTGTCATGGTTCAATTTAATATTTAGTTTCATGTGGAATAATCTATTCAACATAATATTTATTTAATAAAAAAATATATATAAATATTATGGGTTGTGACACATACCTAATAAAACATAGTTCACAAAACATGATTCATGACATGATTATTTTGTCGTAACCTAAGAAATTAGTCATAAGAGTGTGCAATCATGATTCGTTAATCATGAGTCATGAGAACATAACATAGGTATGTTTCATAAAATAAGAATTTGGTATAAATATAATCATATAAATCATATCATGTGTCCTAGTTTACCACCAAGACATTAATATTTTAATGCATGAGGATAACCACATGCACATAACAAAGTTTAATTGGGATAACCACACATTCCCCATAACCATTTGGACTTAGGCTAACCAATTGTGCCCTATAACCTTTGTACTTGGTATAACCACATATTTTTCATCCTAATATCATGATATACAAAACATTAACCAATATATTCTAGGGATATAACATCCCCATAAATCATATAATGATAAACCATAAATATGTGTGTGATATGAACATAAAAATATGCATAATCCTATAATAGTATAATTAACCCATTGAAATGAATGGTGTTCCATGAAAACATCAATAATATATAACCATGTGTTATATAATAAATAAGTAATATGATATCATTAGGGGATATATATTGATATTCATAATAAACATTAAATTATGTTAACATATATGAAAAACACTTTTTAATATCACAGTCAAATTATTGTGTATAAAAATAAAAAATATACTTTATGGTACTAACATCTTTTATTTCAAAATAAATAACTTAAAAAGTAATTAAAATAGATATTACATTGTAAAACCATGAAAAATATAAGGGTAAACCTCATAATGAATACCAAAGATGATAATGTAAAAATGAGATCGATTTGAAAAAATTAATAATGAAATTAAATTAAATAATTTGTAAACAATTTCAAAAATAAAAGGAAATAAAACATGTATAAAATGTTAAAAGAAAGATTCCTTTCATTATTTTTATCAGTAAGGCCATGTCCAATAAAAAATGAATATAATAAATCACAAAATTATATATGGGAAAATTTATTAAAAAAATAAATAATGTGATCATGGAGTAGAAGGACTCCTAACTAAAAATAGAAGATATTATTTGCCATAGCTTTTAGTTAAATTATGTACCAAATGGAAGTGAAATGGTAAAAATACTTAAATAACCAAAAATAAAAAATGGAGTATAAAATATATGGTGGTTTATAAATAATGAACATAAAATTTTCTCCAATTTAATAATAGATTCAGGATTTTAATTTTATATTGGAAGCAAAACACTTACAGCATTGGTAATTCTTGAATTGAAATCCATTGAATTATATAACCTGATATGGATATGTTAAACCCATGAAAAGCATGAAATGTATTATAAAATCCCTTAATGGGGTATTATATACACCACACTAAATGAAACCAGTGGTGAATATTAATTATATATCAATAAAAGGAAATTTCGATTATAAAACATTTAACACAAACATCTTCTTAGTTATAAATATTGTAACTCTTTGTAAAATAAATTTATGTTTATTATTAATCTATAGTAGAACCATATTTGTATTTATTTTACATGATCCATTTATATATGATCATGGTTTTATAGCCTTTATAATTTTCATAAAGTTATTGTACATATGTTTGATATAGTGATGGAGTCCCAGTGTCATTTCATTGATCTTATACTGACAGTTCTCTTAAAAACCTATAAATATTTATTTTTTAAGTTACAATTCAATAAAAAGAAATGATATTATTAATAATTATAATTATATATATAATAATTATGCAATTTTGAAAAAAAAATATTAATAAATATTACATCATATTACAAGTATTTAAGTTGTCTTAGTCATTCATTATATCATTGTTATAACAGCATTCCTATAGTTGGTAAAACTGAACCAAAAAATAACATTTCATAAATAATGAATGAGTAAAAAAATTGATATTTATTATAAAAAAAATATTTTTATAAAATCATAATGATTTAAATATTATTTAATTATAGTTTAGATAAATATTTAAGATAATTTTAGATGTGATTCTAAATTAAAATAATGAAGAAGAACATGATACTTACTTTTAAAGAACCGCTCCTTTCGGCACGTCTTCATTCAAAATGAGGAACTTATGACTCCTTATTTTGTTCATAGGATATAAAATATAGGTTTGAATATTATTAGATATAATTTTATAAGTTATTTAATTTAAAAAATAAATGATTTAATTAGATTATAGTGAGTGGGGGAGATCTCCATTTATAGGAGAAAATGATAGACATTACTTTAGAAACATAAGTTAGGTGAGGGTAAGGATGAAATAAAATTGGAGTTAGGTTAGTTGGTTAATGAAATTTTGATTATTAAAATAATACTAAATACAATTCAAAAAAATATTTATCTAGAATGTCTAAATATATATTTTATTAGAAAAATTAAAGCCGTTTTAATTTACCACTTTTTATGCCCTTGTACCTTTTTTAAATATTTACCCTGATAATTATTTTTTTATAAAAACTATAAGATTACCCCTATTGCCTAATTTTGACATTATGATTCGAAATTTTAACTCTATTTGATCAAATTATAATTATAAATAATTGATATTTAATTTTAAAAAAATATATAATATTAGCGAAAAATATTTTTATAAAAAAAATTATTTTAAAAATTATGTTTTCTGGTTATTATTTCTTATCAATTAATAATCATTACGTGATTCATAATTTATTTTTTTATACATATAATTATTATATTTTATTAAAATATTAATTTTAATATAATATTTTTATTTTTTAAAAATAATATTGCATAATTCATAAAAAATAATATTTAGAAAAGTATATTTTTAAACATTAAATGATTCTAATCACATAACATTAATGATTTATCTTATAACCATTAAATATTATAAAATCATTTTTATTAAAATATTTTATTGAATAAAATATTTTTAAAAATAATAATAATATGTAACAAATATAGATATATACTTTTTAATAATGAATTTTAATTTATTATTATCTTTTAATTTACTAGAGGTTTTATTCAAGTTTTAGTTTTCTTAATGATTTTTCATATTGAATTCCCATAATGTAATGATGTTTATATTAAATTTTAAAAGAATATATAATTTTTTTTAGTTTATTATTTGATGTTTTAAAATCTATGAAATGTTATAATATTTATTTGAAATTAAATATGTACTATAATTAATAGTTGTTACAAATACCTAACTTACAAAACATTATGTAGAACCCAGAAATATATCCTCAAACATTCCAAAAAAAGTTAAAATATATTTCAAGATCTAATACATGATTAAAATATAATAAAAGTAATCTATTAATGGAATACCTATGGTTCACAATATAGAATATGGACTAAAAACAAAATCAAGATAAATCTAAAGAGAAATCATAAACACCTATCTCTATGATTTAAGTAAAAGATCATAGCTTCCCTCCTCTAACATACCCAAACCAGAATATAATCACCTCCTACAACATCCAAGTGTAACCTATACTAAACATGTAATATATTAAAGGTGTGAAAAAATAATTCCCATTAGGTATCCTCCTCACAAAAAATACATGACATTAAAATTAAATCCATTCCTTTCTAGTTTGAAATTCAACAATGAAAGTAAATGTTCTATTTTTTTATGTATATAAAATATTGAAATCATATGAAACCATTCATTACAAGATATAAATCCCACACATTTTAACATAAATATACTTAATATATTTTTAAGAATATAAAAAAATTAAATAAAAAAAATTAACATTTTCCTTGAAAAATATCCATGCTTAAGATGTAGGGAAAACAACCCAATATTATTACATTCTTCAAGTTTAATAAAGATAAAAAACTGATATGTATATAAACTATTCAGAGGTAAAAAAAACTTTATTTAATATAAGTTAAATATGGTAAGAAGAATATTATTAACAAAAAAACACTTGATTTTTAGAAGAAACCATTTTTTCATTTTATAAAGGAAATAAAGAAATCAATTTGATTCTATGAAAATAATTTTAAAATAGTCATCATGGTAAATATAGATAATTAACAAGAACATGCATTAAAATAATAAATATAATAATATAGATAACAAACCATTATGAAATCACCCTAAATAAGCTATAATGGGATAAAAAATCAACACCATTATGAGAAAAATATGATCTCTAACAAAAATATTAGGCGACACCAAAATAAAGTTCATCTTATTGAAATTTGAAGTAATTTAACTACCTAAGATTTCATTTTTATCCTACCTGTCCTGGATAATATTAAAAATCCCTTAAACAAAACATATCATTAACATTAGAAATTTGGACAAATCATTGTCATAAACAAGTGTAGTATTCTTACGAAGATTTATCACCTAGATATCCATGGTTTTCCATGACACAAAATAGAGGTGATTACTTAAAATATAACATATAATAATGCAATAGAACAAATATCAATCATAAACACCATATCACCTTTGATAATACTTCATATAAAAATACTTATATTAAGAGTATCCATATAATAACCAAAACCACTAACCATGATAATATCACTTATTATAAATCTCACTTTCGACTTCTATATAAACAACCTCAATGGGATCACTTTAAGGGAATTCCAAAAAAATAATTCCAAATTATAATTAATTAACAAAAAATTGGCAATATAAATATATATATTAATTATAAAAAATTTAATCTATCCAAAATCCCTATTATTCAATGGAAAATTAAAACAAATTACTTATAATTTATTAAATCAAAACTTCTTCAAAATAGATAAAAATAGAATATTTCATTGAAAATATTAATGAAGGTATGTTTTTTATGTATATAAAATCCAAAATAAGGAATTTAATTAAAGGTTATTCAATTTAAATATGAAAAAATATAATTTTTTTAATTGCAGCATACCCTATGTAGGATTTATTTCCATGAAAACTAGTTTAAATCATTTTAAACATGAGGAATTCCCTTTATTCAAAATATACTATAAGAGAAAAACTAAACCCATTCAGAAATGAATTAGTTGATATGCATAATATAACTTTTAAATAATCCATAACCTAGATTAAAATCATGAAATCACCCATGGATTTAATTTTCAAGGAAATGCATGGAACAATCATCCCCAAATCATATATTCTATTAGAAATAGTATTTTCTACCATAAAGTGGCAAGATAAAAATTTTAGGAAAATTTCAATCCCTATCCTATAGAAAAAATAATAATTTAATGTAGTATTAATACATAAGTCTCCATGATAATATTATGTCAAGATACAAAGAGTAAATGGAAATAAAGTTGTGTAGAGGTAAAAGTAAGTAATAACTTGAATAAATCATGGAGATTTTATGGAGATATACTAAGAGGACCATCCATAGATATGGGAACAATAATGGGGTGATGCATTGGAACCCTAAGAATCTTGAATAGAATAAACTAAGTCTCTAATGGAGGGTTAAATTTGAATAGGGGAAGAATGTGAATTTCAATATTTTAATATCGGTTTGATCACATCGTTTTTTTGTATGATTTGAAAAAAATTCAATACCTTATTGACATGATCTATGATCCCCATATGGTTAGGATACATGGTTACCCACAAATATGTGAAAACCATAGGATAACCATTATAAGGGATCTATATATAATATTAAGCAACATGGTTACTCTTAACCATCCATAAACATTACACTATCACTAAAATGAAAATTTCACATCTATGTTTATATTCTATTGTTTATACTAACCATGTGATAATTGAGTACCCTATAAAATAAACCAAAATTCTTAAAATTTCAATATTGAACTTCTCTGAATCCATGATAACCAATATTTAAAAAAAATAATAGGTAAATTTGATATTGGTGTGTGACAATTATCAACACCATATCACTTTATTTCCCTATAATTTCTTAATATAAAATATTGATAAAATAATAGATGAGGTTCAACTACCTCAATAAATAAAATCATGTCTCTCAAAATAGAGAGATCCCATGACACTCACTAGAGAAATATATACCATACTGACCTGCTAAAATCATTATGAAATATTCTAGAGTCATGATCAATAATCAATCATATAATAATATATGTGAAGTTAGAGTTTAGAATACACACTTGACTCTCTCAAATATAGGTGCCAATAAGAGACTCGATATCAAATTACTTAAGATTATTGGAAGATAATAAATCTTTAGTCCTCATTATAATAGGGTTTTTTCATGGAGTAAATATATTCATATGGTAGTAACACACTACTACATTTTCAAAGAAAAGGAATAATACACCATGATACTTCTATAACATAATAAATAGATCATTTACGGAGGTCTCTACACCATATTATGTTTTTTTCTAACACACCAACTCCCAATATCATTTAATTACCCTCAAATAATTTGATATATGTGTAAAGGATCATTATTATCTCACTCATGGGTCCCTTCATCACTTAAGTACAAATACTTTAGCGAAACATCAAAAATACTAATTTAGTATAGATAATTTATTAGATACTTCAAATAATAATTTAGTGACGTTTCAAAAGAGAATTGCTAGAAACATGAATCAAAAAAATTATAAAATTAGATGTATAGGGAAAAATATTTATTATCAAAAAAGAACATTGTATTAAATAAAATAAACATAGATAAAACTATATAGAAATACATAACATAATAATGAATACCTCAATAATCTATCACATCATCAATGGGTTCAACTGGTAGAACCTGTGGATCTATTAAGTGAGTATATCTGGATCTACTAATTTTACATGATTCCCCTTTAAATAACATCATAAGATAACCCAATTTACCACCACTATTAAAGGATTTAGTGTCACGACCCATCCTCGGGGCCCGTACCGTGACTACCCCAAGCCCGCCTTCCATAGGCCAGGGGCTGGCGACTAGCACCAAGGCGTAATTTCTGGTAAAAAGGGAAGGCATTGCCTTTGTAAAGTAAACAAACACCATAGAGAAAGCAAGCAGTAGAAGTAAACACTAAGTAAAAACTGGGTACAACAGTAAGTGTGGAAAAGTATGTGGGCCAGAATACAAACCCAAACTGAAAGTAAAGTACAACTGGAAAGGTAAAACAGCAACTGAAAGTAAAGCTGCAACGTCGAGCCATCCACTAGAAGTCCCACCAGAAGGGTGAGTACAGATAGCCTCCATAGCTCCTCGGGTCCATCCGTCTGCTCGGAGTACATCCCACCCAGTGGTCCACCTCCAGGTACCGTCCAGCTCTGAAAGCCTCAACCACGATCAGCGTTTTCCGTCATCTGCAACCAACACAACGTAGTGCGGGCATATCCCGTGCAGGGGTGAGTATAAGCTACTCATTAGGGACCCCGAGACCCCCGAATGTCTCCTAGAATCCACAAAGGATAATCCAAAAATGAAAGATACAATCACAAAGTAACATCCGACACTACTTAGGTATATGCCCATACATATACCTAAGTCATCAATTCCATTTCGGCTCCAACATCCGAGCTCAAGTACAACCCAGTCCACATAGGAAATCACAACCCAGTCTACACAAGAAAGCAAAACGTAATCCACACAGGATAGCACAACACAATCCACATAGGAAAGAAAAAGAGGATTCAGCTCACACAGGTATACTTCTTCATATGACGATAGATATGATCAGATATAGCCACTGATTCATCTAAGCCGTCAGACCCACACAGGATCGATGGGTACTAACCCCCGCAATAACCCACAAACGATCGATAGGTACTAACCCCCGCAATGACCCACACAGGATCTGACCCACACAGGATCGATAGGTAACTAACCCCCGCAATGACCCACACAGGATCGGTCCCACACAGGATCTGTAGGCGCTGGCCCTCACAGGACCGCTGAGCACTGACCCACACAGGATATGACCCACACAGGATCGGTAGCACTGATCCACGTAGGATCGCTGAGTGTTGTAGTCGTCTCCATCGAATCCACGGAGGATTTCTACACAGTCGTCATCGTCGTCGCAGTCGCAGCCAGCTCTAGGGTTCCCGCACACAGCAATATCGTTCGGGAGGGTCCGCTCCATGAGCCGAGGGTCTGATACATCAACTGACATGTAGTCCAAAGTTGATATATCCAAAAGTTCTGTATCGTCAGCAGGAACTCAACGTCACAGACGGCGCGTCAATCGGACGCCCGGTCTGAGAGTTATTGGCTTTTTTGTTCCAGGGGCCCGGTTGGTTTTTAAGTCAAAACCAACCCAACCATACTCCAACTACATCCAAACCTCGAGCGGAGTAATCCAAAAGGTCTGTATCCCTAAGAGGAATCCAAAAAATTTGACAGCACGTCAATCGGACATCCGGAACTCAAGTTATAAGTGTTTCCGCTCCGAGGGCCCGGTTGGTTTCGTGTACGAACCAACCCAGTTGAACCCAAAGTACTCCGAAAGCTTGAGTGTAATATATTTAAATGATTGTATCGTTCCAAGGATCGCATCTCCGCTGACGGTGCGTCGATCGGAGGCATGTAGCTCAAGTTATGGACAACAGACCGAAAATTCCGGTATTAGGGGGGTTCGGGCCCGGTCTGACATGGCCCGGTAACCCCTGGGTCGGCTCGAACCGGGTCGACCTGACCCGTATCCGGGTCCGGCCTGCTTGGGCGTGGCCCGGCCCAGCCTGGCGGTCCGGTCTGGCCGCGCGGTGCACTGGCGCACCGACCAGGAGACTCGGCCGAAACGGCCGAGCGTTGAGACGTGGGGGGGGGGGGGGGGGGGGGGGGCTGCCCCCCTGCTTGATTTGCTAACCGCGGCCCCACGGGGGGCCGCTCCTTGCCAACGAATGTGGCCGAGTACTGCGTCCCGCCTCCTCCGGTCCCGCGCGGTCGCGGGACTAGCGGCGGCGCACCGGGTGCCGCCGTCTCCTGGCGGCTGGCCGGTGCCGGCCGCCGCCTCTGGTCGTCGGCGCCGTCGTGCCGGCGAGGCACGCCGGTGGAAAGTTCCACGGACCACCGGACGAGCTCCGGTGGTCGTATTTGGCTACCGTCTTCACCAACGGCCCTCCAGGGACCGGTTCTTCACTTTTAAGACCTCACAACGCTCGTGCGGCCTGTTTCATAGTCACCCGCCGATCCACGCACCAAGAACGAAGGGACGGTGGGTTTGGACTTGTTCTTTGGTCCGCACCCACCGCATTAACGGTTTAAAAAGGCTTCCGAAAAATATTTAAACATATTCCGTGGGTATAAATCACAAAGATTTAATTGAATCAAAACCCCTAGCTCGAGCATAGCTTGAATGGAGGTTCATCGTGGAAATAACTGTCGAGGAAGGAGGTGTCGGAAAAGGAGAATCGTCGTGGAAGAAGGCGTCGTTGGCGTCGCAGTACACGGCGTTGCGTAGTCGATCTCCGAGGATTCGGCATTCTTCGTCGGAGATCGGTGTGTTCTTCGTGTTCTTCGTGTTCCTTGATGAAGAAGATGAAGATCTTCAAGCCTCCCTTAGCTTTTCTCCCAAACCTCCCAAGCAACAAGTCCCAACCAAAATAAAATAAGAGTTGTCTTATTTTATTAATGCACAAGCCAACGTTTGAATTTCAGAAGAAATGAAAGGAATAATTAATTGAGGAGTTTAAAACCGCACAATTAATTGGGGCGTTTAATATCCAGATTAAACGTAAGAGTTGACTTTATTTAAAAAGGGGGGTGCGGGTGCGTTACTTAGAAGAAAAGAAATGGTGGGGCTCATGTGGGCCCCACCTCACAAATATCCTACCAAGAGGGTAGGATATTGTGGGTCCGACATCATCCACTTAACTTAAGTTAAAATAAAATAAAAATCGGTTGTACCACTTTTATTTTATTTCTTAACTTAACCCAAAAAAAAATTAAAATCCACACCTGAGAAAATGCAACTCCGGAAGAGGTGTTTTTAAGCAAATATCGGCGCTGTGATTCCATCGGTGCCCTTGGAATTTGATTCCTAGCACCGGTTCAAAAGTTATAAAAACCCGCTCGTTCGTTCACTGAACGTACCTGAGCTAAACTTTGGAAAAAGATTCCAGGTACACCGAGCCTCGGAATCAGGTGCCGTTAGAAACTACGTTCTTGTAAAATTCCCAAGAAAATTAAGAAAAAAATTTCCTTGAATTTTTTGGGTCTTTACATCACTCCCACCTCAGGTCTTTACGTCCCCATAAAGATACATCAAAAACTAGGGAAACAAAAGTGGGTACTGAGTACGCAACTGAGCCTCCTGCTCCCAAGTGCTCTCCTGGAGGTTCTCGTGCTGCCATCTGATGTGATTTAGAGGAATCGATCGTCCGCGTAGGACCTGCTCCTTTCGATCCTTGATCTCCACCAGGACCTCCGAAAAATTCACCCCATCATCAACGTCCAGCTCCCCATGGTTAATTATATGCGTCGGGTCGTGCACGTATCTCCTCAGCTGAGATACGTGGAAGACGTCGTGCACCCGGTGCAACTGAGGTGGTAGAGCCAGGCGATAAGCCACCTCACCAATCCTGCTGAGGACCTGGAATGGTCTAATGAAGCATGTAGACAACTTGTCGCCTCGGCCAAATCTTTGTAATCCACGTTGAGGTGAGACCCACAAGAAGACATGGTCGCCATCCTCGAACTCCAGTCACCTCCGCCTCCTATCAGCATAAGACTTCTTCTGGATCTGAGCTGTCCTCATCTGCTCCTGGATGACCTGGACCTTCTCCGTCGTGGCCTGGACCATCTCCAATCCCATAAGTGCTGACTCCCCAGGGTCTGTCCAGCACAGCGGTGATCTGCAAGGTCGGTCGTACAACGCCTCGTATGGTGTCATCCCGATGTTGGAGTGGTATCTGTTGTTGTACGCGAACTCCACCAAGGGTAGGTGGTCCTCCCAACTATGACCAAAGTCGAGGACACATGCACGGAGCATGTCCTCAAGAGTCTAAATGGTTCTCTCCATCTGACCATCTGTCTGAGGGTGAAAGGCGGTGCTCAGACGTAGCTGCATCCCGAACGCCTCCTGTAACCCCTTCCAAAGCCAGGAAGTAAAGCGATCATCTCGATCGAAGATGATAGAGGATGGAACACTGTGAATCCCTACAATCTCCTGAATGTAGAGACATCCCAAGATCTCCACTGAGCCCTACTCTCTGATGGGTAAGAAGTGATCCGACTTGGTGAGTCGGTCGACAATCACCCAAATGGAGTCGTGACCTCTGTAAGTGCATGGAATTCTAGTCACGAAGTCCATATATATCCCATCCCACTTCCATTCTGGGACCTCCAAGGGTTGTACCAAGCATGATGGTACCTGGTGCTCTGCCTTCACCTGCTGGCAGGTGAGGCATCGAGAAATGAACTCTTCCACAGCCTTCTTCATGCCTGGCCACCAGTGCTGTCGTCTGAGATACTGGTACATCTTCTCCATGCCAGGATGTACCGCCAAAAGGGAAGTGTGAAACTCTCTTAGAACCTCCTCTCGTAAAGAAACTGGTACCAAGGTATGTCCTCTGAAAAGGACATCATGCTCTCCTCCCATAGAGAATCCATCAGGTGCCAGTCCTGAGGATATCTGTGCACGTCGCGTCTCACAGTCGGCGTCCCCACGTTGTGCCTCTCTGACCCGCTGTAGTAGTGGAGGAGTGACTGTGAGTGACTGAAGGAAGGATGCTCCATCTCTATCCATGAAGGATATCTGTAAAGCGGCTAGCTGCTATGTCGCCTCCAAAAGTAGCTGAATGTTCGTCCTCCTACTGAGATCATCAGCTACTACGTTCCCCTTTCCAGGAGTATAGACTATCTCAAATTCATAGTCCTGGAGGAACTCGATCCATCGCCATTTTCTCAGGTTCAGGTCCTTATACGAGCAGATGTACATGAGACTCTGATGGTCATAATAGACTGTAAAGCACTCACCCATCAGATAGTGTCACCATGCCTTCATAGCAAAGACCACTGATGCTAACTCCAGGTCATGGGTAGCATAGTTCTGCTCATGCGGCCTCAACTGACTTGATCCATAGGCAATCAATGCCTGATCCTGCATCAGGACAAATCTGAGTCCAGTCCCTGATGCATCGCTGTAAACTACATACCCTACTCCCTCCTCCGGAAATCTCAAGATAGGCGCGCTGGTCAATCTCTGTCTCAGCCCCTGGAAGCTCTACTGACATCTTTCTGACCACACAAAGGGTTTCCCCTTCTTTGTCAAAGCTGATAGTGGTGTCGCAACTCTGGAGAAGTCTGGCACAAATCTCCATTAGTACCCAGCTAGTCCCAAGAAACTCCGCACCTCTGTCACGCTCCTGGGTGGCTCCCAAGCTAGCACTGCATCGATCTTCGCAGGATCCACCGCAAATCCCACCTCAGAGATGACGTGTCCCAAGAAGTGGACCTCGCGTATCCAGAACTAACACTTCTAGATCTTACCATAAAGCAGGTGTTCCTGGAGTGTGTCCAGTACAACCCTCAAGTGGTAGGCATGCTCCTCCTCGGTCGTCGAGTATATCAAAATGACGTCGATGAAGACCATGACAAATCGATCGAGGTATGGCTCAAAGATCCTATTTATGAGGCCCATGAAAACTGATGGAGCATTGTTTACGCCGAATAGAATAACCAATAACTCATAATGGTCATACCGACATCTGAAGGCCGTCTTCTACACGTCCTCATCCTGAACTCTAAGCTGATGATAGCCTGACCTGAGGTCTATCTTTGAGAACCATCGTGCTCCCTTGAGATAATCAAAAAGGTCATCAATCCTCAGTAGCGGATACTTGTTCCTCACTTTCACCTGGTTCAGGCGACGATAGTCAACACAAATTCACAATCTCTCGTCCGCCTTCTTGGCGAACAAAATCGGGGAAGCCCAGGGTGAAACACTGGGTCGGATTAATCCATTGCCCTGCAAGTCCTCCAACTATACCCGTAGCTCCCGAAGCTCGGCGGGTGCCATTTGATATGCTGGGGTGGATATCGGGGTTGTCCCGGGGTACAGGTCAATATAAAAGTATACCTCTCTACGAGGAGGTAGCCCTGGGACGTCATCGGGGAAAACATCCTCATACTGATCCACTACTGTAGGAAAACTAGGACTTCGCACGTCAACTTCTCCTAGGATGAGGCTAGACAACTGATGAGTGATGGGTTGTCCTCTCCTCTGTGAGAGTCCATCCTGTGCTGCGAAGGCTCCCTTCTCGCCGGTGAAGGTGAACCTGCTCCCGTCGGTGCGTACACACCGCACCTTGCGCCTAATACAGTCAATCTGATCATGGACTGTAGATAACCAATCCATGCCCAAGATGATGTCTTAAGGCCTCGACGTCGCTACAAGAAGATCCCAGCCGAATCTATCGCCTCCTAGAGTAAGCTCACACTGCCGGAACGAGTGTGTAATCATCGAGTATGCTCCCGTAGGAGTCTCTAGCCGTAAGGATCGAGCTAACGGCTCTGTCGGAATCTCGGAGCTCCGAATAAGGGCAACGGCTATGAAATAATGACTCGCTCCTGTGTCTATAAGAACTGTAGAAAGGGTGGAATAGAAATAGATAGTACCTCGAATCATCTTGGGCGCGTCGTGATCGTAGGCCTCCGCTGCCTGGATTTGTGCCTGTCTCTGCCCACCAGCTCTCTGTGGTCGGGGTGGACCTCCGGGTGGTGGTGGTGGTAGAGCCTCAAAGCATCACCCACCACCTACTGCTCGGCCAGCTCCTCTTTCTCATCCTCCTACTCCCTATGGACCACCACGGTCGACCCTCTGCCTCTTCCTGGGTGGCCCCTCAACCGTCTGCTGCTCCTCGGCACGGCGGGTCGGGCAGTCACGAGCCATGTGGCCCTGCCCGCCGCATGTGTAGAACTGTCTACCTCTCGAAAGACTGGCTCTGCGATGTGTTCCCCGCACTGCTGAGCCAGTGTCCTGAGGTCATCTGCCTAAGGGTCTGGTCTGCCTGGACCCATGATTCATCTGTCGACTGCCTGCTGCAGAGGACTCTGCTACGCGTCACCCTGCGGTAGGTCTCGCTGCTGATGCAGGCTCTGCAAGGAAGCTCTCGATCAGAAGGGCTCTCTATAGTACCCCTGCATGTGTCGGAATGCTGAGGGAGATCAGAAATGCCCTGATCTTCTGCCTTAATCCCTGCTCGAAGGTCCATGCCTAGAAGAATGGGTCTCGTACCATGTCTGTCGAGTAGCACGAGAGATCGGTAAATCTCTCCGAGTACTGGGCGACTGTCAAGTTGTCCTGCCGCAGCTGTAGAAGCTCCTGGATGTGCACCGCACGGAGGGTGGCTGGGAAGAACTCTGAGTGAAAGAGTCTCTCAAATTCCGTCCAGAGGAGAGATGCCTCATCGTGCACCTGGAGCATCAAGCTCCACCATCTGCCTACTGCCGCGTGCAGGAGGCTCGCTACGAGGATCACCATGAGGTCTGCTGGTGTCCTCAATAACCTGAAAACCTGTACAACTACCTCCAGCCAATCCTCGGCTGCCTGGGGGTCCGTCTCCCCACGGAACCTGGGCGGTCGCTGGTGCTAAAACTCATGCAGTGCACTAAGGTGACGTGCATCGTCAGCGGCTGGGGCTGGTAGCATCGGTTGCTCGGCGGGTAGCGGTACCGCCGGTGCCTCTGCTGTCAAAGGGCCCTATACCGAGGCCTCGTCGCTCGGTTGGCTGTCGTCACGCACAACTCTCGGAACCCTAGCTGGTTTCCATCGTGGGGCCATCTTGAAAAGAAACAGGTGTGCCACAGTCAAACAGTATACCTGGTGAGCTGACATAAAGTAATCACAAAGAAAACTTGAAACACACATGCAATCAATGTTTTCGTGCATGAAGTCGGAAATCAGAAGTCAGGGTCCTGATGTACTGATATGTCGGCTGCCACACCAACACTGGACTCCCTGGACTGACAACCACACTTAATACTCTTAACACTATTGCTTCATATAGAAAAAGATTAGAGTCCTGAGTTCTGTGATAGAACTGAACTCCTCTGATACCAATTTGTCACGACCTGTCCTTGGGGCCCGTGTCGTGACTACACCAAGCCCGCCTTCCATAGGCCAGGGCCTGGCGACTAGCACCAAGGCATAATTCCTGGTAAAAAGGGAATGCATTGCATTTGTAAAGTAAACAAACACCATATATCAAGAAAGCAATATAACTAAACACTAAGTAAAAACTGGGTACAACAGTAAGTGCGGAAAAGTAAGTGGGCCAGAATACAAACCCAAACTGAAAGTAAAGTACAACTGGAAAGGTAAAACAGCAACTAAAAGTAAAGTCACAACGTCGAGCCGTCCACTGGAAGTCCCACTTGAAGGGTGAGTACAGATAGCCTCCACAAATCCTCGGGTCCAGCCGTCCGCTCTGAGTACGTCCTGCCCAGTGGTCCACCTCCAGGTACCGTCCAGCTCCGCAAACCTCAACCACGATCAGCGCTGTCCGTCGTCTGCAACCAACACAACATAGTGCAGGCATATCCCATGCAGGGGTGAGTATAAGATACTCAGTAGGGACCCCGAGACCCCCTAAGGTCTCCCAGAATCCACAAAGGATAATCCACAAAGGAAAGATACAATCACGAAGTAACTTCCGACACTACTTAGGTATATGCCCATACATATACCTAAGTCATCAATTCCAGTTCGGCTCAAACATCCGAGCTCAAGTACAAACCAGTCCACATAGGAAATCACAACCCAGTCCACACAGAAAAGAAAAACGTAATCCACATAGGATAGCACAACACAATCCACATAGGAAAGCAAAACAGGATTCAGCTCACATAGGTATACTTCTTCGTATGACGATAGAGATGATCAGATATAGCCACTTATTCATCTAAGTCGTCGGACCCACACAGGATCGATAGGTACTAACCCCCACAATGACCAACATAGGATCGATAGGTACTAAACCCTACAATGACCCACACAGGATCTGACCCACACAGGATCGTTAGGTAACTAACCCCCGCAATGACCCACACAGAATCGGACCCACACAGGATCTGTAGGCGCTGGACCACACAGGACCGCTGAGTGCTGACCCACACAGGATCGGTAGCACTGATCCACCTAGGATCGCTGAGTGCTGTAGATGTTGCTGTCGAATCCACGGAGGATTTCTGCATAGTCGTCATCGTCATCGTAGTCACAGTCAGCTCTAGGGTTCCCACACACAGCAAGCTCGTTCGGGAGGGTCCGCTCCACGAGCCGAGGGGCTGATATATCAACTGACACGTAGTCTGAAGTTGATGTATCCCAAAGTTCCATATCATCAACAGAAACTCAACGTCACAGACGGCGCGTCAATCGGACGCCCGGTCTGAGAGTTATTGGCTTTTCGTCCCAGGAGCCCGGTTGGTTTTTAAGTCAAAACCAACCCGACCATACTTCAACTCTATCCAAACCTCAAGCGTAGTAATCCAAAAGGTCTTTCTCACTAATATTAATCCAACAAAGTCGACGGCACGTCAATCAGACGTCCGGAACTCATGTTATAAGCGTTTCTGCTCCGAGGGCCCGGTTGGTTTCGTGTACGAACCAACCCGGCCGAACCCAAAGTACTCTGAAACCTTGAGTGTAATATATTTAAACTACCGTCTCGTTCCAAGGATCTCATCGCCTCTGACGGTGCATCGATCGGAGGCTCGTAGCTCAAGTTATGGGCAACAGACCGAAAAGTCCGGTATAAGGGGGGGTTCGGGCCCGATCCGACCCGGCCCGGTACCCCCTGGGTCGGCCCGAACTGGGTCGATCCGACCTGGGTTCGGGTCCGGCCCTCTTGGGCGCGGCCCGGCCTGGCGGTCCGGACGGGCGGTCCGGTTTGGCCGCGCGGTGCGTTGGCGCACCGGCCAGGAGGCTCGGCCGAAACGGCAGAGCATTGAGACGCAGGTGGGGGGGGGGGGGGCTGCCCCCCCCCCCCCGCTTGCTTTGCTAACCGCGGACCCACGGCGGGCCGCTCCTTTCCAACGGATGTGGTCGACCGCCGCATCCCGCCTCCTCTGGTCCCGCGCAGTCGTGGGACTAGCGGCCTGTCGCCGCGGCGGCCCTTCCTGGCAGTGCGCCGGTGGAAAGTTCCGTGGACCACCGGACGAGCTCCAGTGGTCGGATTTGCCTTCCGTCTTCGCCAACGGCCCTCCCTGGACCAGTTCTTCACTTCGAAGACCTCACAATGCTCGTGCGGCCTGTTTCATCATCGCCCACCGATCCGCACACCAAGAACGAAGGGACGGTGGGTTCGGACTTGTTCGTTGGTCCGCACCCACCGCGTTAGCGGTTTAAAATGGCTTCCGAAAAATATTTAAAAATATGCTGTGGGTATAAATCACAAATATTTAATTGAATCAAAACCCCTACCTTGATCGTAGCTTGAATGGAGGTTCTTCGCGGAAATAACCGTCACGGAAGGAGGCGTCGTGAAAGGAGAATCATCGTGGAAGAAGGCGTCATTGGCGTCGCGGTACACGGTGTCGCATAGTTGATCTCCGAGGATTTGGCGTTCTTCATCGTAGATCGGTGCATTCTTCACATTCTTTGTGTTCTTCACATTCCTCAATGAAGAAGATGAAGATCTTAAAGCCTCCCTTAGCTTTTCTCCCAAACCTCTCAAGCAACAAGTCCCAACCAAAATAAAATAAGAGTTGTCTTATTTTATTAATGCACAATCCAACGTTTTAATTTCAAAAGAAACAAAATGAATAATTAATTGAGGAGTTTAAAACCACCCAATTAATTGGGGCATTTAATATCCAGATTAAACGTAAGAGTTGACTTCATTTAAAAAGGGGGGTGCGGGTGCGTTACTTAGAAGTAAAGAAACGGTGCGGCTCGTGTGGGCCCCACATCACAAATATCCTACCAAGAAGGTAGGATATTGTGGGTCTCACATAATCCACTTAACTTAAGTTAAAATAAAATAAAAATCGGTTGTACCACTTTTATTTTATTTCTTAACTTAACCCCAAAAAAATCCACACCCAAGCAAACGCAACTCCGGAAGAGGTGTTTCTAAGCAAATATCGGCGCTATGATTCCATCGGTGCCCTCGAAATTTGATTTTGAGCACCAGTTCAAAAGTTAGAAAAACCCGCTCGTTCATTCACTGAACGTATCCAAGCTAAACTTCGGAAAAAGTTTCTAGTCACACCAGGCCTCAGAATCAGGTGCCGTCAGAAACTACATTCTTGTAAAATTCCCAAGAAAATTAAGAAAAAAAATTTCCTTGAATTTTTTGGGTCTTTACATTTAGGAACATTTCTGACATGAAGTATTCTTATAACCTATCATACAAAAATATGGAAGACTATAGGCTTACTATCATTAGAAGCTAAAGTAAATAATATGAAGGGCCCTTGATACAACCATTCACTTGGTGAGACTCAATATGATTCCCCTTTACATTATTAGAGTTCCCTTCACCATCTCCAAGTATGGTTTAAATATCAACCACTTCCTGCATTCTATTAAAAGGCCACATCAACTCTGATAGCCTCCTTGGCCACTTCTACATATGTGGTTATGCCAAATAAGTTCTATATCGGTTAAAAATTAGGGAAAAGACCTCTTAAAAACACTTATATTTTATAATATCATATGAAGTTATCTTTGATATATATGGTACTAAATCAACATAGTTATTTGAATGCTCTAAAACGGACTAATCCCTCTACATAAGGTAGTACGGTTAAATTTTCCCATTCACTTTTAATATCCTTAGAAAAAATTTAAAAAAAATCTTGAAACCATCAAGTTAATGGATGTATTTTTTTATTTTCAATGATAGAATTCAACCACATCCAATTTGGATGTTAAATAATAATCATAGAAAACATGAGTTTAAGAGACTAGTAGATTAATAAGTATAATGATATTATTAATATTCTCATACATTATTATAAATCATGTGATCCTTACTCCCTAAGTAATATATGAGTCCTAAAATTCTGAAACACTTTAATATAATCTCTAGGTTGAGATATTTCATAAGGTAAAGTATAATAAATTTTTGAACTTGGTGGGACAACTGAATCAAAAAAAAATATTGAACAAATAGAGGTTTTACTTGGAGAGAATCACTCACATCTCCCTCTTCAATATCTATAGACATTCATATAGTCATTCCCTAAAATAATAGTAAATAAAAACACATGATCAAAATATGCATCATGATTCAAAAATATATAAAAACAAAAATAAAAAAATAATCATTATCAATATACAATGAAAAGTTTACTCACACAATAACAGTACCTATAAAATATTTATATAAAACTAAAAATTCAAGGTAATCATAAAATTATTCTCATAAAATCATCTCAAATACCTCTAAAACATATTTATAACAAAATGGGAAATTATTTTTGATATCCGTAATTTTTTTACCAAATGGGGTCGATAAAAACTCAATTTGAAAATAATTACTTTAATTCATCAAAAAAATTATAATACTATAATGATTAAAATTTACCATTTTATTTCATTTAAAAATATACCCCTAGATAAATTAAAAAAAATTATATAACCACATACAAAATTCCCAAAATATTTTATATAATCCTCGGTTTTTTATATATATATAAAATATTTGAAAAAAAATCACTTTTTAAATTCAATAAAATTAATAAAATATTTAAAATTGTGAAATTAATCCATTTAAAGTACATAAATCATCGATATTTTCATGATAAAACATATTAAACCAATAAAACAAACATCAATAGTCAACAAAAATCAACTCAATTCATCATAAATTAATAATATAAGGGATTAATAATAATTGAGAATAACACAGAAATAAAATATATATATTTAGAAAATTTACAACTATTCATAGTTTTACTGTATAGTCAGAGAAAATGTGTGAAAAATATGTAAATCCTACTAAACTTTTCTTAGAATTAGATGCATGGCTGGTGTATATTCTACTAGGTTTTGTACACTAACCATGAAACCCTAGGTTCATTCCCATTTTCTAATCAAAATCATGGATTTTCTAAAAAAAACTTATAAAATGTTAATATAAAACATAAATGAACATATAATGATTAAATATCTTCATAATAATAATGAAAAGGCCCATTTTTTGAGGCACATACACATCCTGAATACATCTAGTAACTCATGGTTTAATATTAAAATTATTGTCTAGACACTTACTCACAAAAATATATCAATAAATGACATTTCTATTTTCGATCTACCATGACTCCCCAAATAAAAAAATAGGATATAATACAATTTTCTTCATTAACTAACCTATTTAAACCTAACACATTACTTGAGTTACCCTATAACAATGCTTGAGGAACATTCTTGATTACCATGTGGTGGAAACTATTATTGAGGCACTGGGATATACACCATTGGGAACAAATTCACCTGCTAATATGATAAAAAAAAGAAGCATTCCACCCTTAAGATCAACATGATAACTCCAAATTCAAGGAATCATGAATACGGAAATAAAAATATTTGAAGTGTTATGAAACTATAAAAGTAAATGATTAAAAATGAATAAATCACTAAAAATATATATAGAACCTAAACATATTTGTCTAAACAACCCAATATAACTAAATCTAAACTCAAATACAAGAAACAATATAATATCAAATCACTACAAAAAGAAGCTAAAAATAGTCTATCTAAGTTCCATGATATAAAATAAAAACCAAAAATATAATTGAGAAAATTCCAATGTGAAATTCCAAACACCTATATCCATGTATAAACTAATTTATCATCCCTTGACACCACTAACATACACAAAAAATAACCCTAGTAAAACCTAATACATTCAATAAAAAACCTGTAATGAACCTATAATATATGTTGGGTGTTTAAAAACTTGTTAGTGGCTATCCTCACAATTCATCATTAATAACCTTTAAAAGTTTATCCATTCCATTATCGTTTGAATTAAAAATATGAAATAAGACCTTTATTTTTTGGTTCAAAGTAGGTAATATGTATCTATCATATGAAACAATTAATTAAAATATATAAATTTTGCACATTTTAACATAAACATACTTAACAAAATTTTAAGCTAATATGAAAATACATATAAAGAAAAAAATTTAAAATAAACTTTTAAAAATATCCATTCTTTAGATATAAGAAAAATAACACAACTTTAATACACCTTAAAATTTAAATAAATAAAATAAATGTGATATTTTTATAAATATTATTCAGAAAAAAAATTTGAATAATATTAGTCAGACAAGGAAATAATAAGTTTATTACTAAAATCCACTCCCATTTTTTATGAAACCATTTTTATTTCTATAATAGAATTAATGAACTAAATTGAATTATATAAAAATCCTTATAACTGAGTTATCTTATTAATGGGAGAACATCAATAAGAATAATCATAAACATAATAAATATAAAAAAATATTTTGAAATAAACCTAAATAATCTATCATAGGAAAAAGAAATCGCAACAATTATAGGAACACCTAGGATCCTTAAAGAGAATATATGGAAACACCCAAAAAGATTTTGTATGATTTGTTATTGATGTGATACAACATACCAAACACTCAATATTACCATACTTGGCATGATCGGTAGGTAAAATCCATTATGTAGAGAATATTCCAAACATTGGTCTACCAGATGAAATGTAATATTAAATTAGTGCAATACATGTATATAAAATTTTCACCTAGATACCTAAAGTTTCCCATGAAAAAAATGGAGTTGAGAAATAAACATATAACATTTAACAATATAATAAAATAAATATCAATCATAAACATAAGCTTTCCTTTGATCACCCTTAATAAAATCATCCCTTTTAAATAGTATCCATATAATAACAAAATCCACTCACCATGATAAATATATCAATATATGTTAATATAAATATCACCTTATGATTTTATATAAACAAACACATGGGTTCCACTTCATGAGTATACCAATACCAAATCTAGTCAATATATAATCAAGTGACATAAAATTTATAAATATAACTATATTAATAAATTATCACATTTTAAATTCAACTATAATCCCCTTTATTTAATTAAAAAAATATACATTATTTATTAAAGGAAATCATCTTTAAAAAAAAGAAAATTGTGGATTATTCCTTTTAAAGAAGTTATTAAAATCGTGTTTTCGTTCATTAAAAAATACAATTAAACATTCCCTAAAAAATTTATTGAATTAAAATATGAAAAAATAGTGTTTCTCAATATAAAAAACATAACTCCGCCCTTATTTACACTAAAACTAGATTTAAAAATTTAAAATTGATGTAATATCATTTATTCCAAATGCAAAACAAGAGGGAAATTAAACACTATTGATAAAAAATTTATAGTCACTATTAATATAACTTTTATATCATTGAAAGAATGGATTTTGTTGAGACCCTACCCCATTTATACCCCTCCTGGGTATTTAGTGAAGATTTTAGTGACCTATGAAGACCTCCTCCAATAGGTCATTAGTTGTAGACTGTCACTGAGGGTATAAAACACATAGATAAGGAATGCATTTTCCTCAAAGTTCTCATGAAAAGAGAATAAATTTATAATTAAACTATATAATATTGGATAAAACATACCAAATATGTGTAATGTCATTCAAAGAAAGATGAAAAATGGAAATGTGATGATAAAATCATATGTTAGTGAGTCACAATTACTAGTGAAACTTGACCCACATTCCCTAGAAACATCCATCTCGAATACAATGTTTATTCCACTAACTAGAAAAAATATATACATGTATATATATATATATATGGAGTGTGTATATAAGTATACATAGTATAATCATATACAAAACCAGTCATGTAATTTCAGAAGAATCGTAGTAAATATCCAACAAAAAATAGTGAAATAAAATCAGTAACTAATTCAGGTTAACTATATTATCATCCTTACCTATTCTCACTAACTAAATAACACAGATAAATAACAAATCATTGGAAACATACATATAAGGAAATAAGTCCTTCATCCTATTTCCCATTGAACCAGTAACCCTAAACCCCAACATCTGTTTTAATGATTCTCTTATCCCCTCTATAATTCATACCACATATCTATATAAGCATCCTCATTATCAAATCCACCACCACATATTATAAACACATAGACATCACATTCCCATAATCACATAATAATACTAAGATCCATTATAACCCATGTAAATACACAATATGCCTCAATCCATCGCCACCAATGTATAAATACGCATGTTATAACCATAATCCATTTTAAATTGGATACATGTATACACTAAAAACCTAATCCTACACAATCTACATATATATGTATGTCATAAAAACGATCCAAAAAAAACCTATATGGCTAAACATAATATAATTGTAATCCATGATATCCAGGATATAACCACACATAATTCTATATCAGAAATAGAGGGGGGAGTAGGGGGAAAGTTATTTATATGTATCCTTAACATCATAGATTTTTGTAAATCACCTGGAACCCAAGGCCAATATGAGCATCAATTACATTATCTGACTCAGTTGGGAGGGAATAAAAAATAAAAAAAACATGAAAAACATTTAATAACACATAACCATTCTACAATAAATTATCCAATCTAAGAATAGATCTATAACTAAGAAATGTCATGATAACTAAATTTCCAAATAACAAAGAAAATAATATATTCCTAAGGACACAAGAATCATGGTTCAATATTATCACTTTTCATTTACTAATTATCATATAAAAACCATTTTATAATATCATAATATTAATTCTAAATTAATAACCACATTATTATTCCTATATTAAGCTGCTTCTACATTAATATCATTATTCACATTTTCCTAACCCCATCTCTTTCAATATTTTACTTAATACTTAGATTCTTCTTACTTATATACTGAAATATACCATCATATTCATCCATAAAACATTCAATTATTTAAAAAATATTCTACTTATAATATCATGATTTAATATTTAACAATCATTCCCTTATATTATTTTATAAATTAATTAAAACTATGTAATTTTAGGGCTTTAACATCTACCTTATGACAAAGAAAATATAAAACCCCAAATAAAAAAATCAATAGTAAATTAATACAAAAAACAAATGCAGAACGAATCATATTAAATATTTAAGGAATTCTTCATACTCAATTAAACTACCAAAACATCATCCTCAATATGTTTCCACATCATTCATATTATCCCGAAATTATCCACATCAGGTCTCCATCATATTAATATCAAAACAGCTCTACCCTCATCGTAAAAAATAACCATACTAGATTTATATATAATTATATCATGGAACTTATATTTTAAAGAATTTATGGAAGAAAATAATAAATCTAGTAGAAAAAATATAATGAATGGGCTACACCACATTAATTCATGTATGCAACATTATAGAAAAAAAGGAAAAATAGTCATCCGCTATTCTCAATTCCATCAACATCATATTTTCATTATTTTAATACTAAATTTAATTCAATTTTCAGTAGTTTTGAGTAAGACATAGATAAAACTATAATAATAAATAAAAATATCACTAAACATTAAAAAAAATATACACAATGTATTGATTTATCATATTGAGAAAATATAAATAAGTATGTGATCATGAAGAATATATTGTTAAATTTCATCCTTATCTTACCATATTTATGTTGATTAATTAATTTTACACATAACTAGTAAGTAAAATATTCATTTAAATTCACAAAAATGGACTATCTCACAACCTACAAAATATCATGAGCCAATAACCAGAATAAAATAATAATTGCATATAAATCTGCAGTTTTATCCTTATTCAACTTCAATAATTATTGATTAATACATTCTTCCAATAAATCCCAAAAATTCACCTATTAGAAACCAAAGAATTATAATCCTTCATTTACACTTAACAAAATATGATATTTCTTAAACCTCAACCTCAATATGAAGATTCAATGATCACTAAACAAAGTGGAATTATTGATGATAAACACTAATGGGAAACATCATAATAAACCCATGAATTTAAAAAGGAATCATACTTTATGAAACCTCCGTCAATCATCAAGGAAGAATCAACAAAATTTATAGAATAGGAAATCCATGTCTTGATGGGATGCAATGTGAAAGTAATGATAAAAATAAAGAGATAAATAGTTATACCTTGAGTCAAAGGTTGTTAGTTCCTGATGAAAAGGCGTAAGGATCACTCTTATAGGCATGTGTTCATCCAAAAGGATCCCAAAACTACATAAATGTCACATATTAAAGTCACTTTTATGTATTTATATTCTTTTTTTACTATATTTTGTTATAAACCATTCTTAGGTTATTCTAGGGTATTTTTGGGAGATTTTGGAGTTTTCTAGGCATGTTCATGGTTTGTGTAGGGTTAGTCCAAACCGTATGGAATTCTCATGAATCTATGTGTCTTATGGTGGTTTGGGATGGTGGAATTTGGTAAATTTAGTTTCTTGTTTGGAAAACCATATGACCAACCCTTGTAGCTTCTCAAGTTTATAAAACCAAGTTCATGGTTAGTACACATTTTACCAAACTGTATAGTCAAACTATTTGATGGGAATTAATTAATTCAAAAAAATATTTTTGAACTTGAAATGTTTTCTGTTAACCCCATTATTTATACTAAAACTTAGGATATTGACCATGTGGATTCCTCTTTGATATTTTAGAGATCTTAACCCTTTTTTAGAGAGATTTTAAAAAATATTGGAGAAGCTTTCATAAAAGGTACAGGGCTCAATTGATTGGATTCAGGACATCATCTACCCAGTGTTTCCTAGGTACTTCTTATCTTACCTTCTCTAGGGACATCCTGTGCAAATGTGTAGGAGATGCCACCTTGGGTATCACTGCCAAGCTGATAGAGACACTGATCATAGAGATGCATCCCTTCCTTTATAGGAGGGTCATGTCTCTGACCCGGTGTCCTTGATGCCCAGGAACAAACCCTCATCCTCTAGTACCAATTCCTTATCCTCTCATCCTTCATCCTGTGAGGCCACTTCTCCCCCCCCCCCCCCACAAGTCAAATTGATCATTGAAGCTTGGAATTGGTCCCTTATGATCAACAAGGTAACCAGTCTGATCCCTTGGTTGACTCTTCTTGGTACTACCATCCTCTACATATGCTATTAGATGGTGCTCTACTATAAACCTTTATGAGGTTTCCTTAGAGATTCTTAGTCCCCTTCCCTCTTCCCTTTCCTTTGGCTGACCTTCCTCATAACTCTTTTGAAGACAATTCAACTAAATATGGTGGAAGTAAGAAGACACAATCCCCTACACCTATGACTCATAGAAATACCAAGGTGATGGTTAGTGTTTCTCTCCCTATTGGAATAAGGACACTTAAAGCTCAGCCTTTCAGAAAACCTGGATATCTTGCCCAATTTCCTCCAAGCATCGTGAGTAGAAAGACCATAAACCACATCTCTCATCTTATCCTCTCATTATCAGATCCACCTGACATGAGTCTAGGAGTATGCACAAAATTGAGAATGAAGAAGATGCAATTTCAGGAGTGCTCCTCCTCCCAGTTATAAGTAAACATGTTTTCTAGGTCCAAAGTTGGTCCATCAACCTCCCAATGATACCTATATTCATCTATAACTCCCAAAGGGTTGGGGAATGGGTGAAAAATAACTTCATAGCTTCAGATTCCAAGAAAAGCAAGGCCATGATTGTCGTTGTTCTAGAGAACAAGAAGAAACCTACTAAAATTAGTGATTTCACTCATAAAGTTAAGATGCATTAATCCATGAATGAAAATCCCACCAATAATAACATATGGATATTTTGGTACAAGTATGTATGGGTTGACATGATGCATGTTGGAGATCAATATATAATGACTAGAGTGTCGAGTGGTGGGGGAACTCTCTATGTGATTTTTTTCTATGGGAGTTGTGATGTGAAAAGAAGGTAAGTTTTGTGGAATGAATAGAGAACATTAGACCTATGGGATCTACCATGGGTGATTGGTGGGGATTTTAACATGATTACGGATCCTGGTGAGAAGAATGGGAGAGGAGCATTTCCAAAGAGGGCTAGTATGGACTTTTTCCAATTTATGGCTGGAAAATGTTTAATGGATTTGGGGTATTTAGGAGACCCATTCACATGGTGTAACAACTTATGGGGGATCAGTTTATGTTGGATCAAGATTAACCTGTGTATCACCAACATCCATACAATCACTATGTATCCAAATTCAAAGATTAATCACTTGAACTAGAGTATCTCCAACCAGTCTTTGTTGTTGCTTTCTTTGTCCCCAAGGAAACCTCCCAGGAAAGGTTCGAGTTCAGAATTCAATGGTCAGGTAATATAGGCTACCACTAGGTAGTTATATGGGCATGGGAAGAACCAATATAGGGTTAATCTTGGACATTATTGTATAACAAGTTGAGGCGTCTGAAATGGGAACTCCAAACGTAGGCTAGGAACCTTCCTCTCATTGGCCAGGATATGGACGAGCTAAAGTATGTCATAGAGAATATTGAAGCTAGATTGGAGGAGACCTAGGATGATTCTATTTTCAGAGTTCTTTTAGAGAATAAGAACAACTTGGTGGATTTTATCTTTTCTCAAGAACATAAGGCGATAGAGTTCATGAGGACCAAATGGATCAAGAAAGGTGACAAGAACACTAATTTTTTCCATGAATGCAAGTGGTAAAGGATAAAAATAATCAATCCTCATATTTCTTTTGAATATGGCATGTATACTGATGATATAGAGGTGGTCGGAGTAATGGTGGACTTTAATTTTAAGTATCTTCTTACTGGTCCGAATCTAAATATGCCCAATGGCTACCCAACGGGGGAAGTTGATTTATGGGAGGGGATCCCAAACATCATCTCTACCTAGGATAATGTCTTCATGGAGGTGATAACTAATTAGGAAGAGATTCATGTGGCCATTATGATCTTAAATCCAGAGAGTGCGACGGGACCAGACGGCTTTCCTGGTTCCTTCTATAAGGGGTCTTAGGAGGTGGTCAAGCATGACATCATCTCATCCATTCGGGGTTTATTTTACGGAGGAAGCCTACCATAGATAGCTTTTGATAAAACCCTAGATCTATTATTGAAGATCAAATATCACTCCTCCCTCCTACATTATCATCCTGTAAGTATGTGTAACATCCCATACAATATTTTGGTGAGCATCATTAATGGGCGGTTGTGTATAAATTTACCCTAGTGGATCTCCCTCGAGCAACATGGCTTTGTGAAGGATCGCTCTATCCAAGGGGTGATAGCCCTGGTGCAGGATATACAGAGTGATATTAACACCAAGTCCCATGAATCCAATATAGCCATAAATCTAGAAATCAATAAGTAATATGATCATATTGAGTGGAGTTTCATCAATAGGGTTCTCACCAAGATGGGTTTCTCTAACTGGGCTACCAACCATGTCTTCAGGTGTTTCATCTCTTCATGGATGGCCATCTCATTTATAGGGAAAAATCATGGATTCTTCAAGGCGACAGGGGGCCTTCGGCAAGGAGATCCCATTTCCCTGAGACTTTTTAATCTTATGCAGGACACTCTTAGACGGTTGATCAATAGATGCATGTCTAATGGAGATATACTCACTTATCAAAGTAAGATGAACCTCCCCTCTATTTCACATTTGATGTTTGATTATGATACTATAATATTCATGAATTTGGGGAGAAGTTATGTGCACGATATCAATAGGATGCTCAGGGATTACTGTCACTGGAGCGATTAGCTTATCAATAAGGAGAAGACTAATTTATACTTACCTAATAAATGAATTCATATCAAGGCAGTGAACCTAGGAAATAGGTTGGGAATGCGGAGAGGCTCCTTCCCTATAGATTAACTTTGAGCTTCTATATCTATAGGAAGGATTCACATCAAGTACTTTGATCATGTGGTGAGTAAGATTATGGGCAGTGTTCTCAACTGGAAAAACGACTTTTTATCCTTCGGGGGACGCATCACTCTAGTGAATAGTATTCTATTAGCCATTTCGGTGAATGAAATTTCTTCAAACAACTTCTAAAAGAGGGTTATTAAAAACATTGATAAAATAATATCTAGGTTCATTTGGGACACTCTATCAGAGGGAAAAAAACATTGGTTTTCCTAGTAGAGGATGGAAAGACCCATCATTGATGGAGGAATCAACGTTAAAATCCTGGCTGACACAATCCATTGCATGCATGAAAATCTTTCATGGGAAACCATAGAAGAACACGCATTGTGGGGGAAGGTTGTGTCATGAAATAAAAGTTCTAATGATACCCCCCCCCCTCTGATTTATAGGTATCCCTTAGGGTCCTCGGTCTTCTTCCTTATTCTAAATCTTCTTCAAAATTTGAAGTGGATTTTAGGGGAGGGTAAAATCCCTTTCTGGCATCACAACACGGTGGGAACATTCTTGGTTATATAGGGTACCCTACCCCTACCATCTCTTTAAAGGAATATAGTCAACATCCAATTCTCATTAGATCAGTCCTGGACAAAAACTAGTAGGTTGTGTTCCACTCAATTGTTACTAACTCAGATCTAGACAAGTGTGTATTTACTCTATCCATCTTGGGGAAATTCAACTCGAAGGATTACTAAAGGTTGTACAACATGTAGGTCCATGGAGATAGATGGAATGGTGTGGTGTGGTGTAACAACATCCCAACAAAGCACAACTTCCTTACTGGGAGAATCAGGAACCATTCCATACCCTCGGATGATAATATCAGGAAGTTAGGCATTAGCTTGGCTTCATGTTGTCACTATTATAAGAACTAGTAGGAAGAGATCACGTGACACCTATTATTTGAAGCTGACTAGGCCCATTAGGTGTGGGGTGCCTTTAGGAATTTCACTACGTACTCCCCCCACAATTCTGGAAATGCTCCTTTCCTAGAGCGATGGTTCTAGGGTTCGGAAGGCTCGGCTATAAAGACAAAGGAAAGATCTATCATTATCAATGCAGGCTGCTGGTGAATATGGTAAGAATGAAATCGGACCAGGTTTGAGGGGTTATTTCAACAGGACAGTCTATCATTGCGTGAACTAGGTTCTTACTGATTTACTAGGTCGCTCACACTAGTAACTGGAAGGAGGCCCAATACCTTCACCCGATGCAACCTATTTCACCAGTGTGTCATCCTACCATCTCTAGGCCACAAGGGAATTAGGTTTGGTGGTTACATCCTTCATGTGGCCTCAAGAATAATATGGACAGCTTGTGTATCTTGGGTAACATGCAGGAAGGATAGGTTATTTGTGACTCCAGGGGTAGCGTGTTTATGGATTTCAAGTTTCATTATGGTAGTGGGCCTTCAATTCAGGTGGAGGACAATACAGTTCTTACGGGGCTCTCTCTCTACAGCCAATATAATATCTTCATCTCTCAAGTAGATAAAGATTCCATGGCTATCTATGATTCCCTAAATGATAATGGTATCACGTTTTGGTTAGAATCCTACACCATCAGTAAATTCAAAGCTCTCCTCACCAACAATATCACCATCACCCACACCTAGAGAGAGGGGAACAAAGTGTAGGACCACCTATATTCTCTGGAGGATCATGGTACCAATGTAATGTGTCTTTCCAACATTTATCACTTCAAACCGAAGGGGGTGAATCTGATTAAAGGGAATTTTCTCAGTCTTTACCATTTTAGGCCTCCATAGGCTGTTGGTTCTCCTTCTCCTCATGTAGTTCCTCCCTGAATAAAAATATTAACATTGAATTTTTGGTGTTAGATCTAGGAAACTCAAGTTAAGAGCATGTTTTTCATTTGTCATCATAATTCTTCTAGATATTATCTCATTTTCTTGAAAGGATCCATAGATTAGGGATTTTATATATGGACATATGGTTTTTATCATTATCTAATGGATTTTATTATATATTTTTTGGGATAAAGGAAGAAATAAACCAAATATACTGGGATTTTTATGTATTTCTTTGTGAATTATCATTGTAAGTGATTTATCTTATCTTTATTGATCTAGAATTTATTTAATCCATGTTTATTGATATGGTTTTCATGGTTTAGGTTATTCTCTTAATAACTAAGATCCCTCTTTCTTTTTTCCTTGTGGATTCCATTTCGTTGATGGGCATACCAAGTGTTTTAGGTAGGTGAATTCATGAAAAGCCTTTATTTTATAAACCATGATATATTAATTATTTTAAATTGTATTTTTAAATTTTTTAATGGGATGATCAATGATTCCTAAAATATCAAAGTTTGGTATTCTTTAAAAAAATTATTTCCCCATTTATATTGAAAATGGAAATGGATTTAAAAGTAGGTTTTGTTATGAATTTGGGAAGTTTGATTATTTATGTGTAAAATGACCTTGAATTATTGAAAATATAAAATTGAAATCCTCCAAGTGCGGTATATGGAATATTGGATCCTGGGGGACTTAGGATGGGTGTGGATTCGGACAAGTATACTAAGATGATTTTTAGCTACCACACATGTATTTATGCTAAAACTCCAACTGAACAATATTATGATAGGGGTTAACTTAGTGTGGTGTTATCCTATCCCTATCCCTATTTTTCTAGGGATTCATGTGCACATAAACATATATTCACCAAGGTTTGAGTATGGTATCTTACTTGAACATAATTTATCTAAGTACTGAGTTTCCTTAATTATCTGTTACGAAATGGTTATTTATAATTTCTTTGAAAAGTGGTTTATCTGGTAATGTTTTATAAATTGATATATAAAAGGGTGATTTCTATGTTTTATTTATAAATATGAAAAACTATATCTTATACCATTATTTTCTTAAAATGGGATTAATTTGTTTATTTATTAAAGACTTATTATGAAACATGTGGTGGGATTGTATTGGTTCTGTTTTTATCACACCATGTTTATACCTTTGTTTGGTGTTTGGGTCTTGTTTTATTTTATGTGGTTAAAGGTAAGGTATTTCATGTTGGTGGTGTGTTTCTATATTAGTGGGGTTTGGGAGTTTGGGGTTGACATGGCAGTACATTGACCAACATATCACATGTATATGGGGTGTCTATTTTTTATATTCTTTGGTTCATCTATTTGGGATTGGGTACTTATATTTTCCTTGTACTCTTTTTCTTATATTTCCTGACTTTGTATTAGAATGTTTTCTTTCTTTTATATGTTCCATTTATTGATAATTTGGTTTATTATGAGAAAAAATATTCTCAAAGGTATTTATTGATTCCCATGCCCTTACCACCAGCTTATGGTGATTAAGAATTCCCTACGAGACATTCCATAGATTGTCTTGGGTGTCTGGTTCAAGGATGAGTTAGATTGTTTCATGATAAATTGGTATCAAATACTGGTTCTTTATCCATGGCCTTTGAGTCTTGATATGTTTTGGTAGATAGTATATAGGATTTTTAGGACTTAAGGGGTAGGTTACAAGTGAGTTTCTTGACATATCTCGTCATAATGAGCCTTAAGTTACCATGGGATGTTGGGAAGTGTGTATGTCGTATTATGTTTTTATATATTCTTAGTTATTTTATTATATTTTATTGGTTAAAACTATGGTTTATAACCTATATTATGGTTTTTATTATTTATTTTATATAATACCATACCCCCATAAGGGTTCCTAAAATCATTCAAGAGGGTGATGTGGGTGATATTTAAGGAGGAATCCCTCTAGTTGATTGAAATATTGTTGATATGGTAGTGTGAGTAGTATGTTATAGGGACCAAGATATTGTCCCCATCTTGTATCAAGATAGGGAATTGAAACCAGGGACTGTAGGAGATACATATTGGGACCGATAATTTCTCTACCATAAACACCATTCTTCTAAGAAATGAGTTTTCCATAGGAATCGAAGGATTTGTTGGATAATATTGAACATATTTTTGAATTTTATGAAACTATAGATTCTATCAAAATGAAATGGGGAACCTCTAAGATCAAAGGACCTAATAGATGATGGTGGGACACAATGGTTTAGGAAAAATAGTATAAAGGATTAGAATGTAAATAATTCAAGATCATATTTTTCTAGTAGTTTTTTACTAAATTGTGTGTGATAGCTTAGCATAAAGTGTTCCTCTCCCTTAATGAGGTGATCAAACTATAATGGAATATTCAAACCACTTCATTGAACTAGTTTTTTTCTCTCACATGATTATATTGAACGATAAATTAATGGCTCAGATAATTCATATGGGATTGTAGTTGTATATTCAATCCTAGGATTTTATATTGAATGTTACCAAATATGTTAATATTGTGGAAATATCCATGATAGTATAAATTAACACCTCAAGTAACTCAGAACTTGTTTGGATTCATCTTCTACCTAGTGGTGGTTGCAGCAGCTACTCTGGAAAGGAGAGGAAGTAAAATGAGTTTTCAAATGGTAGTTGTAGTGGCTTCTAGTAGTAGACTCATACCACACCTTCAAAAGTATATAGAAATTGAAATTTTAATTTCTATTAGTGTGGAAAGATAGGACACATGATATGTACTTTACCCACACATCTTGAAATCTATAACTCATGCGGATACTGAGGATACTTATAGAAGTTCTATCAAGTTATTTCTACTTAACATTATGGATTGGGTTATTTGGAACATAAGGGTTCTATAGTGAAGTCATATACTTCAAATACTATAGGTTTTATGTCATAGGCTATCAAAACAAAGTAGTTTCATATAGTGTAAGACTTTCTAGTGGAATTTTATGTGATCCCTGAAACATTGAGAGGTATTAATTTTATCTATTTGTCTTTAGTGAATTATTTATTTGATTTAGGTCCCTCTCATTCCATTATATAAACCCACTTCATGAACCTTCTAAAAATCCAATGGAACTCATTCCCTTTATTATGGAGTTTGTGATTCCACTTTTAATTATGAAGTTGTAGTTTTTTATCTCCCTTGTGTTGTTATTTTTTTTGATATCAGAAGCCTATTTAGTTTAGGATTTTCTATTTCGTAACTTGAATCTATTTGGTTTTATCATTGGATATATTGGATAGTTTCCCATAAAGTATTGATTGATTACTATCACTAATAAGTGTTCTTTACTACCTCTAATTGGAGCTACCATGTTTTTCAAGGAGAGGGGGATCTAAATTCTAGTCAAGTGTGACCTCCTCTACTAGAACATAGAAAATTGATTTCCTCTTTCATAGTTGAACACGGGGATAAAGCCACAAGTCATGATCTTCCTTCGAGAGTGAAGTAATTTCTTGAAGTGTTTCAATCTAATTTTTATGGTCTTACTTTAGAGAGGTAAGTTGATTTTTTGATTGATTTGGTTCCAATAGCTTAGCTGATATCCATTCAATTGTATTCTATGGATCTAGTGTAATTAGAGAAATTATATCTTCATTTGGATGATTTGAAAGCTAAAGGATTCATTCTTCCTAGTGTTTCGCCTTAGAAAGCCCCATTTATTTCCCCCAATAAGGCTGATGAGACTCTCCATTTGTGTTTCAATTAATAAAAGATCAAATAGGTGACTATTAAGAATAAATATCCTTTTTTATATATTTATGACACATTTAATAAATTAAATGGATGAATGTGGTTCTTGAAAATCAACCTTCAGTCGAAATATCATTAGCTCCCAGTTAAGGATTCAAATATTTTGAAGACCACCTTTAGGAGTAGGTATGACACGTTGAATATCTTGTGATGTTTTTTGGTATGAATAATGCCCAATATGTTTTCATATCCCTTATGAATCATATTTTCCATTACCAACTTGATTTATTTATTGAGTAATTCATGGATGACATTCTGGTTTACTCAATAACTAAATAAGAGCATGATCGTTACATGAAATCCATTCTAGTAATCTTAAGGGATCACATACTTTATGATATGTTATTAAAATTTAATTTTTTGGATTTGAGAATATAATTTTTTAGGACATGTGATTTCATAACACGTTATCTCATTTGATCATGAGAAGGTGAAAGTTTCATTATAATGGGAGGAACCACGAAATGTCTTTGAGATTCAAATCTTATTGGGTATGAAAAAATATTATTGGTGGTTTGTGATGGAGTTCTTGAAGATTTCATCTTTAATGAATAATCTTACCAAGAAAGGGGTAAATTCATATTGGATTCAAATTTTCACACTTGTTTTTATGAATTGAAGTGATGTCTGACCATAGAACATATTTTTATTTTTCTAGGATTAATGAAGGACTATGTGGTGTTTTTTAATGCTTTAGGTTCTATATTAGGTCATGTTAATATGATAAAAGATCATATAGTGACCTAAAAATCTCATCAATTTAAGACATGTGAAGAGAATTACCCTACCCATTAATTAGAAATTATAGTAGTTATACATGATCTCAACAGTTAACAACATTACCTATTTGGAAAAAGGTCCATTGTATATTCTGACTATTATAGTTTAAGTAGTATATTTTCTTAGAAGGATATAAACCTTAAGTAGATACAATGGGTGGGATTATCTCTAGTCATTCAACTTTGACACTTCCTATACCTTGGTAATGGGGAATATTTTCATTGTCACTCTAGGTAGAAAATTTCATTCTCAAGTAGTGATGGAATGAAAATATGAATAGAATATATTGGGACCCTTCTCTTGGATACACCTAGATGTAAAAGAGGAAGATTTACGTATTATTTTGTCTTGTTATCAGTTTATTTCATCTCTTCTTTAGTTTATTTTTTAGGAGAAATAGAAGGAATATTATTTTAGGAGTATCATGAACTATTTGTGTGGTTTGGAGACCATTATCAAGAAGTCACTCTCCCTGGAAGGCATTCATTATTTTAAAACCCAGTATTTCATTCCTTTATATGTGAAGAAGGTTGTGGTGGAATTTTTTCATTTATATTAGTGGTATGTTCATCACATTACAATAAAGATATATTATTTCATGAATTTTTGGTTTTGATGTCCTGGTTCAAAATGTGGAATAGATGATTTTGTATTGCATTACTATAACTTTTAGAAGATTAAAGTCAAACACAAAAATCCTTATATCATACTTCATCCCCTCCTGGTTTTTGGATGTATATGGGTTGAAGTATCCATGGATTTAATTGTTCAATTACCATGGATTCCCCAAGGGAAGAATTACATATTGGTAGTGGTTGATTTATTGATAAATTTATCTCATTTCCCTCTAATTGAAACACCAAAAATGGTGAGGATTTGAGAAATCTATATTTTTAGGATATCATGATGTTTCAAATGGTTCTATATTGTATTATATTGTATTGGGTCCCCTGGTTTACATCATGGTTTTGAAAATTACTCTAAGATTTGATGGGTTCTCAAGTTCAATTGATCATAACATACCAGCCTCAGATAGATGGACATATAAAGAGAGCAATTAAGATTTTAGAGAATATGCTTCATACTTGTTTCATGGATTTTAGTGGCTCTTCGGATAACTATTTTGGACTTTTTTAGTTCTATTATGATAATATATACCATTAATCCATTAGAATATATCCATTTGAGGATTCTATGGTTGGATATGTAAATCACATAATTTTTATTTTGAGGTGGTTTAAATTTATATCATGGGGTCAAGAAATGTTTAGGAGACATTGATGAAAATTTAGATTCTTCATCAATGATTGGTGATGACTCAGAGTCGATATAAACCTTATGTGTATCATTGGTTCCATCCTCTGTAAATTTTTTTAGGTTATTGGGTTTTATTGAAAGATTTTCCTCAATTGGGTCACCGTCAACTTGGAAAGTAAGGGAAATTTTCTACAAGATACATGAGACCTTTTGATATTATTTGGTAGATTAGAAAGGTGGATTATTATTTAGTATTTACATCTCAGTTTACGTATACCCGTGATGTTTTCTATGTGGCTTAATAAGTATCACACTAATTCCTCTCATGTTCTAAACTAGGAATAGATTGATTTGATGCTGGATATGTTAATAGTTGAATGATCATTTTAGATTATTAATTATTAGAGAAATATTCTACATGGGAAATATATTTTTTAGTTTGATTATTTTCGCATCATGAAGTTTATTCTTATGAGACTTGGGAATATGAATTGATGATGACGAAATAGTGGCCTCATATTTTATTTGATCAATATTCTTCAACTTAGATTTCTTGAGGAATAAAGTGATGTGGTTAGGGAAAATTTTCACATATTTATATCAATTTAAGATATATATATATATATTCATCTTTTTTACTATATTTTGTTTTAAACCATTCTTAGGTTAGTCTTGGTGATTTTTGGGAGATTTTGGCGTTTTCTATACATGTGAATAGTTTTCACATGGCTAGGCCAAACTATATGGCATTCCTAGGAAATCCTACAGATTGTTGTGGTTTAGGACAGTGGGATTTTTAATGGTTGGTTCATGGTTATCCAAAGCATGTGAATTCTCTAGTATATCTAACTAGGAACATGGTTTACCAAACTGTATGGCCAAACCATATGATAGGAATTAATTAATCCAAATTTTATTTTTGAACCTGAAACATCTCTTATTAACCCCATTCATTTTCATATAGCTTAAGATCTTGCCCCTAGGGATTGATCTTGGATATTGTGGAGATCTTAACCGTTTCATTGATTGATTCCAATGTATCTTGAGGATTTGGATCTAAGAAACTCAGTGTAAGAGCACGTTCTTTGTTTTTCTTCATCATTATTCTTGATCCCCTATATTTTTCAAGAATGGAACCATATATCATGGATTTAATTACAATATATATATATAGGTTTAATCATGATTTAATGGGGTTTCTTATAAGTCTTTTGTGAGAAATTAAGGTAGAGACAAAATCTACCTAGATTTTTTTGTGATTCCTTAGTAATTGTCATGGTATGTGGTTTCTCTTTTATCTATTTAACTTGAGTTTACTGAATATAAGTTTCTTGATATGGGTTTCATATTTTAGGATTATCTATTCCTACCTAATATCACCCTTTCTCTTTGGATTGTGGATCCTATTTGGATGTTGGGTATACCATGTGTTTGAGGTGGGTGGTTTCATGAAAATTCCTTTTTGTAAGCCATTCTTGTTTTCTCGTTTTAAATTAGTTTTATATATTATTTAATTTTATGATCCTTGATTCTTTAAATGTGATAGTTTGGTATTATTTTTTAAAATGTATTTTCAATTTTGTATTGAAAATGAAAATGGATTTCAAATCATGTTTTATTTCAAATTTGGGTAGTTTTATTATTGATGTGTAAAATTCCCTTGAATAATTTAAACTATTAAATTCAAATCCTCCAAGTGTGGTCTCTAGACCTTGGAAACCCAGAGTTCATAGGAGGGGTATATATTAGGACAAGAATGCTTGGATAGTTTACAACTACCTATCATGTATTTACATTATAACTCTAACTAAGTTATTTTATATATGTGGGTTCACATATTCGAGTGTTATTCTATACCTAGGACCATTATTATAGGAATTAATGTAAAAATACTTATCTATTAACTGAGGTGTGATGAACCTAGATAATCTTAACCTAATTTATCCTAGTACATAATTTCCATGTTGCTCCATTTTTGAAATGGATACTTATAAATGCTTTGAAAAGTGATTTATCCAGTAATGTTTTTTAAACTATTATGTAAAGTTTGATTTTCTTATTAAATTTAAAACTTTGAAAAACTATATTTAATTACTTTATTCTATAAAAATGATAATAATTAGTTTATTTATTTAAGACTTATTATTAAACACGTGGGGGGTCTACTGGCCATGTTTTTTTCACAATATTTGTATAACTTTGGGTGTATATAAATCTTGTTTCATCTGACATAAGTAAAGGTAAGGCATCACATGGTGGTAGTGGATATCTGTGTTACTAGTTTGTGGGATTTTGGTGGTGACATGGTGGTAATTTGACCCACATATCACATAGAGATGGATTTTTTATTGTTTTATGAACTTTGGTTAATCTATTTCGGATTTGGAACTTGTATTTTCCATGCACTCTCTATCTTCTAATGCCTAACATTGTATTGTCATGTTGTATTTAATCTATATATTTGATATATTTATTGTTTGTTTTATTATAGATTGAATTATTCTTAATGGTAGTTCTTGATTCCCATTTTCTTATCAATAACCCAGGGGAATGGGAATTCCCTTCAGTCCTTTCCATGAGCCGGAACGACTATCCAATTTAGAGATAACCCTCATCTATTCATGACATAAGGGGTTAATAGAAGATGAAGTAAATAGAATAAATTCTTAAATTAACAATAAATTTATAGTTACGTGTAAAAAACCATGTGATATTTTTTAATAAGGATTTGACACGCCACAATGGGCCTATATTAAAAGATCATGATGAAGTATTGCCACTCATCTCCCCTATTTTATATCACTCAAATACTATTTATTTTATGATAATAATGAAGTTCACTGCATGTATAATGGTGTCATGAAACTTTATTCAAACACATGGAAATCATTGTGAAAATGGTAGAACTTCTCCTTAAACCAAATCAACCCTAGATTATGCTCACAATGTAGGCCATTCACTATAGTTCAATGGATCCTAGAATGAGAGGACCAAGGAATGGGACCTCTAGGTATTCACACCACCATAAAAATAGTTCAAACTATAATAGAAGATATTAAAATTTAAATATAAATGTTCACACTGTGAAATACAACCATCATAGAATATTCAATATTCTAATACAAAAAATAAGGGATACTCTACAAATGGGGTGACCTGTAAGAGTTACTCTTGTAATGGTTTCCATATGATATAGGTTATATGTAATAAATTATTTTGGATCGGACTAAAATTCATAAAATTAATTAATTTATTGTGAATACATAATTTATTTTTCAAAAATAATATTTTTTTATAGAACATAACGTTTTTATCTGATATATATGGTTTTACTATTAATAAATTCTAATAAATAATTAAAATCCATATGTGATATTTTTATTTGATATATATGATTTTTATCTAATATATAATGTTTTTATCTAATAAATAAGGTTTTTACCTTTAAATATATTACTTTATATAAGATTTAAATCCAAATGTTATATGATTTTTCATAAGTATGATATTTTACATAGACTAAAAAATAATAGACAAAAAAAAAAGAAAAATAGTGTCCAACTCTTTGCGCTACAACACCTATAGCCACACTACAACAAAGAATATCCCACTAAATATTTAATATTGTAATAGTCTTATCCTAATTCCATAATATAAGCCTCATACCATAATAAAGCCTTTAAAAATGATTCCCTAGGAAAACCCTCCAAACTTCTTCCCTCACCCACAAGACTAGAACCAGAATTCATCAAACACTTTCAATGCCAAAGAAACAAAAAAGTAATAGTTCATGAGAATATGGAACTTTACATTAGATACCTCTCAAATGATTCTCATCTCTAAGGATCAAAACAAAACCAAGTAAATGAAATGTAAAAGGATTAAAAAAAGAAACACCCCATGGGATACCTTTCAAAAAAGGATTATGCCATAACAAGAGCACAACCAACACATCATATGGGAAGTGCACAAAATCACATAAAAACATCATGAGTAATCAACCAAAAAAATAAATCATAAAATAACTTGGGATATTTAGCATGCATATATAACTAAAATTACCAATTACATTCTTCTAATCCATTATGTCAGCATAGAATATGAACTAATGGAATAATATACCTACACAACACATTGCTTAAAAGTTCCTAAATTTGAACATGTCATTCATTAAATGTATCCTTGAATATAACATATAAATCACCCTAATAAATGAAATTTTTTCCATAATAATGATATCGATGAAGTTTAAAAATGTGTAAAACATCCTGGATCTGATATATTTGGTGAGGAATCATCAATTAATATGCACATTAGCAACATGCTCTAATACCTTGAATGACCAAAACAATCAGGGAGAAAACATACTCTCACAAATAAAACCTATACTAACCATAATGAGGAGATACATTCAAGAATACATGATCTCCAATATTTAACTCCATAGTCCCTCTACTATTATTATCATGGGATTTCTTATAATGTTGAGAGGCTTTGACTCCCTAATGAATCACCAGCACCTTTACTTTTAAGCTATACACCAATTCTAGTCTTAGAATTACTGACTCATTCACCATAGTCTAACACAATGTATATATAAATTTTAATCCATAAATATCTTCAAATGGATCTATAACATCAGCTGAGTGATTACTATTATTATATAAAAACTCAACCAAGGGTAGGTTTTTCACCCACATACCTCCAAAATCATGAATTCATGTGTGAAACCTCTCTTCTAAAGTCTAGATATTCTTCTCTATATTACTAATAATGGAGTTCCATCTATACTTAGGTGGTAAAATATGGATCATGATCATAGATGATTATCCTTGGATCCACATGGAGCCTCATGATAATGTCTAAATACTAACTTGATAAGAGATCCGAAACACTCAACTCCTGAATCACTATAAAGTGAGATGAAATCATTGAATAGTCTAAAATAACCTGAATTAAATCATATATTCCAAGTTTTTAATGTAAACTAATCATGAAATCCATCAAATTATCCTCCCATTTCCATTACGGAATATCCAACCGTTGATTAAACCCACTAGGTACATATTGTTTAGTAATTTCCTTTTAGAAGATCAAACACCGGGTTTCCAAATCTATAATATACCTCTCCATAAATGGACCCAAAAACAAACCCCTGAAGGTATGATACATATTAGGTAAATCAAAATTTTATCCCAAGGGTGATATGTGAAACTCACAAAGAACCACATCAAACATCACTAAGGGAATGAAGAGATTACCCTAGACCAAATCCCAATAATGATTATCCTCACACAACCCCTCATGGGAATCCCTGAAAATAACATTATACCATTAAAATTTTACTTTAAAATACCTAAATTTTATTCATTCACCTATTGTACCATAGGTAAATTCATATTAATCTAGTAGATGCATCTTCTTCCATCTAATTATTCCACATGAAGATGCACCCCTACAAGCTCCTCCATCACTCTACATGTATCCCCAAACTCATGAAAAACATCCCCACTAGACTTCATTATTAGAACATTGGAATCAACATTCATTTTCCTTGGTGAATAATAAATATAAAAGTTTTATTACTGTAAAAATTATATAAAAAACCATTGTATATAGTTTAAATAATGTTAGGAGAAGGTATATCTAAAACTCTTATGATCCATGAAGGCCATAATGTATGACTTCTGATGAGATAGTTTTTCCACAACTACAAGTAAAACACAAATATGGAAGATAAAGATCATGTGTAGAATTGTTAAATTCATGGTTACATAACTATAAAGACCTATAAGAGATGACTGCTCTCTATTGAATCAGAATACAACCTAGTACAAGGAATGAAAAATTATAAAAATCCTTAGGCATGAATCTTTCTTCTGTAAAATATAGAACATGAACACTGAATAATATATCATTCAAATAATCAAGACACATGAAACAGGTCCATCAATATGAATATTGAATCCTTTCTCATAAATTTTTTCAAATGAGTCACAAACCAAGAAAAATATTCCATATGACTCAAATATCAGTCAGTGATACCAAAAAAACTCTAATCCTCTGTAGCATTCTTTGAGACTACCCAAGAAACAAACATGTTGATATTTAAAAAATCTAGATATAATCATTGTTGATACATGACATGTATCATGAAATTCACCTCAAGAGTCCAAAACATACATTGATAGATCTTACCAAATAATTTATGGAACTTATGAATATCCAAAATGGATCGCAGATACTCTTTATGATATTCATTAGATTTCTAATGCATGATAATGTTGACAATTAACACCACCAAAAAAAGTATAAGAACTCAAGGAGTATAGTGTTCATCAATATAATAAACATTACCGGTACATTCATGATAATAAAGTGAATTATCCCAAACTCTTAGTGCCTATAATAAACCTTAGATGTAGAATTGGGAATATCCCCATATTTTACCTTTATTAGATTATTCCCTAACTAAAAAAAGATCTTTTGTAACCAACTATGTAACATCCTTATCCAATTCATTGGCTTGTTCTGGGTCAAAGGTTTCACTAACCTTAGGTGATGTTCCTAGGACACAAAATGTTGGAAACAAGTTCCAAGGGCATAATAGATCACCCAGGAACAATATTCCATAGAATGTGAATAACCGTATGAAGATGAGACAAAGATAAAAATTGATATATAATGCATGAAAATTAATACAAGACAACCAAAACCCAAATGTATCATCATAGTTGAAGGCATAAAATAAAAGTTACAACATAGACAAAAAAGGAAAATAGAACTCAATGACATCGATGTGGCATCAATAAAAGAATCACTCCAAAAATTCTCTAATATCTAACTCCAAGTCCCAATCCTACTTTATCATGATGCATCACTGGAGAAGTATAACATCTTTACCTTAAATGTATCTAGGTAAACAACATATACAAATTCACTAAATTTCCCAAGTAGGGGGTAAGTATAAAACTTGGTATGTAATTCCCCAAATACTTCCCAATACACACCACTCAGAAAAGGAACAAGTTAGATCACATTTATATTTATAAAAAAATATTATTAGTATTTGAAAATGGTTCTAATACTTTAACAGTGTTCTTTGTTTTGATAAATTAGTGTCTATTACATTTAATTAAATTGAAAATTATTTTAAAAAATTAATCATGTTTATTTAAATTTTTTAATGATGTTAATTGTTTAATGATATTTTTTCTTATTTTACTTAATGTTTGTTAATGTTTTTTATTTATTTAAAAAATTGGCCATCATTGTGAGCCACCTATTCTAGTATTCAACCACACTAATGGGACACACAGGGTGAACCCCATGGGAAGTCCTTCCATAGGAATCCCACTTAGAGGTAATGGCCAGTCATGCATAGTGCATTCTTGGTGTGATTGGGCCCATGTATAAGGCCCGCAAAGTGTGCTTGCAAGGTGAATTCATTGGTCTTGGTAACCCCACTAGGCCAAAGCTAATGTATGTTTTAGTGTAACCGATGTTGATCCTAGGAAGACAAATCAAACGGTGGGTATCCATGGGTTTTATGATAAAACATACCTTCACTGCTTCATAAAATCGATGTGGGACTCAATCCAAATTACATTTTTCATTCAAGTTAATAAAACTCGGATAGATTATCAGTATTTGGATCAAATTAAATCAAACCATCTGATCAGTATTTTGAACCCTCCCATCTTATTTCTTCTCCCATACTTCACCTATTTGAAAATTATCTCATTTTCTTCTTTTTATCTCCATCATTCATTAGATCACATATTCACTTGACTTTTCATGCTTTCATATTTCAAAATACACCTAGATCTTGCACTATGAGATTCAACTTGGAATAAAATACTAGTTTGAATCCACTTTTAGTGTCATCAATGATAGTATTTATCTATGTCATTGTGGCATCATCCATGATCATAGGTTGATGTTTTTACCACATTATGGAAGCATCACTATATAATGGTTTATTACGGTCCACTAATAAATCTTTACAATGGTTGATTATTTCTCTTGACTAGTGGATTTTTTTTTTCTTTTACTGATTGATTTTTTCTTCAATGATGGATCATTTTTCCATTGGTAGCAGATTTTTTCTACCAATCTCAGTTTTTATATCATTGAAAATCTAATGGAATATCAACTATCCATTGATATTTTCTCTATCTTTATATAATTGGAAATCAAATAGTAGATCAATTATCCATTAGTATCTTCTCTATTTTTCAACCATTGGACATCCAATGGTAGATCAACTATCCACTAGTAGCTTCTTTGTTTTTATACCATTGTAAATATGATGTTATCACCTTCAAGTTGCTTCGGTGGGACTTTATTTTAGCCTTATTCACATTGGTTTTTATTTTTGTTTTAATTTTTCTAATTGTGAATAGTACTATTTTATAACATATTTTGAATTGTTTTATTTTTTTAGTCAGTTGATCTTTAATCTGATTGATCCTTTATTGATATTTAGTTGAATGGTAGATTGTCTTCCAATGTTGGACATCCACTGGTAAATCGTCTTCCATTATTAGACATCATCATTGGTAGATAATTTCAATAATAGTAGTATGTCCTTCTTTCTTATCTAGAATATTTTGGTTTCATAGTGTATTTGATTTAATATTTTATTCATTTATTTTTATTTCTTACTTCTAAGTGAAAAAGTAGATCATTTCATTGGTGGAATAATCATATTACTACTCTTTCCTTCACTGGTATTATAGAAAATATACCACTCTCTATTTAAATGGTAGATCTAAACTAATGGTATCAAGATCAATCTACCTCCAGGAATTTTAATCCATCATTACTTCAAAAATATTGTTTCTAAAATTTTTTATTCATTATTTTTATCTAATGTTTTTAAAATAATGGTTTTATTAATTGTTTTATTTTATTTTTTTTAAATATAATTTTAAGGTGTGTAAAAAAATAATTTTAAGAATTACTTTAATTATATGTATACAAAAAATGTATAAACTTTAAAGATGGTCTATTTTACATCTTTTAGTGAAATAATAATCAATAATTTTAGCTATTTTAATTTCTATAATTTTATAAATGTGAATTTTATACATTTTTTATGTTTTTTATTTTAATTTTTTTATATAAATATTTCATGAAGAAATAAAACATGTGATTGTTCTCTATTTTTCAGTGTGGCTTTCACAAACTAAGGTCATAATAAAATTATTTTATTTTTATAATCTAAAAAGTGTCTTGTATTTATTGGACATGAACACACTCCTAGAAGATCTCTTTATTAATGATATGAGAGACATATTAAAGGCATAAAAATAAATTCCACTACAGATAATTCGATAGATGCTTATGTGATAAAACTTTGACATAGTCTTTCTACTCTCATTTGTTCAAGAAACTTCTATAACTTTTATACTCTAGATACAATCACAGAATAACTTCAACTTTGGACATTGTCCCTTTCAAGTGATCAAAAAACACCGAGATTCATCATATTTGACATAATTTTATCATCTAATTGTTTCTCTATATCTTTTTTCTTCATTTAATCTTTACTCTTATATTTATATTTCTTAAAGTATATTTTATAATTTTTCTAATCAAAACTATGTCTTTCTTTGTTTGGTTCTTACACCACCAAAAAGGATTTCTAGGTTGTGAATCCTGACCAAAAATCAGGTAAATAGACTAGGTTGAGTATCCCATAAAATAATGGGTTGTGCCTTTGGGTTTCTATAAAATATAGTGTCTGTAACAAGGTTATCACACTATTAAAAGTGAGGTTCTTAGTGGTTACCAATATTCTTGAGAAGTATAGGAGGTTGAGGAGTGGACTATGATATTTATGATTTTAACCACTATAAATCTTGGTGTTATTTCTTTTTATTTCCACTTCACCTCATTTCAAGAACACTTAACTCCCTATAGATATTAAATTTTATAAAATCTAATTCATTTTTCATTCAAAAAATTAAAACGATTATTCACCCCCCCCCCAATAATTATTTCCATCACTGTCAATCCAAAAATTGGTATCAAAGAAAGTTCAATAGCTCTATGGTTATAATATTGAAAAATTGGTATTGGAGCCTTATCTTTGATAGGTTAGACATTTTGTTGTTTATTTTTAACTCTTTTCTAACTTTATATCCTAGACATAACAGTCTGGGGAATAAAATAAAATAATTCTTTTAAGATGGAAGGTATTAATGCGAATGATGGGTGGATTCTATAAAAAAACTCCTTTCCTCGATGTAAGTGATTATGGCTATGGGAAAGATAGAATGGAATCCAACTTAAAACAGTTAAGTGTGGATCACTAGACTATCAGGTATAATTAATAAGAGCTACCCAATGTTGATCTAGAGACACTTGTTGGTAATTTTAATGAAAAATATGTGTTTAATTATAAATTTAAAATGTTTTATATATTTCTATAAGTAGAAGTTTCTATAGTCATGTTTCAACTTGTAAGATAACCCACAATATATGGAGGATAATTCAAGTGACTCATTATGGGATTGAAAATCTCAATATAACTAAACTATTAATGCTTCGAGCATAATAACAGGACTTCAAGATGGGATATGAATAATCTATAAAAAAAATATATTTTATCTGTTTACTAGTATTACTAATGGTGTGAGTGTTCTTAGAGAAGTTTCAGATAAAACGGATCAAGTGTAAAAGAGTATAGAGAGCTCTTCCAAAAATATGGAATGAAAAAAAGGTGGTCGTTGATGATAGTAATAATTTTAAAGAGTATATTATAGATAAACTTATAGGATCTCTACTGTAGTATAAGTTAGATCTAAAAAATATTTCTAATGAGGAGTATACAAAAGGAAAAGGTATTTTATTTAAATATAAAATTTTTGATACCTATAATTCCTCTAAATTTGAGTTCCATGAAAGTGATAAGGAAATGGATCACTTTAGTACGAAGTTATTCAAGTTTATAAAAAAACAAAAGTGGAAAGAATCAGTTCAAGATGAAGTCCAAAAAGAACTATAAGAAAGGTAATACCCGTAACAATAATGATTTTTTAGATTTAACATTTTATGAGTGAGGGAAGAAATTTCACATAAGGAATGACTAACCAAAACTCAAACATTCCAAAAAAAAAAGAGAAAATAAGAAAATAAAAATATTCTTTGTTTGGAGTTTGATACTGATTATAAAGTTTTTACTTTAGTAGTGATTATGGAAGTGAAAATGATATGGGAAATATTTCACAGATGGGCATTCAGTGTTAGATAAATGATTCACTCTTTTTTCAGTTAATAACTCTTGAAAATTTGGATCATAATTATTTGTCTAAAAATAAATATGAAATTGTCTCTGATTCATATTCTGATTCTAATTTATTTTTTCCAAAGTTAAAAAACTATTTAAATAAAATGAAAAAATAAGAACTGATGGAGTAGTTATTATTGAAAAGTATACTAACATTAAAATTAAAAATAAAAAATTGATTAAATAAAAATATAAAATATAAGGGAATGTGATAATATTAAAATATATATTTCTTATAAGGATATATCTAAAAGAGGAAAATGAAAGGGTTGAAAAAACATTATCAGTAAATAATAAAGATCAAGATATAAGATTTAATTTAGTTGTGGATGATCTAACCAAATTAGATAATTAATGTAAGAAATTTAAGTAAAAAACAAAAAATTAAGAAACACAGCTTCTGTATCTAATGTTAAATTATATACGGATTTATAAACTATTAAAAAGGAGAATATGAATTTGAAAAATGAAGTTCTTAATCTTAAATAGAATTTATCTATTTTTTGAAAGTTAAAGAAAAATAGGATAAGATGATGTCTTTAATAAAACAAAATATAAATAATAATGGTTTTGGATACAATAGTTTAACACTAAGTTTAAATAAAACTAAATTTATTAAAATCTCAAAATGAATCATTTCCAGTGTAAATTTTTTTAAATATAGAATGAAAAGGCGTTTTTCTAATGAGTGTCTATTGAGATATACACGATCATTTGGATAAACTAGAACCATGATTTATATAGTTTTATTTTCTATAAAAAGAAATAAAAATGTATACACTATTTATTTTTTTGATCTAACTAAACAAAAGTTTAAGTGTCTAAATGTTGTAAAACAATATGAGATTATGTGGTATAAGAGGATTAGGAATGAAAATTTCAGATTTTTGTAAAACATTCAAATCATGAATTGGTTTTACAACTACCCATGTTTAATTCAAGTAATTACTTCATGTTTTATTCTTATTTGAAAGGTAAGCAACATAAAGAAAGATTTAATTCCATAAATGATGTTAATAATACTAGATGTTCAAAATTATTACATCTTGACTTGTTTGAACCTATAAGACCTATTATTTTAGTGGAAATAAGTATGTTTTTTTAATTCTATATGATTATAGTAGATTCATATGGATTTATTTCTTATCGCATAAAAATGAAAAATTATCTACATTTTGTGATTTCTATAAACTTATTAAAATTTTCAAAAATGTTTCAATCATCTATAATAAAAGTTAGTGAGGTTGTGAAATTTATAATTTTTAATTTGATAAATTTTGTGAAATAAATGAATATAAACATTATTTATCATCCTATAGGACACAACAATAGAATGGTGTGGTGGAAAGAAATAACAAATCTATCCAAGAAATGGTTAGGTCTATGCTAATGGAATTTAGTGTACTAAAATACTTTTGGGAAGAAACTGTAAATATAGACTTCCATGTTTTAAATAGAGTTACTATTATACCTTTACTAAATAATACCCCTTATAAACTTTTTAAAGGTTTCAAACTAAATTTGTATATTTTAAGGTCTTTGGTTGTAATTTTTTTATCTTAAATATAAAAGATAATTTAGACAAATTTGATTCTAAATTAGACGAATGGTTGTTTTTATGATATTCCAATGCTAGAAAAGATTATAGAGTTTTCAATAATAAAACTTTTGTTAATGAAAAATTTGTGCATGTTAATTTTAATGAAAACTATTCTAATAAGTAGAATTATGAATCAAACAAAGAAAATGATGGATTTAGATAATTTAATTTTAGGGAAGATAATGACCAAGATAATGATATTGCATCAATTAAGGGGGAGAATGTATATTCTCAACCTAATCATAAGGAATGTAAAACACTTAAATATCATCCTATTGAAAAAATATTTGGTAAAGTAGAGTCAAGTATCCAAACCCGAAAATAAAATTTATTTATTGTGAAAAATCAGTATTTGTTACTGATTCTGTCACTATTAATGTTGAAAATGATTTAATTTATTAAAATTGGATTAATTATATGCATGATTAATTAAATAAATTTGAAAGGAATAAAGTGTCGTATTTAGTAGTTTTTCAAAAATATAAACCTATTATAAGAACTAAATAGATTTTTCATAATATACTTGATGAAGATGGAAACATAGTTAAAAATAAAGAAAGGCCAGTAGCTTAAGGTTATTCCCAATAATAGGGAATTGTCTTAGATGATTCTTTTTCTCCTAATTCTAGTATAGAAGAAATTATAATAATATTAGTGTTTTCTTGTTTTTAAATCATCAAATTGTTTCAAATGGATGTAAAAAGTTCGTTTTTAAATGGAATTATTTCAGAGGAAGTATATGTTAGAAAACCCCCTATTTTTGAAAATGATAAGTTTCTAAATCATTTTTTTAAGCTTAATAAAGCCTTATATGGTCTTTAGCAAGCTCCAAGATCTTGGTATGAAAGACTTACATATTTTTTATTACAGAATGATTTTTTTAAAGGCAAGGTTGATCTAACCTTATTTATAAAAATAGTTTTAAATGATATACTCATTATATTTATATATACATATATATATATATATTGATGATATAATATTTGGATCAGAAAATTATTCTCTATGTAATATTTTTTCTAAACTTATGACAAGTGAATTTTATATGATATTAATGGGAAAACTAAAATTTTTCCTTGTATTAAAAATTAATCAAAATAAATACGTTATTTTATTAAGTCAAGCTAAGTATGCTAAAGAAATTGTAAAAACGTTTGGACTTGATTCAAGTAACAGTATAAAAACACCAATGAGTACTGATTCCAAATTGGATATATTTGAGTCTAGAAATTCAGTTGATATTAAAATTTATAGTGGTATGATAGGCAGTCTATTATATCTCACTACTTCTAAACAAAACATAATGTTACCAGTTTTCTTATGTGCTAGGTTTCATTCCAACCCTAAAGAAATTGACCTTAAATCCATTAAAATAGTAATTAGATATATCGAGAGTACTATTTGTAATATATTGTTATATTATAATAATAATTGTTTTGATTTGTTATATTACTTTGATTCTAACTTTGGTGGTTACAAACTTGATTGGAAATCACTTCAGGTATGTGTGACTTTTTAGAAAAAATTAATTAATTTCATGGAGATATAATAAAAAAACTTTAGTAGAACTATCAATAGCTTAGGTTTAATATATTTTTACTCCTACTTTTTTATTATATATTATTTAGATAAAATAAACTTTTTATGATTCTAATATCATTTTTGATGAAATCCCAATTTACTGTGTTAATTCAAGTGAAATTTCAATTTCTAAAAACCCTCTTCAACACTCAATAACAATACACATAGATTTTAGATTTTATTTTCTTAGGGATCATGTAAATAAAGGTGATATATATTTATAATTTATTCTTACCGAAAAATAGTTAACTGGAATTTTCACTAAACCCTTATATTCTGTTAAATTTGAGAAAATGGTTTTTTTATTGGGAATGTTAAAAATTTAAAATATCTATTTAGTATAATAACTGATCATAAATGACTTTTTACATTTTTTGTTTTATTGAATTTTATTTCTCTACTCAAATTATATGTTAATTAGGTATTTCGTTTTTAAAATTAATTCTTAAACTATTACTGTGTCTTAATTCTACTTTATTTAAATATTGTAACTAAAGGTTTACTCTTATGATAATATACTACTCAGTTACTTTTAAATTAGTTGATTTTAACTAAAAGTGAGTCTCTTATTTATATATTAAATTCTAATATACATTTTTATAAATATCTAAAAGTGAGAGATTTTTGTTGAAGAATTAATAAATGATGTGTTTTTTAATTTACAAAATGGGGCAGTTTGTTAGTAGTTGAAATTGGTTTTAATACTTTAACAATGTTCTTTTTTTGATAAATTACTATCTCATTACATATAATTAAATTTAAAATAGTTTTAAAAAATTAATCATATCTGTTTACATGTTTTGATGATATTAATTGTTTAATGATTTTTGTTTTTTCTAATTTTACTTAATGTTTTCCAATATTTTTGTTTCCTTTAAAAAATTGTCCAACCTTTTGAGAAACATATGTTTCCCTCAACCACACTATAGGGACCCAAGGGTTCAACCCCATGGGAAGGCCTTCCATAGGTAGCCTACTTGGATACAATGATCAGCTGTGCATAGTGCATGTTTGGTGTGATTGAGCCCATGTATAAGGCTCACATAGTAAGCCTGTAAGGTGCATGGGTTGGACTTGGTAAGCTCGTTGGGTTGAAGCCCATGTGTGTGCTAGTGTAACTAGTGATGATCCTCAGAATCCAGCTCCAAATACTATTATCCACAGGTTGTATAGTATGTTGAAATAGTGAGTTCCCTAGACCCAACTATGTAGTACTTTTGATTACCGCATCATGTGTACAGACAGATATGCATGATGATATCTTACCATTATAGTGCAGACTTTTCTGCGTCCACTATAATAATAGAAATGTCCATAAGTTAATTGTCGTGTCAAGAGGTTATAACAGATCTCAGGCTATAATGAGAACCTAGAGATACAATGACATTGATCTTAAATATATGTTCTATAGTCCAGATACATCTTACTGACTAGACATAGTAGATGTCTGACTATCAGGTGTTGGGGGTTCATAAGCATTGAGACTTCTTCTCATGAAGTTCACACTTGGTGATCTCTAGTAGTGAGATCATGAGGACAGACCCGTCAATATGAACACCACATGTTTTGGGTGTCATTGGTTTTTCTTACCTATGGGAATGTGTATTGGTCTCCTGACTTGAGACCATTACCAATGTATATCATTTAATTACGTACTTTGATTCAAAGCGAAAACTATGGTAGTAATGTCGTGGTGAGGTAGTTTGTGTCGGGTGCGTCATTAGTGGTATGACGTTGGTTGAATGGTCAAGAAAGTATTTTCGCTTCCAAGTTTAGGAAGTTGTATATCTCAGGCCTGGTTGATCAGGATGGTGCTGCCTTCATAAGTCTTTTCCCAAAGCATTAGAAAGGAGAATCCATCCGGATAGATCAACAAATAATAAAGCAAGATAAGGACGATGACACAAGTGTGTGTCTTTCTTTATGAGATATCAAATGACAAAGAGACTATAGTACACAGTCAGTGTTCATAGGATGGTAGTCGTTGCAATGACTATCTTTATCTCTTTAGGGGCATGATGAGTTCCTAGACTCTGCTCTTGGTATGTGGATTTTATTCACTGTTATCGAGATAAGGGCCTAGAGGGTCACACACAACAGCGTATTCAATAATCTGTCCAATTCAGTTGAATAGGTATATGGAAATAGTGGGCCCTGCAATGGGGTCTGAGTGTTGTCCAAGTTGTCGATCACCAAAAGAATTAAATAAATTCATTAATATTCAAGTTATGAATATTTGAGATTGAATTTATTTAATGTATTTACAAGTTTAGTAAATACGAGAAAATCTTACTTGAACGAATATTATTTTAATATTCAAGGTTCGCTTAATATTAAGCGGGACAAGTGAGTTGAGTTAAAAGGCTCGGTTTTATCATGTAATATATTTTATATATATTACAAGTATGTGATAAAATAATTAAATAATATTGGCGCAGTTTAGTTTGTTGAAATTATTTATTTAGAGAACGTTGATTTTAACAGGGGTCGGGGAACCCTACCGGGTATTTATCAAAGTCTCTATAAATAAGAGAAGAGGCTCTCTCTCTTTGGTGCGCATATCACTATTCATCCATTTATGGAATGAAAACTTGAGAGCCTCTCTCTCCTCCTGCTTACTAGAGAGAGAAGCTGGTGATCTAAGAGATCGGATCAAGTTCTTCCTCACGCATCGCAAGATCAACGATGCGGTGATCATTGGGATGTCGAAGATATCATTGAATCTCCGCGCTATCACTTGGAGTTTGACGATCAGCGTTCCCGCAGATTTTTGGAGCACGTGTGGACGATCTAGAGGGATCTTTCTTTTGATCCTTTAAGTGACAATTGCTATCGACTAGCTACAGTTGACCACGGCTTCAGATTTAAAATGGGTATGTTTTCCTTTTAATTTTTTTCTCTTAATAATATACGTGAGATCCTCGGACCTCTCCAGGGCTCGGATCGTCGGTGACGACAAGTACCGTCGTTCCACCGACGAAAAATTTAAAATCCCCAGCCCACCGGCTTCCGCTTCCAGCCCCGGAAACCTAATAGTGGTATCAGAGTGATTGTGTACATTTTTTGAGAAAAATAAAATTAATTTTCATAAAATTAAGTATAGGGTTCAAAGATGGTCCCAGTGGTTCAAACCGCGCTTCGATCCGATCTCGAACGGCCAAGTTATGGCCAGTTTAATTTTTCGGATTGGATCGAAGGTGCGGTTTGATCTCGGGTTCTAATTTTATTTCATCTTGTTGAAGCGATTAAAATTCAATCGGTTCATTAGAAATAAAATTAATTTTGGAACTTATATTTTATAAATAATATTATTTGCACAATAATTTTATTATTATAATAATAATTATTTTATTATAATAATAATGTAATAATAAAAAAATATTATTTCATTATAATAATTATATTATTATTTAATTTAAAATGCTATCATATAGCCTTTAGAAAGCTAAAAAAATAATGAAGTAAGACCCCAAAGGGGGTCTTCCCATGTGCAGCAAGACCCTTGGGTCTTGCTGCATTTAAAAAAAAGGGGTGGGTTGGACCGTAGAAACAGCAAAAAAAACAAAACAAAAAAGGAAAGGGGAAGGGGTCTCTGCGTGGAAAGAAAAAACAAAAAACACAAACAGTAGTAGGGGGTCCGAGCGGACCCCCTCCCTCTCCCGTGCGGCGCACTGCAGCGCCGCCGGGAGTCCACCCTGGCGCGACGGATAGCCCAAGGGTCGTCGCGCCCCACCCCCTACAGCGCACATCCAGGGCACCGCACCCTGCGCTCGGCCGAACCTCCCTGCTGCGCCGCACAGCGGCCGCCCTACCCTCTACCCATGCCTCGGGATGCCGCATAGGAGGGCGCCCATGCAGGTCGGCCGCTGCAACCCCTTCGGCCTACTCCAAGGCCGCTGCAGGGCCTTGTGTAGCGCCCCCTCCTTCGAGCAGCCCGCTGGCCTCCATGCAGTGCACAAACTTCCAAACCCCCCTACCCAGTCCAACGGCTCCTCCGGTGCGACGCCACCTGAAGGCACTGCCTCCCCTGGACCCCGTCGCCTACCCGCACCCCGCCACTTACGCCATCTCCGGCCACGCCGTGCAGCAGGCTCCCTGCTGGCCTTCGGCGCCCCTCTCCCTACGGACCCGCATGGCGCCTCACCTTTAGGCCGGCTGCCGTGCACAGCCTGGCCAGTCCCGCGCCGCCACCACCCTTTGTTCTCCTCCTTGGTGCGAGACCACACCGGTCGAGCCCGCTGGAGCAGGAACCTCACGCGGTAAGCTGTGACCAGCCCACGTCGTCCCGACCATTCCTCCCTCTACTGTCCGCAGCGCTGGCGAGGCGTCCATCGGAGCCTATACCTTCACACAAGATACGTCGGACTACCGCCGGAACCCCTCTTGTCAGGCCTCCCCGCCCGCCTTGGTTCCTCTCCGGGAGCACCTTATTACCTGGCCATCATCCGGTCCTCCTAGCGGGCAGGTAACCCCTGACATGGGTTTAAGTTAAATCAATTAATATAATCAATTAATTTAATTAATTAAATTAATTAATATATTAATTATAGTGAAATAAATCATAATACCCGATTAGAATTAATTTAATTTAGATATTTAAATTAAATTAATTAATTAATTTAATTTTAAGTATGAAAATTAAATTAATTAAAGGACCGTTAATTAATTAAATTATTTGAATTTAGTAATTCATTTAATTTAATTATATATACCTCGTACTTAATGATGCATTTTAATTTTATCATGCAATATATTGTACCCGACTACTGGTCTTGAGCACTGGCCCCATATGTCTGTTTTTAAATTATTTACTTAATTATTTATTTTAAACTACGTGCAATGTGTGTAATTAATAAAATGATGGTCTGCGCATCATCTTTGTTTTCGGTTAAAATTTATAAGGGCATGCGCGCCCAATTTACCTGATGTAAATTTATACCCAAGTTCCCCTCGCATGCACGTGAGTATCTTTGTACTTCGGACGAAGATGACGAGCGACATTGTCCCCGCCAAGACGAGGTAGAGCACATTGATCAAGACGATGCAAGACGGCACGTGGACCACGCCAAGACGAGGCGGTACTCCAAGATGTGATGTGGACTCCACCAAGACGAGGCGATGCTCCAAATGAGAAGAAGACATACAACATGGGTTGAGATGCATCTAGTGTCAAGTTTCGACACAGGTATGATGCCCCTTAGGTTGTTTAGATGCTCAAGACCAGTCGGGTAGTAGTTTTACCTTTATGCATTTATTTATTATTTTATGCATTTAAGAACAGTAGGAAAATGCATAAAATAACAGATAATAAAATGCATAAAGAAGCTGCGTGTGTTTTTCTATTAAAGTTTATTTGTGAGCACGAAAAACATAGACGAACAAGTTTAATAGAAATAGACCACATTCGTCGAGATAAAACCAATAAAACCCTCAAAGAAAATATTAAGTCACAAACAGCCTTCCATCACTTAAGTTTGAACAAAACCGGGTGTGCAAGGTGTCGGTTCATGCCTCAGCTGAGGGTGCCTCTTACTATTGAGGAGTTCTTATTTGTGTGGTGGGTCGAATTAACTAAAATTGCAGCAAAGATATAGCCTTAGCTAGTTTGTTGTAATTTTAGAGGCAAACATTGAGTAAATCATTAAATGATTTTGAAGCTGGGACATCACTCAACTGATAAAGGAACCGCAAGTTAAAGTGGTTGACCAGCCAAAATCCTACCTTGGACCCTCCGAGTAGTGGCATATCCCTAGCTTGTAGACTATGAGGGAGGCTCAGGGATACTTGCCACTAGAATACTCAAGAGTATTCTGATTCTAGTATAGAGGGTTCCTAGAATTTGAAAAATTAGTGGGAGACATTTAATGATTAAATAATCAGTAATGTTAGATTAGGTAATCACATAAAAGTACAATCTGATAAAATATATTTGTAGATAATGGCAAGAAATACCATAATAAAACTACGATAAAAATTGGACAAAGTTAATGTCCAAACAAGCACGAAATTCTAAGTGTAGTATAAGCGCTTCCGCACATTACTACAATAATGGAAATTCAAGGTGCTTGTGTCCCAACCTGTTAAGCCACCTCAAGAAGTGAGGGTGTAAAACTGCTTATAGGAAACTCATGAAACAAGAATATGATGGTTCTTTCATAATTCTATCATCAACGCCTGATGTTAGTTGTGGTCTCTACATCAAGACATGGATGATGTTACATGTAGTCTCATCTCCAAGATCTTTTTGAGAAGAAAGTGAAGCAAGATTTGAATGTGATGGTTTCACTCAGTTTGTGTAAATAGAAAGACAGTCCACAATCATTCATTCCATCCCATCCCATTTCTTATACCTTTTACAATCAATTACTCTAGTTTCATTAAAAGGTACAAATGAATGGTATAGAGTAAGCGCTTCATTACCTTTAAGGTAATATTTTCCAAGTAATAAGAATATTGGAGATAACTTCATCTTTTATTCTTATGGAGAATACATTGAATGACAAGGAGAAAAGACTTATTTCAAGTTACACCAAAAGAACCTTCGTCATTTCCTTCAATGAAAAGTGGTTGGTTATTTAACAGAATGTTATTTTCATTACATGATGAAATAAATTCATGGAAGTTTAAAAACTAAAATACAAGAAGCAAGTACTCTCTTCTCGTTCAGTTTATATTCATCAAATATATTAATGTTTCTAACATACTTCTTGGGTATTAAAATACAATATGATTTTCACATATATGTATTGAAATACAATAACCAAGTAAGTAGTGAAACATTACAAGAAGTAAAGTTTCTTCTTCAAGCAGCTGAGAAATGGTGATTCCTAAGTCAACAGGGAGAAACATATAACTTCTAATTTCCAAGTGATTGATTCAAATTGAACAAATTGTGGAGTATAACCAAAAACATTTATCTCATGTGCCCATTTGGAAATTATGAGACGTTATTCCATGTTTTGGAATGAATTTTGTTTGAGGTAACATACTCAACAAATAGTTCACTATTATTTGAATCAATGGCAATACATGATGTAAGACCTACCCAGTTGTGGAAATGTGATTCATTGTCAAGTAATACTAAAAGCAGACGTCAACTATATACCCAGTATGTTATTTAGGATCAACACAGCTAAACACATTTGGTATTATTGATATCCTTAGTTTGGACAAAGAAACCTTTAGAAATAAAGGTATGCCACAAATCTTTCTGAGATTAGTTCAACAAGATAGTATGAACTATTCCAAAGAAATTAAGAGGTAAAGATACTTCATAAGATTCCTTTAAGTCATTAAGGAATGTTCTCATGAAGTATAAGTTTGGTCAGAAGATATGATTTTCTTCAGATCGGAAGTCCGAAGAATATCTTGACCAAAAAATCATCGATCATGATAATGTAGCGTGGAGCAATTCCTAATTGCATGTTACCTTATCTACATCACCGTATTTATGTTCATAAGGAGGATTGATGAAGAGTCTTGCATATTAACATTGATTAAAAATATGTATCATGGAACAATTCCTAAATTCACATTTTATACATCAAAGTTATGATGTAAGTTGTATCGATGTTACAACCTGCAGAAACTTCCATTATATTTAATGATGTGCTTTGAAAATAACGGCTTAAACCCATAACCAATATGCCAACTAAAGTGAAAAATGGAAATCATATGAGTCATATTATAATGGAAAATCCATTATGTCGTAGGACGTGTTTAGATGCAAAGCGTTTTTTAGGATTTAAACAAACATGCATCAAGTTAAACACATTGTGCATCTAAATTAATTATCCTAACAGTTTCTTAGGATATTACATAGATCCCTAAGATAGAAAAGATGTAGTCAAGTATTAGACTACATTTCTATACTAGGGTGAACATCTCTATTAGAGATAGTGGGAGTTGAATTGACTTGGACATATTCAATGCTCGAGATTCACAAATGGTTGGAATTGGGAACAAGTTCCACAAGTACATGTGGAATAGGAATGTTCCAGAGACACATACTATGAAGTATGAAACCATGGTGATGGTTTTATAATCACTGCGGTTGGTGATATATTATTCATTAAGAATAATAAATCCTACAAGTAAGTGGTATATGGAAACAAGCTGAGATTGACAAGATAAACTAAAATTCAATAATAGATTCCATGTATCAAATTGCAAAGGGGCTTATAAATTGAATACTGCGGTGGGTATTCAAATGAAATGATACATGGATGGTACAAGTATGGTACCAATAAGGCTCGATTGGTTATACCAAGTTGGTAAATATAAATCTATTAGAATTTTACTTGTTATAGCTAAACTTATAAGATCTTTTATTGGTCATTGGATGTCAAGATCATCTTTCATGAAAGTTGTCTATACGATGCAACCAGAAAGAGATGATGACATCAAATGATGACAATAAGGGTTAAAAGTTACTGAAATCCAATTCTGGATTAAAGTATGCAACAGGATCTTAGAAAATTTATTATAAATGAATCTTTGCCTTGTGTCTACCAAAGGTTAGTGGGAGCTCCAATGTTTTCTAAATTAAATATGTTCGGCAACATATGGAAAACAGATTTTGATCTTACTGTTAGATAAGATCAGGTTAAAATAAATTCTCCAATGATTGACTTTAAGTAGCAACCTAAGTTCTAGGGAACAGGATACACTGAGGTAGATCCAAAGGTTGCTTGGTCCAAGTCAATCGTACATATAGTGACATTTTATTGAAAATACAAGTTAGAACAATTAAAGTTCATAATTGTTGCCTATGTCACATGGATTAATCTCTACAGGTTAAGATGTTCGGAGCATGTGTAGAGATTAAAGTTGTGAATTGATACCATATGATTTTGCGATGGATTAATCACATATGCCATAATATGTAAAATAATTGATACTGCCAGGATATAATAGTCAGATATCAATTATATCCTGGATCACTGCAAGTGATGCAGTCAGAATTATCATTTTGTACTTCGGCAAGTACAAATGATATGTACTTGGAATATGGAGAGGAATGTATACTAGTTATGGTGGGACACAAACTAGTAATCCTTAGATCAATTTGATCTAGTATCACAATTAGGCAAAGGAGATGAGAGATTCAAGCTCATAAAATCTTGTGGTAGCCATACCTACAAATACGGAGTACGTTGCAGCTTCTAAGGTAGCTAAGAAGCAGTTATAAATCGCAATGATTTGTCCCAATTCTTGGATTCGCACCTAGTGAGAAAAGTATTATCATAATTAGAATTTTGATATTATTACTAGCCAAGTTGTCAAGTTATGACAATGGACAAAAGTAATATACTCGGGGATACCCTATATTGAGAAGTTTAACTCAAGCAAATGAGGTCGCATATAGCAGATATGCCACACATTGAAAACATGGCAGGACCAGTAGTTAAAGCCATTACTCAGCAGAAGCATGGTATTTATCATGTGAGTAGCTAACAATTTTAGTTAGCAAGTTGGCTCTAGTGCAAGTGGGAGTGTTGAAATAGTGTGGGTCCTAGACCCAACTATGTAGTACTTTTGATTCCCGCATCATGTGTACAGTCAGATATGCATGATGATATCTTACCATTATAGTGCAGACTTTTCTACGTCCACTATAATAATAGTAATGTCCAAAGGCTAATTGTTGTGTCAAGAGGTTATAGCAAGTCATATGATATAATGAGAACCTTGAGATACAATTACATTGATCTTAAATATATGTTCTATAGTCTAGATACATCTTACTGACTGGACATAGTAGATGTCTGACTATCAGGTGCTGGGGGCACATAAGCATTGAGACTTCTTCTCATGAAGTTCACACTTGGTGATCTCTAGTAGTGAGATCATGAGGACAGACCCATCAATAGGAACACCACATGTTTTGGGTGTCATTGGTTGTTCCTATGTACAGACATGTGTATTGTTTTCCTGACTTGAGACTATTACCAATGTATATCATTTAATTACGTACTTTGATGCAAGGTGAAAACCATGGAAGTAATGTCATGGTGAGGTAGTTTGTGTTGGGTTCGTCATTAGTGGTATGACATTGGTTGAATGGTCAAGAAAGGATTTGTCGCTTCCAAGTTTAGGAAGTTGTATATCTCAGGCCTGGTTTATCAGGACGGTGCCGCGTTCATAAGTCTTTGGCCAAAGTAGTAGAAAGGCGAATCCATCCAGATAGATCAACAAATAATAAAGCAAGATAAGGGCGATGACACAACAGTGCATCCTGCTTTATGAGATATCAAATGACAAAGAGACTATAGTACACAGTTAGTGTTCTTAGGATGGTAGTCGTTGTAATGACTATCCTTATCTCTTTAGGGGCCATGATGAGTTGCTAGACTCTGCTCTTGGTCTGTGGATTTTATTCACTACTATCAAGATAAGGTCCTAGAGGGTCACACACAATAGCGTATTCAAGAATCCTCCCTATTTGGTTGAATAGGTATATGGACATAGTGGGCCCCGCCACGTGGTCTGAGTGTTGTCTAAGTTGTCGATCACCAAAATAATTAAATAAATTCATTAATATTCAAGTTACGAATATTTGAGTTTGAATTTATTTAATGTATTTAAAAGTTTAGTAAATATGAGAAAATATTACTCGAACGAATATTATTTTAATATTCAAGGTTCTCTTAATATTAAGTGGGACAAGCGAGTTGAGTTAAAAGGCTCGGTTTTATCATGTAATATATTTTATATATATTACAAGTATGTGATAAAATAATTAAATAATATTGGCGCAGTTTAGTTCGTTGAAATTATTTATTTAGAAAATTTTGATTTTAACGGGGGTCGAGGAACCCTACCGGGTATTTATCAACGTCTCTATAAATAAGAGAGCAGGCTCTCTCTATTTGGTGTTCATATCACTATTCATCCATTTATGGAATGAAAACTTGAGAGCCTCTCTCTCCTACCACTTCCTAGAGAGATAAGTTGATGATCCAAGAGCTCAGATCAAGTTCTTCCTCACGCATCACAAGATCAACGATGCGGTGATCGTCGAGACGTCGAAGATATCATTTAATCACCGTGGTAGCACCTGGAGTTTGACGATCGGCGTTCCTGCGGATTTTTAGAGTGCATGTGGACGATCTAGAGGGATTATGCTTTGGATCCTTCAAGAGATGATCGCCATCAGCTAGCAACAGTCGACCAAGGATTCGGATTTAAAATGGGTATGTTTTCAGTTTAATTTTGTGCTTTTAATAATCTACATGAGATCCTAGGACCTCTCCGGGGCTCAGATCGTCGGTGACGATAGGTACCGTCATTCCACCGATGAAAAATTTAAAATCCCCGGCCCACCGGATTCCGCTATGGGGCCCGGAAACCTAACATAATAAACAATACCTTCACCAATTTTCAGAATTGATATAATACTCGATCTGTGCTACACTATTCATCTGAGTTAAAAAAAACTTGAATAGATATTAGATCATCAGATTAGTTCAAATCAAACCATCTGATCAGTATTTTTAATTCCTGACTTATTAATTCTCCCATGCTTCTCCTACTAAAAAATTATATCATTTTCTTCCTTTTATCACCTAAATTCTTCAAATATCATATTCACTCGGCCTAGAATTCTTGCATCTTTCAGAATACACCTAGCTCTTGCACTAGATGATTAAACTCGACATGCAATACCGGTTTGAAGCCTCCTCTAGTGGAACCAATGGAAGTAGTTGTCTATGTTAATATGGAATCATCCATGATCAATGGTTGATTTTTTTACAATGAGAAAGAAGAAACATTACTCAAAAGTGGATCACAGTTCACTGGTATATCTTTACAATGGTCGACCATTGGTCTTGACCGGTGGATCATTTTTTTACTCGTATTTTTTTTTCTTAAATGGTGGATCATTTTTTCCCTGGTAGAATATTTTTTACCACCCTCTATTTTTCTAACATTGGAAATACAACGATAGATCAACTATGCATTGGTATCTTCTCTATTTTTATACCATAGGACATCCAATGGTAGATCAACTATCCACTGCTAGCTTCTCTTTTTTTCTACCATTAGATATCTGATGGTAGCACCTTCAAGTTACTTCGACAGGGATTTGTAGAATCCTTCTTCACGTTAGTTTACATTTTTTGTTTAACTTATTCTATTCGGGTGTAGTATAATTATCTAACATTTTTTGAATTGGTTTATTATTTTCTTTAGTTTTTTTTCATCTAATTTGTCATCAGTTGATCTTTGGTTCATAGTAGATCATCTTCCACCATTAGACATCCACCAGTAGATCATCTTCCACTATTGGACATCATCACTAGTGAATAATTTCAATAATGGTAGCATGTTCTTATTAATTATCTATAATATTTTGGTTTGAAATGTATTTTATTTAATATTTTATTCATTTATTCTTATTTCCTACTTCTAAGTGCAATGGTAGATCATTTCACCGGTTGTAGAATTATGCTACCACTCTGTGTTTCAATGGTTGACCTATGCCAATGGTATAAAGTTAAATCTACCACTAGGAATTTTAATCCACTGTTAGTTCAAAAATATTGTTTCTAAAAAAATATTCCTTATTTTTATCTAATGTTGATAAAATAATTCTTTTATTAATTTTTTTATTTAATTTTATTGAAATATAATTGTGAGTTGCGTAAAAAAATAATTGTAATCATTATTTTTTTACATGTATAAATGTAGTTTATATACTTTCACAATGATCTGTTTTACATATTTTTAGTGAATTAATAGTCTTGAACTTTACCTAGTTTAATTTTTACTATTTTATAAATATGAGTTGTATAAATTTGTTATACTTTTTATTTTAATTTTTTTATATTAATATTTTTTGAATAAATAAAAATAATTATTGTTATCTATTTTTTTAGTGTGGCTTTAACAAATAAAGTTAACAGTAACATTATTTTATTGTTATACTCTAACAAGTGTCTTACAATTATTGGGCATGGACATGCTCCTAGAAGATCTCTATCTTAATGATCTGAGAGACATCTTCAAGGTATAAACATAAATTCCAGTATAGATCATTAAATATATGCTTGTGTGATAAAACTTCAAAACATTATTCTTTCTCTCATTCATTCAAGAAACTTATGAAACTTCTATACTCTAGATACGATCACAAAAGAACTTCAACATTGAACACTTTCCCTTTTAAGTGATCAATAATCATTTAACTTCATCATCTTTGACATAATTTGATCATCTTATGGTTCATCTGTATTTTTTTATTTGTGTAATATTTATTCTTATATTTGTATTTCTTTCAGTATGGTTTATTATTTTTCCAATAAAAAGTGGGTCTTTATTTATCTGGTTATTCCACCACCAAAAAGGAAGTCTGAGTTGTGAATCCTAATCAAAATTTAGGAAAAATACTAGGTTGAGTCTTCTGTAAAAGACTAGGTTGTTCCTCTAGGTTTCTATAAAAGGTAATGCCTATAATAAGGTTATCACACCTTTAAAAGTAAGGTTATTGGTGGGCACCAATCTTCTCAAGGATTGGAGAAGGTTTAGGATTGTAATAGGATATTTTTGATCTAAACCACTAAAATATTGGTGTTCTTTATTTTTATTTCCACTGCACCTCATTCAAGAACACTACACTCAGTATAGATCTTTTATTTTATAAACTATGATTTCTTTGTCATTAAAATTTTTAAAATGAATATTCACCCCCCTTCCCACTATTCATTATTTTCATCACTGTCGATCCAAAAAATATAAGTAGAGGAAGTTCTAAAAAATCTATAATAAATAAATTAAATAAGTTACTATAACCACAACCTCTTGGCACCATCATTCTATAACTCACACACCCGTTTATTCCTAATGATAGTCCCAATACTCATGAGCAGTGACCCATCCCGTCACCAAGTCTTCACCTGATAGAATCTACCAAATGTCATTTTGACAGTGACCTAAATCCCGAACCAACAAGGTTCCATAATGAAATTCCATGCACTCACATAAAACACACATGCCAAGTTCTAAAAAATCATTTATTTTGAAAAAAGTTTTCTTTAAAGTTTTTTATCAACCACATTTTGTGTATAATTTAAAAACTAAGGTTTTAAGTACTAAAACCAAGAATGTTTTTCCAAAAAAACAATATAGAATGATTTAGACATCAATAATTAACATTCTAGAATAGGTAGTGTGGGAGAGAAGCCACTTGGCTCATAATAGATTATTACAACAAATAATGGAACAAAGAAACCTCTAGATCTAGCCATGAAACTTCTTCCCTTTAATATATCCAATCAATATCTCATCAAAACTCATAAAATACTATAGTTATATCCATAAATAATTAGATATAAAATTTTATGTGAGAGGATAAGATGATACCTAGTGAAAACAAGCAAGAATTAAGACTTTCCATTGATTCTATAGATCCAACACACTTTTACTCGGAAAGATTAGGGCAGAGCCCTATTTATTAAAAGAAAAGAAAAGATCCCATTTTAACTGGGAGAGGGTAACCCATTACATGCTCAAAGGCCATAGGAAAACAGCCATAGGATCAAGAGACAAAAGTCTAGAAATAGACAGATCAGAACAAAAAACCCAGCAAATCAATTCAAAATGGCCATGGCCCAAAAAAACAAATACCAGAGTGAAAACCTAGCTGCAGCCATGGCGTCCGACATACCAGACACCAAGGGCCACCACGAACCATTGTTTCCATCACAGCCACCACCAATCCAATAGATGGAGAATCCATCACCGCTGCAAACCAAAATCGAAGCTACAACAGAAGCCACAACTACTGCTTGAGCCACACCCAGCGGTGCACATCTGCACAGAAGTCCATCGATCCCACCCAGGACCCCAGGAAACCATAGGCCACAGCCAAATAAAAACCCTAGATGGGAACGATGCTGAATCCCATTGTTGTTTGAGATACTCGCCACAGCCAGATGCCCCCACTGCCGATTTCTGCCTATCATCGCCCAACACAGCACCGCCACACCGCTATCATCCCGTTGCACCGCCGCAAAGCCGCATCGCCGCACCGATCCCTGCCCAAATAGCCCGTTCCCACCCACACCATTTCCAAGAACTGCAGCCCGCCATTTCCCGGACCACCAAGGGTAAACTGAGACATGTTCACCCCTCCAAACACCAAATCTGACCAGATTTGGTCCAGTATGGATGCCGACCACCAACGAGAATCCCCCGACTCCTCCCGCACGCAGAAGCATCGCGTCCACCAGTGTAAAACCCAGATCTTCCTCCTTCGCCAGGGATGCTTGATCCACTACAAATAGTAGACCGAAGCTAAAGTTGTCGGACCTGCGTCGTCGCCTTGTCGGAAGCTGAGGAAGAAACCGCCGCTGAGGAGGATCCGTGGCCGAAGACATGGAAAAAATCGCTCCACACCGGATCTGAAGCATGATATCTGATCTCAAGATGATCTGGAAAGACACCAACAAAATCCCGCAAGACTGGAAGCAGATGAGTACCAAAGCCTCTCTACAAAGACATCGCACCCCTGCCGCTGCCAAGAGACCACATCCGAAGAGGAAGAAAACATCACATGGGTCGAAACCATACAGAGCACGAGAGCTCTTTGCCGAAGCAGAGAGCCCTCAACACACTTTTATTTATCAAAAAAAAATTCAAAATAAAATGAAATTGACAATGATTCCTAATAGAGGATATGAGTTAGATATTTTGAAAGAATATGATAAAAATGATAGTTTTGGGTTAGATATTCGAGTTAAACTCTAATTTTCAAAGCATTTACTACACGTCACATGGTTAGGCTGCATATTTTAACACATTGTGTACCAACTATGTGCATGCTACTGGACATCACCTATGGAGCCATATAGTTGTACAACATGGTTTGGAAAACTATGTGCTAATCGTGTGATTATACTGTCCAAATAAACCCATCTTGCGTGGTTAGTCACATGGATTTTCCAACCCATGAACTAATCATGTGGATACCTATTGACACCAAAAAACTACTTGAAAAACTTTATTGAGAAGTTTCACTATTTTCCTAACCATGATCAAACCGTGAACCCTTAAAACCCCTTATAAAACACTCCAAACCCATCTAGAAACTTCTAAACCTCAACCCAAGTATTATATAACTTCAAAATACTTAATTAAAGGGTAAATTACCTAAAACAAAAGGAATTACATTCTCTCTACCATTTTTATGTCCATCCTCAGAAAGTTATAGACTAGTGTTTCTTTGGAATATATCAGGCTACTTTTATATCATTTTCTTCTCATAATCCCATGTTTCCTCCTAAAGCAAACCATGATACAATAAGAAACATACTAAACTAATACTTTCCCCATGAAAAAAACTTCCTATCTATCCATGGTTTTTATTGGCATGTGAATAAATTTATAATTTAGATCAAGATCAACATAGTCCTATCAAATAACATCATCAATATCAGGTTGTAACTTCATCAATTATGATACATGAAAAAAATTGTACACAGTGATGAATCTTGATGTTGAATCCATTAGATAAGCCACATCACTAATTCATTCTAACATCTCATAAGGTCTAGTGTACCGAGGATACAACTTACATTTATTACCAAAATAATGATGTACTTTCCTTATAGATACACTCAAGAAAACATGATCTCCTGTATCTAATGATAACCGTTGATAATGGTTACTCATATAAAATTTTTGATGACTTAGAGTCGTCATCATTATTTTCGTATTCGTCTAAACCTTCCCTATCATCTCAATCACAAGTATAGGTCTGGTAAGTGAAGTCTCACCCATTTACACCCAATAAAGTGAAGAATGATAAGGATGTCCATACAAAGCTTCAAAATAATCCATATATATTGGGCTTGATAACTTTTATTCTATGAGAACTACACTAATGGTATATAATCTTCCCATGAGCCTCTAAAATCTATAATGTTGTCTTTAAGAATGTATTATAATGTTTGGATCATTTTTTTAGACTATCCATCCATTTTAGGATGATAATATGTGCTCATGGTCAACTGGGTTCCAGGGGAATGCTATAAGGATTTCTAAAATAGAGATGTAAACTTGGGGTCTCAGTTAGACACAATTGAAATTTGAACACCATTAAACCATAAAATTTACTACATGTATAGTTTCTTCAATTCATCCATTGTATTTTTTTTATAAATAGGGATGAAGTGAAATGAATTTGTGAGATGATCCACAATCTCCCATATGGCATCATGTTTCTAACCGTTCTTGGAATACTTTTGATAAAATCCATAGTTATTTACTTCTATTTACACATGGGTATAAGTAAATATTGTAACATACCATATGGCCATTGGTGATCCACCTTGACCATATGATAGGTGAGGAATCTTGAGACATATTATTCCACACTTATTTTCATTCCATCCCACCATAATTATTCTCTAATCACCCTATACATATTCTAAATTCTAGGATGAACAACCCATATCAAGTGGTGGTAGGAAGAAATAAGTTGTTCTTAATAATTCATAGGAACAAAAATATGATCTATAAAATGAAATATAGATATATCATATAGTGTTCATACCTCAAATATCTCCCCAATGTTGAGTTTTTACCTCATGGTCAGACATTTAGGATTATATGTGTGAGCATCTTTAACCTATTTAGTCAAATCAAAAACAAGAGAAATAGAAAAAAACTACAGCATCCCCTTGTTTAGTAAAATATAGATGTATATCATCTATAACCATCATCAAATTCCATTTATTCAAATCATTTTTAGTGAATTGACTATATTAATTCCTACTCAATGCATCAACCATTGAATTTTATGTACCAAGTGTATACATCAAGTCAAAGTCAAACATCTAAAGTCATTACATCCATCTTAATTTCTTTAAATTCAAATATCTCTATGAGAAGGTGTGTTAAAAAAATTTATGACCTCTAAACACTATTAAATTCTCACTATTGAGCTAATGGTTCTAATTCATCAAGGAAAAAACTAAAAATGCTAACTCAAAATCATGCATCAGGTAATTCTTCTCATGAACCCATAATTATCATGACCCATAATCTACAACATAATCTTAATCCTTAATTATCATGACCCATAATCAAAAGATAGATTTATATGCATCACCAAAAACCAAATAACCTTATCTTAACTCTGTAAAGGTAAGGGTGTGTGTTAATGAAATTCAATCCTTAATCTCTTGAAAAGGTTTTTGGAACTCATCACTCCTTTGGAAGGGGACTTTGTTCCTTATAAAATTTTTCATCAGAAAGGAAAGTCATGAAAAGTCATGAACAAAGAATTGGTAATACCCTACTAAGACTAGGAAACTATATATCTCAAAGATGTTCTATAACTATTTCCAAGAGATAACATCTTCCACCATTTTAGTATCTGTCAAAATTAATCTTTAATAAATGATGTAGACAAGGAAATGTAGCTATTGTATTTAAAATAAACATTTTAAATTTTAGAATAAAGGTGATTTTCTAGAAAGATACCTACCACTATGCCCAAGTGTTGTTCACAATTGGCCTTAGGACTAGAATATAACAGAATTTCATCGATGAATACCACCATAAAGAAGTTGAGATACCTCTGGAAGATTTGATTCATCAATTCCATAAACACTGATGGTGGATTAATAAAACCATATGGAATAACCATATATTCATAATTACTATAAAAACTATGAAAATTTGTCTTCGGAATATCCTCCTTCCGAACTCAAAGTTAGTGATACACTAACCATAAATCAATCTTAGAGAAAAATTTAGATCCCATTAATTATTCAAATAGACTATTAATTCATGGAAGAGTATATTGACTATTTATCACAACCTAGTTTAACTAATGATAATACACAAAAATATTAAGAGTTTTTTCCACTTTATTGACAAAAATAATCGGTGTTTCCCATGGATATGTTCTATATTGAATAAATCCTTTGATTTCTAACTCTTCCTAATGAACCTTGAATTCTATTAATTCGGTTGGTTCCATCCTCTAGGAAAAAGTTGAAATAGGACTGGTCCCTAGTAAGTGATCAATTGTAAATTATATTCCACTTTTGGGTGGTAACATAGAGAAATTATCAAGGAAAGCATCTAGAAATTGGTCCATAGTGGTTGGAAAATCTCTATGTTTGATTGTATCAAAAGTTTCCAAAGTAACTACTGCCAACTGGTAAGAGATAATCATGACCACTGGTTCTAAAGGTCCTGATCAACTTGAATTCACATACCAATATTCTTTAAATATATGTTCATCACTATTTGAATATGTGAAACTAACCTATTGGGAATAACAGTAAATTTGGGCCTTGAAGGATGTCAACCAATCCATTCCCAAAATTAATTCATATAATTCCATCTCAATAACATAAAAATCCCAAACAAATTCAACCTTATTAATAGTTATAGAACAGATTTTACACTTAAAGTCTTGAAAATATCAGTGGTTCAGGGGGGTTTGAAGTTCTAATACATGAGGAATCATTTTAACACAAAATCCCATATGATCCAAAACAATATCATTAATAAAAGAGTGGGATTCGTTATTATAAAAAATTATGTGAGTAGAGTTCAAGAGAATGTTACCTCAAAATATAAAAAAACCAAATTGATCCTATGTAACCATATACTTATCACCATACAACTAGTTACATAGTTTTATTGACAATTATTTATTTATCTATATGGATTTGATGACTGATGAGGTTTCAATGCAATATGAGATTCACCCTGGGTCATTTGGTTTTGGGGGTGATTACTACTATGTCTTAATTGACCCATATAAGAATAAGAATCCTAGTACATGTTCTATTTCAATCAATCATCCTTTGAGTCACCATACACATAGGTTCCATGTATTCCCACTTGATATGCTCATAATATCCACCCTGAAAAAAATTTAGTTGATTACTACAGTTATATGGAAAGGATACCAAACCAACTGACTAGTTTCCAGGTGTTTTGGATTCTTGAGAGTAATTCTCCCTCTTCCGCTTTTTCACCATGTTGGAGTTTTAAATTTTAACCATGTATGTAAAAGTGTTTCTACCAACATAGGTTCCCAAGATATCCTTTTCTGTTACTATTTACACATTCACCATCTTTTTATATATTTTCATATAGAAGTCAACAAACCCAAAGCATATGTCAAGTCACAACCCTACATCAAAGATCCTTTATTTCAAGTAATAACTAGCAAAAAATTCAGAATAAAATTAATCAACCTCATGAACTAAGATTCATAACCTGTTACCGACAAGTTTTCTTAATTAAAAGTAAATAAATATTCCAGCCATGTGATCTTGAAGGTGTGGGGATAAAATTATTTGTTAAAAAACTCCTTTAGTCCTTTCCATGTTAAGACCTAGTATTTTTTAGTCTAGAAAATAATATCCAACCACTTCCTAGTAATATCCTATAACTTATAAACCTATAACTTCACTTTCAATTCCTCTGGGGTGCCTAAGGAATCAAAATTTTAATTTATCTTCACTATCCATGCCTCTTATTGTTCTGATCCTAAATCTCTCTGAGAAATCGATGGATTTTTTTATGAAATTCCATGTATAAATTTTCAATACAATGTTTGGAATCTTATTTCCCCTTTCCATGGATTTAAATGATTATAATATTATATGGAAAAGATTTTAATTTACTTATGGTTTAGGTTGAACCACATTCTTAGTGACTTTATCTAATGGTTTCCCCTATTATTGAACTAGTTCCATTCTTTCTAAAGATAGTACAAAACACTACTTAATCATCACTCACTTAAAAATGAAGGCTTATAATATTTCAAATAATCTAAAGCAACAATATTTATTATAAATTTCCAAAAATAAACAATCATAATATAAACAATAAATTCATAGTGAGAAGTCTCATTACTAATGCATGATATACTAAACTCATTGGCTAAACCCATGATAATTAGAAGAGAACATGCCTAAAAGTGTCTTAAGACACTTTGTATACCTGAAACACACTAGTAAATTTATGTTCAGTGTCATGAGGTTAACTATGTTTTTTATGATATACATTTAAATTTCCAACATTCTTATCTCCTTGTCACCATCTTAATATGACAAACTAACCAAGAATAATATCATTTGTAACATCCCTATCAAATCCATTGTCTTGGGCTGGGTTAGAGGTTCTATTAACCTTAGGTGATGTCCCTAGGACACCAAAGGCTGGAAACAAGTGTCATGGGAAAACTATATTGTTAGGGGATGATTTTCCCTTGAACATAAACTACCATATGAACATAAAACAAAGGCAAACAATGTTATATGATTTATGAAAAGTAATATAATACAACTCAAACTTGAATGTATCATCAAAGTAGTAGATGGAAAATAAAAGGTACAACACTAGCACAATAAAGGAACACAAAACTTAATAACACATATTTGGTATCAACCTAAGAATCACCCCAAAAAATCTCTAATCTATAACTCCAAGTCCCAGGTCCACTGTATCATGATACATCACTAAAGAAATATGACACCTTTCCTTTACCTATATCTTGGGACAGAGCATCTTAAAATTTACCAAAGTTCTCAAGAAGGGGGTGAGTATAAAACTTAGTAGGTTATCCCCAAATACTTCTCAATATAGACCACTTGGATCATAAATAATTTATCTCAAATTTGTATTTATAAAACTATATAAGTATAAGAAGTTCCAAATAATTCCATAATAAATCAATTAAACAAGTTACGGAAACCATAACCTCCTAGCATCATCATTTCACAACTCACACACCTATGTATACCCAATGACGGTCCCAATACTCATGCGTTTTGACCCTTCCTATCACCAAGTAATCACCATATGAAATATACCATGTTCCACTTGACATAGGCCCCAAGTTTGAACTAACAAGGCACCACAATACAATTTCATGAACTCACACCAACCACGCATTCCATGTTCTCAACAAAAACTATTTCTTTTAAAAACTGTTTTATTTCAATAATTTTATCAAAAACCTTGTGTGATTCATTTCAAAGTTAAATTTTTAGGTACTAAAACCAATAAAATTTTCCAATAAAATAATAGATAATTATTTATACAACAATCCGTCAAGTTTGAGAACAAGTAGTGTGGGAGAGAATCCCCCTACCTCTCAATAGATGAAACCAATGAAGAACAGCATAAAGAAACCTCTATATTTGTCCTTGAAACTTCTTCCCTTCAATATATACAATCAATATATCATCAAAACACATCATTGACCATATATCTATCTATTAGGGATTAGATCTAACATTTCATGTGATAGGATAAGAGGGTATCTAGGGAAAATAAGAATGAACAAGGTTATAATGTCGATTTGAGAGGTCTATCTCACTTTTATTCATCAAAACTACCTTTTGGATCAAATTTAATATCAAAGTATGTTTATGCGAGGATATGAGTTCATGTTCCTGGAAAAATATGAGAAAAATAATATTTTCAGGGTGGAAATATTAGTTAAACTCTAATTTTTTAACATTTAATGTGTGTAGCATGGTTAGGTCATATAGTTTAAAAAACCATGTTCTAACCATGTGTATGATACTAGAAATCACCTAGGGGTTTTCATGGTTTTTTCATATGGTTTAGAAAACTATGGGCCAACAGTGTGATTCTATTATCCAAATACCCCCATATCGCATGATTAGTCACATGATTTGACTAAACCATCTGCCAACCATGTGATTGTCCAATGAATCCCAAAGACTCCTTTAAAGATTTTATAAATAATTCCAATAGTTTTCACAAACCATTATCAAACTATTCATGTAATATCCTAGGATTTTAAAAGTAAATATTGTGTTCAATAACATATAAGATATAAAACACTCAGCTTAAACAAACAACAAAATATTATTATTTAAATATGATTGTTATAAACTAGCCATTAAATTAGTGGGTATTAATATTATTAACTGATTTATGAAATAAATATAAATTTCTAACTCAATATAAACACTTATAAAATAATCATACAATTTTTAGTAAAGTCATTTTATTCTTCAAAAAATATATTTTCTTCAAAAATGAGTGTTCTTACTTATTATGAGTAGATATTATAATTAATTTCTAGAAGTTATATAAAATGTATTTGAAAATATTATTTCCATTTTTTAGTTCATCATATCAAAATTATCATAAAATTAATTTCTGATAAATTTCTAAAAACATTGATTTTTCAATGTATAGTGAAAAATACTAATTTTTATTGAAAACTATATTTTTTGTTTTAAAGTATTTACAAATTAAAATTATATTTTGTATTAGTAAAAAAATTAATTAGTTATTTTTTATTTAAAATAATTCAATTGTGGGTTTTTAAAAATATTTTAAACATTAATTTAGCATTATAATATTTTATATTTTGAAAAAGGGCGTTTTTCTAAAGAATTGGTGTCCATCATGTTTTACATATTTAATTTTAAATTAAATTATTTCACTTATATGTTTTAAATTTTAAAAAAATTATTCCAAATTTTTAATCAGTAGTTCCAAAGTTATTAAATATATCCCTTTTATTTTTTTCAATATGAATAGTAACCTTATTAATTTTTGTTACCACAGTAAAGGGTAAATCGAATAATTAGAGTTAAAAATAAAATGATATGGATTATTAAATGACCCAAAATCATGCCATAATTTTATTAAATGAATCCATTTTATCCATATTAATCCAAAATTCATTTTAATGAAATTTATTATCCTTTTAGATGGGATTGTGACATTTATAGTATTTTATTTCAAGAAAAGTCAAACATGTCACACTAATGTTTTTAATAAATATAATATTTTTAATAAGAGGTTATTCAGAGTATATGTTTGACTATAAATATTATTTTTAAATATAAAATATTTATCTACATAATGGTAATTTATTTTTAATTTTTAGTGAATAAATAAATATTTTAAATTATCACACAATGTTGATGCGGTGATTATTCAGTTGATAGAAAAAATAAAATTAAAAAATTAAAAAAATTAAAAGTAATATAATTTGAGATAAATAATATGATATAATAATTCCATACATTTCCATGACATGTTAGGGATATAATAAAATATATTTTTTAAATTATAAGTGTTATATTGATATTGTTAAAGTCAAAGTAATGAATAGTTATAAAAATTGACATTATTGATATTTTATAATAGATAATATTTTATTAAATGATATAAAATTCATAAAAATATTTTACTTCTAAAAGTGATTACAATATAGTTTATAATATCAACCATCATCCATTTATGGTTCTTTTTCCATTTATAGTAACTATATTGACCCTCAAATTGTAAAAATCCTTATTGTTATGGTAAGTTTAAAAAGGGTTAATGAGGGGTTAAAACCAAATCATAAGTGTAAAAATGTGACCTAAAATTATCAAAAAATTATTTTATGATATTATTTAGACCCATAATTATCTTATATTCAAAATAAATAATTTTATATCCATTTTTAATTAAAAAATAATTTATATTATTTTAACATTTTTGAGAAATTCCAAGAGTGCCCCCCTCTTATAAAATGGAACCTATATTATCATTAATTACGACTTAAAACCCATTTTATTTAAACAGTACCTTCCAAAATACCTTCCTATAATCCATACCATCATTCTATATGTCTTGGTTTATGAAGAACAGCAACCTTAGTGGTATTAAGGTGATAAACAAATGAGGTTGTCTAAATAAGATGTATCGTTTTTAATCGAGCATTTCTATTTTATTTATTCTTCTAAAAATATTCTTCAACCATACTAAAATAATAACACAAATATCCTAAATAAACTGAGATGTTATTATGTTAATTTCAAAACCTATATCCATATCCTCTTCCATCAAATGGGAAATGAAACCATCATTCGTGTGTACAGCGGACAACCACCTCGCGAATCGATGAAATTCGTTTTTCATCACCCTCTCTCAAGACTAGTTATAATGATGGAACTAATGTTTATATCTTATATTAATGAAATATTTATCATTATAAAAATATAATATATCATTTAAATTTTTACCATTCCATGCACTAAAAAATGATAATGTCATTCATGTGTATGTGTGGACTACCACCTCCACAAAGCGATGTGGTTTGATTTTCATCACCACATCACATGAGTGATAAATATATATTATAATATATAAGATATTATGATCATTTTAGAAGTATAAAATAGTAATAAACTTCTTTAAATAATTATTTTTTAAAAATGGAAATGTTACCCACGCATACGTATAGCCTACCGTATCCATGATTATAACATAGTACATTTTACATAGACATATTTAATGGTTGGATTTAAAATTGTAATCGTTGTATAAAAATGATAATTATTTCATGGTTATTATTATATATATGATTTAATAGTCTCCTATTTGACTATAATCAACCTAAAGAATTCATTTTTTAACTTATGTACCAAATATCACTAAAACATCATACTTGAGTATTTTTTTAGCAAGTAGGCGAAAACACCCCCTTTTATAAAGAAAATATATCCCTCTTTTTAAATTGGGTTTAGAGGTAAACCTTATATGAATCAAAGGGCCAGTGGAAGAAATTCCCATTAAATTTTGGTGTCCCAAAGGATTTGTGGATTGAAATCTGAATTATATGACCCAAAGGCCCAAGATGAGCATCCAAGTTTCACATCATGATCCCAGTCTTCCCATCCCCCCCCCCCACCACCAAAATCATTCATTGCATTGAACTAACCACCATAATAGGTTCCAACACACCCATCACTCTTTGGAGCTACCCACCCAGCAATATCAACATGTACCAATGGAACGATTCCTACCAAGATGCATCGCTTCACTTTTTTGGTCATTACCATTCACAAGATATGCCACCCCCTCTGCTAATAACCATCACGTTGTGTTGCACTTTGAAATTTTTTGTAAGATCGCCCCTTAATCCTAATTAGAAAGGAATAATAAATTTTAAAAAGTATTTTAAATAATTAAATAATTGACCTAAATTTATTATCCAAGAAGATAAAAAATGTGTGTGTGTCGACTCGGACTCAACGTAAGAGAATTTTGTGACACTTTTATTTCAATGGTACACATGCCTTATACGCTAATTTTTTCTTTTATGCAGTGTATATATTTCCAATGAATATAATTTATTATTCTTATCATAAAAATTATGGTATATACATATCCATATAATTTTATTTCTTTCATGGGGATTATGATTCAAAGGTTACCAAAGTGGTGAGGGTTTTATTTCTCTATCTCATCAATATTTGGTATTGTTTATATTTAAGTCAATACTGAAAAATACTTTTCTTCCTAATACATATTTTCAAAAAATGTTTTAAATAAGGTTTTTAATATTATCCCAGGATTGTTTAAAGTTATTTTTAGCCATGTTTTAAACTTTAAAAAACTGTTTGAAAAGAATATTCTTGACATTTTCCAAAGGAGGTACTTCATGACATTTCCAATAAAATATATGGAAGGAATGTTTTTTAACTTATAAGGAATGATATTATTTTCCCACTACCATGAATAAATTATTCTTTGAATATTAATTTACAATTTTATAAGTTTTTTCAAAGAAATTTTTTTCCTTTATAAGTCCATATATTTCTTAAAAAAGTAAGTGATTTAAAAATAGAAAGGTTATTTTCCTCAATAATTATTCCAAGTGATCTTTCAAAATATTTTTCAATATAAAATGACATCCTTTAAAGTTAATTATACTTTAATGGGGATTTTATCCAAGGATACCATTATTTTTATTTCTCTAGATGGTTTATTTTTATTATGGCATGATGTTTATGAATACCTTTTCATTTACATGAGTTATGTTATGATGAAATGTTTATGAAACCCATTTATTTTAATGGTTTTTTATATAATTAATAATCTATATTATGGAACACAAGTGTATGATTTTCATTATGTGATGGTTGAGACCTATATCTCCCTCTGATGCATTGGGTAAATTATTATATCTCATGAGATAGTTATGGGAAACAAGTCGAAGTATTTGATCTGTTATGGGAAAATAGTCATTGTGATTGATATGATATGGGAAGAAAGTTGGTGTTCTTGATCTACAATGATAAAAAGGTGTTGATTCTTGATCTGATGGTCTTGTTAGATAACCTTTACATTAGAAATGGTTTGTACACTTATTATTGTTCCACACACATATATAACATAAACTTATGGTTCTTGATTGAGTTATAATGATTTCTCATTCTCATGATTCATGTATTTTGAAATGATAATGTTTTATGTCATTACTCATGTTTATAATATTTGAGATATTGGGTATGAAATTTTTAAGTTATGGTCATGATCTCATACCCTTATGATTATTGATTGATATCTCTCATACTTACCTATATTTGGCATCTGATCTCACCCTTTATTATGTTTTCTTTTCTCAGGTTATGAAGAATGATTCTTAATGATTTTTTTTCAAAAATGTTTCATATGTGAGGAATGTTGTGAGATATGTTGAAGAGTTAAAATAAAATATGAAAATCTAGGTATAGTGGGATATTATATTGATCATTATGAACTAATTGTTTATGAACCTAAGTTGTTAATAGTTTTTCCTAATTCCTTAAAACTTTAAACCTAAAATTTCCTTGGGTATGTAAGTGATCCTATGTTTCCTTTTGATTTTATATGTTTTGGATTGGAATAATTATTCACATTTATTAATATCAAAGATATAAATAAAACTTCTATGTTTTTAACATCAAATATGGGAGTTCGTATCTCACAATGTAATAGTGAACCCTTAAAAATCCTTCCAAAACACTCCAAAGCCATCCAAAATTTCCTAAAACTCAACTCAAGTATTATATAACTACAAAATACATAATAAAAATTTAAAGTGACTAAAAATAGTGGTGTTAAAAACTATTATCTTTTAGCTAATCAAATTGATCATCAATCCATGGATGAGGAAAACATTTCTTCACAATCACCAAATTCAAGTGATGATAATTGATAAATATTCATAAAAAACATCTACCTTCTTCATAAATAAGACTAGATCACCCCAATGTGACATACTAGGTAAAATAAATTATATATATATAGAATCATCAACACAAATTTGTATATTTTATAAATTAAAAGGGACAATATAATATTTAAAAATTGGTATTAAAGTGACATTAAATAACAATCCCATAAAAACATAATTTTATATTAAGGGGGTGGCATCATGAACTCCCGAGTAGAAATATCTTTCTATTTTTTTCATAAACCTAGGAAAAAACACTGGATAAACCTCTACTAAACTAAACAAACACTCAATCATCATGGATGATAAGGGTTTATTACAGCTTATACCCATCCAATGAACACATCATATTGTTTGTTATCATTAAAGAATATAAATTTCCTCTTAAAGCAGTTAATGATACCTAATACCAAATATAGCCAATAAATTTCAAGTATGACATTTTATGGATATATACAAAATCATAGGAATTTTACTAAAGAATAATATATATCTAACTTCGTCTCATAATATTTATATACATCATACAAGTAAACTCAACCTCCAAATAGAGTAGTCAAATCCAAGGTGAATGGTTGTCTCTCCACCTCATGTCCAAGAACCTGGATAACTATGGGTACAATTAAGGAGCACATGGATCCTAATCAAACAAAACATATACCTGGGTATAAAATAGATTTATGGTACCTCACATTATGGTTGGTTCCCCTGGTGATAGAAACTCTATAGAATGTATCATATTGTGCCCTACTCCATGACCATTATAACATCTCAGACCCAAATACCATTGAAAAGTTCCCCGAGCCTGGTTGTCCACATGACCTCAAGAACAACTCCCCAAACTCTAGAGGCTACTAACTAGAAGAGAGTTACTGGGGTGTGTCTATGGTACGACTATGCCCTCATTACCAGAGTATAACATAGTGAAATATCAATATCAATCAATAGAGGAAGCAATAAATCAATCGTACAATAGATAAAAATCTAAAAGATAGATACATATAACAATGACATAATTAATCTCATATACAATGATGATCATTTAATTTATCTAAAAATCATACAAAATAGGTATGTATGGATGGTGTACAGTATATATATCAAAATACCAAAAAGAACAAAAATATTTATCTCTTAATAGCATCATGAGCCTCATCATGGCCCCATGATCCATTGATCCTATGCATGGCACAAATTCAAGCATATAAATGTGGGAGTTTTCCCCGGTCCTTACCTATATCCAAATAGTCTATCCGGGTACCCAATGACAGCTCAAACAGAGTGTGAGATACAATATTAGTAGGTCTTCATACAAATTGGTTATAACATGTCTTGACTGTTCAATATAAACTAAAGTAGAGTGCAATATATATCATGGTTAAGAAGTAAATAAAAGTAAAGTGACCATGGAATATATACTAGAAAACAAGTGGTATTGAATATCCTAATAAGGCTCCCTAAAAAACATGGGCCATGATCCTATAATAAGGCAGCAGTAAGCATAAGGAAATAAACACCACATCCTATCTTTATACAAAACATCTCATGTCATCCATGGCCACGACATATATCATTTATCTCATAAAAACCATATTAATTACTATAACTAGAACTATCACATAAACCATGGTCAATCCATATAATCAATCATGTAACCTTTACCATGTTCATTCCATGTAAATAGAAATTTCAGACCCCTCAAGGTCAGATCCAAGCTATAGTGGACCAAGGAATCCTCATCAAGTCCTAGGAGAATCTCTATGGAAACACTATTAGGCTTTAATTGTTGTATAGGGAGCATTTCCACTGACCATGTCCACAAAGAGCCTAAAAACCATATCTAATGGTTATTAAGACCAAAGGAATCCCATATAATCATAATACAATGAGCATACAAACCCAAGGGATTCTCTACCGCTATCATGACCCATGGTGTATCACTCCCATGTTGTCCTAAGTAATAATTACACATTCAAATAATTTATCATTTCAAAATTCCATAATTAATTAGTTTACCCACTCATATCACAACTTACACCCAATTCCATTCAATGGATTTACCCACTCATATAACAAATCCATATAAACCATTTAAACAAAAGAATGAACATGAAAATGAGGCAATCCATATCTTATTCAACCAATTTAGTTCATTTAATTAATTAATATGCTTCCTCTAACTAGGAAAGCACAAACTCAACCCATTGGTAGTTTAACAAAGTCATAAGCAAAGGAAATTCACATGGAACACCCCATGGGTGGTCTTGGTTGGGGAAACAGCTTCTAATGAGTCTCAAAGTAAATGAAGGGCATCCCAAATAGGTTCCATTACATTAAATTAAATTCATAAATTAATTTTTGGGGTTTTACTAGAAAATATGGTAGGTGACATAATGGAAACTAACTTTATAAATCACCAAACCACTCATGATAAGTATATATCACCTACCATTGGTACATAGTAGAGTGATCATCTAGTATCATCTCTTAATTCGACTTAGATCAGAAGAAAAATGATGAATGGATGAAAACCCTAAAAATATAGAAAATTATCTTGCACCTAAATTGTGAAAATGATACCAAAAAAACGAAAAAATACATAAAATTAATTGAGTACCCATCAACACAGATCCAAAACAACTAATGATACTTGATTCTGAGTTTAGACGGAGAAAAAAAATCAAATCCTAGAATTTGTTCAAAATTGAGCCCTCCAAAAGTTGTTATCCAATGTAGGAGGAGAAAGAAAATGAAATTAGGTTATCACTTTTATTAAGGGAAAAAGATTCATTTTGCCTCAAAACACTAGGCTGCATAATTTGGCTTCATGGTTGGTCAAACCATGAACCAATTGTGTGCCCTTCACTATTAAGAGGGGTACCTTGCACGATTAGTGCACAAAGTTTGTCAAACCCTGTGTAAATTTTGTCTCATCCCACTATAAAAAACTGCAGAGACTACCACATGGAAATGTGCCTCCATATTTATAGTTTATTCAAACCATGCAGCTCAAGGATCCCTTTATCCATCCTCACATTGTTAGTAGGAATCATGCAGCCTGTCCCACATGGTTTCTACAAACCATTTGTCCTATCATATTTTTTAGAAAAGGTGGGTTCTAGGATCTTAACAATCCCCAAACACTCATAATACCCCCATGACCTCAAAGGTTATTCTTATTAGGCTATAAAAATCATTTAGTGTGATATTAAAGAGATCCATACCTCATATAAAAACCTAATATATTACAATCTTCTCCAGTTAAATCAATTAATCCCTGAATTGAACACTCATGGATGGTCAAGATTCTTATGGGAATAACTACAACCACTAATCATGTATGTCAGCATCTCATTACCAAGTATCATCCTATAAATGGATATTCTTCCATAGCACCCATACTTGAGTAACTGATTGAACTCATATAACCTTCATACTTCTATCAAAGATACCAATTAGATGATCCTAAAAATATGCATCAACTTGTAACTCCACCTCATCAATCTGCAAAACATGATATGGGTCTAAGTGATAGTAGTGCATATGAGATACATGGAGGATATCATGCATGTCCCAGTACCTTTTATGTAACTATAACTGATAGGCTACCAACCTGACTCTCTCCAAAATATCAAATGGCCCAAAATATCATAGTGAAATCTTACACTAACTCATGATCCTTCTGTGTCCCAGTCTTGGTGAGATACATAAAAAGAAATGATCCCTAACCTTGAAATCTAGAGGTCATCTGTGGCAATCGGTGTGCGATTTCTATCGAAACTGTGCAATGGCCATCCACTTACTGATCAACTAGACCTATTCAGAAGTCTCCTACTTCAAATGTAGTCCTAGAAAAGCTACCTCACCTACCTCTAACTAGTATAGGGATGATCATCATGTCCTACCATACAAATCCTTATAAATTTCCATTTGTATAGTCACAAAATAACTATTATTGTCGGACAACTCAACCATGGATATATTCCTCTCCCAAGATCCCCCAAAATCAAGGATATTTGATCATATCATGTCCTCAAGCACCTGTATCATACGCTCTGACTGGATATCAGTCTGAGGATGGTATTTCATGCTCAGAAGCACTTGTTTACCCAAGGCCCTCTATAAAATCTTCTATAAGTGAGATGTAAACTGGGCATCCCTATCTGAAATGATCGTATGTGGGACCCCATGAAGTTGTACTATCTCACATATATAAAACCTCCTAATATTATAAACATTTAAGGTTTCTTTAATCAGCATAAAATAATAAACCTTCATAAACCATTCAATAATAACCGAAAATTCATCTCAACCTTGAAGTTACCTTAGAAAAATGGTCATGAAATCCATTGCAACATCATCACATTTCCACTATGGAATAGGTAGCTTCTGTAAAAATCTGGCTGGTATCTAATGTTTTTTCTTCACCTACTGATAGGTGGAACACCTCGTGACAAAAATAGTTGCCTCTTGTTTTATACCCAGCCACTAGTACTTACGGTGTAAGTCACAATATATCGTTTAAATACCAGGATGCACCTCTCAAACTAAGGCATGAAACTCCTACATCAATTCCTCATGTATTTCCACTAGAAGCCAAATGTGGTCATGGATATACAGAATCTCATTCTCACTTATAGTCTAATCAGGAGGTGGGTCCTCACCTACCACATGTTCCCATAGAATTATGCCCTCAGAATCTGATAGTTGTCACATCCTCAATCTATCCAGTAGGCTATAGGTCACAACTAAGAAAGAAATATAACTCTATCCCTAAATTTCATACACCTCCAAGCACATATTAGAGAACAAATCCCTAAGATTCTACTCGCTATTGGCCTGTGGAACTTCTTGTATCTGAGTCCTTCTTCTCAATGCATCAATCACCACATTTCCCTTCCCAGGCTTGTAGGAAAGATCAAATTTGAAATACTACAGGTACTCAACCCACCTTCACTACCTCAGATTCATATCACACTGTGTAAATATGTACATTAGGCTTTTATGTTCTGTGTACGCCAAAAAACACTCTCCCAGTAAATGATGTCTCCAGTGGTGCAAAGCATGAACAAGTGCAGTTAAATCATTATTATGCGTTAGATAGTTCCTATTGTGTGGCCTTAGGTGCTAAAACCCATATTCTATAGCTCTATTTCCCCATATCAGTACTAATCCAAACTTGATACCTAATAAATCTCAATACACAGGGTATATCCTACTCGGCTCTAGTATAATTAGGATTGGTGCTAAATTCAATCTATCTTTCATATCCTAAAATATTTCCTCATAGGTATATTACCATAAAAATTCACATCCTTTTTAGTCAAGCCCATAAGTTGTGCTGCTAAGTGGGATAATTCCTATATGAAACATTTATAATATCCAGATATCCCCAAGGAAATCTAAATGTCAAATATGTTCATGGGATTCTCTTAGGAAACTACTACTCTTACCTTATTTGGGTCTACTAATACTTGTATCTCTGAGATAATATGAACCAGGAAGTAAATTTTGTCCATCCATAAGTGGCACTTTGTGAGCTTAGAATATAACTGATGATCTATTAGTGTATCCAAAAAGATCTCAAGATGTTTGGAAAGATCCTGGTGATTATGAGAATACAATAAGATATTTTCCACAAAAACCACCAAAAAATATAAATAAGTATGAAAATTTCAATTCATTAATTCCATGAAAATTTCTAGTGCATTTGTGAGACCAAACGGTATAACCAGATACTCTTATAGATTATACCTTCTACAAAAGTTTGTACAAGGTATGTCTAGAGGTTTAACATGCACTTGTTGGTATCCAGATCTAAAATTAGTTTTCAAGAACAAAAAATCTTCTCAAAGCTAATAAAATAGGTCATATATCTATGGAAATTTATACTAGTTCTTAATCATCAGTTAGTTCGATTTCTGGTAATACATGAATATCCTATGGGTACCATCCACCTTTTTTTCCAAAAAAATAGAGAACCCCATAGAGAAGTATTGGGTCGTATAAACATATTTTCCTATAAGTATTCTAGGTACCTATTGAGCTCCCACAACTCCGTCATAGCAATCCTCTATAGAGGAATGGATACTAGTGTAACTCCTAGCACTATCTCTATGGAGATCTCCACCTCTATCTCAAGAGGTAAACAAAACAAGTCGTCTAAAAAACCCTCAAGAAAATCAACAACTGGAGGGAAATCTTCCTAGGTTGATCCCAGGTCATTCATATTTAAACTTGCAATCTAGGTTGTCATCCTACCTATCCCATGATTCTTAGGTCTAACTCGGATCTCCTTGAGGTCCCATTCACCCTTGTGAGTAAACATTACACCCTATGGTGATGTGAAAGTCACCCTGAAACAACAACAATAAACATAATATAGATAATCCACCAGTTATTCCATCCTAAGTATGACATCAACCTTAGTCATCTTGAGGAAAAAATATTCTAGATTAAGTGACACCCACCAATCTCAAGGGGGAACTCCCTATACTGACATACATCCTCCGTTCTATTCCCCAATGGAGTGTCTATCATCATAATTCCCTCATAAAATTAAACCACATTCCCAAGTATTTCCATCATAGGTAAAGATATAAATCTGTTTGATTCACATGTATTAAAAATATTAGATACTAACATAGAGGCTGTTAAAATAATACCTCTCGTCATAGATGGTATCGATCCTTGCTCCTCGGATGTAGTCTATACATAATAGATCCGGCCTGAACTGTGGCCCTATGACACAACCTCACTACCCAGACTAAACACACTCCATTTTCTTATTTTAACTGGTGCATGGATACCTCATCCACAACCACCCCCACCTCATATTGATCGAATGGTACCGATCCATCTCTTATCTTGAAATGGAACTATAAAAACCACTCCCAAACCCAGTGTCATAGATGACCCCCTACCACTCACTACTAGAGGTAAGGTCCTTCAAAAAAAATTCACATGACCCATCCTGTTGCAATATCAGCACTTGGATTGGTCACGATCACACTGATTCCTCATGTTCTCCCATTTTTCATACTGATGAAAGATTAATCCACTACTTGCACTAGATTCCTAGAGAGTTCTCATCTCACAGGAAGCCTCAAAACATCACTTCCTTCCGTTAGAAGTAAAACTACTAGGTTGAGAGACTACACTTCTCTGCTTTTCACCCCAGATTCCCTTAGATTCTACTATGTAATTAGTTCCAAAATCAAAATCTCAATAATAGAGGTCAATCTAAAATTTTTTGACCTAGGATTGAATAGAATGTCGGAGACCTTCCTAGAAGAATCTTTCCCTCGATAACTAGTCATAAAGGTACATCGGTGTAAAACACTACAACTTTGTTATGCATGTCGAGTACTTCATAATATTCATAATGACCTTATCCATATGAATGAACTCACTATCCCGCTCTTCCCTCAGAGTCTCAGGGTAAAAGTATTCATAGAACCTGGTTTCAAAATCAAACCAAACCATATCTTGTAGTCTATCACGCTGGTTTAGAACATACCACCAGCACTTTTCTTCTCCTCGATGTATATAATTCATGAGCTTCAATGTCCTCACACAAGGTGTCTCTAGATGCTCAAAGACTGTAAGCATAGTCTCAATCCATAGCTCAGTATCCTATAGACCACTATCACCTAAAAACGTGGTAGGATGCTGCTATTGTAGCACATGTGTTAGCTTATCCATGGAAAAGGTAGGTTGTGGCACTCCTTGAAAATTCTGCATGAAGTGGAAAAACCCCTCATGGAACTATACCTCAGAATCTGTTTCTAGTGAAAATCATAGTGTTATAGCTTTAAATATAGGAGGATCTACCAGTATTCCATGTCCTACTACCTTCAGAGCTTTTTAATCACCACCCTCCTAGCATATGACTAGATTTCATTGTGGTTGCATGCCTCTATAATTCCAAACGTACACCTTAGAAAATAATATTACCAAATTTCATAGATAAAATCATAATCCATGTCAAAAAATTCATATAGACAGGTCAAACTACATAGCCTTCTCCTAAATCCAAGATTTTATAAAATAAAAAACTATAAAAGTCACTAGAGACACTACCTCTTTCCCACTCAAAATTTGGGTCAATTTAAAGTCCTCTATTTATCAATTTTCAATTACCATCCATTTTCATATTCATTTCACATCCATTTAAAATGTTAGGACCAAATGGTTCATCAAATTCTAATCCATAATGGCACATACTCCTTATAAACCAAAATATGGCATCCACCTAATCCACACTAAAACACATTCTAGTCTGAGTAATTTGTGGTCCATGAATTAACATGCCAAAATTGGCTATTTAGAGTTTCTTCTATATCCTAATCAGGAAACCACTGCTTATGTTACAATAGTCACTCTAATAACCAGACATTTTTTCCAATTCCATGTATAAAATTCCTATCACAACAATATGTATATCTATCATGGAACCTATCACAACATCATGAAAACAAGAAATGCATCTTATATGGCATGGCATAATACATGGCATGGGATTCCTATAAAGTTACTAAAATGATGAATGAGATGTAATACCCATATATCATCAGGTTATAACAAAATATAACCCATAATCATATCAATAATAACATCATAGTTCAAGTGCATCACCCAATGGTGGAATCAAACCAACTATAATAGTCGAAATCCAAATAATAGTAATTTCCATTTGAGGCAATTTGGTTTTTTCTTGTATGTGGGTTAGATACACCTAGAAACATCTCATTACCAAATTTCAATTCTTTCTAATCCTCTTTCTATTATCTCAAAATAATAAAGAAGAAAATAAAAAATATATGATACCACTTTGTAACATCCTAGACCCGGATGCCACTAAATAGTGTTGTGAGCCCTATTAGCCACATGGACTTAAGAGCGTCTTCCAAAATTAAAAAGGCTTCCAACTAGAAGGAGGGCCTAGGGTGTGTTCGTCGATAGATTATGCCCTCATTACCATAGTTTAACACATCATAATATCAATAACAATCAATAGAGAAAGTAGTAAATTAATCAAACAATAGATTAATATCCGAAAGACAGATACATATAACAATACCAAAATTAATCTCATATAAAATGATGATCATGTCATGTATCTAAAAAGTATTCAAAATATGTATACATGTAATGTGTACAATACATATATCAAAATATCAAAAAGACCAAAAAACACTATATCCTTATAACATCATGAGCCTCAGCTCGGTCTCAAGCTCCCCTGCTCCTAAGCATGGAAAAAGTCAATCATTGAACTATAAGTGCTTTCCCATATCCCTACCTATATCTAAATAGTCTATTCAGGTATCCAACAGTATCCCAAATAGGGTGTGAGATACAATCCCAGTTGGTATCCACCCAAAGTGTCTATAAGAAGTCTTGGATGTGTAATATAAGCTAAATCATAGTGTAATATATATTCCTATTAATAATTAAATAAAAATAAAGTTCCCATGGAATATATACTACAAAACAAGTGATATTAAATATCCCAACAAGCTCCCTACAAAACATGGGTCAGGATCATATAATAAGGCATCAATAAGAATAATTAAATAAACACTATGGCCTCTCTGTATACACAAAATCTCATGTTATCTATGGACACACCGTATAACTTGTATCTCATAACAACCACGGCCAAGCCGTATAACCAAAACTATCACATATACCATGGTCAAGTAATATAATCTATTGTGTCACCTTTACCACATCCATACCATTTAAACAAAAATTTAATACCCCTTGGGGTTGGACCTAAGGTTTAGTGGACAAAGGCATACTCATCTAGTCCTGGGAGCATCTCGATGGAAAATCATTTAGGCTTGAATTGCGGTCCAGGGAGGATGTCTACCAACCATGTCCACTACGATCCAAAAAAACCAAATCCAAGGGTTACCAAGGCCCAAGTAATCCCATGGAATCAGAATCTAAGAAGAATATAGGTCCAAGGAATTATCTTCCGCTATCATGACTCATGGTGTAGTACACCCATGGAATCCTATGTAAACATTCCACATTCAAATCATTTATCATTTCAAAAATCCAAAATTAATGAGTCCACCCACTCATATCACAATTTACATTGAATTACATTCCATGAGTTTACCAACTCATATAACAAGTCCATATAAACCATTTAAACAAAATCATCAACATGAAAAGGAGGAAAACCATCTCATATTCAACCAATTAAGTTCATTTCATTTATTAATAGGATTCCTCTAACTAGGAAATCACTAAATCACCCCATGGGTGGTTTTAAAAAGGAATAGGTAAAGGAAATTCACATGGCACACCCCATGGGTGGACTTGGTTAGGGAAACAATCTCTAACATGTCTCAAAGTAACTAAAGGCCATCCCAAATAAGTTTCATTAAGCTTAATTCAATTAATCAATTAAATTTCAAGGTCACACCATAAAATATGGCCGGAGACACAATAAAAACTATCTCCCTGAATCACCAAACCACTCAAAAAAAGTATAGAGTACCTATTGTAGGTATATAGTATAATTTTCATCTAGTATCAGCTTATAATTTGATTCATATCAGGAGAAAAATTCAAAAAGATGAAAACCCTAAAAATAGGGAAAATTATCTTGAACCTAAATAGACTATCTAATACTAAGACAAATAGAGAAAAAAAATTAAAGGAATTTAGTACTCACTGAAGTGTATTCAACAAGACTGACAACACTCGATTCCAAGTTCGAACGGAGGAATGGGATCAAAGCCTAGAATTTGGCTCAAAATAGAGCTCCCCAATGGTAGTTGTCCAATATAGGAGTAAAACGAATAATAAATTAGGTTAAAACCTTCATAAATGGAAAATTTTCTTTTTTCCTCAAAACACTAGGTCGTATGGTTTGGTTTTATGGTTGGCCAAACTGTTCACCCTTCACTGTTAGGAGGGGCACCTTGCATAGTTTGTCAAACCATGCTCAAACTGTGTCTTGGCCCACTATCAAAAACTGTAGAGGCTACCATATGGGTGTGTGCCTCTATTCGCACATTTTCCTCAACCCATGTGGATCCTAGAGCCCTATATCTTAACCATCATGGTTAGTAGTAATCATGCGGCCTGTCCCACATGGATCTACTAACCGTGCGGCCTGCCTAATTTTTCAAAAAAATGTTGGTTTTGGGCTATAATAATCCCCAAACACCCCCCCCCCATACCCACATGACCACAAAGGGTATTCAAATTATACTATAAATAAGAATTTAAATCTAAATTAAAAATATATTTACCTCATATGAAAACCCAGGATCTTACAACAACCCTTGTCTATATATTGAAAACCTCCATAAACACACATTACCTTATGTCTCTAAGGGATAAAGGAATAAAATAGTTATACTTTACCTATAACATCTCCTCAATACTGATTAAATATTGTATTACCCTCCTTCTACTACTTCCTAAGTGGATACCTCTACAATGTTTGAACCTAATGTGGATCACCAGCTCCAAATTGTTTATCGAGGATGGTTGTTCAGTCAAACTTCTGATAGACATGACCCCTCTAAAAAATAAAAAAAAAGTTTGATCACTCATTAAAGTTTCAAGATATTCATGATATGGTGAAATGATATGAATAAATATGAAAAAAAACTCCATGTTTTCTAAAACATTAATTGACTATGAAATATAGAACCTCTTCAAATAGATCTACTCTTTTTGGTTGTCTTGATAGCTTATCTCTCATGAAGTTCTGGTATAAATCTCATATATAAGATAAAAAATTCAACAACACCTCTTGGAACATTTAAATGTGAATGTGATAACCTTTTAGTAGATATTTAGAAACAATGCCTCCATGAATTGACTCACTCTGGTCTAATCATTTGGCAGGATGTTTGAAGAAAAATGATTTTGTTCTTGAAGTGAATAACAAAATTATTGACACCATAACTCCCCTAATTAATATAAGTAATATTCCACCAACATTATTCATTTATAGTAGAATAAAGGAACTCATCCAAAAACTGATCACATAACTTCTCCCATGAATCTTCACACTCCTTTTGATCATCAAGGAATAAATCCCACCTTTGATGAGCAATTATTCACAACATAATGACTGTAAATGGAATATAGTACTCCTTCTTATCATAGATTAAACTATAATAAATCTTCACTCCCTCTAACCATGTCATATTATTCTGATCAGAAACATAACTCTTATACATCTGTAATCCATAACACTATAACTCAATAAGAGTCTTCCTCCATGTTTCATCTTTGTTAACCTCAAATTTTTTTGTAATCTACTAGTGAATCCTACTATACGTCATTAGTATGAGCCTGGCGAGTATGTTGACTGTGATCCATTACTATAATATAAAAAAAATTAGGTACTTCCTAAACCTATAATATTTAATCCTTAAGATTAATTTATTAAATTTCATCTTAAATCCCATTATTTAACAAGTTTAATAATAGTCACAAATAATGACAATTCATGGTCATTGCCTTTGTCTCTACCCCAAAATTAGAGTCACTTTTAGTAGTATATTAAAAAAATAAGGATATTGTGTTAGATCATATGGGTATAATCACTTACATCCTTGATATTATCCCTTACTTACATCATGTACAATGTTTAGATGATATTATTTCCCTACCCAGTCATGGAATCATCACTAGTGAATATCTAAAAGCTGGATCATATCACTCAAAAAAAATCATTAATACCACTTTTTCATGACCCACACCCTTTGGTACCCCTACTGGCCTAGTAGTGAAGATAAAATTTAACCCATAATCTTTCTTAAAATAGGACACAAATTTGAGACTAACATTGAGGGTATAAAACATTAACATATACGAGGCATTTCCCTCAAAATTACTAGGGAAATATAAAGAATATAATAATTTACTCCATTATAATGAATATACCAATACTTGTACATGTAATTTTATACAAAATAATAGAAAAAAAATTAAATTCCCTAAGAAACACCTATAGTAGAAACTTACAATCACCAGAGAACCTCAAAACACCACCATAGTTTAGAAACATCCATCCCGAACAATATCTCACTCCCATGGAATAGACAAAAAAATATATTCATATATAAAAGGGTTATAATACATGTATAAACTGTATGATCCTCTCTAAAATATCTCTTAAAAATGTGGAAGAATCATACTAATTACATAGTGAAAAAATAGTGAAATTAACTCATTATATAAATTTGGACTACTATATTCTCATCCTCACCATGGATCACTCACAAAATAAGGCACAAAAATATGTAAAATATAATTATAAACATACATATTAACAAATTTAACATACATATACTTTCCCAATGAAGTGGTTACCCTGAACCCTAATATATTAAATCTTGTATCCCCCATCCCATATGTAATTCATAACATACATCCATAACAATATCCATGTTTTCTCATCCATAACCGCAAATCATATCCACAACACCATTACATTCATATAATAACATAACAAGACTAAGAACACTTATAGGCCATGTAAATACACATTATCCCTTATGTAATTACATCCCATGTATAAATACACATGTAGTAATAATAGTCCATTATAACCAAGGCATATGTATACACTATAACCTTAAGTTATAACAATGTACATGTACATGTATGTCAAAAAAGAGATCCACTATAGTCTATATTGGTACACATCCTATAATGGTAAGCCATCATATCCCAGATATTCCTACATACCATACTATTTATAGAAGAGATAACACAAAAGGGGGTAGTCAACCATTTGTATACTCATCATCTGAGATGTTAAGAAAACACCTGGAACCCAAGGCCAGTATGACCATTGGTCATATTATTTGACCTTGGTGGTGGAGAATGTGAAAAAAAAACATAATGATTATTCCATAGAACATAATAATTCTAAGGGAAACATCCCAATCCAGGTCCCTCTCTATACCTGAAGACTCATATTAAAACCAAACTTCCAATACTAATAAATAAGGAACTGAAACTTCCCTAAACACACAAGAATCATGCTTTAACACTATAACTTACCATTTATTATCAATCACATACCAAACACATTATAATATCCTAATATAAAATATAAACTAATACCCACATTATTATTATCATGTTAAGGATATTTTAACTCAATATCAAATTTTCAATTTTCCTAGTCTCAAAGGATTTAAACCTTCATTAAATCCATGGATTATTCTAATTAATATATTTTAATATCCCACCATATTCATCAATAATGATTTCATGTATTTAAACATATTAAATTTATTTTATCATTATTAAATCATCAAAAACTATCTTCATTAATTAGTTTATTAATTATTTACCATTCTATATTTCTGGGGCACTAAAACACATTTATCATGATAAAATGAAAAGATACAACCCTGGATAAAATAGGCATTCATCAGTAAATTATAATAGTAAAAATAAAAAAATAATAGATATTAAACTACTATGGAATTATTCCAACTCCAGGTAACTACCATGATATCATCCCCAACACCTTTCCTCATCATCCATATAACCCCCACCAACATCTACATCAAGCCACCATAATCAAAATATCAAAACAACTCAATCCTCAACATAATAACCAATAGTATTAGGTTTCTAATTATATTTTCATAAGGTTTAATACTCTAATGAATTTATAGTGAATAATCATAAAATTATCTACAAATAATGTCAATAAACAATCCATGTTGATTCAATCAGATCTTACAAGTTTAGAGAAAACAAGGGACATCATAGTTAAAAAAATCTTAGCAATTCTAGAAACATCATATTTTCTATAAGGTATTAATTAATTTAATCCATTATGAGAAGGATTTAGTAATAAATGAAAAAAATTATAATAGAAACTAATACCAGAAATAAACAATAAATAAATAATAATAGTATAGTACTCTATCATATTAATAATTTCTTAAGAGGAATATAAACTTGAAAAATACCTTATTAAATATCCTCCATGCCTTACCATCTTAATATTAATTATTTATTTATATTCATTAATAATAATAATAATAATTTTAAATAATTAAAATAAACTATAGAACTAGTCAAAAATTTCCATCATCTAGCATCGTGAATAAAATCATAATATTATGCAAAGTTACGCTACCATATTTATTAAATTTCATTAACACCAAATTGTTTTATTATTTGTTAAATCCCAAAAATTCACCCATTTGAAACAAAAATAAGATAATCCCATATTTATACATAAAAAATAGAAAAATTATCAAATCCACTACCTCAATATAAATCTTAAAAAATCACCAAAAAAATCTAGAATGATAAATGACCATCAACAATGTGAAACTTCATGATTACCCCATAAATCGAAATCACTTTCTCCATCATGAAACCAAAATCATTAATTGATGATGAAACTAAAAATTTGGGAAATAGGAATATTTATTCATGTATTTTAATCATATATTTTAGGTTGTTTTAATACATTGATCTATGCAATGTAATTGATATTCTTTCTAATATTTTATTGTTTAACTTTGTTTGTGATTTATGAGAGGATACAAAAAAATTTGGAAAAGGAATAAAAATAGGTTATTTTAAGAAGAAAAAAATACACTTCATGATATGACATGAAGTGAAATGACACAAAACCAAAATATTGAATCCAAAATCCAAATTCACATGGAGCTAGAGCATACTATAGAACCTAGAGAAATACATTTTCACATCGTGAGTTTTTTAAGAGAAGAAATTTTGGAAGACTTTCACCAAATAAAGAATTTCCCCAACAAGCCATGAAATAGATATTCATGACCTATGAATAGTACACATCATGAGTTTATTATGATAGGAGAGAATATTGATGTTGTATCTTACATGATGTGAAAAAATCTCACATCATGAACCTTCGGAAAAAGATGAAAAATAGATACACCAAATACAATGCTTTGATGAAAAGCTTATATATTCATGCCTCCATCCACACATCTAAGATATATCTATGCCAGGGGGATAAGAGTGACATGGAAAATGCCTTCCATATATTCACACGTGACTATAGAGACTTACTATTGCTTCTATTCTTTACCTCTATTCTTCTTCAGGTATTCATACTACTCTTCCTCATCATGTCTAGCATGAGTGAGTAGTTTTATTTCATTTCAAGTGATGTGATTGTAAGGGGGATTATTGTTAAGGATTATTTATATTTTCTTTTCATGTTTTGGATTATCACAACTCTATTTATAAATTAAAATTATCATTCCTTTCATATTGTATGACCATTATTTGCGGTCTGAGGAGATTTTATTTTATTACATCAATTAATTTATCTGGTTTTCATGTGACCATTACATAGCCATATGTGGTTTTGTTTAAATAAGGTTTTTTGTCACCTAGTTCTATTATTGAACCCAGTAATTTACCATTATAATGGTGTAATTACAAGATTAGTTTAGGGTACCCAGATCACAAATCCCTAAAGACCCAATTCTAACCCCAAATTATGAATGAACCCAAAATTAGTTAAATCCCTAGCACACGAACCTGAAAATCACTAAACTTATTATGTTCCATAATTTGACTTTAAACCCCAATATATTTTCCTTTTTTCCTATCCCTCCAAATAATCAAAAATTGTGTTTTCAATTCCTATAATTAATTTAGAGCATATGAACAATCCTTGTGGGTTCGACACTCGTACTTTCCAAGTACCATGATTTTGAAGTTAGGTTGTTTGAGTTTTATAAATTATAAATTATGTGTAGTCTCATAGGAAATTAACAACACCCTATGGCCTATTAAATTTTTTTTCATGGATTGATGTGTCTTTTTCTACTTAAAATAACTTATTTTTGTTATTTTTCTAAATATTTATTATATCCTACCATAAATCACAAAACAAGTTAAATAGTCCAAAATATCGGTAAGAATATCAGTTATATTTCATAGATCAATATATTAAAAAACCCTAAATTATATGCATGAAATACACATAGAAACTATCATGTATTTATAGGAAGGAAAGGGTGAAGAATAAAAAAATTAAATAGGTAAAGATTTATTCCATGGATCAAAGTCATTTGTTGTATGAATCAAAGGCCTAAGGATTAATCATAGAGGCCTATGTTCTTTGAAAAATTATCCCTAAGATATCTGGGGTTTCAGGGTAGAAGGAAAAATTAGAATTAATTTTATAGGATCCCTAAATTTATAAAAAAATCTTGGAAAAAATTGAGTCATGTCGTGATAGGGATCTATCCTAAAAAAATAGACCTAGATCTAAATATTTCATTGTAATCTCCCCATACAACTCCACCTTTTCCCCTTATCTAATGAACATTTTTTATGATATTAAAGTAGTTCCTGGTGTGTCTAAAGGTGTTATGTCATAATAATCAAAACCCAATAAATTATGGTTGAAATACTCATTCTTATCACTCCACCAGACCGGTCCTACAATAGGATCATAATATAACCCATGCACTAAAACCCAATCAATATTAAAAAGACATCACCAGGGAACTTGACCACCAGGTCCTCACATCCTAGAAGAAATACATCACACTCTGATATATGACTTGGAAATGAAAATGGAAATGTTTACATCATGATATGTAATGTATCTCAAGGAATACATAATATTATAATATGGATAAAATTTTAATGATATTTAAGGGTCACTCTAAAACAAATGTGATATATAAGGGTTACTTACATAATGGATACTCTAAAACAAAGGTGATACAAAATAAATTCTTGAGGATCGGACTTAACTATGTCAAAGCAGTGAATTCATTTGAAAAAAATAATATACTTTTCATAAGAAAGTTATTTCTTTGATAATTATGGTTTTTATATAATATATAAGGTTTTTCTACTTAATAAAACTCTAATATGTAAGTATAAAATATGTATGTAATAATTTTCATTCATATGTATAGTTTTTATCTAATATATATTTTTTTTAACTTACACATAAGGCTTTTATATTAAACAAATTTTAATACAAAATATTTAAATACACACATGACATAATTTTATATAAATAATATTTTTTACTTAGTAAAAAAAATTGTTCAACCAAATGAAGAAAATAAGTCACCAACTCATCTTGGTATAGCACCTATGGCCATGATACATCAAAAAAAATCCCACTAAATGGGTAATATCATAATCCTCATGTAATTAAACTCATATAATATGTCAAAACTTACATTATAATAAAACCTCCAAGATATGAATCCTGATGAAAATTGGCCAAACTCTATCTTTGACCCATAAGACTACCAACAGACATCCTCGAACTCCCTCAAGACCTGAGAAATTATAATTTAAGGGTTCAGTAAAATATGAACCCTAACATATTAAAATAAATAAAGCACTTATGGATTTTTTTTAATATAAATTCATGGACCAACTTATATCAAACCCTAAAATATTATAGAAACGGTTTTTTTCCACCTTAAAGAGGCAAGAGAGACAATTAGAGAAAAATTTAAATCTCTAACATAGATAATCCAAAAAATTATTTTGAGAAACACCAATCCCTAAGTAACTATGACTATATTATGGAATTAATAAAAGAGGAAAATTGAATATAATAGGATAGTATGAGAAAGGATACTATCACCTAAATAAACCTTGTAGATTTAATAGAGAAATCAAAAGCGGACAAGAAATGGAATAGGGGAGAGTATAGAGATTATGCCAAGGGAATCTAGAAATGTGAAATAGAAAGATAGAAATAAGTGATAGTTAAATTTGATAGGGAATTGTTTGAAGCTTTAGATTTTAAAATTAGGAATCTCACAAGTTTTGGCTACTGAGTTTGACAAAACATGCACCAATTATATAGTAGATATTGGATATGAGCAATGCGTACAGAATAGTTAGGTTTCATGATTAATCATAACAATGTGAAAATATTGTGGTGGTCATAAGAATATAACCCTATTTAATATTAATCCACATGGTTACACTTAATATTGTGTTATCACTAATCTAAAAACATTACATGTAAGAGTAAACAACATGACTTATATTAACCTTGGGATGACCATGAAATTACTATGTGAGCAATAAATTCTTTAAAAATTTAAAAAAAATTAAACATATACTTCTCAATATCCATGAAAAAATAAGTAAGAAACATAAAATTAAAAAGTTACATTGGATTGTAATAGTTACTTTGGATTTGATATTGTACAAGGGATTAAATTATTAAAAATACCTCATAAATTATTCTAAACATATATGGGTACCTCAAAATTGGTATCTATAATAAATATAATTTAGAAATGACTATAAATATTTATAATTTGATGACTGGTGTAAAAATATGTAAACAAAAAAGGGGTATATTATGCCATAAAGAGGCCCCCATATGTGCCACATGACACTGTAAATATACTAAGTTCATCAGGTTGTTCATGGTAACCATGTGTGGCACATGAAGTTAGGGCATAAAACCATTCATGAAACTACCCATGGTATATCATTATAGACCCACCCCAAATTAGTAACCTACTCAAATTTCTGTATGATATTCCTATGGTGCCATTGGCTCACCTTCCAGACTATGTTACCACATTCTTTGGTTTTGAAAATGGAGCCATTTTACCTAAACTATAGGGGCAATACTTAATCAATCATGTTGTTTCGTGGACACCAAGCATAGTTCAAGTCACTTTGTTGGTTTATTCCCCAATAGTGGGAGTATATCCCACTGATCTACTCTTCCACTTATATATGATGTATAAGGTGGATACATACTTCACCATTATATGATATAATGGCCAATGATGGACCCCCTAATCTGAACCCATCCACTCTCTCAAAAACCCAATTTTTTGTCTTATAGAGCCACTATGAATACTCTTCCATGCTACCCTTTTCTAATATTTTCCATTTCCACTCATGTTACCTGATCTTCACATCATTTCATTTTCAAAAACATATTCATCTAAGTTATCCACCATGGTTTCCCTTATCATCATCCCACACCACCTATAATACTACTTGAGATATCATTGTTCATTACTAAGATTACTGGTGACATTTATTTTGTATTCATCCATGAGTGTAACACCCCAAGATTTCGTAGTACGTTATTTCTTCAAAGTAATCCAATAACTTATACTACACGCAACACCGAGTTCTAGCGCGCCACGATTTATGAAACTAGTCGTTCAAAAGCGGTTATGAATAGTATTAATTGAATTTTGAACTTTATATAATCCTTATAATTTTAGAATCCATATTATGAGTTTCTTAGACATAATGTAAGAAATAATTCATTTTTTCAAATAAAAGAAGTATTTTTCAAAAAATGCAATTTTACCACCTTTTAATGGAGAACCCTTTTTAAATCCAATATTTGAAACTTTTATATATTCAATTTGACAAAATAAGATTCTTCTTTATAATCGGGACATAAGATTTTAGTTTCAATAAATTTTTTGTGTTTTTCTGATAACTTTCATATTTGGGTGAATAGTGAAAAATAATATATTTTAACTAAAAACAACTTTTTTAATAAAAATAATTTATAGTGTTAAATTATACATTTTAATGGTTTGGAGTATAAATAGATTAAATTTTTACCATTTAATACAATTCTGGATATTTTAAGTAATTTCACTTTGAAATTGGACATAAATAATTGTCAATCTTTTGATAGTTATTATTTCTTAAAAATACGCTTTTTGGTTTTGCCAACGGGAATTAAATAGGGTAATTAAAGGTAAAATGATATTATTATTACCCTAAAACATGTCCTAATTATATTGTATAAGTTTAATTCGACCAAAAACAACCTTAGGAATAAAATATGATGCTTTAGGTCCACTTGGATTAGATTAGGACATTTATTATTATTTAATTCAAAGAAGAGTTAAAAGTGTTAAATTCAAAGTTTAATAACTAAACCATTTTAATATAGAGTTATACATAAGATAAATTCAACTATAAATATTCATTAGAAATCTAAAACTATTTCCTACATAATGGTATTTTATTTATAATTGTTAGACATTAAATAATTAAATTTATTTATGACACAATGATGATGCAGTAATTACCTAATTAGTGAAATATTAAAATAATTGATATTATAAATATCTAAATAAAAATACTTTGAGACTTTTTATGAATTCCACTAATTTTATAGGTTAATATGACATGTTAGGGTTGGTTAGATGAATTTTTTCCAAGTAAAAATGCTGTTATAAATTTAGAAAAAACAAAATACCAAATAGTGTTAAAATTGACATAAAAGAGTTTTAAAAACTAATATTATATTATTAATTGATATTCTATTTCTAAAAATCTAAGGTTCGGCCAAAAGACTTATATAAGGATATTTGTATCATTAATGAACCACTTGGGGTTATCTTGGAAGTATATAGTATGTTTATTAACCATATAATATAAAAATACAAAGAGACATGGTAAATGTCAAACTATTTAACTAAGAGTTAAATTTAAAAGATAAAGTTAATATAGTGAACCAAAACTGTATAAAACCTATTGGTTGAGTTATTTTTGACTCATCCCCACCTTATCCTTTAAATAATTTATTTTTTAGCCATTAGAAATCGAAAATTATTTTATTATAAAATAATATTTCTGGCTTTTCCTAAGGTGCCCCTCACCCCACTTATAAAAGGGAACTCCCCCTTCTCACTAATTCACACATTCAAAGAAATTTGTCTCAAATAACCCCCACCAAAATACCCTTTAAACTATTCTCCATTCATCCTAGATTCCTTCCTTTAATAAGAAAGCCAATCTAAGGAGCCCTTTTGATCAAATCAAAAGGAAGAACCCGAAGAAGAGGTAAATATTTCATCACCTCTTTCAAGTTCCTTTCTTCTTCCACTTTATATTTATTTGTTGTTTCCATTATAAAATAATAACTCCAGTATATTATATATGCATTTATGTTATTATAAATATGTTATAACCATATTCATTATTCTATCTATCCTTTGAATGACATGTCACCATACGTGCGTACGTACGGCTTACCGTCTCCACGCCGTGGTGTAATTGTTATTCAATACACTATTATTTGTATGGGTATAATAATGATGTGTAATTGATGTAAATAATAAATATAACATGATAATTATTATTTATATATGATATACCATCCAATTATATATTATTTTTATATCAAAAGAATGATATTTTCATTCGTGCATACGTACGGATTACCTTCTCCATGAACGCGATGAGATTCATTCCCTGTCATATCCATTCAAGACTAATTTTCATTAGATGATTAAAAATATTGTTTAAATACTTAATATAATTCTGAATATGAATAAGATACATCCTATCCATAAAAAACATTACTTACATAACAAATCATATAAAGGAAAACGAATCAGTTAACACCCAAAACGACGATAATACTAAGATAGTATTAACAAAGCAATGTTAAAAGATCATATATGATATCATATTAATGTATATTATTATTGTATAATTTAATAACAATTATTTCACCATTATACAATAGTTTAACCTACCATCAACCAAGTAAAATTACAAGTTAAGGGTTAATTTCTCAATCTCATTATTATTCAAGATTGTTTATGTGTAAGTTTTTACTGGGACATATTTATTCTCCATGTCCTTGTTTCATAAAAGGGTTTTAAAAGGGATTATTTTAAGGGAATATTTTACTAAACATCATTTTAAATGTTTTAAAGATTTATTCTTATAAACCTTCATCATTAATTTCCATGTTTTCAAAATTATTTTATGTATTTATTTATATGGACATGAATGTTTTTAAATGTTAATTACTTTAAAAAGTTTCAAAGTGGTATGGGACACTTTGATTCAAAAATATATTTTAAATGAATTCCTTTATAAATTGTGTGAATTTTAAAATGATTTCATTAAAAATGATATTTCTCTCAAAGTGTTTAACTGATCATTTTCAACTATGTCAACATCCTTTACAGGATATCATTCTTGATCAAGGTTGATTTATTATGATAAAAATATTCCATTTTGTATTGAAGATTTTGTGATATGTTTGATTGTGGATGTGTTATTTTTATACCATTCATGGTTTATGGATAAAGTATTGACATTTCCTATGCTAGTTTTAATATGAATGTTTATGTTATGTTTAAACATTTTTCTATGAGAAATTCATTGGACTTAGTAAGTGACGGGTGGAGCCCTCTATAGCTCCTTGATGCATCGGTAGGTATCATGCGACAAACTAGTGTCTTGGCACAAGGCCTTGACAACAATCTTAATTTTAGTCTTGGCACAAGTCCTCGACTATGTGCTTATGAAATTCTGTCATTATGAATTCCATCATTATGGAACTGTCTATTGATATTGCATGTGATTATTTGACTAGTATAATATCCATGCAAATAAGTAAATGGAATTATTTGATTTTATCTTTTCCATATTATGCTGAAGTTCACGTTTAAAATGATTTTGTTTTAGTCTTATACATTACCTTAAATGTTTATGCTTGTTTAAGAAAGTTTCTTCTATATTGTTATCCTTACTGAGCATCTGAGATCACCCCTTTCTATGCTTTATTTTTCCCAGGATGCAAAGAAGTATATTATGACCGACCTGCAGGGATAGACTATGGGATCTAAGTGTTGTCTATGGAAAAAATTTTATTGTAGTTTTCCATTCTATGATGTAATGTATACCTTATGAATTTATCTAGTACTTCCAAGGATATTAAACTAATCAGTCTTTCGAGACTTGATCTTTTGTGATCATGCCAATGATACGTAATAATACACTAAATCTGGGCTTCTAGGGTCAAGGCATTACAGTTGGTATCATAGTAAGTTTATTACAAACCTTGGAAACTAGATTTAAATAAACTCTAACTAGAGCACATTACCCTAAGATAGAATTTTAGGATTAGTATAGAATAAATTCCTAGAATTTTGGTAATGTAGATATTTTGTGTATTTTCTAAGAAATACATCCATGTATGGATATGAGCAGGTAGAGGTGGCTCTGGAATAGATGTACCTAGGGGTAAAACCTGAAAACACCGCTTTGAGATAGACTCAAACGGGAACTGGTGCACGACAATGGGCCTTGCTGCACTCTTGGTTACGACACTCCTGGGGTATATGCTTAGGATAATTCTCATTTTGTTTACAATCCATTAGGGAGGGTTTCTAAATATATACTTCCTCAAATAAAACATTTATATGATTATGGATTATATCCATGAACTGTTCAATTTATGTTAACTATTTTACAATTTTGGAATTATAAATTATGATTCATAAACTGGCCTAGTGTATGCTATTTTTAGAAATGACGCCTGGTAGAGGGAATGAGAAATCCAATAATATGTATGATCCAAAGAGTAATAAGGATCATATCTTTAATAGTATTAAGCCAAAATTTAGAAGGGAAATAGTATCCCATATATTCTCAACATATGAAGAAATAGTATCATGTGTTAATAAGATAAGTAAAGAGTTCTCTGAGTCCTATTTATTTTAAGGGAAAACAGAGAAGAAAAGGATGGTAGAGAGAAAGATGGATAAATGGAAGAAGGAAAAGAAGGATTTTCTTTTATGTGATAATTTTGGAAAGAATCACCTTGGTAAATTATTGAAGGGAATGAGAGTTTGTTATGAGTGTGGGGAAAAAGGACACCAAGTATGTGATTGCAAGGATAATAAAAAGTTTTCATGTGTACAATGCTCCATCTGTATGGATTAGGGTCACCATGTGAATAAATTTCCAAATCATCCGAGTATACCTCAAATGATGCTATTGGATAATAATCAAGTTATGATACTACCACAGATGAAAATAAATGACTAGTTTTCTTATGTTGTTGTTAAAATATTATGACATTTTAGTGTTGTATCGATGATATACCAGTTATATGAATTATGGAAATAAATAAGGATTGTACTACAATACAATTTCATTGAGAATTTATGATTATATGGTTTTATGAAGAGTGACACAACAAAAAGTTAAACTTTTTGGAAAATACATGGTTGGAGGAAAGATATACCTTAATATGGTCCTGATACTGAGGTAGTAATTTTGGAATATTAGATCATTGATTTGGATAAATTATATTGGATATTCTTGACTATCTTGGAATTGATTAATGGTTTTTTTATTTCATCATTGTTGGAATATTCAAAAAAATTGGATATAAGGAATATATCCAGTATTATATAAAGGATAAGGGAGAATGAATGTAATAAATAATGTTTTATGGTAATTCAGGGTGCTTCCATGTTTTAAAATAATACATGATGAAGGTATTCACATGTTATTACATGGAAAAAAGGATCTTCATTGTGTTTAACTTCCATATAAATTTTGAAATGTGAGTTTGGATAGAAGTATTTTGGATAAGTCTAAAGGTTGGAATGAATTATGTTTGAAATTGGATATTATTGTTAAGGTTATTTTTGGATTGTTATAAAAAATACAACATGCAGATCGTGTGACAATCCGTCGTGTCGGAAAAAGTTGTGGGAATCGAACCCACAACCATAGTGTGATTGGGATTTATCACCTACCACTAGACTACATGAAGTCCCTAGATTGTATAATCTAGTTTTTTTAGGGTATGATAGGTGAATTATAAATTCATTATTTTTGTAACCCTATACGATTAGGATAAATAGAATATATTTTTTTTGAAATCTTTTGGAGTGAAAGATGAGTTTGTGGTAGGAATTAGTTGAAGGATGAAACCCTACTTGTCAAGTATATATATATATATATAATTTTTTTCCTATTATTCTATGGGTAAATTAATTCTTAAACTTTAGATAATGGATCTTAAAACCAAATTTTTTTTATCCTAATACCTTATGTTTTGTTGAACCGATGGTATTTCAAATCATCATAGATTTATGGATTTGAGGCCCTCAATTTTACACTTGTTTGTGATTGATGACCTCAATCACTTCTTATAAATATTTATGTTTTTACTCCAATTGTGTGTCTCTAATTTCTACCAATGTTCTCCTAATAAAGATCATAATTTGGTGGTGACCCTTTCATTTCTCTTTTCCTCTTATTATGACTAAATTTTATTAACCCAATTTCTGGTGTGGGTTTTCCCACAAAGGTATTTTTTATTTTCAACATTTTATTTTTGAAAAAAAATTTAAAATTATGAGTATGCAATTTATTTAAGGAGGGAAGAATGTAACACCACAAGATTTCATAGTATGTTATTTCTTCAAAGTAATCCAATAACTTTCACAACACGCAACACCGATTTCTAGCGCACCACGACTTACCAAAGTAGCCATTCAAAAGCAGTTATGAACAGTATTAACTGAATTTTGAACTTTATATAGTCCTTATAATTTTAGAATCCATATTATGATTTTATTAGACATAATGTAAGAACAAATTCATTTTTTTTAGATAAAAGAAGTATTTTTCAAAAAATCCAATTTTACCCCCTTTTAATGGAGAACCCTTTTTAAATCCAATATTTGAAACTTTTATATATTAAATTTTACAAAATAAACTTATTCTTTAGAATTTGGACATAAGAGTTTAGTTTCAATAAATGTTTTATGTTTTTCTGATAACTTTCATATTTGGGTGAATAGTGAAAAATACTATATTTTAACTGAAAACAACTTTTGTAATAAAAATAATTTATAGTGTTAAATTATACATTTTAATGGTTTGGAAGTATGAATAGATTATATTTTTACCATTTAATCCAATACTGGGCATTGTAAGTAATTTCACTTTGAAATTGGACATAAATAAGTGCCAATCTTTTGATAGTTATTATTTCTTAAAAATATGCTTTTTGGTTTTAACAATGGGAATTAATTTTAAATTAATAAATTCAATTTATATCTTTTGAATATGGTAAAATAGACTTCATTTTTGAATTCGGAATATCAAAATTAGCTTAGGGTGAATTTTTATTATGTTTCTGAAATCTTTCAATTTTTTATGAATAGTGAAAAAACACTACGTTATTGGTTAAAACCGAATTTTCATTTAAATAATTATTTATTTCATTTAAATTTATTTTTGGTCAAAATAGAAACATAATACCTATATAATTTCAATTTAATTCATTGGAGTCATTTTATAATAAGTTTAGATATATAAAAATGTTATTGAAATTTTACCGTCTTTTACCCACCTCCTAGGAGCATTTGCAAATTTGCATAAAACTTAATTTTACCAGTTTTGTAAATTGAATTTCAAAAATATGAGAGACACGGTTGATATAAGTAAGTAAAATTTGGTTCAATGAGATAAAAATAATTTTTGGTGAATAGTAACTTTTGACTTTTATTTAGCACGGTTAAAAGTAAATAGGGTAATTAAAGGTAAAAATGATATTATTATTACCATAAAACATGTCCTAATTCTATTGGATAAGTGTAATTCGACCAAAAACAAACTTAGGAATAAAATATTATGCTTTAGGTCCACTTGGATTAGATTAGACATTTATTATTATTTAATTCAAAGAAGAGTTAAAAGTGTTAAATTCAAAGTTTAATAACTAAAACATTTTAATATAGGGTTATACATAAGATAAATTCAACTATAAATATTCATTAGAAAGATAAAACTATTTCTTACATAATGGTATTTTATTTATAATTGTTAGACATTAAATAATTAAATTTATTTATGACATAATGATGATGCAGTAATTACCTAATTAATGAAATATTAAAATAATTGATATTATAAATATCCAAATAAAAATAATTTTAGACTTTTTATGAATTCCACTAATTCTACAGGTTAATATGACATGTTAGGGTTGGTTAGATGAATTTTTTCTAAGTAATAATGTTGTTATAAATTTAGCAAAAACAAAATACCAAATAGTGTCAAAATTGACATAGAAGAGTTTTTAAAATAAATATTATATTATTAATTTATATTCTATTCGTAAAAATATAAGGTTTGGAAAAAAGACTTATATAATGATATTTGTATCATTAATTAACCACTTGGGGTTTTTTTGGAAGTATATAGTAATTTCATTAACCATATAATATAAAAATACAAAGAGACATGGTAAATGTCAAACTATTTAACTAAGAGTTAAATTTAAAAGATAAAGTTAATATAGTGACCCAAACCGGTATAAAACCTATCGGTTGAGTGGTTTTCTAACCATACCCACCTTATCCTTTAAATAATTTATTTTGGATCCATTATAAACCGAAAATTATTTTATTATAAAATAATATTTCTAGCTTTTCCTAAGGTGCCCCTCACCCCTCTTAAAAAAGGGCACTCCCCCTTCTCTATAATTCACACATTCAAAGCCATTTTTTGGCTCGGCCAAACCCTACCCAAATACCCTGTCAGCTATCCTACCTTCATTCTAGAGGCCTTTATTCAGAAATCCAACCTAAGGATCCCTTTTGATCAAATCAAAATAAAGAACCCGAAGAAGAGGTAAATATTTCATCACCTCTTTCAAGTTCCTTTCTTCTTCCACTTCCTCTTTCTTTGTTTTTTCCATTATAAAATAATAAATACAATATATTCTATATACTATGATGTTATTATAAATATGGTACAATCATATTCATTATTCTATCCATCCTTTGAATGATATGTCATCGTACGTGCGTACGTACGGCTTACCGTCTCCACATCGTGGTGTAATTGTTCTTCAATACATTATTATTTGGATGGGTATAATAATGATATGTAATTGATGTAAATAATAAATATAATATTATAATTATTCTTCATATATGATATTTCATTCAATTATATATTATTTTAATATCAAAAGAATGATATTATCACTTGTGCGTTCGTACGGATTACTGTCTCCACGAACATGATGAGATTCATTCCACAACGTATCCATTCAAGAATAATTTTCATTATATTATTAAACATAATGTTTAAAGACTTAATATCATTCTGAATATGAATAAGATACATCCTATCCATAACAAACATTACTTACGTAACAAATCATATAAAGGAAAATGAATCAGTTAACACCCGAAACGACGATAATACTAAGATATTATTAACAAATAAATTATAAAAGATCATATATGATATCATATTAATGTATATAATTCTTTTATAATTTAATAAAAATTATTTCACCATTATATAGGAGGTTAACCTACCCTCAACCAAGTAAAATTACAAGGTAAGGGTTAATTCCTCAATCTCATTATTATTCGAGATTGTTTATGTGTCAATTTTTACTGGGACATATTTATTATCCATGTCCATGTTTCATAAAAGGGTTTTTAAAGGGATTTTTTGAAGGGACTCTTTTACTAAAAAATCATTTCAAATGTTTTAAAGATTTATTCTTCTAAACCTTTCTCATTAATTTCCATGTTTTCAAAATGATTTTAAGGATTTATTTATATGTACATGAATGTTTTTAAATGTTAATTCCTTTCAAAAGTTTCAAATTGGTATGGGATAATTTGATTCAAAAATATCTTTTAAATTAATTCCTTTATAAATTGTGTGACTTTTAAAATGTTTTCATGAAAAATGGATATTTCTCTCAAAGTGTCTAACTGATCATTTTCAACTAGGTCAACATCCTTTAATAGATATCATTCTTGATAGAGGTTGATTTATTATGATAAAAATCTTCCATTTTATATTGAATATTTTGTGATATGTTTGATTGTGGATGTGTTATTTTTATACCATTTATGGTTTATGGATAAAGTATTGATATTTCGTATTCTAGTTTTAATATGAATGTTTATGTTATGTTTAAACCTTTTCATATGAGGAATTCATTGGACTTAGTAAGTGATGGGTGGATCCGGCTATAGCTCCTCGATGCATCGGTAGGTCTCATGAGACAAACTAGTGTCCTGGCACAAGGCCTTGACAAATATCTTATTTGTATTCTTGTCACAAGGCCTTGACTATGTGGTTATGAAAGTCTGACATTATGCATTCCATCATTATGAAAGTGGCTATTGATATTGCATGTGATTATTCGACTAGTATAATATCCATGTGAATAAATAAATGGCATTATTTGATTTTATCTTTTCTATATTATGCTGATGTTAAAGCTTAAAAGGCTTTTGTTTTAATCCTATACATTGCCTTAAATTTTTATTCTTATTTAAGAAAGTTTCTGTTATATTGTTATCCTTACTGAGAATCTGATCTCACCCTTTTCTATGTTTTATTTTTCCCAGGATGCGAAGAAGTATATTATGACTGCCTTGTAGGGATAGTATATGGGATCTCAGTGTTTTCTATGGAAACAATGTTTTTGTAGTTTTCTATTTTATGATGTAATTTAAACCTTATGAATGTATCTAATACATAAAAATCTACTAAACTAATCGGTCTTTCGAGACTTGATCTTTTGTGATCATGTCAATGATACGTAATAATGCATCGACTCTGGGCTTCTGGGGTCGGGGCATTACAATGAGAGAAAAAATGACGGAGATAGATACATGGGGAAGGTGGGTCACATCTACTGACTAGGGTACCCTAACTGACCCGGTGAAAAAATCCATTGTTCTGAGGTCTAACATCACTTTGTCTCTTTAGGAGCATGACATGAGGTGGGGAGAGGGGATAGTGTCCTGCTACCTAATATTCTTACCCGTTATTTTTATTCATTGAGTATAACACACAAACCAAATTTAAAGAATAAAAAAATTTCATAAATAATTTTTCTTAATAATATACATGCCAAGGTATCATGGAAAAGTTCAAATATATACAAATAATAGTGCGTTAAATTATAAATTTAATCCCTATATGAAATGGGGCCACCATAACTCCCTAAAGTTTCCTATTTTTACTCTAAAGAAAACATTACAATATCTAATATCTATGACTGGTGTATCAAAATTGGTAATCCACCAATTAAAGTGATTAGAAAAATATATAAAGACCTGCAATTGTCTCTAGATGGGTCCTCAAACCCAGACTCAAATTATATATATCCTGGCTATAATCACCCAAATTGAGTAAAACTACAGTAATGTATTTTCCATATAAAAACTTATTATAGAGATATTAATGGTTTTAATAACATAAATTTACACATATTTTAATTAAATAAATAAATAAATTTTAAACATATCCTTAAAATTCAACCTCCTTATAATTATGCCAAACTTCTAATAAATGGTGGACACTATAATTTGTTATTTTGGATACACTCAGAAACATTTTTCAAATTCACTTATTATTTCATATTTTCCATTTTTTCCTTCAAAAGGGCATGAGACTCTAAAACTCAAGTATTTATCCAAAACATCTAATAAATCTCAACTTTCCCAAACCAATGATTGATATAACCTGATAAGACCCCAAAAGGTCTAATTAAATGGAATGATCACCCAAATATATGGAAAATTGATGATATTAATGATTTGAAATTATGATTGATTACAATAATGAAATTAAGTGATAAACCATTGAATCTTCTTATAAATATCACACATGCCAAATTTAATTATTTTTAAGTAATATTAAATAATCTATGATATCATATAATCCAACAGTTATTTGAATTGGAACTATATCCATGAATAAGATATGTTTTTCTTGAGGAAAATCCATGTATCTACAGTGTTAGATCAAAAACATATTAAGAATGCTCTTATAAATTAATATAGTTAAAATGAGAAAGATATGAATTTTAAGTATTATAAATTTTCCCTTGATATATCTATATATATGATTCAATTTTTGGATAAAAACATCAAAATAATATTAACAATTTAAATTATTTTTATATAATTGATGACCGAAGAAGGATCTATATAGAAGAGCCTAAATTTAAGGGATTTGATATTTCAAAAGCACTCTTTGTGTGCAAGATAGTTAAGGGTACTTTAGTCTCAAATAGTATAATCAATATCATTTGGTAGGTAAATGACATGAAGATACTGGGTTCACCAATCTGGGTTATTTGAACACAAATCACATTCTTCAATCTCTTCAAGAAAGGTTGTGATAGATTATTATATATTGCAACATGAATGATGTCAATAAAATATTATACAATTTCCTCAATATATGAAGTATTATTGTGTGGGACATGGGAGGTCTGAGAATAAGGGACATGATGATGGCATAAATTAGGGGTGTCCATGGGTTGGGTTGGGTCGGGTTGGGGGTTTTATTGAACCCGACCCAACCAAAAAATGTCGGGTCAGGTCGGGTCAGGTCTAAGACTTTTTGTTTTTGGATCTAACCCAACCCAACCCGTCTATATCGGGTTGGGTTGGTCAGGTTGATCAGGTTATATAAAAAAATGTCGCTCCTCTTGGATAAATTACCTGCAGGTCTCCCACTTGTGTGCTTCATCTTCTTCACTGTGACAGGAGGATATCAACGACCAATCAGAACAAAAATTGGTGGTTGGCCGGAAGCATGATCGTTCGTGGGTGGGGTTCCCATATCTCTCCCTCTTGTGGGCACTGCGGCAGATCTTGAAACCTGCAATCCCAAATTTAGACAACTACCTCAATCCCTAATCCACTCCTCAGGAATCATGCTTCGAACTGAGTCATCTACTTCAATTGGTGACCTCAAAAAAAGGAAATACTTTGAACAACATTATTCAATGATGGAATATGCGTGACTCACTGGTTTCGGCTCAGATCTGAGATTCAGCTAGGGGGTGAGCTTGCAAATTCATCGCGATACTTCATCAGCTCGGTCTATCATCTTCCCTAGTGGAATAGGCTCGTTTAATCCCTAGTGTTCTATCGTCGGATCACAAGTAGGAGGATCAGAGGGTTCGACTTAGATATAGTTCACCAAATTGTGACTCGCAGCGGTGAACTCCTCAGATCTTCTTCAGCATCGGGGTCTTCATCTTCGGTGATGTCTTTGTGGCGGTCAGCGCTTCCTCAGATATAGTGTAACTTGGTTCAGTGGGAATCATCTTCCTCTGCTAGATCAGCATTCAGAATTCCTGGAAAGCCACGATCATCTTCTTCTAGATCCAGTCAACGATGGCCATCACTATGGAGGATCGGTGGTGCGGTGGATCTCAGTGGTACTGGTAGATCTCATCAGAAGGAAATGATGGTGGGTTCATCAATCATGTTGGGGGTCAAGATCATGATCAAGAGGTGTAGATACCAACTGGTGACGATGACGACTGGTTAAGCAGAGGCCGGTAGATCTGTGAGTGTGGCTCCCATGGGAGGCGCAGCGGTAGTCCATCTGGTTGGTTGTGTCAGGTTGGATCATTTTTTTTTCAACCTGTGACCCGACCCAACCCAACCACTGGTCAACCCAAAATGACCCGACCCATGTATATAAATTTTTTAACCCGACCAAACCCGGTCGATTCGGGTTGGGTCAGATGGGTTTGGTCAGGTTTGGACACCCATAGCATAAATAGAAAGTGGTAAAAAATAATAATGGTAAAGGGTCACCTATTTTCAACTCCACCTTTCGAGTCAAATAATATAATTTCTAAATAATGTAAATGTTTCTACTATTATAAAAAATCATTTGAGGATGAAGTTTTCACAATACATGAATTCTTACAAGAAACACCATGGAATATCCAAATCTGGTGTTAATATGAAATAATAAAATTATTATATTTTAAAGGGTATATGATACTAGTGATATATTAAATTTTATATATATATATATATATATATATTTCAAAATTAATTAAGGACTGATAGTTATATTTTTAAGTATGAATTCATGTGAAAAAGAATGGGTTTTTTATATCAAAGAGCCTGATGGAATATATTTCCTCAGAGCATCAATGAATTTTATATAAAATATTTATACTTTTCATATTTTTTTCTCATTTGATAAGATATTGGTTTGTAAATTAATTGTTGTTTGACTAAAATGATTTGATGGTATTGATACATATGGTTAGTAATTCATCCAAATTTATAACAAGTTAGAAGAGTTGAAAAGGATAAATGGTTTTTCATCTAAGATATATATGTTTATTGAAGATATTTTTCATAATATAAAGTAAGGAGTTATTTACACCTAATAATGGAATATTTAAGAAAATAAAAGCATCATTTTTAAAATAATTTTGCAAACATATAAAATTCTATAAATAATATTGATTCTAACAGTTTATTTTTTCATTAATAACATAAATTAAATGATTTATATTTCTTATAACAAGAATTATTTCTCTTAAAAAAATATTTTAGAGAAAATATAGGTTTTAAGAGGCTATTGGGATTATGATTTTATTATATAACTCTAATTCAAAGTTAATTTCACTCCATATCAGGAATTATTTTATGGTCTGTAGGTAAATAATGATCTTCACATAAGTAGTGACATTTAAATTTCATACCATATAATCTCAAAGTAATTTTTTAATGTAAATGTTCCATGATAATTATGTTAAACATAAAAAGGGTTATGATTATATAGTAAAAATTATTAACATCATAACATTGGATATTATGAAATATTGAAATTGTAAAATCATGTTCATAGAGGTGAATATAAGGTCTATGAATCGTGATCTCACATTTTTTAAAATAACCATCCATTGAAGATTTTATCCATTAAAGGAGAATGGTGGGGTAATTCATTAGATGGTTTCATAAAGTCAGGGATGGAATTATAAATTAATTTAATTAGTTTATAAAAACCATAAAAGTGTATAAAACATGCGGCCACTTTAGAGATCTATCTGATTTTATTTTATTAGATATTTTATTGTATATGGTTTTATTAGTATTCCTAATGGAGTATAATAATATAAAATATACCATGTCATAAAAAATTATGTCTTCACAATATGATTATTTCATGATTGGAAGATATATTTTTATATTGTAATGAATGTATAAAATTGAGTCATAGATAATATATGGTTATCATGGATAATTATAGGTTTTGATGACATATTAAGATTAACATGGGTTTGGTTTTTTATAGGGATAAAAAATAAAACACAAGGCATAAAAGATGTTTTTTGTGATATATTACCCATTTTCTATTAGACATGGAGTTACAAAATCTATATCCTTAGTGTACTAGGGTTTCATGTATCATATTAAATCCTCATACATAAAAGTGAAACTATGATAGATCATGCTTTTAAAAGTTCTATAAATGGGATATATCAATACTAAAAAATCACTGACATTCTAAGCACCATTAAAATACTTGACCTTTATGAGTGCTAAAAAATCATTGATAAAGGGTAAATGTATGGAATCAGATCATAGTAGCCCTTCTTTTGTGAGTTTTGGGTGTTGGATGTGTCCAGTGAAGGTTCTAATAATTATTTAGGTTAAAGGGGTATTTGAGCTAAAATATTACCTTAATAGAGGATTCTACATCATAGATCCTTATGTTGCACTGAAAAGGTAGTGGTTTTGTCAGGGAGAGCCCAGTTGTGGCATAGGATCCTAGGAGGAAGAGTTTTGGAGATACTTCTATTTTTGGAATAGCTACAGTATAGATGCAAGCTACAACATATTCCCTTCCTTGGTGGTTGAGTAGATTTTGTGTGGAGGTCCTAGTTATGGTGTAGGGATTCAAGGATGGTTCTACCAATTTTGGAGTAGTTATAGCATGGGGGGTAGGTTACATTATAGCCTCCTTAGAAAATGGGTTTTACAGCATAGTGGGTTCCCCTACATCATAGTCCCCTATCCCCACTTTTATAGGATATACACCATTGGAGGAACAGTGATCCACATATTTGGTTTTAATGGGTGGTCTGCGACATGGTCCCTCGCACAAGGTTATAGTATGCCTTGTGTCATCTAGTTATATGGTGTATTCAAGTGGATTTCATCATGGTCCTCTATTTTTTAAAATTTATATAAATACCTAAACCCCTATACAAACTCAATTTTCTCTCTTTTTTCCTCTATAAACCAAGGTGAATTGGAGTTCTTTTCAAAGTCTTTGAATCTCCTTTCAATATGTATTAATCCCTGACTTCCTGAGATCAATATTTGGTGATTAGATGTGAGTTATACCCCTTCTTCTTGAAATTTTTTCTTTGTTTAATCTATTTTTCCACCCATTCTTCTTTTCATGATATTTAGGTTGAACTCCATCATTATAATGAAGTTTTTATTTATGTTTTTTTCATTTTTTTGGAACAACATCCTTGGAAGGATTTTGTTTCCTTATGGGAAATGTGATCAGGGATCCACATGTTATTTCCATTCTTGTGTGAAGAACTTTGACATATTTTGGTAGGGTATTTGTTTATTATGTTTTTATATTATGTAAAATCATAAATTTATCATGATTTATATTTTTTAGTGATGATATAATTAAGCTAATAAAATATTGAACTATATTAAATTAATAAGTGGTTTATGGATAGTGATTCCATATCTTATTCCACTATGATAAAAGTGAATCTCTTGTTTTACTAAATATTGTGATATCTATGTCATTTTTTTAGCAAGGTAGAAATTCTTGGTTTATCAGGTGTAATTCAATTGAAAATGGTAAATAACATAAAGCCAGAAATTGTTAGTCGGCTAAAGAACTTAAAGGGTTTTGTTTAATGAAATCGTTGTTTATTATAATTTTATGGTAATAAAATTGATGTTATATTCACATATAATTATTTTATTCTTCCATTTGTTAATGTAATTTACTAAAGAAATAGAATTTGGAATAATTTTTGTTGATAATAATAGTAAAAGTAAAGTTAAATGAGAACAATTCTTATTATATTTTGTTTAAACTGGAATTGATGCTAGAGAGAAAGTTTGAAGAATATTATATCTTGTTATATATGATTCCTTAGGTTACACATATTGTAACCTTAAATAAATTAATAGATTAATTCAAGATAGAATAAAACTTTATGCTTGATAAATATAATAGTTTTGGGTTTAAGTGATTCCATTTTCTTATGAAGATTGAATTTATTATGTTTTGGGTCGAGTGAGCTTGTTTTCATGTGAAGGTTGAATTCCTTGTCTATAGGGACCAATTTACCTATTGAACTTATTTTTGGTTTTCTAACTTATGTGTTTCTATGGATTTGATAATTTCAAGGAAATGTTACGTGAGCCTAATATGGTTGTTTTCTAATTAGATTTGGGTGGATAGGCCTGGATTTTTTTGTAGAAGTTAATGATTATGATGGATAGATACATGAAAAGATACATGATGGTGTTGGGGATGGAATTAGGTTGATTTAATGTGTTGAATTTGGTTTTACCCATTGTTGTGTTGAGATCTAGATGATTTCTTATTAATAAATCTACTCAAGAGTCAGATGGTCAGGTTTCTTGTTTATCTGCATTCTTTTCCTAACAACTTGAGGTGGATGGTTGTGCTTAGTTATGCATCTCTTTTGTGGTGGATTATGATTTTTCCTAGAGTGACTATAATTATGGAATTATAAAAGAATAATTAATTTTTTAACCCATGGGGTTGGTTCTTACTAGAATGAAAAGATTTTAATCTTGAGAAACTATTGATTATGTTGGATTATGCTTGGAGGGCATGGACTTCACTTTGATGGCCAATGAAATTTATTTTTTAGAGTAATTTTAATTAATGAATAATTGATTAATTAATATAAACTGAATGGTTAAAAATAAAAAATAAATTTAATAAAACTTCTTGTTTTCTTGTGTACTTATCAGATATCTAATACTTAGTAGTGGTGGTCGGGTGTCCAATTGATGATAGTTATAGTTGATCCTAGTACTAGGTTAATTCCCTTAGAATGGTTGTGATCTATATTATATCCTATATGTTTTATGATTTCATACACTACCCCACCCATATTGGTATGGAAACTAACACCCAATGGACTCTAAGAGGGTGTTTTCCCCAACATCTAAGTTGTCGAGGTATGGATGGTTGACTAGCCCCTATGGCCCTGATCTCTTCTCTTATTAGTATTATTTGTTGGTATGAATGGTGGTTATCATTCCCATATATGTGTGTAGAGGGTTATAATGTCTTGTGGTTATTTCAAAAGCATGTATCTCCAAATATAGTGTCTTAAGGATTATTATATGTATGATGTGTATGGGTCATGATGGATTGAGTAATATTACTCTGCATATAGGTTGTGATGGATTAAGTTATAATACCCGATATATGATACGTGGCATACGGGATATAGTGGATCCAAAAAACTACTCAATTACTATATGGATATGTGGAATGGATTGATGAGATCATGTGATACATGAGAAGCATGTTCTGATAACTTAGCCTAGGTTTCATTGGGTTGGCTTCTTTTGGAGATATATGGCCTAGGACAAATGATGTTGGGTAGAGAAAAAATCTAGTTGGGAAGTGGTAATTGGGTTCCTTAATTGATATTATAAAATATGATCCCTTTTATTTGATACTTTGTGAGAGATAGTCATGTTGAGGTTGATAACTTAGTATGCATGTTTAGGTGATAATTTAGCTTCACTTTTTATTCACTGGGCTTTAGTATTATTTATTTATCTTTTACATGAGAGGATTCAAGGAGGATCAAACTGAGTATACTTTTTATGATCACCCTATATGTATAAACTATTTTTCTACTCTACAAGAGTATATTGGTGTACTTGTCTTATCTCTCTATTCTACATGTTTCTTTTAGAGTGTAATACCTCTCATTTATATGTTTGATACACCCTCAGTGCTTGTTTCCAGAATATTTCCTATTGGAGGTGAGATTTTTGTGGTCACCATCTCTCTTCTATCATTGCCACCTTTTGGGGAGGGGGTCATGATATAGTGGTATCATTGGTTTGGGTTGAGGAATAGGATGTAGTTTGGAGTTAATAACTAGTGAGACTACCTAGATTGATAGGTAAAGGATGTCATATAATATTAGTAAGTGATATAAACAATGCATACCAGCTAAAAAATGAGTATATAGTTCCCCTATGATCTGATTCATGGACTATTAAGTTTACTAAGATTATTAAGCAAAGTGATACTAGTAGTGGGGTAGAGACCTAGGAAAAGATCATGCATCATTCTTCTCTATGCATATGTTTGAAATGGGTAGACCTTGGTATTAGTTTAAACCAAAAAAATAAAGTATATAATTAATTAATTAATGTTAAATATTCTATATTTTAGGTTTAGGAGTCTTTATCTATTTTTTCTTTTACAGGTATGGCTCCAAGTCAACATCCCCATTAGGTTCGCACAGAGGATGTTCAGTAGGATGTACCAGAAAATCACCATGGATTAGTGGTATATGATGAGAAAACATTGAGGAGGACAGTTTGAGAGTTTCTTTTTCAGATTACATATAATTATGAGGGCTTGTTTTCAGACATGGTGACAAAATACTGATTGGATGAGGTTGAGATAGTTTTTAGTTTGATCCATTCTTGGGAGAATCATTGGGTTTCATTTGTTGTGATGATGCTAGATAGAGCAGTGAGGTAATGGTGGATCTTTTCACTTGGGGATCATGAGGAGTCATTGGTATTATGGGAGAATTTTAGGGGATAGTTTTGAGTTGATTTTATCTCTTCACTCACAAAGGTGGCAAGTCACTGGGATTTTTTTATCCTTTAACAGGGGAGTTCCAGCATACGGGGGTTTGGGATCCATTTTAAGACAAATATAAAATATTATTCAAACTTATTTCCATGTGAGGAGGCTAGGGAGATTCATTTTAGGAGCATTTATTCCCATATATCCAGTGTTGTGTCACCTCATTTATGTTGTAGGCGTATCTTGAGGTGCTGGCAAGAGCGAAGGTTCTTGAGAAGATGTTGGCCAGAACTGGGATGTCATGAGAGGGGATTCATCAGGATTACTCATGAATTAAATTTGTGGTTTGAGGTTATTAGTTTCCTAAAAATAATATATTTTGGTCATATAGGATTATGTTTTAGTTGTAACACCCCAAGTTTCCACGGTATGTTTCCCTTTGAATAATGTAATAGCTTGCATTGTACGCAACTTCGAGATTCTAACACACCGCGACCAATCAAACTAGCCGTTATGAATACTAATACCCAATTTTTAAAATTCTATAAATTTTATCTTTAAAAATGGAATTCATTTTTGGATTCGGAATATTGAAATTATCTTAGGGTGAATTTTTAGTATTTTTCTAAAAACTTTCAATTTTTTTGATGAATAGTGAAAAACACTGAGTTATAGTTTAAAACCGAATTTTTATTTAAAAAATTAATTATTTTATTTAACTTTATTTTATGTCAAAATATATACATAATACTTATATATGTTCAATTTAATTCATTGGATTCATTTTGTAATAATATTAGATATATAAAATTTTATTGAACTTTTCACCGTCTTTTACCCACCTCCTAGGAGCATTTGCAAATTTACATAAAACTTAATTTTACTGCTTCTGTGAGTTGAATTTCAAAAATCCTAGAGACATGGTTAATATTAAGGAGTAAATTTTTTTTCAATAAGATAAAAATATTTTTGGGTGAATAGTAACTTTTAACTTTTATTTACCACGGTTAAAAGTAAATAGGGTAATTAGAGGTAAAAATGATATTATTATTACCCTAACACTTGTCCTAATTATATTGGATAAGTATAATTCAACCAAAAAAAACTTAGGAATAAAATATGAACCTCTTTGGTCCACTTGTATTAGATTCAGACATTTATTATTATTTAATTCAAAGAAGAGTTAAAAGAGTTAAAATCAAAGTTTAATAACTAAAAAAATTTTAATATAGGTTTACACATAAGATAAATTCAACTATAAATATTAATTATAAATATAAAAATATTTCCTACATAATGGTATTTTATTTATATTTTTTTACTTTAAATAATTTAATTTATTTATGACACAATGATGATGCAGTAATTACCTAATTAATGAAATATTAAAATAATTGATAATATAAATATCCAAATAAATGTAATTTGAGACTTTTTATGAATTCCACTAATTTTATAGGTTAATAGGACATATTATGGTCAGTTAGATGAATTTTTTTCGAATTAATAATGATGTTATGAATTTAGAAAAAATAGAATACCAAATAGTGTCAAAATAGACATAAAAGAGTTTTTAAAACAAATATTATATTATTAATTGATATTATATTCCTAAAAATCTAAGGTTTAGAAAAAAAGACTAATATAATAATATGTGTATCATTAATGAATCACATGTGGTTCTCTTGGAAGTATATAGTAAGTTTATTAACCATATAATATAAAAATATAAAGAGACATGGTAAATGTCAAACTATTTAACTAAGAGTTAAATCTAAAAGATAAAGTTAATATAGTGACCCAAACCTGTCTAAAACCTATTGGTTGAGTGTTTTTCTACCCATCCCCACATTATAATTTAAATAATTCACTTTGGAGCCATTATAAACCAAAAATGATTTTATTATAAAATAATATTTCTAGCTTTTCCTAAGGTGTCTCTCACCCCTCTTATAAAAGGGCACTCACCCTTCCCACAAATTCACACCTTCAAAGCCCTTTGTCTCGGCCAAACTCTACTCAAATACCATCTAAACTTTCCTACCTTCATCCTAGAGGCCTTACTTTAGTCATAAAGCCAACCTAAGGAGCCCTTTTGATCAAATCAAAAGGAAGAACCTGAAGAAGAGGTAAATATTTCATCACCTCTTTCAAGTTCTTTTCTTCTTCCACTTCCTCTTTCTTTGTTGTTTCCATTCTAAAATAATAAATCCAGTATATTCTATACACTTTGATGTTATTATAATTATGTTACAACCATATTCATTATTATATCCATCCTTTGAATGACATGTCACCATACGTGCGTACGTACGGCTTACCGTCTCCACGTTGTGGTGAAATTGTTATTAAATACATTATTATTTGGATGGGTATAATAATGATGTGTAATTGATGTAAATAATAAATATAACATTATAATTATTCTTTATATATTATATACCATCCAATTATATATTATTTTAATATCAAAAGAATGGTATTGTCGCTCATGCGTACGTACGAATTACCGTCTCCACGAACGCAATGAGATTCATTCCCCATAGTAATCCATTCAAGAATAATTTTTATTAAATGACTAAAAATAATTTTTAAAGAATTAATATCATTCTTAATATTAATAATATACATCCTATTCATAACAAACACTACTTATGAAACAAATCATATAAAGGAAAACAAATCAGTTAACACCCGAAACAACAATAATGCTAAAATATTATTAACAAAGCAATATTAAAAGATAATATATGATGTCATATTAATGTATATGATTATTGAATAATTTAATAACAATTATTTAACCATTATATAGGAGGTTAACCTGCCATCGACCAAGGAAAAGTACAAAGTAAGGGGTTTCTTATCTCACTTTTAATTCTATGAGATTTCCATTGTTCGCCATTTATATATTAGATGTGGTGTATTGTGTACTGCAATTTGATATATATTATCATGATTCTCTTTATATTCATGGTATTATACGATTCAATTGGTGGTTATTAACTTTTGGTCATACGACTCGAATGATTACAATGAAGTAAGGGTTTTTCATCTCACTTTTTATTCCCATGAGATTCATGCTATATTGGCCACTATTTCCTTTTGTGTGGAATATGTATTGTCCATTATTTTATTATTGGTGTAATATAATTTAATTTATGGGTATTTAAATCTTCATTTTATGATCCTTATTTCATGGGTTGTATGTTTCATAAGTTACCAAATCGGTAATGGAATTTCAATTTTCAATTTCCACTCAGTAGGTTTTACGCATACTTCATTGATTATTTTACTCCAAGATTATCTGTGGAATAAATATTTATTATTTTTGTGGTAATTTCCACTCCCCTTTGTGTGGATATACATTTGATACATATAACAACTCCATTGATAATTTCTAAAGTCATTGATATAAACTTGATCTTAACTCAATTTCCATTCATCGTGTTAAACATACAAGTCATTGGTGTTGTTTTTACAAGAATATGTTTGAATGTCCTCTGATTGATTTACACTGAATATCCAATAATATTGAGTGTATTTATATTTTTCACACATAATTATTTCATTTATTTATCCTTAACCTAATGATACTGTCTTTATAAGGGATTTCATCTCAATTTACATTCCTTTGAGACTTCTTTGTTGTTATGCACCAAATCACTTTTATATAGTGTATATACTATCCTTTGACGTAGTATATCATGAAATAATTTATTCTCAAGATATTATAAAGTTTTTATTACCTCAATTATTTGTATTCAACCATCTCTCATTTGGTTAGAAACTCTATCTAAAATATCATTTTAAATGTTTTAAAATTTTATTCTTTTAAATATTTCTCATTAATGTTCATGTTTTAAAAATGTTTTTAAGGATTTATTTATATGGACATTACTGTTTTAAAATTAAAATTCTTTTTAAATGATTCAAATTGGTATGGGAAACTTTGATTCAAAAATCTATTTTTAAACGGCTTCTTGAAAAATAGTGCAGCTTTTAAATGATTTCAAGAAAAAGGGGGATATTTATCTCAAATAGTTTTGATGATTATTTTCATCTATGTCAATATCCTTCATTATTCTTGATTGAGGTTAATCTATTTAAATAAAATCTTCCATATTTTATTGAATGAGTTATGTTTAACTGTGTATGTTCTATTTTTATACCATTTATGGTTTGTGGATAAAGTATTGACATTTCGTATGATAGTTTTAATATGAATTTTTATGTTATTTTTCAAAATTTTCATATGAGGAATGCATTGGACTTAGTAAGTGACAGATGGATCCCTCTATATCTCCTAGATTCATCGATAGGTCTCATGAGACAAACTAGTGTCTTGGCACAAGGCCTTGACAAAATCTTTTTTGTAGTCTTGGCACAAGGCCTTGTCTATATAGTTATGAAAGTCTGGAATTATGCATTCCATCATTATGAAAGTGGCTATTGATATTGCATGTGATTATTAGACTAGTAGAATATCCATGCGAGTAATTAAATGGAATTATTTTGATTTATATTTTCCATATTATGATGAAGTTTATTTTGAAGAGGATTTTTTTTAGTTATATACATTGCCTTAACTGTTTATGCTTTTTTATGAAAATTTCTGCTATATTGTTATCCTTACTGAGCATCTGAGCTCACCCCTTTCTATGTTTTATTTTTCCCAAGATGCGAAGAAGTATATTATGACTGACCTATAGGGATAGACTATGGGATCTCAATTTTGTCTATGGAAACAATTTTGTTGTATTTTTCCATTTTATGATGTAATGTAAACCTTATGAATGTATCTAGTATTTCTAAGGCTACTAAACTAATCGGTCTTTTGAGACTTGATCTTTTGTGATCATGCCAATGATATGTAATAATAAAATGACTCTGGGCTTCTAGGGTCAGAGCATCACAGTTGGTATCAGAGGAATTTTAGTACAAACCTTGGAAACTAGATTTAGATAAACTCTTATTAGAGCACATATCCCTAAGATATACTTTGAGGATTAGTATAGAAGAACTTCCTAAAATTTTGGTATGGTAGATATTTTGTGATTTTTCTAAGAAATACATCCATGTCTGGATACGAGTAGGTAGAGGCAGCTCTGGCACAGATGTACCTAGGGGTAAAACCCGAAAACACTGCTTTGAGCTAGACTCAAATGGGAACTGGTGCATGACAACGGGTCTTGTTTCACTCTTGGTTATGACACTCCTGGGGGATATGCTTAGGATAATTTATATTTTCTTTACAAACCGATTTGAAGGATTTTAATATAAGATTAAAATAAATGACCTTGGTTTATCCTAAGGTGTTTCAAATTGAAAATATGGTGTCATGATATTCTTTAAATGATTTTATGACTACTGTTACTCACACATTGCTTTCTGGTTTGGTCAATGGCTAGATTCCAAGTAAGTCATAGTAACTTTGATAATGATGTACAATGTGGGAACGGTGGTGGAAATGAGAAACAAAATGGAATGTTGATAGGCGTAAACGATATCGTGTTCATGCCAAATTAGTTTTCCAAAAATATTATCAACAACATATATATTAACCAACTCCCGGAATCAACAAAGAAGATAAAGATGATGAATGACAAGAGCTCCAGCAGTGAAGAAAATGGAGAAAAGAATCCCTAATTTCCATCATGTAGGAAATTTTGAAGGAGACACCCAGGAAAGTGTCACAATGAAATAAAGGAATGCTTTATGTGTGGTAAAGAAGGACATAAAGTAAATAATTTCCGAGGAAAAATGAAGAGTACTATGGAAGAAAATAAAAATAGTCCCAAGAATCCATTTACAGTAATTTTACATAAATTTAGGGGACCTGGCCATTACCTGAGTGAATTCCCTATTCTATAGGATATTTTCTTGGTCAAAGAAGAATCTATGTAGAAATAAATGGTTGGAGAAATGTTTAAATGTATTAGTGCCCCTTGTTGATGGGATTACTTTGGAATAATTTTCTCTTATATTTTTAACCCTAAAGTTTGTCATGTGAAAATGATATTTGAGGAAGAATATTATTTTCTCTTGTGGATAGAGTTATACATAACCATTTGGTTTTAAATGATCATTGGGTTTGAGGCAATTACAAGTTATTATATTTTGGGATGAAAATGCAAGGTATGAGATAACATTTGTGGTTAAATTATGTTATGGTTATTTTGAGGAATTTATCTCATTTTGGTAATGTTATAAAATATAGTTTTGAAAAAGGACAACACTCAAACCGTGTGACAACCCGTCGCGTCAGATAAAGCTATGGGAATCGAACCCACAACCAGAGTGTGATTGGGATTTATCACCTACCATTGGACTACGTGAAGTCCCTGGTTAGTGTGACTAATTATTTTTAGTTAAATTATTTTATTGATCAATAATAAGTTGATTTGGGATCTTATGTCTTATCAAATGAATACCCTTAGTATAGGAAAATGATTTGGTGATTAAGTGATAAATTTTATTTTGGAAGATGTTCGCTCTGTTGGGAACACTATATGCCTAAGGAAAATAGAATACTATGGGATTTCATTTGAAGAGTAATGGTGGATTTTTATCTATTTTTTTATTGTGAATTTATAGTGATTTGGGTTATTTATGGAAATTATTAACCTATAATAGAGAATATGTGATTAGGTTAATTACTTTTAAGTATGTGACTTTAAGAGTAGTCAATGTCATTTGGAGATACAATTTAATGTGGAAGACTACATAACCAAATTCTTCTAATTTTTGGGTTTTAGTATTAGTTTTGATTATATTGAAGGATTTTAAGGACAATTTTTTATTGAATGGTATTTATTTAACTTTGGGATATTATTGGTTTCATTTTAGAAATTAAGATTAATGTTTCTTTCCCTAAAGGAATATCCTTTTGGGGGATCATCTAATATTTTACTAACTATTTTGGTTTTGATTAATCTCTAAAGACAAGGTAAATATATATTTTATCCTTTGTGGATCATGTGATTATCTAGAAGTTGATTCTAGCGCTTCCAGTTTGATCAGGTCATCTTGAATACTCATCATTTGAAAAAAAAAATGAGTAAGTGGTAGAAATTTATTAAAGAATGAAACTCTACTTAAAAATTAAGTGTATCTCTTTATTTTCTTAGTCAATCTCATAAATAAATTACTCATCTTTATGAAATGTAACTTAAAACAAAAAAAATGTAGTCCATTTACTTTTCCTACTGGGAAAACTAATGACCGTTTGTCCCATCACAAGTTTGTGGTTTTCTTGTTGTTAAATTTCTCTTGATAATATTTTTTATCCCTCTCCATCAGAACTTTAAACTTAGTTTATCTTCTATATCCATGTTCCTACATGTAATCCTAGTATGGGTTACCTCGGGTGACCTTTTTACTTCTCTTTATTTCTTTTAAAGTGATAGTTTTATTGACTCTTTTTTCAATGTGGGAATTTCAATTATGTTCCCAAGTCCAATTTTAAAAATTTTTAGGATTCAATTTCTAAAATGGGGGGAAGAATGTAACACCCCAAGTTTTTATAGTACGTTTCCCTTTGAATAATGTAATAGCTTGCATTGTACGCAACTTTGAGATTCTAACACACTGCGACCAATCAAACTAGCCATTATGAATAGGAATGACCAATTTTTTAAATTTTATCAATTTTATCTTTCATAATGGACTTAATTTTTTGATTTGCAATATCGAAATTAGCTTAGGGTGAATTTTTGGTATTTTTCTAAAAACTTTCAATTTTTGATGAATAGTAAAAAACATTGAGTTATAGTTTAAAACCGAATTTTTATTTAAATAATTAATTATTTTATTTAAATTTATTTTAGGTCAAAATAGATACATAATATCTATATATGTTCAATGTAATTAATTGGAGTAATTTTGTAATAATATTATATATATATATATAATTTTATTGAACTTTTCACCGTCTTTTACCCACCTCCTAGGAGCATTTGCAAATTTACATAAAACTTAATTTTAACGCTTCTGTGAGTTGAATTTAGAAAATCCTAGAGACACGGTTAATATAAAGGATTAAAATTTGGTTCAATAAGATAAAAATATTTTTTGGTGAATAGTAACTTTTATCTTTTATTTACCACGGTTAAAAGTAAATAGGGTAATTAAAGGTAAAATGATATTATTATTAACCTAACACATGTACTAATTCTATTGGATAAGTATAATTAGACCAAAAAAACCTTAGGAAGAAAATATAATCCTCTTTAGTCCACTTGTATTAGATTAGGACATTTATTATTATTTAATTCAAAGAAGAGTTAAAATCAAAGTTTAATAACAAAAACATTTTTAATATAGGGTTACACATAAGATAAATTCGATTATAAATATTAATTAGACATATAAAAATATTTCCTACATAATTTTATTTTATTTATATTTTTTATACTTTAAATAATTTAATTTATTTATGACACAATGATGATGTAGTAATTACCTAATTAATGAAATATTAAAATAATTGATATTATAAATATCCAAATAAATGTAATTTGAGACTTTTTATGAATTTCACTAATTTTATAGGTTAATATGACATATTATTATTGTTTAAATGAATTGTTTTCAAAGTAATAATGCTATTATGAATTTAGAAAAAACAAAATACCAAATAGTGTCAAAATTGACCAAAAAGAGTTTTTAAAATAAATATTATATTATTAATTTATATTCTATTACTATAAATCTAAGGTTTAGAAAAAAAAACTTATATAATAATAGGTGTATCATTAATGAACCACTTGGTGTTCTATTGGAAGTATATAGTATGTTTATTAACCATATAATATAAAAATACAAAGAGACGTGGTAAATGTCAAACTATTTAACTAAGAGTTAAATCTAAAAGATAAGGTTAATATAGTGACCAAAACCAGTCTAAAACCTATTATTTGAGTGATTTTCGACCCATAACCACATTATCCTCTAAATAATACACTTTGGAGCCATTAGAAACCGAAAATTATTTTATTATAAAATAATATTTATAGGTTTTCCTAAGGTGCCCCTCACCCCTCTTATAAAAGGGAACTCCCCCTTCCCTAAAATTCACACCTTAAAAGCCTTTTTTCTCATCCAAAATCTTCCCAAATACCCTCTAAACTGTCCTCCCTTCATTCTAGAGGCATTATTTTACTCATAAATCCAATCTAATGATCCCTTTTGATCAAATCAAAAGGAAGAACCCAAAGAATAGGAAAATATTTCATCACCTCTTTCAAGTTGCTTTCTTCTTCCACATACTCTTTATTTGTTGTTTCCATTATAAAATAATAACTACAATATATTATAAACATTGTGATGTCATTATAAATATGGTACAACCATATTCATTATCTTATCCATCCTTTGAATTACATGTCACCATACGTGCGTACGTACGGCTTACCGTCTCCACGTTGTGGTTTAATTGTTATTCAATACTTTTTTATTTGGATGGGTATAATAATGATATATATTTGATGTAAATAATAAATATAACATGATAATTATTCTTTATATATGATATACCATCCAATTATATATTATTTTAATATCAAAAGAATGATATTGTCTCTCGTGCGTACGTACAGATTACCGTCTCCACAAACGCAATGAGATTCACTCCCCATCATAATCCATTCAAGAATAATTTTCATTAGATGATTAAAAATAATGTTTAAAGACTTAATATCATTCTTAATATGAATAAGGTACATCCTATTCATAAAAAACACTACTTATTAAACAAATCATATAAGGGAAAATGAATCAGTTAACACCTAAAACGATGATAATACTAAAATATTATTAACAATGCAATATTAAAAGATCATATATGATAACATATTAATGTATATGATTATTGTATAATTTAATAACAATTATTTCACCATTATATAGGAGGTTATCCTACCATCGAACTAGGAAAAGTACAAAGTAAGGGGTTTCTTATCTCACTTTTAATTCTGTGAGATTTCCATTGTTCGCCACTTATTTATTGGATGTAGCGTAATGTGTACCACCATTTGATATATATTATCATGATTCTATTTATATTCCTAGTATTATGTGATTCATTTGGTGGTCATTAAATTTTGGTCATACAACTCGATTGATTACAATGAAGTAAGGTTTTTTCATCTCACTTTTTATTCCTATGAGATTCATGCTATATTGGCCACTATTTCTTTTTGTGTGGCATATGTATTGTCCATGATTTTATTATTGGTGTAACATAATTTAATTTATGGGTATTTACATCTTCATTGTATGATCCTTCTTTCATGGGTTTTATGTTTCATAAGTTACCAAATCGGTAAGGGAATTTCAAATTTCAATTTCCACTCAGTGGGATTTACGTATACTTCATTGATTATTTTACTCCAAGATTATATATAGAATCACTATTTATTATTTATGTAGTAATTTAAACTCCACTTTGTGTGGATATAAATTTTATACACATAATCACTCCATTTATAATTTCTCAATTCATTGATATAAACTTGATCTTAACTCAATTTCCATTCATTGAGTTAAACATCCAAGTCATTGGTGTTGTTTTTACAAGAATATGTGTGAATATCCTATGATTGATTTACACTAAATATCCAATAATATTGAAATTATTTATATTTTTCACACATAATTTTGTCATTGATTTATCCTTAACCTAAGGATATTGTCTTTATAAGGGATTTTATCTCAATTTACAATCCTTTGAGACTTATTTGTTGTTATGCACCAATTCACTTTTATATGGTGTATATAATATCCTTTGACATAGTATATCATGAAATCCTTTATTCTCAAGATATTATAAATTTTTTATTACCTCAATTATTTTTATTAAAGTGTCTATCATTTGGTTAGGAACTCTATTTAAAATATCATTTTAAATGTTTTAAATTTTTATTATTCTAAATATTTATCATTAATATACATGTTTTAAAAATGGTTTTAAGGATTTATTTATATGGAAATTAATGTTTTAAAATTAAAATTCCTTTTAAATGTTTCAAAGTGGTATGGGACACTTTGATTCAAAAATCTATTTTTAAACAGATTCTTGAAAAATAGTGTGACTTTTAAATGATTTCAAGAAAAAGGGGGCTATTTCTCTCAAATAGTTTTGATGATTATTTTCATCTATGTCAATATCCTTCATTATTCTTGATTGAGGTTAATCTGTTACAATACAATCTTTCATATTGTATTTAATGAGTTATGTTTGACCGTGGATGTTCTATTTTTATACCATTCGTGGTTTGTGGATAAAGTATTGACATTTCGTATGCTAGTTTTAATACGAATTTTTATGTTATGTTTCAAACTTTTCATATGAGGAATGAATTGGACTTAGTAAGTGATGGGTGGAGCCTTCTATAGCACCTCTATGCATCGGTAGGTCTCATGAGAAAAACTAGTTTCTTCACACAAGGCCTTGACAAAGTCTTATTTTTAGTCTTGGCACAAATCCTTGACTATGTGGTTATGAAATTATGGAATTATGCATTCCATTATTATGAAAGTGGCTATTGATATTGAATGTAATTATTCTACTAGTATAATATCCATTCAATTAAGTAAATGGAATTATCTTGATTTATATTTTCTATATTATGGTGAAGTTTATGTTGAAAATGATTTTGTTTTTGTTCTATACATTACCTTAAATGTTTATGCTTATCTATGAAAGTTTCCCCTATGTTATTATCCTTACTAAGCATCCGAGCTCACCCATTTCTATGTTTTATTTTTCCAAGGATTCAAAGAAGTATATTATGACTAACCTGCAGGGATAGACTATGGGATCTCAGTGTTGTCTATGGAAACAATGTTGTTGTATTTTTCCAATTTATGATGTAATGAAAACCTTATGGATGTATCTAGTACTTCCAAGGCTACTAAACAAATCAGTCTTTCGAGACTTTATATTTTGTGATCATTCCAATGATACATAATAATGCACCAACTCTGGGCTTCTGGGGTCTAGGATTTACATTATCCCTCATCATCTCATTTTTCTAGGTTTGGTAGATCTCAGTCCCTTGCAAAGGGATCAAATGATTGTTTTTCATATAGAGGTTGAGGCAAAAATAGTAGGATGATCCAGCTTTGGATCAACATAGAGAATATGGGGTGGTAAAATTGAATTCCTAAGATATTACTCATCCTCATATAATGGAGAATGGTCATGGAGGTGGTAATTATTATGGTCGGAGAGGTCTTGTAGTATGTCTTGGTCAACTTCATGGTCTATCATTTTTAGCATCAGGTGAACTAGACATTGTTCAATGTACCTTTTTTGTGTTCTCTACTTAGGTGTATGATTTGTTTGATTTAGTTGTTACACACTATTTCATATCACCTAACATAGTCCATGATTTAATACTTGAGGTATAGATACTTCCAATTTTCTTGGTTTTGAATACACTAGTTGGAGGTCGAGCTCATATATATGAAGTTTATAGCTACTGTGAGCTGGTTTTGAGGTAGAACCACTCATTAGAAGACTTTCTATATTTATGGATATATACATATGACATCATCCTTAGTATGGAATACTTATATTCGGTATAGGTTATTATGTATTTCTTTAGGAGACAGATTGTGTCCTATGATGCTAATAGAGAGCCTGCAGTGTTCATTGGTGATCGAGATCCATGAATGGGTCAGAGATGCGATATGTCCTTATCTTCCTTGATCACTAACCTAATGTTGAGTTCATTATGGGTTCATTAATTAGTGTTTCATAAGGTTTTTTAAGTGTACACTGATATTTTACCTAAGTATATTATGGTGTTACCCCCTCAATGATAGATCAATTTTGGGATAGAGACGCAACTGGGTGCTTATAAAATCTTGATATCTCCATATAGAATAGAACCTTTTGAGTTGTGAGAGATGCGGGTATATCTTGATGACCTTTTGCAGCAATGTTTTGTTCATCCAATTATATCAAGTTAGGGTGCACCAATTTTATTCATGAAAAGGATGATGGATGTTTGTGTCTCCATATCAATTATCATCAATTGAACTATGTGATAATTAAGAACCGCTATCCTCTTCCATGGATTGATGATTTATTTGATTAGCCAAAAAATAAAGTTGGTTCTCTAAGATCAATATGTGGTTATGGTATCATTAGATGTGGTTCAATTATGAGGATATTATGAAGACCGATTTTTGATGTCATTGGGGGAATTATGAGTTCATTTTGATTCCATTTGGTGTGACAAATGATCCAGACATGTTCATAGGTTTGATGAATGTAGTGTTTAGATAATTATATTGGTTCATGGTGTTTTTAATCAATGATATCCTCATGTACTCCATATTTAAGGAGGAGTGTATAGAGCATTTTTTGTGTCATTTTGATAGTTCTTCATTGTCAGTAGCTATTCAATAAGTTTTCAAAGTGTGAGTTCTGGGCTTTTTAAGTTTATTTTTTGGGGAATGTCATATCCTAGTGAGGATTAGTTTTAGATCCTTCAAAGATTGAGATGGTCATTTCTTAGGAATCCCCTGAGATTGTTGTGGAGGTGTAGAGTTTTCTAGCTCTTTCAGGTTATTATAAGAGGTTCATAGCTAACATATCTCAATTTTTGACTCCTCTTACATACTTAACTATAAAGAATCAAGAATTATTATGGATTATCCAATATCATATAGCATTTGATTACATGAAGGATAAGTTGGTCAGTACTCAAGTCCTTTGTTTTCCAGTAGAGGGAGTTCTTCTTGAGGTTTTCTATGACACTTCATGTCTTGTTTTGGGTTGTGTTTTGATATAACAGAGATCAATTGTTTATTATGGTTCTTGGTAGTTATATCCCCATGATCATAACTATTCCACCCATGATCTCAAGTTGGCAGTAGTTGTGTTTAATTTGAAGTTACGTAAACATTGCCTCATCAATGAGAATGTTATGGTTTTTACCAATCATAAGAGCCTGAGGTATGTCTTCTCCCCATGAGACTTGAACTTGTGGTAGTGATAGTGGATATAATTCTTATAGTATTACAAATTTTAGATTTCATATACACCAAGAAAGAGTAATTTTATAGCTAATGCACTGATCAAGAAGTCATGTAGTGATGTTATTAGTAGTTATGTAGATTCATAGAGAGTGATATAATAGATATCAATGATGTATCTAGATATGTGAGAGCTTGGTGGTAGAGGTTATATTTTATAAATGATGGTGCAATCATATTTAATGATGTAGGTATATGATTCCTAGTTAGGGTATTCTGAGGTGGATATCTGGAGAGACCAAGTTATCTTTGATGATACCCCTGATGGTTAGTTTGAGGAAGATCAACATTTAGTGCTATTTCAGGAAATTATTTTTATCCCTATGGAAATGTGTGAGATGATTCTTCATGATTTCCATATATTACCCTTAGTGGTACATCTTGGCATGATAAATATGTACCAATATCTGAGAGTATTTTTGGTTTCCTGGGTTAAATCATGTAGTTGTAGATTTTGTGTGCCAATATTCAGTCTAACAAAAGATGAAGGTTGAGCATCGTATTCCTAGTGGTCTGCTCTAGCTATTGGATATTCCTTAATATAAGTGGGAGTACATCTTGATGGACTTCATTACCGGTTTAACTCAAGATTATGGAGTCTTCAATGCTATATGGGTTATAGTGGATCATTTGATGAAATCAAACTATATTATTGCAGTTAAGGAGTCGAGCTTAATGATGGTTTTTTCAAGTTAGTATCTAAAGGAGGTAGTGAAACTCCGTGGAATCCCAAAAATGATCAGCTCTGATCAAGATCCTTGTTTTACCTCCACTGTGTATAGAGGTCTTCAATATACTTTTGGCTCTTAGAAATTCCTTAGAACTATCTTTCATCCACAAATGAATATTTATACAGAGAATTACCTCAAGACTCTGGAATACATATTTCATTATAATGTCCTAGATTTTGAAGGTTTTTAGATGAGGCACCTTCCTTTGGTTGAGTTTTCTTACAATTATGGTTTTCACTCCACCATTGGTATACAACCATTTTAATCTTTGTAAAACTAAACTTTAGATTATCTATTACTCTGGATTGAGGTTGGAGAGCTAGTAATTCTTGAGCCAAAACTATTGTAAATTATGAAAGATATGGTTTAGGTAATTCATAAAATAATTAAGTTATAACAATATTATCAAAACTCTTTTAAAAAACATAGGAGGATACCTATGGAGTTCGACGTTGAATATTGTATGTTCTTGAAGGTAACTCCCCATCATGGGAAGTTAATGTTTGGTTATGGGAGTAAGATTTATCCCTAGTTTTTTGGATCTTTTGAGTTTTTAGATAATGTTGGATCCATGGTGTATCAGATGGCACTTCCCCCATAGATGATCTAGATACATGATGTCTTCCATATGTTGCATATATGTTTTTACCATCATAATGACTCTCACACCATCAATTTGGGTGATATTTATATTGATGATGATGTGATCTTAGAGGATTAGAATATGATATTCAGGACTGCTGGGAGAAGGTGTTGTATGGATATTATATTATTTTGGTTCATATCTTGTAGAAACACATCAGTGTGGAGGAGAGAACCTCATAATAAGATTCAAATATATGTGATCAGTATCCCAAGTTTTTTATAGTTTATCTCTTCTTTTTTATTGTTTCTCATTTTTTGTTTGTTGACCTTTTCTAGTTTATGATATTGTTTCCCCTTGTTTCTTTGTTGCTAACTTTTCTCTTTTTTAATATGTATCTTCCCTGAGAGAGTGTTTAGGAGCTGGTATTAGTGTAAAATAATTTTACACTTTGTTCCTCTGAGAAAGGTGGTTTTCCTCCTATTATGGAAGGATTATTGAGAGGTATATTGTGGGGTGGTTGAAAAGACAACCCTTTTTACTTATTACCTCTCTAGGTTTGGTTTTTGGATTCTTGAGGATGAGAATAGTTTGATAGGTATCTAATATATGGAAACAGATACTTGCATCCCTTATTTTCTAATTTTTAGTTTTTGTAGGTGTTTGGAGAAGGTTCTAAGAAGTTTGGAGGGTAAAGGGAGGAGTTAAAATGAAATATGATCTTAACAGAGCATTTTATAGTGTGGATCCTTAGGTTGCATCATAAGGGTAGTGGAAACATTTTAGAGATTCTTTCTATGATGTAGGGTCCCAAGAGGAGGATTTTTGGAGCTAATACCATTTTTTTATATCTATGGTGTCGAGGAAGGCAGTGTCATAGGCTCTTTCTTAATGGTTGAGTAGTTTTGGAATGGAGGTCTCGGCTACAACATAGGGGTTTGTGGGTGGTTCTACCAATTTTGAGGTAGTTGTGGCATGGCGGAAAGGCTACTTCGTAGTATCCTTCCTGGAAATGGGTTTTTTTGATGTAATGGGTAGCCTTGTGTCTTATTCCCTCTCCCCCTTTTATAGGTTCTGCATCATGAGAGGTGCCACGATACTCGAAAGTAACTGGATCAGGTGGGATGTGGTGTGGTCCTTTACGTTGCATCGTAGTATGCCCTGGGTCAGCTACTTCTGTAGTGCAGTCAAGTGGGATGTGTTTTGGTCCTCTATTTTTCAGAATGTCTATAAATACTCGAACCCCTATCGAAACTCATATTTCTCCCAAGTTTTCCTCTCAAACCCTAGGCACCCCAATGATTTTTTAAAAATTTTAATCCACTATTGACCGGGGTTAATCCCTAGCTTCCCTAGATTGATCTATGGTGATCCATGGTGATCCATGGTGAGTTATACCCCTTCTTATTTTGATTTATTCTCTATTCGATCTATTTTTCCTCTTTTACATTATCATGCTATGGAAGATTATCTTCATCATTCTAATGGAGTTTTTTATATTTTCAGTACAATTGTGTCATGGAATCCTTAGAGAGATGCAGTTTCCTTGAGTTATGGTATTCATTGATTCTCATTTTATATTATGTGAAATCATAAATTTGTAATGCATTATCTTTTTGGGTGATGGTGGAATTGACCTAATGAAATATTGAACTGGATTAAATTAAGGAGTGATATATTTTTAGTGATCGCATGTGTTCTTCCACTGTGAAAATAGTTTGCCTCTTGTTTTACTAGATAGTGTGTTATATATGTTATATTGTTTGGCATATTAGTTATTATTATTTTAGTATATGTAATTCAATTGAAAACATTAAATAATGTAAATCTTGAAAAAAAATAACTAAATAACTAAATAGGTGTTTATAATGAAACTGTTGTTTTTTATAATTTTATGGTAATAAAATATATGTTAAATGTACATTTAATTGTTTTTTTATTCCATGTGTTAATGGAATTGACTAAATAACTTGAAGTTATAATTCTTATTATTTATAATAATAGTAAAATACATGTTAAATAAGAATTTTTCTTCCCATAGTTTGTTGAAACTGAAATTAATGGTAGATTTCATGTTTAAATAAACTTATAGTTAGTTATATGTGATGACTTACATTATAACGACCCTAAATTCTATCAATGGAAAATAAATTCTTATAATTATGACATATATTATAATCACATAAAATCACATTAATAACACAATAAAAACTTTATAAATAATTAATTAATAAAATAAAATCCATTTGATTTTCCCTAATCATTCTTTGTTGGATTTTCTATTGATTGTAAAGAAACTTCATTCCTTTCTATTTTTATTTATACTCACAAATTTATATTAAAATTTGTGTCCCTATCCCAAAATAAGTTTTTTTGGAAAAACATAAATTTTTCCATGGGTTTTAGGTATGTTTTGTTCTGTTTTGATTCTTTTCCATTTTTAATTTAGAGGTTTTGGGGTTTTGAGTTTTCTATGTTTTTCTAGAGTATTTTGGACCTCGATGCAGTGGTTTTGGGTTTCCAGTGTCAAAGGTTACTTGCATATTTATTCATAGGTAGGCATATACATGTATAAGTTCCTCCACATATATATATATTCACTCATAGCAGTATAAATATATATACTGGGGCTAGGTGTACTTATGTATATATATGAAAAGTGCATATGTGTGTAAGGTAAAGGGGTATATGCATGCATAAGAATATATTTAAGGATCCCCTTATACATATATGGCCATGAAAATATGTACATGGGGGCTAGGTGTCCTTATATATATGCGAAATTTCATATGTGTGCGAGTAGTTAACGGAAGATTTGAGTTTCCATATTCATAAGTATAACATCTTGAGTTTGAGGTATGTTCCCTTATGCATTGGACTTTAAATTTTAAATAATCATTGATTGATTATATTTTAAACCATGTTTATGTACTAAATAATGATATATATTTCTTGGAATAATTGTTTTAAATTAAATGAAGTGTATACTGAATTGAATAAAATCGAATCAAACTAACCTGATCAAAATCAAAACAAAAAAATTAAATGAAACCAACATAAACTCATTAAAGCTAAATTGAATGAAATAGGACATAATATAAGTAGGAAAAACAAAAATAATATGAATTGTATTAACCTATAAAGAGTAAAAATGAATATTCCTAAATGAATCTATAACAAATTAAATTATCCTATATCAAAAAATTAAACTAAAACTAACCAGATCTAAAACAAATAATATCATGTTGTACCAAAGAAATCATACATAATCAAAATAATCTTGTTAAGCCTATCCTAACCTACCTAAATTAGGATTTCATAAAACATAACAAACCAAGATAAACCACATTAAACCAAACCAAATAATATTATTAAGAGTAAACCCAAAATGATTTTAACTAAATAATGTGTCACCATACAAACCCAAATTGGATAGAATAAAACCAAATAAAAAATAAAATGAAACATTTTTAAAAATCATTCACAAACTAGCTAAACCTTACTGATATAAATGTAAATCTGATCAACCAAAATAGATCTATAATGATCAAAATTAAGAAAATAGAATTCAAATAGAAAAAAATTAATGAGACTAAATTGGAAAAAGTCAAACTAATATAACATGAAATAATATGATATTACAAATGATGAATAAAATTGGACCAAATATAATAAATTCAAACCTATATGACCTCAAAAAACATGAAATAAACTAAACTAAAACAAACTAATATGAACCAAATGTAATCAAACTAAATCAATTAGAACCCAAATAAATTAAATTGTACAAGCTGATATAAACAAAAACAAGACAAACTAAATCTAATGAAAATTTCCCAAAATAACTTGTAGCGAACAAAACCAAACTAAGATAAAACTTGAGCTAAAATTATTATATGCCATTAATATTAAGATTAATTATTAATTAATATGAATGTAATATTTTATAGTATCATTTTGAAATTTGGATCTATTTCCCCCTTTCTTATAGGAACATGATTTTACCCATAGGGAGTTTTGGTTCTTATATGTAGGGTGGTGACTTGTATATTCATAGGAGACAGGTATTTTGTAGTTTAGTTTTTATTTTATTTTATTTTATTTTATTTATTAAATCATACACTTAGTTATTTTACCACTTTCTATGGATATAGGGTAGTTATATTATGTGAAGGGGCCATAAGGGCAATGGAGGTGGCTATACAGTTTTCTTTACATGGGAGGTAGATCGGGGTAGTGGAGAGATTTTAGGGTAGTGGAGAGATTAATTAGTGCATTTCATTTTTGTATGCATGTATACCAGGTTGATTTTATTTATTTTCTTTTCCTTTGGCATGGACATCTGACGTACAAATGGTTTATGCTGAAATTTTATTTATTTTCTTCTATTGTTTTAATTAATTTTTTTGTGTGAGAAATTGTCCCCAAGTGGTGATTCCTTGATGCTCGGACGCTTGTTCCAGCCCGTGGGAATAGCCCATCCACCTTACTCCATCCCATTAATTATTATATAAGAGTATAACTAGGTTATTGCTATGTATAAACCATGGGAGGACCTAGGAAACCTGGAATAACTTCGGAGGGATTGAGAACATCTTCACAATTATATTGATAATGACCATAAAATAATGATGATTTTAAAACATCTTTAAGGTATACAAGATAAACTCTAAGGAATTGAGGGTAGGTTAGATCATTTAATCAAAACAAACAATGACTAAATCAAGAAAATTCAATTATATTTCACAAGGATGGATATAGGAATTGACCAACTCTCCCAAAACACCCAAACTTATATAAAAAGTTTCAAAGATCAAGTAGTGCTAATTACAAGAATAAATAGTGAAAGGGAGAAAAAATTAATTCCATCACAAGATAAAATCCACCCAATTTATTGTGGAATGGTCATCACTTTAAAAAATGTCAAGAATATAAGGTATTTTTTTTATCTATTTAAAATAATTATAAATTTAATTTGAAAAGATCTTATTTTGGTTCTGGTGACCTTCACTTCCAATAATATTTGGAAATTTTTTATTTTTTTTTTATTTATGTCTTGTACAATATTCAAATGATCCATCAAATTTTAAAATTACTAAGTCTATATCTACCCTGAAAAGTTATTTTGATGCACTCAGAACCAATAATTTTATCTCCATCTTCAGTGGATTTCTGATCAAGGGATCCATCTCTAAAAAAATTCTAAAAAATATCTTACATTACTACACATCCATATTCCATATCCATATCTTCACTACCATATACATTTTTATTTTCCACTACATCATCAATTATATCTTTAATCCCATTCACTTCTTTAACTAGTGTGTCTAATATTCCATAGCCTTTTTCTATAGTGGTAATTACATGAAAATATTTAGTTTCATCTTCTTATTTCAATAACTTCATAAAATAAAATTTTAATTGTTCCTATATAACATATAAAATAAATAATTATTTATTAACATTAATTAGATCTTTCCCCATGGTTAAAAAAAAATTTCCAAGAATTATTAGGACCTCTCCCTCTTTATCTATCTCTAAGATGATAAAATCAATAGGAATATGAACATATGGAAATTTACCAAAACATATTCTAAATACCAATCAAGTACTTCATGGATTGGTCTATGGGTTGTAAAGAAACTATAATGAGATTAATATTTCTTAGCTTGATCTTCTTGAACACATTTAGTGGTATCAAGTTGACACTAACCCTTAGATCATAAAGGGACTTCCTAAAATCACATAAACCAATAGTACATGGAATGGAAAATCTTACCATATCTAGAAGATTTAGTGAGATTATAAAATGAATAATATTTGAACATTATTCATTTAAGGAAATCACACCCAATTATTCTAATTTGTGTTGGTTAAAGAGGATTTCCTAGAGGAACATGATAAAAACTGACTTTTGGAAAGTTTCATCGATGAATGGAATGTTATGTAAATAAATTTGAAGATATACAAGAACTTTTTATACTTATCCTCCATATATTCTTGGAACATACTTTTTAAAAATATAATATATGGCTAGCATGGATGCACTTTTTTCCTCTTCAGTGTCTCTATCATTAGTTTTTTTTCATCCACTACTTTTTTTTTCTTTTCTCCCTAATTGGTTTATTAATGAGTTCTTTGATTATATATTTATCCTTATTCATTTCTTTTTCCTTATTCTTATCCTAACCATCTTCCATTACATTATGTCTTCCCATTTTCCTTATATATCATACACTTATCAATGTAATATCCTTTTCTTTCTCCCTTGGAACCTTCTTATTACTTGATATGACACTGAGTTGTCTTGATGTTTCAAAGTGAGTCTTAGTGATTTACCAAGTAATATTAATTATTTTAAAAGGGTTTTATCTACATGAGAGAGATTCTAGTCATTTTACTTAATGTAATTCAACACCAATTCCTTGAAATAAGGATGTACTTCTTGGGATTGGAGATGAAATTTTTATTGTAATTGCAACATTAATTGCTGCCTCAAATCATGAATTTTCTATCCAATGGGCCTTGTTTCTTTATTCTCTTGTTGATATCCTAAAAACCCTTCAATATGAATGGATTTATTTTTAATATCCCTAACTCCAACCATGATTTTGAGACATCAACCTCACTTGTTAACCAAACTGATTTTAAAAATAGAATTTTAGCTATTTTTAACCAATAAAACTCACCTCACCCATCAGTTTATCTTATGTTCTATCTTGAAAATATTATAACATCTTTATACCACCAAAAATGTATTATTTTATAACTTTTTTTGGTAAAGGTGGTTTCCTTGATGGTAAATTTATAGAAACATCTCTATATTCTTTGATATTGCTTCAATTTGAGAAACCAACTTGGTCATCTCATCTAATTGATAAACTCCTCACTTAGGTTGGCCTATTTCCCATTTATATTGAGATAATTTATCAAAAATATCATCTAATATGACTTAATATTTAGTTTTTCTTTCCTCATAATTCCTTCTTCAACTACCGAGTCAAACACTACCCATGATTTATTTTTTGAAAACCAATGTAAAAGGTCTTTATATGTATACAAAGTGATACTCTATAGTGTGTTAATATCAATAAAAATTATTTTATGTGCCCCTATGCCTCATAGGTATAATATATATATTTTTGAAAAAAAAATTGAATATCACCACTTAGATTTTACATCTTTAATGATGGGAAGTTATTCTCTTAAGATTCTCCATGCAGGATCATGTTAGGTCATGATAAAACCTTATACTTGGGGCTTTAAAAATTAATTAAGTTGTATCATAAATGATAATAATAAGTATCATATTCATATCACATTATCAGTCACCCCATTTCTTTTGAATTTATCACAAATATCAAGAAAATTAGAGATGTGGTTGTAGGGTAATCATTTTTCATCTCACGTAGTGCTTATAAAGGATACTTAAAAGATGTTTTCCATCTCTTTAAATGTATCATAGGGTACTTGGATTTCTATTTTTGTTCTATACTTATGAATAAGATAGTTCTTAATCTATGATTAAAATTAAAATGGTTTATTAGACTCCAAATTCTTTGATTGGGTGTGTGGGGTGTGGTTCATATTTCTTTATCCTGTAATTAAAAAAATAGAAACACTCATTTGTCTCAAAGAGAAAAACATTGAGCTACTAGAAGATCCTTCCATGTGGTTTTTTTGTTTTTTGGTTTACAGGTTCTGTAAAAGTGGTTTTATCTCTTTTGGTGTGGTTTTTTTTATAGGTTCTAGTAGAGTGGAAAATCTGTTGGAAGGGACTTCTGTTATTGTTGGGTAGAGGAGTGTATACCAACGATTTTCTAAACTATTGGTATACAGTTTTTTTGAAAATAATTACCCACGGTTTTGGATACATTGGTATACATTTATACCAATGGTTTACATGTAACTATTGGTATTCAATTCGTATGTATAGAACATTATTCCCATGGTTGTAAAACTGTTGGAATATATATATACCAACATTTCACTTTTAACCATTGGTATAGGGTAATTCTAGGTAGCATATACCAATGATTTACTATAAACCGTTGGTATAGGGCTATCATGATATCTCACATACCAATAGTTTTTGAAACTATTTGGGTATCATATCCCAACAGTTTTAGGGGTTATCCCAATAGTTTCAAACCATTAGGATAGGTTAAATTTTCAGTAGTGATCCTTCGTAGACATATAACATACAATACTTATAATCATAACCTAGGGAAAAGAAACATAATAAAGGGTGATTTATGATGCTCGATAAGGGTAAAAAAGGTAAATACATAAACATAATGTGATTATAAGGGTATGAGAATGTGATAATAACATAATAAAGCCCTACCTTTCATATCAATCAAAATCTTGAGTCAGGAAATAAATATTGGCAGTGAAAGAGACATGAATCATAAATAAATCAAAGTACATGAACCATGATATCATAACATTGACATAAGACATAGAATTATATAATACACATAATCATAGAAAACCTTACATCAAGGATACCCACCAAGACATTCATAACATGTTAGGTTTGGTATAACCATACATGTACCTAATTCAGGCTTGGGGTAACCTCCCGTGAAACCTCTTTTTAGTCTTGGGATAACCTCCCATGTATCCTCTTTTCAGTCTTGGGATAACCTCTTGTATACCCTCTAAGCTCAAAGAACATTAATCACTACCCAATGAATTGGAGGGAGAATATTTCCCACCAATCATATAATCCATACATTTTTGTGTCATGATATCATAAAACATTTATCATATTAGAACCCATGAAATGAACTGGGTTTCTTAAACATTTCATTATATCATAACCCATGGTAAATAAATAGGTTTCATAAAAAAATCACCATAAACATAAACCATATAGATAAAGTCTAATAATGGTATCATTGGATCATATCCCTAGTGAAGCATAATTAACTTCAAAGGAAGTCATCTTATATGGAAAAATATTTTCAAAACATACTATGGGAATTTATTTAGAAAAATAACTTTTCTTTGAAAATAAATTTTTTTAAAAAAATCATAAATCATTTTTGAAATATTTTTATTTTAAAATAAACATTGGAAAATATCAAGGAATATTTAAAAAAAATGATTGGTCTTGGCGATAGGAAATGTCATACATGTTAAAATAAATATTTATTTCACATTTTTCAGTAAAATTAAAATGGGCCTTGTTTTGAAATTAGAAAGTATATTCCTTTTAAAAAATTAAAAAAATTAAAATGGGTAAAAATTAATTAAAAAATCCTAGATTGATATTAAAACATTTTTAAAAAAATTGAAAACATAGATATGGAAGAAAAAATGGTTTTAGATCAAAGAGAGAAATAAAGTCAATTTTATTTAAAAACATTATTTTTTTAATCATTAGTACACAAAGAGAGGAAAATGAATAGAAAATATGTATTCTTAAAAAATAACCTGAGTATAATAAAATTAATGATTTTATTGAGATATATTTAATAATATTTCACCATCATAATCATAAACATAAAAAATTCCTATAAAAATGAGATTATATCATAAAACCATTACCACTTTTGTAATTTTGAATCATAATCTCCAAGAAGGAATAACATTAAAATAATCTTAAAATATCATGATAATAAATAAATACATGATATTATGTGTCAATTGGGGTGTATATACACCTTATAAAAGAATATGGGTGTATAAAATAACATATGTCCCAAAGAAGACAAATTTAAACAAAAATCCCTTACCACTTTAGAAATATTTTCAATTGTAAGCTCCATTAAATAATAACATAAAATTTAAATTTAAAAATCATGTAAATATTAATATTCATGATATAACATGTCAAATGGGTAGTATATATGCTGTATAAAAGAAAAAAGTGGTGAATTTTTCATAAGTCTCTCAGAAATAAAAGTGAGAATAAAAATCCCTTACCCTAAGTCTTGAATTCATTTGTAGTCCAATGGTAGGAGTTATATCCTTTTCACCCTTCGAATGTGGGTTCAATACCCACGTTCTTGTTTTATGTGATAATTTTTTGCCCGACATGCAGTTATCCTTTTTTCAAAACCATATTAATATAATTCCAAAGTTTCAATAACCCATGTTTTCCTAAACATGAAGGATAAGATAAACCCTAAAGGTTACCAATAAATTTAATCTTATCACCTAAATTAAAAGGAATTCTTCCTCAAATAACTTTTTCACTAAAATATAAACAAAATAAAAGGGTTATATTTCTATAAATATCTCCAAGAATATCCTTAATCTTGATAAACACTCATCATATAAAACCTCACAAGGGATTTCTAAGACTTTGAACTTATGATCAACCTTAAACTCCTAAAATAATGATGGAATACATAAATATTAAGTTAATATTACAAGGAGATATATATTCTTACAAAATTAACATAATCATTAGATTTTTCATGATTCTTATAACCAAAATACCATTTTAAAAACACTTCTATATCATAATTCTTGAATCCAAATACATAAATACTTAAACCCTTTATTCCTTAAATAATCTCTTATCTTATATAAAACATTTTCATTAGAATCTTGTTTTATACTTGCATTGATATAATATAAAATGTGATTTTATAATTCTAGAATAAATGTATAGGGAGATAATCAATACTCAGAATCACATCAAGTTCCACTAAGGGATGAACAATAAGATTTTTATAAGTCTCCTTCATACAAAATCAAACATGAAATTACTAAATAAGGAGTGGAGGATAAGTGTGCCCTAATTATCATGATTTACTTTATCCTTTATTATTTCATAAGATTACCCTTTATCCTTTATCTTTAGAGGTTTTTGTGTCTTATCGTCATTATTAGCCCTTATATTGGGGCATTGGTTCACATAATTCCCAAACTCCTTACACTTGAATCACTGGAGTGTGTGTTGTGCATTTTATGGAGGTTTCTCTCTATTTGTATAATTGGATAACTTCTTCACATCACTTTGGTACTTAGTCACTAGATTACCATTATTTCCACACTTAAAACATTTAGTATTCCCCTTAATACAATTTCCTCTATGTTTCCTTCTTCACATTGAGTAGAAAGAAAATATTATCTTATTTTATCTATGATTTTTAGAGTTTCCCTTGAATTACTTCTTTATTTTCTTATTAAAACCATGTGATTGATGAGTCACTCTAGTCAACATTTCTACATTGATATCATAAATAATGATTTATTCAAAGCTACTGAAGTCCCTTATGGTTAATTCCCTTATAAGACTTGTTTTTATCCACTGAAGAATCAATCAACCTTACTTTCAGGTTAGATGATAATACCAAAATCATATCTCACTAGTCTTGTAAAATTTACCTCATAAGTACCAATATATTCATAAACCTTCTACTTTAGATCAAGGAATTCCTTATACATTTTCATATGATTAATACGAAGGAATTACTTATTGAAAAATAACCTCTTAAACTCATCCCACTCAATGGAGTCGATTTTATCTTATTGTTTCATATTATTGATAAGAGTCCACCATTTATCTACTTTGACTTCAAAATTATAGATGTCCAAATTTACTTTTTCATGCTTCAAATACTGAATAATAGAAAATATATTTTCAATGGTACTAGTCCATTACTCAGAAACTATTGGATCAGTAAAACCACTAAAATAAGTTATATTTTCCTCATGAAGTACTCAACAGATTGGTGTTCCATCCTTTTCTTGTTTATAAGCTTATCATGATTCATATTGTGATAAAGTTTCATCATCATAGAAATAATATTTTTTATTCCATATCAAATAAAATTTGGTTTCTTAATAGTAAAATCATTTCATTGTCCATTTTATTCAGTATTAACATGGTTCTTTTGGGATCCATCCATTGATTAAAACCAAAAATCATCGTGTTAACAACACTAATCATAGTGGGAAACCATGTAATCATAAAAAAAACTTATAGAATGTATAAATAATGAAACCTTATTTTCAATATATTGCACCTTATGATTAACCTAAGTCGTTCATGGTCATTATATAAATCTTTCATGATGGTTCATAAAGATTTTATGGATTTAAAAATAATATCCCTTAGGAGAGTCAAATCAGTTGTGTAGTAAGGCATGTTTCTATGTACTTGGAAATGATTGACTCAATATTGAAACAACTTTTTCATATTTATTACCCCTAGATATATCTGTTCTAGAACCACATCTACTTTTAGTATCCAGACAGGGATGTATTGCAAGGAAACCAATCACTCCATCCTTCACCAATATTATAAGATATTTTCCTATATATATAATTATCCTTAGAATTATACTTATAATTATCCTTAGATATATCCCTAGGGATATCACTAAGGATTTCTCATCATAGTTTCCAAAGGTTAACTAAATATATCCTTTGATACCAACTATAGTGACCCAGTATTTTCAAACAAAGATATTATTTATTTTTATATGAATATTCATTACATTACACAAACACACGACTAAGTATTGTAATGATATAGTGCCTTTAAAAACTTGTAAACTTAAAAAAAAACTAGTTCATAAAAGTTCTACATTATTTCCTACGTAGTTCCTCATAAATATCACCCTTATTAGAAATATCACATGTAATACATATCACCATAACTTGGGGAAAATAAACATGATAAAGGGTGAGATCAGAAGCTCAGTAAGGGTAAACATGGGAAATACTTAAACATAACACGACTATAAGGGTATGGGAACCTAATCATAACATATGAAAACCATACCCTATATATCAAAGATAAAAAACTTGAGTTATGGTATAAATATTGTAATTTTATATGAATCATAAATAAATCAAAGAATATCATTCATGAGAGCATAACTTGACATAAGACATGGGATTGTGGCATACACATAATCATAGAAAACCTTATGTCAAGGATACCCACCAAGACATTCATAACTAAAGTTCCCAGTCAGGATCCAAGTATCACTAAGAGGGGGAGGGGGTGAATCAGTGATATCTTTTTCTTTTTATGTTTCCTTATAATTTAAACAACCTTTTCCTCCTGTTAAAGAGTTTCTTCTCTACTGAACACACACAACCACAGGAACACAAGATTTACAAGTTTCACTACTCAACAAGAGTAGCTACGTCCTTGGTATGGTACATAAATAATCCAGCACCACACAATCCACTAGAAAACAATCCTTTGATGTGGAATACAATGAGTAGGATATACCCTTACACTCTTTTAGCACTTGGAAAACAATCTGAAAGCGCGTGTGCACCCTCTTAGCGCAAATAGGGAATTACAATATTTCAGTGCTTCTTTATAATTGAACAGTTGTATTCTCTAAAGTACAGATCTTCACTTTCCTACCCAGAAGATGGTAATAACTCCAATACACACAACTGAATATGTGTGAAGCCCCCAAATTTTTCACAGAGCCTTTAGGGTTTCTTGTGCACAATTCAAAATCCTTGCACGAAAAAATATGGTTTTGGTGCGGAAAACTTATTTTGCACAACTTCCTTTTTCGTGCAATTTTTCACTTTTTCACGTACCTTCCCTTCTACGTGCAAACATCTTTCTTTTCACGCAACTCCCCTTTTAGGTGAAAATCTCTTTCTTTTCGTGTTACTCACTTAGAGTATTATTTTACACGCACCAGATCTTGGGATTTCTTCTAAGTGTTGAGAATTAACAAATGAGAGGGGTTCACCTCATATTTATAGGCATTTTTGACCTTGTGTGAAAAACACCTATCCATGCGTAAAAACCCTCTTTAGGCACTTAAAAATTATTTCACGCAACATCAGATTTCGCACAATGCTCTTATTTTTCGCGCACCTCATGCCTTCGTCATTTTTCGAGCTTCTGATCTTGAAACACCTCTTTTGTGAAAAACATCATTCCTCTATTTCGCGCACCACGCCAATATTTCATGTAGCCTTTTTTTCATGCATCCTGCTTATATTTCGTGCATCCCTCAAGTATTTCGCACGACCTTCATTTTTTCGCGCACTCGACCCATTTTTTCGCGCACTACATGCCTTTGTCATTTTTCAATGTTTTGAAATTGAATCATTCATTTTGCGCAAAAATTTAAACCATCTTCAATCTTGCGTGCAATATCCATTGCCAAAAACACATCTTCATCTCTTGATTTTAAAGCCCTAAAATTTAGAAAACACTGGAAAATGGCACCACCTTAAACTGTTCTTTTGTGTCATCTCTAGATTGTCCATTCATTTTTCATTTCTTTCTTCACTGCTTTCCATAACCATTCTTCATCTTTCATCACAAACTCCACTATCATGATATATATCCTTTGATAGACCAGATTTGTCATCGTTATAATTACAAACTTCCCTATCTTCTAGCAGTATCATTCCTTCCAATCAAACTGTATATGACTAGCCTCATCATTTCTCCCCCTTTCCTTCATAAGGCTTGTATCACAAGTTCTCCTAACTTATGATATTTTTGAAATACATATCATCAAAGCATCGTCTGGTTTATATTCCCTTACAAAGTGAATTGATTTATCTTCTTTGACAACAAAAGAAAACACTCTGCAAAAGATAACTCTTCAAACTTCCTTCTCCATCCAACTTGGTCCCAATAATAACATGTTAAGATTGGTATTATCACCCATGTACCTACTTTGGTCTTGGGATAAAATCCTATGTACCCTCTTTTTGTGCTTGGGATAACCTCATGTGTACCCTCTTTTCAGGATTAGTATAACCTTATGTGTACCCTCTAAGGTCATAAAACATTAATAATTACCAAATTCATTAGAGGGAGATATAGGTCCCACCCATCATATAATTAATATATTTTTGTGTCATAATATCATAAAACATTCATTGTATCGTAACTTTTGAATTGAAATTGGTTTCAAAAACATTTCATTATATCATAACCTGAGGTAAAGAAGTGGGTTTCATAAACTTTTTTTCAACATAAACATAAACCATTAATAGAAATACTATAAATGTTATCATTGGTTCATATCCCCAGTTAAGTATAATTAACATCAAAGGATATCATCTTAGATGGAAAATTATTTTGAAAAGACACTAGGAAATTTTATTAAGGAAAATGATCTTTCTTGGAAAATAACTTTTTTTAAATATCATAAAACACTTGGGAAATAATTTTCTCTAAAAATAAAATTTTAAAATTATAAATTAATCTTTAAAATATTGATTTTTCTTGATGGTGTAAATTTCATACATGTTAAAACAAATATTCCTTTCATATGTTTAGTAAAATAAAAATGGGGCTTATTTTGAAAATAAAATGAAGATTAATTTTAAAAATAAATTGTAAAAAAATTAAAACAAGGGTAAAATTAAATTAATAAATATAATAGGAATACTAAAAAAATTTAAAACATTTCTATAAAACATGTATTTGGAAGATTAAATGGATTTCAACTGAAGAGAGAAAAAAAGTGGGTTTTCTTTAAAAACATTTTTTTGGAATCATGAGTATATAAAGAGAGTAAAATAAATAGAAAACATGTATTCTCAATATTTAAATAAATAAGAATAAAATTAAATAGTTTCTTGAGATATTTTCTATAATACTTCCTCATCTTAAGCATAAATAAAAACAATCCCAATAACTCATGAGATTGTATCATCAAACCCTTACTGTTTTGGTAACTTTAAATCGTAATCCCCATGAAGTAATAACATTAATATAAACTTAAAAATTTATTATAATAAATAAATTCATTAACTTTCATGTCATAGTAACTTTATATACACCTCATAAAATAATATAGGTACATAACATAACGTATGTTCCAAAGAAGACAAATTGAGGCAAAAATCCATTACCACTTTGAAAATATTTTGAATCTTAAGACCCATTAAATAATAACATAAAATGAAACACTAAATATCATGTAAATAATTATATTCAAGATATAACATTTCAAAGTTTCAGTATATAAACCACACAAAATAAATGAGTTGTGAATTTTGCATAAGTCTCCCATAAATAAAAGTGTGAATAGAAATCTCTTAATTTAAGTCTCAAATTCATTTGTACACATTAAAAACTCATTTATAATAAATATAATTTTATTATACATATTTTATAGAACCGTACATATATATATTATACCATATATGATTTACTTATGGTCTTTTATTACCCTTTTATTAAATATTCCATATTAAAATCAGGTTTTGGGTAATAACCACTTTGTTTTTCATGTATGTTTTGATTTGTTATTTTGTATCCTATTAATTTGATCATGGTTCCATAAAATCTAGAATATTAAAAATTATATAAATATAATATATATTTATTATATATTTATTTACGATAATTTATAAAAGTTATAGATAGAAAATGAAATACACGGTTCATGGAGATGGTAGGTCGTACGTTCGCATGAACACTATTTCTATTTTCTCAACAGATGAAATAAAATAAAGTTAAATAATATATTAAGTTTAAAAAATAATTTATATGTCATATATATCATACATATTCATTAAATGTACTTAAATTACCTTTCATTCAAAGTGTTAGTGAAAAATGAATCACATCACTTCACGAGGCGGTAATCTATCGTACACACAAATGATGTTATCATATTCCCACACAGAATGGAACGTAAGAAGTTATATATAATATGATAATTAAATAAGTTTAATTATGTTTAAAATACCATATATATTCATTCAATATATTCTTATTACCATCTAGGTAAATTATAAATGAAAAACACATCACATTGGTTCACGAGGTGGTAGTATTTTGTACACATGAGTGACGTTATTGTTTTCCAATGGATTGGTAGGTAATAAATAAGATGTTTTATTATAATTACATAGGTATAATAATATCATAAATATAATATATAAAAATTAAATCTATCATTATATCCATCCTTGAGAGTTTGTGATGGAAAATGAATAAAATTGGTTCGTGACGTGGTAGTCGGTTGTACACACGATCGACGGTTTCATTTACCATTTGATGGAAGAGGAGATAGATATAAGTAATTAAATTAAAATTATAAAATATAAATATATTTTATATTATTTTTTTATTATATCATCATAATTGAAAAATATTTTATGGAGTTTGAAGAATCATAAAAACAAAAACACATAGTTTAAAACAATACCTCTTCTTTAGAAACCCTCTTTAGGTTTAACCTGAAGCCTTCTAGATTGGATTTAGGATCTCACCAAGGACTATAATATGTGGGTATGGATTTAAGGAATATATTTTTTAAGGTATTTTTCAAACCAAATGGTTTCTAAAGTGTGAATATAAGAGGATAGGGGTGGCCTTTTATAAGTGGTGGGGGACACACATTGAATTTTTGAAAAGAATAAAGTGTACCCACATTTTTCACAAGAAAAAAAATCTGAAAAATGGGATATTATCAAAAATTATAGGTGATAAGTAATAAATATATTTATAAAATGTTTGTTAAAATTTTATAGGTCATTTTACCTCTTATCTTTTTAGTTTAATCACCTGATAAATACATTTTAACCTTAACTATGGCAATTAATTTTTATTGTTTTTACTATTAATTTTGACCAAAAAATAATTTAAACTTATTATGTAATATAAATTATTATAATTATAAATATTTAATCCATTTTTACAAATTACATTGACATAATTTTAAATTTTCAATTTAAAATTAAACCCACATACGTGATGAGAAAGCGGTTTTCCAAAGAGAAAACATTCAAAAGTTTAAAAAGTTTTTATATCAAAATTCAATATGACATTGAATCCAATTGCCTAAATTATATTAATATATAAATAATTAAATTAAATTTTTTTATAATACTATTTTAAAAAAAATCATTCTTATAAATTCTTTAAATGAAAATGAAGTTTTTAATAAAAACCGATATTTTTCACTATTCATCAAAAAAATAATATTTTCAGAAGAAAAAACCCCAAAAATTCGCCTTGTAAAATTTTTCAAATTTTGATTAAAAAATGAATTTAATTTTTTTCAAATAAATTTTATAAAAAATTTTAAAAATTATTTTAATTATTTTCTTACAAAAGAAATAAAAGCATTTTTTTGAGAAAGTAGTATTTTCGAAACATATAAATATTTTACCAAAAAATAAGTGTTTTTTATCAATGTTTTTTTCTTTATATAAAAACATTATAATTAATATTTAAAATTTGGTTCTTACTATTAATAATTCCAAGTTTAATTGATAGCTCATAATTACCATGTTAATAGTAATATAAATAGTATATTGTGGTTCGTTAGAAATCGGTGTTGCATGTAGCACAAGATATCGAAGAAATTAAATTTATTTTAAATAAATCATAAAATATATGGTTGATATAGATATAATATTAATACTACCACTATACATGGATTAAATATATTATTTTACCATGTATTTCTTTATCCTGTAGATCCATAAACTAAATCGACTATAAAAACACTGAGGTGTCAAGTTTAAGATCAAAATACTCCCATTTGAACATAAAGAGATAGTGTTATTGATACCTCCTCATTTGGGAAATATTTATTGAACTGATTTCAAGGGATATAACAAGTTCAATCAATTAATAACCTTTTTAATCTGTTCAATGATCTTTAAAGGGAAAAAAACCTTGGTGCTGACGTACCCTACTTACTCAAAGATGATATCCCAAATGAAAATAGATTCAACAAAAGAGACTTGATCATTAACCTTAGCATCCAATAGACTTATATAGTAGTTTACATAACATTCCAGGTGGCTCAAAGCACATGAGCCTTATCCTGGTTGGTAAGGACTCTGTAAGTGCATCCAAGCGACCAGGAATCAAATCCAGACGGAGACAAATTTCCGGGACTGTAGTAGTACTGTAGCAGGTACTGTAGCAGTACTTTAGCGGGAACTGTAGCAGGCACTGTTTGGCACTGTAGAAGCAGGGAATATGCCCCTGTTTGGGCCTTCGGGCCACCGATTTGGTCCCTGAGTCCTATAAGGCCTTCGGGCCACCCAGGTCTTTGGGTCAGTAAGGCCTTTGTGCCACCTCAAGGCCTTCGGGCCACCTTAAGTGTAGATGCAAACCAGATAACCTACAAGGAACAAGCTCTACAAGGAGGATGGGCAAGGAGCTTTCACCACCGCAGAAGCTAAATGGATTTCAAGAATGAGAGGGTATGACACCTGTCATTGGGACAAGCCTGTTCATGCACGGGAAAGTCTATCCAAACATCCATGCGAAGGTGGAGAGCTGATTTCACGATGAAGATGCTGGGGAGGAGCAGTTCCAAGTAGATAGTCTGGGTTGTATGTAATGTTTGAAAGCCTACGGGCAATGAATTCCTCTAAGGCCTACGGGCCATGTAATACTTACGCCTACGGGCCTTGTAAGGGTTCCACCTCACCCCTTAAAAGGTGGATTATCAAAAATCAATAAAAAATGAAGGCCTTCGGGCCATTGGAGGAGGTGGCACAAAACTATATCCAAACTTTACTAAAATGATCACTCCATCCCCATTACCCCTGAACAACACTCTATCTCACCAAATACTACTAACTACCCTTTCTACACATCGATAATATTTACAATGCCTCCCTTATGACACTTTAGAGTGAATCCCCTTAATTATATATCAGTAAAAATATGATAATGAAAGGCTAAAAAAACAAGGGTACCATGAATCTTCACAACCCCTTGAACATAATGTTCAATTTTTTCTACCATTATTATCTCCTTAAAAGAAAATACATGAGATAATTTCATGAATCAATTTATGATTATATGAATCATATATCCTTCCCCACTATGATTTTATCATAGTTCAATTAAAAATTCTGTGGATTCTTTATCCAACTTTCATAATAGAGTGGATAGGGATTCACTAAACTAATAGTTATGTGGTGTTCCTATCTAATTTTCCAATGGGCATGGAATTGTGACATAAAGTATGCAATTGAATAGTTCACTCTAGGCGCTATCATTGATGTATCAATTCATGACACATCCTAATAATCCAAGAGTTCATAGAAAAACTAAACCTAAGATCATGATCCATAAAATCCTATCATAGTTCAACCAACTACCTCCACTGGTTCAAGGTTCCATCGGAGGTCCAAAGGTAGAAACCTGAGTTCTCCCCACCATAAAGTGTTACATTACAAACCTGCCAATGGATATCCAATACTTTCTCAAGTAAAATCTGATTACACAAGGAAGTACCATCTTTCTCACATATTGAGAACAAAAGCACAATAGAGCCTAAAACACAACCATGTTCACTTTTACAAAAAGTTTCCTTAAGGATCCATCCTTATTTGATTTATCACATCCCATGTTGGAAAAACCCTGCTCGAGGTGTCTATGACCATACCACCTGTGCCAAGAGCTTTCCCAGTTTCAAAATTAAAGATCTAAAATCACTTAACCTAGTATTTCTATCATATTTTCATATTCATCTGGGTAAAAGTACACTTTAAACACTTATTATATGAATATATCATAAATTTATCTTTGAGATATTAGTGTCACGGTGTCTTGAGAGTCAATACAACTATTATCAACTCAATTTCATGATGAGACTGATTCTTTCCATGAATACATGATTGGTGAAATACTTAATCCATCAACCATTTTACATCATCAAGACACATCCAAACTCCATGCCTAAGGATTCATAGTGTCATAGTCATGACCTAACTAGGCTTAGAATAAAACAACACTGGAGCTAAAATTAACCTCAATTCCAAGTATTTATATTAGTTTTAGGTTCTATATTATCCAACATGTTTCTATAAGTAAAAATGATACCTAATATAGGTATCCTCACCATTTAGATTCAATCAAAAATGGTGACACAACAAGTGACTACACCAAAACAATAGATCGTCAAAAATAAAACTGAGGTTTCACATTTCAAATAAATAAAACCCCTAAGAGTTCCACTTATAACTAAGGGAAACAAAACTGCTCTTACAGGGTGAAACAAACCAAGTGTAAAATTAGTTCAATCCTATGAAAATCCACCATCCCCAAGAAAAGTCCAAAATATCAACCTCAAATATCATTAGGATGGAACAAGCCTAAACACCAGATCTATTATGTCTTGCATAACTGGGAGATAGTTCAAGAAAACATGCCTCAACAAGAAACAATATGGATCTTGTCTTGGGTTATAAAAAATTATTTATGGTAACTTGGGTTTAGAAATATCATCTTGCTGGTATCCTCTATCCAACTGATAATAATATCTCACTAATGTATCTCTCATCCAAACTGTTCATGCGACTAAATCCTATTTCTCATTCACATACCCAGGGTTCAAAAATTCTAGGGAATCAAGCCAAAACCCATGGAATATATTTCACCATAGATATAGCCTGTGCAAAAAAGTCCACATGGTGAAATGAAACAACAAGGTGTCAAGAAAAATGGGATTAACACTACTCTCAAAAAATTGCCTAAGGAAGATATCAAGGATCGCACCGAAACATGGTTATCCCAAAGTTGCAACTACTCTAAAACTAGAGAGTGTGAACCTGAAAGGATCAACACACAAATTACAAGATACACATAATATTCCAATCTTTCCAAAGAACACATTTTAGAGGGAAGAAAACTCTCTCTTTCCTATTTGGAGTTTGGGAAAGACTAAAGAGGTGAGGAAAAAGGACTCATCTTGATGAAATTATCACACTTCAACTCAAGACCTCCCCAGAAGAACCACTAAAACTACATAAGAGGTGAAATATCTCTATTCAAGTCATTTAGAACATGTTATATAACCCCTGAATATAACAAAGGGTTAGTCCAAACATATAAGTCATCAAATAAAGTATTCACTTTCAGATAAGTTTCAAAAAAACCTATACAAGAAGTAGAAACTTATCTAAAAAATTGTTTAACTTAAAAGGAGTTTTAAAAATAATATATTTCATAAATAAAAATATTTCCTTACCTTATAAAAGGATTCAAAATAGAAACATTTTACAATTCCAAAATTACAAGATGAATCCATACACCACTTTAAAGATAAATAATTAAACAAGATTCATTTTTATTTGGGTCATATAATCTGAGTTTGAAGTTCTTTAAATAGGAATCACCATTCAAGTTATAAAACTAGTTTTCTATACAATCTAGAATATTCTTTTAATAAATCATTCCACTTTCAAAAACTATTTACGTTTCTATATTACAAGTTTAAAAAACCATGTATTTTTCAATAAAACCAAAAATCCACCCTTTACAACTTCATAGTAAAAATAAATTTATTTTGAAAATATTCTAAGACTATTGGAAAAATTCTTCAAGGGTGTGAAATTATTTCATGAAAAATAATTAACAGGTTTAAAAACCAAAACATTTTCTATGTTTTCATAAAAAAACCATTTGCATAAACAATATCAAGAAACCAACCATCGCATCATAGGTAAGTAATAAGGATTCACTTTTCAAACAAAATTCATTTTCATGAAATCCATTTTCACACAATAAACCAATTATTCCATACATTCAAAACAATATAATGCAATAAATATAATTAAAATTTATTACTGATATTAACATATCATGGAAAACACCTTGATTCTATTCTTAACAATAAGAGTCACTCAAAGAATCCCAGAATCAAGGGTTATAGATAAAAATGGAAAAGGTGTATAGAGTCATTCTCTACCTAGACACATGCTTGGAGGCCATGTGATAAGCATACCACAACCCCTTTAACGCTTTCAGAACCAAGTGTCTAGTCACAAATTTTGGGACAAAGTTGGATGGATAAGTGGATTTTTGTCTTTTGTTTTCAAAAAGAGGATAAATCAATTCACTTTGTAAAAGCCTTGAAAAATCAGACGATGATATGTTGATTTGTTTTTTACAAATATCATAAGTTTATAGAACTTTTGATGCAATACTTATGAAGGAAGGGGGGGAAAAGATGATTCCAATCACATTCAGTTTTGATTTGAAAGAATGATGTTGCTAGAAGATAGGAAAGTTGTAGTAATTTCCATTGAAAATATGACGATGCTAAAGTTGTTCGGTCAAGGATACATATCATGATAGTATATTTTGTGATCAAATATGAATAATGATTATGGAATGTTGTGAAGAGATCCATGAAAAAGGAACATATGATCTAGAGGCAGCACAAAATAACATTTTAAGGTGGCATCGTTTTCCAGTGTTTGACAAATTTTTGGGGCTAAAAATCAGGAGATGGAGAAATGTGATTTTGTCAAAGAATGTTGTGTGAAAGTTTGAAGATGACTTGGTATGTTTCATGCAAGGCATGATTCAAGTTCAAAAAATAAAAAAATGGAAAAGGCATGAAGTGCATGAAATATTTAAGAAGTGAGTGAAAGATGAGGTTGGTGCGAAAGAGACTTATGTGACCAATGTGACGTCAAATAGGGTTTTCTGCGATTCTTCAGGATCTTGCTTGATGTATCTTGTTTTTTATGCTTGGAAGTCGGTGATTCCTATAATTAATAGGTTACCCCTCTCATTTCATATGATAGAAACTTAGATAAATCCAAATCTCTAAGGTGCGAAATAATTTTATGTAAAGGGGATTATGCGAAACAAATAGAGCTGCATACAAGAAGGTGAAGTTATGTGGAATAAGATAGTTATGCGCAAGATTGAAGTTGCACACAAGAGGTGTTTTTCAAAAAAAATAAAATCTTGCATGCGTGAGATCAAATTTATGCACAATGTACCTAAAAGTGTGCATAAAAGATTTGGGTTCTTTGCACATGTCCAGTTGTGCGTAAGATAGTTCTTACAAACTTCTGGGTAGAAATGTGAAGATTTGTACTTTAGAGAATACACATGTTCAATTGCAAAGAAGCACTGAAATACTATAATTCCCTATTTGTGCTAAGAGGGTGTACACACACTTTCTGATTGTTTTCCAAGTGCTACACAAGTGTAAGGTCATATCCTATTCATTGTATTCCACATCAAAGGATTGTTTTCTAGTAGATTGTGTGGTACTGGATTATTTTCATACCATACCAAGGATGTAGCTACTCTTGTTGAGTATTGAACCTTGTAAATCTTTTGATCCTTTGGTTGTGTGCATTCATCGGTGAAAGAACTATTTAACAGGATTTGAAGGTTGTTTCAAAAATAAATGAAACCTAAAAGAAAAAGATATCACTAATTCACCCCCTCCCCCTCTCAGTGATACTTGGATCCTGATTGGGTAACTTCAACTAAATGGGTTTTCAGGTCATCAAATTTGACTTCACAACTTGAATCCTATTTTTGTTAACACCCTAAATCTAGGATAACCCCCAAAGAAACCAACATATACTAATGAGGATCATAATTCATTACATAAAACCATAACTCATAGAAAACATTAAATAGAAAATAAATTATCACTACCCATGTTAAGTTGAGTGTCATTATGAAGGGTGGTGATCAAGAACCTACTCTCTATGTACACGTTCAGCAATGAAAAGCCCTAGTTACAGTATACCAAATACCCTAAACCAAACCTGGGTAGTGTTATCAGACTTTGGGCTAGGTAATGGCTCTGAATTTATTTTTTAATGAACCAAACTAGGTTAACCTAACACATAACCTGAGATATCCTACCATAAGGTGTAGATTAACCAAACATTTTAACAAGTCACATGAATAATTAAAAAGGATAAAAACCAATTGAGAACAACATGAGAGTAAAGTATAAATCCAGGAGACATACACGGAAAATCCAAAAGGGATAAACATAAAAGTAAAACTGGAAAATGAAAAGTCGAGTCTCCATGTGACAATATGTTACCACCATCCCAATCCATGAAAAATGTGATAAAAAAATAGAATACTCTATTCCATATGACACCATTCAATTTACCTATAAAATACCAAACCAAGACTATAAACAACCAAAATAAAAAATTAGGGTATGATCACTAAGGCCAATAGGACTCCACCAAAGAATATATACAATGTCTATCACCATGATACAGTTAGTTGTATCTTTAAAAATAACCAATTTATAAGCAATTTCAAAATTAAAACCATTTTGTAAAATATCCTTTGGTTTCTTCTCCAAATATACCATTTTCAAAGCCACAGAAATATGAAAATAAAAAAGAATTTTAGAATGAGTTCAATAATCAAAACAAACATATCCCAAGAGATAACATGGTTAATATATAAATCATGGTATATAAAGGTAACCAAGATAATACAATACAATCCAAATATACTTGGGAAAATCCATAGTACAAACATATGAGTATATAAAACATGATATGTTAGTGAATCGTTATTCGTGAAACATGTTTTGGATCTATACTATGGGAATAAATAATTAGGACAACAAGGAAACTATGCCTGTAAGTGAATCCTAAAAATATAGATTCCTACCATAGTCTTTCAATATCAGGCTACCCAATTTACTGCCACTTCCTCATGAGCACATATATAAAATCACTAGTGGTGTTACACACACTAAGGTTTATTATTTCTATGCCCAAGGTTCCAAAATTTTCCCATGTACTATATTTTAAAAAAAAATCCATACTCACATACCCATTAAAAATTTTAACTAGTGAAGTATCACCACTCCCATGCTTTGGAAATCCAATTTAGAATAAAAAAATTATCAACATAATTTTCACAAGTGAAGCATCACCACTCCCATTATTAGAAAAATAATTTAAAGATAAATTCAATTTATCAATATAATTTTCAAAAGTGAAGAATCACCACTCTCATGCTTTGAAAATCCATTTTATAATAAAATCCATTATTTAGGGTTTTCATGGGTCTCAAAAAGTGCATAAACCATCTATAAAGAAAAATCCATTTAAAAACAGTTGTCAATCACATGATATGGGATTTTAGAAAATACCCTAAAACAAAATAATGAATCAACCAAAAGTATTTTTACAAGAATTCATAGTATTATATAGGTTAGTACCAATGTATAGAAACTACTACCTTAAAAAAATTGATGGATTCATATCACAAAAACCTTTAAGGATTCAAGTAAAAACAACCTTGATCACCCTTATGTTAATATCATAGTGAGGAAGAACAATAAAATGAGATAAGGAACCAAAATCCTTTCAATAGTAGATAAACACCTAGAAATATCCTCTGAAGGATAAAAAAATCATGGGTTATGAGGTTTGGGTAATTTTTAAAGAAAACCATTAGGCATTCTGGTTCACATTATTAAAACCTCAAAATTAAATACACTATTTAATTTTCCATTTTAGTCTCCTAATAATTATAAATAATTTAAAAACTCTAAAATAGTAGTTAAAAACTTTAAATGGGATAGAAAATTAAGTTCACATGATTTCCAAACTTTAATATGGCTTAAAGGTGTTACATGGATGTTCTAGAGAGAGAAAATGATAAAAGAAGTTCATATTTAATTTTCCCCCAAAAACAGTGTTTCATAAGGGTAACGTTTTTTTACCCTTACACATCCCCTATGTTTCATGTAAGGGTAAATTTTACCCTTACATGGAATTGGATTAGCCTTATGTTTCCTTTGAGAATGAGAGGTTACCCTTTTACTTCTCTCCCTACCTTTACGTAGCGCCCCTAGTGCCCTTGCACAACCTTTGTAAATGGGATTTTTCCCTTAAAAACTCCTTCCATACCCTTATATAGTGCATAAATCATATCCCTTGCCCTTATTCAATATACAAGTTACCTTTACGCATTTTTTATAAACTCGAGGCTACCCTTATGCAGCAAGGATTTACCCTTACATAAACTTTAGAAAATCTAGGTTACCATTACAAAGTGCATTAGGGTTACCCTTAAGAAACCCAGTTACCATTACACATCATATAGAAAATTTAGTATACCCTTATTTAGTGCATGGTTACCCTTACATAGCATCTATTTACCCTTACACAGAGTCTTGGATATAACTCTTACCCTTACGCAATGCATTAAATTCCCTTCCTACCCTTACATACAGCTTATGAAAAAAAGGGGTTACCCATAAATAACTCCCAAAAACCATCCTATATAGGGGTAGAAGGAACTTACCTTTACTCAGACATTATTCCATGCATAAGGATAATAATTAAGTTAACAATTATTTTATTTCCACTTAAAGGATTTAAAAATTAAAACCAAAATGGGGTTTTAATTATTATAAAAAATATAATCATAAAAAGGGTATTAAAAATATCTAGTGTAAAATATAATATATGGGTTTTATATATAACAATATACAATTTCCCCAAAAGTAATTTCATACACAAACAATATCGATTTTAAAATTTGATTGGTAAAGAAACCATTACCTTTACTCCAGACTTTCATAAAAGTAATTTATAATCCCTTATATTAAACATAATAATCTTAATAACTTATTTCATAAACTTATTCATATATATTAAATTCTTTTAAAAAAATTATAGTCATTCTATATAAATATATTAGCTAGAGTTTATTTTACCATCGGATGTCAGTAATATTGACTATTTTGTACAAGTTTCATAATAGTGATGATGATCATCATTCATTGATACCAAGTTCATCATTATAGGATTATTAAAGGTAGTGTAATTTTTTTCTAATTACTTATATAGTCCCATGTTTATATGATTTAATGTATGGGTATGGTTCATGAGAATGAATTCCATGATTAAAAATTTTCAGTTAATTTACTGATCATAATGAGTTACTTAATAATGATCATTCATTTTTTTATTACTCTTCAAAAGCCATATTGATAACTTAAATTACTCTTTCATGTATTATATTAAAAATATCATTTCTTTGATAATAATTTTTTATGAAATTTATAATGTAGGTATAGCATCATTCATGTAGGTGGTTGAGCTAACCCGAACAAGAACATGTTATACTAATGAATGTGTAAGAGTACAAAGTTATATAGAATTTGTATCATTTTCATAGAAGAATAATGATATTAATAAAACATAATTATAATATAGAATTATATTTATAAATTTTGGATATGTAAAATTAATTAAAAACATTAGAAAATAACTTAGATACTTTCTTAATGAATTTGCTCTTTCTCAACTCTAGTTACCTAGGAATGAATGATATAAGCTTCCTTTTATTGACCAAAATCTAGAAAAAATATAATAATTATTCTAAAGGTTGATAATGGTCAAATATTAAATATATATACAAATGGTTTTAGTTTTTTGAGAGAGGTGGAGGATGGGTCCTTTTATTGGAGATTTTAGAGTGGTAGTTCCGTAAATACTCATTCGTTAATTTATAATGTTTTCATTATAAATCGAATAGGGATAAAAATAGGAAAATAATATAGTTGGATTAATATTTGGTTGAAAAATCCCTCATACTCACATTTAGAGATATGGGTTTATGCTATTTTATAAATTTTCTACTTATTTTAACCATTTCTTACCTAGTTTTACCTTTACCATTGTAACTCAATTTTTACCTAATTTATTATTATGAAAAAAAATGAAATCAACCTCATTACTTGATTTAAAGTTTTTAATTAAAAAATTAAAATTTATTTAATCTAATTTTATATCTAAATATGTGAAATTCTTTATTTAAATAAAAAAATAAAATATATATAAAAATTTATTTAAAAATAACTTTATAAATTTCATGTGTTTTTAATCCTATTTCATATAAATTACCAATTAAATGAGTTTTAATCTATTTATTTATTTATTGAAACATTGCATCATTTTTATCATTAAAAAGTTATCAATTTAATTTCCTATGATAAATATACACAATAATTAAAAAATATTTATTTGAAAAATATCATTTTTAATATTATATAATTTTAACCATATCCTATTAAAATTTATTATTCATCAACTAACCATTTAATTTTATCAATAATTTTGTATTGAAATATTTATTTGAATTTCTTAAATACATAAAACCATTTTATAATAATAATAATAAATTTAATGATAAAATTTAATGCATATGAAAGTAATTTTATAATAATATATTTTATTTAAATAATATCTTTTTCTTTCATCCCAGAATTATGAATTGTATTATTTTCGATTTGTTTCTAAAAATTTTAAAACATCCATATGCCTATCAGATACATGTATACCCAATGACTACATATCCAACAACCATATTTTCAATGATTATATATATAATAGTAAGATTTTATTACAATATATGGTCATACATACATTCAGAGAATCATTGATCAAATTCATCATCACTATTATATTTCTTATTATATACCTTATTTTGATTTTTGTAATCGAGGTTATAATATTCATTCCAAAACCATGATGATAAATATTTCATGTTTATTTCCTTTTTTATTTACAAGTATGTTTATTCTACTTGTATATTTCATAATGATGTTTCATATTTTATTCTAATAATGCATTAATGATTATAATTCATCATAATATTTTTTCCTAATAAAATGTATAATGGTTCATTTTAATTTGGAGTTTCATGTGGAACAAGCTATTCAACATAATATTTATTTAATGTAAATATATATATAAATATTATGGGTTGTAACACATACCTAATAAAACATAGTTCACAAAACATGATTCATGACATGATGATTTTTCCCTAACCTAATAAATTATTCATAAGAGTGTGTAATCATGATTCATTAATTATGATCCATGAGAACATAACACTTTTATGTTTCATAACATAAGAATTCTATATAAATATAATCATATAAATCATAGCATGTTTCCCAGTTAACTGCCAAGAAATTAATATTTTACTACATGAGGATAACCACATTCACATAAAAAAATTTAATTGGGATGACCACTCATTTCCCCATAACCTTTTGGATTTGGGATAACCACTCGCGCCCCATAACATTTTGGACTTGGGATAACCACATATTTCCCATCCTAATCTCATGATATATAAAACATTAACCAATACATTTTAGGTATATAATAATCCCATAAATCACATAATGATAAACCATATATGTGTGTGTGATATGAACATAAAAATATTCATAATCCTGTAATAGTATAATTAACTCATTGAAATGAATGGGGTTCTATGAAAAAATCTATAATATATAACCATGTGTTGTATAATAAAGAAGTAGGATGGTATCATTAGGGAATATATCTTGTGAATTGTAATAAACATTAAAGGATGTTGACATATATGAAAACACTTTTTAATATCATTATAAAATTATTATGAATAATAAGAAAAAATACACTTTGTGGTATTAAAAACTTTTATTTCAAAAGAAATAACTTAAAAATCAATGAAAATAGATATTACATAGGAAACCCATGAAAAATCTCAGGGGAAACCTCATAATGAAAACCAAAGCTGATAATGGAAAATTATATCGATTTGAAAACATTAATAATGAAATTAAATTAAAAATTGTAAATAATTTCAAAATTAATAGAAAATTAAACATGTATAAAATGTTAAAAGAAAGATTCCTTTCATTATTTTTATTAATAAGGTTGTGTCCAATAGAAAATTAACTTAATAAATCACAATAGTATAGATGGATAAATTTGTATAAAAAATTAAATAATGTGATAGTAGAATGATTCCTAACTAAAAATATGAGATATTATTGGCCACAGTTATATAAAACCTTTTAATTAAATTATATACCAAATGGTAGTGAAATGGTAAGAAGACTTGAATCCCCAAAAATAAAAGGTGTAGAATAAAATATATGGGGGTTTATAAAAAATTATCATAAAATTTTCTCTAATGTAATAATAGATATATATATTCAGGATTTTAATTTTATATTGGAAGTGAAACACTTATAGTATTGGTAATTCTTGAATTGAATTCCATTGAATAATATAACCTGATATGGATATATTAACCCACTAAAAATCATGAAATATATTATAAACACCCTTAATGGGGTAGTATATACACCACGCTAAATGAAACTAAGGGTTAATATTAATTATATCTCAATAAAAAGAATATTTTGATGATAAAACCTTTGACACATACATATTCTTACTCAGAAATATTGTAACTCTTTGTATAATAAATTTATGTTTATTATTAATCTATAGTAGAACCATATTTGTATATATTTTACATGATCCATTTATATATGACCATGGTTTCATCACCTCTATAATTTTCATAAAGATATTTTATATGTGTTTGATATAGTTATAGAGTACCAGGGTCATTTCATTGATCTTATGCTAACGGTTCCCTTAAAAACATAAAAATATTTCTTTTGTGAATTTCAATTAAATAAAAAGAATTGATATTTTTAATAAGTATAATTATATATATTATAAATGTTTAATTTTAAAAAAATATACTAATAAATATTATATCATATTAACAGTATTTAAGTTTTCTTAGTCAATCATTCTATCATTATTATAGTAGCATTCTTATGGGTGGTAAAACTAAACCAAACCATAACATTTCATAAATAATGAATGAGTAAAAAAATTGATATTTATTATGATAATATTATTTTTATATAATCATAATGATTTCAATATTACTTAATTATAGTTTAGATAAATATTTAAGAGAATTGTATATGTGATTGTAAATGAAAATAATGAAGAAGAACTTGATACTTACTTTGAAGGAACTACTCCTTCTCACACGTCTTCATTCAAAATGATGAATTTATGACTACTTATTTTGTTCATAGGCTATAAAATATTGGGTTGAACATTAGTAGATATAATTTTAGAAGGTATTTAATTTAAAATTAAAGGATTTAATTTTATTGTAGTGAGTGGAGGAGATATACTTTTATAGGTGAAAATTATGGACATTACTTTAGAAACATAAGTTAGATGAGGGTAAGGATAAAATAAAATTAGAGTTAGGTTAGTTGGGTAATGAAATTTTGATTATGAAAATAGGACTGAATCCAAAGCCTAAAAATTTTCCTCTATAATTTCTAAATATATAATTGATTATAAAAATTCAAGCCATTTTAATTTACCACTTTTTACGCCCTTTTACCTTTTTTAAATATTTACCCTGATAGTTATTTTTTTATAAAAACTATAAGATGACCCATATTGAATAATTTTGACATTATGATTCAAAATTTAAACTTTTTTTGATCAAATTATAATTCTAAATATGTGATATTTAATTTTAAATAAAAAATATAATATAATCTAAAACTATTTTTATAAAAAAATACATTTTAAAAATTATGTTTTCTGATTATTATTTATTATCAATTACTAATAGTTAAATCATTTATAATTTATTTTTTATACATATAATTATTATATTTTATTAAAATCCTTATTTTAATATAATATTTTTATTTTTTAAAAAAATAATGCATAATTCATAAAAAAATATTTTTTAGAAAAGTATCTTTTTAAATATTAAATGATTCTAATCACAAAACATTAATGATTTATCTTATAAACATTAAATGTTATAAAATCATGGTCATTAAAATATTTCATTTAATAAAATATTTTTAAAAATAATAATAATATGTTACAAATAAAAATATATACTTTTTAATAATTAATTTTAATTTATTATTATCTTTTTATTTACTAGAGGTTTTATTCCAATTTCACTTTTCTTAATGATCTTTTATATTGCATTCCCATAATTTATTAATGTTTATATTTCATTTTAAAAGAATATATCATTGTTTTTTTAGTTTATTATTTCATGTTTTAAAAGATATGAAATTCTATAATATTTATTTGAAAGTAAATATGTAATAGAATTAATAGTTTTTAAAAATCCCTAACTTACAAAACATTATGTAGAACCCATAAATATATCCTCAAACATTCTAGAAAAACTAAATTTAAACTCGAATACAAGAATTAATACAGAACTAAAATATAATAAAATGAATCTATGAATAGAATACCTAAGTTTCATGATATAGAAGATGAGCTAAAAACAAAATCAAGAGAAATCCCAAACACCCATCTCCATGCTTTAAGTAAAAGATCATAACTTCCCACCTCTAACATACCCCAACCAAAATATAAGAACCTCCTATAATATCCAAGTGGAACCTATACTAAACATGTAATATAGGTGTGAGAAAATAATTCCCATTAGGTATCCTCCTCACAAAAAATGCATGGATTTAAAATTAAATCCATTCCTTTATAGTTTGAAATTCAACAATGAAATTAAATTTTCTATTTCTGTATGATGCATGTAAAATATTGACATCATATTAAACCATTAATTTAAAGATATAAATTCCACACATTTTAACATAAACATACTCAATATATTTTTAAGAATAGAAAAAAATAAATAAAAATAAATTTTTTTAACATTTTCCTTTAAAAATACTGATTCTTAAGATGTAGGGAAAACAACCTAACTTTATTACATTATTCAAGTTTGATAAAGATAAAAAAACTAAGATGTATATAAACTATTAATAGGTAAAAATATTTATTTTATATAAGTTAAATATGGTAAGAATAATATTGTTACCAAAACAACCACTTCCTTTTTAGAAGAAACCATTTTTTATTTTATAAAGGAAATAAATATCTCTATTATATTCTATGAAAATAATTATAAAAAATCATCTTAGTAAATATAGATCATTAAAAAGAACATGCATTAAAATAATAAATATAATAATATAGATGACAAATCATCATGAAATAACCCTAAATAAGCTACAATGGGACAAAAAATCACCACTATTATGAGAAAAATAGGATCCCTAGAGAAAATCTTAGGCGTCACCAAAATAAAATACATCTTATTAGAAGTTGATGTAATTAAACTACCTAAAATTTTAGTTTTACCCTACCTGGCCAGGTTGAGAGGAAAAATTACTTAAACAAAACATATCCTTAACATGGGAAAACTGGCCAAATCATTATCATAAACAAGTTTAGTATTCGTATAATGATTTATCACCTAGATATCCATGGTTTCCCATGACACAAAATAGAGGTGATTACTAAAAATACAACATATAATAATGCAATAGAACAAATATAAATCAAAAAAACCATATCAACTTTTATAATAATTAATATAAGAATCCTTATATTAATAGTATCTATATAATAACCAAAATCACTAACCATGATAATATCACTTAATATAAATATCCCTTTAAACTTCTGTATAAATAACCTCAATGAGATCACTTTAAGGGAATTTTAATAAAAAATCAGGCCAAAGTATAATTAAGTAATAAAAAATTGGGAATATAACTATAGATATCAATTATAATAATTTTAATCTATACAAAATCCCTATTATTCAATGGAAAATAAAAACAATAAACTTATAATTTATTAAATCAAAACACCTTTAAAAATGATAAAAATAGAATATTTCTTTTAAAAAAATAATGAAAGTATGTTTTTATTTCTTTAAAACCCATAATAAGTAATTTCATGAAAGGTTATTCAATTTAAATATGAAAAAAATATCATTTTTCATTGCAATATACCTTGTGTAGAAGTTATTTCTAGGAAAACTAGTTTTAATCATTTTAAACATGAGGAATTCCCTTTATTCCAAATAGAATATAAGAGAAAAACTAACCCCCTTCATAAATGAATTAGTAGATATGAATAATATAACTTTTAAATAATTCATAACCTAGATTAAAATCATGAAATCACCCATGGATTTAAGTTTAAAGTAAATACATGGAACAACCATCCCTAAATCATAGATTCTACAAGTAATAGTTTTTTTTCACCACAAAGTGGAAAGATAAAAAAATTAGGACTATTTCAATCCCTATCATAAAGAAAAATAAATAAATTAATGTAGTACTAATCCATAGTTATCCATGATAATCTTATGGTAATATACAAAGAGTAAAGGGAAATGAAGTTTAGTAGAGGAAAAAGTAAGTAATAACTTGAAGAAATCACGGAGATTTGATGGATATATACTAGGAGGACAAGCCATAGGGATGGAAAAAACAATGTGGTGATGCATTGGAACCCTAAGAATATTGAATGGAAGGAAGGAAGTCTCTAATATAGGGTTAAATTCTAATATGGGAAGAATTATAATTTCAATATTTTAATATCGAGTAGATCACATCATTTTTCTGTATGATTTGAAAAATTATGCAATACCTACTTGACATGAGCTATCCTCCCTGTATGGTTAGGCTACATGGTTACCCATAAATATGTGAAAACCATGGTATAGCCATTGGGAGGGATATCTATATAAGATTAAGCTACATGGTTACTCTTAACCATCTATAAACCTTACACTATCACTAAAATGAAAATGTCACATGTTTATTTAAACTGTATTGTTTCTAATAATCATGTGATAATTGGGTACCCTATAAATTCAACAAAAATTATTAAAATTTCAATATCAAACTTCTATAAATACCTGACAATCAATAATTAAAAAAAAAATAAGTAAATGTGATATTGGTGTGAGGAAATTATCAACACCATATCACTTTCTTCATCTATAATTTCTTAATATAAAATATTGATAAAATAATAGATGAGGTTCAACTACCTCAATAAAAAATAATGTCTCTAAAAATAGAGAGATCCCATGATACTCACTAGAGAAATATATATCATACTAACCTGCTAAAATCATCAAGAAATCTTCCAGAGTCATGATAAATAATCAAGAATATAATCATATATGTAAAGGTCGAGTGTAGAATACACACTTGATTCTCTAAAATATGGGTACTCTTAAGAGAATCCATATAAAATTACTTAATATTCTTTTAAGTTAATGAATATTTAGTCCTCATTAGATTATGGTAGTTTCATGGAGTAAATATATTCATATGGTAGTAACACACTATTTTCTTCCCAATAAAAAGGAAAAAATGTAACGCCCTGACCCTAGTTACCCAGAGTCGGTGCATTATTACATAACATTGGCATGATCATAAGAATGATCAACTCTCGAAAGACCGATTGGTTTAGTAGCCTTGGAAACACTAGATATATTAATAAGTCTTACATTACATCAAAAAATGAAAAACTACTACAACAACATATTGTCTCCATAATCCACACTCATATCCCCACATAATATCCCTGCAGGTCATTCATAATTTACTTCTTCACTTCCTAGGAAAAATAAAACATAGAAAAGGGGTGAGCTCAAATGCCCAGTAAGTATAACAATATAGCGGAAACTTTCATAAATAAGAATAAACATTTAAGGCAATGTATAACTAAAACAAAATCCTTTCAAACTTGAACTTTCAACATGGTATGGCATAAATAAAATAAAATAATGCCATTTACTTATTCTCATGGATATTCTACTAATCGAATAATCACATGCAAAATCAATAACCACTTTCATAATGACTAAATGCATAATGCCAGACTATCATAACCACATAGCCAAGGCCTCATGCCAAGACTACAAATAAGATTTTGTCAAGGCCTTGTGCCAAGACACTAGTTTGTCTCATGAGACCTACCGATACATCGAGGAGCTATATCAGGCTCCACCCGTCACATATTAAGTCCAATGCATTCCCATATGAAAAGGTTTAAACATAACATAAACATTCGTATTAAAACTAGCATACGAAATGTCAATAATTTCACCATAAACTATGAATGGTATAAAAATAGCACATCCACAGTCAAAAATATCACAAAACCTTCAATACAATATATAAGTTTTGTATCATAATAAATCAACTTCAAATAAGTGTAAAATCCATCAAAGGATGTTGACATAGATGAAATCAAAACTCTTTTTAGAGAAATATCTCTTTCTATTTTTTGAAAATCATTTAAGAGCCATATAAAATAAAACATTTTCTTTGAAAATATTCTTATAAGCTTGTAAGGAAATATTTTAAGATTTTATAACGGCGGAAAATAGCTTCACCCGCCGTATAAGTTAAAAAAAACATTCTTACCTTAATTCTGTCGAAAAGGTTAAAAAGGACCTTGTTTTAAAAACGACGGAAAGATTCCTTTATAAACCTCTTATAAAGAGTCAAACAAGGGTATAAATGACTTTAACCCATATTCTTGTAAATAATAAAAATGTTTTGAAATACATTTTTAAGAAAACATGGATGTGGATGATAAAGAGATCCCAGTAGATTATTACATATAAACAACCTCGGATAATGAAGAGATTGTGAAATAACCCTTACCTTGTACTTTTACTTGGTTGGGGTAGGTTAACCTCCTGTATAATGGTGAAATAATTGTTATTAAATTATACAAGAATCATATACATTAATATGATATCATATATGATCTTTTAATATTGATTTGATAAAAATATCTTAGTATTATCGTTGTTTCGGGTGTTAACTTACTTGTTTTCTTTTATATGTTTTGTTACGTAAGACATGTTTGTAAAGTATATGTTGTATATTATTCATATCCAGAATGATATCAAGTCCTTAAACATCATTTTTTAAATCATCAAATGATAATTATACTTGAATGGATATGATGGAGAATGAATCTCATCACGTTCGTGGAGACGGTAGTCCGTACGTACGCACGAGCGACAATATCATTCTTTTGATATTAAAATAATATATAAATTGATGGTATATCATATATACAGAATAATTAACATGTTATATTTATTATTTACATGAGTTACACATCATTATTATACTCATCCAAATAATATTATATTGAATAACAATTACACCACGACGTGGAGACGGTAAGTCGTACGTACGCACGTATGGTGACATGTTATTCAAAGGGTGGATAGAATACTGAATATGGTTGTACCATATTTATAATAACATCATAGAATATATATGATACTGGAGTTATTATTTTAGAATGGTAACAACAAAGGAAGAAGAAGTGGAAGAAGAAATGAACTTGGAAAAGGGTGGTGAAATCATTACCTCTTCTTCGGGTTCTTCCTTTTCATTTTATCAAAAGGGCTCCTTAGGTTGGCTTTATGATCAAACTAAGGCCTCTAGGTTGTAGTGAGGGAAGTTGGGAGAGTATTTGGGTAGAGTTTGGCCGAAAAAAAAGGCTTTGAAGGTGTGAAGAAATGAGAAGGAGGAGTGCCCTTTTATAAGAGGGGTGAGGGCCACCTTTGGAAAATCTAGAAATATTAATTTATAATAAATTCATATTCGGTTTCCAATGGCTCCAAAGTTGATTATTCAAAGTTTAAGGTGTGGATGGGTCGAAAACAACTCATCCAATATAATTTATACAGGTTTGGGTACTTATATTAACCTTATCTTTAAGTATTAACTCTAAGTTAATTAGTTTCACTTTTACAATGTCTCTTTGTATTTTTATATAATATGGTTAATAAACTTATTATATACATACAAGAGACCCCCAAGTGGTCCATTAATGATGAACCTGTCATGACATAAGTCTCTTGTCCGAACCTTAGATTTTTATGAATTTAATATCAATTAATAATATAATATTTGTTTTAAGAACTCTTTTATGTCAATTTTGACACTATTCAATAGTTGATTTTTGTGAAACTCATATCAGATTTATTACTTCGGAAAAAGTCAATTAAATCAATACTAATATATCATATTATCCTATAAAATTATTTTAATTAATTAAAAGTTTCATATTATATTTATTTGGGTATTTATAATATCAATTATTTTAATTTTTCACTATTATAGTAATTAATTCATCATCATTGTGTCATAAATAAAGTAAATTATTTAATGTCTAAAAATTATAAATAAAATATAATTATGTAGGAAATATTTTTATCTTTCTAATGAATATTTATAATCTAAAATCCAACATATATAACCCTATGTAATAATTGTTTTTCTAAAAGATATATGCTTGTGTCATTTTTGTATTCATTTTAACTTAATTAAAAAAAAGTGTCCCTATCACCTACAAGTGGCACCATGGGGTCCCAAAATCTAGCCAAAGATGCCTATGGTCGAACTTGTATCAACCAATAAGTCTAGGACACATTTTAGGGTAATTTAGTATTATTATAATATTATTTTTTAACCCTTATTTACTGGATTTACCCTTAACCATAGTAAATAAAATATTTACCGCAGTAATTATTCAAAATGTCTAAAAATAAAAGTTACCTATTTACACAATTTGAACATCCTGATTCCAAATATGGAATCCATTTTTCTAAATTCAAAACACAGAAGTGGCAGAAATTAATTTAAAATTAATTTCCGCTGTCAAAACAAAAAGCGTGTTTTTAAGAGATAATAACTATCAAAAGATTGACACTTGTTTATGTTCGGTTTAATTGTAAAATTATGTCCAATGACCAAAATTATATTAAATGGTAAAAATATATTCTAAATATACTTTAAAACCACTCAAATTCATAATTTATCACTATTAATTATTTCGATTAAAAAATTTTTTTTTAATTAAAATTTAGTAATTTTCACTATTCATCAAAATATTAAAGTTATCTGAAAAGTACCAAAATTTCATCTTAGGATAAATTCGATATTCTGAATCCAAAAATGAAGTCCATTTTGAAATATAAAATATATATAATTTCAAAAAGTAGCTATTACTATTCATAACGGCTAGTTTGATTGGTTATGGTGTGTTAGAACTCGGTGTTGCGTACAACACACGCTATCACATTATTCAAAGAGAAGCATACCGTAGAAGCTTGGGGTGTTACAAAAAATATACCATGATATTTACATAACATAATAAATAGATCACATATGGTGGTATCTACACCATATTATGTTTTTTTTAATACACCAACTCCCAATATCATTTAATTACCCGTAAATAATTTGATATATGTGTCAAGAATCAATAGTATCTCACTCATGGGTCCCTTCATCACTTAGGTAAAAATCCTCTAATTAAACATTAAAAATGATAATTTAGTATAGATAATTTATTAGATACTTCAAATAATGATTTAGTGACATTTTAAAAGAGAACTTCCAGCAACATGAATCAAAAAAATTATAAAATTAGATTTATAGGGGAAAATATTTCTTATCAACAAATAACATCATCTTAAATAAAATAAAACATAGATAAAACTATATAAAAATATATAACATAATGAATAATACCTCAATAATCTATCACATCATCATCAGGTTCAGTTGGTTGAACTTGTGGATCTATCGAGTGAGTAGATTTGGATTTACTACTTTTACATGATTCCCTTTAAATAACATCAGAAGATAACCTAACTAACCACCACTATAGAAATATTTAGGAATAGTTCTGACATGAAGGATTCTTATAACCTATCATACAAAAATATGGAAGACTATAGGATTACTATCATTAGAAGTTGAATTAAGTAATACAATGGACTCTTGATACAAACACTCACCTTACTAAACTCAATATGATTCACCTTTACATTATTATAGTACCCTTCACCATCTCCAAGTATGGTGGAAATATCAATCACTCCCAGCATTCCATCTACGGCTACATTAACTCTAATAGCCTGATTCACTACCTCTACATATGTGGTTATTCCAAAAAAGTTCTCTACCAGCTAAAAATTAGGGAAAATACCTCTTAAAACACTTATATTTTATAAAATCATATAAGTTTATCTTTGATAGATATGGTACTAAATCAACAAAGTAATGTGTATGCTCTAAAACCGATTAATCCCTCTACATAAGGTAGTACGATTGAATTTACCCAGTCACTTATAATATCCTTGTAAAAAATGTAAAAAAAAATCTTGAAACCATCTATTTAATGATTATATTGTTTTTTATTTTTAATGATTGACTTAAACCACATCCAATTTGGATATTAAATCATAATCATGGAAAAAATGAGTTTAAGATATTTTGGTAGATTAAGGAGGTTGATTATCTTCTTAATATTCTCTATTTTTTCATATACATCATGTGATCCTTACTTCATAAGGAAGATATGAGTCCTAAAATTCGGAAACTATTTAATGTAATATCTAGGTTGAGATATGTCATAAGGTAAAGTATAATCCATTTTTTAAGTTCATGGGACAGCTGAATTATAAAAATATTGAAGAAATAGACGGTTTACTTAGAGATAATTGCTCACATCTCCCTCTTCAATATCTATAAACATTAAAAGGGTAATTCCCTAAAATAATAGGAAATAAAAAACATGATCAAAATATGAATCATTATTCAAAACTACATAAAAATAAATAAATAAATAATCATTATCAATATACCATGAAAAGTTTACTTACACAATAACAGTACATATAAAATATTTATATGAAACTCAAAATTCAAGGGAATTATAAAATTATTCTCATAAAATCATCTTAAACACCTCTAAAACATATTTATAATAAAATGGAAAATTATTTTTGATATCCATAATATTTTAACCAAATGGGGTCAATAAAAACTCAATTTGAAAAGAATTACTTTAATTCCTCAAAATTAATTATAATACTATAAAGATTAAAATTTATCATTTTATTTCATTTAAAAATCAACCTGTAGATAAATTAAAAAATATTTTATAAAACCGTATAAAAAATTCCCAAAAATATTTTACATATTCCCTAGTTTTTCAACATTAAAAAATAATTTTTGAAAAACCAAATCACTTTTTTTATTCAAGAAAATTAATAAAATATTTTAAATTATGAAATTAATCCATTCAAAAGACACAAATTAAGGATATTTTTATGATACAACATATTAAACCAATAAAACTAACATAAATAGTCAACATAAATCATATCAATTCATCATAAATTAATAACATAAGGGAATTATAATAATTGAGAATAACAAAAAAAAATATAAATATTTAGAAAATTTACAACTATTCATGGTTTCACTACATAGTGAGAGAAAATGTGTGCAAACTTTATAAATCCTACTAAAAGTTTCCCAGAATTTGATGCATGGTTGGTGTATAGTCTACTATACTATGCATAGTAACCATGTAACCCTGGTTTCATTCCTATTTTCCAATTAAAATCATGGATTTTCTAAAATATATATATATATAATATTAATATAAAACATAAATTCTCATATAATGATTAAATAAATTCGTAATAATCATGAATAAGGATCATTTTTAGGCACATACACATCCTGAATACCACTAGTAACTCATAGTTTGATATTAAAAGTACTATATAGACACTTACTCATAAAAATATCTCAATAAATGGCATTCCTATTTTCTATCTACCATGGCTCCCCAAATAAAAAATAAGATATAATACTATTTTTTCATGAACCAACCCAGGTCAACCTACCACATCACCTGATTTACCTTGTAACAATGCTTGAGGCACATTCTCAATTACCACGTGGTGGAAACTATTATTGAGGCACTATGATATACACCATTGGGAACAACTTCACCTGATAATATGATAAAAATAATAATGATTCAACACTTAAGTACAACATTATCACTCCAAAAGTTGAGGAATCGTGAATATGGAAATAAAAAAATTTCAAGTGTAATGAAACTATACAAAGAAAATGATTAAAAAGGAATAAATCCCTAAAAATATATATAGAACCCAACATATGTGTCTAAACAATAAAATATAGCTAAATTTAAACTCAAATAAAAGAAACAATATAAGATCAAAGCATTAAAAAAGGAATCTAAAAATATTGTGTCGAATTTCCATGATATACAAGAAAAACCAAAAATATAATTGAGAAAATTTCAATGTGAAATCCCAAACACCCATATCCATGTATAAAATAAATGATCATCACTTGACACCACTAACATACATAAAAAAGAACCCAAGTACAATCTAATACATCCAATAAGAACTTGTAATGAACCTATAATATACGTTGGGTGTTAAAAAACTTATCAATGGGTATCCTCCCAATGCATCATTAATAGCCTTTAAAAGTTGATACATTCAATTCTTGTTTGAAATTCAACTATGAAAGAAGGCCTTTTATTTGTTTCAAAGTAGGTAATATGTATCTATCATATGAAAAAATTCATTAAAAGATGTAAATTTTTCACATTTGAACATAAACATCCTTAAAAAAATTTAAGAGTGTAGGATAATACATATAAATAAAACATTTTAAAATTAACTTTCAAAAATACCCATTCTTTAGATATAAGAAAAATAAAACAACTTTAATACTCCTTAAAAATTAAATAAATAAAATAAATGTGATATTTTTATAAATATTAGGAAGAAAATAAATTTGAATAATATTAGTCAGATAAGGAAATAAGAAGTTTATTACTGAAATCAACTCCTATTTTTTAAGAAACCATTTTAATTTCTATAATATAATAAATGAACTCAATTAAATTAAATGAAAATTATTATAACTAAGTTATCTTGTTAAATGGAGAACATCATTAAGAATAAGTATAAACATAATAAACATATAAGAAAATATTATGAGATAACCCTAAATAAGTGATCATGGGACAGAGAAATCACAACTATTATAAGACCACCTAGGAGACTTTTAGAGAATCTATGAAAACACCCAAAAATATTTTTTATTATTAGTTCTTGATGTGATTCAACATCCCAGACACTCAATATTACCATACCTGGCATGACCGGCAGGAAAAATCCATTATGTAGAGAATATTCATAACATGGGTCTATTAACTAAAATGTAATATTAAATTGGTGAAATACTTGTACATAAATTTTTCACCTAGATACCCAATGTTTCCCAAGAAAAAAATAGAGGTGAGAAATGAATATATAACATTTAACAATATAATAAAATAAATATCAATGATAAACATAACCTTTCCTTTGATCAACCTTCATAAAAGCATCCCCTTTTAAGAGTATATATATAATAACCAAATACACCCACCATGATAAATATATCAATATATCTTAATATAAATATCACCTTATGATTTTATAAAAACAAACACATGGGTTTAACTTTATGGGTTTATCGATACCAAATCTATTTAATATATAATCAAGTGACATAAAATTTATAAATATAACAATATTAATAAATTTTCACATTTTAAATAAAACCGTAATCCTCTTTATTAAATTAAAAAAATATTCATAATTTATTAAAGTAAATCATCTTTAAAAGGGAGAAAAACATGCTTATTATTTTGAAATAAGTTATTAAAATCATGTTTTTGGTTTGTTAAAAAACATAATTAAACATTCCATAAAAAACTTCTTCAATTAAAATATGAAAAAATTGTGTTTCTCATTATAAAAAACATAATGTCGCCCTTATTTACACTAAAACTAGCTTTAAACATTTAAAATTTAAGTAATCCCATTTATTCCAAATTCAAAACAAGAGGGAAATTAAACTGTATTGATAAAAAAATTATAGTCATTATTAATATAACTTTTAAATCATTAAAATAATGGATTTTGTTCAGAACCTACCCTATTTCAATCCCTCCTAGGTCTTTAGTGAACATTTGAGTTACCCGTGAAGCCCTCCTCCAATAGGTCATGGGTTGAAGACTGTCACTGAGGGTATAGAACACATAGATAAATAATGAATTTTCCTCAAAATTCTCATGAAAAGAGAATAAATTTACAAGTCAACTCTATAATATTGGATAAAACACACCCAATATATGAAATTTCATTCAAAGAAAGATGAAAAATGGAAACGTCATGATAAAATCATATGTTAATGAGTCGCAATCACTAGTGAACCTTGAACCACATTCCCTAGAAACATCCATCTCGAATACAAAGTTCATTCCACTGACTAGAATATATATATATATATATATATATATATATATGGATTGTGTATATAAGTATACTTAGTATAATCCTCCACAAAACCAGTCATGTAATTTCAAAAGAATCATACTAAATCCCCAACAAACAAATAGTGAAATCAAATCATTAACTAATTCAGGTTAACTATATTATCATCCTCACCTAGGCTTGCTAACTAAATAACACACATAAATAAAAAATCATTGCAAATTTATATATATATAAGGAAAGGAATCTTGCATCCACTTTCCCATTTAACCAGTATCCCTAAACCCCAACATATATTTTTATGGTGCTCAAGTCCCATCTATAGTTTGTACCACATATCTATATAAGCATCCTCATTATCACAACCACCATTGAATATTATAACCACATATACATTGCATCCCCATAATCACATAATAATACTAAGATCTATTATAACCCATGTAAATACACAATATTCCTCAATCCATCCCCACCCATGTATAAATACACATGTTATAACCATAATCTATTTTAGCTTGGATACATGTATACACTAAAAACCTAATCCTCTACAACCCACATATATATGTATATCATAACACAGAGCCAAAAAACCTATATGGTTAAACATAATATAATTTTAATCTATAATAGCCTAAATATAACCACACATCATTCTATATCAAAAAGAGAGAGAGGGGAGTAGGGGATAGTTATTATATGTATCCTTAACATCATAGATGTTGGGAAATCACCTAGAACCCAAGGCCAATAGAGCATAAATTACATTATCTGACTCAGTTGGGAGATAATAAAAAATAAAAAAACATGAAAAAAATTTAATATCACATTAGCATTCTAAGATAAATTATCCAATATATGACTTTATTTATAACTAAGAAATTATATGATAACCAAATTTACTAAGAACAATGAAACTAATATATTACTAAGAACACAAGAATCATGGTTCAATATTATCACTTCCCATTTATTGTTTATCATATACAAACCATTTTATAATATCATAATATTAATTCTAAATTAATACCCACATTGTTATTCCTGTGTTAAGGTGTTTCTACATTGATATCATTATTCAAATTTTCCTAATCACAACTCTTTCAATATTTTAATTAATACTTAGAATTTTCTTACTTACATACTAAAATATACCATCATATTTACCCATAAAACATTAAATTATTTAAAAATATTCTACTTATAATATCATGATTTAATATTTAAGAACCATTCCCTTAAATTATTTTATTAATTATTTACAACTATGTAATTTTAGGGCTTTAACATCTACCTTGCGAAAAAGAAAAGAAAAAACCCCAAATAAAAAATCAATAGTAAATTAATAAAAAAAAATAGAAGCTGAATAAATCATATTAAATAGTTAAGTAATGCTTCATACTCAAGTAAACTCCTAGAACATCATCCCCAACATGTTTCCACATCATTCATACTATCCCACCATTATCAACATCACGTCTTTGGCATATTAATATCAAAACAACTCTACCCTCATCATATAAACTAAACATACTAGAATTATATTTAAATTATATCATGGGACTTATATTTTAAAGAATTTATAGAATAAAAACATAAATATATTAGAAAAAATATATAATTAATAGTCTACTCCACATTAATTCATGTATGCAAGCTTAGTGAAAACAAAGGAAAAATAGTCATCCAATATTCTTAATTCCATAAACATCATATTTTCTTTATTTTATTAATTAATTTAATCAATTTTGAGTTGTTTTGAGTAAGACAAAGAAAAACTATAATAATAAATAAAAATATCACTAAAAATTAAAAAAATATTCACAATGTAGTGATTTATCATATCGATCAAATATAAATAATTATTTGATCATGAAGAATAGATTGTTAAATTTCATCCTTATATTACCATATTTATGTTGATTAATGAATTTTACACATGAAAAATAAGTAAAATAATCATTTAAATTCACACAAATATACTATCACACAACCTACAAAATATCATGACCCAATAACCTGAATAAAATAATAATCGCATATAAAGCTAGTGTTATCCCTATTCAATTTCATTAATTCTGGATTAATATATTCTTCCAAACAATCCAAAAAAATCACCTATTGGAAACCAAAGAATTATAATCCTTCATTTACACTTAACAAAATATGATATTTCCTCATCCTAAACCTCAATATGGATATTCAATGATCACCAAACAAATTGGAATTATGGATAATAAACACTAATAGGAAACATCATAATGAAACCATGAATTAAAAGGGAATAATACTTTATAAAACCTATATCAATCATCTATTAAGAAACCAAAAAATTGATATAATAGTAAATACATGGCTTGATGGGATGGAATGAGAAAGTAATGATAAAAATAAAGAGATAAATAGTGATACCTTGAGTCAAAGGTAGTTAGTTCTTGATGAAATGGCCTAAGGATCAATCATAGAGGCATGTGTTCATCAAAAAGGATCCCAAAACTACCTTAAGTGTCACATATTGAAGTCAATTTTATGTATTTATATTAATTTTTTTACTTTATTTTCTTATAAACCATTCTTAGATTATTCTAGGTGATTTTTTGGAGATTTTGGAGTTTTTTAGGCATGTTCATGGTTTGTGTAGGGTTAGGCCAACCCATGTGGAATTACCATGAATATATGTATATTATGGTGGTTTGGGATAGTGTAATTTGGTAAAGTTAGTTCCTAATTATGAAAACTATATGACCAAACCATGTATCTTTTCTAGTTTATAAAACCATGTGCATGGTTGGTACACATTTTACCAAATTGTATAGACAAAATATTTAATGGGAATGAATTAATTCAAAAAATATTTTTTGAACTTGAAATGTATTCTTTTAACCCCATTATTTATACTAAAACTTATGATATCGACCCTATGGATTCCTATTTTAGATTTTATAGATCTTAACCCCTTTTGAGAGAGATTTTGACAGATCTTGAGGTGTTGGATCTAGGAAACTCAAGTTAATAGAATGATTTTCAGTGTTATTAATCATTATTTTAGATATTTTCTCTTTTTATTGAATGTAACCATAGATTAGGGATGTTATGTAAGGATCTATGGGTTTTATCATGATCTAATGGATTTTATTATATATTTTTTGTGAGGAAGGAAGATAAAGACCAAATCTACCTAGATTTTTATGTGTTTCTTTTGGAACTATCATGGTAAGTGATCTCTATTATCTTCATTGGTCTAGAGTTTATTTAATCCATGTTTATTGATTTGGTTTTCATAGTTTAGGGTCTTATCTTAGAAGATAAGAGCCCTATTTCTTTTTTCCTTTTGGATTCCATTCTGTTGATGGGTATACCAATTGTTTGAGGTGGGTGAATTCATGAAAACCCTTTATTTTATAAACCATGTTATCTTACTTAATTTAAATTGGATTTATAAATTATTTAATGGGATGATCCATGATTATTGAAATATGAAAGTTTTGGAATATTTCATAAAATTTATTTCCCCATTTATATTGAAAATGGAAATGTATTTCAAAGTAGGTTTTGTTGTAAATTTGGGAAGTTTGATTATTTATGTGTAAAATGACCTTGAATTATTTAAAATATGAAATTTAAATCCTCCAAATGTGGTATATGGAACATGGGATCCTGGGGGAATTAGGATGGGTGTGTATTGTAAAAAGTATACTAGGATGATTTTAAGTTACCTCACATGGATTTATGCTACAACTCCAACTAAACTATATTATGATAGGGGTTAACTTAGTGTGGTGTTCTTCTATCCCTAGGCCTATTGTTCTAGGTATTTGTGTGAACATAAACATACATTAACCAAGGTTTGGGGATTTTATCTAACCTGAACATAATTTATCTAAGGACTGAGTTTCCTTGTTTCTTTGTTATGAAATGTTTATTTGTGATTTCTTTGAAAAGTGGTTTATCTGATAATGTTTTAAAATTTTCTATATAAAAGGGTGATTTCCATGTTTTATTTAAAACTATTAAAAACTATATCTTATACCGTTAGTTTCTTAAAATGAGAAAATTGTTTTATTTATTAAATACTTATTATAAAACATGTGGTGGGATCCTACTGGTTTTGTTTTTATCACTCCATTTTTATACCTTTGTTTATTTGTGGATATTGTTTTATTTTACATGGTTAAAGGTAATGTGTTGCATATTGGTGGTGGGTTTCTATGTTAGTGGTTTTTGGGAGTTTTGTGCTGACATGGTGGTACATTGACCCACATATCACATGTATATGGGGTGTCTATTTTTTATATTCTTTGGTTTATCTATCTGGGATTTGAAACTTATATTTTCCTTGTACTATTTTTCTTATACTGCATGAATTTGTATTTTAATGTTGTCTTTATTTTATATGTTCAATCTGTTGATCATTTGGTTTATTATGAGAAAAAATATTCTCAAATATAGTTAATGATTCCCATTCACTTACCACCATATTATGGGGATCGTGAATTTCCTTCGAGACTTTCCATGGATAGGCTTGGGTGTCTGGTTTAGGGATGAGTTGGGTTGTTTCATGATAAATTGTTATCAAATATTGGTTATTTATCTGTGGACTTTGTGTCTTTATATGTTATGTTAGATAGGAGATAGGATTTTTAATACTTAATGGGGAGGTTATGAGTGAGTGTCTAGCAATCTCTCATCATAATGAGCCTTAATTTAACATGTGATGTTGGGAAGTGTGTCTGTTGTATTAGGTTTTTATATATTCTTAGATATTTTCTTATGTTCTCTTTGTTCAAAATATAGTTGATCACCTATATAATGGTCTCTATTATTTCTTTTATATAATACCATACCCCCCATAAGGCTTCCTAAAATCATTCAAGAGGGTGGTGTGGATGATATTTCATGAGGAATCCCACTAGTTGATTGAAATATTGTTTATATGGTAGTGTGAGAAGTTCTTTCCATGAACCAAGATATTTTCCCCATCCTGGATCAAGCTAGGGAATTGAAATCAGGGACTGGAGGAGATATAGATTGGGACTGAAAATTTCTCTACCAGAAACACCATTCTTCTAAGGAATGAGTTTTTCTTATGAATCAAAGGATTGGATGGAGAATATTGATGATATTTTTTAATTTTATGAAACTATATATTCTATCAAAATGAAATAGGGAACCTTTAATATCAAATTCTCTAATAGGTGATGGTGGGACACAATGGTTTAGGAAAAAAAGTATAAAGGATTATAATGGAAATAATTCAAGACCATATTTTTCTTGAAGTTTTTTCTTAAATTGTTTGTGATAGCTCAGCCCAAAGTGTTCCTCTCCCTCAATGAGGTGATAAAACTATAATGGAATATTTCAACCACTTCATTGAACTAGTTTTTTCTCTCCCATGATTATATTGAATGATAAATTAATGGATCGGATAATTCATATGGAATTGTAATTGTATATTCAATATTATGATTTTATATTTAATGTTACTAACTATGTTGAGGTTGTGGAAAGATCCATTATAGTATAAATTAACATCTCAAGTAACTTGGGACTTGTTGGGATTCATCTTCTACCTAGTGGTGGTTGCAGCAGCAACTCTGAAAAAACAGGAAGTAAAATGAGCTTTTCAAGGGTAGTGTTAGTGCCTCCTAGTAGTGGACTTATACCACACCTTCAATGGTATCTATAGATAGACCTTTGACTTTCTAATAGTGTGAAAGATAGGTCACTTGATATTTAGTTTACCCACACATCTTGAAATCTATAACTCGTGTGGATTCTGAGGATACTTATAGAAGTTCTATCAAGTTATTTATACTTAACATTATGGATTAGGTTCTTTGGAACATAAAGGGTATATAGTGAATTCATATACTTCAAATACTATAGGTTTTAAGTCACAATCCATCAAAATTAAGTAGTTTCACGTAGTGGTATAGTATCTAGTGGAATTTTATTTGGTCCCTAAAACATTAATAAGTATAAACTTTATCACTTTGTCTTTAGTGAATGATTTATTTGATTGAGGTCCCTCGCATTCTATTATATAAACACACTTTATGAACCTTCAAAAACTTCCATTTTAACTCATTCTTTTTATTATGGAGGTTGTGATGCCTCTTGTAATGATAAAGTAGTAGGTTTTTTGATGTCCCTTGTGTTCTTTTTTGATTTCAGAAGTCGATTTAGTTTATGATTTTCTATATCTCAACATGGGTCCTTTTGATTTTATAATTTGGATGGATTGGATAATTTACCATAAAGTAGAGATTTATTACTATCATTAATAGGTGTTATTTACTACCTCTGATGGGAGTTACCAAGATTTTCAAGTAGATGAGGATCTAATGTATAGTCAAGTGGGACCTACTCTACTAGAACATAGAAAATTGATTTCCTCTTTCATAGTTGAACATGGGGATAAACCTGTGGGTCATGATCTTCCTTTGATAGTTAAGTAATTTCCTAAAGTGTTTCCATCTGATTTTTATGGTCTAAATTTAAAGATGGAAGTTTATTTTTTGATTTATTTGGTGCCAATAACTAAAATAATATTTATTCCATCATATTCTATGGATCTGGTGGAATTAGAGGAATTATAAATTTAGTTGGATGATTTGAAAGTTAAAGGATTCATTCTTCCAAGTGTATCACCTTGGAAAGTCCCATTTATTTTCCCCAATAATGGTGATGGGACTCTCAATTTTTGTTTCAATTAAAAAAGTTCAACTAGGTGACTATTAAGAATAAATATCCTTTTTTATATATTGGTGACTCTTTTAATCAATTAAAGGGAGGAATTTGGTTCTTGAAAATCAACCTTCATTCTATATATCATCATCTCCAAGTTAAGGAGTCAAATATTTTGAAGACCGCCATTATGAGTAGGTATGACACTTTGAATATATTGTGATGTTTTTTGGTATGATTAATGTCCAATATGTTTTAATATCCCTAATGAATCATATTTTCCACTACTACCTTGATTCCTTTATTGAGTAATTAATGGATGACATTCTGGTTTACTCAATAACTAAATAAGAGCATGATCATCACCTTAAATCCATTCTAGTAATCTTGAGGGATCACATCCTTTATGATATGTTATTAAAATTTTATTGTTTGTATTTGAGAATTTATATTTTTAGGATATTTGATTTCATAACATGGTATATCATTTGATAATGAGAACGTGAAAATTTCCTTAAAATGGGAGGAACCACAAAATTCCTTTGAGATTCGAAGCTTATTGGGTATGGAAAAATATTATTGGTGGTTTTTTATTGAATTCTTGAAGATTTCATCTTTAATGACTACTCCTACCAAGAAAGGGGTAAATTCATATGGGCTTCAAATTGCCTCACCTATTTTGATGAATTTAAGTGACACCTGACCGTAGCACATATTTTGATTTTTCTAGGAGTAGAAAAGGACTATGTGGTGTTTTTTAATGCTTTAGATTTTGGATTAGGTCATTTTCATATGATAAAAGATCATATAGTGACCTAAAATCTCATCAATTTTAGACACATGAGGATAATTACCCCATCCATTATTTAGAACTTGTAGTAGTTATACATGATCTCAATAGTTAACAACATTACCTCTTAGGAAAAAGGTCCACTGTCTATTCTGACTAATAGATTTTAAGTAGTATATTTTCTTAGAAGGATATGAACCTTATATAGATTTAATGAGTGTATTATATCCAGTAAATCACTTTTGACACTTTCTATACCTTGGGAATGGGGAATATTGTCACTGGCACTATAGGTAAGAAATTTCATTCTCAAGTAGTGATGGAATTAAAAGATTAATAGAATATCCTAGGACCCTTTGCTTGTATACACCTAGATGTGACAGAGGAAGATTTAGGTATTATTTTTTTCTAGTGATAATTTGATTTAGTCTCTTCTTTAGTTTATTTTTTAGGATAAATAGAAAGAAAATGAGTTCAGGAGTATCATGAACTCTTTCTGTGGTTTGGAGACCATTATTGAGAAGTCACTCTCCCTAGAAAGCATTCATTATTTCAAAAACCAGTATTTCATTCCTTTATATGTGATAAAGGTTATGGTGGGATTTTTTCATTTCAATTAGTGTGATGTTTATAAAATTACAATAAAGATGTATTATGACATGAATCGTTGGTTTTGATGGCCAGGTTTCAAATGTGGCATAGCTGATTTTGTATCACATTGTTATACCTTTCAGAAGATTAAATTCAAACACAAAAGTCCTTCTATATTACTTAATCCCTTCCCGGTTCTTGGATGTATATGGGATTAAGTATCCATGGATTTCATCTTTGGGTTACCATAGACTCCCTAAGGGAAGAATTACATATGGTTAGTGGTTGATCGATTGATAAAGTTAGCTCATTTCACTATTATTGAAACACCACAAATGGTGAGTATTTGACAAATATATATGTTTAGGATATCATGATGTTTAAAAGGGTCATATATGGTATTATTTTGTATTGTGTCCCATAGTTTACATCATGGTTTTGGAAATTCCTCCAAGATATTATGGGTACTCAAGTTCAATTGATCACAACTTAACATCCTCAGATAGACAAACATATAAAGAGAGTAATTAAGATTTTAGAGGATATGCTTCATGCTCGTGTCATGGATTTTATTGGCTCTTGGGAAAACTATTTTGGAATGGTTTAGTTATATTATGAAAATATATACTACTCATCCATTAGAATGGATCCCTTGGAGGATTTTTATAGTCGACCATGTAAATCACTTATTTTTCATTTTGAGGGAGTTGAAATTTATCTTATAAGGTCAAGAAATGTTTAGAATACATTAATGAAAATTTATATTCTTCATCAATGATTGGTGATGGATTAGATTCAGAATAAACCTTATGTGGATCATTGGTACCATCCTCTATAATTTTTTCTAGTTTTCTGGGTTTTATTGAAATTTTTTCCTCAATTGGGTCACCATCAACTTGGGAAGTAAGGGAAATTTTCAAAAATATACATGATACCTTTTGAGATTATTTGGTAGATTGTAAAGGTGGATTATTAGTTAGTATCCATCTCAGTTTACATATACCCATGATGTTTTCTATGTGTATTGGCTTAAAAAGTATCATCCTGATCCCTCTCTTGTTCTGAACTGGGAATAGATTGATTTGAAACAGGATATGTTAGTAGTTTAATGGCCAGTTTAGGTTGTTAATTCTCAAGGAAATATTCTACATGGGAAATATATTTTTTTAGTATGAGTATTTTGGCATCATTAAATTTATTCTCATGAGATGTGGGAATAGGAATTGATGATGACATGGTAGTGGACTCATCTTTTCTTTGATCAATCTTCTTCGACTCTTCTTTATAAGGGAATAAAATGATGGGTTTAGGGATAATTTTCATATATTTATATCACTTTTAGGTATATATATTAAAATTTTTTACTATATTTTGTTTTAAACAAATCATAGGTTAGTCTTAGAGATTTTTTGGAGATTTTTTAGTTTTCTATACATGTGTACAGTTTGCACATGGCTAGGCCAAACTATGTGGAATTCCTAGGAAACCCTATAGCTTGTTGTGGTTTAGGATAGTGGAATTTTTAATGGTTGGTTCATGGTTATCCAAACCATGTGAATTATCCACTATAACTAACTAAGCACATGGTTTACCAAACCGTATGTTGAAACCATATGATAGGAATTAATTAATATAAAATTTATTTTTGAACCTGAAACATCTCTTATTAACCCCATTCATTACCATATAGATTAAGATATCATCCCTGGGGATTCATCTTTAATATTATGGTGATTTTAACCCTTCAATAGAGTGATTTCAATGGATCTTAAGGAGTTGAATCTAGGAAACTCAAGTTAAGATCATGTTCTTTGTTTTTATTCATCGCTCTTCTAGATCCCCTATATTTTTCATGAATAGAACCATATATCAAGGATTTAATTACTAGATATGTAGTTTTTATCATGATTTAATGGGTTTTCTTATAAATATTTTGTGAGAAATGAAAGTAGAGACCAAATGTACCTAGATTTTTTTTGATTCCTCAGAAATTGTCATGGTATGTGGTTTATCTTTTATCCATTGATCTTGAGTTTATTGAATCTAAGTTTATTGATATGGGTTTTATGGTTTAGGTTCATCTATTTCTACCTAATATCACCCTTTATCTTTGGCTTGTGGATCCTATTTGGTTGTTGTGTATACCATGTGTTTGAGGTGGGTGGTTTCATGAAAATCCATTTTTGTAATCCATGATTGTTTTCTCATTTTAAATTGGTTTTATATATTATTTAATTATATGATCCATGATTATTTAAATTTTATAGTTTGGTATTGTTTTATAAAATGGATTTCCTCTTTTTTATTGAAAATGAAAATGGATTTCAAATCCTGTTTTATTTTAAATTTGGGTAGTTTTATTATTGATGTGTAAAATTCCCTAAAATGATTTAAAATATTAAATTCAAATCCTCCAAGTGTGGTATCTAGACCTGGGTAAATCAAGGTTAATTGGAGGGGTATATATTAGTACAAACATGCTTAGATGGTTTACAACTACCTATCATGGATTTACAATATAACTCTAACTAAGTTATTTTATGTTTGTTGGTTCACTTGTTTGAGTGTTATCCTATACCTAGGCCCATTATTCTAGGAATTCATGTGAAAATAATTATCTATTCACTGAGGTGTGAGGATCCTAGATAAACTAGACAAAATGTATCCTTGTACATAATTTCCATTTTTCTCTATTTTTTAAATGGCTACTTATACATGCATTGAAAAGTGATTTATCAAGTAATGTTTTCTTAAACTATTATGTAAAGGGTGATTTTCTTCTTTTGTTTAAAACTTTGAAAAAATATATTTCATTACTTTATTTTATAAAAATGATCATAATTAGTTTATTTATTGAATACTTATTATTAAACATTTGGGGGTTTTACTGGGATTATTTTTCTCACAATCTATACATACTTTTGGGTGTTTGTAAATATTTTTTTCATCTTACACAAGTAAAGGTAAGGTATTTCATGGTGGTGGTGTATATCTGTGTTAGTGGGGTGTGGTATTTTGGTGGTGACATATTGGTAATTTCACCCACATATCACATAGAGATGGATTTTTTATTGTTTTATGTACTTTGTTTCATATTGTTGAGATTTGGAACTTTTATTTTCCATGCACTATGTATCTTCTAATGCCTAAATTTATATTATCATGTTTTATTTCATTTATATATTCCATATATTGATCATTTGTTTTATTATGGATTGAATAATTCATAATGGTAGTTCTTGATTACCAATTTCTTATCAACATCCCATGGGGAATGGGAATTCCCTTCAGTCCGTTCCATGAGATGGCACGACTATCCATAAGTTTGATATTTTACTTAGACCAAAAAAATAATATAAAAAAAGAAAAATAGTGTTCAACTCTTTGCGAGGCAACACCTATGGCCACACTGAAACATAAAATATCCCACTAAATATGTAAGATTATAACTCTCATGGTCTTATCCCAATTTCATAATATAAGACTCATACCGTAATAAATCCTTCAAAAAATTATTCCCTAGGAAAATCATCCAAACATATTCCCTCACCCACAAGACTAGCACCAGAATTCGTCAAACACTTTCAACGCCAAAGAAATAAAAAAGTAATGGTTCATGAGAATATGGAATCTTAAATTAGATACCTCTCAAATTATTCTCTTCTCTAAGGATCAAAACCAAACCAATTAAAGGAAATTTAAAAGGATTAAAAAAATAAACACCCCATGGGATACCTTTCAAATAAGGATTATGCCATAATAAGATCACAACCAACACGTCATAAGGGAAGTGCACAAAATCACACAGAAAATCGTGATTAATCAACCCAAAAAAATAAATCATCAAATAACTTGGGATATTTATCATTCATCTATAACTCACATTACCAATTACATTCTTCTAAGCCACCATGTTAGCATAGAATATAAACCAAAGGAATAATATACCTACACAACACATTCCTCAAAAGTTCCTAAATTTGAACATGTCATTCATTAAATGTCTCCTTAAATTTAACATATAACTCACCCTAATCAATGACATAGTTTCCATAATAACAATATTGATGAAGTTTACAAATGTAGAAAACATCCTGGATCTAATATATTTGGTGAGGAATCATCAATTAATATGCACATTAGCAACATGCTCCAACACCTTGAATGACCAAAATAATTAAGTACAAAACATACTCTCAAAAACAAACCTCTACTACTCATAATGAGGATATAAATTAACTCCATAGGCCCACTACTATTATTATCATGGGATTTATGACAATGCTAACAGGATTTCACTCTTTAACGAATCACTAGTACCTTTACTATCAATCTATACACCAATTATAGTCTTTTAATTATGGACTCATTCACCATATTCTACAATTTATATCTAAATTTTCATCCATAAATCTCTTCGAATGGATCCATACCATTGGTTGGGTGATTATTATTATTAAATAAAAACCCAAACAAGGGTAGGTTTTTCACCCACATACCTCCAGAATCATGAATTCATGTGTGAAACCTATTTATAAAGTCTAGATAGTCTTATCTATCTTACCTTAAATGGACTCCCATCTATACTTAGGTGGTAAAATATGGATCATGATCAGATATTATTATCCTCAAAGCCACATGGAGCCTCATGATAATGTCCAAATACTAACATGATAATAGATTCACAGCACTCAACTCCTTAATCACTATGAAGTGAGATAAAATCATTGAATGGTATAAAATAACTTTAATTACATCATATATTCCAAGTGTTTAATGTAAACTAATCATGAAATCTATAAAAGTATCCTCCCAGTTACACTGAGGAATATCCAATAGTTGATGAAACCAACTAGGTATATATTGTTTAGTAATTTCATTTTTGAAGATCAAACACCAGGTTTCAAACTCTATAACAGACCTATTTACACATGGACACAAAAACAAACCCCTTAAGGTATGATATATATTAGGTAAATCAAAATGTTCTCCCAAGTTTGATATGTGAAACTCACAAAGAACCACCTCAAACATCACTGAGGGAATGAAGAGATTACCCAAGACCAACACCCAATAAGTATTATCCTCATACAAACCCTCATGGGAATCTCCATAAATAAAATTATCCCACTAAAATTTTACTTTACAATCCCCAACTTTGATTCATCCACCTATTGTACCATAGGTTAATTCATGTTAATCTGTTAGAGATATCTTCTTCCATAAAATTCTTCCACATGAAGATGTATCACTGCAAGATCCTCCATCGCTCTACATATACCCCAAACTCATGAACTGTAACATCCCAGACCCGGGTACCACTCCATGGGTGCCCCGAACCTGGTTTGCCACATGACCTCAAGCGCATTTCCCAAAATGCCAGAGGCTGCCGACTAGCAGCGAGGGCCCAGGTCTGATAGTGGGGAAACTATGCCCTCATTTGTCAAAGTGTAGCGCAGTGGAATATAAATAAACATACAGCAACAACATAAGCAATAAACCATACACAACTGGGATAAACAACTATAGTAAATATAACCAACCAGTATATAAAATGATGCAACATGCCTCAATTCTATGAAAACAGCCAGAACATGTTACACAGCAGTACAATATAATACAGAGTAAAATTAAAGAAAGAAAAACAGAACAGCTAGTAGCATTGTGAGCCAATGCTCGGTCCCATGCTCTCCTACACCTCAGCAGCAATCAAACACTTGTATAAGGACCTTTTCCCTTATCTACACTTGCAGAAACGTAATATGTTTGGGACGAAAAGCGTGACCCAAATAGGGTGTGAGAAATATATCTCAGTAGGCACCCACCAAAGGCCCGTTCTCAACTGTGTGTAAAACATGCAACAATAGTGTGCAGTGGTAAAATGAAATAAAGTAAGCAGTACTAAAAATTAACTAACTTAACCAATTATATTTCCATTTTAATATCCATTTAATCATTTAATTTAAAATATCACCACAGTGAATATTCTAAGTAAACAGCTAATGTCCTCAGACACGTAAACCCCTACCCTCAGGTAAAGAGTATCCAACACAAGAAGCTTCCCACAAGCACACAGATATTTCCCAAAGGCGTAAGAAGTGTCGCCCACAGGCACAGAATCAGCTGCCCACAGGCACGGAAGAAGTTTCCCACAGGCTAGGTAGCAAAATGCCCATAGGCTAATTACGACACTGCCCTCAGGCTAACAGGTAACCAGGCCATGCCCAACATGTAAACAAGCAGTACACAAGCAATTCCTCTCAAGGAAATTCTACAATAATTTCATTAAAGGCATAAAACAAACAAGGCATACCCTCGGGTATCCTGGCCAAACGGCTAAACAAAGGAACACACCCCCGGGGTGGTCTTGGATCCAAGAAACGATCCCAAATAGCATTTTAATATCACATTTAATTAATTATAAAATTCTAGGTATTTAAAATAGCCATGGCCTCAGCCTCACGACACCCCAAATATGGGTTCGTAGCTCAAAAACACACAAAACGCATGACAGTTGGAAATAAACACCAAGCCACCTACCTTATACGCCCCTGATCGGTATACACGAACAGTGTTCCACGAATCGTCCTAGAATGAGGTAGATCTGAGGTAAAACAATTCTCCATTTAAACATAAATAAATCCCATTAGGGGAATAATTGGCAAGAATTTCTTAAGGAGAGTGGAGGGCTTACCCGTGCGGTTCCAATGAGATCGTCCGAGGCGGAAACGGATTCCCGACACCCGCCTGGTGGATCTCCAAAGATTCGGTCATCCCTCCTGAGCTCTCTTCCCATTCTAAGCCTTCCCTATGAAATGGGGAGGCTACTGCCTATTTTAAGAGAAGAAAACAAAGTACACGGCGTGTACTTCCCAATTTTCTAACTATTCCTCTGGCGGCTTCCCGCTAGCACGACACTATTCACCTGCCGACATGAATACACGGTGTGTCTTCACAAATACACGGCGTGTTCTGCCCCACATCTGGCCACTGCCTTACTATTCACCTGTCGACTGACTACACGGTGTGTAAAGGGCCACTACACGGCGTGTAGTCGGTTCCTACACCATTCATCCCCGGCATGGCTACACGCCCTGTGTACTCATTCCACATGGCCAAAAGTACACAACATGTGGAAAAAGTACATGGAGTGTACTTTCCAAAATTTAGGATTTTTCCCCTTTTTCCATATTTTCTCAAAACCAATTAAGGAAAAGAGAAAAGAAGAATCCCATACATCAGAAACAAGAACCGGATTCTTACAAACTCCCCCCCTTAAAGCAATTCATACCCGAATTTCCCTTCCAAGGGTGGTGAAGATAAAGCTGAGAATAACTCTGGCCACTGAGCACGTACGTCAGTCTCCCGCTCCCAGGTATCATCCTGCGCTCAGCCATGCTGCCATAGCACCTGTACGAGAGGAACTGACCGGCCTTGGAGAACCTTCATGCTCCCATCAATAATACAAATTGGATGCTCCTCAAAGGACGCATCCATCTCAAGCTCAACCTCCTAGGGCTGAAAAATGTGAGACAGGTCTGAATGATAGCGGCGCAACTGAGATACATGGAAGACGTCGTGCATGGATTGGTACCTCTGAGGTAACTGCAACTGATATGCAACCGTCCTGACTCTCTCCAAAATCTCAAATGGCCCCACATACCTCAGTGAAATTTTACCCTATCTCCTGATCTGCTTGTGTCCCAGCCTCGATGAAACATGCAATAAAACCTGATCCCCGACCACGAACTCCAAAGGTCATGTGCAGTGATCAGCATAAGATTTCTGACAAGACTGCGTGGTAGCCATCCACTTCTGAATCAACTGGACCTACTCAGAAGTCTCCTACATGAGATGAGGTCCCAGTAAAGCTACCTCACCTGCCTCTAACTATCACAAGGGTGATCGTCATGGCCTACCATATAAATCCTCGTATGGTGCCATCTCGATATTTTCCTGAAAACTATTGTTATAGGCAAACTCGACTAGGGGTATATGCTTCTCCCAAGAGCCCCCAAAGTCTAGGACACATGCACACAGCATGTCCTCAAGCACCTGTATCATACGCTCTGACTGGCCATCGGTCTGAGGGTGGTAAGCTGTTCTCAAAAGCACCTGTGTACCTAGTGCCCTCTGAAAACTCTGCCAGAAACGAGACATAAAACGGGCATCCCTATCTAAAATGATAGAACGAGGGACCCCATTAAGACGTATGATCTCTCGGATATACAACTTCCCGATATTGTCTACTCCAAAGGTCTCCTTGATTGGAAAAAAGTGAGCTACATTCGTGATTCTGTCTACAACAACCCACACGGCATCATTGTCTCGAGGTGACCTCGGAAACCCAGTCACGAAGTCCATCACTACATCATCCCATTTCCATTCTGGAATGGGTAACTGCTGTAACAGTCTAGCTGGCCTCTGATGTTCCGCCTTCACCTGCTGACAGGTGGAACACCCCGTAACAAAACCATCCATATCTCTCTTCATACCTGGCCACCAGTACTGACGTCTCAAGTCTCGGTACATCTTGGCAACCCCAGGATGAACTTCCCAAGTTGAAGCATGAAACTCCCTCATAAACTCCTCGCGTATATCCCATGGAACCCATACTCATCCATGGAAATGAAATACCTCATCATCTCCTATCGTCCACTCAAGAGGAGGGTCCTCACTTGCCACCGACTCCTGTAGAACTAGGCCTTCTGAATCAGATAGTTGTCTCATCCTCACTCTGTCCAGGAGGATAGAATTCACAGCTAAAGAGGAAAGATAAATTTGCCCCTGACTATCGTGCATCTCCAAATTCATCTCAGAGAACAAAGCCATAAGCTTCCACTCACCACTATCCTCCTACACATCCTATATCTGAGTCTTCCTGCTCAATGCATCAGCTACTGCATTACCTTTTCCAGGTGTATAGGCAAGCTCAAAATCGAAGGACTGAAGGTATTCGACCCACCTTCGCTGCCTCAGATTCAAGTCACGCTGAGTAAATATATACTTGAGACTTTTGTGGTCGGTGAAAACCCCAAAATGATCTCCCAACAGGTAATGTCTCCAATAGTGAAATGCATGAACAACTGCAGCCAACTCGAGATCATGTGTCAGGTAATTCTTCTCATGTGGCCTCAACTGCTGAGACTTGTACGCAACAACTCGATCGCCCTACATCAACACTTCTCCCAGCCCAATACCTGATGCATCACAGTAAACTGTATAGATTTTCCCCTGCTCTGGGAGTATCAGGATCGGTGCTTATGTCAATCTTCCCTTCAGGTCCTGAAAGGCTGTCTCAAAAGCTTCCATCCATACGAACTTCACACCCTTCTTAGTCAAACCCGTCAACGGCGCAGCTAAGCGGGAGAAGTCCTGGTTGAAATTTCTGTAGTAACTAGCCATCCCCAAGAAACTCCGTATCTCAAACATGTTCTTAGGCTACTCCCAGGAAACTACTGTTCTCACCTTCTTTGGGTCTACCAAAACTCCTGCCTCTAAGATGATATGACCCAAGAAGTGAATATGGTCCATCCAAAATTGGCACTTTGAGAGCTTAGCATATAGTCAATTCTCTCTCAGTGTACTCAATACGATCTCAAGATGGGTGGCATGGTTGTGTCGAGTGTGAGAGTACACCAAGATGTCATCCATGAATACTACCATGAAAGAGTCCAGATAAGGATGGAACACACGATTCATCAGATCCATGAAAACCGCTGGCGTGTTCGTGAGTCCGAATGGCATAACCGTATACTTGTATAGACCATACCTGCACCTGAACGTTGTGAGAGGTATATCATATGGTATAACACATAGCTGATGATATCCTGATCTCAAGTCAATCTTCGAGAACACTCGTGCTCTAAGAATTTGGTCAAAAAGATCATCAATCCTTGGCAATGGATATCGGTTCTTAACCATCAACTGGTTCATCTTCCGATAATCCACACAAAGTATGAGGGTACCGTCCGCCATCTTTACAAAGAGGACCAGAGAACCCCAAGGAGAAGTAATGGGTCGGATGAAACCCTTTGCCTATAAATCCTCTAATTTCCTCTTGAGCTCCTGCAACTCAGGTGTATCCATCCTATAAGGAGGAATGGACACCATTGCTGCTCCTGGTACGAGCTCAATAGAGAAATCCACCTCACGCTCCGGAGGAAGACCTGAAAAGTCATCTGGGAAGACATCCTTGAAACGATCAACCGCTGGAAGAAAATCCTTCTGACAAGTCCTTTAGTCATCTAGATATAAACTCGCAATCTGGGTTGTGATACCACCTCGGCCACGATGCTCTGGTCTATCTCGACTTGCCTGAACATCCCATTTTCTCTTGTATAGAAACTCTCCACCCTCTGGTGACATGAAACTCACCCTGTGATGATAGTAGTCTGTAAAGGCTCGAAAGGGAACCAACCAGTACATCCTAAGAATGAAGTCATAAGTTGTCATCTCTAAGACATAGAGGTCCCAAAGGAAGTGACACCCACAAACCTCAAGGGGGCGCTCCTTGCACTAATGCACACCATCCGTTCTAGTCCCCAACGGAGTGTCTAGCGTCATGATATCAAAAGAAGTAGAAACACAGAGCCCAAGGCTCTCCACTACGGGTACAGATATGAAACTATGTGTAGCACCCATATCAAAAAGTATTGAAGATAAAACAGAAGATACTAGAATAGTACCTATGACAGTAGAAGGTCTGGGATCCTGCTCCTGCTGGGTCTGTTGCACTGCATATGTCTGCCCAGTGTCGCGACCTTGCGACACAGCCTGGCTACCCTGAGTTGTCTCACCTTTCTGTCTCTGAGATCCTAGTGTCTGGCTACCATGGTCACGACCACCATCTCTGCCTGCACACCCTAACGTATTCTAGTTCCCCGACTGATAAGAATCTGATGGTCCTGCTCCCGCACGCGGAGTCTATACAGAACCCTTTTCACTAGCCATCATTGGAAACACCCTGCAAAAGCGCTGCAGATGACCCATCATGCCGTAAGATCGGCACTCCATTGGGTCTCGTGGAAACTGTGGCCTCTTGTGCCCATCTCTACCACACTGGTAGCACATGACCTGGACACCTGAAGCATTCTTCTGACTAGTACTGCCACTCTGAGAGAAGTCCATCTGTCTCTTCCTCTTGCCAGCAGAAAAAGTACCAGTAACTGGTGCTGAACCGGCCTGGCCCACACCACTAGATTCCTGAAGGTTCATCTCTTTAATCAGCGCCTGATTCACAATAGCATGTACTAAAGGCAACCTGAAAACATTCACCAGTGCCTGGATGTCATACCTAAGACCATCCGCGAAGCACCTGGCTCTCAGCGTCTCATCACCCACCAGAACAGGTGCAAAACACTGAAGCTCGGTGAAATGAGCAGAATAGTCCATCACCGACATAACATCCTGCTGCAGATTCATGAACTCTCGAGCTCTATCTGTCCTCAGCATCTCTGGGAAGAAGAATTCATAAAATACTACCTGAAAATCCTCCCACTCCATGTCTCTGTGATGCTCTGACTGGGTGGTAACATCCCACCACCTCTTGGCGCAGTCACGCAGCATGTATGTCACGAGCTTGACCCTCCACCCTGGAGGCGTCTCAAGATGCTTGAAAATAGTCTACATCGACCCCAGCCAAGACTCCGCAGCCTTTGGTCCGCCATCCCCTGAAAACGTAGGTGGATGCTGCTGCTGGAAGATATGAGTCAGCTCAGCCATAGATGTGGCAACCTGCGGTGCTCCCTGAAAGGTCTGTATGAACCGCAATAAGACTTCACGGAACTATGCCTCCATGCCTGTGTCTGATATAGTAGTTGGTGTCGCATCTGGCTCTATTGGAGGATCAACTGGTAGCCTATGGCCCACTATTTTTGGAGTATACTCATTACCGCTCTCCTGGGGAACAACACGTGGTCGTCTAGGCGGCATGACACTACAAGGTCAAAAACACACCTTAGAACAAGATTATCAAATACTGAAAATGAAGAAACCCAAAGGGGAATAGGAGGAATAAAGCATTCAAAATTTTCAAAACAAGACTACACGACGTGTATACTGACTACGCGGCATGTACTTGACTTCCCTTCCTCTGCCCGGGTCCTTCTGCACGGCTAAACCACACAGATTCTGTTTGAACAAAACTACACGGATTGTATATCATCTACACAGCGTGTATGGTGTTATTTTCCAACTGCCCATGTCGCTTGTGACACGGCCGACTACTCAGATTGACACTACACGGTGTGTGACACCCGAACATGGTGTTTACACTACCTCGTTTCCCCGTCACACGGCTAAGTCCACACGGTCTGTCCCCAGACAAGACTACATGGCGTGTCCCGCAGGTACACGGCGTGTTCTAGACAAGATCTACTAACCCGTGTTGTTAGTTACATGGTCGGATACATGGCTCAACCTACATGGAATATTCTATATACACATGGCGTGTACTCGAAAGGATTACCCCGACCCATGTTGTTGGTTACACGGCCGGGTTCCCAGGTCACACTACACGGCGTGTTCCACAGTGGACACAGCGTGTATGTCTCAAGGTTTCCTCCACCTGTGTTGTTAGTTACATGGTGAACACCGGGTCAACACTATAAGGCGTGTACTGAAGCTACACAGCATGTTCACCCCAAGCTCTTCCCTTCCTCGTGTCGCCGCCCACACGGTTTGTGACATAGGAAGAGACTACAAGGAGTGTACTCTGGGTACACGGCGTGTACTCAAAAAGTTTATTTTTCTTCCCGAACAGAAGACCATACATAGTATGTCTAAGTACTACATGGCATGTAAACTGGGTTTTCCATACAGTATGCCTCAGAAACTTCCCCAGAACCCAGAAAATACTGGAAAACAACACCTAGGTGTCAAATTCCGATCCGTGGGGGGCCATACTCCACACGAATCAAAATTTGACATCTTATCTATGTTATAACAAAATAAACAGTAAATAATCCACCAAATTCCGGTAAATGGGGGCCCATACTCCCCAAAAACTGACGTTTGGCATCCATTCTTTTAACAATTTTATACATAAATACCCTATCACATAGTAGGTATTTATCAAGTAGCTATCACAACAGCATGCCTTTCTAGCACATCAACTATCACAACAACATGAAATTTCTAATGCACCTACATGGCATGGAACTATGCATGGAATGTGATTTCTAGAATGTTCCTAAATGATGCATGAGATGGCATACCCTCATCTCATCGGGTTTCAACTAAATAGAACCCATGAATAACATATAAACAGAACAATACAAGTGCGTCACGCAACCGTGAAAATCACTTCAACTGTAAAATTTCAAAATTAGAAAAATTGCAATATGAGGTAAATTGGCTTTTCCCTGTACACGGGTTAGCTACGCCCAGGCACAGCTTATTACCAACTACTGGTACGTCATATCCCTGACTAAGGCTCCAAATAGTAAGTCAAAGGAAAGAACCCCTTTGATACCACTTTGTAACATCCCAGATCCGGGTACCACTCCACGGGTGCCCTGAACCCGGTTTGCCACATGACTTCAAGAACATTTCCCCAAACGCCAGAGGCTTCCAACTAGTAGCGAGGACCCAATTCTGATAGTGGGGAAACTATGCCCTCATTTTTCAAAGTGTAGCGCAGCGAAATATAAATAAACATACAACAACTGCGGAAGCAATAAACCATACACAACTGGGATAAACAACTATAGTAAATATAACCAACTAGTATATAAAATTATGCAACATGCCACAATTCTATGAAAACAGCCAGAACATGTTACACAACAGTAAAATATAATACAGAGTACAAGTACAGAAATAAAAACAGAATAGCCAGTAGCATCGCGAGCCAGTTCTCGGTCCCATGCTCTCCTACACCTCAGCAGCAATCAAACACCTGTATAAGGACCTTTTCCCTTATCTACACCTGCAGAAACATAATCTGTTTGGGCCAAAAGGTGTGACTCAAACAGGGTGTGATAAATATATCTTAGTAGGCACCCACAAAAGGCTCGTTCTCAACTATGTGTAAAACATGAAATAATAGTGTGTAGTAGTAAAGTGCAATAAATTAAGTAGTACTAAAAAGTAACTAACTTAACCAATTATATTGTCATTTTAATATACATTTAATCATTTAATTTAAAATATCACAAAAGTGAATATTCTAAGTAAATAGCTAATGTCCTAAGACACGTAAACCCCTACCCTCAGGTAAAGAGTATCCAACACAAGAAGCTACCCAAAGGCACACAGATATTGTCCACAGGTGTAAGAAGTGTCCCCCATAGGCACAGAATCAGCTTCCCATAGGCACGGAATAAGTTGCCCACAGGCTAGGTGGTAAAATGCCCACAGGCTAATTATGACACTGCCCTCAGGCTAACAGGTAACCGGGCCATTTCCAACATGTAAACAAGCAGTAAACAAGCAATTCCTCTCAAGGAAATTCTACAATCATTTCATTAAAGGCATAAAAAAACAAGGCATACCCTCGGGTATCCTGGCCAAACGGCTAAACAAAGGAATGTACCCCCGGGGTGGTCCTATATCCAAGAAACGATCCCAAATAGCATTTTAATATCACAACTAATTACCTATAAAATTATAGGTATTTAAACTAGCCACAGCCTCAGCCTCACGACACCCCAAATATGGGTTCATAGCTCAAAAAAACACAAAACTCACGACAATTGGAAAATAAACACCAAGCCACCTACCTTATACACCCTTGATCGGTATACTCAATCGATGTTCCACGAATCATCCTAGAACGAGGTAGATCTAAGCTAAAATAATTCTCCGTTTAAATGTAAATAACTCCCGTTAGGGGAATAATTGGAAATAACTGCTTAAGGAGAGTGGAGGGCTTACCCGTGCGGTTCCAACGAGATCATCCAAGGCGGAAACAGATTCCCGACGCACGCCTGATGGATATCCGAAGATTCGTTCATCCCTCCCGAGATCTCTTCCCATTCTAAGCCTTCCCTATGAACAGGGGAGGCTACTTCCCATTTTAAGCGAAAAAAAGAATGTACACGGCATGATCTTCTTAGTACACGGCGTGTACTTCCCAATTTTTTAACTGTTCCTATGGCGGCTTCCCGCCAGCGCGGCACTATTCACCTACTGACATGACTACATGGCGTGTCTTCACGAATACACGGCGTGTTCTACCCCACATCTGGCCACTACCTTACTATTTGCCTACCGACTGACTACACGGTGTGTAAAGGGCCACTACACGGTGTGTAGTCGGTTCCTACACCCTTCATCCCCGGCATGGCCACACACCCTGTATACTCATTCCACACGGCCAAAAGTATACGGCGTGTGGACAAAGTACACAGCGTGTACTTTCCAAAATTTAGGATTTTTCCCCATTTTCCATATTTTCTCAAAAACACTTAAGGAAAAGATAAAAGAAGAATCCCTTACCTCAGAAACAAGAACCGGGTTCTTACATGAACAACATTTCCACTTGACTTAATTCTTAGCACATTGGCAACAACATGAATTTTCCTAGGTGAATAATAAATATGAAAGTTGTATTACTATAGTAATTATATAAAAAACCATTGTAGAATGTTTAAATAATGTTAGGAGAAGGTATATCTAAAACTCTTATGATCCATGAAGACCATAATGTGTGAATACTGATGAGATAGTATTTCCACAACTACAATTAAAACACAAATATGGAATATCAAGATCATGTATAGCATTGTTAAATTCATGCTTTCATAAATATCAAGACTTATAAGAGATGAATACTCTCTATTGCATCTAAATAAAACCTAGGACAAGGAATGAAAAATTATAAAAATCCTTGGTCATGAATATTTCTTCTATAAAATGTAGAACATGAACACTGAATAACATATCCTTGAAATAATAAATACACTTGAAATAGTTCCTTCAATATGAATACTAAATACTTCCTCATAAAAGTTATCATATGATTCATAAACCAAGAAAAATCTGGCATAGGCCTCAAATATTAGTCAGTCATACCAACAAAACTCCAATCCTCTATAGCATTCTTTGAGACTACCCAAGAAACAAACATGTTGATATTTAATAGTTCTATATATAATCCTTAGTGATACATGACATGTACCATGAAATTCACCTCACGATTCCAAAACATACATTTAGATATCTTAACAAATAATTTATGGAACCTAAGAATATCCAAAATAGATCACATATACTCTTTATAATCTTCCTTATATTTAAAATAAGTGATAATTTTGATAATGAAAACCACAAAAAAAAGTCCAATAACTCAAGGAATATAGTGTTCATCAATATAATGAACATGATTGGTTCATTCATGAGAATAAAGGGAATTATCCCAAAATATTACTGCCTATAATGAACCTTAAAATTAGAATTGGTAATATCCACATATTTAACCTTCATTAGATGATTCCCTAAACAAAAATTGATCTTTTTTAACTAACTATGTAACATACTTATCCAATTAATTGGCTTGGTCTAGACCAAAGTTTTCAATAACATTAGGTGATGTTCCTAGGACACCAAAGGCTGGAAATAAGTTCCAAGGTAATATTATATCACTCAAGAACAATATTCTAATGAATGTGAATAACCATATAAAGATGAAACAAATATAAATAATGTTATATAATGCATGAAAAGTAATACAAGACAACTCAAACCCAAATGTATCATTATAGTAGTAGGTAAAAAATAAAAGGTACAACATAGACACAACAAAGGAAAATATAAGTCAATGACATCAATGCGGCATCAACCCAAGCATCACCCTAAAAATTCTCTAATATATAACTCCAAGTCCCTAGCCCACTTCATCATGATGCATAAATGGATAAGTATAACATCTTTCCCTTAGCTGTGTCTTGGTAAACAATATATAAAATTCACTAAAGTTCCCAAGTAGGGGGTGAGTATAAAACTAAGTAGGTAATTCCCCAAATACTTCCCAATACACACCACTCAGAACAAGAACAAGTTAGATCACATTTATATTTATAAAAAAAATGTTATTAGTATTTGAAAATGTTTCTAATACTTTAAAATTTTTATTTTTTTATAGATTAGTATCTCTTACATTTAATTAAATTGAAAATTATTTGAAAAAAAGAATCATGTTTGTTTAAATGTTTTAATGATGTTAATTGTTTAATGATATTTATTTTTTCTAATTTTAATTAATGTTTTTTAATATTTTTTTATTTCTTTAAAAAAATTGTCCATCCTTGTGAGCCACCTATGTTAGCCTTCAACAACACAAAGGGAACACAAGGGGTCAACCCCATGGGAGGACCTTCCATAGGCATCCCACTTAGAGGCAATGGTCAGTCATGCATAGTGAATTCTTTGTGTGACTGGGCCCATGTATAAGGCCTGCATAGCGTGCCTACAAGGTGCATGTGTTGGGCTTGATAACCCTTCTAGGTCGAATCCCATGTGTGTTTTAGTGTAACCAATGTTGATCTCAAGAAGACAGCTCAAATGGCAGGTATCCATGGTTTGTATAATAAACCATACCTTTACTGCTTCATAGAATCGATGTAGGACACAATCTATGCTACACTATTCATCTAAGTTAAAAAAATCAGATAGATCTTAATCCATTAGATCAGATTAAATCAAACCATCATATCAGTATTTTGAACCCCCATATCTTATTTCTTCTCCCATGCTTCACCTATTCTAAAATTATCTCATCTTCTTCATTCTATCACCTATGTTTTTTATATCGCATATTTTCTCAGCCTATAATGCTTTCTCTTTAAAAATACACCAAACTCTTGCACTACAAGATTAAACTTGGCATGAAATAATATTTCAAAGCCTCCTCTAGTGGCATCAATGACAGTAGTTCTCTCTATCACTATGGCATCATCCATGATCACTGGTTGATTTTTTTTACCATATTATGGAAGCATCATTACACAATGGTAGATTACGGTCCACTAATAAATCTTTACAATGGTTGATTTTTGGTCTTGATCGGTGGATCTTTTTTTCTTTTATCGATAGATTTTTTTCTTCAATGATGGATCATTTTTTTACTCATAGCATATTTTTTCTACCGCTCTCAGTTTTTCTATCATTGGAAATCCAATGGTAGATCAATTATCCATCATTGGATTCTCAATCTTTCTATCATTGGACATCCAATTTTAGATCAATTATCCATTTTTAGCTTCTCTATTTTTTTACCATTGGACATCCAATGGTATATAAACTATCCACTAGTAGCTTCTCTGTCTTTATACCATTGGAAATATGATGGTATCACCTTCAATTTTCTTTTGTAGAACTTTATAGTAGCCTTCTTCACATTTGTTTTTATTTTTTGTTTTAATTCTTAGAATTGGGAAAAGTAGGATTTTATAACATGTTTTGAATTGTTTTATTTGTTTAGTAAATTTATTTTTAATCTTTTTGATCATCGGTTGATCTTTAGTTGAATGGTAGATCATCTTCCACTATTAGACATCCACCATTAAATCATCTTCCATTATTGGACATCATCATTGGTAGATAATTTCACCAATGGTAGTATTTACTTATTTATTATCTAGAATCTTTTGGTTTCATAGTGTATTTAATTTAATATTTTATTCATTGATTCTTATTTCTTCCTTATAAGTGTAGTAGTAGATCATTTAATTCTTAGCAAAATCATGTTACCTCTCTTTTCTTCACCGGTATCAGAGTCAAGATACCAATATTTTTTTAAATAGTGTATATACGCCAATGGTATCAAGATCAATCTACCGCCATGAATTTTAATCCACCATTACTTCAAAAATATTGTTTCTAAAATTTTATATTCATTATTTTTATCTCATGTTTTAAAAATATTTCTTTTATTAATTGTTTTATTTTATTTTTTTGAAATGTAATTTTAAGGTTTGTAAAAAATAATTTTAAGAATTATTTCATGCACATGTATACTTATAGGGTATTTACTTTCAAGATTCTATTTTTTACATATTTTAGTGAAAGAATAATCAATAATTTAATCTATTTTAATTTCTACAATTTTATAAATGTGGATTTTATACATTTTTTATGATTTTTATTTTAATTGTTTTATATAAATATTTCATGAAGAAATAAAAAACGTGATTGTTATCTATTTTTTAGTGTGTCTTTCACAAACAAAGGTAATGGTAGAATTATTTTATTGTTATAATCTAAAAATTTTCTTGTAGTTATTGGACATGGACACGCTCCTAGAAGATCTATTTTTTAATGATCTGAGAGACATCTTCAAGGCATAAAAACAAATTCCACTATAGATAATTTGGTAGATGATTATGTGATAAAACATTGACACATTCTTTCTACTCTCATTTGTTCAAGAAACTTCTATAACTTTTGTACTCTAGATATGATCACAAAGGAAATTCAACTTTGGACATTGTCTTTTTCAAGTGATCAAAAAACATCGAGCTTCATCATCTTTGACATAATTTTATCATCTATTGGTTTCTCTATATTTTGTTTTTCTTCATTTAATATTTATTATTATATTTATATTTCTTTGAGTCTATTTTATACTTTTCCTAATCAAAATTAGGTCTTTATTTTTTTGGTTCTTCCACCACCAAAAAAAAGTCTACGTTGTGACTCCCGATCAAAATTCAGGTAAACAGACAAGGTTGAGTATCCTATAAAAGACTGGGTTATGCCTTCGGGTTCTTATAAAATACAGTGTCTATAACAAGGTTCTCACACCATTAAAAGTGAGGTTCTTAGTGGGTACCAATATTCTTGATGAGTATAAAAGGTTGAGGAGTGGACTATGATCTTTGTGATCTGAACCACTATAAATATTAGTGTTATTTATTTTTATTTGCGTTGCACCTCATTTCAAGAACACTTTAATCACTATAGATATTAAATTTTATAAACTTTGATTTATTTTTCATTAAAAAAACTAAAATGATTATTCATCCCCCAATAATTATTTTCATCCCTATCGATCCAACAATTGGCATCAAAGAAAGGTCAATAACTCTATGGTTATAATATTGAACAATTGGTATCGAATCCTTATCTATGATAGGTTATTCTTTATATTGTTTATTTTTAAATGTGTTCTAACCTGATATCCTAGATTTAATAGTCTGGGGAATTAAATAAAATACTTCTTTTAAGATGGATGTTGTTAATTAAAATGATGGATGGATTCCACAACCCCCCCCCCCCTTTATTTGATAGAAGTGACTACTACTATGGGCACAATATAATGGAATCCAACTTAAAACAATTGATTGTGGATCACGAGACTATCATTGATAATTCATAAGATCCACCCAAAGTTGATCTAGAGACACTTGTTGGTAATTTTGTGGTAAAATATGTGTTGAATTATAAATTTAAAATGTTTTGTAATGTGTTATAAGTATAAGTTTCTATATTCATGTTTCAACTTGTAAGATAGCCCACAATATATGTAGGATACTTAAAGTGACTCATTATGGGACTGAAAATCTCAATAGAACTAATCTAGGAATGATCTGAGCAGAATAAATGGACTTCAATATGGGAGATGAAGAATTTATAAACCATATATTTCATTGGTTTACTAGTATTACCAATGGTGTGAGTGTTCTTAGATAAGTTTTATATAACACAGATCAAGTTTAATAGAGTATTGAGAGCTCTTCCAAAAATATGTAATGCAAAAAATGTGGTCATCGATAATTTTGAATATTATACTTTAGATAAACATATAGGATCTCTACTATAGTATGAGTTAGAGATAAAAAATATTACTAATTAGGATTCAACCAAAAAAAGTTATTGTATTTAAATATAAAATTATTGATACATCTAATGCCTCTAAATTTTAGTTCTAGGAAAGTGATAAGGAAATGGATCACTTTAGTAAGAAGTTTTTTAAGTTCATAAAAAATAGAAGTGTAAAGAAGCAGTTCGAGAGGAAGTCTAGAAATAATTATAAGAAAGGTAATACCAGTAACAATAATGATTTTTTAGAATTAATTTTTTATGAGTTAATGAATAAATTTCACATAATGAATGAATAACCTAAACTCAAACAAACAAATAAAAACAAAGAGAAAATAAGAAAATAAAAATAGGCTACATTTGGAGGTTGAGACTACTCAGAAAGTTCTGAATCTAGTATTGATTATGAAATTGAAAAGGAGATGGGGAATCTTGACCTGATGGGTATTCAGTGTGAGATAAATGATTCAATCTTTACTCAGTTAATAACTCTTGAAAATTTTGATTGTAATTATTTATCTAAAAATGAAAATAAAATTGTTTCTGATTTATATTCTAATTCTAGTTTTTGGAATTCCAAAGTTAAACAACTACTTAAAGAAAATGAAGAATTAAGAAATGATGGAGTATGGATTATTGAAAAGTATACTAACATTAAAATTAAAAATAAAAAATTAATTAAATAAAAATAGAAAATTTTAATGGAATGTGATAATATGAAAATATGTATTTCCTTGAATGATATATCCAAAGAGAATTATGATTTTGAGCAGCTAAAATTAAAAGAGGAAAATGAAAGGGTTGGAAAACATTTAGTAGTAAATGATAAAGATCATGATATATGATTTAATTTAGTTGTGGATTATCTAACTAAAGTAAAAAAATGAATGTAAGAACCTTAACAAAAAAATTAAGAAACACAGCTTCTGTATCTAATGTTAAATTTTATATAGATTTATAAAATGTTCAAATAGAGAATATGAATTTGAAAAATGAAGTTCTTAATATTAAATAGAATTTATCTACTTTTTTAAAAGGTAAAGAAAAATATGATAAGATGATGACTTTAATAAAACTAAACATAATTAAGAATGGTTTTGGATATAACAGTTTAACACCAAGTTTAAATAAAACTAACTTTATTAAAAAATCAAATGGAATCATTTCTAGTGTAACTTGTTTTAAATATAGAATGAAATGGAATTTTTCTATTGAGTGTACATTGAGATGTAAAAAATCATTTGTATATACTATAAAATTCATTTCTAGAGATTTATTTTCTAACCAATCCAATAAAAAATGATTTAAATCAATTTGGGTGCCAAAATATTCTGCTATTAATCCAATTGTACCCTAGTTATAATGGGTACCAAAATAGTCTATTTGATTGTTTAATTTTACAAAATATGCCTTGGAAATCTCAAAGACTCGTGATATTTAGACATTGGTTTCTCCAGACATGTGATAGGTGATATTTCAAAAAAATTATCATTTAATTCATGTTATGTTAGCCTTGTTATATTAAGAGACAGCTTTAAAGGTCAGATTAAAGGTATTAGTGAATTTTATTTCTCTAAAATAGTTATTATTTAAAAATTATTATATATACTTGGTTTAAAATATAATATTATAGGTATATCATAGTTATGTGGTGATGGATTAAATTTTATATTTGAAAATGATAAATTTATTATTCTGAAAAACAAATTAGTTTTATTTTCTACAAATAGAAATGAAAATGTATACACTATTGATTTTTTTATCTAACCAAACAAAAGGTTGAGTGTTTGAATGTTGTAAAAGGAGATTATATTACGTGGAATAGGAGGCTTGGTAATGAAAATTTCATATTTTTGAAAAACTTTCAAAGCATGAATAGGTTTTCCAACTACCCATATTTAATTCAAGTAATTACTTCATGTTTGATTTTTGTTTGCAAGTTAATTAATACAATGAAAGTTTTAATTCCATAAATAATATTAATACTAATGGATGTTCATAATTATTACATCTTCACTTTTTTGGGCCAATAAAACCTGTTATTTTTAGTGAAAATAAGTATGTACTTTTAATTCTATATGAATATAGTAAATTCTTATGGATTTATTTCTTATCCCATAAAAATGAAACTTTATCCAAATTTTGTGATTTATGTAAACTTATTAAAATTTTTAAAAATGTATCAATCATATCTATTATAAGTGATAGAGGTGGTGAACTTTTTAATTTATAATTTGATACATTTTGTGAAATAAATGGATATAAACATTATTTCTCAGCCTCTAGGACACCACAACAGAATGGTGTGGTGGAAAGAAAGAACAAATCTATCCAAGAAATAGTTAGGTATATGCTAATAAAATTTAGTGTACTAAATTACTTTTTGGAATAAAATATAAATATAGCCTTCTATGTTTTAAATAGAGTTTCTATTATACAATTCCTAAATAATACCCCTCATTAACGTTTTGAAGGTTTTAAACCTAAATTTGTATATTTCAAGGTCTTTGGTTGTAAAGTGTTTATCTTAAATATAAAATATAATTTGGAAAAATTCTATTGTAAATTAGATGAATGGTTGTTTTTAGGATATTTCAATGCTAAAAAAGATTATAGAGTTTTCAAAAATAAAACTTTAGTTATTGAAGAATCTTTTCATGTTAAGTTTAATGAAAACAATTATAATAAGTAGAATTATGAATCAAACAAAGAAAATAATGAATTTAGAGAATTTAATTTTAGTGAAGATAATGACCAAGATAATGATATTTCATCATCTGAGGGGGAGAATTTCTATTCTCAAACTAATCCTAAGTAATTTAAAACAATTAAATATCATCATATAAAGTATTTGGTAATGTAGAAACTAGTACCCAAACCAAGAAATTTTTTTACTTTATTGTGAAAAATCATCATTTGTTACTGATTTTGTCACTATTAATATTGAAAATTATTTAATTGATTCGAATTGTATTAATTATATTCATGATTAATTAAATAAATTAGAAACAAATAAATTGTGGTATTTAGTTTTTCTTCCAAAATATAAACTTGTTGTAGGAACTAAATGGTTTTTTCATAATAAACTTGATGAAGCTAGAAAAATAGTTAAAAATAAAGAAATAATAGTAGCTCAAGGTTATTCATTGGAATAGATAATTTTATTAGATGATTATTTTTCTCATGTTTCTAGGATGGAAGAAATTATAATTCTATTAGCATTTTCTAGTTTTTAAAACATCAAATTGTTTCAAATCGATGTTAAAAGTTCCTTTTAAAATGGAATTATTTTAGAGGAATTATATATTATACAATTAACTATATTTGAAAATTATAAGTTTCCAAATCATTTTTTTAATCTTAATAAATCCTTATATGGTCTTAATAAATCTCTAAGATCTTGGTATGAAAGACTAAGATAGTTTTTATTGCAAAATTATTTTTTTAAAGGTAAGGTTGATCTAAACTTGTTTATAAAAATAGTTTGAAATGATATACTGATTATATAGATATATTTTGATGATATAATATTTGGATCAAAAAAATATTCTCTATGTAATAATTTTTCTAAACTTATGAAAAGTGAATTTTATATGATATTAATGGGAGAACTAAATTTTTCCTTGGATTAAAAATTGATCAAAGGAAGTATGTTATTTTCTTAAATTAAGATAAGTATGCTAAAGAACTTGTAAAATAGTTTATACTTGATTCTAGTAAGCCTATGAAAACACCAATGAGTATTAATTCCAAATTGAATGTAGATGAGTCTAGAAATTCAGTTGATATTAAAAATTTACAAGAGGTGTGATAGGTAGTCTACTGTATCTCACAACTTCTAAACGAAAAATAATGTTCTCAATCTTCTTGTGTGATAGGTTTCAGTACAACCCTAAAAAAGTTACCTTAAATCCATTAAAAGAGTAATTATATATATCAAGAGTAATATTTGTCCTATATTATTCTATTCTAATGAGAATTGTTTTGATTTATTATATTACTTTGATTCGGACTTTGGAGGTTACAAACTTGATTGGAAAAGCACTATAGGTATGTGTCACTTTTTAGGAAAAAGTTTAATTTCATGGAGTTATAATAAACAACTTTTAGTATAACTATCAATAGCTTAGGTTTAATATATTGTTATTGCTAGTCTTTTATCACATAGTATTTAGATAAAATAAACTTTTTATGATTATAATATCATTTTTGATAAAATACCTATTTATTGTGCTAATTCAAGTGAAATTTTAATTTCCAAAAACCCTCTTCAACACTCTAGAACAAAACACATATGTTTTATATTTCATTTCCATAAGGATCATTTAAATAAATGTAGTATATTTTTATAATTTATTCTTAATGAAAAATAGTTAGCTTACATTTTCACTAAACCCTTATATTCTGTTAAATTTGAGAAAAGTTTTAATTGGGAATGTTAGAAGATTAAAATCTATATTTAGTATAATAGCTTATCTTAAATATCTTTTTTACATTTTTTCTATAATTTAATGTTATTTATCTACCCAAATTAGATGTTAATTAGGTATTTGTTTTTTAAAATTAATTCTTAAACTATTACTATGTTTTAATTCTACTTTCTATAAATATTGTAACTATATGTTTAATATTATGCAAATATACTACTCAGTTACTTTTAAAGTAATTGATTTTAACTAAAAGTGAGTCTTCTATTTATGTATTAAATTCTAATATACTTTTTTATAAATCTCAAAAATATGGATATTTTTGTTGAAAATTTAATAAATGTTATATTTTGTAATTTACAAAAAGGGGGGTTTGTTAGTATTTTAAATTGGTTTTAATACTTTAAAAATGTTCTTTTTTTGATAAATTACTATCTCATTAGATATAATTAAATTTAAAATTGTTTTAAAAAATTAATCATATCTATTTACATGTTTTTATGATGTTAATTTTTTAATGATCTTTATTTTTTCTGATTTTACTTAATGTTTGTCAATATTTTTTTCCTTTAAAAAATTGTCCATCCTTTTGAGACACCTATGTAGCCCTCAACCACACTAAGGGGACCCAAGGATTAAACCCCATGGGAAGGCCTTCTATAGGCAGCCCACTTGGATGCAATGGTTAGCTATACATAGTGCATGTTTAGTGCAAATGGGACCATGTATAAGGCTCACATAGCATGCCTGCAAGGCACATGGGTTGGACTTAGTAAGACTTCTGGGTCAAATCCCATGTGTGTGTTACTGTAACTAGTGATGATCCTCAGAATCCAGCTCGAACGACTAGTTTCTATGGATTTTATGATAAACCATACCTTCACCGCTATGCGGAATTGATGTAATACTTGATCCTCTCTATATTGTCCATCAGAGTTAAAAAAATCAGATAGATATTTGATCATCATATCAGATCAAATTGAACCGTATGATTAGTATTTTGAACTCCTATATCTTATTAATTCTCCCATGGTTATCTTATTAAAAAATTATCTCATCTTATTCCTTTTATCACCTAAATTCTTCAAATATCAGATTCACTCGACCTAGCATGCTTTCATCTTTCAAACTACACCTAGATCTTTCACTGCACGATTTTAATCGGCATACAATACTGGTTCGAATAATACTCTAGTGGAATCAGTAAAAGTAGTTCTCTCAGTTACTATGGAATCATCCATGATCAATGGTTGATTTTTTTACTAGGAGAAAGAAGCAAAATTTCTCAACAGTGGATCACAATTCACTGGTATATCTTTACAATAGTCGACCATTGGTCTTGATCAGTTGATCATTTTTTTATCAGTATCTGTTTTCTTTAATGGTGGATCATTTTTTTCAATATTATCAAATTTGTTTTACCACTCTCTGTTTTTCTACCATTGTAAATCCAAAATTAGGTGAACTATCCACTGGTATCTTCTCCAATTTCATACCATTGTACATCCAATGGTAGATCAACTATCTACTACTATCTTCTCTTTTTTTCTACCATTGGACATCATATGGTATCTCCTTCAAGTTTCTTCAATAGGGATTTTTAGTATCCTTATTCATGTTGGTTTTTATTTTTTTTCACTTATTCTAGTCGAGTGCAGTAGGATTCTCTAACATGTTTTGAATTTTTTTATTATTTTCTTAAATTTATTTTTTATCTAATGGATCATCAGTTGATCTTTAGTTCAATGGTAGATCATCTTCCACCATTATAAATCCACCAATAGATCATCTTTCACCATTGAACATCATCAGTATTGAATCATTTCACCAATGGTAGCATGTTCTTCTTTCTTATCTATAAGATTTTGCTTTCAAATTTTATTTTATTAATATTTTATTCATTGGTTCTTATTTATTAATTCTAAGTGCAATGGTAGATCATTTCACCACTAGAATAATTATGATGTCGCTCTCTGTTTCAATGTTTTATCTACACAAATGTTAGCAAGTTAAATCTACCACCAGGAATTTTAATCCTCTATTAGTTCAAAAATATTGTTTCTAAAAAAATTATTCATTATTTTTATCTAATGTTGATAAAATAATTATTTTTTTAATTTTTTTATTTTATTTTGTTGAAATATAATTGTGAGGTGTGTAAAAAATAATTATAAGAATTATTTTTTGTACATTTATACATGTAGTTTATATAATTTCATGATGCTCTGTTTTAAATCTTTTTAGTGAATTAATAGTCTATAATTTTATCTGGTTTAATTTTTAATATTTTATAAATGTGAGTTGTATAAATTTGTTATACTTTTTATTTTAATTTTTTTATATTATTATTTTATGAATAAATAAAAAAGAAATATTTTTCTCTATTTTTCAGTGTGGAATTAACAAATTAAGGTAATAATAACATTATTTAATTTTTATACTCTAACAAGTGTCTTATAGTTACTGGACATGGACACGCTCCAAGAAGATCTATATCTTAATGATCTGAGAGACATCTTCAAGGCATAAAAACAAATTCCAATGTAGATCATTTAATATATGCTTGTTTGAAAAAACATAGAAACATTATTCTTTCTCTCATTCATTCAAGAAAATTATGAAACTTATATACTATAGATACGGTCACAAAATAACTTCAACTTTGAACATTTTCCCTTTCAAGTGATCAATGATCATTAAACTTCATTATCTTCGACATAATTTGATCATCTGCTGGTTTATCTATATTTTTTCTTATTTATGTAATATTTATTCTTATATTTGTATTTATTTGAGTATAGTTATGATTTTCCCAATAAAAAGTGGGTCTTTCTTTGTCTGGTTATTCCACCACCAAAAAGGAAGTCTGAGTTGTGACCCCAAATCAAAATTTAGGAAAAAGACTAGTTCAAGTCTCCTTTAAAATATTGGGTTGTGCCTCTAGGTTCCTATAAAAGGCAGTGCCTATAATAAGGTTCTCACGCCTTTAAAAGTAAGGTTCTTGGTGGGTACCAATCTTCTCGAGGAGTGGAGAAGTTTTAGGATTGGACTAGGATCCTTGTGATCTGAACCACTAAAATATTGGACTTCTTTCTTTTTATTTCCATTACAGCTCATTTTAATAACATTGCACTCACTATAGATCTTTTCTTTTATAAACTCTAATTTCTTAGTCATTAATTTTTTTAAATGAATACTCACCCCTCCCCAGTCATTATTTTCATCACTATCAATCCAAAAAATATAAGTATATGAAGTTCTAAAAAATCCATAATAAAGAAATTAAACAAGTTATAATAAAGATAACCTCTTGGCACCATCATTCCATAACTCACACACCCATGTATGCCTAATGATAGTCCTAATACTCATGAGAAGTGACCCATCCCATCACCAAGTCTTCACCTGATAGAATCCACCAAATTCCATTTTGACACTGACACAAAGCCCGAACCAACAAAGTTCCATAATTAAATTTCATGCACTCACATAAACCACACATTACAAGTTCTCAAAAAACCATTTCTTTTGAAAACCATTTTATTTCAAGTTTTTTATCCACCACATTTTGTGTATCATTTAAAAACCAAGGTTTTAAGTACTAAAAACAGGAAATTTTTTCCAAAAAAAACAATATAGAATGATTTAGACATCAAGAATTTGTGTTCTAGAATAATTTTTGTGGGAGAGAAGTCACTTGACTTATAAAAAATTATGAAAACAAAAAATAGAACAAATAAACCTCTAGATCCGGCCATAAAACTTCTTCCCTTTAATATATCCAATCAATATCTCATCAAAACACATAAAATACTATAGATCTATCCCTATATAATTATATCTAAGATTCTATGAAAGAGAATAAGATGAGATCTAGTGAAAAAAAATCAAGAATGAGGACATACCATTGATTCTGTAGATCTAACACACTTTTATTTATCAAAACAACTTTTAAAATCAAAGGTAATTGACAATGATTCCAAATAAAGGATATGAGTTTGATAGTTTTAAATAATATAATAAAAATTATAGTTTTGGGTTAGATATTTGAGTTAAACTCTAATTTTAAAAGTATTTACTAAACGTCGCATGGTTAGGATGAACAGTTTAATACACTTTGTACCAACTATGTGCATGATACTGGACATCACCCAGGGAGCCACATAGTTGTGCAACATGTTTTGGAAAAATATGCGCTAACCATGCGATTATATTGTCCAAATACACCCATATTTCATGGTTAGTCACAAGGTTTTTCCAACCCATTAACCAATCAAGTGGCTTCCTAGTGACACCAAAAATCTACTTGAAAACTTTCCTTGAGAATTTTCACTATTTTCCCTAACCATGCTCAAACCATGAACCCTTAAAACCCTTCTAAAACACTCCAAAACCATCTATAAACATCTAAAAATCAACCCAAGTATTATATAAATTCAAAATACTTAATTAAAGGGTAAAATACCTAAAACTAAGGGTATTAGATTCTCTCCACGATTATTATTTCTATCCTCAAAAAGTTGTAGAGTAGTGTTGCTTTGGAATATATCGGGCCACTTTTATAGAATTTTCTTCTCAGGATCCCATGTTTCCTCCTAAAACTATCCATGCTTCCATAATATGCATACCAAACTAATACTTTCCCCATTTAAATTTTTTTATATCTATCCATTGTCTGTATTGCCATGTGAATCAATATAGCATTTAGATCAAGATCAACATGGTCCTAATGAATAACATGGTCAAGATCAGGTTGGTACTTCTTCAATTATGATACATGAAATACATTGTACATAGTGCTGAATATTGGTGGTGAATCCATTAGATAAGCCACATCACTAATTCATTATATTATCTCATAAGGTCCAGTGTACCGAGGATAAAAATTACCTTTCTTACTAAAATGATGATGCACTTTCTTTATAGATACACTCAAGAAAACATAATCTCCTATATCTAATGATAATGGCCCATGATGGTGACTCATAAAATTTTTGATGACTTAGAGTCCTCGTCATTATTTTCCGAGTCATCTAAACCTTCCCTATCATCTCATTCACAAGGCTAGGTTTGATAAGTGAAGTATCACCCATTTTCACCAAATAAAGTGGATAATGACAAGGATGTTCATACAAAGCTTCAAAATAATCCATATATATTGGGCCTGATAACTGTTATTGTATGATAACTCCACTAATGGTATATGATATTCCCGTGAGCCTCTAAAATCTATAATGTAATATTTAAGCATGTATTCCAATTTTTGGATCATTTTTTCAGACTATCCATCCATTTTAGGATGATAAGATGTGATCATGGTCAACCTGGTCTCAGGGGATTGCTATAAGGATTTCCAAACAGAGATGTAAAATTAGGGTCTCAGTTAGACACAATTTGAATTGGAACACCATACAACCTTAAAAATTCCTAAATGTATAGTTTCTTTAAGTCTTCCATTGTATTGGATTTATAAATAGGGATTAAGTGAAATGACTTTGTGTTTTGATCCACAATCTCCCATATGGCATCGTGTTTTTGACTGTTCTTGTAATACTTGTGATAAAATCCATAGTTATTTACTCATATGTATACATGGGTATAATTACAGATTGTAACATACCATATTTCCATTGGTGCTCTACCTTGACCATATAACAGGTGAGGCATCTCAAGGCATACTCTTCCACCCTTCTTTTCATTCCATCCCACCATAACTATTATCTCATCGCCTTATACATATTTTAAATTCTACGATGAATATCTCATCTCAAGTTGTGGTAGGAAGAAAGAAGTTGTTCTTGATAAGTAATAGGAACCAAAATATGATCTCTAAAATGAAAGATAGATATACCATCTAGTGTCCATCCCTCAAAAATCTTCCCACTATTGAGTTTTGACCTCATGGTTAGACATTCAAGATTAGATGTGCGAGTATATTTAACCTACTCAGTCAAATATAAAACAATAGAAATAGAAAAAAAAATACAACATCACCTTGTTCAGTAAAATAAAGATGTATATCAGCTATAACCATAATCAGATGCCATTTTTTCAAATCCTCTTTAGTGAATTGACTATATGAATTCCTACTCAATATATCAACCACTGAATTTTTTGTACCCAGTGTATACATCAATTCAAATTCAAACATCTAAAGGTATTCCATCCATATTAATTTCCTTAGATTCAAATCTCTCTATGAGAATGTGTGTTACAAGATTTTATGATCTGTAAACACTATGAAATTATCACTAATGAGATAATGGTGCCAAGTCATCAAGGCATAAACTAAAAATGCTAACTTCAAATCATGAATCAGGTAATTCTTCTCAGGCACCCATAATTTTCATGAACCATAATCTATAACATGATCTTTATGCATGTGAACACATCACAAACTAGATCTAAATGCATCACAAAAGACCAAATAACCTTATCCTAACTCTAAAAAGGTAAGGATGGGTGCTTATGAAAGTTGATCCTTATGCTCTTTAAAATATTTTTGGCACTCATCACTTCATTGGAAAGGTACTTTTTTCCTCAAAAAAGTTTTCATCGAATAGTAAAGTCATGAAAATTAATGAACAATGCATTGGTAATACCCTACTAAGACTAAGAAACTACATATCTCAAAGATGTTCTATAGCTATTTCTAAGAGATAACATCTTCCACCATTTTAGGATCTATCAAAATTACTCTTTAAGAAATGATGTAGACAAGTAAATTTAGCTATTGTATTTAAAACCAATATTTTAAATCATATCATAAAGGTGATGTTCTATCAAGGTACTTAACACTATTCCCAAGTGTTGTTTACAATCATCCTTAGTCCTAAAATACACTAAAATGTCATCGATGAATACAACCATAAAGAAGTTGATATACCTCTTAAATATCTTATTCATAAATTCCATAAACACAGATAGTGGATTCATAAAACCAAATGGAATAACCATATATTCATAATGGCCATAAAAACTCTAAAAATTTGTCTTTGGAATATCCTCCTTCCAAACTCAAAGTTAGTGATACACTAATCATAAATCAATCGTAGAGAAAAATTTGGATCCCATTAATTATTCAAATATAATATCAATTCATGGAAGATTATATTGATTATTTATCACAACCTATTTTATCTGATGATAATACACAAAATGATTAAGAGTTTTATATGCTTTATTAGTAAAAAGAACCAGTTTTTCCCATGGATATGTACTAAGTCGAATGAATCCTTTTCTTTATAACTCTTCTATATGAATCTTTAATTCTATTGATTCTTTAGGTTCCATATTATAGGGAAAAGGTTAAATAGGACTTTTTGGGGATGAGCCTGTAAAGGGTGACACATCGCTAGGTTTCCCTCCTACCGCCGCCTCATTTCTTCATCCCAGACCAGATCAGCTCCCCTTCCCATGCTCAGTTGTTCATGGAAGTGGCTCTTTGTTACAGTGGTGTCTTTGTGGCTCAGTTGTCTCAACCATATGCATCGTTTCCCATATTTCTTGATCAACTCTACATTTTTTGGATAGGGTTCCATGGCAGCGTGGTGTTGGACCAAAGGCTAAGATCTAGCTTCCACAGTATGATGGAGCTGATTCGTCCTCAGATGTATACATTTGGTGGTTGGGCATGGCCTCCACAGGCATTCTGGATAGTGGTTATGGGATATTGATCTGTATTATGGCTGGGTTCTCTTCTAGTGTTTTGGTTAAGGTCTTATTTTCTCTTCGTTTTTACATCTGTTTTCTGTTTTGTATGGATTTTGGTTGGTGTTTCATGATTTTCTATTGCATGCTTTAGTCTAGATATAGTGTTATAACAAAGGTAGGTATGACTGTCTTCTCCCTCTTGTCATTATTTAAGCGCATGATTTTGTTGAAATCTCTGTTTGGTTTAGGAGGATTGCGGTTTGGGGTGAATATGTTTTTGGTTCAATATTTTGTTTTTGAGTTTTGGTATGCGGTTCAAGGTGTTGGTGGAGGATACAACTTTTGATTTCTTTTGACTTGGTAAAGGTTGATTTGGTTTATGTTTTTGTGAATTGATGAGGTTTTTGTGGTTTGAATTTTGTGTGTTCACTTATGGCACTAAGGCTTGGTTCATGAGAAATTGCATCCAGTTTATTTTCAAGGAACTGTTCTAAAAGATGTCCAAAGCAGGGAGCGTTCTTTTTATCATCGCTATACAAAATTGGAAGTTTTGAGTGGGTATGGCATTTTCCATCGGTACCGAGATTGTGCATACTTGCATGGGACAACTAGTTGAGCAACGATAGGAAGGTGGATGCTGATCATATTGTTTTTTTTTTTGCTCGGTGGGGATTTTCTATGCTTTTTAATTGGATTGTATTTGGTCTTGATGATCTTGGTCATGGAGGCTTGGTTGTGTTTTATGTCTTTGATTTCATTATGGTTTTCCACTTTCTCCTCAAAACTTCTTTTGAAATAAAAAATTAATTTTCAGTCAAATAGGACTAGTCCCTGGTAAGTGATTAATTGTAAATTCTATTCCACTTTTGGGTGGTAAGCTAGAGAAATTATTGAGGAATGCATCAGGAAATTGGTCCATGGTGGTTAGAAAATCTCTATGTTTTATTTTATCAAAAGTTACCAAAGTAAATATTACCAACTAGTAATATATAATCATGACCACTAGTGCTAAAGGTCCTACTCTATTTGAATTCACATCCTAATCTTCTTTAAATATTGTTTGAAACTATCTGAATATGTGAAACTAACCTATCGAGCATAACAGTAAATTTGGGCCTTGAAGGATGTCAACTAATCCAATCCCAAAATCAAGTCATAGAAGTCTATCTCAAGAATATAAAAATCCCAAAAAATCAACCTCATTAATAGTTATAGAACACATTAAACACTTAAAGTCTTGACAATCTCGTTGGTTGAGGGGGGTTTGAAGTTTCAATACATGAGGAATCATTTTAACATGCAATCCCATATGATCCAAAATAATATCATTAATAAAATAGTGTGATACACTAATATCAAAAAAATCTTGCTTATGAGTAGAGTTCAAGATAATATTACCTCAAAATGTTAAAAGATCAAAATGATCCTCTGTAACCATCTACTTATCACCATACAGCTAATTACTTGGTGTTCCTGATAATTCTTTATTGATCTATATTAATGTGATGATTGATGAGGTTTCAATGCAACATGAGAGTCACCTTGGGTTATTTGGTTCTGAGGGTGATTACCATTATCTCTTTATTGACCCATATAACCATATGAATCCTATGACATTTTCTATTTAAAACAGTCATCCTTAGAGTCACCATACACATAGGATCCATGTATTCCTTCTTTATATAATTATAATATCCCCACTGAAAAAATCCTGATTGATTACTACAGTGATATGGAAAGGATACCAAACCAACCGACTAGTTTCCTAGTGTTTTTCATGCTTGAGAGTAATTATCCCTCTTCCTCTTGTTCCCTATATTGGAGTTTTCAATTTTAACCATGTAGGTAAAAGTGTTTCTACCAACTTAGGTACCCAAGATATCCTTTTCTGATATTATTCCCACATTAACCATATTTTTATATTTCTTCATACATAAGATAGAAAACATGAAGCATATGTCAAGTCGCAACCCTGTCTCAAAGATCCTTTCTTTCAAGTACTCATAAGAAACAAATTCAGGATAAAATGGATCAACCTCATGAATAGAGATTCATAACCTATTATAGACAAGTTTTCCTTTTTCAAAGTAAATAAATATTCCATCCATGTGATCTTGAATGTGTGGGGATAAAAAAAATTAAACAGCTCCTCTAGTCCTTTCTATGTTATGACCTAGTATTTTTTTAGTCTGGAAAATAATATACAACCACTTACTAGTAAGATCCTACAACTTACAAACCTATAGCATCACTTTAAATTCCTCTAGGGTTCCTAAGAAATCAAAAATTCAATTTATCTTCACTATACATGCCTCTTCTTATTCTGATCCCGAATCTCTCGGAAAAATCGATGGATTTGTTTTCTAAAAGTCCATGTATAAATTTTTATTGCATGGTTTGGAATCTTATTTCCCCTATACATGGATTGAAATGCCTATAATATAATATGTAAAAGATTTTAATTTACTTATGGTTTAGGTTGATCCACATTCTTAGTGACTTTATCTAATGGTTTCCCCAATCATAGAACTAGTTCCAGTCTTTCTAAATATAGTATGAAATACTACTTAATCATCACTCACTTAAAAATGAAGTATTAGAATGTTTTAAATCATCTAAAGAAATAGTATTTATTATAAATTTACAGAAAACATAAATCATAATATAAACAATAAATTATTAGGGAGAAGTATCATTATTAATGCATGATATGCTAAACTCATTAGATAAACCCATAATAATTAAAAGAGAACACTCCTAAAAGTTTCTTAAGACACATTGTATACCTGAAACACAATAGTAAATTTAAGCTCAGTTTAATGAGGTTAACTATGTCTTTTTATGATATATATTTCAATTTCCAACATTCCTATATCCTTGTTACCATCTTAAGACGACAAACCTGATATCATTTGTAACATCACCACCCAACCCATTGTCTTGGGCTGTGTTAGAGGTTTTATTAACCTTTGGTGATGTCCCTAGGACACTAAAGGATGAAACAAGTGTCATGGGCATACTATTTGTTAGGAGATGATTTTCACTTGAACATGAAATAACTTCTAAAGATAAAACAAAGGAAACAATGTTATATGATGTATGTAAAGTAATATAATACAACACAAACCAGAATGCATCATCAAAGTAGTAGATGGAAAATAAAAGGTACAACACTAGAACAATAAAGGAACACAAAACTCAATAACAAAAATGTGGTATCAACCAAATAATCACCCCAAAAAATCTCTAAGATATAACTCTAAGTCCTAGGCCCACAGTATCATAATACATCACTATAGAAATATCAAACCTTGCCTTTACCTATATTTTGGTACACAGCATCTGAAAATTCACCGAAGTTCTCAAGAAGGGGGTGAGTATAAAACTCAGTAGGTGATCCCCAAAGACTTTCGAATATACACCAATAGAATCAAGAATAAGTTATCTAAAATTTATATTTATAACGAAATATAAGTATAGGAAGTTCCAAAAAATTCCATAATAAATCAATTAAACAAGTTACTGAAACCATAACCTTACAGCATCATCATTCCACAACACACAAACCCGTGTATACCTAATTTCGGTCCCAATACTCATGAGTGTTGACCCTTCCTATCACCAAGGAATCACATGAGGGAATATAACATGTGACACTTTTACATAGTCCCCAAGTTTGAACTAACAAGACACCACAATACAATTTCATGAACTCACACCAACCACACATTTTGTGTTCTCAAATTAACCATTTCTTTTAAAAACTATTTTATTTCAATAATTTTATCAAAAACCTTGTGTGTTTCATTTAAAAGGTAAATTTTTAGGTTTTAAAACTAAGAAAAATTTTCTAATAAAATAAGATATAATTATTTAGACATCAATCCATCAAGTTCGAGAACAAGTAGTGTGGGAGAGAAGCCACATACCTCTCAATAGATAAAGATAATGAAGAATAGCATAATGAAACCATTATATTTGCCCTGGAAACTTCTTCCCTTCAATAGATCTAATCAAGATCTCATAAAAACACATCATTGAACATAGATCTATCTATTAGGGATTAGTTCTAACATTTCATGTGAGAGGAGAATAGGGGGTCTAGGGAAAACAAGAACGAACAAGAATATAACGTTGATTCGAGAGGTCCATCGCACTTTGATTCACCAAAACTACCTTATGGATCAAAGGTAATATCTAAGTATGTTTATGAGAGGATATGAGTTCAAGTTCCTGGAAAAATATAAGAAAAATGAGAGTTTCGAGGTGGAAAGATTAGTTAAACTCTAATTTTTAGAGCATTTAATGTGTGTAGCATGGTTAGGTCACAGAGTTTAAAAAACTAAACACCAACCATGTGTATGATACTAGAAAATACCCAGATATTTTCATCGTTTTTTCAAATCATTTAGAAAATTATGGGCCAACTGTGTGATGCTATTATCCAAATACCCCCATATTGAATGATTAGTCACATGATTTGCCCAAATCATCTGCCAAATGTGTGATTTCCCAATGACTCACAAAGCCTCCTTTAAATATTTTATAAATAATTTCCATGGTTTCCCCTAACCATTATCAAACCATGCATGTAATATCATAGGATTTTAAAAGGAAATACTATGTTCAATAGCGTATAAGATATGCAGCACTCAGCTTAAATGAACAAAAAAATATTATTATTTAAATATGACTGTTACAACCTACCCATTAAATTGGTGGGTATGAATAGTATTAACTGATTTATGAAATAAATATAAATTTCCAACTCAATATATATAATTATAAAATAATCATACAATTTTTATTAAAGTCATTTTATTCTTCAAAAAATATGTTTCTTCAAAAATGAGTGTTCTTACTTTTTATGAGTGAATATTATAATTAATTTCAAGAAGTTATATAAAATGTATTTGAAAAAATGAGTTCTATTTTTTAATTCATCATGTCAAAATTATCTTAAAATTAATTTTTTAGAAATTTCTGAAAAGATTTATTTTTCAATGTATAGTGAAAAATACTGATTTTTATTGAAAACTATATTTTTTGTTTAAAAGTATTTATAAAGTAAAATTGCATTTTTTATTAGTAAAAAAAATTAATTAGTTAATTTTTATTTAAAATAATTCATTTTTTTGTTTTTTAAATATATTTTAAACAAGAATTTATCATAAAAACATTTTATATTTTAAAAAAGGGCGTTTTTCTGAAAAATTATTGATCATCTCGTTTTAAAATTTTAATTTTAAATTAAATTATTTCACTTGTATGTTTTGAATTTTAAAAAATTGATTCCAAATTTTTAATCTGGAGTTCCAAAGGTATTAAATATATCCCTTTTATTTTTGTTCTATATGAATAGTAACCTTAGTAATTTTTGTTACCACAGTAAAGGGTAAATCTAGTAATTAGAGTTAAAAATAAAATGATAAGGATTATTAAATGACCCCAAATCATACTATAATTTTATTGGATGAATAAATTTTATCCATATTCATCCAATATTCATTTTTTGGAATTTATTATCCATTTGGATGGGATTGTGACATTTATAGTATTTTATTTCAAGAAAAGTCAAACATGACACACTCATGTTTTTAATAAATATAATATTTTTAATATGAGGATATTTAGAGGATATTTTCAACTATAAATATTATTTTTAAATATAAAAGATTTATTTACATATTGGTAATTTATTTTTAATTTTTAGTTAATAAATAATTATTTTAAATTCTTACATAATGCGGATGTGGTGATTATTCAGTTAATGGAAAAATCAAATGAATCATATTAAAAATATTAAAAGTAATATACTTTGAGATAAATAATATGATACAATAATTTTATACATTTCCATGACATGTTAGGGATATAATTAAATATTTATTTTTAATTCTAAGTGTTATATTGATATTATTAAATTCAAAGAAATGAATAGTTATAAAAATTGACCTTATTGATATTTTATAATAAATAATATTTTATTAAATGATATAAAATTCATAAAAATATTTTATTTCAAAAATTGATTATTATATAGTTTATAATATCAACCATGGTAAATTTATGGGTATTTTCCATTTATAGTAACTATATTAACCCACAAAGTGTAAAAATATTTATTGTCACATTAAGTTTAAAAAGGTTTAATGAGGGGTTGAAACCAAATGATAAGGGTAAAAATGTGACATAAACTTGTCCAAAAATTATTTTATGAGATTATTTAGACCCATAATCATATTATATTCTAAATAAGTAATTTTGGATCCATTTATAATTAAAAATTAATTTATATTAATTTAAAAAATTTGAGAAATTCCAAGAGTTCCCTCCCCTCTCTTATAAAAGGATACCTATTATTATCATTAATTAACAATTAAAACCCATTTTTTAAAACATTATCTTCCAATATACCTTTCTATAATCCATAACCTCATTCTATATGTCTTATTTTATGAATAACGCCAACCTTAGTGGTCCTAAGGTGATAAAAAAAGGAGGATTTCCAAAGAAGATGTATCTTTTTTAATCGAGCATTTCTATTTTATTTATTATTCTTAAAATATTATTCAACCATAATAAAATAATAACAAAAATATCCTACATATACTGAGATTTTACTATGTTAATTTCATAACCTATATTCATCTCATCTTTCATCAAATGGGAAATGAAGCCATCATTCGTTTGTATGGCAGACTACCGCCTCGCGAATCGATGTAATTCATTTTTCATCACCCTCTCTCAAGACTAGTTATAAAGATAGAATTAATGTTTATATATTATATTAATAAAATATTTATCATTATAAAAATATAATATATCATTTAATTCATTACCATTCCATGAACTGAAAAATTATAACATTGTTTATGTGTATGTGTAGACTACCACCTCCACAAAGCGATGTGGTTTGTTTTTAATCACCACATCACATGAATGATATATATATATTATAATATATATATGTGTGTGTGTGATATTATTATCATTTTAAAATGATAATTTATATTATTATTGTTGAAAAATGTAAATTTTACTCATGCATACGTACAGCCAACCGTATTCATGATTATAACATAGTACATTTTTCATAGACATATTTAATGCTTGGATTTAAAATTATAATTGGTGTATAAAAATGATAATTTTTTCATGGTTATTATTGTAAATATTATGTGATAGCAGACACTTTGACCATATTCAACCTACCGAATTCATTTTGTACTTATGTACTGAACATCACTAAAGCATCCGACTTGAGCATTTTTTTAATAGGTAGGCGGAAATGCACCATTTTTATTAAGAAAAGATATACCTATTTTTAAATTGGGTTTAGAGGTAACCCATACTTGAATAAAATGTCCAGTGGCAAAAATTCCCATTAAATGTTGGTGTCTCAAAGGCCTTGTGGATTTAAAGCTGAATGAGATGACCCAAAGGCCCAAGATGAGCATCTAAGCTTCACATCATGATCCCAATCTTCTAATACCCCCACCACCACCACCACCATCATCCATTGCATTGCACTGCCCACCATGAAGTCATCATAGAGAACCCCTCTTTAACCCATGTCTTTGTAGAGGGATAAATGATAGGTTCCAGCACACCCATCTCTCTTTGGAGCTACCCACCCAACAACATCAACATTTCCTAATGCAACGCTGCCTACCAAGATGCATCACTTCACTTGTTTAGTCATCACCATTCACATGATATGTCACCCCCTATTCTAATAACCATCACGTTGTGCTGCACTTTGCAATTTTGTGGAATATCACCCCTCAGTCCCAAGAAGAAAGGAATAATAAAATTTAAAAAAAAATAAACAAGTAATTATTTAACCTAAATTTATTATCCATGAAGATAAAAAAATGTATGTGAGGAGTCAGACTCAAGGTAAGGAACTTTCATCACACTTTTATTTCTATAGGACACATGCCATATACACTAATTGTTTCTTTTATATTGTGTATATAATTCCCATGAATGTCATTTATTATTCTTATCATAAAAATTATGGTATATACATATCAATATAATTTTATTTCTTTCATGGGGATTATGATTCAAAAGTTACCAAAGTGGTGAGGGTTTTATTTCTCTATCTCATCAATATTCGAGATTGTTTATATTTAATTAAATACTATAAAATATTTTTCTTCTTAATACGTATTTTCCAAATATGTTTTAAATAAATTTTTTACTATTCTCCCAGGATTGTTTAAATTCATTTTTACCCATGTTTTTCTTTTTACAAAACTTTTTTAAAGGAATATTCTTGACATTTTCCAAAGGAGGTACTTTATAACTTTTCCAATAAAATATATAGAAGGAATTTTTTTTTAACTTATACGGAATGAGAATATTTTCCCACTATCATGAGTAAATTATTCTTTGAAGCTTAATTTATAATTTTACAAGTTTTTTTCAAAGAATTTTTTTCCTTTATAAGTGCATAGATTTCATAAAAAAAGAAGAGATATCAAAATAGAAAGGTTATTTTCCTCAATAATTATTCCAAGTGATCTTTCAAAATCATTTTCTATCAAAAATGACATCCTTTAATGTAACTTATACTTTATTGGGGATATTATCAAAGGATAAAATTATTTTTATTTCTCTAGATTGTTTATGTTTATGATGGAATGATGTTTATGAATACCTTTTCATTTCCATGAGTTATGTTATGATGAAATGTTTATAAAACCCATTTATTTTAATGGTTTTTGATATGATTAATAATTTATATTATGAAACACATATGTATGATTTTCATTAAATGATTTTTGAGATCTATATCTCCCTCTAATGCATTGGGTAAAGTATCATATTTCATGAGATAGTTATGGGAAACAAGTCGAAGTGTTTGATCTGTTATGGGAAAATAGTTGTTGTGTTTGATTTTTTATGGGAATAATGTCAATGTGCTTGATCTAAAAGAATAAAAGGTGTTTATTCTTGATCCAATGGTATTTTTAGCTAGCCTTGACATTAGAAATTATTTTTATACTTATGATAGTACCACAGACATTTATAACATGAACTTATGGTTTGTGATTGATTTATGATAATTTTCCATTATTATGATTCATGTATTTTGAAATGATAATGTTTTATTTCATTACCCATGTTTATAATATTTGAGATATTAGGTATGAAATTTGTAAGTTGTGGTCATGATCTTATACCCTTATGATTATCGATTGATACCTCCTATAATTACCCTTACTAAGCATTTGATCTCACCCTTTCTTATGTTTCCTTTTCTCAGGTTATGAATAAGGATTCTAAAATATTTCTATTTAGAAAGGTTTAATATGTGAGGAATTTTATAAGAGATGTTGAAGACTTAAAATAAAATATTAAAATCTAGGTATAGTGGGAGTTGATATTGATATTTATGAACAAGTTGTTTATGAACCTAAGTTGTTAAGAGTTTTTCCTAATTCTCTAAAACTTTAAACCTAAAAGTTCATTGGGTATGTAAGTGATCAAAAATTTCCTTTTGATTTTATAAGTTTTGTATGGTAATAATTATGTCACATTTATCAATATCAAAGATATAAATAAAAAGTTTATGTTTTTTGCATCGAATCTGGGAGTACAGGTCTCAGGCTGTTACAGTGCACCCTTAAAAACCCTTTCAAAACACTCAAAAACCATCAAAAAACTCCTAAAACTCAACCCAAGTATTATATAACTTCAAAATACATAATAAAATGGTAATGTAACTGAAACTAGTGGTGTTACAAACTATAAACTTTTATCTAATCAAATTGATCATCAATCCATGGATGGGGAAAACAGTAATTCACTATCACCCAATTCAAGTGATGATAATTAATACATAGTCATAAAAACCATATACCTTCTTCATAAATAAGAATAGATCACCCCGATGTGACATACTAGGTAAAATAAATTCTATATATAGATTATCATCAACAGGAATCTGTATATTTTATAAATTAAAAGGGATAATATAATATTGAAAAATTAATATCATAGAGACACTCAACAATAATTCCATCCAAACATAATTTTATGTTGCGGGGGTGGCATCATGAACTCTCTATCACTATGTTATCATCCATGATCACTGGTTGATTTTTTTACCATATGATGGAAGAATCATTGCACAGTAGTGGATTATAGTCCACTAATAAATCTTTACAATGGTTGACTGGTGGTTTTGATTGGTGGATCTTTTTTTCTTTTATCAATAGATTTTTTATTCAATGACGGATCATTTTTTCACTAGTAGCATATTTGTTCTACCGCTCTCATTTTCTCTATCATTGGAAATCCAATGATATATCAACTATCCATTGGTGGCTTCTCTATCTTTCTATCTTTGGACATCCAATTTTAGATCAATTATCCATTGGTAGCTTCTCTATTTTTATACCATTGGACATCCAATGGTATATAAACTATCCACTAGAAGCTTCTTTGTCTTTATACCATTGTAAATATGATGGTATCACCTTCAAGTTGCTTTGGTGGGAATTTTTAGTAGTCTTCTTCACATTGGTTTTTATTTTTTGTTTTAATTCTTCTAATTGGGCATGGTAGGATTTTCTAACATGTTTTGAATTGTCTTATTTATTTAGTCAATTGATTTTTAATATGTTTGATTGTCGGTTGATCTTTAGTTGAATAGTAGATCATCTTCCACTATTAGACATCCACTGGTAAATCATATTCCATTATTGGACATCATCATTGGTATATAATTTCACCAATGGTAGTATTTCCTTCTTTATTATCTAGAAGATTTTGGTTTCATTGTGTATTTGATTTAATATTTTATTCATTGATTCTTATTTCTTTCTTATAAGTGAAGAAGTAGATCATTTAATTGGTAGAAAAATTATGTTAACTCTCTTTTCTTCACCAGTATCAGATTCAAGATACTAATATCTGTTTAAATAGTGGATCTACACCAATGGTATCGAGATCAATCTATCGCTATGAATTTTAATCTACCATTACTTCAAAAATATTGTTTCTAAAATTTGATATTCAATGTTTTTATCTGGTGTTTTAAAAATAATTCTTTTATTAATTATTTTATTTTATTTTTTGAAATGTAATTTTAAGGTTTGTAAAAAATAATTTTAAGAATTATTTTCTGTACTTGTATACATGCAGTGTATATACTTTCAAGATGCTCTGTTTTATATATTTTAGTGAAATAATAATCAATAATTTTATCTATTTTAATTTCAAAAATTTTATAAATGTGTATTTTATACATTTTTTATGATTTTTATTTTAATTTTTTTATATAAATATTTCATGAAGAAATAAAAAACGTGATTGTTCTCTATTTTTCAGTATGGCTTTCACAAACTATGGTAATGGTAAAATTATTTTATTGTTATAATCTAAAAAGTTTCTTGAAGTTATTAGACATCAAAACACTCCTAGAAGATCTATTTTTTAATGATCTGAGAGACATATTCAAGGCATAAAAACAAGTTCAACTATAGATAATTTGGTAGATTCTTATGTAATAAAACATTGACACATTCTTTCTACTCTCATTTGTTCAAGAAACTTCTACAACTTCTGTACTCCTGATATGATCACAAAAGAACTTCAACTTTGGACATTTTCCTTTTCAAGTGATCAAAAAACATCGAGCTTCATCATCTTTGACATAATTTTATTATCTATAGGTTTCTCTATATTTTATTTTTCTTCATTTAATCTTTATTATTATATTTTTATTTCTTTGAGTCTATTTTATAATTTTCCTAATAAAAATTAGGTCTTGATTTGTTTGGTTCTTCCACCACCGAAAAGAAAGTCTAGGTTGTGACTCCTGATCAAAATTCAGGTAAACTGACAAGGTTGAGTATCCTATAAAGGACTGGGTTATGCCTTGGGGTCCTATAAAATACAGTGTCTATAACAAGTTTCTAACACCATTAAAAGTTAGTTTCTTAGTGGGTACCAATATTCTTGATGAGTATAAGAGTTTTAGGAGTGGACTATGATCTTTGTGATCTGAACCACTATAAATATTAGTGTTCTTTCTTTTTATTTATGCTGCACCTCATTTCAAGAACACTTAACTCACTATAGATATTAAATTTTATAAACTTTGATTGATTTTTCATTAAAAAAATTAAAATGATTATTCACCCTCCCCCCCCCAATAATTATTTTCATCATTATCGATCCAACAATTGGTATCAAATAAAGGTCGATAACTCTATGGTTATAATATTGAACATTTGGTATCGAATCCTTATCTATGATAGGTTATTATTTCTATTGTTCATTTTTAAATCTATTCTAACCTGATATCCTAGACTTAAAAGTAAATGGAATTAAAGAAAATACTTCTTTTAAGATGGATGGTGTTAATTAAAATGATGGATGGATTCCAAAAAAAACCTTTCTTCAATGGAAGTGACTACTGCTATGGGCACAACATAATGGAATCCAACTTAAAATAGTTGAGTGTGGATTACTATACTATCATGGATAATTCATAATAGATACCCAAAGTTTATCTAAAGACACTTGTAGGTAACTTTATGGTAAAATATGTGTGGAATTATAAATTTAAAATGTTTTGTACTGTACGATAAGTATAAGTTTCTATATTCATGTTTCAACTTTTAAGATAGCCCACAATATATGGAGGATACTTCAAGTGACTCATTATGTGACTGAAAAGCTCAAGAGAACTAATCTAGGAATGATCCGAGCTGAATAACAGGACTTCAAGATGGGAGATGAAGAATTTATAAACCATATATTCCATTGGTTTACTACTATTTCTAATGGTGTGAGTGTTCATAGATAAGTTTTGGATAACAAAAATCAAGTTTAAAAGCATATTGATAGATCTTCCAAAAATATGGAATGAAAAAAAGGTGGTCATTGTAGGATCGAAATAATGATGTAGATGCTCAATATATAAGAGGGGGGTGAATTGTATACTTTAAAAATTCCTTTGGAACCTTTTAAAGTTAGTTACGAAAAATCGTGTTTTCCTTTAGTAAAGGAAAGGGATAAGTTTAACAAAGTTAAACTTAAGTAAATTCACAACACCTCTAATACCAAATAAAACTTGGAATAAGGAGTGAAGTTATAAACTTCAAATCCTATTAACTTTCTTAAAACTGAAAAGAGATTCTGAAAGTAGGTTCCGGAAATATGGTTCCGGAAAGATTACAAAAATGAGATTCTACCTTAAAGCGTATAGAATCTAAAAGAATCAGAGTACAAGTAAGAAAGTATAAGAAAGTTATACTTTCCTTACAATACAAAATGCAGCGGAACTAAACAAGTAGTAGAACTACGAGTAACAATATATAAGTCTTTTAACCCAAAGATAAGGGTATCCAACAACCTTGGATAAAGGTCCCTTGATTTATACTTTCAAGCAAGTCTATCTTACCCACACTAGGGTAAGCCCTCGATACGAAGATCGGAGTCTCTGTCTTGCTATCCCCGCAAGCCCTCAACTTCAAGGTAGTTGGCACCTCTGTCTTCCTCAGCAAGGAATCCCTCGAACTTCAAGGTAGTCGGCAACCTCTGTCTTCCTATCCCTGAAAGTCCTCGAATGTAATCACCAACATTCGGAGTCGCACGAAGCTTTGAGAGTTAATAAGAGCCTCTCTCTATAAATCACTTCAAGCATGTAATCACATGAGTCGAAGATCAGTCAGCCTTTCAGCACTGAGCTCTTTCAAATGAGCTCCTATTTATAGGTAAGGTTAGCCTCCTTTCCAACAGTCATATTTTCCTTAAAAAACGGAGGGACCTGTACACGTGTAACTTAACCAACGGTTAGTTTATAATAGAATGGATGACATCGTTTTATAACAAAACAAGTGTAACAGAATGTACGACACCGTTTAAAATCTAACTTAAACCTTTGGAATGAAAACTTTGGAGTAAAGGTTCGGAGTGTAAGGAAAATAATAAAGAGTAGACAAAATATAAAGGCATAAACAAAATAAACATTCTGAGTCTAACCAAAAATAATTTTCGGAGTCTGAATAAATTCAGAGTGTATAAAACAAAGATGATCAGATTCTGTTTAATAGGTGAATTCGGAATGAGAATCCAGAATGAGAATTCTTCATCAGAATTCGTAATGAGAATTCATCATCAGGATTCGTAATGAGAATTCTTCATCAGAATTCGTAATGAGAATTTGTTTTCAAATTTTATAAGGATTCGTATCCTGAATCTGGAGTAAAACTGTATCCGGAATTCGGAATGAAACTTAATCACAGTTCTCATTCTGGATTTCGGAGTGAAACTTTATCACAGTTCTTATCCAGAATTTGGATCCTAAAAACAGAATACTTCATATCAAAGTTTCAAGTAATTCCGAGAAAATAGAAATGAATCTGAATCTTATACTTAAGAAAAATATGGATGAAAAAATGATAAGGATAATTTTTCTTACAAAAGCGATTTTCCTTATAAAAGAAATTTTCCTTACAAAAGCAATTTTCCTTATAAAAGTAATTTTCTTAAAGATAAGGTGTTTGTGATTTTCAAAACAAGAAGGAATGGAAAATTCATAAGGAAAACCTTATTGACTCAACAATCTCCCCCTTTTTGGAAAGCACAAACATCCTTACGAAAATTAATTTTAAGAAGAAAGGAAAACATTAAGGCTTATCTCCCTTTGCTTTAAGAATATTGATGAATACGAATAACTCCCCCTTAGGCTTTGAAACTCTAAGGATCGTATTCTAGATGTCCGGAGTGACATTTTATTATGAATAAGAAAGTCTTATTTAATGAAAAACTCCCCCTTAGATAAGTTTTTATTAGAGTTCTTTTTCCTTAAGGATATTTTCCTTCTCCCCCTTTGTGATTTTCAAAAAGAATTCGAGGGAATGCAAAAAAAATCTAAGTACCTGAAAAATTAGTAATAATAACAAAAGGCAAGCAACCAAGGTTTTCATTAATTTTAAGAAATGCAAGATACAACAAAAAGATCGGATTTATCTATTTCGGATCTTTTTCCTTCGAAATGAGCCCCTTAAGAATAGTCTTGATCTTCTTTAGGTATTTATGATCTTCTTCAGCTTGCTTCTCTAAGACCACTATTCTTGCACTTTGAGCTTCAGTATTTTCTTCCTAGGCTTGAATCTTTTCTTCCTGAGCTTTGATATTTTCTTATTGAGCCTTCATTTTCTCTTCAAAATCAATCTGATGATCCCTTTCAAATTTCCAGTTTTGATAAACGGAATTCAGCTTCCCATTCAGATCTCTGACTTCTTGAATTCGGAAGTTCTTTTCATCTGTTAGCTTCTCTTCAAAGGAAGAAGTTAGCTCATTTATCTTCCTGCCCTCAGTCTCAAAATCATCTTTTACATTGTCTTGAAACTCATCAAAAAGTATCATCTCTTCTACAGTTTTCCTCGACCATCTCGTCATCCTCTTGCAAGATCTTTTGTGGGCTTCATATCCAACAAGAAAAGATTTGAATTCAGCTTCTATCTCGACATACTTATCCATAACCATGGATACGGAATCTGATTTCTGATTCAGAGCATGTTGGAGCATTTGACATCTTGAATCTATAGTCGAGATGGTCAGAATGAAACCTACTAACTTTCTTAAATATTGAACAACAGAGTCATGTCCTAACGAGGATGACTCCGAATCTGAAACTTTTCTTGGAGAATTTTATTCCTCAATAAGCTCCAACTTCCTTTTAGATGAATCACCAAATTCTCTTTTATTTCTTGCCACTGATTTTGGAGTATCAACAAGAAGTTTCTTTCCTTTTTCCTTTTTCGGAGTGGATTCTTGATATGGAGTTTTCTTCTCGCAAGTAGATACTTGAATAACATCATCAACAACTTTTTGAACAACATCTTCCTCATTCTTATCCTTCTCAGGGGTTACTAACTTAGAGGATTCAGCCTCAGAAGTTCGGAGTGACAGATGTTCTGAAGGTGACCCCTTATAATCATCTAATTCTTTCAATAGATCACCAGTTTCAGCGCTTCCTTCAGCAACTACTTCTTCCACTTCCACTTGCAGAATCTGCTCGAGTTGCTCAACATGCTCAGCTCTAATCTCTTCCGAAAAATCAAGGTTTCTTCCTGGAGTCTCAGGTAGAGATTCCAAGGAGAAAGATCTCGGAACTAGAATGCTTCCAGATACCATCTCATTAAATTTTAACAAAGCTTGGACTGCCTCAGCTTCTGACATCTTCTTCTTGAACTTCTTTTCTTTTGCTTGTTTTACTAATTCGTCTTCTGTCCTTTCCTTCAAAGCCTTAGCTTCCGCAGGATCCAATCCGAACTACGGATCCCCTTCTTTCCTTTTCTCTTTATCTGCTCTCCACTTCGCAACTACTTCATCAGGATAGGCTTTCTTCTTCTTCGGTTTTGGAGGTGCGGTTTGAACTTCCTTAGATTTAGGATCCTGTACTTCAGCTGCAACATCTTTCAACTTTCTTTTCTTTACTGGCTTAGATGATTCCGGTTCAGTAGCCTTCGGAACCGCTTCTTCTTGATTTGGAAAATCAAAGAACTCACCAGTCTCCTTGTTGAAATCCACATCCATCCTCTTAAGAGTATCATCACTTACCAACAGAATTTTGCAAACCCTTGTCTTAGACTTGCACGCCTCCTTGAAAGATTCAAGGCACCGAACTATCAACTTTGATAAAATTACTGGGTACATTACGATTTGGGCTCTGAGATTTCCTTTCTTAAGATTCTCAATAGTTTTAAGAATGTGCCTCATGAATTTAAACTTCCTTAGATTTATCAGAAAATCTAATATATAGATTTCACTCTTCTTCAGACTGTCTTTATCACCTTTCCTAGGTACGATAAGACCTTGTACCCACAACTCTAGAATCCGGAAATTTGTAGGCAAGCTAGCGATCTTCAGAGTTTGTCATCTGAGAGTCCGAGAGTTTTCAAAGCTTTTTCTTTGTTGAAGCTTCCTTTAGAATCTGGCAAAACGTGAGATATGAACTCAGCTTCTCCTTCATAGGTCAGCCCTACCAAACTTGCTGCCTTGGTATAAAAAAGTTTATAAGTCTTTCCATAAGACTTAAAAGAAAATTTCTCCCTATTATCTTCCTTAAAGAAGGAAACTGTTTCATAGAATTCAACAAGTAACTCTGAAAAAACATCATCTTGATTCCGCTGTTTGGACACAGCAATATCTTCCCACCCGTTCAACTTTATGTTCTTCGAAATAAGAGAATCATAGTTGTTGAAGAAATCCGGATGAACCGGCCTTTCTCTGTAAACTAACCATTGTGAAATTATTTTGGAGGATGACATTTCTTGAGAAGATAATTCCACCGAAATTCGGATTTGAAGACCTCTGAGTAGTTCGAAACGGAGAAATCTGAAGTTCGGAACGGCCTTAAAACAGAGAGGCAGAGCTTCGAGACGCTGGATCTTTTGAAAACCGATGTGGGACAACTATTTGGGGTCCCCTTTATATAGGGAATGGAAAAAACGGTTCAAATTCCACGGTTGATCGAACTGTTGTGAAAAACTGAGATCAGATCTGACGGTCGAAAACCAATTCTTATGAAAACTTGAATCCGATCTTTTTGAGGTTTTATTAAAACAAAGATCTAAGAAAATTATAATCCGAAAACAAAATATAAGAAAATTCCAGCAAGTAAAGTATGATTACGAAAACTTAAGTAAGGAAATCATACCTTTCGGATAGGATTAGGAAAATTATTCGTAATTGGTAACATTCTTAAGAAAGAAAAAAAACTTTACTACGAAAAACAAACTCAGTACGAAAAACAAACTCAGTACGAAAAACTCATTCCAAAAATTTTTAAAAAAAACTTATTATGAAAGATTCAGTACAAAAATCCCGTTATGAAAATACCAGTACGAAATTGTCCATTCCGGATGTTTTTAATAAAAACACTTCCATTCCAGGAGTATTCTGTACGAAAATGTCCATTCTGGAAAATTTTAGTTCCGGAAATTCCATTCCGGAATTTTAGTTCCGAAAAGTTTGGAAACAAATTTTGAAAAAAAAAATTGTTATTCTAACAATCATATGTACTCCCCCTTTAAAAAGGAGTTTATTACTGTAAGGAGACTTTTTCAATAGAAATTTAATTAAGGAGGATTACCTTATGGTTATCATCCCTAACTTCTGTTTAATGTATTCAAATCTATCAGAAGGCAAAGATTTTGTGAAAATATCAGCAAGTTGATCTTGTGTTTCGATAAATTGAAGAATGATATCTCCTTTAAGTGTGTGATCCCTAAGAAAGTGATGCCTAATATCTATGTGTTTTGCACGGGAGTGATGTGCAGGGTTCTTACTAAGGGAAATGGCACTTGTGTTGTCACACAAAATTTTAGTTTTAGTAAAACTCAAGCCATAGTCTGTGAGTGTGTGTTGCATCCACAACACTTGAGCACAACAACTTCCAGCTGCTACATATTCAGCTTCAGCAGTGGAAAGTGCTACAGAATGTTGCTTCTTGCAGGACCAAGAAACTAATGAATCTCCTAAGAAATGACAAGTTCCGGATGTACTTTTTCTATCCATTCTACACCCACCAAAATCAGCATCAGAAAAACTTTTTAGAACAAAATCATTTCCAGAAGTATAAAATAATCCTAGATCTATGGTTCCCTTAAGGTAGCGAAAAATTCTTTTTACTGACTTTAAGTGAGATTACTTAGGATTGGATTGATATCTTGCACATAAGCATACTGAGAACATTAAGTCTGGTCGACTAGCTGTTAAGTAAAGTAAACTTCCTATCATACCTCTAAAAGATGTTTGATCTACTGGTTTCCCAGCTTCATCAAGATCTAAAGAGTTTGAGGTACCCATGGGAGTACTTAAACTCTTAGTGTTGTCATAACCATACTTTTTAAGAAGATATTTAATATACTTATGTTGAGATATGTAAGTTCCTTCTGGTTTTTGAGAAATTTGAAAACCAAGGAAAAAATTTAACTCACCCATCATACTCATTTCAAACTCAGATTTCATTAGCCTTTCAAAAGAGTCAGTCAAAGATTGCTGAGTTGAACCAAATATGATGTCATCAACATAAATTTGAACAATCAAAACATTTTTCTTATCTTTATTTATAAAAAGGGTTGGATCTGCATTTCCCTTAACATAGTTATTTTGAATCAAAAAACCAGTGAGTCTATCATACCATTCTCATGGGGCTTGTGTAAGACCATACAAAGCTTTGGTAAGTCTAAAAACATGATCAGGATGTTTTTTATCTTCAAATCCAGGAGGTTGTTCAACAAAAACTTCCTCTTGAACATAACCGTTAAGAAAAGCACATTTCACATCCATTTGAAAAAGTTTGAAATTAAAGAAATCTGCAAAGGCAAGTAGAATACGGATAGATTTAAGTCTAGCTACTGGAGCATAGGTTTCTTCATAGTCTATTCCCTCTTACTGATTATAGCCTTTAGCAACAAGTCTAGCTTTATTTCTTACTATGACTCCATTTTCATCACATTTGTTTCTGAAAACCCATTTTACTCCAATAACAGAAGTTTCCTTAGGTTTTTCAACCAAGGTCCAGACTTTATTCCTTTCGAATTCATTTATTTCATCTTGCATGGCTTTGATCCAATCATCATCACCTAAAGCTTCATCAGTGCTTTTAGGTTCTAATTGGGAAAGAAATGCTATATTTTTTACTTCATTTCTTAAGTAACTTCTAGTCCTTACAGGTTGATTTATATCACCAATGATACTATCACTGGGATGATTCTTAAGAAACACCTGATTTGGGTTTTGTAAAACCTGGTCATCAACATAGGGTAGAAAGTCTTCTGGGGTAAATGTTTCAGAAGTATCTTCTTGAACAATTTCCTTATCAGAAGGTTATTCTATCAAAGTTTGATAATCAGTTTTTGAAAACACATCCAAGGATGTAGGTTGAGGTGGTTTAAAAACAAAAGGATCTGACTCATCAAATTTTACATGTACTGTTTCTTCAACAGTACAAGTATTTTTATTAAAAACTCTATAAGCCTTATAGGTTGTGGAATATCCTAAGAAAATCCCTTCATCAGATTTTGGTGCGAATTTATGTAAGTTATCTTTAGTATTCATGATGAATACTTTGCAACCAAAAACCTTAAAGTAGGATAGTCTTGGTTTTCTACCATTCCATAACTCATAAGGAGTTTTATTAAGAAAAGGCCTAATCAAAACTCGATTTATAGTATAGCAAGCAGTACTTACAGCTTCAGCCTAGAAATGTCTAGCAATAGAATATTCACTCAACATGGTTCTAGTTATATCTTTAAGAATTCTATTTCTTCTTTCAACTACACCATTTTGTTGAGGAGTTATAGGTGCTGAAAAATTGTGAGTAATACCTTTTCTACTACAAAAAGTTTCAAAATCATAATTTTGAAATTCTCCTCCATGATCACTATGAATAGTTTTCAATGGAAGGTTTTTCTCATTTTTAACTTGAGCTCTAAAAATTTTGAAATAAGAAAAAGCTTAAGACTTCCTTGCTAGAAAATAGACCCAAGTAAATCTAGTGTAATCGTCAACTAAAACAAACACATAGTATTTTCCTCCAATACTTCCAGTTTGTGTTGGTCCAAAAAGATCCATGTGCACTAACTGTAATGCATCAGTTGTTAAGACTTCACTGATTGATTTAAAACTAGATTTATGTTGCTTTCCATATTGACAAGGATCAAAAACTTTAGAAGAATCAAATCTAAGCTCCGGTAGATCCTTAACTAGTTTCTTCTTAGAGAGTTTACATAAGTTCCTAAGATTACAGTGACCTAGTCTTCTATGCCATAACCAGGAATGATCTTCCATTGCACTAAGGCAAGGTAAATCTTGGCTTATAAGGTCTTCTAAGTTTAAAGCGTAAACATTCTCTTGCCTATTGGCTGAGAGAATAAATTCTTCCTTGGAATTGTGAACTAAGAACTTATCATTCCTAAAATTCACAAGGTAACCTTCGTCATATAACTGACTTATGCTAATGAGGTTGTGCTTAAGACCCTTAACAAAAAGAACATTTGAAATCAAGGTTTTACCAAGAAGAACAATATTACCAATACCAACAATCTCTCCCTTATCATTATCTCTGAAAGTTACCTTTCCTCCTTTCGTTTTGATAATCTTTTCAAAATAGCTTTTGTTACCAGTCATGTGCCGGGAACATCCACTATCCATGTACCATGTATTGTTGCTGGTACTCTCTTTATTTTCCTGAAACCAAGAAGAAAATTAGACTTTCGGAATCCAAACTTGTTTGGATCCGAGATTTCCAGATAATAAAATTTTAGGTACCCACATCTTCTTAGAGAAATAAGCTTTTTGAAATTCTAAAGATTGGGTTTTGTTTAAGGAACAATTCTTTGCCCAGTGACCACCACATTGACACTTAGTACAAAATGGGGCACTTTGAGGAACAAAATAATTTTTACTAAAAATTGTTTTGGCATGGGTATAACCAAATCCGGATTTATTTCTTAAAGAACGTATTTGGGAATACATTTTATCAAAATTTTCCTTTCCATGGGTAAAGTTTGATAAACACTTCTTTAAGGAAAAAATTTCGGACTTGAGTTTTATAACCAAGTTTTTATCCTCAAAATCATTAGTTTTTGAACTAGAGCTAGGCTCGAAAACATTTTTCTTAGAAATTACTTTTTCTAATTCTTTAGAAAGTTTGTTCTTCTCAGAACTTACTTCCTCAAGATTTTTTGAAATACTTTCAAAATCAGCATTTTTCTTATCAAGATCTTTAGAAAGATCTGATATCTCTTTCATAAGAATAGAATTCCTAGAGTTTGCCTTATCAAGTTTCTTATTGAGTTTGGAATTCTCAATCTCAAGAAGTTCAGAAAACCTAGAGACTTCTTCATAAGTAGGTAAAATATTTTCTTCATCAGAAGAGGATTCTTCATCAGAAGAGTTATAATATTTACTATCATTAGAATTTAAAGATACATCGGTCAATGATTCAGCATTTCGTACCTTAGCCATAAAACAATGATTATCAATAGGTAATCTGGCTATAAGACCAAGATTCTTTTGTCCTGAAGATTCATAATCAGAATATTCATCTGAAGAGTCACCACCACTGGCACTCCAGGTATCATTAGCTTTCAGAACTTTCTTAGCTTTGGCTTTATAATATTTCTTTCTGTTCCTGTCTGAATGCATTTCTTTCCTTTCTTTCTTTTTGAGCAAAGGGAAATCTAGTCTAATATGTCCAGCTCTCTTGCATTCATAACAAGTAACTTCTCTATCTTTTCTATCTTTCATGTCCTTTTTCTTATACTTAGATTGAAAATTTCTCTGTCCAGTTATCTTGTTCATCCTTTGAGCAAGATTTTCTAATTCATTTTCAGAGATTTCACTCTCACTAGATTCGGATTAGAAAATAACTTTCTTAGACTTGGATCTGGTTACTCTCTCAGGAGTCTTAGCTTTCATCTGATTTGATGTTGTTGTAAAATCAATAGTACCATTTCCATTCTTCTTCTTGATCTTGTCAGCATCTCTCTTAATTCTTGTTTCATGTTGTAGAAGAGTTCCAAATAACTCATCAAGAGAAATTTGAGTGACCTTCCTGTTCTCATATATAGCAGTTCTTTTGGATTCCCACTCATTGGGCATAATATCAATTATTTTATCCATAAGTACTTCATCATCTAAACCTTTCTCTCCCATAGACTGTAGGCTGTTGACTATAGTCATGAATCTCTGTTGAACTTTACAGATTGGTTCACCAAAAGGAAAGTTGAAACCATGATATTCAGCTCTAAGCATAGCTCTCCTAGTCTCAATCACTTTAGAAGTTCCAAAGTCTATAACCTATAACTTCTTCCAGATACAATTAGCCGTTTCACAAGAAGAAACTTGTCTATATATATTTCTTGTCATTGAAAAAAGTAGAGTATTGCGTACCTTATAATTGAGTTGATATTCTTGCTTTTCCTGGTTAGTAAAAGTTCTAACTTTCTTGTCAGGAATTTTATAATCACCAGTAAGCATAACAAAGTTGTCTCCTCCAGTATTGATAACAAAAGTCTTCATTCGATCTCTCCAATACTCATAATCATTACCATAAAAGATTGGTGGTCTTGTAGGATTTAGATTATCAATTGAACCAACATTGACTCCTGCCATACTTAAGATAACTTTTGGTACACAAACTTGTTAGTAGAAAAAATTTGTAATAACAAAGTTTGGAATGGGAAAGTTCGGAATAAGAAAGTTCGGAATGGAAAAGTTCGGAATGATAAAATGAGAAAGAAAAACTTATTCGTGAGTATAAGTATTTCAGAGACCTGCTCTGATACCAAATGTAATATTGGTATAGAGTATGAGGTTTCCAACCTCTGATACTAATTGTAGGATCGAAATAATGATGTAGATGCTCAATATACAAGAGGGGGGGTGAATTGTATACTTTAAAAATTCCTTTGGAACCTTTTAAAGTTAGTTACGAAAAATCGTGTTTTCCTTTAGTAAAGGAAAGTGCTAAGTTTAACAAAGTTAAACTTAAGTAAATTCACAACACCTCTAATACCAAATAAAACTTGGAATAAGGAGTGAAGTTATAAACTTCAAATCCTATTAACTTTCTTAAAACTGAAAAGAGATTCTGAAAGTAGGTTTTGGAAATATGGTTCCGGAAAGATTACAAAAAATGAGATTCTACCTTAAAGCGTATAGAATCTAAAATAATCAGAGTACAAATAAGAAAGTATAATAAAGTTATACTTTCCTTACAATACAAAATGCAACGGAACTAAACAAGTAGTAGAACTACGAGTAGCAAGATATAAGTCTTTTAACCCAAAGAGAAGGGTATCTAACAACCTTGGATAAAGGTCCCTTGATTTATACTTTCAAGCAAGTCTGTCTTACCCACACCAGGGTAAGCCCTCGATATGAAGATCGGAGTCTCTGTCTTGCTATCCCCGCAAGCCCTCAACTTCAAGGTAGTTGGCACCTCTGTCTTCCTCAACAAGGAAGCCCTCGAACTTCAAGGTAGTCGGCAACCTCTGTCTTCCTATCCCCGGAAGTCCTCGAATGTAATCACCAACATTCAGAGTCGCACGAAGCTTTGAGAGTTAATAAGAGCCTCTCTCTCTAGAAATCACTTCAAGCATGTAATCACATGAGTCGAAGAGCAGTCATCCTTTCAGCACTGAACTCTTTCAAATGAGCTCATATTTATAGGTAAGGTCAGCCTCCTTTCCAACGGTCATATTTTCCTTAAAAATCGGAGGGACCTGTACACGTGTAACTTAACCAACAGTTAGTTTATAACAGAATGGATGACATCATTTTATAACAAAACAAGTGTAACAGAATGTACGACACTGTTTAAAATCTAACTTAAACGTTCGGAATGAAAACTTCGGAGTGAAGGTTCGGAGTGTAAGGAACATAATAAAGAGTATACAAAATATAAAGGCATAAACAAAATAAACGTTCGGAGTCTAACCAAAAATAATTTTCGGAATCTGAATAAATTCAGAGTGTATAAAACAAAGATGATCATATTCTGTTTAATAGGTGAATTCAGAATGAGAATCCGGAATGAGAATTCATCATCAGAATTCATAATGAGAATTCATCATCAGGATTCGTAATGAGAATTCTTCATCAGAATTCATAATGAGAATTTGTTGTCAAATTTCATAAGGATTCGTATCATGAATCTGGAGTTAAACTATATCCGGAATTCCGAATGAAACTTAATCATAGTTCTCATTCTGGATTTCGGAGTGAAACTTTATCACAGTTCTTATCCAGAATTCAGATCCTAAAAACAGAATACTTTATATCAAAGTTTCAAGCAATTCCAAGAAAATAGAAATGAATCTGAATCTTATACTTAAGAAAAATATGGATGAAAAAATGATAAGGATAATTTTTCTTAAAAAAGCGATTTTCCTTATAAAAGCAATTTTCCTTACAAAAAAATTTTTCTTATAAAAGCAATTTTCTTAAAGATAAGGTGTTTGTGATTTTCAAAACAAGAAGGAATGGAAAATTCATAAGGAAAACCTTATTGACTCAACAGTCATCAATGAGATTAAAAATTTTAAAGAGTATACATTAGATTAACTTATATAATCTCTAATATATTATCAGTTAGAGATAAAAAATATTACTAATGAGGATTCAAACAAAAGAAAATGTATTGTATTTAAATATAAAATTATTGATACCTATAATGCCTCTAAATTTGAGTTCTAGGAAAGTGATAAGGAAATGGATCACTTTAGTAAGAATTTTTTCAAGTTCATGAAAAATAGAAGTGGAAAGAAACAGTTCAAGAGGAAGTCTAGAAAGAACTATAAGAAAGGTAATACCAGTAACAATAATGATTTTTTATAATTAAATCTTTATGAGTTCAGGAATAAATTTCACATAGGTAATGACTACCCTAAACTCAAACATACAAATAAAAACAAATAGAAAATAAGAAAATAAAAATAGACTATGTTTGGAGGTTGAGACTGCTTAGAAAGTTTTGACTCTAATAGTGATTATGAAAGTGAAAAGGAGATGGGGAATCTTGACCTGATGGGTATTTAGTGTGAGATAAATGATTCACTCTTTACTTAGTTAATAACTCTTAAAAAATTTTATTGTAATGATTTATCTAAAAATTAAAATTAAATTGTTTCTGATTTATATTCTAATTCTAATTTTTGGAATTCCAAAGTTAAACAACTACTTAAAGAAAATGAAGAATTGGAAAATGTTTGAGTAGGGATTATTGAAAATTATACTAACATTAAAATTAAAAATAAATTGATTAAATAAAAATATAAATTTTTGATGGAATGTGATAATATGAAAATATGTATTTCCTAGAATGATATATCTAAAGAGAATTATGATTTTGAGTAGCTAAAATTAAAAGAGGAAAATGAAAGGGTTAAAAAAAATTAGCAGTAAAAGATAAAGATCAAGATATATGATTTAATCTAGTTGTGGATGATCTAACTAACGTAAAAAAATGAATGTAATAACCATAAGCAAAAAAAATTAAGAAACACAACTTCTGTATCTAATGTTAAATTTTATAAAGATTTATAAAATGTTCAAAAGGAGAATATGAATTTGAAAAATGAAGTTATTAATATTAAAGAGAATTTATCTACTTTTTTAAAAGGTAAATAACGATATGATAAGATTATGTCTTTAATAAAACTAAACATAATTTAGAGTGGTTTTGGATATAAAAATTTAACACCAAGTTTAAATAATACTAACTTTATTAAAAATTCAAAAGGAATCATTTCCCATGTAACTTGTTTTAAATGTCGAATTAAATGGAATTTTTCTAATGAGTGTACATTGAGATGTAAAAAAGCATTTGGAAACACTATAAACTTCATTTCTAGAGATTTATTTTCAATTAAGTCCACTAAAAAATGCTTTAAATAAATTTGGGTGCCAAAATATTCTGCTACTAATCCAATTGTACCCTAGTTAGAATGGATACCAAAATAGTCTATTTGATTGTTTAATTTTCCAAAATATGCCGTAGAAATCTCAAAGACTTGTGATATTTAGACATTGGTTTCTCTAGGCATGTGATAGGTGATATTTCAAAAAAATCATTTAATTCATTTTATGGCATCCTTGTTATATTTAGAGACCACTTTAAAGGTCAGATTAAAGGTATTAGTGAATTTTATTTCTCTAAAATAGTTATTATTTCAAAAGTATTATATGTACTTGGTTTAAAATATAATCTTATAATTATATCATAGTTATGTGGTGTTGGATTAAATTTTATATTTGAAAATGATAAATTTATTGTTCTGAAAAATAAATTAGTTTTATTTTCTACAAATAGAAATGAAAATGTATACACTATTGATTTTTTTGATCTAACCAAACAAAATGTTGAGTGTTTGAATGTTGTAAAAGAAGATGATATTATGTGGAATAGGAGGATTGGTAATGAAAATTTCATATTTTTTAAAAACTTTCAAATCATGAATAGGTTTTCCAACTACCCATATTTAATTCAAGTAATTACTTCATGTTTGATTTTTGTTTGCAAGTTAAGTAACACACTAAAAGTTTTAATTCCATAAATAATGTTAATACTAATGGATGTTCAGAATTATTAAATATTCACTTTTTTGGACCCATAAAACCTATTATTTTTAGTGGAAATAAGTATGTATTTTTAATTCTATATGATTATAGTAAATTCTTATGGATTTATTTCTTATCCCATAAAAATGAAACATTATCCAAATTTTGTGATTTATGTAAACTTATTCAAAATTTTAAAAATGTATCAATCATCTCTATTAGAAGTGATAGAGGTGGTGAATTTTTCAATTTATAATTTGATAAATTTTGTGAAATAAATGGATATAAACATTATTTCTCAGCCTTTAGGACACCACAACATAATGGTGTGGTGGAAAGAAAAAACAAATATATCCAAGAAAAGGTTAGGTATATACTAATGGAATTTAGTGTACAGAAATACTTTTGGGAATAAAATATAAATATAGCCTTCCATGTTTTAAATATAGTTTCTATTATACATTTCCTAAATAATAACCCTCATTAAATTTTTAAAGGTTTTAAAACTAAAGCTGTATATTTCAAGGTCTTTAGTTGTAAAGTGTTTATCTTAAATATAAAAGATAATTTGGAAAAATTCGATTATAAATTAGATGAATGGTTGTTTTTAGGATATTATAATGATAAAAAAGATTATAGAGTTTTCAAATATAAAACATTATTTGTTGAATAATCTTTGCAGGTTAATTTTAATGAAAAAAATTCTAATAAGTAGAATTATGAATCAAACAAAGATAATAATGAATTTAGAGAATTTAATTTTAGTGAAGATAATGACCAAGATAATGATATTGCATCAGTTGAGGGGGAGAATTTTTATTCTCAAATTGATCCTAAGTAATGTAAAACACTTAAATATCATCCTATAAAGTATTTGGTAATATAGAATCTAGTACCCAAATCAAGAATTTTTTTTTACTTTATTGTGAAAAATCGTCATTCTTTGCTGATTTTTTCCCTATTAATATTGAAAATTACTTAATTGATTCGACTTAGATTAATTCTATGCATGATTAATTAATTAAATTTCAAAGGAATAAAGCGTTTTATTTAGTTTTTCTTTTAAAATATAAACCTATTAAAGGAAATAAATGGTTTTTTCATAATAAACTTAGTGAAGCTAGAAACATAGTTAAAAATAAAGAAAGACTAGTATCTCAAGTTTATTCCTTGGAATAGATAATTTTCCTAGATGATTATTTTTCACATGTTTCTAGGATGGAAGAAATTAAAATTCTATTATCCTTTTCTAGTTTTTAAAACATCAAAGCGTTTCAAATCGATGTAAAAAGTTCCTTTTAAAATGGAATTATTTTACAGGAATTCTATGTTAGACAACCCCCTATATTTGAAAATGATAAGTTTCCAAAACATTTTTTTAATCTTAATAAATCCTTATATGTTCTTAAGAAATCTCCAAGAGCTTGGTATGAAAGAATAACATAGTTTTTATTGAAAAATTATTTTTAAAAAGGTAAGGTTGATCTAACCTTGTTTATAAAAATAGTTTAAAATGATATACTGATTATATAGATATATTTTGATGATATAATATTTGGATCAAAAAATTATTCTCTATGTAATAATTTTTCTAAACTTATGACAAGTGAATTTTACATGATATTAATGGGAGAACTAAATTTTTCCTTGGATTAAAAGTTGATCAAAGGAAATATGGTATTTTCTTAAATTAATCAAAGTATGCTAAAGAAATTGTAAAAATGTTTTGAATTGATTCTAGTAAGCCTATGAAAACACCAATGAGTACAAATTCCAAATTGGATGTAGATAAGTCTAGAAATTCAGTTGATATTAAAATTTATAGAGGCATGATAGGTAGTCTATTTTATCTCACTACTTCTAAACAAAAAATAATGTTCTCAATTTTCTTGAGTGCTAGGTTTCATTCCAACCCTAAAAAAAGTCACCTTAAATCCATTAAAAGATTAATTATATATATCAAGATTAATATTTGTACTATATTATTCTATTCTAATGAGAATTGTTTTGATTTATTATATTACTTTGATTCTTACTTTGGAGGTTACAAACTTGATTAGAAAGGCACTATAGGTATGTGTCACGTTTTAGGAAAAAGTTTAATTTCTTGGAGTTATAATAAACAAATTTTAGTAGAACTATAAATATCTTAGGTTTAATATATTGTTAATTCTAGTCTTTTATCACATATTATTTAGATAAAATAAACTTTTTATGATTCTAATATCATTTTTGATAAAATACCTATTTATTGTGCTAATTCAAGTGAAATTTCAATTTCCAGAAACCCTCTTCAACACTCTAGAAAAAAACACATATATTTTAGATTTTATTTTCTTAGGGATCATGTAAATAAAGGTGATATCTTTTTATAATTTATTCTTACTAAAAAATAGTTAGCTGACATTTTCATAAACCCTTATATTTTGTTAAATTTGAGAAAATGAAGTTTTAATTGGGAATGTTAGAAGATTAAAATATATTTTTAGTATAATAACTTATATTAAATATCTTTTTTACATTTTTTCTATAATTGAATGTTATTTATATACCCAAATTAGATGTTAATTATGTATTTATTTTCTAAAATGAATTCTTATACTATTACTATGTTTTAATTCTACTTTCTTTAAATATTGTACATGTATGTTTACTCTTATGACAATATACTACTCAGTTACTTTTGAAGTAATTGATTTTAACTAAAAGTGGGTCTCTTATTTATGTATTAAATTATAATATACTTTTTTATAAATCTCAAAAAGTGGTATATTTTTGTTGAAAATTTAATAAATTTTATGTTTTGTAATTTACAAAAAGGGGGAGTTTGTTAGTATTTTAAATTGGTGTTAATACTTTAACAATGTTATTTTTTTGATAAATTACTATATCATTAAATATAATTAAATCGAAAATTTTTTAAAAAAATTAATCATATTTGTTTACATGTTTTTATGATGTTAATTTTTTAATGATCTTTATTGTTTCTGATTTTACTTAATGTTTGTCAATATTTTTTTCCATTAAAAAATTTTCTATCTTTTTGAGACACCTATGTATCCCTAAACCACACTAAGGGGACCCAAGGGTTAAACCCCATGGGAAGGCCTTCCATAGTCAGCCCACTTGGATGCAATGGTCAGCCATACATAGTGCATGTTTGGTGTGAGTAGGCCCGTGTATAAGGCTCACATAGCATGCCTGCAAGGCACATGGTTTGGACTTGGTAAGAATTATTGGTCGAAGCCCATGTGTGTGTTAGTGTAACTAGTTATGATCCTCAGAATCCATCTCGAACAAATAGTTTCCATGGATTTTATGATAAACCATACCTTCACCGCTTTTCATAATTGATTTAATACTCGATCCTCTCTATTCTGTTCATCCGATTTAAAAAAATTAGATAGATGCTTGATCATCATATCAGATCAAATTAAACCATCTGATTAGTATTTTGAACTCCTATGTCTTATTAATTCTCCCATTATTATCTTATTAAAAACTTATCTCATCTTATTCCTTTGATCACATAAATTCTTCAAATATCAGATTCACTCGACCTAGAATGCTTGCATCTTTCAAACTACACCTAGATCTTTCACTGCACGATTTGACTCAACATGAAATACTGGCTTGAATCATACTCTAGTGGAATAAATAGAAGTATTTATCTCGGTTACTATGGAATCATCCATGATCAATGGTTGATTTTTTACCATGAGAAAGAAGCAAAATTTATCAAAAGTGGATCACATTTCACTGGTATATCTTTACAATGGTCGACCATTGGTCTTGATCAGTGGATAATTTTTTTTATCAGTATCTTTTTTCTTCAATCATGGATCATTTTTTCCATAGTAACAGATTTGTTTTACCACTCTCTATTTTTCTACCATTAGACATCCAAAAGTAGATGAACTATCCACTGGTATCTTCTCTATTTTTATAACATTAGACATCCAATGGTAGATCAACTATACACTAGTAGATTATCTTTTTTTCTACCATTTGGAATCCTTTGGTAGCACCTTCAAGTTTCTTAGATAGGGATTTGTAGTATCCTTATTCATGTTGGTTTTCATTTTTTGTTTCACTTATTCTAGTCGGGTGCAGTAGGATTCTCTAACATGTTTTGAATTTTTTTATTATTTTCTTCAATTTATTTTTTATCTACTGGATCATCAGTTGATCTTTAGTTCAATGGTAGATCATATTCTACCATTATAAATCCACCAATAGATCATCTTTCACCATTTAACATCATCACTAGTGAATAATTTCGCCAATGGTTGCATGTTCTTCTTTCTTCTCTATAAGATTTTGTTTTTAAAGTGTATTTTATTTAATATTTTATTCATCGGTTATTATTTCTTACTTCTAAGTGAAATGGTAGATCATTTCACCAGTAGCAGAATTATGATGCCACTCTCTATTTCAATATTTTATCTACACTAATGGTAGAAAGTTAAATCTACCACCAGGAATTTTAATCTGCTGTTAGTTCAAAAATATTGTTTCTAAAAAAAATATTCATTATTTTTATCTAATGTTGATAAAATAATTCTTTTGTTAATTTTTTTATTTTATTTTGTTGAAATATAATTGTGAGGTGTGTAAAAAATAATTATAAAAATTATTTTTTGTACATGTATACATGTAGTTTATATACTTTCACGATGATCTGTTTTACATCCCTTTAGTTAATTAACAGCCTATAATTTTATCTAGTTTAATTTTTACTATTTTATAAATGTGAGTTGTATAAATTTGTTATACTTTTTATTTTATTTTTTTTATATTAATATTTTATGAATAAATAAAAAGAACGATTGGTCTATATTTTTCAGTGTGGATTTAACAAATGAAGGCAACAGTAACATTATTTTATTGTTATACTCTAACAAGTGTCTTATAGTTACTGGACATGGACACGCTACTAGAAGATCTATATCTTAATGATCTGAGAGACATATTCAAGGCATAAAAATAAATTCTAGTGAAGATCATTCAATATATACTTGTGTGATAAAACATAGAAACATTATTCTTTCTCTCATTCATTCAAGAAACTTATGAAACTTATATACTATGGATATGGTCACAAAATAACTTCAACTTTGAACATTTTCCCTTTCAAGTGATCAATTATCATTGAACTTCATTATCTTCGACATAATTTGATCATCTGCTGGTTTATCTATATTTTTTATTCTTTATGTAATCTTTATTCTTCTATTTGTATTTATTTTAGTATAGTTTATGATTTTCCCAATAAAAAGTGGGTCTTTCTTTTTATGGTTATTCCACCACCAAAAAGGAAGTCTGAGTTGTGACGCCAAATAAAAATTTAGGGAAAAGAATAGGTTAAGTCTCCTATAAAAGATTGGGTTGTGCCTCTAGGTTTCTATAAAAGGCAGTGCCTATAATAAGGTTCTCACGCCTTTAAAAGTGAGGTTCTTGGTGGGTACCAACCTTCTCAAGGAGTGGAGAAGTTTTAGGATTGGATTAAGATCCTTGTGATCTGAACCACTAAAATATTGGTGTTCTTTATTTTTATTTCCACTACACCTCATTTCAATAAAATTGCACTCAATATAGGTCTTTTCTTTTATAAACTCTAATTTCTTAGTCATTAATTTTTTTAAAATGAATATTCACCCCCCCCCCCCTCCCCAGTCATTATTTTCATCACTATCAATCCAAAAAATATAAGTATAGAAAGTTATAAAAATTCAATAATAAAGAAATTAAACAAGTTACTATAACCATAACCTCTTGGCACCATCATTCCATAACTCACACACCCATGTATGCCTAATGATAGTAATAATACTCATGAGAAGTGACACATCCCATCACCAAGTCTTCACCTGATAGAATCTACCAAATTCCATTTTGACATTGACACAAATCCTGAACCAACAAAGCTCTATAATGAAATTTCATTCAATCACATAAACCACACATTCCAAGTTCTAAAAAAACCATTTCTTTTGAAAACCATTTTCTTTCAAGTTTTTTATCCACCACATTTTGTGTATCATTTAAAAACCAAGGTTTTATGTACTAAAACCAAGAAATTTTTTCCAAAAAAACAATATAGAATTATTTAAACATCAAGACTTTGTGTTCTAGAATAAGTAGTGTGGTAGAGAAGCCACTTGACTCATAATAGATGATGACAATAAATAATAGAACAAATAAACCTCTAGATCTGGATATGAAACTTCTTCCCTTTAATATATCCAAACAATATCTATTCAAAACACATAAAATACTATATACCTATACCTATATAATTAGATCTAACATTCTATGTAAGAGGATAAGAAGAGATATAGTGAAAAAAATCAAGAACGAGGACTTACCATTGATTATGTAGATCCAACACACTTTTATTTATCAAAACAACTTTAAAAATCAAAGGTAATTGACAATGATTCCTAATAGAGGATATGAGTTTGAGAGTTTTAAATAATATAATAATAATTATAGTTTTGGGTTAGATATTTGAGTTAAACTCTAACTTTCAAATCATTTACTACACGTCGCATGGTTAGGACGCACAATTTAATACACTTTCTACCAACTGTGTGCATGATAATGGACATCACCCAGGGATCCACGTAGTTGTGCAACATGTTTTGGAAAACTATGCGCTAATCATGTGATTATACTGTCCAAATACACCCATCTTCCATGGTTAGTCACATGGTTTTTCCAACCCATGAACCAATCAAGTGGCTTCCTAGTGACACCAAAAACCTACTTGAAAACTTTCCTTGAGAAGTTTCACTATTTTCACTAACCATGCTCAAAACATGAACCCTTAAAACCCTTCTAAAACACTCTAAAACCATCTATAAACTTCTAAAACTCAACCCAAGTATTATATAACTTAAAAATACTTAATTAAAGGGTAAAATACCTAAAATTAAGGGTATTATATTCTCTCCACCATTATTATTTCCATCCTCAAAAAGGTGTAGACTAGTGTTTATTTGGAATATATCAGGCCACTTTTATAGAATTTTCTTCTCAGGATCCCATGTTTCCTCCTAAAGCTATCCATGCTTCCATAATATGCATACCAAACTAATACTTTCCCTGTGAAATTTTTTTTATATCTATCTATGGTCTGTATTGGAATGTGAATCAATGTAGCATTTGGATCAAGATCAACATGGTCCTGTTGAATAACTTGGTCAAGATCAGGTTGGTACTTCTTCAATTATGATACATGAAATACATTGTACATAGTGCTGAATATTGGTGGTGAATCCATTAGATAATCCACATCACTAATTAATTATATTATCTCATAAGGTCCAGTGTACCAAGGATACAACTTAACTTTCTTACCAAAATGATGATGCACTTTCCTTATAGATACACTCAAGAAAACATAATCTCCTATATCTAATGATAATGGTCGATGATGTTGACTCATATAAAATTTTTGATGACTTAGATTCGTTGTCATTATTTTCTTAGTCATATAAACCTTCCCTATCATATCATTTACAACGCTAGGTATGATAAGTGAAGTATCACCCATTTCCACCCAATAAAGTGGATAATGACAAGGATGTCATACAAAGCTTCAAAATAATCCATATATATTGGGCCTAATAACTGTTATTGTATGATAACTCCACTAACGGTATATGATCTTCCCATGATCCTCTAAAATATATAATGTAATATTTAAGCATGTATTCCAATGTTTGTAACATTTTTTCAGACTATTCATCCATTTTAGGATGATAAGATGTGATCATGGTCAATCGGGTTCCAGGGGAATGCTATAAGGATTTCCAAATAGAGATGTAAAATTAGGGTCTCAGTTAGACACAATTAAAATTGGAACACCATGCAACCTCAAAAATTCCTAAATGTATAGTTTCTTCAAGTCTTCAATTTTATTGGATTTATAAATAGGGATGAAGTGAAATTACTTTGTGTGTTGATCCACAATCTCCCATATGGAATCATGTTTTTGACCGTTCTTAGAATATTTGTGATAAAATCCATAGTTATTTACTCCTACATATACATGGGTATAATTACAGATTGTAACAAACCATATTTCCATTGGTTCCCTACCTTGACCATATGACAGGTGAGTCATATCAAGACATACTCTTCCACCCTTCTTTTCATTCCATCCCACCAGAACTATTATCTCATCACCTTATACATCTTTTAAATTCTAGGATGAATATCGCATCTCAAGTGGTGGTAGGAAGAAATAATTTGTTCTTCATAAGTAATAGGAACCAAAATATGATCTCTAAAATGCAAGATAGATATACCATCTAGTGTTCATCCCTCAAATATCTTCCCACTATTGACTTTTGACCTCATGTTTAGACATTCAAGATTAGATGTGTGAGTATCTTTAACCTACTCATTCAAATATAAAACAAGAGAAATAGAAAAAAAAATACAACATCACCTTGTTCAGTAAAATATAGATGTATATCAGCTATAACCATCATCAAATTCCATTTATTCAAAGCCTCTTTAGTGAATTGACTATATGAATTCCTACTCAGTGCATCAACCACTGAATTTTCTGTACCCAGTTTATACATCAATTCAAATTCAAACATCTAAAGGTATTCCATCCATATTCATTGCCTTAGATTCAAATCTCTCTATGAGAATGTGTGTTACAATATTTTATGATCTGTAAACACTATGAAATTATCAATAAGGAGATAATGGTGCCAAGTCATCAAGTCATAAACTAAAGATGCTAACTCCAAATCATGCATCAGGTAATTCTTCTCAGGCACCCATAATTTTCATGAACCATAATCTACAACATGATCTTCATGCATGTGAACACATCACAAACTAGATTTAGATGCATTAAAAAAGACAAAATAACCTTATCCTAACTCTAGAAAGGTAAGGATGGGTGCTAATGAAAGCCAATCCTTAAGCTCTTTAAAAGATTTTTGGCACTCTTCACTCCATTAGAAAGGGAATTTGTTCCTAAAAAAGTTTTCATCAAATATTAAAGTCATGAAAAGTCATGAACAATGTATTGGTAATACCCTACTAAGCCTAGGAAACTACATATCTCAAAGATGTTCTATAGTTATTTTTAAGAGATAACATCTTCCACCATTTTAGGATCTATCATAATTCCACTTTAAGAAATGATGTGGACAAGGAAATGTAGATATTATATTTAAAACAAATATTTTAAATCTTTTCATAAAGGTGATGTTCTATTAAGGTACCTAACACTATTCCAAAGTGTTGTTCACAATCGGCCTTAGTCCTAGAATACACCAGAATGTCATCGCTGAATACCACCATAAATAATTTGAGATACCTCTGGAATATTTGATTCATAAATTCTATAAACACTAATGGTGGATTCATAAAACCAAATGGAATAACCATATATTCATAATGGCCATAAAAAATCTAAAAAGTTTTCTTCGGAATATCCTTCTTCCAAACTCAAAGTTAGTGATACACTAATCATAAATCAATCATAGAGAAAAATTTGGATCCCATTAATTATTCAAACATATTATCAATTCATGAAAGATTATATTGATTATTTATCACAACCTAGTTTATCTAATGATAATACACAAAAATATTAAGAGTTTTATCTGCTTTATTAACAAAAAAATCCAGTGTTTCCCATGGATATGTACTAAGTCGAATGAATCCTTTTCTTTATAAATCTTCTAGATGAAGCTTCAATTATATTAATTATTTTGGTTCCATCTTATAGAGAAAAGGTGAAATAGTACTGGTTGGGGATGAGCCCGTAAGGGTTGACACGTCGCTAAGGTTCCCTCCTACCGCCACCTCCTTTCTTCATCCTAGACCAGCTCAGCTCCCCTTCACATGCTGATTTGTTCATGGTGGTGGCTCCTATGTTGCGGTGGTGTCTTTGTGGCTCGGTCTTCCTGGCATTATGCATTATTTCCCATCTTTCTTTCTCAACTCCACATTTGCTGGAAAGGGTTCCATGGCAGCACGGTGTTAGACTAGAGGCTGAGATCCATCTTCAGTGGTATGAGGGAGCCTATTTGTCCTCAGATTCATAAATTTGGTGGTTGGGCATGGCCTCTGCAAGCATTATGGATGGCGGTGATGGGATCTTGATCTGGATTATGGCTAGGTTCTCTTCTATTGTTTTAGTGAAGGTGTTATTTTCTCTTCATTTTTGCATCTATTTTATGTTTTGGATGGATTTTGGTATGATGTTTCATGATTTCCTCTGGTGTGCTTCAGTCCAGAGATGGTGTTATAGGAAAGACAAGGACGGTTGTCTGCATGATTTTGTTGAAATCTTTATTTGGTTTAGGAGGATTACGGTTTGGGGTGAATCTGTTTTTGGTTCAATCTTTTGTTTTTGAGTTTCAGTATACAGTTCAAGGTGTTGGTGGAGGATACAGATTTTGATTTCTTTTGACTTGGTGAAGGTTGATTTGGTTTATGTTTCTGTGAATTGATGAGACTTTTGTGGTTTGAATTTTGTGTGTTCACTTATGTCACTGCGGTCTTGGTTCATGAGACATTGCATCAAGTTTATTTTCAAGGAACTGTTCCAAAAGATGTTCAGAGAAGGGAGCATTCTCCTTATCATCACTATACAGAATTGGAAATTCTGAGAGGGTATGGAATTTTCCATTGGTACCGGGCTCCTGCATCCTTGCACGGGATAGCTAGCCGAGAAAAGATAGGAAGGTGGATGTTGATCATATTGTTTATTTTTTGCTGGGTGGGGATTTTCCATGATTTTTAATTGGATTGTATTTGGTCTTGATGATCTTGGTCATAGAGGCATGGTTGTGTTTTATGTCTTTCAGGTCATTCTAGTTTCCCACTTTCTCCTCAAAACTACTTTTGAAATAAAAAATTAATTTTCAATCAAATAGGACTGGTCCCTAGTAAGTTTTCAATTGTAAATTCTATTCCACTTTTGGGTGGTAAGCTAGAGAAATTATTGATAAATGCATCATGAAATTGGTCCATGGTGGTTAAAAAATCTCTATGTTTGATTTTATCAAAAGTTCCCAAATTAACTACTACCAAATAGTAATAGATAATCATGACCACTAGTGCCAAAGTTCCTACTCTACTTGCATTCACATCCTAATCTTCTTTAAATATTGTTCGAAACTATCTAAATATGTGAAACTAACCTATCGGGCATAACAGTAAATTTGGGCCTTGAAGGATGTCAACCAATCCATTCCCAAAATCAAGTCATAGAATTATATCTCAAGAACATAAAAATCCCAAAAAAATCAACCTCATTAATAGTTATAGAACACATTAAACACTTAATGGCTTGACAATCTCATTGGTTGAGGGGGGTTTGAAGTTTCAATACCTGGGGAAGTATTTTAACATGAAATACCATATGATCTAAAACAATATCATTAATAAAAGAGTGGGATACACTAATATCAAAAAAAAATCTTATTTAGGAGTAGAGTTCAAGATAATGTTACCTCAAAATGTTAAAAGGTCAAAATGATCCTCTGTAACCATCTAATTATCACTATAAAGCTTCTTACTTGGTGTTATTAATAATTATTTATTGATCTATATGGATGTGATGATTGATGAGGTTTCAATGCAATATGAGAGTCACCTTGGGTCATTTGGTTCTGAGGGTGATTACCATTATCTCTTGATTGACCCATATAACCATAAGAATCCTAGGACATGTCACTACCACAAAACTGGGCAAGCCCAGTGCCACCCCTTTATCAGCGCTAACAAAAAAGTGCTGATAAAGGGGGGGGCCTTTATCAGCGCTCAAAAAAACGCTGATAAAGGGTGCCTTTATTAGCGCTAAAAAAAGCGCTGATAAAAGTACCCCTTTATCAGCGCTTGTTTAGTAGCGCTGATAAAGGGGAGGCCTTTATCAGCGCTTTTTTTAAAAGCACTGATAAAGGGTCGACTTCAAAAAAAAATTAAAAAAATTAATATATTTATATATTTATATAGTTATATAGTTATATTGATATAAATATAATATATAATTTTTAAATACATTTTAGATAAGTATAAATGGACATTTACACTTATTATACTTAATATATAAGATATTTAGTGAAAATGGCTTCTTAAAAAATTTAAAAAATATTTTTAATTAATAATTTGCTAATTATTATGGAGTAACAGTAATTTAATAACAATTTTAAGACTAAAAAAATTAAAAAAAATTAAAAAAAGATCCAAAATATGTTGAAAACACAACTCAAACTTCAAACGGCCATAACTTTTGATCCGGGTGTCCGTTTGAGCTCTACCACATATCAAATCAAAGCCTGCGACGAGCTATACATCGCTAATATTGAGGATTACCCTAGTCAAGCGTTTTTTGATGCCAAAAGAGGCCCAGAAGGCCTCCAAAACTGAGTTTTTAGTCGGGGTACCCAGATTTTTTAACATTTTGTGGATTTTCAACCTCGTTTAAGGGGGTATTATTGGATTTTTTTGGTGGGGACTGAATTTATTCCAAGGTATTACATTCATATTGATATTATGTCTTTGAAATTTTATCCTTTTTTATAATGCACTGCTATTTATAATCAAATATATAACTATATGTACATATTTTTTATATATTTGCACCTAAAAATTAAATTTTTTAAATAAATAATTAAACATATTTACATATAAAATATATTAGCTTTATCTAAATAATAACTAATATCCATTTTATTTAAAATACCAATATATGAATATTTATATAACTAATATATATTAATATAACTATACATATATTAATATAACTATACATGTATTAATATAACTATATGTATATATTAATATAACTATATGTATATATTAATATAACTATATATATATATATTAATATAACTATATATATTAATATAAATATATATTACTATACGAATAAATATAACTAAATATATATATATAAATAAATAGATATATCATGAATAAGAGAACAAATCAATATAGGGTAGTGGCAAAGGCTTTAGGTGCGTAGGGGAGAGGTCTCGACATCAAATCCAGGTGGAGGGACGGGTGTGCACGCAAGGTTGATTTAAAGGGCTAGTGCTGATAAAGGGTGTAGGCGGTGCGGGCAGGCGCTGGAGGTGCGGGAAAGTGCTGATAAAGGGGGGCTCAAGCGCTGTAAAAAGCCCCCCGAGATTGGCAGTATTTTTTTATTTTTTTTATTTTTTTTATTTTTTTTTATTTTTATCAGCGCTAAAAAAAGTGATGATAAAAGCGGTCTTTTATCAGTGCTAAAATGAAAGCGCTGATAAAAGACCCTTTTATCAGCGCTTCGTTTTAGCGCTGATAAAAGACCCCTTTTATCAGCGCTTTTTTTAGCGCTGATAAAAGGGGTCTTTATCAGCGGTTTTTGGAGCGCTGATAAAGGGGACCCCCCTTTATCTTCGCCAGCTTTATCAGCGCTTTTCTAGTGCTGATAAAGGCCATTTTTAGCGCTGATAAAAGTTGTATTTGTAGTAGTGTGTTCTATTTACATCACTCATCCTTGGAGTCACCATACACATAGGATCCATTTATTCCTTCTTTATATTCTTATAATATCCACACTGAAAAAATCCTGGTTGATTACTACAGTGATATCGAAAGAATACCAAACCAACTAACTAGATTCATGGTGTTTTTGATGCTTGAGTGTAATTCTCCCTCTTCCTCTTGTTCCCCATGTTGGATTTTTCAATTTTAACCATGTAGGTAAAAGTTTTTCTACCAAATTAGGTACCCAATATATCCTTTTCTGATATTATACCCACATTAACCATATTTTTATATTTTTCCATACATAATACAACAAACCTGAAGCATATGTCAAGTCGTAACCCCGCCTCAAAGATCATTTCTTTCAAGTACTCACTAGAAACAAATTCAGGATAAAATGAATCAACCTCATGAACTATTCTTCATAACCTATTATAGAAAAGTTTTACTATTTCAAAGTAAATAAATATTCCATCCATGTGATATTGAATGTGTGGGGATAAAAAAAAAATTAACAGCTCCTCTAGTCCTTTCCATGTTAGGAACTAGTATTGTTTAGTCTATAAAATAATATACAACCACTTCCTAGTAAGATCCTAGACTTATAAACCTATAGAATCACTTTCAATTACTCTGGGGTTCCTAAGAAATCAAAAATTCAATTTATCTTTACTATCCATGCCTCTTCTTGTTCTGATCCTGAATCTCTCGGAAAAATCGATGGATTTTTTTACTAAAAGTCCATGTATGAATTTTTATTTCATGTTTTGGAATATTATTTCCCATATATATGGATTGAAATTCCTATAATATGATATGGACAATATTCTAATTTAATTATGATTTAGGTTGAACCATATTCATAGTGACTTTATCTAATGGGTTCCCCTATCATCGAACTAGTTCCATTCTTTCTAAAGATAGTCTGAAACACTACTTAATCATCACTCACTTAAAAATGAAGGCTTAGAATGTTTCAAATCATCTAAAGAAATAGTATTTATTATAAATTTACAAAAAACATAAATCATAATATAAACAATAAATTCCTAGTGAGAAGTATTATTACTAATGCATGGTATGCTAAACTCATTAGCTAAACCCATAATAATGACAAGATAACACTCCTAAAAGTGTCTTATGACACATTGTATACCTGAAACACACTAGTAAATTTAAGTTTAGTGTCATGAGGTTAACTATGTATTTTTATGATATATATTTCAATTTCCAACATTCCTATATCCTTGTCACCATCTTAAGATGACAAACCTGATATCATTTGTAACATTCCCACCAAACCCACTGTCTTGGGCTGGGATAGTGGTTTTATTAACCTTTGGTGATTTCCCTAGGACACCAAAGGCTGTAAATAAGTGTCATGGTCATACTATATATTAGGAGATGATTTTTCCTTGAACATGAACTAACTTATAAAGAAAAAACAAAGGAAAACAAGGTTATATGATGTATGTAAAGTAATATAATACAACACAAACCAGAATGCATCATCAAAGTAGTAGATAGAAAATAAAAGGTACAACACTAACACAATAAAGGAACACAAAACTCAATAACAAAGATGTGGTATCAACCTAAGAATCACCCCAAAAAATCTCTACGCTCTAACTCCAAGTCCTTAGCTCATAGTATCATGATACATCACTAGATAAATATGACACCTTGCCTTTGCATATATCTTGGTACACAGCATCTGAAAATTCACCAAATTTCCCAAGAAGGGTGTGAGTACAAAACTCAGTAGTCGATCCCCAAAGACTTCCCAATATACACCACTATAAGCAAGAATAATTTGTCTCAAATTTATATTTATAACAAAATATAAGTATAGGAAGTTCCAAAAAATTATATAATAAATAAATTAAACAAGTTATTGAAACCATAACCTCCTAGCATCATCATTCCACAACTCACACACCCATGTATACGTAATATCAGTCCCAATACTCATGATTGTTGACCCTTCCTATCACCAAGGAATTACATGAAGGAATCTACCATGTTCCACTTTAACATAGTCCCTAATTTTTAACTAACAAGATACCAAAATACAATTTCATTAACTCATACCAACCACACATTCTGTTATCTCAAGAAAATCATTTCTTTTAAAAAACTATTTTATTTCAATAATTCTATCAAAAACTTTGTGTGTTTCATTTAAAAGGTAAATTTTTAGGTATTAAAACAAATAAAAATTTTCCAATAAAATAAGGGATAATTATTTAGACATCAATCCATCAAGTTTGAGAACAATTAGTGTGGGAGAGAATCCACCTACCTATCAACAGATGAAGATAATGAAGAACAGCATAAACAAACCTTTATATTTGGCCTAGAAACTTCTTCCCTTCAATAGATTCAATCAAGATCTCATCAAAACACATCATTGACCATAGATATATCTATTAGTTATTAGATCTAACATTTTATGTGAGAGGAGAAGAGGGGTTCTATGGAAAACAAAAACGAACAAGGATATAATGTTGATTGGAGAGTTCCATCTCACTTTGATTCATCAAAAATACCTTCTGGATCAAAGGTAATATCTAAGTATGTTTATGATAGGATATGAGTTCAAGTTCCTGGAAAAATGTGATAAAAATGAGAGTTTCGGGGTGGAAATATTAGTTAAACTCTAATTTTTGGATCATTTAATGTGTGTAGCATGGTTAGGTCATAGATTTTAAAAAACCATACACCAACCATGTGTATGATACTAGAAAACACCCAAGTATTTTCATGGTTTTTCCACATTGTTTAGAAAATTATGGGCCAACTGTGTGATGTTATTATCAAAATACCCCCATATCGAATGATTAGTCACATGATTTTCCCAAATCATCTGCCAAATGTGTGATTGCCCAATGACTCCCAAAGCCTCCTTTAAATATTTTATAAATAATTTACATGGTTTCCCCTAACCATTATCAAACCATGCATGTAATATCCTAGGATTTTAAAAGGAAATAGTATGTTCAACAGCGTATAAGATATGAAGCACTAGGCTTAAATGAACAATGAAATATTATTATTTGAATATGACTGTTATAACCTAACCCATTAAATTTGTGGGTATGAATAATATTAACTGATTTAAAAAATAAATATAAATTTCCAATTCAATATATATACTTATAAAATAATAATACAATTTTTAGTAAAGTCGTTTTATTCTTCAAAAAATATGTTTCTTCAAAAATGAGTGTTCTTGATTTTTATGAGTGAATATTATAATTAATTTCTAGAAGTTATATAAAATGTATTTGAAAAATTGAGTTCCATTTTTTAATTCATCATGTCAAAATTATCTTAAAATTAATTTTTTATAAATTTCTGAAAAGATTGGTTTTTTAATGTATAGTGAAAAATACTGTTTTTTATTGAAAACTATATTTTTTGTTTTAAAGTATTTACAAAGTAAAATTATATTTTTTATTAGTAAAAAAATAATTAGTTAATTTTTATTTAAAATAATTCAATTTTTGTTCTTTAAATATATTTTAAACATGAATTTAGCATAAAAAATTATATTTTAAAAAAGGGCGTTTTTTGAAAAATTATTGCTCTTCACATTTTGAAAATTTAATTTTAAATTAAATTATTTCACTTATATGTTTTGAATTTTAAAAAATTGATTCCAAAATTTTAATCAGGAGTTCAAAAGGTATTAAATATGTCCCTTTTATTTTTGTTCAATATGAATAGCAACCTTAGTTATTTTTGTTATCACAGTAAAGGGTAAATCGAGTAATTAGAGTAAAAAATAAAATGATAAGGATTATTAAATAACCCCAAATAATACTATAATTTTATTAGATAAATACATTTCATCTATATTCATCAAAAATTCATTTTTATGGAATTTATTATCCATTTGGATGGGATTGTGACATTTATAGTATTTTATTTCAAGAAAAGTTAAACATGACACACTTATGTTTTTAATAAATATAATATATTTAATATGAGGCTATTTAGAGTGTATTTTCGAATATAAATATTATTTTTAAATATAAAATATTTATCTACATATTGGTAATTTATTTTAAATTTTTAGTGAATAAATAATTATTTTAAATTCTTACACAACGATGACGTGGTGATTATTCAGTTAATGGAAAAATCAAATGAATGGTATTAAAAATATTAAAAGTAATATACTTTGAGATAAATAATATGATATAATAATTTTATACATTTCCATGACATGTTAGTGATATAATAAAATATTTAGTTTTAATTCTAAGTGTTATATTGATATTATTAAATTCAAAGTAATGAATAGTTATAAAAATTGACATTATTGATATTTTATAATAAATAATATTTTATTAAATGATATAAAAATTATAAAAAAATTTATTTCAAAAATTGATTATTATATAGTTTATAATATCAAACATGGTACATTTATGGTTATTTTTTCATTTATAGTAACTATATTGACCCACAAAGTGTAAAAATCCTTATTGCCACATTAAGTTTAAAAAGGGTTAATGAGGGGTTAAAACCAAATGATAAGTGTAAAAATGTGACCTAAACTTGTCCAAAAATTATTTAATGAGATTATTTAGACCCATGATCATATTATATTCTAAATAAGTAATTTTGGATCTATTTTTAATTAAAAATTAATTTATATTAATTTAAAAAATTTGAGAAATTCCAAGAGTTCCCCTCCCCTCTCTTATAAAAGGACACCTATTATTATAATTAATTAACAATTAAAACCCATTTTTTAAAACATTACCTTAAAAAATACCTTCCTATAATCCATACCCTCATTCTATATGTCTTGGTTTATGAATAACACCAACCTTAGTGCTCTTAAGGTGATAAACAAAGGAGGTTTTCCGAAGAAGATGTATCTTTTTTAATCGAGCATTTCTATTTTATTTATTATTATTAAAATATTCTTCAACCATACTAAAATAATAACACCAATATCCTACATATACTTAGATTTTACTATGTTAATTTCATAAACTATATCCATGTCCTCTTTTATCAAATGGGAAATGAATCCATCATTCGTGTGTACGGTGGACTACCACCTCGTGAATCGATGTTTCATCACCCTCTTTCAAGAATAGTTATAAATATAGAATTAATGTTTATATCTTATATTAATTAAATATTTATCATTATAAAAATATAATATATCATTTAAATTATTACCATTCCATGAACTAAAAAATGATAACATCGTTTGTGCGTATGCGTGGACTACCACCTCTACAAAGCGATGTGGTTTGTTTTTCATCACCACAACACATGAATGATATATATATATTCGAATATATATATATGATATTTTGATCATTTTATAAGGATAAAATACTACTTAACTTATTTAAATAATTATTGTTGAAAAATGTAAATGTTACTCATGCATACGTACAGCCTACCGTATTCATGATTATAACATAGTACATTTTTCATAGACATATTTAATGGTTGGATTTAAAATTATAATCAGTGTATAAAAATGATAATTATTTCATGGTTATTATTATAAAGATGATTTAATAGTATACTCTTTGATTATAGTCAACCTAACAAAGTCATTTTGTACGTATGTACTGAACATCAATAAAGCATCTGACTTGATCATTTTTTTAACAGGTAGGCGGAAATGCCCATTTTTATTAAGAAAAGATATCCCTATTTTTAAATTGGGTTTAGAGGTAACCCATACTTGAATAAAATGGACAGTGGCACAAATTCCCATTAAATTTTGGTGTCCCAAAGGCCTTATGGATTTAAAGCAGAATGAGATGACCCAAAGGCCCAAGATGAGCATCTAAGCTTCACATCATGATCCCAGTCTTCTCATCCCCCCCCCCCCCCCACCACCACCACCACCATCATCCATTTCATTGCACATGAAGTCATTATAGAGAACCCCTCTTTAACCCAAGTCTTTTTAGAGGGATAAATGACAGGTTCCAGCACACCCATCGCTCTTTGGAGCTACCCACCCAACAACATCAACATTTCCTAATGCAACGCTGCCTACCAAGATGCATCGCTTCACTTTTTTTTTCATCACCATTCACACGATACATCACCCCCTATTCTAATAACCATCACATTGTGCTGCACTTTTCAATTTCATGGAAGATCACCCCAGAGTTCCAAGCAGAAAGGAATAATAAAATTTAAAAAAAATAAACAAGTAATTAGTTTACCTAAATTTATTATCCATGAAGATAAAAAATGTGTGTGAGGAGTCAGACTATAACATCCCCAAATGATAAAGGGTTAAATGACTAAATGATATGACTCATGTCAACAAGGTGCACCTTCCTTTTCGGGAGCCTGTCTGATTAGAACTCCACAGTTAAGCGTGCTTGGCCTGGAGTAGTAATCAGGATGGGTGACCTCCTGGGAAGTTTCCCAGGGTGTGTGTGAGTGAGGACAAAGCACACTGGAAAGGACATGTATTGGCCTGTGGGGACAATCATTAGTCAGATGACCCGTTCAGGCATGTGGGTGGACCCTGGGGTGGGCCCCACGTGTCTGCGGGGCAACTGGTGGTACCTGGTGGGCTAGGACCCGACGGCCATGTTAAGGCGGGGTGGTTGTGCTGTCACTGGGACCCGGTTGTCACATTTGGTATCAGAGGAGGAACCCAGCCTTAAGTGCGCGGTGCACTGCCTGGGTTGAGATATAGGGCCCACAACGAGGGCGTTGTGCTCTAAAGGGGGGTGATTGTAACATCCCCTGGTGGGCTAGGACCCGACGGCCATGTTAAGGCGGGGTGGTTGTGCTGTCACTGGGACCCGGTTGTCACATTTGGTATCAGAGGAGGAACCCAGCCTTAAGTGCGCGGTGCACTGCCTGGGTTGAGATATAGGGCCCACAACGAGGGCGTTGTGCTCTAAAGGGGGGTGATTGTAACATCCCCAAATGATAAAGGGTTAAATGACTAAATGATATGACTCATTTCAACAAGGTGCACCTTCCTTTTCGGGAGCCTGTCTGATTAGAACTCCACAGTTAAGCGTGTTTGGCCTGGAGTAGTAATCAGGATGGGTGACCTCCTGGGAAGTTTCCCAGGGTGTGTGTGAGTGAGGACAAAGCACACTGGAAAGGACATGTGTTGGCCTATGGGGAAAATCATTAGTCAGATGACCCGTTCAGGCATGTGGGTGGACCCTGGGGTGGGCCCCACATGTCTGCGGGGCAACTGGTGGTACCTGGTGGGCCAGGACCCGACGGCCATGTTAAGGCGGGGTGTTTGTGCTGTCACCGGGACCCGGTTGTCACACAGACTCAAGTTAAGGAACTTTCATCACACTTTTATTTCTATAGGACACATTCCATATACACTAATTTTTTATTTTATGTAGTGTATATACTTCCCATGAATGTCATTTATTATTCTTATCATAAAAATTATGGTATATACATATCCATATAATTTTATTTATTTCATGGGGATTATGATTCAAAAGTTACCAAAGTGGTGAGGGTTTTATTTCTCTATCACATTAATATTCGAGATTGTTTATATTTAAGTCAATACTGGAAAATATTTTTATTCTTAATAAATATTTTCAAAATATGTTTTAAATTAGTTTTTTACTGTTCTCCCAGGATTGTTTAAAGTCATTTTTACCCATGTTTTACTTTTTACAAAACTGTTTGAAAGGAATATTATTAACATTTTCCAAAGGAGGTACTTCATAACTTTTCCAATAAAATATATAGAAGGAATGATTTTTAACTTATATAGCATGAGAATATTTTCCCACTATCATGAGTAAATTATTATTTGAAGATTAATTTACAATTTTACAATTTTTTTTCAAAGAAATTTTTTTCCTTTATAAGTGCATAGATTTATTAAGAAAAGAAGAGATTTCAAAATAGAAAGGTTATTTTCCTCAAGAATTATTCCAAGTGATCTTTAAAAATCATTTTCCATCTAAAATAACTTCCTTTAATGTTATTTATACTTTAATGGGGATATTATCAAAGGATACAATTATTTTTATTTATATAGATGGTTTATGTTTATGATGGCATGATTTTTATGAATACCTTTTCATTTCCATGAGTTATGTTATGATGAAATGTTTATAAAACCCATTTCTTTCAATGGTTTTTTATATGATGAATATTTTATATTATGGAACAAATATGTATTGTTTTCATTACATGATGGTTGAGATCTATATCTCCCTCTAATGAATTGGTTAAAGTATCATATCTCATGAGATAGTTATGGTAAACAAGTCGAAGTGTTTGATCTGTTATGGGAAAATAGCTATTGTGTTTGATCTGTTATGGTAAGAAAGTCAATGTGCTTGATCTAAAAGGGGAAAAATGTTTTGATTCTTGATCCAATGGTATTTTTAGATAACCTTTACATTATAAATTATTTTTATACTTATTATATTGCAACACACATTTATAACATGAAATTATGGTTTGTGATTGATTTATGATGATTTCCCATTCTTATGATTCATGTATTTTGAAATGCTAATGTTTTATTTCATTACTCATTTTTATAATATTTGAGATATTGGGTAAGAAATTTTTAAGTTATGGTCATGATATTATACCCTTATTATTATCGATTGATACCACCCATACTTACCCTTACTGAGCATCTGATCTCACCCTTTCTTATGTTTCCTTTTCTCAGGTTATGAAGAATGATTCTAAATGATTTCTGTTTAGAAAGGTTTAATATCTGAGGAATTTTATGAGAGATGTTGAAGACTTAAAATAAAATATTAAAATCTAGGTATAGTGGGAGATGATATTGATATTTATGAACCAATTGTTTATGAACCTAAGTTGTTAAGAGTTTTTCCTAATTCTCTAAAACTTTAAACCTAAAAGTTCCTTGGGTATGTAAGTGATCCAATATTTCCTTTTGATTTTATAAGTTTTGAATGGGAATAATTATGTCACATTTATCAATATCAAAGATATAAATTAAAATTTTATGTTTTTTCATTGAATCTGGGAGTGTAGGTCTCAGCCTCTTATAGTGCACCCTTAAAAACCCTTCCAAAACACTCAAAACCATCCAAAAACTCCTAAAACTCAACCCAAGTATTATATAACTTTAAAATACATAATAAAAAGGTAAAGTAACTAAAACTAGTGGTGTTTTAAACTCTGAACTTTTATCTAATCAAATTGATCATCAATCCATGGATGGGGAAAATAGTTCTTCACTATCACCCAATTCAAGTGATGATAATTAATACATAGTCATAAAAAATCATCTACCTTCTTCATAAATAAGACTAGACCGCCCCAATGTGACATACTATGTAAAATAAATTCTATATATATAGTATCATAAAAAGGAATCTGTATATTTTATAAATTAAATGGGATAATATAATATTGAAAAATTGATATCATAGAGACACTCAACAATAATTCCATCAAAACATAATTTTATGTTGAGGGGGTGGAATTATGAACTCTTGAGTAGAAATATCTTTATATTTTTTTATAACCCTAGGAAAAAACTATGGATAAACATTTTCTAAACTCAAAAAAACTCAATCATCATGGATGATAAGGTTTTATTACAAATTATACCCATCCAATGGTCCCACTAACCAATGAACACATCATACTCTCCATTATCATTAAAGAATATAACTTTCCTCTTGAAGTAATTAATGATATCCAATACCAAATATAGCCAATACATTTCAAGGATGACATTGTATGGCTATATCCAAAAGCATAGGAATTATCCTAAAGAATAATATATCTCTAACATCATCTCATAATATTTATATACATCATACAAGTAAACTCAACCTCCAAATATAGTAGTCAAATCCAAGGGCATTGTTTGTCTCTCTACCTTATGTTCAAGAACCTGGATAACTATGGGTAAAATTAAGGAGCACATGGATCCTAATCAAACAAAACATATACCTAGGTATAAAATAGATAAATTGTACCTCACATGAGGGTTGGTTCCCTTGGTTATGGAAACTCTATAAAATGTATCATATTGTGTTCTACTCCATGACCAATATAATGTCTTGGACCCAGATACCACTAAACAGTTCCCTGAGCCTAGTTTCCCACATGGCCTCAAGAACATCTCCTTGAACTCTAGAGGCTTTTGACTAGCATTTTGGAACTAGGGTTTGTTTTTGGGGAGAATATGCCCTCATTACCAAAGTGTAACACAGTGAAATATCAATATCAGTCAATAGAAGAAGTAGTAAATCAATCATATAATAGTTAAACATCTAAAAGACAGATACATATAACAATGCCAGGAGTAATATCATATATAATTATGATCATTTCATGTATCTAAAAATCATACAAAATAGGTATACATATAAGGTGTAAAATACATATATCAAAATACCAAAAAGACCAAAAATCTATATCTCTTAATAGCATGACAAGCCTCATCATGGTCCCACGATCCCCTGCTCCTAATCATGGAACAAATTCAAGCATCAAAATGTGGGAGCTTTCCCTAGTCCCTACCTATATCCAAATAGTCTATTTAGGTACCCAATAGAGGCTCTAACAGGGTGTGAGATACAATATCAGTAAGCCTCTATCCAAATTGGCTATAACAAGTCCTAATTTTGTAATAAAAGTTGAATTAGAGTGAAATATATATCACGGTTAAGAAGTAAATAAAAGTAAAGTGCCCATGTAATATATACTACAAAACAAGTGATACTGAATAGCCTAACAAGGATCCCTGCAAAACATGGGCTATGATCCTATAATAAGGCAGTAGTAAGCATAAGGAAATAAACACCACAACCTATCCATATACACAACATATCATGTCATCCATGGCCACACTGTATAACCTATATCTCATAACAACCACAGTAATCCGTATAACTATAACTATCACATATACCATGGTCAAGCCATATAATCAATCATGTAACCTTTACCATGGTCGTTCTGTATAAATAGAAATTTCAGACCCCTCGAGGCCAGATCCAAGCTATAGTGGACCAAGTAATCCTGATCAAGTCCTAGGAGCATCTTGATGGAAACTTTGTTAGGATTGAATTGGTGTCTAGGGAGAATGTCTACTGACCATATCCACTGTGATCCCAAAAAAACTAGATCCAAGGTTTATCAAGACCCAAGGCATCCCACAAAATCAGAATCTAAGGAGCATGCAGACCCAAGCTATTCTCTACCACTATCATGACCCATGGTGTAGCACACCCATGGTGTCCTATGTAAATATTCCACATTAAAATAATTTATCATTTCAACAATCCATAATTAATGAGTTTACCCACTCATATCACAACTTACACTCAATTTCATTCAATGAGTTTACCCACTCATATAAAAAATCCATATAAACCATTTAAACAGAAGAATCAACATGAAAAGGAGGAAATCTGTCTCTTATTCAACCAATTTAGTTCATTTAATTTATTAGCATGCTTCCTCTAACTAGGAAATCACTAACTCAACCCATTGGTGGTTTAACAAAGTCATAGGCAAAGGAAATTCACATGTCACACCCCATGGGTGGTCTTGGTTGGGAAAACATCCTCCAATTAGTCTCAAAGGAACTAAAGGGAATCCCAAACAGGTTTCATTACATTCAATTAAATTCATAAATTAATATTTGGGGTTATACTGGAAAATCCATTAGGTAATGTAATGGAAACTAACTTTATAAATCACCAAACCACTCAGGAGAAGTATATATCACCTACCATAGGTCCATAGTAGAGTGATCATCCAGTATCATCTCCTAATTCGACTCAGATTAGGAGAAAAATGAAAAATAGATAAAAACCCTGAAAATAGGGAAAATTATCTTACACCTAAATAGAGTATATGTTACCAAGAAAAATAGAAAAATACACAAAAGGAATCGAGTACTCAATAACGCGGATCCAACAAAACTAACGATGCTTGATTCTAAGTTTGTATAGAGAAACAATATCAAAGTCTAGAATTTGGCTCAAAATGGATCCCTCCAAAAGATGTTATCCAATATAGGACAAGAAAGAAAATAAAATTAGGTTATAACCTTTATTAAGGGAAAAATTTTCATTTTGCCTTAAAACATTGGGTTGCACGATTTTGTTGCATTGTTGGTCAAACCATGCACCAATTGTGTGCCCTTCACTATTAGGAGGGGTACCTCGCATTGCTAGTGTGCACGGTTTGTCAAACCATGTGTAAATTGTGTCTCATACCACTATCAAAAACTGTAGAGACTAACACATGGTAATGTACCGCCATATTCATAGTTTAATCAAACCATGCGGCTTAAAGAGCCCTTTATCCAGTCCTGCATGTTTAGTAGGGATCATGTAGCATGTCCCGCATGGTTTCTACTAATCGTTTGTCCAGATTTATTTTTTAGAAAAGGTGGTTTATGGGATTTGAATAATCCCCGAACACTCATGATACCCCCCATGACCTCAAAGGGTATTCGTATTAGGCCGTAAAAATCATTTAGTGTGATATTAAAGAGATCCATACCTCATAAAAAAACTCAAGATATTACAATCTTTCCCCCTTAAATCAATTCATTACTGAATTGACCATTCAATGGTGTTCAATATTACTATGGGAATAACTATATCCACTAACCATATATGTCGGCATCCTGTTCCCAAGTATCATTCTATAAACATCTATTCTTCCATAGAACCCATACTGGAGTAACTGACTGACCTCAGAGAACCTTCATGCTCCTATGAATGATATAAATCAGATGATCCTAAAAGGATGCATCAACCTATAACTCCACCTACTCAGGCTGAAAAACACGAGATTGGTCTAAGTGATAGCGGCGTAGCTGAGATACATGGTGGATATCATGCTTGTCCTAGTACCTCTGATGTAACTATAATCGATAAGCTACCAACCTGACTCTCTCCAAAATCCTGAATGGCCCAACATATCACGGTGAAATATTACCTTAACTTCTGATCCATATGTGCCCCATCCTCAATAAAATACATAAAAATACATGATCCCTAACCTTGAACTCTAGAGGTCATCTTCAGCAATCGGCATGAGATTTCTATCAAGACTGTGCAATGGCCATCCACTTCCTGATCAACTAGACGTGCTCAGAAGTCTCCTACATGAGATGTGGTCCAAGAAAAGTTGTCTCACCTACCACTAACTAGTATAGGGGTGATCAATATGGCCTACCATACAAATACTCATAAATTTACATCTATATAGTCACAAAATAATTATTATTGTAGGATAACTAAACCATGGATATATTCCTCTCCCAAGAGCCCCCAAAATCCAGGACATATGCTCATAGCATGTCCTTAAGAACCTGTATCATATGCTCTGACTGGATATTGGTCTAATGGTGGTATATCGTGCTCAAAAAAAATTTGTACCCAAGGCCCTCTATAAAATCTTCTATAAACGAGATGTAAACTGGTAATACCTATATGAAATGATAGTACGTGGGACCCCATGAAGTTGTACTATCTCATAGATATACAACCTCATAAGTTTATCATATTAAAGGTTTACTTGATCATCATAAAATGAGAAACCTTAATGAACTTGTCAATAACAACCCAAACTGCATCGCTACCTTGAGGTGACCTCAGAAAAATGGTCATGAAATCCATCGCAACATCATCACATTTCCACTCTGGAATAGGCAGCTGCTGTAAAAATCTGGCTTTTATCTAATATTTTTTCTTCACCTACTGATAGGTGTAACACCTCGTAACAAAAAGAGTTATCTCATGTTTTATACCCAACCACCAGTACTAATGGTGTAAGTTGTGATATATGTTGGTAATAATAGGATGCACCTCCCAAACTGTGGCATGAAACTCTTGCATCATTTCCTCATGTATTTCCACTGGAACCCAAATGTGACCATGGATATATAGGATCTCATTCTCACCTACAGTTTAATTAGGAGGTGGGTCCTCACCTGCCATATTTTCCTATATGACTGTGCCCTTAGAATTCTATAGCTACCTCATCCTCAGACTATCCAGTAGGGTCTAGGTCACAGCTAAAGAAGAAATACAAGTCTGTACCTAACTTTCCTAAACCTCCAAGTGCATCTTAGAGAATAAATTCATAAGATTTCACTCGTTATTGTCATGTAGAAATGATTGTATCTAGGTCCTCCTTTACAATGCATCAACCACTACATTTCCCTTCCCAGTCATGTAGGCAAGCTCAAATTTGAAAGACTATAGGTACTTAACCAACCTTCACTGCCTCAGATTCATATCATGCTATGTAAATATGTACTTGAGGATTTTATGGTCTGTGTACACCAGAAAACACTCTCTTAGTAAATAATGTCTCCAATGGTGAAAAGTATGAACAACTGTAGCTAACTCAGGATTATGTGTCATATAGTTCCTCTCATGTGGTCTTAGCTATTAAAACCCATATGCTATGGATCTATTTCCCTATATCAGTATTGATCTCAACTTGATACCCGATGCATCACAATATATAGTTTATATCCTTACCATATCTAGTATAATCAGGATCAGCACTAAAGTTAATATCTCTTTTATCTCTAGAAAGGTTGTCTCGCAGGTATCTTACCATAAAAAATTCACACCATTTTTAGTTAGGCCCATAATATGTGATGATAAGTATGATAATTCCTATATGAAACAATTATAATATCCATCTATCCCCAAGAAACTATAAATTTCAAATATGTTCATGGGATTCTTCTAGGAAACTACAGCTCTCACCTCCTCTAGGTCTACTGATACTCCTATCTTTGAGATAATATGCCCCAAGAAGTGAATTTTATCCATCCATAAGTGGAACTTTGTGATCTTAGCATATAACTGATGATCTCTTAGTGTATCCAAAAAATATCAAGATGTTTGGAATGACTGTGTTGATTATAAGAATACAACAAGATATTTTCCACAAAAACCACCACAAAAAAAATATAGATAAGGATGAAAAACTCATTTCATTAGTGCCATGAAAATTTATGGTGTGTTCATGAGACCAAATGGTATAACTAGATACTCTTATAGACCATACCTACTATGAAATTTTGTACAAGGTATTTCTATAAGTTGAACACGTACTTAATGGTATCCGGATCTCAAATCAATTTTCAAGAACACCAAATCTTCTCAAAGATAATAAAATAGTTCATCTATCTATGGAAAGTTATACTGGTTCTTAACCATCAATTAGTTTAATTTCTAGTAACCCAAATATATCCTAAGGGTACCATCCACCTTTTTTCAGAAAATTAATAGATAACCCTATTAAGAAGTATTGGGTAATATAAACCTCTTTGCCTCCAAGTCTTCCAGCTGACTCTTGAGCTCATGCAACTCCACCATATCCATCCTATATATAGGAATGGATACCAGTGTAGCTCCTAGCACTATCTCTATGGAGAACTCAACCTCTATCTCAGGAGGTAAACTAGAAAAGTCATTCGAGAAAACATCCTTTAAAATGATCAACCACTAGAGTTAAATCTTCCTAGTATGATCCATAATCATCCAGATATAAAATAACAGTCTAGGTTGTCATCCTACCTATCCCATTATTCTCAGGTCCAGCTCGGATCTCCTAGAGGTCCCATTCACCCTTGTGGATAAAAATTGCGCCCTATAGTGATGTGAAAGTCACCCTTTAACTATATAAATCAACATAGTATAGATAATCCACTAACCATTCCATCCCAAGTATGATATCAAAATCAGTCATCTCAAGGAAAAAAATATTCCATATGAAGTGACACCCACCAATCCTAAGGTGGAACTCCCTACACTGATGTAAATCCTTCGTTCTATTCCCCAATGGAGTGTTTATCATCATAACATCCTCATAAAATTGAACAAAAATCCCAAGGTTTCCCACCATAGGTAAAGATATAAATCTATTTGATGCACCTATATCAAAAAGGGTAGATATTAACATAGAGTATATTACAATCATACATCTCACCATAGATGGTATGGTGCCTTGCTCCTCGGTTGTAGGCTATACATAATAGATCTAGCCTAAATTATGGCCATACAACACAACCTCACTACCTAGAGTAAACTCACTATGTTTCATCATTTTAACCGGTGTTTGGATTCCTCATCCATGACCAACACCACCTTATCCTGATAGAATGGTAATGCTCTAGCTCCCAGCCTAATGTGGAACTGTAAAAACCACTCCCAAACCTGGTGTTAGAGATGACCCCCTACCACTCACTACTGAAGGGAAGTTCTTACAAAAACATTGCACATGACCCATATTGAAAAAATATCAGCACTTGACTAGGCCATAATCACATTGATTCCTCATGTGCCCCCATATTTCATACTTATGATAGATTAATGAACTACTAGCACTGGAGTCTTAGCTGGTTCTCATCTCACAGGAAGCCCCAAAATGTCACTTCCTTCCACTAAAATTCAAACTACTAGGTTGGGAGACTACACTTATCTACTTTTTTCCCCAAGTATATCTCATATTATACTATTTAATTATCACCTAATTCATAATATCAATAATAGAGGTCAATATAAACATGTTGACTTGAGATCTATCAGCATGTAGGAAACCTTACTAGAAGCATCTTTCCCTCAATAACTCATCAAAAAGGTACGTCTGTGTAAAACATTACAACTTTATAAAGCATGTCGATTACTACATAATCATCATAACGACCTACTCTATATGCATGAACTCACTATCCCGATCTTACCTCAGAGTATCGAGGTAAAAGTATTCATAGAACCTAGTTTGGAAATCAACCAAAACCATATCTTGCAGTATGTTACCCAGGTTCATAACATCCCACCAGCACTTTTCTTCTCCTCGAAACATATAAGTCATGATATTCACTCTCCTCTTATGAGGTGTCTCTAGATACTTGAAGATTGGAAGAATAGTCTTAATCCATAGCTCAGTATCCTATAGACCATCATCCTCTAAAAACGTGGGAGGATGCTGCTACTGGAACACACATATTAGCTCAGCCATGGACAAGGTAGGTTGCGGTGCTCCTTGAAAATTTTGCATAAAGTGGAAAAACCCCTCATGGAACTATACCTCAGCACCTCTGTCTGGTAAAACTACTGGAGTCATAGTTGGTACTATAGGAGGATCCACCAGTATTCCATGGATTACCACCTTTAGAGCAAGGTCGTCACCACCCTCCTAGCATATGACTAGATTTCATTATGGTCACATGCCTCTAAAATGCCAAACACACACCTCAGAAAATAATGATACCAAATTTCAAAGATAAAATCATAAGACATGTCAAAACCTTCATATAGATAGGTCAAACTACACATCCTTCTCCTAAATCCAATATTTTATAAAATAAATAGCCAAAAAATTCACTAAATACATTGCCGCTTTCCCACTTAAAATTCAGGTCTAGGTCGAGTCCTCTATTTCTCTATTTTCAATTACCATTCACTTTCATATTAATTTCACATCCATTTAAAATGGTTGTATCAAATGGTTCATCAAATTCTGATCCATAAGGTCCCATACTCCTTATGAACCAAAATATGCCATCCACCTAATCCACACCATAACACATTCTAGTTCGTGTGACTCGTGGTCTATGACTCAACATGCCAAAATTGGTTGCTTAGGGTGTCTTCTATAGACTAATTAGGAAAACACTTCTTATGTTATAATAGTAACTCTAATAACCAACCATGTTTTCTAATTCCATGTATAAAATTCCTATCAAAATAATAGGTATATATATCATGGAACCTATCACAACATCATGAAAACAAGAAATGAATCCTATATGGCATGGCATAATGCATGGAATGGTATTCCTATAAAGTTCCTAAAATTGTGAATGAGATGGAATACCCTTATCTCATTGGGTTCTAACAAAATAGAACCCATAATCATATCAATAATAACATTACAATTCAAGTGTATCATCCAATAGTGGAATCAAACCAACTATAATAGTCAAAATCCAAATAACAGTAATTTTTATTCAAGGCAATTTGGTTTTTTTTTTGTATGTCGGTTAGCTACACTGAAAAACATCTCATTACCAAATTTCAATTCTTCCTAATCCCAGGAAAAGAAAAATATATGATACCACTTTGTAACATCCTAGACCCAGATTCCACTGAACAGTTCCCTGAGCCCGATCATCCACATAGACTCAATAGCATCACCCTGAATTCCAGAGGCTTCCAACTAGAAGTAAGGGCCTATGGTGTGTTCATGGAGAGAATATGCCCTCATTACCAGAGTGTAACATAGAAAAATATCAATAACAGTCAATAAAGGAAGTAGTACATCAATCAAACAATAGATAAACATCCAAAAGACATATACATATAACAATACCAAAAGTAATCTCATATAAATGATGATCGTGTCATTTATCTACAAAGTAACCAAAACAGGTATACATGGAAGGTGTACAATGCATATATCAAAATACAAAAAAGAAAAAAAACATTATATCCTGATAACATCACGATCCTCAGCTCGATCTCATTCTCCCCTTCTCCTAATCATGGCACAAAGTCAAACATCAAACTATAGGTGCTTGCACCAGTCCCTATATATATCCAAATAGTCTGTCCGGGTACCCAACAGCAACTCGAACAAGTTGTAAGATACAATCTCAGTAGGTCTCTACCCAAAGTGTCTGTAAAAAGTCTTGGGTGTGTAATATAATCTAAAAAAAATTAAATATATATCATAGTTAAACATTAAATAAAATTAAAGTTCCCATGGAATATATACTAGAAAACAATTGATACTAAATATCCCAACAAGGCTCCCTAAAAAACATGGGTCGGTCTCCAATAATAAGGCATTAGTAAGAATAATTAAATAAACACCATAGCCTCTCTGTATACACAAAATCTCATTTCATCTATAGACACACCGTATAACCTATATCTCATAACAACCACGACCAAGATGTATAACCAGAACTATCACATATACCATGGTCAAGTCATATAATCAATCATGTAGCCTTTACTGCATCCATGCCATATAAACCAAAATGTCAGACCCCTCGGGGCTGGATCCAAGGTATAGTGGACCAAGGAATCCTCATCGAGTCCCATGAGTATCTCGATGGAAACTCAGTTAGGCTTGAATTGGGGTATAGGGAGCATGTCTACCGACTATGTCCACTACAATCCCAAAAAAACAGATCCAAGGGGTTGAAAGGGCCAAGGTATACCATGGAATCAGAATCCAAGGGGCATACAGGTGCAAGGAATTCTCTTCTACTATCATGGCCCATGGTGTAGCACAACCATGGAATCCTATGTAAACCTTCCATATTCAAATCATTTATCATTTCAACAATCCATAATTAATGAGTTCACCCACTCATATCACAATTTATATTCAATTCCATTCCATGAGTTTACCAACTCATATAACAAGTCTATATAAACCATTTAAACAAAATCATCAACATGAAATGGAAGCAAGCCATCTCATATTAAACCAATTCATTTCATTTCATTTATTAACAGGATTCCTCTAACTAGCAAAGCACTAACTCACCCCATGGGTGGTTTGAAAAAGGAATAGGTAAAGGAAATTCACATGTCAAATCCCATGGGTGGCCTTGGTTGGGGAAACAACCTCCAATATGTCTCAAAGTAACTAAAGGTCATCCCTAATAGAATTAATTATGTTTAATTCAATTAATCAATTAATTTGCAAGGTCACACCAGAAAATATGGTAGGAGACATAATTAAAACTGGATCCCTAAAGCACCAAACCACTCGGGAAAAGTATAGAGCACCTACCGTAGGTCTATAGTAGAGTTCTCGTCTAGTATCGGCTTCTAATTCAACTCATATCAGGAGAAAATGAGGAATGGATGAAAACCCTAAAAATATAGAAAATTATCTTGAACCTAAATAGAATATACAATACTAAGACAAATGAAGAATGAAATAAAAATAGAGTACTCACTAAAGCAGATCCAACGAGACGGATGGCACTCGATTCTGAGTTCGAATAGATAAACATGATCAAAGCCTAGAATTTGGCTCAAAATAGATCTCTCCAATGGAATTTTTCCAACATAGGAGTAAAAAGAATAATAAATTAGGTTATAACCTTCATAAATAGAAAATTTTTATTTTCCCTCAAAACACTGGGTCTTATGGTTTGGTTTTATGGTTGGACAAACTGTCCACCCTTCACTGTAAAGAGGGGAACCTCACATGGTTTGTCAAACCGTGTTCAAACCATGTCTCGGCCCATAGTCAAAAACTGTAGAGGCTAATGCATGGGTGTGTTCCTCCATTCACATATTTTACTCAAACCATGTGGCTCCTAGATCCATTTTTCTAGCCCTACATGGTTAGTAGTAATCGTGCGGCCTGTCTCGCATGGTTTTTACTAACCATGTGGCCTACCTGGTTTTTCAAAAAAGGTGCACTTTGGGCTTTGAACAAGCCCAAAACACCCCCCAATATCCCCATGAACTAAAATGGTATTCACATTATGCTATAAATAAGTATTAAAATCAAAATTAAATTGATATTTACCTCATATGAAAACCTAGGATCTTACAACAACCCTAGTCCTTATATTGAAAACCTCCATAACACACATTACCTTGTGTCCCTAAGGGAGAATGGAATAAAATGGATATAATTTTCCCACCCCATCTCCTCAATACAGATTAAATCTTGTAGTACCCTCCTCCTGCTACTTTCTAAGTGGACACCTCTATAATGTTTGAACCTAATGTGTGTCGCCGGCTCCACATTGACTACTAAGGATAGTTGTTCAGTCACACTTATGATGGAAATCACCTCTCTAAAAAATGAAAAAAAAATCGATCACTCAGTAAAGATACAATATCTTCATGATATGGTGAAATGATATGAAGTAAGATGAAAAAAACTCCATGTTTTCTAAAACATCAATTGACCATGAAATATAGAACCTCTTCGAATAGATCAGCTCCTTAGGATGTCCTGATAGCTTATCTCTCATGAAGTTCTAGTCTAAATCTCATATATAAGATCAAAAATTCACCAACACCTCTAGGAAAATTAAAATTTTGAATGTGATAACCTTTTAGTAGATCTTCAAAAAGAACTCCTCCATGAATTGATTCACTCTGATATAATCATTAGACGGGATGTTTGAAGCAAAAGTATTTAGTTCTTTAAGTGAATACAAAAATTCTAGACACCATAACTCACTTGGTTAAATGAAGGAATCTACCACCAACATGATTCCTTTATAGTTGAGAAAAGGAACTCATCCAAAAATTGATTACATAACTTCTCCCATGAATCTTCACACTCCTTTTGATCATCAAGGAATAAATCCCACCATTGATGAGAAACTACTCGCAACATAATGACTGGAAATGGAATATAGTACTCCTTCCTAGCATAGATTAAACTAAAATAAATCTTCACTCCCCCTAACCATGCTATAGTATTATGATCAGAAACATAACTCTTATACATTTGTAAGCCCTAACACTAGAACTCAACAAGAGTCTTCCTCCATGTGTCATCTTCATTAACCTCAACATTCTGGTAATCTACTAGTGCATCCTACTATACATCATCAGTATGATCCTGACGAGGATATTGACTACAATCCATTACTGTAATATAATAAAATTTTAGGTACTTCATAAACCTATAATATCTAATCCTTAATATTACTTAATTAAACTTCATCCTAAATCCCATTATTTAACCAGTTCAATCATAGTTAGAAATAATGATAATGCATGATCATTGCCTTTGTCTCTACCCCACAATTAGAGTCACTTTTCCTAGTATATTAAAAAAATTAAGGATATTGTGTTAGATCACAGGAGGACTAATCACTTTCATTCTTCATATTCTTCCTTACTTACATCATGTACAATGTTTTGATGATATTATTTCCCTAACCAGTTATGAAATCATCAGCAATGAATATCCAAAAGCTGAATCATATCACTCAAAAAAAATCATTGATACCACTTTTTCATGATCCAACCCCTTTGGTACCCCTACTAGTCTAGTAGTGAAAATAAAAGTTACCCCATAATCTTTCATAAAATATAAAATGGATTTGAGACTCGCATTGAGGGTATAAAACACTAACATATATGATGCATTTCCCTCAGAATTTCTAGGGAAAGATAAAGAATCTAATAATTTAATCCATTATAATGAATATATTAATACGTGTACATGTAATTTCATACAAAGTACTAGAAAAAAAAAAGGAAATGCCCTAAGAAACACCTATAGTAGTAACTCACAATCACCAAATAACCTCAAAACACCACCATAGTTTAGAAACATCCATCCCAAACACCATATCACTCCCGTGGACTAGAAAAAAATATATTCATATATATAAGGGTGAGCATACATGTATACTATATATGATCCACTCTAAAATTTATCTTGAAAAATTGGAAGAAGCATACTAATGCCCTAGTGAAAAAAAATAGTGAAATCAAATCATTACATAAATTAGGACAACTATATTCTCATCCTCACCGCGTCTCACTCGCAAAATAAGGCACAAAAATATGTAACATATATTTGTAAACATACATATTAACAAAGTTAACCTACATCTACTTTCCGAATGAAGTGGTTACCCTAAACCCTAATATATTAAATCTTGTATCTCCCATCCCATCTGTAATTCATAACATACATCCATAATAATATCCATGTTTTCTCATCCATAGCCACAAATCACATCCACAACATCATTACATACATATAATCACATATCAAGACTAAGAACTATTATAAACCATGTAAACACACATTATCCCTTATGTAATTACATCCCATGTATAAATACACATGCAGTAATCATAGTCTATTATAACCATGGTAAATGTATACATTATAACATTAAGCTACAATAATATACATATACATGTATGTCAAAAAAGCAATCCACTATAGTCTATATTGGTACACATCATATAATGGTAAGCCATCATATCCCAAATATTTCCACATATCATACTATTTATAGAAGAGATGACACAAAATGGGGTAGTTAATCATTTTTATACTCATCATCTGAGATGTTATGAAAACACCTGGAACCCAAGGCCAGTATGACTATTGGTCACATTATTCAACCTTGGAGGTGGAGCATAAGAAAAAACAAAACATAATTATTATTTCATAGAACACAATAATTCTAAGGGAAATATCCCAATTCAGGTTCCTCTCTATATCTAAAGACTCATATGAAAATAAACTTCCAAAACTAAGAACTAAGGAACAAGAACTTCCCTAAACACACAAGCATCGTGCTTTAACACTATAAAACACCATTTATTTTCAATCACATACCAACCACTTTATAATATCCTAATATAAAATATAAACTAATACCCACATTATTATTCTCATGTCAAGGTTCTTTTAATTCAATATCAAAATTTCAATTTTGCTAATCTCAAACCATTTAAACCTTCAATAAATCCATGGATTTTTCTTATTAATATATTTCAATATCTCACCATATTCATCAATAATGATTTCATGTATTTAAACATATTCAATTTATTCTATCATTATTAAATCATCAAGAACCGTCTTCAATAATCAGTTCATTAATTATTTACCATTCTATATTTCTGGGGCACTAAAACACATCTATCGTGATACAATGAAAAGATACAACCCTGAATAAAATAAGCATTCGTCAGTAAATTAAAATATTAAAAATAAAAAAATAGATATTCAACTGTTAAAGAATTATTCCTGACTGAAAATTAAATTTTTATTTCAAAGCACTTTTGAGGAAAAAGTGGGAAACCAGAGTGACATCAAAGATTTAAAACACAACCATACCTCCATGGGTCAAGTTCGTCAAGTCAAAATAAAATCTAGTTCAAAAGTAAGAAAAAGCTCCACCCTAGCAAAAAATCAATACAATCAACATACACCTTCCCATCGCTGCACGGCAAGCTGTCCCATGAAAAGATTCACGGCCCGGTACCGATGGCATACGCCATACCCTCTCAACAACCAATTCCGAGTAGCGATGATAAGGAGAACACTCCATGCTATGAACTTCATCTGGGCAGTCCCTTGCAAGAAAACTGGATGCAGTGTCTCATGGAACAAAGTCATAGTGCCACAAGCGAATTCACAAAATTCCAACCACAATAGCCTCAACAGTGCACCGCAACACAGAACAAACCTACCCAAGTTGTAAGAAATCAAAGCTGCATCTCCCCAGATCAAAGTACATTGCGTCTTTGTTTTCTCCTTCTCTGAAATCAGATCATACCAGAATCACACACCACAAAATAGAAACACACAGAAAACCAGAAGCAATACCAATGTAAGGAGGAATTCCAAGTGCAATCCACACTGCCACCGCAATACCAACGATGCCTCCGAAAGAAAACAAGAACAACCTTCAAAGGCCTCCGCGATAACCACTCCAGCAAAAGTTCACACTGAATATCCAGAATCCATCGCAGATAGAAAAACCAGATCCAACAATTTCCGAATGCCCAAAGCAATAACCCCAACAGAAAATAGGAAAACAAATCAAGGAGAAACAAAGCAGAACCCTGAAGACAGCTGCTCGTGATGCCGCAAACCAGGCCAGATCCCGTCGCCGCCTTCACACACTCACCCAGAGACCACCTCAAACCGCCGCACGCACTCCCAGCCGACACATAACCGCACGTCGACCCACATCAGGAGAAGCTGGAACACCGACCGAAGACTTCACCACACCGCCAGAGGAAACCCTACCCAACGAAGAAGGGGTAGGGTGAGGAGAGGCCAGCAAACTGTGAGAATGACATGCCGGCCGTGCCCACAAAACGCCGCCCCTGGGAAGGAATCTGTCGTCACGAGAGCACCGAGAAGGAGTGTGGAGGCGATCTTATGTCGACCCGAGGCGGAGCGAAGCTTGGCAGCGACAGGGGAAACCCTAGCAAAACGGCGCCCCTTACGAGCTCATCCGAAAGTTGTGGAATTTATTCCAACTCCTGGTAAATACCATGATATCATCCCCAACACCTTTTCTCATTATCCATATAACCCCCACCAAAATATACATTAATCCACCACAATGACAATATCAAAACAACTCAATCCCCAAAAAAACCAGCAGTATAAGGTTTACAATTATATTTTTATAGGGTTTAATAATCTAATGAATTTATAGTTAAGAAACACAAAATTATCTAAAAATAATGTCAATAAACAATCCATTTCGCTTCAATCAAATCTTTAAAGTTTAGAGAAAACAAGGGACATCATAGTCAGACACTCTTAGCAATTCTAGAAACATCATATTTTCTATAAGGTCTTAATTAATTTAATCCATTATGAGAATGATTTAGTAAGAAATGAAACCAATTATAATAGAAACTAATAACATAAATAAACAATAAATAAACAAGCACAGTATAATACTCTATTATATCAATAATTTCTTAAGAGGAATATAAACTTGAAAAATTCCTTATTAAATTTACTCCATGCCTTACCATCTTAGTATTAATTAATGGTTTTTATTCATTGATAATAAGAATAAGAAACATTTTAAATGATTAAAATAAACTATAAACTAGTTAAAAAAATTCATCATCCAGTAACATGAATAAAATCATAATATTATGCAAAGCTACACTACTATATCTACTAAATTTCATTAACATCCGATTTTTTTATTTTTGTTAAATCCCAAAAATTCACCCATTGGAAACCAAAATAAGATAATCCCATATTTATACATAACAAAATAGAAAAATTATCAAATCCCCTACCTCAATATGAATCTTCAAAAATCACCAAACAATCTGGAATGATGAATGACCATCACCAATGTGAAACTTCATGATGACCTCATGAATCCAAATCACATTCTCTATCATGAAACCACAATCAGTCATTGATAATGAAACCAAAAATTGGGAAAATAGGACTATTGATACATGTATTTTAATCATATATTTTAGGGTGTTTTAATACATTGATCTATGTAATGTAATTGATATTCTTTCCAGAATTTGATTATTTAACTTTGTTTGTGATTTATGAAAGGATACAAAAAAATATTTGGAAAAGGAATAAAAAATGTGATTTTAAAGAGAAAAAAGACACTTCATGCTATGACATGAAGTCACACAATGCGACACCAAAATATTGAATCCAAAATCCAAATTCACATAGAGCCAGAGAATACAATACAATCTAGAGAAATACATTTTCACATCATGAGTTTTTCAACAGAATAAATTTTGGAAGACTTTCACCAAATAAAGCATCACCCCAACAAGACATGAAATAGATATTAACGACCTGTGAACAGTACACATCATGAGTTTATTAGGATAGGAGAGAAGACCGATGCCACATCTTACATAATGTGAAACCATATCACGTCATGAACCTATTGAAAAATATGAAAAATAGATACAGCAGATACGAGCCTTTGATGAAAAAGCCTATATATTCATGACTTCAGCCAAAAATCTAAGATATATCTACACCAAAGGGCTTGAAGTGACATGTAAAATGACTTCCATAGATGAACATGTGACTGTAGAGCCCTATTATTGATTCCATTCTTTACCTCCATTATTCTCTGGGTATCCATGCTACTCATCCTCATCATGACTATCATGAGTGAGTAGTTTTATTTCATTTCAGGTGATGTGATTGTAAGGGGGAGTGTTGTTAAGGATTATTTCTATTTTATTTTCATGTTTTGGATTATCACAACTCCTTTTCTAAATTCCAATTCTTATTCCTTTCATATTGTATGACCATTATTTAGGCCTGGGGAGATTTTATTTTATTACATCAATTAATTTCTCTGGTTTGCATGTGATCATTACACAACCTTATGTGGTTATGTTTAAATAAGGTTTTGTGTCACCTGGTTATATGATTGAACTGATTAAATGGCCATTATAATGGTCAAATTGCAAGATTAGTTTAGGTTACCCAGACCATGGATCCCTAAAGACCCAATTCCAATACCAAATTATGAATGAACCTGAAATTAGTTGAATCTCTAGCACATGAACCTAAAAATAATTGAACCTAGAATGTTCCATCATTTGAATTTAAACCCCAATATATTTTCCTTTTTTCCTATCTCTCCAAATGATCAACATTTGTGTTTTCAATTCCTATAATTAATTTAGATCATATGAACCATACTTGTGGGTTTGAAACTCGTACTTTCAAAGTACCGCACTTTTGAAGTTAGGTTGTCTGAGTTTTATAAATTATAATTTTTTTGTATCCTTATAGTAAATTAACAACACCCTATGGCCTATCAAAAAAAATAATGGCACGAAGTATCTTTTTTCTCCTTAAAATCACTTATTTTTGTTCTTTTTCCAAATATTTATTATATCCTACCATAAATCAAAAAACAAGTTAAACAGTCCAAATGTTAGTAAGAATATCAATTATATTGCATAGATCGGTATATTAAAACACCCTAAAATATATGCATGAAATAAACATAGAAACTGTCATGGATTTATATGAATTAAAGGGTGAATAATGAAAAAATGAAATAGGTAGAGTTATTCAATGGATCAAAGGTATTCATTGGATGAATCAAAGGCCTAAGGATTAATCATAGAGGCCTATGTTCTTCAAAAATTATCCCTTAGATACTAGGGTTCGAGGGTAGAAGGAAAATCAGAATTAATTTTAGAGTCTCCCTAAATTTATAAATAATATTGGAAAAATTTGAGTCTTGTCATGATAGGGATCTGTCATGAAAAAATATACCTAGATTTAAATATTTCAATGTAATCTCCCCATATAACTCCACCTTTTCCCTTGTCTAATGAACATTTGTTTATGATATTAAAGTAGTTCATGGTGTGTCTAAGGGTGTTATGTCACAATAATTAAAACCCAATAAATGATAGTGAAAATCCTCATCCTTCTCACTCCACCTGATCAGTCCTAGACTAGGATCATAATATAACCCATGCACCAAAACCCAATCAATATTAAAAAGACATAACCAAGGAACTTGACCCCCAATTCCTCACACCCTAGAAAAAATACATCACACTTTGATATATGACTTGAGAATAAAAATGGAAATATTTACATTATGATATGTAATTTCTCTCAAGGAATACATAATATTCTAATATGGATAAAATTTGAAGGATATTTAAGGGTCACTCTAAAAAAATGTGATGTGTAAGGGTTACTTACATAATGGTTACTCTAAAACAAAGGTGATACATAATAAATTCTTGAGAATCAGACTTAACTATGTCAAAGGAATAAATTCAGTATAAAAAATAATATACTTTTAATAATAAAGTTATTTCTTTGATAAGTATGGTTTTTATCTAATATATAAGGTTTTTCTACTTATCAAAACTCTAATATGTAAGTGTAAAATATTTATGTAATAATTTTCATTCATATGTATGGTTTTAATCTAATATATATTGTTTTTAACTTACACATAAGGCTTTTATATTTAACAAATTTGAATAAAAAATATTTAAATACACACATGACATAATTTTACATAAATAATATTTTTTACTTAGTCAAAAAATTTGTTCAACTGAATGAATAAAATCAGTCACCAACTCATCTCGGTGTAACACCCATGTCCATAATACATCCAAAGAAATCCCAATAAATGGGTAAGATCATAAGCCTCAAGTAATTAAAATCATATAATAATTCAAACCTCACATTGTAATACAACCTCTAAGATATCAATCCTGAGGAAAATTAGTCACACTATATCTTTGACCCATAAGAATACCACCAGACATCCTCAAACTCCCTCAACACCTGAGAAATTATAATTTAGGGGTTCAGTAAAATCTGATCCCTAGCATATTAAAATAAATAAATCACTTCTAGATTTGTGTTTAATATAAATTCATGTAGAAACCTATATCAAACCCTCATATATTCTAGAAATAGTGTCATTACACCTCAAAGAGTCAAGAGAAACCATTAGAGAATAATTTAAATCCCTAACATAGATAATCCAAAAAATAATTTTGACCAACACCAATCCCTAAGTAACTATGACTATATTAGGGCATTAATCAAAGGAAAAGTGAATATAATATCAGATTATGAGAAAGGATATTATCACCTGAAGAAACCATAGATATTTAATGGAGAAATCAAAAGAGGAAAAGTAATGGAATATGGTAGAGTATAGAGATTATGACTAGGGAATCTAGAAATGTGAAATGGAAGGATGGACCTAACTGATAGTTAAATTTTATAGGGAATAGTTTAAAGTTTTAGATTTTAAAATTGGGAATCTCACAAGGTTTGGCTACATAGTTTGAAAAAACATGCACCAACTATATAGTAGCTATTGGACATGAGCAATGCACCCATAATAGTTAAGTTTCATGATTAATCATAACAATGTGAAAATATCATGGTGGTCAAAAGAAGATAGTCCTATTTAATATTAATCCACACAGTTACACTTAATCATGTGTTATCACTGAACTAGAAACATTACATATAAGATTAAACCACATGACTTCTATTAACCTTGGGATGACCATGAAATTACTATATGAGAAATAAATTCTTTCAACAATTTAAAAAATTTAAACATATACTTATCAATATATATGAAAAAAATAAGTAAGAAACATAAAATGAAAAAGTGACATTGGAGTGTAATAGTTCCCTTGGATTTAATATTGTACAAGGGATTAAATTATTAAAAATACCTCATAAATTATTTTAACTGATATGGGGACCTCAAAATTGGTATCTATAATAAAGATAATTTAGAAATAACTATCAATTTTTATAATTTGATGACTGGTGTAAAAATATATAAACAAACAAAAAAGGGATATATTGTGTCATAAGGAGTCCCCCATATATGCCACATAACACTATAAAGATACTGAGTTCATCAGGTTGTTCATGGTCACCATGTGTGGCACTTGAAGTTAGTGCATAGAACCATGCATGCAACTACCCAGGGTATATCAGTGTAGACCCAATCCATATTAGTCACCTACTCAAATGCCTATATGAGTTTCATATGGTGGGATTGTCTCACCTTCCAGCCCATGTTACCCCCTTCTTAGGTTTTGAAAATGGCCCAATTTTTTCAAACCTATAGGGGTAGGACTTGGTCAATCGTGTTGTTTCTTGGACACTGAGCATAGTTCAAATCACTCTATTGGTTTATTCCACAGTAGTGGGAGAATATCACATTGATATACTCTTCCACTCACCTGTGATGTATAAGGTGGATTCATACTTCACCATTATATGATATAATGTCCAATGATGGACCCCCTACTCAGAACCCATACACTCTCTCAAAAAACCAATTTTTATCCTTATAGATCCACTATGAATAATATTCCATGTTACTTTTTTCTAATATTTTCCATTTCCACTCATGTTACCTGATCTTCACATCATTCCATTTCCAAAAACTTATTCATATAATCTATCCACCGTTGTTTACCTTATCATCATCCCATACCACCTACACTACTACTAGAGATATCATCATTCATTACTAAGATTAGTGGTGGAATTTATAATGTATTCATCCATGAGAGAAAAAATAATGGAGATAGATACATGAGGTTGGTGGGTCACATGTAGTGACTAGGGTACCCTAACCGACCTGGTGAAAAAATCCATTTTTCTAAGGTCTAACATCACTATGTCACTTTGGGAGCACGACATGAGGTGGGGATAGGGGATAGTGGCATATTTCCTGATCTTCTTACTTGTAATTTTTCTTCATTGAGCATAACACAAAAACCAAATTTATAGCACAAAAAGTTTCATAAATAATTTTTCATAATAGTACACATGCCAAGGTATCACAAAAAATGTTGAAATTAATACAAATAATAGTGTGATAAATTATAAATTGAATCCATATATGAGATGGGGCCATCATCACTCCATAAATTTTCCTATTGTTACTCCCAAACAAACATTCCAATCTCAAATCTCTATGACCAGTGTATCAAAATTGTTAATCCACCAATTAAAGAGATTGGAAAAATATATAAAGACCTGAAATGGTCTCTAGATGGGTCCTGAAATCTAGTATCAAATTATATATATCCTAGCTATAATCACCCAAATCGAGTAAAACTACAATGATAGATTTTCCATATAAAAACTTATTATAGAGATATCTATGGTTTTAATAACATCAATTTACACATATTTTAATTAAATAAATAAATAAATTTTAAACAAATCCTTAAAATTAAACCTTCTTAGAATTATTCCAAACTTCTAATAAATGGTAGACACTATAATTTGAGATTAGTGAGACCCTCATAAACATTTTTCCAGTTTACTTATTATTTCATATTTTTCTTTTTTCCTTCAAAAGGTCATAGTACTCTGAAACTCTGGTATTTATCCAAAAACATCTAATACAGTTCAACTTAACTAAACCAATGATTGATATAACCTAATAAGACCCCAAAATGTTTAATTTAATGGAATGATCACCCAAATATATGGTAAATTTATAATATTCATGATTTGAAATTATGATTGATTCCAATAATGAAATTAAGTGATAAACCATTGAATCTTCTTATAAATATCACACATTCCAAATTTAATTATTTTTAATCAATATTAAATATTCTAGGATATCAAATAATACAACAATTATTGGAATTATAACTATATCCATGAATAAGGTGTGTTAACCTTGAGGAAAACCCCATGTCTTTATAGTGTTAGATCAAAAACATCTTAAGAATGCTCCTATAAATGAATATAGTTAAAATGATAAAGATATGAATTTTAAGTATTATAAAGTTTCCCCTGATATATATATATATATAATTCAATGTTTGGATGAAAAACATCAAAATAATCTTAACAATGTAAATTATTTTTATATAATTAATGATCGAAGAAGGATCTATATAGAAGAGCCTCGACTTAAAGGATGTGATATTTCAAAAGCACTATTTTTGTGCAATATGGTTGAGGGTAATTTAGTCTCAAATAATATAATCAATTTCATTTTGGGTTGTTTGACCACAAATCACATTCTTCAATCTCTTATAGAAAGGTTGTGATAAATTACTATATATTGCAACATGAATGATATCGATAAAATATTATACAATTTTCTCAATATATATAGTATTATTATGTAGGACATGGGAGGTTGAGAAAAAGGGACATGATGATGGAATAAATAGAAAGTGGTAAAAAATAATAAGGTGAAGTGTGTCACGTATTGTCAACTCCACCTTTCGAGTCAAATAATATAATTTATAAAGAATGTAAATGTTTCTACTATTATAAAAAAATATTTGAAGATGAATTTTTCACAATACATGAATGCTTACAAGAAGCACCATGGAATATCCAAATCTAGTGTTAATACAAAATAATAAAATTGTTATATTTTAAAGGGTATATGATACTATTTATGCATTAATTTTTTTGTATATATATTTTATTTCAAAATTAATGAAGGACTTATAGTTATATTTTTAAGTATGAATTCAAGTGAAAAAGAATGTGTTTTTTATATCAAGGAGTCTGATGGAACATATTTCATCAAATCATAAATGGATTTTAAATAAAATATGTATATTTTTCATCTTTTTTTCTCATTTTATAAGATATTGGTTTGTAAATTAAGTGTTGTTTGAAAAAAATTAGTTGATGGTATTGATAGATATGGTTAGTAATTCATCCAATTTTATAACAAGTTAGAAGAGGGGGAAAGGATAAATGGTTTCTCATCTAGGATATATATGTTTATAGAAGATATTTGTCATGATATTAAGTAATAAGTTATCTCCACCTAATAATATAATATTTTAGAAAATAAAAAGCATCATTTTTTAAATAAGTTTTCAAACATATAAAATTATATAAATAATATTGATGCTAATAGTTTATTTTTTTCATTAATAACATAAATTAAATGATTTATATTTCCTATAACAAGAATTATTTCTCTTAAAAATATATTTTAGAGAAAATATAGGTTTTGAGAGGCTAGTGGGAGTATGATTTTATTATAAAACTCTAATTCAAAGTGAATGTCACTCCATATCATGAAGGATTTTATGGTCTGTTGGTAAATAATGATCTTCACATAAGTAGTGAAATTTAAATTTCTTACCACATAATCTCAAAGTAATTTTTTAATTTAAATATTCCATGATAATTATGATAAACATATAAAGGGTTATGATTATATAGTAAAAATTATTAACATCATAACACTGGATATTGTAAAATAATGAAATTGTAAAATCATGTTCATAGAGGTGAATATAAGGTCTTTGAATCATGATCTCACCTTTGTTCAAATAATCATCCATTGAAGATTTTATCCATTAAAGGAGCATAGTGGAGGAATTTATCAGATGGTTTCATAAATCTAGGGATATAATTATAAAGTAATTTAATTAGTTTATAAAATCCATAAAATTGTATAAAACATTTGGCCTCTTTAGAGATATATCTGATTTGATATGATTAGATAGGTTCTTGTGTATAGTTTTATTAGTATTCATAATGGGATATAATAATATAAAATATATCATATCATATAAAAGTATGTCTTCACATTATGATTCTTTCATGCTGTAAAAATATATTTTTATAGTGTAATGAATGTATAACATTGAGTCATACCTTATTGATGGTTATCGTGGATAATTATAGGTTTTTATGACATGCTAATATTAAAATGGGTTACCTTTTTTATAGGGATAAAAAAATACACATGAGGCATAAAAGATGTTTTTTTGTGATATATAACACATTGTATATACCACATGGAGTTCCAAAAGGTATATCTTTTTTATAATAGGGTTGCATGTATCATATTAAATCCTCATACATGAAAGTGAAACTATGATAGATCTTTCTTTTAAAAGTGCTATAAATGGGATATATCAACACTAAAAATCACTGGCATTATAAGAAACATTAAAATCCTTGAACTTTATTAACACTAAAAAAGCACTGATAAATGGTACCTGTATGGACTCGGATCGTAGTAGCCCTTCCTTTGTGATTTTTGGGTGTTGGAGGTGTTCAGTGAAGGTTCCAATAAGTATGGAGGGTAAAGGGGGTATTTTATCTAAAATATTGTCTTAATAGAGGATTATACATCATAGAGCCTTATTTTTCACTGAAAATATAGTGGTTGTGGCATAGAGAGCCCAGTTATGGAATAAGATCCCAGGAGGAGGAGTTTTGGAGCTACTTTCATTTTTAGAATAGCTATAGCATAGAGGCAAGCTACCGCTTATTCCCTTCCTTTGTGGTCTAGTATATGTGGCGTGGAGGTCCTGGCTATGGTGTAGGGGTTCATGGGTGGTTCTACCAATTTTGAAGTAGCTACAGCATGGGGGATAGGTTATATTTTAGACTCCTTTGAAAATGGGTTTTGCAGCATTGTGGGTTTCCCTACATCATAGTCCCTCCCCCCCCCTCACCCTCACACTTTTATAGGATCTACACCATGTGAGGCACATTGATCCATGTATTTGGTTTTATTGGGTGGGTTGTTGCATGGTCCCTTACATAGGGTCATAGTATGACCTATGTCAGCTGGTTCTGAGGTGTAATAAAGTGGATTGTGTCATGGTCCTCTATTTTTTAAAATGTATATAAATACCTAAACCCCTATACAAACCCACTTTTCTCCCATTTTTTCCTCTATAACCCAAGGTGAGTTGGAGTTCTTTTCAAAGTCTTTGAATACCCTTTCAATGGGTATTAATCCTCGACTTCTTGATATAGATATGTGGTCATTCAAGGTGATTTCCACCCCTTATTCTTTCAATTTATTCTTCATTCAATCTAGTTTTCCTCCTATTATTTTTTCTATGATATTTAGGGTGATCTCCATCATTCTAATGAAGTTTCTTTTGATTTTTTTGTCATGGTTACGACACGACATCCTTGGAGGGATGTTGTTTCCTTATGGGAGAGGTGATTAGGGATCCACATGTTATTTCAATTCTTATGTGAAGAACTTTGACATATTTGGGTAGGGGATTTGTTTATTCTCTTTTTATATTATGTACAATCATAAATTTATCATGATTCATCTTTTTGGGTGATGATATAATTAACCTAATAAAATATTTAACTATATTAAATTAAGAATTGGTTTATGGTTAGTGATCACATGTATTCTTCCACTGTGATAAAAGTTCATCTCTTATTTTACTAAATAGTGTGCTATCTATGTTATTTTTTAGCATGTTAGTAATTATTGGTTTATCTTGTATAATTCGATTGAAAATGGTAAATAATGTAATGCTAGAAATTTTTAGTTGGCTAAAGAACGTAAAGAGGCGTGTTTAATGAAATTGTTGTTTCTTATAATTTTATAGTAATCAAATTGATGTTAAATTCACATTTAATTATTTTATTCATCCATGTGTTAATGTAATTGACTAAAGAAATTGAATTTTGAATACTTTTTGTTGATAATAATAGTAAAAGGAAAGTTAAATGAGAATAGTTATTCTCATATTTTGTTTAAACTATAATTGATGCTAGAGAGCATGTTTAATGAATCTTATATATTGTTATAGATGATGCCTTAGGTTACACATAGTAGTAACCTAAAATAAATGAATAGGTTAATTCAAGATAGAATAAAACCAGATGTTTGATAAAGATAATATTTTGGGGGTTAAGTGAACTTGTTTTCTTATGAAGGTTGAATTCCTTATGTTTAGGGTCGAGTGAGATTGTTTTCATGTAAAGGTTGAATGCCTTGTCTATAGGGACCAGTTTTCCTATTGAACTTGTTTTTGGTTTTCTACCTTATGTGTTTCTATGGATTTTATCCTTTATATGAAATCTTATGTGAGCCTAATAAGGTTGTTGGATGATAAGATATGGGTGGATATGCCTGGAGTTTTTGTATTAGTTAACACCTATGATGGTGAGATACATGACAATATACATGATGGTGTTGGGGATGGAACTAGGTTTATGGAATGGGTTGAAGTTGGTTTTACCCATTTTTGTGTTGAAATCTGGATGCTTTCTTGATAATAAATCTGCTTAAGGGTCATATGGTTGGGTCGCTTGTTTATATGCATTCCTTTCCTCACTGCTTTAGGTGGATGAATGTGATTAGTTATGAATCTATTTTTTTGTGGATTAGGATTTTTCATATAGTGAATATAATTATGGAATTATAAAAGAATAATTAATGTTTTAACCCATGGGGTTGGTTCTTACTATAATGCAAAGATGTTAATCTTGAGAAACTATGGATTATGTTGGATTATTCCTGGAGGGAATGGACTTAACTTTTATGGTCAATAAAATATATTTTTTAGAGTAATTTTAATTAATGTATAATGGATTAATTAACATAAACTAAATAGTTGAAAATCAAAAAAATAACTTTAATAAAACTCCTTGTTTTCTTTTGTACTTATATGATATCTAATACTTAGTAGTGGTGGTCGGGTGTCCCAGTGATGATAATTATAGTTGATCCTAGTACTAGGTTAATTCCCTTAGTATGGTTTTGATCTATATTATATCCTTTATTTTTTATGATTTCATACACTACCCCACCCATATTGGTAGGGAAACTGACACCCAATGGACTCTGGGAGGGTGTTTTCCCCAACATCTTAGTTGGTGAGGTATGGATGGTTGACTAACCCCTTTGGCTATGCTTTCTTCTCTTAGTAGTATTATTTGTTGGTATTCATGGTGGTTATCATTCCCATATATGTGTGTAGAGGTTTATAATGGCTTGTGATTATTTCACACGCATGTATCTACAAATATAGTATCTTAAAGATTATTATATGTATGATGTGTATGGGTCATAATGGATTGAGGTATATTACTCAGAGTATGGGTTGTGATAGATTAAGGTATAATACCTGATATATGATACATGTAATATGAGATATGGTGGATTCCAAAAACTACTCAATTACTATATGGAGATTTGGAATGGGATGATGAGATGATATGATACACAAGAATCATGTTGTGATAATTTAGTCCAAGTGTCATTGGGTTGGCTTATTTTGGAGATATATGGCCTAGGAAATACGATTTTTGGTAGAGTAGTAATCTAGTGGGGAAGTGGTAACAGGGTTCCTTAATTGATATTATAAAATATGATCCCTTGTATTTGATACTTGGTGAGAGATAGTCATGGTAAGGCTGATAACTTAGTATGCATGTTTAGGTGATGAGTTAGCTTCACTTTTTATTCACTGGGCTTTAGTATTATTTATTTATCTTTTACATGATAGGATCCAAGGAGGATTCAACTGATTATACTTGTTATGCTCACATTATATATATAAACTATTTTTCAACTCAATAAGAGTATATTGGTGTACTTGTATTATCTATCTCTTCTACATGTTTCTTTTAGAGTGTAATGCCTCCCATTTTTATGTTTGATACACCCTCGGTGCTTGTTTCTAGACTATGGCCTATTGGAGGTGAGCTTTGGGTGGTCACCATCTCTCTTCTCTCATTGTCGACCTAGGAGGTGTACCTTTTGGGGAGGGGTCATGATAGAGTGGTATCAAAGGTTCAGGTTGAGGAATAGGATTGAGTTTAGAGTTAAGAACTAGTGAGGCTACCTCGCTTTCTAGGTAAATGATGTCATATAAGCTTATTAAGTGATATAAACAAGGGATACCAATAGAAACATGAGTATTTAGTGCCCCTATGATTTGATGCACAAACTATTAAGTTTACTAAGATTATTAAGTAAAGTGATACTGGTACTGGGGTAGAGACCTAGGAAAGGATCAAGCATCATTCTTCTCTAAACCTATGTTTGAAATGGGTATACCTTGGTATTAGTTTAAACTTTAAAAATAAAGTAAATAATTAATTAATTAATGTTAAATATTCCATATTTCAGGTTTAAGGGTCTTTATCTATTTTTTATTTTATAGGTATGGCTCCAAGTCAACATCCCCATTAGGGTCGCACAGAGGAAGTTCAGAAGGATGTGCTAGAAAATCACTGTGGATTAGTGTTCTATTATGATAAAACTTTGAGGAAGATAGTTTGAGAGTTTCAATGTCAGATTATATAGAATTATGAGGGATCGTTTATAGACTCAGTGACAAAAGACTGATTGAATGAGGTTGAGATATTTTTCATTTCGATCCATTCTTGTAAAGATCATTGGGTTTCATTGGTTGTGAGGATGCTACAAAGATCATTGAGGAAATGGTGGATCTTGTTACTTGGGGATCGCGAGGAGTCATTGGTATTATGGGATAATTTTAGGGGATAGTTTTGAGTAGAGTTTATTTCTTCACCTGCAAATGTGGCAAGTCACTAGGATTTTTTTATCCTTCAATAGGGGAGTTCCAACATACGAGAGTTTGGGATCCATTTCAATAAAAATATCCAATATTATTCAAACTTATTTCCAGGTGAGGAGGCTAGGGAGATTCATTTTAGGAGGATTTATTCCCATATATCCAGTGTCGGGTCACCACATTTATGTTATAGATGTATCTTGAGGTGTTGGAGAGAGCGAAGGTTCTAGAGAGGATGTTGGTCAGAACCGGGTTATCAAAAGAGGGTATTCATCAAGATTACTAATGAATTAGATTTATGGTTTGAGGTTATCAGTTTCCTAGAAAGAAGAGATTTTTCTCATCTAGGATTAGGTTTCAGACCTCATCATCTTATTTCTCTGGGTTAGGCAGATCTCAGGCTCTTGCAAAGAGATCAAATGCTTGTTTTCATGTAGAGGTCGAGGCAACAATAGTAGGATACTCTAGCTTGAGATAACCATAGAGAATATAGGGTAGGAAAAGGAAATCCCTAAGATGTTCCTCATCCTCATATAGTGGATTATAGTCATGGAGGTGGTTATCATTAGGGTCGAATAGGTCCTGGAGTATGTCTTGGTCAACTTCAAGCTCTATCATTTTAAGCATCAGGCGATCCAGACATTGTTCAATGTACCTTTTTCTTGTTCTCTACTTAGCTGCATGATTTTTTTTATTTAGGTGCTACACACTCTTTCGTATCGCATACCATAGTCCATGATTTAATACTTGAGGTGTAGATACTTCCAATTTCCTTGGTTTTGACTACACCAATTGGAGTTCGAGCTCATATATATGAATTTCATAGAGACTGTAAGATAGTGCTGAGGTAGAACCACTAATTAGAAGATTTTCTATATTTATGGATATAGTCATTTGATATCATCATTACTATGGACTAGTTATATTCGGTATAGGTTACTATGGATTTCCTTAGGAGACAGATTATGTCCTATGATTCTAATTGACAGCCTGCAGTGTTCATTGGTGATCGAGACCCATGGATGGGTTAGATATGCATTATATACTTATCTTCCTTGATGAATGACCTAATTTTGAGTTCATTATAGGTTCATCCATCAGTGTTTCCTAAGGTTTTGGAAGAGTACCCTGATTTTTTACCTAAGTATATTATGGTGTTACCCCCTCAATGAGAGATTAAGTTTGGGATAGAGACACAACTGGGTGATTCTCCAATCTTGATGTCTTTATATAGAATGTAAGATTATGAGTTTTGAGAGATACAGTTACATATTGATAACATGTTGTAATAAGGTTTTGTTCATCCAATTATGTCAAGTTAGGGTGCACCAGTTTTATTCATGAAAAGGATGATGGTATTTTGTGTCTCTGTATCAATTATCATCACCTAAACTAGGTGATAGTGAAGAACTACTATCCTATTCCATGGATTTATGACTTATTTGATTATCTGAAATAATAAAGTTGTTTCTCGAAGATCGATATGTGGTTATGGTATCATTAGATGTGATTCAATGATGAGGATATTATAAAGACCAGTTTTTGATGTCGTTGTGGGAATTATGAGTTCATTATGATTCCATTTGGTGTAACAAATGCTCCAGACATGTTCATGGGTTTGATTAATGTAGTGTTTAGGTAATTATTAGATCGTTTCATGGTGGTTTTCATCAATGATATCCTCAAGTACTTCATAAGGAGGAGCATATAGATTATTTGTGTGTCATTTTGATAGTTATTCATTGTCAGCATCTATTCAATATGTTTTCAAACTGTGAGTTATAGGCTTTTGAAGTTCATTTTTTGGTGAATGTCATATCCCAGTGAGGATTAGTTTTGGATCCTTCGAAGATTGATGTGGTCACTTCTTAAGAATCCCCCAAGATTGTTGCAGAGGTGTAGAGTTTTCTAGATCTTGCAGGTTATTATAGGAGGTTCATAGCTGACATATCTCAGGTTGTGACTCCCCTTACATACTTAACTAGAAAGAATTGAGAATTATTGTAGACTAGCCAGTATTAGGTAGCATTTGATTACATGAAGGATAAGTTGGTCAGTACTCAAGTCCTTTGTTTTCCAATAGAGGGAGTTTTTCTTGAGGTTTTCTATGAAACTTCATGTCTTGGTTTGGGTTGTGTTTTGATATAATATAGATAAATTTTTTATTATGGTTCTTAGCAGTTATTTCCCCATGATAATAACTATGCCACCCATGATCTTGAGTTGGAAACAGTTGTGTTTAATTTAAATTTATGGAAACATTACCTTATCAGTAAGAATTTTATGGTTTTACCAATCATAAGAGCCTGATGTATGTCTTCTCCCCACATGACTTGAACTTGTGATAGTGATAGTAGATATAATTCTTGTATGATTATGAATTCAAGATTTCATATAAACCATAAAATGGTAACGTTGTAGCTAATACACTAATCAGGAATTCATGTAGTGTTGTTGTGTTTGAATCTAGAGATTCCTAGAGAGTGATGGAAGAGATATCAGTGATATATCTAGATATTTGATAGGTTGGTGGAAGAGGTTATCTTTTATAGATGATGGTGAAGTCATCTTTAATGAAGTAGTTATAGGTTTCCTATCTAGGGTATTTTGAGGTGGAGATATGGAGATACTGAGTTATCTTTGGTGATTCCCCTGATGGTTGGTTTGAGGAAGATCAACACTGAGTGTTATTTCAGGAAATTATTTTCATCCATTTTGCAATGTGTGAGATGATTCTTCAGGATTTCCATATATTACCCTTAGTGGTACATCCTGGTGTGATAAAGACGTACCAATATCTGAGAGTATTTTTGGTGTCCTTGGTTAAATCATGTAGTTTCAAAGTTTATGTGTCAATATTTAGTCTAACAGAAGGTGAATGTCAAGCATCGTTTTCCTAGTGGTTTTCTCCAACCATTAGATATTCCTTAATATAAGTTGGAGGACATCTCAATGGACTTCATTATCATTTTAACTCAGTATTAGGGAGTCCTTATTTCTATATGGGTGATAGTGGGTCATTTGATGAAATCAACCCACTTTATTGTAGTTAAGAAGTCAATCTTAATGATGGTTTTTTCAAGGTAGTATCTAAAAGAGGTGGTGAAACTCCACAGAATCCCAAATACAATCAGCTCTGATCAAGATCCTTATTTTACCTCTAGGGTGTAAATAGGTCTCCAATATACTTTTGGCTCTCAAAAATGCCTTAGAACTACCTTTCATCTGAATATTTATACAGAGTAGTCCATCAATCCTATTGAATAAATATTACATTCTTACGTCCAATATTTTAGAGTTTTAGATGAGGTGCCTTCCTTTGGTTTAGTTTTCTTACAATTATGGTTTTCACTCCACCATTGGTATACAACCATTTGAATATTTATACAACTAAACTTTACATTATCCATTATGCTGGATTGAGGTCATAGAGTTAGTAATTCTTGAGCCGAAACTAGTTTAAAATACGATAGAGATGGTTTAGGTAATTTGTAATGCCCCGACCCCAATTACCCAGATTCTGTGCATTATTTTAATACATTGGAATTATTACAAGGAATCAAGTCCCGAAGGACCGATCAGTTTAGCAGTCTTGGAAAATATATTACATACATGAACGTTACATTACACATTAGAAAATAAAACACAACATAAATGATCCATTGAGAATTCCATTAATCCCCAAGCTTAACCTTGCTTATCAATCATAATAAACTTCTTGGAATCCTGGGAAAATAAAACATAAGAAAGGGGTAATCTCAGATGCTCAGTAAGGGTAAATAATTTAGCGGAAGCTATAAACTTTTAAGGCGGGATTTGTAATAAAAACAACATCCTTTTTAAACATAAACTTTAACATAATATGGAAAAAATAAATCAAACATTACCATATAAACATGCACATAGATATTCTACTAGTCTAATAATCACATGTAATAACTAATTTCATAATGAGGGAATGCCTAACGCCGGACATCATTACCACATAGTCAAGGCCTCGTGCCAAGACTAAAAATAAAATTCTTTTCAAGGGCCCTATGCCAAGACACTAGTTTGTCTCATGGGACCTACCGATGCATCGAGGAGCTATATCGGGATCCACCCATCACTTACTAAGTCCACTGCATTCCTCATATGAAAAAGTTTAAACATAACATAAACATTCGTATTAAAACTAGCATACGAAATGTCAATACATTAACCATAAACCATGAATGGTATAAAAATAGAACATCTACAGTCAAACATATCATAACTCATTCAATACAACATGGAAGATTGTATTATAATAAATCAACCTCAATCAAAAATAATATCCAGTAAAGGATGCTGACATAGTTGAAAATGATGAGTAAAACTTTTTGAGAGAAACATCCTTTTTGTAAAATCATTTAAAAGTCACACATTTATAAAGGAAGTATTTTAAAAGATATTTTTGAATCAAAGTGTCCCATACCACTTTGAAACTTTTTAAAAGAATTATCATTTCAAAACATTCATGTACATATAAATAAATCCTTAAAATCATTTTGAAAACATGGACATTAATTAAAAAGGTTTAGAAAGATAAATCTTTAAAACATTTAAAATTCTGATCTTGATAAAGAGTAATTTTCACAAATCCTTAAAATATTCATTTTGAAATCATTTTTATGAAAATGGACATGGATGATAAAAATTTCCCAATAAATACTTACACATAAACAATCTCGGATAATAATGAGATTGAGGAATTAACCCTTACTTTGAACATTCCTTTAGTTGAGGGTAAGTTTGACATTCTGTATGAAGATCATAGTATGTTATTAAATTATAACAGAACCATATTAATATTTATGATATCATACATGATTCATTTATGACTTTATACTACCCATTTAATAATAATTTCCATGTTAAATTAACATTTCGGGTAATAATCGCTTTATTTATCATACGTGTTTTAACTTGTTACTCTTGATTGTATCACTTAGATCAAGATTTAAATAATTCCAAAATATAAAACATGATTTATATATCATATATATTTAGAATATAAATATGTATAATAGAGCTATATATGAAATAAAAAACACCGTTTATAGAGACGGTAGTCCGTACGTACGCATAAACGATGTTTCCGTTTTCATATTGTATTGAACGAAACTAAATGAATAAGATATATGTAAGTACATATATATATATATATAAATATATATATCTCCAGTAGCATTATTATGTCATATATTACATACTTATTAGTAATATATATTTTTATAATCGACGATGAATGGTGAACGTGGAAATGAATCTCATCGCGTCATGGAGATAGTAATTTGTACGTACGCACGAGAAACAATATCATTTCCTTAAAGGTGTGGAATTGGATGGTATATTAATTTTACAGAGACATTATAATGTTATTTTCATTATTTATATACATATTACTCATCATTATATCCATCCAAATAACATAGTGTTGAATAACAAATTACACCACGACGTGGAGACGGTAAGTCGTACGTACGCACACATGGTGACATTATCATTCATAAGATGGATAGAATAATGAATATAGTTGTTCCATATTTATAATAATATCACAGTATATATAAGATACTGGATTTATTAATTTATAATGGAAATAAAAAATAAAGAGTAAGTGGAAGAATAAGAGAACTTATAAAAGGGTGGTGAAATCATTACCTCTTATTCGGGTTCTTCCTTTTGATTTGATCAAAAGAGATCCTTAGGTTGGATTTATGACCAAAGTAAGGCCTCTAGGATAAAGTTATTATAGTTTGGAGGATATTTGGTCAGGGTTTGGCCGAGCCAAATGGCTTTGGAGGTGTGAATTTGAGAGAAGGGGAAGTTCCCTTTTATAAGAGGGGTGAGGGGCACCTTTGGAAAAATTTAAAATATTATTTTATAATATATTCATGGTTTATAATGGCTCCAAAGTGACTTACTTAAAGGTTAGGGTGGGTATGGGTCGAAATCCTCTCAACAAATAAGTTTTAGATAAGTTTATGTTACCATTTTAACCTTATCATTTAGATTTAACTCTAAGTTAAACAATTTAACTTTTACTGTGTCTTCTTGTATTCTTACACTATATGGTTAATAAACTTACTATATACTACCAATAGAACCCCAATTGGTTAATTAATGTCATATATATTATTATATAAGTCTTTTGGCCGAACCTTAGATTTTTAGGACCATTATATCAATTAATAATATAATATTTGTTTTAAAAACTACTTTATGTCAATTTTGACACTATTTGGTATTTTTTTGTTAAAATAATAACAGCATTATTACTTCAAAAAAATACATTAAATCAATCCTATCATGTCAAATTCACCTAGGAAATTCGTGGATGTCATAAAATCTTTGAAATTATATTTATTCTAATATTTATAATACCATTTATTTGATTCTTTCATTAACAAGGTAATTATTGCATCATCATTGTGTCATTAATAAATTTAATTATTTAATATCTAAAAATTATAAATAAAATACCATTATATATCAAATATTTTTATATTTATCATGAATATTTATAGTCTAATTTATCTTATGTATAACCCTGTATTAAAAATGGTTTATTTATTAAACTTTGATTTTAACTCTTTTAACTCTTCTTTAAATAAAATAATAATAAATGTCTTAATCTAATACAAGTGGACCTAAAGGGTCATATTTTATTCTTAAGGTTGTTTTTGGTCAAATTACACTTATCCAATAGAATTAGGACATGTGTTAGGGTAATAATAATATCATTTTTACCCTTAATTACCCTATTTACTTTTAACCGTGGTAAATAAAAGTAAAAAGTTACTATTCACCAAAAAATATTTTTATCTTATTGAACCAAATTTTACTTACTGATATCAACCGTGTCTCTCATATTTTTTAAATTCCACTGATAGAAGCGGTAAAATTAAGTTTTATGTGAATTCGCAAATTCTCCTAGGAGGTGGGTAAAAGACGGTGAAAAGTTCTAAAAATATTTATATATCTAAAATTTTTATAAATTGAATCCAATGAATTACATTGAACTTATATAGGTATTATTTATCTATTTTGACCAAAAATAAATTTAAATAAAATAAATAATTATTTAAATAAAAATTATGTTTTAAACGATAACTCAGTGTTTTTTCACTATTCAAAAAAAATTGAACGTTTTCAGAAAAATACTAAAAATTCACCCTAGGATAATTTAGATATTTAGAATCCAAAAATGAAGTATATTTTACCAAATTAAAGACATATAATTTTCATTTATTAATTTAAAATTAATTCTCATTGTCAAAACAAATAGCGTGTTTTTAAGAAATAATAATTATCAAAAGATTGGCACTTGTTTATGTATAATTTAAATGTGAAATTAATTACAATGACCAACATTGGATTAAAGGGTAAAAATATAATCTAATTATACTTCCAAAACATTAAAATTTATAATTCAACATTATAAATTATTTTGATTAAAAAAGTTGTTTTCAATTAAAATATAGTGCTTTTCACTATTCACCCAAATATGAAAGTTATCTGAAAAAACACCAAAAATTTATTGAAACTAAATTATTATGTCCTGATTCTAAAGAAGAAGTTTATTTTGTCTAATTGAATATATAAAATCTTCAAATATTGGATTTAAAAAGGGCTCTCCATTAAAAGGCGGTAAAATTGCATTTTTTGAAAAATAATTCTTTTATCTGAAAAAAATGATTTTTTTCTTAAATTATGTCTAAGAAACTCATAATATGGATTATAAAATTATAAGTATTTTATAATGTTCAAAATTCAGTTAATACTATTCATGGCCGCTTTTGAACAACTAGTTTGGAAAGTCGTGATGCGCTTGAACTCAGTGTCGCGTGTAGTGCAAGTTATTGCATTACTTTAAAGAAATAACGAACCATGAAATATTGGGGTGTTAAATTCTTCCCTCCTTCAATAAATTGCGTCCTCACAATTTGAAATTGTTCTTCTAAAATAAAAGGTTGAAAATAAAAAATACCTTTGTGGGAAAACCCACATCGGAAATTGGGTTAATAAAATTTAGTCTTAATAAGAGGAAAAGGGGAATGAAAAAGTCACCACCAAATTATGATCTTGATTAAGAGAACATTTGTGGCAATTAGAGACACATAATTGGAGGAAAAATGTAAATATTTATAGGGAGTTATTGAGGTCATCAATCACAAACAATTATAGATTTGTGGGCCTCAAAGCCACCAATTTATGATGATTTAAAATACCATCGGTTCAACAAAATGTAAGGTATTAAGATAACACATTTTTGGTTTTAAGATCCCTTCCCTAAAGTATAATAATTAATTTATCCATAAAATAATAGGGAATATATATATATATATATATGTATATATATATATACTTGACAAGTAGAGTTTCATCCTTCAACTAATTCCTACCACAAACTCATCTTTCACTCTAAAAGATTTCAAATATATATATATATATATATTCTATTTATCCTAATCGTATAGGGTTCCAAAAATAATGAATTTATAATTCAAATATCAGACCCTTTAAAAAACTAAATTATTCAATCCAGTACATCACGTGAGTCAGTGATAGGTGATACACCCTTGCCTTCATTTGGTTGCGGGTTCAAGTCTCGTGGCCATGCCGGACGTGACGGGTTGTCGCCCAACCTTCGGGTTGTCCTTTTTATGGAAATCCAAAAATAACCTTAACAATAGTATCCAATTTCAAACTTAATCCATTCCAACCTTTAGAATTATCCAAAATACTTATATTCAAACTCTCAGTCCAAAGTTTATAAGGAAGTTAAACATAATGAGGATCCTTTTTTCCAGGTAATAACATGTGAACTCCTTCATCATGTATTCTTTTACAACACCACAACATCCTGAATTACCAAAATCAACCATCTCTTATTCCAAAATCACTACTTCATTATCAGGACCATATTAAGTATTACCTTTCCTTCAACCATTTATTTTCCAAAAAGTTTAGATTACTATTAAGTAACTTTTCTTAGAACCATATAATCTCAAATCCTCAATAAAATAGTACTGCAGTACACTCCTTATTTATCTCCATAATTCATGTAACCAGTATACTGTTGATACAACACTCAAATGAAATAATTATACAATAACAATATAAGAACACTATTCATTCTTCTTCATATGAGTTAGTATCATAACTTGATTATTATCCAATAACATTATTTGTGGTATACTCTTATGAATGGGACATTGATTCACGTAGTGTCTCAACGCCATGAAGATGAAGCATTTTACATTTGAAAACTTTTTCTTACCCTTTAAATCATGTACTTGGTGTCCTTTTTCTCCACACTTATAAAAAAATCTCATTCCCTTCAAGAATTTACCAAGGTGATTCATTCCACATTTATCACATATTGGAAAATTATTCTTTCCTTTATTCCCTTTATCTATCTTTCTTTCTACCATCCTTTTCTTCTCTGGCTTCCCTTCAAAGCCATAGGATTCATAGAATTCTTTACTGATCATATTAACACATGATACTATTTATTCATATGATGATAATACGTGGGAGACTATTTCCTTTCTAAATGTTGGCTTAATACCATGAATGATATGACCCTTATTACTCTTTGGATCATACGTATTGTTGGAGTTCTCATTCCTTTTACTGGGTGCCATTTCTAAACAATAGAATACACTAGGTCAGTTTATGAATCGCAATTCATAATTCCAAACATGTAAAATACCTAACGTAAATTGTACAGTTTATGGATGTAATCCATAATCACAAAAATGTTTTATTTGAGGAGGTATATACTCATAAACCCTTTATAGTGGTCTATAAAGAAAACAAGAATTGTCCTAAGCATATCCCCTAGGAGTGTCGTAATCAAGAGTGCAGCAAGGCTCGTTGTCGTGCATTAGTTCCCATTCGAGTCTAGCTCAAAGCATTTTTTTTGGGTTTTACCCCTAGGTACATTTGTTCCAGAGCCACCTCTACCTGCTCAAATCCAGGCAGGGATGTATTTTCTTGGAAAACTAACAAAATCTCTACATTACCAAAATTCTACGAAGTCCTTCTATATTAATCCTCAAAGTCAATCTTAGGTCTATGTGCTCTAATCATAGTTTATCTAAATCTAGATTCCAAGGTTATTGCTAAACTTCCTCTGATACCAACTATAACGCCCCGACCCCAGTTACCAAGAGTCAGTGCATTATTTTAATACATTGGAATGATTACAAGGAATCAAGTCCCGAAGGACCGATCAGTTTAGCAGTCTTAGAAAATAGATTACATAAATGAATGTTACATTACACATTATAAAATAAAACATAACATAAATGATCCTTTGATAATGCCATTAATCCCCAAGCTTAACCCTTCTTATCAATCATAATACACTTCTTGGAATTCTAGTAAAATAAAACATAAGAAAGGGGTGATCTCAGATGCTCAGTAAGGGTAAATAATTTAGCGGAAGCTATAAACTTTTAAGGTAGGATTTGTAATAAAAACACCATCCTTTTTAAACATAAACTTGAACATAATATGGAAAAAACAAAATCAAACATTACTATATAAACATGCACATCGATATTGTACTAGTCGAATAATCACATGTAATAACTAATTTCATAATGAGGGAATGTCTAACGTTGGACATCATTACCACATATTCAAGGCCTCGTTTCAAGACTAAAAATAAAATTTTTGTCAAGGCCTTGTTCCAAGACACTAGTTTGTCTCATAAGACCCACCGATGCATTGAGGAGCTATAGCGGGCTCCACCAGTTGCTTACTAAGTCCATTGCGTTCCTCATATGAAAAGGTTGAAACATAACATAAACATTCGTATTAAAACTAGCATACGAAATTTCAATACATTAACCATAAACCATGAATGGTATAAAAATAGAACATCCACAGTCAAACATATCATAACTCATTCAATACAACATGGAAGATTGTATTATAATAATTCAACCACAATCAAAAATAATATCCAGTAAAGGATGCTGACATAGTTGAAAATGATGAGTAAAACTTTTTGAGAGAAATATCCTTTTTGTAAAATCATTTAAAAGTCACACATTTATAAAGGAATTAATTTAAAATAGATTTTTGAATCAAAGTGTCACATACCACTTTGAAACTTTTGAAAAGAATTATCATTTCAAAACATTCATGTCCATATAAATAAATCCTTAAAATCATTTTGAAAACATGGACATTAATTAAAAAGGTTTAGAAAGATAAATATTTAAAACATTTAAAATTATGATCTTGATAAAGAGTACTTTTCACAAATCCTTAAAATATTAATTTTGAAATCTTTTTTATTAAAATGGACATGGATGATAAAAATGTCCCAGTAAATACTTACACATAAACAATCTCAGATAATAATGAGATTGAGGAATTAACCCTTACCTTGAACATTCCTTTAGTCGAGGGTACATTTAACCTCCTGTATGAAGATCGTAGTATGTTATTAAATTATAACAGAACCATATTAATATTTATGATATCATACATGATTCATTTATGACTTTATACTACCAATTTAATAATAATTTCCATGTTAAATTAACATTTCGGGTAATAATCGCTTTCTTTATCGTACGTGTTTTAACTTGTTACTCTTGATTGTATCACTTAGATAAAGATTTAAATACTTCCAGAATATAAAACATGATTTATATATCATATATATTTAGAATATAAATATGTATAATATACATATATATGAAATGAAAAACACCATTTATGGAGATGGTAGTCCGTACGTACGCATAAATGTTGTTTCCGTTTTCATATCATATAGAACGAAAATAAGTGAATAAGATATATGTAAGTACATATATATATATATATATCCAGTATCATTATTATTTCATATATTAAATACTTATTAGTAATATATATTTTTATAATCGTCGATGAATGGTGAACGTGGAAATGAATCTCATCGCGTCGTGGAGACGGTAATCCGTACGTACGCACGAGAGACAATATCATTTCCTTAAAGGTGTTGAATTGGATGGTATATTAATTTTAAAAAGACATTATCATGTTATTTTCATTATTTATATACATATTACTCATCATTATATCCATCCAAATAACATAGTGTTAAATAACAAATTACACCACAACGTGGAGACGCTAAGCCGTACGAATGCATGCATGGTGACATTATCATTCATAAGATTGATAGAATAATGAATATAGTTGTTAAATATTTATAATAACATCACATTATATATAAGATACTGGATTTATTATTTTATAATGGAAACAACAAAGAAAGAGTAAGTGGAAGAATAAGAGAACTAAAAAGAGGGTGGTGAAATCATTACCTCTTCTTCAGGTTCTTCCTTTTGATTTGATCAAAAGAGCTCCTTAGGTTGTCTTTCTAACCAAATTAAGGCCTCTAAGATGAATTTAGGATATTTTGTAGGATATTTGGTCAGGTTTTGTCCGAGACAAATGGCTTTGGATGTGTGAATTTGAGAGAAGGGGAAGTGCCCTTTTATAAGAGGGGTGAGGGGAACCTTTGGAAAAACTTAAAATATTATTTTATAATAAATTCCATATTCGGTTTATAATGGCTCCAAAGTGACTTATTTAGATTCTAGGGTGGGTATGGGTCTAAATCCTCTCAACTAATAGGTTTTAGACAAGTTTAGGTTACCATTTTAACCTTATCATTTAGATTTAACTCTAAGTTAAATAATTTAATTTTTACCGTGTCTTCTTGTATTCTTACATTATATGGTTAATAAACTTTCTATATACTGCCAATAGAACCCCAATTGGTTAATTAATGTCATATATATTATTATATAAGTCTTTTGACCGAACCTTAGATTTTTAGGACCATTATATCAATTAATAATATAATATTTGTTTTAAAAACTACTTTATGTCAATTTTGACACTATTTGGTATTTTTTTTAAATAATAACAGCATGATTAGTTCAAAAAAAATACATATAATCAATCATAACATGTCACATTCACCTATAAAATTTGTTAATGTCATAAAAACTTTAAAATTATATTTATTTTAATATTTATAATACAATTTATTTGATTCTTTCATTAGTAAGATAATTATTGCATCATCATTGTGTCATTAATAAATTTAATTATTTAATATTTAAAAATTATAGATAAAATACCATTATGTAGGAAATATTTTTATCTTTCTAATGAATATTTTTAGGAGAATTTATCTTATGTATAACCCTATATTAAAAATGGTTTAGTTATTAAACTTTGATTTTAACTCTTTTAACTCTTCTTTAAATAAAATAATAATAAATGTATTAATCTAATCCAAGTGGACCTAAAGGGTCATATTTAATTCCTAAGGTTTTTTTTTGGTCGAATTACACTTATCCAATAGAATTAGGACATGTGTTAGGGTAATAATAATATCATTTTTACCCTTAATTACCCTATTTACTTTTAACCGTGGCAAATAAAATTAAAAAAGTTACTATTCACCAAAAATTATTTTTATCTTATTGAACCAAATTTTACTTACTGATATCAACCGTGTCTTTCGGATTTTTGAAATTCCACTCACAGAAGCGGTAAAATTAAGTTTTATGTGAATTCGCAAATTCTCCTAGGAGGTGGGTAAAAGACGGTGAAAAGTTCTAAAAAAATTTATATATATGAAATTATTATAAATTGAATCTAGTGAATTACATTTATATAGGGATTATGTATCTATTTTGACCTAAAATAAATTTAAATAAAATAAATAATTATTTAAATAAAAATTCGATTTTAAATGATAACTCGGTGTTTTTCACTATTCATCAAAAATTGAACGTTTTCAGAAAAATACCCAAAATTCACCCTAGGATAATTTCGATATTCTAAATCCAAAAATGAAGTCTATTTTACCAAATTAAAAACATAGAAGTTTAATTTATTAATTTAAAATTAATTCTCGTTGTCAAAACAAATAGCATGTTTTTAAGAAATAATAACTATCAAAATATTGACATTTGTTTATGTATAATTTCAATGTGAAATTAATTCTAATGACCAACATCAGATTAAAGGGTAAAAATGTAATCTAATTATACTTCCAAAACATTAAAATGTATAATTCAACACTATAAATTATTTTGATTAAAAAAGTTGTTTTCAGTTAAAATATAGTATTTTTCACTATTCACCCAAATATGAAAGTTATTAGAAAAACACCAAAAATTTATTGAAACTAAATTATTATGTCCCGATTCTAAAGAAGAAGTTTATTTTGTCAAATTGAATATATAAAATCTTTAAATATTGAATTTAAAAAGGGTTCCCCATTAAAAGGCAATAAAATTACATTTTTTGAAAAATAATTCTTTTATCTGAAAAAAAAATTAGTTTTTTCTTAAATTATGTCTAAGAAACTCATAATATGGATTCTAGAATTATAAGGATTATATAATGTTCAAAATTCAGTTAATACTATTCATGACCGCTTTTGAACGACTAGTTTGGTAAGTCGTGATGCGCTTGAACTCAGTGTTGCGTGTAGTGAAAGTTATTGCATTACTTTGAAGAAATAGCGTACTATGAAATCTTGGGGTGTTACATAATTCATGAAATAATGAAGGTAGAATAGGATCATCAAAATTATTATAAAAATCATAGGAGGATACCTCTGGAGTTTGACATTGAAGATTGTGTGTCCTTGAAGGTGACTCTTCATCGTGGGCAATAAAGGTTTGGTTGTGAGAGTAATATTTCTTCCTATTTTGATGAATCTTTTGAGGTTTTATGTCATGAACTATCCCCCGGGGCCCGTGCCATGACTAACCCCAAGCCCGCCTTCCATTGGCCAAGGGCTGGAAACTAGCACCAAAGGTGTATTCCCTAAAACTGGGAAGGAATTGCCTTTATAACCTGTAAAAACACACAAACAAGCACACATAAAGATACAAACGCAAGTCAACTGTATAGAAAAAAGAGTGATGAAAGTAAAAAGGGGCTGGAATACAAGCCCAACAGTAATAGTACAAGTACAACTGAAATACAATACAACTGAAGAAAAATAAAGGCAGATATTGGGTCATCCTCTGGGTTCCTACCTGAAGGGTAGGTATAGATCACCTCATCAGCACTCCACACCCACCCGTCTCCTCTACGTACCAACATGTCGTATGGTCCACCTCCGGGCACCGTCCAGTCCTGGTACTCTCTACCTCAGTCAGCGATGCCCGTCGTCAACATCCAACACAACAAGGTTCAGGCATATCCCATGCAGGGGTGACTATAACGATACTCAGTAGGGACCCCGATACCCTCAAGGTCTCACAAAATCCACCAAGGATAAACCACAAAGTATGAAAACAATAGATAACCCTACGTCGGTATATGCCCATACATATACCTAAGTTATCAAGTAATCCATGTCAAACATGAGGAAACACAGAGGTACTGACTCAGATCACACTATGTATATCTTTAGGTATAGTAGTAGAGATGATTAGATGTAACTATTAAATCATCTTACTCTGTTAAGAGGCTCTGCTGCTAACCTGCATAGAATCGCTAGGAGCCGACCCACACAGGATCACTGGAGCTGACCCACATAGGATCGCTAGGATCTGACCCATACAGGATCACTAGGAGATGACCCACACAAGATATCTAGGATCTGACCCACACAGAATTGTTGGAGCTAACCCACATAGGATCGATAAGAGCTGACCCACACATGATCGCTAGAGCTGACCCACACAGGATCGCTAGGAGCTGACCCACATAGGATCGTTAGGAACTGACCGACACAGGATTGCTAGGATATAACCCACAACATATCACTAGGATCTGACCCACATAGGATTTCTAGGAACTGACCCGCACAGGATCTATAGGATCTGACCCGTACAGGATTTCTAGGAGCACTCTTCTCGTCATAGTCAGCTATTGGGTTTCCACACTAGGCTTTCTCATCTCAGGGAGAGTCTGATCCCCAAGACACTGTTTGACTATCCAACATACATGATGTCCCAGGAATAAGTATCTCAAAGCTTCTCCACATTATAGGGATCTCTACGTAACAGACGGTGCGTCAATCGAACGCCCAATCTGTGAGTTATTAGTCTTTTAGTCCCGAGGGCCCGGTTGGATTCATGATCGATCCAATCTAACCGTACCCCATTTTAATCCAAATCTCCAGTGGGGTATACTCAAAGGGACTTTCTACCACCAAGATTTCTAGTTCTGCTGACGGTTCATCAAACGGACATCTGGTGGTAAAGTTATGGCCAAAAGAGTATAAATGGGTCGTAGTGGGTCTGGGTCTGGTCCGACCCATTCAGACCCATCCGGCCCAATACGGCATGGTCCAACCCAATCTAGATCGACTCGGCCCAACCTGATGGGTCCGGACCAGCCCGTTGGGTTCGACTCGCCCCGCTAGGCAATCGGCCAGGCCGCAAGGGGCCGTGGAGGGCCGCGGGTGGCCGTGAGGCTGCGGAGGGTGCCGCGAGGGAGAGAGGCCACAGAGCAGCTCCTCTAGGGGTTTCTTTGAGGGAGTGAGGCCGCAGGGTGGCTCAGCCGGAAGGGTATCAGTGGCTCGGGCGGCGGCTCGGCCCGAATGGCGACGGCGGCTTGGCCAGGACGGTGGCGGTGGCTCAGACGGTGGCGGCGAACAGCGGAGCTCCGCAGGGCACGGAGGCCGCAGGGTGGCGGTGCGCCATGCCTTCATCGGTGGTTCTCGAGTTCCACTGGTGTTGACCACCGGCACTGGTTTTCGTCTCCAAAGTCGCCTTCTTCCATCGCAAAGGATACACCATTCAAGAAGAACGACGGAGTGGTCGTTCCATGTTTATTTGTCCCCCACCCTCCACGTTAGAGCGGTAGAAATCATCTCAACAAGAACAATAATGTGTATGGAAGATATTTAAGAACTTTAATCCCCACAACCTTCGTCAATCAATAATCACATTCGCGCAAAAAAAACTTAGAAGGGAAGAACATGGGAACAAAACCCCTACCTCATTTGATTCGTCGACAGAGATCATGAGGGAGAAGATGATGTCATTGGTGAGGGGAAGGCGATCGTCTATTGAAGACATCCCACATTGGAGGATGTCCCGAGGAATAAAGTCGAATTCGATTTCGGCGTTCTTCATTGGCGTTCTTTGTTGGAGAAATTTCTCCCAAGTTCTCCAACGCTCTCTCTTTTGCCAAGCCTTTTCTCCAATTCCACCAAAATGAAAAGGTATCCCAAGATAATAGATTATGATATCTATTATTTAGTTTATTGGCACAAATTCAAAATAGCCTAATTAATTAAATTGGTTTGGCATAATAAATGTTAGAGGAGTTGTAGAGGCTCTCCCACATTTAATAAGAAGTTTGAGGGTTTCTCCATTAAATGGGAGTTCAAGGGGGTTTATACCTCAGGTGGTCCCCACTGCCATAATCTCTCATGGGAGGTTAGTTTAGGTGGTCCCCACCATCATAACCTCTCATGGGAGGTTTAGGTCTGGTGGTCCCCACTTCTCAACATCCACATAGAATAAAAATAAAAATAAAATCTACACAATTTTATTTTTATTTTATTCTTTCACGAATATGTGAAAAGCTAACTTCCACCCTCGACCTACTACGGTTGAGGTGAAGGTCACCATAATCAAATATCGGTGTTGTGAGTTCAACGGTGCCCTCAGATTTCAATTCCGAGCACCGGTTAAAAATTTAGAAAAACCTGCTCGCACGTTTACTGAACGTACCCAAAATAGAGTTCTGAAATTCATTTTGGGCACTACGGGCCTTGGAATTATGCACCTTCAATATTCACAGACTCATAAAATTCTCATTTATTTAAAAAAATTACAAAGAAATTCTGGGTCTTTACATTCTCCCCACCTAAGGGCTTTACGTCCCCGTAAGCCACAACTCATAACTAGGTAAACAATTGGGGGTACTGAGTAGATATTTGAGCCTCCCACTCGCATGTGCTCTCCTGGAGGTTCCCATGATGTCAGCGAATGTGCACCAAAGGTATCGACCATCCACAAAGGACCTGCTCCTGTCGATCCTCAATCTCAACTAGAACCTCTGTAAAAGTTGCCTCATCCTTGAAGTCTAGCTCTCCATGGTCGATGACGTGAGAAGAGTCATGCACGTATCTCCTCATCTGGGATATGTGGAAGACGTCATGAACCTGGTGCAACTAAGGTGGAAGAGCTAAGTGGTAATCCACCTCGCCAACTCTACTGAGGACCTGGAAGGGTCCAATGAATCTCAGAGATAATTTTTTGCCTCGACCAAATATCCACAAACCTCGTCGAGGTGAGACCTGTAGAAAGATGTGGTCACTATCCTCGAACTCTAGAGGTCTCCATATCCTATCAGTATATGACCTATGCCTACTCTGTGCAGTCTTCATCCACTCCTAGATGATCTGTACCTTCTTTGTGGTAGCCCATACTATCTCTGGTCCCACAAGTGCTGACTCCCCTAGGTCAGTCCGGCACAAAGGTGATCTGAATGGTCACCCATACAACGCCTCAAAAGGTTTCATCCCAATGGTGGAGTGATAGTTGTTGTTGTAGGAAAACTCCACCAAAGGAAATTGATCCTCACAGCTGTGACCGAAGTCAAGGATGCAAGCACGTAGCATGTCCTTGAGGGTTTGAATGGTCCGCTCAGTCTGGCCATCCGTTTGAGGATGGAAGTCGGTGCTCAAATGAAGCTTCATACCAAAAGCCTCCTGCAACCCCTTCCATAGCTGGGAAGTAAAACGTGAATCACGATTGGAGACAATCGTCGAAGGTACTCCATGTATCCGCACAATCTTCTGCACATAGAGGTATCCCAAGCTTTCTATTTAACCCTACTCTCTGATCGGTAGAGAGTGGGCCGACTTGGTGAGTCGGTCGACGATCACCCAAATTTAGTCATGAACTATGGATGTACGTGGAAGTACTGTAATGAAGTCCATGGATATCTCATCCCACTTCCACTCTGGGACCTCTAAAGGCTAAACCAAGCCTGCTGATACTGAATGCTCTGCCTTCACTTGCTGACAAGTGAGGCACCGAGAGACAAACTCTGCTACTATTTTCTTTATTCCTAGCCACCAGTGTTGTCGTCGAAGGTCATGGTACATCTTCTCCACTCCTGGATGTACCTCTAGAGGGAATATGTGAAACTCCCTCATCACTTCCTCTCTAAGTGACACTGGTACCATGGTACATCCTCTAAAGAGGATGACATGCTCCCCGCCTTCAGAAAATACATCAAGTGAATATCCTATGGATATTTAAGCACATCGAGTCTCGCAATCAGTGTCCCCACACTGCACCTCCCTGACTCACTGAAAAAGTGGGAGAGTGACTGTAAGATACTGAAGGGAAGTTGATCCTTCCCGATCTACAAAGGATATCTGCAAAGTAGCCAACTGCTCTGTCACCTCACCTAGCAGTTGTATACCAGATATCCTGTTGAGTGCATCTGCTACAACGTTCCCCTTCCTAGGAGTATATACTATCTTGAAGTCATAGTCCTGAAGGAACTCAATCCAACATCAATGTCTCAAGTTCAGTTCCTTCTAAGAGAAGATATACCTGAGACTCTTGTGATACGAGTAGACTATAAAGTGTTTTCCCATCAAGTAATTTCGCCATATATTCAAGGCGAGGACCACTGCTGCTAACTCTAGGTCATGGGTATCATAGTTCTGCTCATGTTGTCTCAGTTTTTTCTTGCTCCTGCATCATGACACATCTGAGTCTGGTCCTTGATGTGTCGTAGTAGACTACGTACCCTACGCTCTCCTCCAGTAGCCTCAAGATGGGGGGCACTAGTCAGCCTCTACCTCAGCTCCTGAAAACTCTATTGTCATCTCTCTAACCACATGAATGGTTGCCCCTTCTTCTTCAACCCTGATAGTGGTGCTGCAACTCTGGAGAAGTTTGGCACAAATCTCTGGTAGTATCCAGCCAAACCTAGGAAACTTCGTACCTCTGTCACACTCCTAGGTGGCTCCCAAGAAAGTACCGCCTCAATCTTTGCTGGATCCACTGCAAATCCAGCCTTCGATATGACATGACCCAGAAAGTGAACCTCTCAGATCCAAAACTGGCACTTCAAGAGCTTACCATAAAGCTGGTGCTCTCAGAGTGTGTCCAGTACTACCTGCAAATGATAGTCATGATCCTCCTCGGTAGCCGAGTAGATCATAATGTCGTCGATGAAGACTACTACAAAGCGATCAAGGTATGTCTGAAAGATCATTTTCATGAGTCCCATGAACACTACTGGAGCATTGGTCACACCGAATGGCATAACCAAGAACTCATAGTGGTCGTACAAACATCTAAAATCCATCTTCTGTGTATCTTTGTCTCTCACTCTAAGTTGGTGATAGCCTGATCATTGGTTTATCTTTGAGAACCACCATGATCTATTCAACTGATCAAAGAGGTCGTCAATACTCGAGAGTGGGTACTTGTTCTTCACAGTCACCTGGTTCAGGTGCCGATAATCAACACAAAGCCTCAAGCTCCCATCCGCCTTCTTGGCGAACAAAGTCGGGGCTGCCCAGGGAGAAAAACCGGGATGGATGAATCCCCTCCTTTATAAGTCCTCTAGTTGTACTCATAGCTCGCAAAGCTCTGCGAGAGCCATCCGATACGCTGGTGTAGATATCGGTGTCATCCCAGGGTACAAGTCAATGTAAAAGTCCACCTCTCTGTGTGGAGGTAGACCCAAAACATCATCATGGAAAAAATCCACGTACTGGTCCACCACTACAGGATAACTTGGACTCTCCACATCAACCGCTCTAAGGGTAAGGATATCCAACTGATGAGTGATCGGCTTCACCCTCCTCCGGGTAAGTCTGTCCTGTGCTGCAAAGGCTCTCTTCTCACCGGTGAAGGTAAAACTAGTCCCATCCGTACAGACACACCGCACTTTACACCTAATACAGTCAATCTGATCATGGACTATAGATAACCAATTCATACCCAAGATGATTTCGTAAGGCCTTGATGCCACTACTAGGAGATCCTAGTCGAAGATCTCGCCTCCTAGAGTAAGATCACACTACCAGAACCAGTTCATAATCATTGAATCCGCTCCAGTAGGAGTCTCTAGCCATAAGGATCGAGCCAACAACTCTGTTAAAATATCTGAGCTCTGAACGAGGGCAGTGGAAATAAAAGAATGATTGGAACCTGTGTCTATAAGTACTGTAGCTAAGGTGGATAGACACAGATCGTACCTCATATCATCTATGGAGCATCGTGATCGTAATCCTTAGCTGCCTAGAGCTGAGATCTTCCTTTTCCACCTGCTCCCTACGGTCGGGGTGGACCTCCTAGTGGTTGCGGCGATAACATATTGAATCGTCACCCACCGCTAGCTGCACGGCCAACTCCTCTACTGCGTCCGCCTACTCCCTACGGACCTCCTCGGTTAAATATCTATCTCTGCCTGGGCCATCCTTCAACCATCTGTTGATCATCTGTACGGCAGGTCGGACAGTCATGAGCCATGTGACTCTGCCCGCTGCATGCATAACACTGCCTGCTCCTGGCATTACTGGCTCCACCTCGGGTGACCCACAAAACCAATCTTGAGTCATGCAGTCATCCACCTGTAGGTCTGGTCCTCTTGGACCTCTACGAAATTTGTCTACTGCCATCTGCAGAAGATTCTGCTACGTGATGACTGGTGGTGCATCTCGCTGCTGGTGACTGCTCAGTAAGGAAACTCTTCACTAAGAGGGCTTGCTCTAACACCCCTGCCTGCGTCGGGATGCTAAGATAAATCATAGAAGCCTTGATCTCCCGCCTGATTCCCTGCTCAAAGGTCCGAGCCCTGAATAATGGGCCCCACACTATATTAGTGGAGTAGTGTGAGAGGTTAGTGAACCTCATTGAGTACTAAGCTATAGTCATGTTTCCCTACTTCAGATGAAGTATCTCTTGTATGTGTACTGCATGAAAAGTCGTTGGGACAAACTCTGCCTGAAACAGGCTCTCGAAGTCTGCCCAGAGAAGCGTCACCTCGTCGTGAACCTAGAGCATCAAGCTACACCATCTACCTGCCTCTTCCTATAGAAGGCTAGCGTCAAGGATCACCATGAGATCGGATGGTGTCTCTACCAGTCAGAAGACTCTCACCACAGCCTCCAGCCAATCCTCACCCACTTGTGGGTCCATATCTCTCCTGAACCTGGGTGGACTTTGGAACTGGAACTTGTGCAACGTGCTCAAGCGGCATGCACCGTCTACTACTGAGGCTGGTAGCATCGGTGGCCCAATGTGGAAAGGTACTACTGGTGCCTCTGCTGGTGCTTCTACTAGAAAAGGTCACTACACCGAGGCCCCATCGCTCGGTGGGCTATCAGTGTGTAAAAATCTTGAAACCCTTGCTAACTATCTTCGTGGAGGCATCCTGAAAAGAAACAGGTGCGCCATGGTTAATAAGTTATACCTGGTGAGATGAATTAACAGATCACAAAAAAACTCTTGAAAACACACACGCAATCAGTGTTTTCATGCACTAAGTCAGAAATCAAAAGTCAGAGTCCTGTTGTATGGATACATCGGCCCCCGTACCAACACTGGATTCCCTAAACTGATAACCACACTCACTACACTTAACACTATTACCATTAAAATAAAGATCAGAGTCATATTTTCTATGGTAGAACTGACTCCTATGATACCAATTTGTCACGACCCGTCCCCCAGGGCCCGTGTCGTGACTAACCCCAAGCCATCCTTCCATAGGCCAGGGGATGGCGAATAGAACCAAAGGCGTATTCCCTAAAACTAGGAAGGAATTTCCTTTATAACCTATAAACACATGCAACCAAGCACACAGCAAGATACGAATGCAAGTCAACTGTATAGCAAAAAGAGTGCTGAAAGTAAAAATGGGTCAGAATACAAGCCCAACAGTAATAGTACAAGTACAACTGAAATACAATAAAACTGAAGAAAAAGAGAGGCATATACTGGGTCATCCTCTGGCTTCCTACCTTAAGGGTAGGAACCTATCACCTCCTCAGCACTCCACATCCACCTGTCTCCTCTGCGTACTGACAGGTCGTATGGTCCACCTCCAAACACCGTCCAGTCCTGGTACTCTCTGCCTCAGTTAGTGTTGTTCGTTGTCTGCATCCAACACAACAAGGTGCAGGAATATCCCGTGAAGGGGTGAGTATAACGATACTTAGTAGGGGCCCTGATACCCTTAAGGTCTCACAAAATCCACCAAGGATAAACCAAAAAGTATGAAAACAACAGATAACCCTACTTAGGTATATGCCCATACATATACCTAAGTTATCAAGTAATTCATCTCAAACATGAGAAAACACAGAGGTATTGACTCAGCTCACGCCAGGTATATCTTTAGGTATAGTAGTAGAGACGATTAGATGTAACTACTAAATCACCTTACTCCGTTAAGAGGCTCTGCTGCTAACCTACATAGAATCTATAGAAGCTGACCCACACAGGATCGCTAGATCTGGCCCACACAGGATCTCTAGGAGCTGACCCACATAGGATCGTTAGAAGCTGACCCACACAGGATCGTTAGGAGCTGACCCACACAGGATCACTGGAGCTGACCTACACAGGATCTCAAGGAGCTGACCCATATAGGATCGCTGGAGTTTTCCCACACAGGATCGCTAGGATCTGACCCACATAGGATCTCTAGGAGTAGACCCACACAGGATCACTAGGAGATGACTCACACAGGATTTCTAGGATCTAACCCAAACAGGATCGCTAGGAGCACTCTTCTCGTCACAGCCAGCTACTGGGTTTCCACACTAGGCTTTCTTGTCTCCGGGAGAGTCCACTCCCCAAGTCACTGGTCGATTCTCCAACTACCACAATGTCCCAAAAATAAGTATCTCAAAGGTTCTCCACATCATAGGGGTCTCTACGTAACAGACGGCGCGTCAATCGGACGTCCGGTCTGTGATTTATTAGTCTTTTAGTCCCGGGGGACCGGTTGAATTCATGCACGATCCAACCTGACTTTACCCCATATTAATCCAAATCTCCAGTGGGTTATACTCAAAGTGACCGTCTCACTCCAAGATTTCCATCGCCACTGACGGTTCATCAAATGAACGTTCGGTGCCAATGTTATGGACAAAATAGTGTAAATGGGTTATAGTGGGTCCGGGTCTGGTCCAACCCGGCCCGATCCGGCCTGGTCCGACCCCGTCTAGGACAACTCGTCCTGACCCGCTGGGTCCGGTCCGGCCCGTTAGGTTCATCCCGGCAAGACGTGAGGGGCCGCGGAGGGTCGTCGGTGGTTGCGAGGCCACGGAGGGTACTGCGAGGGCGCGAGGCTGCGGAGCGGCTTGGTTGGGGGTTGCCATGAGGGCGTGAGGCCATAGGGTAGCTTGACCAGAAGGGCGGTGGTAGCTCGGGTGGCGGCTTGGCCCAGACAGCAGCAACAACTCAGCCAGGACGGCGGCGGTGGCTCGGACGGCAGCGGTGACTCGGCCCAGATGGCGGCGGCGACTCGGCCCGGACGGCGGTAGCGGCTCATCCTGACGATGGTGGCTCGGACGGCGGTGGCTCAGATGGAAGCGGAAACTCCGGTCGACTCGGCTCTGGATGGCGCGGAGTGGCGGAGGCCACGGGGTGGCGGTGGTCATATACGGTGGAGCGCCATGGGGCGCGGAGGCCGTGGGGCGTCATGAATTCGTCAGTGGTTCTCGAGTTCCACCAGTGCCGACCACCAGCACTGGTCATAGTCACCAATGTCACATTCTTCCATCACAAAGGATACACCATTCAAGAAGAATGGCATAGGGGTCGAGCCATATTTGTTTGGCCCTCACCCTCCATGTTAGTGCAGTAGAAAGTAGATCAACAAGAACAAGAACGTGTATGGAAGATATTTAAGAACTTCAATCCCCACAACCTTCATCAATCACTAATACCTTTCCTGCAAAAGAAACTTAGAAGGGAAGAACATGGGAACAAAACCCCTAACTAGTTTGATTCATTGACGAAGATCGCGAGGGAGAAGATGATGTCATTGGGGAGGGGAAGACAATTGTCGATTGAAGATGTCCCATGTTGGAGGATGTCCCAAGGAAGAAAGTCGAAGTCAAGGTCAGTGTTCTTCTTTGGCATTCTTCCTTGGAGAGTTTTCTCCCAAGTTCTCCAACGCTCTCTCTTTTGCTAAGCCTTTTCTTCGATTCCACCAAAATAAAAAGGTATCCCAAGATAATAGATTATGATATCTATTATTTAGTTTGTTGTCAAAAATTCAAAATAGCCTAATTAAATAAATTGAGTTGGCATAATAAATGTTGGAGGAGTTGTAGAGGCTCTCCCACATTTAATAGAAAGTTTGAGGGTTTCTCCATTAAAGGGGAGTTCAAGGGGTTTTATACCTCAGTTGGTCCCCACTATCATAACCTCTCATGGGAGGTTAGTTTGGGTGGTCCCCACCATCATAACCTCTCATGGGAGGTTTAGGTCTGGTGGTCCCCACTTCTCAACATCCACATGGAATAAAAATAAAAATAAAAGATACACAATTTTATTTTTATTTTATTATTTCACGAATATGTGAAAATCTAACTTCCACCCTCGACCTACTGCGGTCGAGTTGAAGGTCTCCTTAAGCGAATACCGGTGCTACGAGTTCAACAGTGCCCTCATATTTCAATTTTGAGCATCGGTTCAAAAGTTATAAAAACTCGCTTGCACGTTTACTGAATATACCTGAAATAAAGTTCAGAAATTCATTCTGGGCACTCCGGGCCTTGAAATTATGCGCTTTCAATTTTCACAGACTCGTAAAGTTCCCATTTATTTAAAAAAATTACAATGAAATTTCAGGTCTTTACATTTTAGATCATGTTTGTAAAGACCCAAATTTTCAATGTAATTTTTTTAAAAAAAATATATGGAATATTATGAGTCCGTGAAAATTGAAGACGCGTGATTCTAAGGCCCGGAGTGCTCAGAATGAATTTATGAACTTTTTTTCAGGTATGTTCAGTAAACATGCGAGTGAGTTTTTGTAAATTTTAAACCGATGCTCAAAATTGAAATCTGAGGACACTGTTGAACTGGCAGTGCCAGTATTTGGTTAAGGAGACATTCACCTCGACCGCAGTAAGTCGAGGATGAAAGATAGTTTTTCACTTTTTTGTGGAAGAATAAAAAAATAAAATAGTTTAACATTTTATTTTTTTTCTTGAAACCCCCTCCTTTTAAGTTAAGGAGGTGGGGACCACCTGAAGAAGGAAACCCCCCATTTAAATTCAAATGGTGGGGACCACCCGAACCCCCTCATTAATGTGAGGAAGACCCTTGGGATCCTCCCAGTTAATAATTCCAATGCATCCCATTTAATTGTGCCACCTTCCTTTAATTAATTAATCCAACTTTAATTGTTCCAAAAAATTAAATAGATTAACATATTTTATTTTGTTGGCTATTATTTTGTTGGGGGAAGTGTTGGAAAAGCGGAATTGGGGGGAGAACTTTGGAGGAAATTTTCTTCTATAATAAACAATGCTTCTCCAATGAAGAACACCGACATTCCCCAATGTCTTTGACTTCTTCCTCATGACATCCTCCAACATGGGACGACTTCAACGATGAAAAAATGACATTCGTCCCTCCCTCATCACCGACATCAACAAACCATCAAGGTAGGGGGTGTGTTTTTGATTGATCATCGTTAATTTTTCTCTCACGTTGAATCACCTCCCTTGATCCACTTATTACCGCCCTAACGCGGAGGGTACGGGCCAAATGAACATGGCCCGACCTCATAGAAAAACCGTTGTGGTTATTAGTGTGTTCTTCGTGATGGAGGAGGATGGCAACCGACAATGGTGGGGCTCAGGAACGATGACCGGCACCACGGTCGGCCGTAAAGATGACGGTGGTGAAACCACACTGCCAGAGAAAGGCCACAGCCCGTCGGCTACGGCGAAGCAAGGGTGATGTCCAGTGGAGGTTGGTCGCACGATAGGGGTGGCGGTGCGCGTCTGCGCTGCCCGGCAAGCAAGGGTCTCGGCTTTGTGTCGTGGTGCTAAAGGGAGGGCGGCTGGCGTTCAGTCGACCGCGGAGGGGCAGCACACGATGCGCCACCGAGAGGAAAGGGGGTGGCCATTTCGGCCAGCCGAGTTGAACCGAGCGGAACCTGTGGGTCCCGCGTGCTGATGGCGACCGAATGGCTCTGGTCGTTCGGTGTTTGAGGGCGGGGGTGCGCAACTCCCCCCCACATGTGGCCAAGCCAGGCCGCTAGGTCGGGCCACCCGGTGCTGGTCGGGCCAAACCCAGCGGGCCGAGCCATGCTGTCGAGCCGGTCTAGACCCAGCGGGCCGGGTCGACTCGAACCGGGTCGATTCAGGCCAGGTCGGGTCAGACCGGGACCCGGACCAGTTTCAACCCTATACATTCTTTCAACCATAACTTGAGCTACAAGCATCCGTTTGAAAAACCATCTACAGTGCCAGAAACCTTAGAGTGAGAAGGTCCTTTTGGTATACCCCACTTTATATTTGGATAAAGTTGGGGGTACGGTCGGGTTGGATCGAGCATGAATCTTACCGGGCCCTCAGGACTAAAAGGCCAATAACTTACAAACCGGGTGTCTGTTTGACACACCGTCTGTTGTGATGAGACCCCTTTTACATGGTGGTCCTTTGTTATACTTCTTTGTGGGAATTTTTGGAAGTTTTAGTATTAATCAGTGGCTTTAGGAGTGGACCCTCCTGGATACAAGCGATTTTAGTGCGGGAACTGTGTTTCTAGCTGTGACATGAGAAAGGGATCCTTCGTGGGTCTGTGATTGAGGGTCCCACATGGATCTGCTCTAGGAATCCATGAGGGACTACTCTAGGATCCTTCTTGGATCTTCTGTACTAGGATCCTGTGTGGTTCTGACGATGTACTAGGATCCTATGTGGGTCTGATGATGTACTAGGATCCTGTGTGGGTCTGATGTTGTACTAGGATCCTGTGTGGGTCTAATGATGTACTAGGATCCTGTGTGGATCTGATGATTTACTAAGATCCTGTATGGGTCTGATGATGTACTAGGATCCTATGTGGGTCTATGATTTAGTATCCTTCATGGGTCTGCCTCTTAACAGAGTAAGATGATTCAGTAGTTACATCTAATCATCTATACTAATGTACCTAAGATATACCTAGTATGAGTTGAGTCCTTACCTTTGTGGTGATACCTTTGTGGTATTCTTCTATGTGGAATTCCTGTGTGGTACTTTCCTTCATGGTGATACCTTGGTGGTATTCTTCTGTGTGGTACTTACCTTCGTGGTATTCTTTCCTTTGTGGAACAGTTGAGCGTTGGGCTTTTGAGTTGGACCTTGTGTTTCATCATGATTGAGATGGGTATACTTGATAACTTAGGTATATGTATGGGCATATACCTAAGTATGTTTTTCAGTTGATTTCATGATTTTTGGTTTATCCTTTGTGGATTTTGTGAGACCTTGAGGGTCTTGGGGTCCCTACTGAGTATTGTTATACTCACCCCTGCACGGGCTATGCCCGCACCCTGTTGTGTTTGGTGTAGACGACGGATAGTGCTGACTGAGGACGAGGGTACCAGGACTGGAGGTAGCTTGGAGGTGGACCTTAGACAAGGCATACCGTAGAGATGACCATTCGAGAGTTGTACCTACCCTTCAGGTAGGATCCTTGGCGGGTGTTCGTAGGAGCTATTCCAGTTTACTTGTACTTTTCAATTTCTTACACTTTCTAGTTGGGATTGTATTCTGGCCCCTTTTACTTACTGTACTCACTCTATTTACTATTCATTTTACCTTGTGTTCGTATCTAGCTGTGTGATTGGTTGTGTGTGTTTACAGGTTATAAAGGAAATTCCTTCCCGGTTTTAGGGAAATACACCTTCGGTGCTAGTCTTCAGCCACTGGCCTATAGAAGGAAGGCTTAGAGTAGTCATGACACGGGCCCCAGGGGATAGGTCATGACAAATTGGTATAAGAGGAGTCGGTTATACCATAGAACATTGGACTCTGATCTTTTTAATGGAAATAGTGTTAAGTGTAGTGAGTGTGGTTATTAGTTTAGGGAATCCAGTGTTGGTGTAGCGGCCGACGTATCCATACACCAGGACCCTAACTTCTGATTTCTGACTCAGTGCATGAAAACACTAATTGCGTGTGTGTTTTCGAGAGTTTTCTTTGTGATGTCTTTGAGTCAGCTCACCAAATATAACTTTTTGATCATGGCACACCTGTTTATTTTCAGGATTCCTCCACATAGATAGAAATCTAGGGTTCTAATTTTAGTACGTGATGATGTCCCACCGAGCAATAAGGCCTCGGTGTAGGGCCTTCTTATAGTAGAGTCACCAACGGAGGCACCAGCGCTACCATTACTCGTTGGGCCACCGATGCCACCAGCCCTAGCAGCAGAGGGTGCACGCCACTTGAGCGTGTTGCACGAGTTCCAGCGCCAGAGGCCACCTAGGTTCAGGGAAGAGACGGGCCCATAGGCAGCTGAGGATTGGCTGGAGGCTGTGGTGAGAGTCTTTCGACTGGTAGGGACACCAGCCGATCTCATGGTGATCCTTGCCACCATTCTTCTACAGGCAGCAGTAGGCAGATGGTGGATCTTGATGCTCCAGTTTCATGATGAGGTGACACTTCTTTGGGTAGACTTTGAGAGCTTGTTTTGGGCAGAGTTTGTCCTAGATACTCTTCGTATAGTGCGCATACAAGAGCTTCTTCATCTACAGCAGGGCAACATGACTGTGGCTCAGTACTCAACGAGGTTCACCAACCTCTCATGCTACTCCACTGATATGGTGTGAGACCCATTCTTTAGGGCCCGGACCTTTGAGCAGAGACTCAGATAGGAGATCAGGGCTTTGATGATTTCTCTCAGCATCCCGATGCAGACGGGGGTGTTAGAACGAGCCCTATTAGTGGAGAGTTTCCTTGTTGAGCGGTCACCAGCAGTGAGACACACCACTAGATGTCACGTAGCAGAGTCTTCTGCAGCTGGAATTAGACAGATGACACAGAGTTCCAAGAGGACCAGACCTATAGGTGGACGACCGCATGACTCAAGATCGATTGTGTGGGGCACCGGAGACAGAGTCAGTCATGTGATGAGAAAGCAGTGTTTCACATGTGGCGGGCAGAGTCACATGGATTATGACTGCCCGAACCTCTGTACAGATGATCAGTAGACGGTCTATGGACAACCCAAGTATAGATAGCGGTTCGACCGAGGAGGTCCGCAGGGAGCAGGAAGACGTGGCAGAGGAGCTGGCCGTGCAGCTAGCAGTGGGTGACCATTCAAGGTGTTACTTCCACCACCACCAGGTGGTCCACACCGACCACAGGGATTAGGTGTATAAGGGTGATCTCAGCTCTAGGAAACTGAGGCCTACGACCATGGCACTCTGGAGATGATACGAGGTACGATATGTGTCTACTCTACCTTAGCTACATTACTTATAGACACAGTTTCCAATCATTCTTTTATTACCACTACCCTCATTCGGAGCTTGGAGATTCCAACAGAGCCATTGGCTCAATCCTTGTGGCTAGAGACTTTTAAGGGAGCGGATTTGACGATTACGCACTGGTGCCGGCAGTGTGAGCTTACTCTTAGAGATGAGAGCTTCAGCTAGGATCTCCTAGTAATGGCGTTGAGGCCTTACGATGTCATCTTGGGTATGGAATGGTTATCTACAGTCTGTGCTTATATTGACTGTATTAGGCACAAAGTTATGTATGTTCACACAGATGGGACCAGTTTTACCTTCACCGGTGAGAAGATTGCCTTTGTAGCACAGGATGGACTTACCTGGAGGAGGGTGCAACCGATTACACATTAGTTGGCTAGCCTTACCCTCAGAGTGGTTGATGTGGAGAGTCTGAGTTATCCTGTAGTGGTGGACCAGTATGCATATGTCTTCCCTGATGATGTTTCGGGTATACCTCCTCGCAGATAGGTGGAATTTTGCATTGACTTATACCCCCGGATGACACCAATATCTACACCAGCATATTGGATGGCTCCTTTGGAGCTTTCTGAGTTGTGGGTATAGCTAGAGGCTTACATGGGAAAGGGTTCATTTGGCCCAGTGTTTCCCCTTGGGAAACCCTGATTTTGTTTTCCAAGAAGGAGGATGGGAGCTTGAGGATTTGTGTTGACTATCGGCACCTGAACCAGGTTACCTTGAAGAAAAAGTACCCACTCCCGAGGATTGATGACCTCTTTGATCAGATGAAGGGAGCAAGGTGGTTCTTGAAGATAGACCTCAGATCAGGCTATCACCAGCTTAGAGTGTGAGATGAGTATGTGAAGAATATGACTTTCAGATGTCGGTACGACCATTATGAGTTTTTGGTCATGACGTTAGGTGTGACCAACGCTCCAGCAGTGTTCATGGGACTCATGAATAGGATCTTTCAGCCATACCTTGATCGCTTTGTAGTAGTCTTCATCGACAACATTATGATCTACTCAGCTACTGAGGAGGAGCATGCCTATCATTTGCAGATAGTTTTGGACACACTCCTAGAGCACCAGCTTTATGGTAAGCTCTCGAATTGCCAGTTCTGGATCCGAGAGGTTCACTTTCTGGGACACGTAATCTCGGAGGCTGGAGTTGTGGTGGATTCAGCGAAGATTGAGGCTGTACTTTCTTAGGATCCACCCAGGAGTGTGACGGAGGTACGGAGTTTCCTAGGTTTTCATGGATACTACCAGAGGTTTATTCCAGATTTCTCTAGAATTGCAGCACCTTTATCAGTGTTGATGAAGAATGGGCAACCCTTCATTTGGTCGAAGAGATGCCAACAGATTTTTTAGGAGTTGAGGCAGAGGCTGACTAGTGCCCCCATCTTGAGTCTACCGAAGGAGGGAGTTGGGTATGTAGTATACTACAACTCATCAGGAACCAGGCTCGGATGTGTCCTGATGCAGGAGTGGGAAATGAACACATATGTTTCTTGAAAGCTAAGACAGAACGAGCAGAACTACGTTACCCGTGACCTGGAGTTAGCAGTAGTGGTATTCTCCTTGAATATGTGGCGACATTACTTGATGGGCAAACATTTTACAGTCTACTCTGATCACAAGAGTCTCAGGTATATATTCTCTCAGAAGGACCTTAATATAAGACAGCAGCATTGGCTTGAGTTCCTCCAGGACTATGACTTTGAGATAGTCTATACTCCTGGGAAGGGGAACATTGTAGCAGATGCACTCAGCAGGAGATCTGGTATACAACTGCTAGGTGGGGCGACAGAGCAGCTAGCCGCTTTGCATATATCCTTTTTGGATCGAGATGGAGCATCTTTTCTTCAGTCTCTTATAGTCACTCCCCCACTTCTTTATCGAGTCAAGGAGGCATAGCGTAGGGACACTGACTGTGAGACTAGACGTACTCAGATATCCACAGGACAGGAACCTGATGGATTTTTTTAATGTGGGGAGAACATCATCATCTTCATAGGATGTACCATGGTACCAATGTTGCTTCGGGAGGAAGTGTTGAGGGAGTTCCACACAGCCCCTCCAGTGGTGCATACAGGAGTGGCAAAGATGTACCAGGATCTCCGACGACGACACTGGTGGCCGGGAATGAAGAAAGCAATAGCAGAGTTTGTCTCTCGGTGCCTCAATTGTTAGCAAGTGAAGGCAGAGCATCATGTACTAGTATGCTTGGTTCAGCCTTTAGAGGTCCCAAAGTAGAAGTGGGATGGGATATCCATGGACTTCGTGATAGGAATTCCATGTACATCCAAAGGTCATGATTCTATTTGGGTGATCGTCGACCGACTCACCAATTCGGCCCACTTCCTACCGATCAGAGAGTAGGGTTCAGTACAGAGCTTGAGATGACTCTATGTGCAAGAGATTGTGCGGCTATATGAAGTACCCTCGAAGATTTTATCCGATCGTGATTCATGTTTTACTTCCCGGATATGGAAGGGGTTGTAGGAGGCTTTCAGGAAGCAACTTCGTTTGAGCACCGCCTTCCATCATCTGACGGATGGCCAGACTAAGTGGACCATTAAAACCCTTGAGGACATGCTATGTGCTTGCGTCCTTGACTTCGATTGCAGCTGGGAGGATCACTTGCCTTTGGTGGAATTTTCATACAACAACAGTTATCACTCCACCATTAGGATGACACCTTTTGAGGTGTTGTATGGGAAACCTTACATATCACCTTAGTGTTGGACTGACCTAGGGGAGTCATCACTCATGGGACTAGAGATAGTACAGGCTACCATAGATAAAGTGCAGATCATCCAGGAGAAGATGAAGACTGCACAGAGCAGACAGAAGTTTTATGCCGATAGGAGATGGAGACCTCTGGAGTTTTAGGATGGTAACCACGTCTTTCTATGGGTCTCACCTCAATGAGGTTTACGGAGATTTGGTCGAGCGACAAGTTATCTTCGAGGTTCATTGGACCCTTTCAGGTCCTCAGCAGAGTTGGCAAGGTGTCTTACTGCTTAGCACTTCCCCCTCAATTGCATCGGGTGCACCACGTCTTCCACGTATCCCAGTTGAGGAGATACGTGCACGACCCTTCTCACATTATAAACCACAACAAGCTGGACATCGATGATGGGGAGAAGTTTATGGAGGTTCCAGTAGAAATTGAGGATCGACAGAAACAGGTCCTTCGTGGGCGGTTGATACCACTGGTGTGTGTTCACTGGCAGCATGGGAACCTCTAAGAGAGCACATGGGAGCGGGAGGCCCAGATACATGCTCATTACCCCCACTTTTTCTCTTAGTTTTATTTTTGGATTATAGGGACGCAAATCCCTGAGGTGGGGAGAATTTAAAGACCTGAATTTTCTATTTAATTTTTTTTAAATTATATGGAATATTACGAGACTGTTAAAATTTATGGCACGTGATTCTGAGGCCCGAAGTGCCCAGAATGAATTTATGAACTTTTTTTGGGTACGTTCAGTAAACGTGCAAGCGGGTTTTTGTAACTTTTAAACCATTGCTCAGAATTGAAATCTAAGGACACCATTGAACTCATAGTGTCGGTATTCACTTAAGGAGACCTTCACCTCGACTGCGGTAGGTCGAGGGTGAAATATAGTTTTTCAATTTTTCGTGGAGGAAGAAAAAAATAAAATTGTTTAACATTTTATTTTATTTTCTTGAAAACCCCTCCTTTTGAGTTAAGGAGGTGGGGACCACCTGGAGAAGGAAACCCCCAATTTGAATTCGAATGGTGGGGACCACCTGAACCCCCTCATTAATGTGAGGAATACCCTTGGGATCCTCCCAGTTAATAATTCTAACGAAACCCATTTAATTGTGCCACCTTCCTTTAATTAATTAATCCAAATTTAATTGTTCCAACAAATTAAATAGATAAACATATTTTATTTGGTTGGATATTCTTTTGTTGGGGGAAGTGTTGGAAAAGGGGAATTAGGGGGAGAACTTTGGAGGAACTCTTCTTCTTCAATGAAGAATGCTTCTCCAACGAAGAATGTCGACATTGTCCAACATCTTTGACTTCTTCCTCGTGACATCCTCCAATGTGGGATGACTTCAAAGACGAAAAACTGACGTTCGTCCTTCCCACATCACCGACGTCAACAAACCTTCGAGGTAGGGGTGTGTTTTAGATTGATAATCATTATTTCTCTCACGTTGAATCACCTCCCTTGAGCCTCTTGCTACCGCCCTAACACAGAGGGTACGGGCCAAAAAAACATGGCTCGACCTCACCGTAAAATATTTTTGGTTCTTGGTGTGTTCTTCGAGATGGAGGAGGATGGAAATAAACACCGGTGGGGCTTGGGAATGGTGACCGGCACCATAGTCGTCCGCAAAGACGGTGGTGGCGTAACTACGCCACTGGAGAAGGGTTGCGGCCCGTCAGCCGCGGTGGAGCAAGGGCGACGGCCAGTGGAGGCCGACCACACGACGGGGGTGGCGACGTGCATCTGTGCCTCCCGGCAAGCAAGGGATGTGGCGGAGAAGGGAGGGTGGCCGGCGTTCAGCCGTTCGCGGAGGGGCGGCGCATGACGCGCCCCCGGGAGGAAAGGGGTTGGTCGTTTTGGGTGTCCAAGTTGAACCAAACGGGACCCACGGGCCCCGCGTGCTGCTAGAGACCGAATGGCTTTGGTAATTTGGTGTTAGAGGGTGGGGGGATCACAACTCCCCCCCCCCCCCACATGCGGCCAGGCGGGGCCGCCCAGTGCGAGTCGGGCAGCCCTGCGCGGGCCGGCCTGCGCCAGCAGGCCGGGCCGAATCCAGTGGCCTAGGTCGACCCGAATTAGGTTGAGTCTCATAGATCACCCTAGGTGGTACATTCAACTTTTGTCCTGATGTTTGTTATGCCTTAGCACTATTTTTCATCCACTAATGGATGGTTAGACAGATCATACCATCCAGAATCTTAAAGACATGTTGTGTTATGGTGTTTTGGATTTTGGAGGTTTGTGGATGAGGAACCTACCTTTAGTCAAGTTTTCTTATAATAATATTTTTCACTCCACCATTGGTATGGCCCCATTTGAAGCTTTGTATGTATTACCTTTCCATTTTCCATTATTCCAGATTGATGTTAGAGATTCATCAATTCTTGGGCCAAAACTAGTGTAGAATATTACAAAGATGGTATAGGTAATTCATGAAAGGATGAAGGCATCATAGGATCATCAGAAGTCATATATTTTTCATATAATACCTAAGGATTTTGATGTTAGAGATCATGTGTTACTGAAGTTGACTCCTCATCATGGGTAGTGAATGTTTGTTCATGGGAGTAAGATTTATCCCTAGTTTGTTGGTCCTTTCGAGGTGTTGGCCCATGTTGAAGTTGTGGCATTTCAGATAGAACTTCCCCTATAGATGATCTGGATACATAATATCTTTCATGTGTTGAAGCTCCATCATTACCTTCATAATGACTCTCACATCTTTTATTGGGGTGAGATCGACATTAATAATGATGCAACCTTCGAGGAGCGACCTATAGAGATCTAGGACTACCAGGAGAAGGTGTTTCATTGGTGCATTATTCACTTGATTTGTGTCTTATAGTGACATGGTGGAATAAAGAAGAGCACATGGAAACTTGATTCATGGATACTCACTCGCTATGATGAGATATTTTTTGTTCAGATATTCTCTTATAGTGTTGCTCATTTTGTGGTTTTTTACTTTTTCTAGTTTAAGAGATGGTTTTCTCTTTTTTATTTGTTGCTAACTTTTCTCTTATTTGATAGGAATCTTCATCATAGAGTGTTTAGGATATTGTTGTTGGTGTTTCATGGTTTTGTTATTTTTTCCTCTAAGTGATGTGGTCAAGCTTCTATGATGATGATATTCATGAGAGGTATCTCATGGGGTGGTTGAATAGATAACCATTTTTCATTATTACCTCTTTGGGTTTGATTTTGGGATTCTTGAGTATGAGAATAGTTTAAGAATTATCTTATGTAAGGAATCAGATCCTAACATACCATCATTTGTGATTTTTGGGTGTTGGAGGTGTCTAGGGAAGGTTTTAATAAGTTTATAGGGTAAAGTGAGGAATTAATCAAAAATATCAACTTAATAGAGGATTATATGTCATGGATCCTTGGGCTATTCTATAATGGTGGTGGATATGGTGTGGAGAGCATATCTATGTAATCGGGTCTTGGGAAGAGGATTTTTGGAGATACTACCATTTTTTAATAGTTATGGAATAGAGGAAGGTATTAGTATTGGCCCTTCATTGGTGGTTGATTGGTTTCAGTGTGGAGGTCTCTATTGTGGTGTAGGGGTTCATGGGTGGTTCTGCCAATTTGGGGGTATCTTCAGCATGAGGGAAAGGCTACACCGTAGCCTCCTTCTTTGAAAATGGGTTCTACAACATAATGGGTTTCCTAGATCCATATTCTCTCTCCCCCTTTTATATGATATGTGTTGTGGGAGGTTTTTTGATCCTCAAACATGGTTGACTGAGTGGGATACAACATTTTTTCATTCACTACACCATAGTTTTCCCCATGTCAACTAGTTTTGTGGCATGGTCAAGTGGGTTGCGTCGTGGTCCTCTTCTTTTCAGAATTTTTATAAATAAACAAACCCCCATTCAAACCCACTTTTCTACCTTATATTCCTCTCAAACCTTAGGTTTCCTGGAGTTATTTTTGAAGGATTTTAAGGCCCTTTTGATAGGGATTAGTCCTCAGCTTTCTAAGATCGATCTATGGTGATCTAAGGTGAGTTTTACCCTCTTCTTCTTGTGGTTTCTTATTCGTTCAATCTAATTTTACTCCCATTTTTATTTCCATGAAATGGTGGATCATCTCCATCATTATATTGGAGTTTCTTTTTATTTTTTTAGTGTAGTTGTGGCATGGGATCCTTGTAGGGATGTAGTTTCCTTGCGGGATAGATGATCAGGGATTCATGTGTTGTTTTTGTTCTCATGTGAAGAACATTGATGTATTGAGGTAGGGTATTCATTACTTATCCTTTTATATTACATGAAATCATAAATTTATCATGCTTTATCTATTTTTATGATAGTGTAATTAACCTAATTAAATATTGAACTGTGTTAAATTCAAAAGTGGATTATGGTTAGTGATCTCATGTGTTATTCCACCGTGATAACAGTTTTCCTCTTGTTTTAATAGATAGTGTGTTATCTATGTTATGTTATTTAATATGAGATTTATGCTTAGTTTAGCATGTATAATTCAATGTAAAATGGTAAATAATGTAAAGCTGGAAATTTTTGGTTGGCTAAAGTACTCAAAGAGACATGTTTAATGAAACCCTTATTTCTTATAATTTGATGGTAATCAAATTGATGCTAAATGCGCATTTAATTGTTTTTTTCTATTATGTGTTAATGTAATTGACTAAATAACTTAATGTTGGAATGCTTGTTGTTTATAATAATAGTAAAATTCATGTTAAATGATCATTGTTTTTCTCATAGTTTATTGAAAGTGGAATTGATGATAGATAGAATTCTTAAATAATATTATAGTTTTTTATAGTTGATGCCTTAGGTTACTCATAGTAGTAACTTGAAATAAATGAATTATTTAATTCAAGATGAAGTAAAATCAAATTCTTGATAAATATAATTGTTTTGGGGCAAGTGAGATCATTTTATTATGAATAATGAATGCCTTATGTTTAGGGTTGAGTGAGTATGTTTGCATGTAAAGGCTGAATGCATTGTTTTTAAGGCCTAGTTTCCTTGTTGACCTTGTGTGTGGTTTGATTCATTCTATTTTTCTATAGATATGAGCCTTTTTATGTGATGTGATGTGAACCTGGTATGGTTGTTGGGTGATGATATATGGGCAGGGAGGCCCAAAGTTTGTGGCAGTTGTTGACGCCCATGACGGTGAGATGTATAGAGATATGCATGATGATATTAGGGATGGAATCATGTTGATTGAATGGGTTGAATCTGGGATTACCCATTATTATGATGAAATTTTGATGTTTCTTTATTAATAAATCTTCTTAAGGGCTGGATGGATAGGTTTCTTGTTTATCTGCATTCATTTCCCCATTTCTTGAGATAATTGGATTTTCTTGGTTATACATCACTCTTGTGGTATCTTAGGATGTTTCATAGAGTAATTTGGATTATGGAATGATAAAATAATAATTAATGTTTTAACATGTGGGGTTGGTGCTTGCTGAAATGCAAAGATGTTAATCTTGATAAATCATAGACTCAGTTGGATTATGCCTGGAGGGCATGGACTTCACTTTGATAGTTAATGGAATGTTTTTTTTAGTAATTCTAATTAATGGATAGTGAATTAATTAACATAAAGTGAATGGTTGAAAAATAAAGAATTAAATTTAATAAAACTCCTTGCTTTCTTGTGTACTTGTAGGATATCTAGTCCTTAGCAGTGTCAGTAGGGTGTTTGAGTGATGATAGTGCAGTTGATATTAGGACTAGATTAATGATTATAGTGTGGTTTTGAACTATATGATATATTTTGTATGTTTAATGATTTTTTATGATACCCCACCCATGTCAGTAGGTTGAATGACACCAAGTGGACTATGAGAGGTTGTTTTCCCCAATATCTAAGTTGGCGAGGAATGGATGGATGACTACCCCCTCTAGCCTTGATCTCTTCTCCCGATGGTATTATGTGATAGTATACACGGTGGTTATATTTCCCATATATGTGTGTGGATGTATGTAATGGAATTTGGTTATTTCACACACATGTATCACTAGATATAATATCCTAAGGATTTTTATAGGTATGATGTGTATGGGTTCTGATGGATCGAGGTACATTACTTAGCATATGGGCTATGATGGTTTGAGGTATAATACTTGATGTATGATACACAACATATGGGTTGTGGTGGATCCTGAAAACTACTTAATTACTATATAGAGATATGGCATAGGATGATGAGATTATATAATGCATGAGATTCATGTCATGATACTTTAGCCTAGGTGTCTTTAGGTTGGATTCTTTTGAAGATGGATCAGGACGTATGATGTTGGGGTATAGAGGAAAACTAGTGGGGAAGTGGTAGTAGGTTACATTCATTAATATTATAATATATGATGTCACGACCCGACCCAACGGGGCTCGAGCCGTGACTCCCAAAGCCCGCCTCCAATAGGCCAGGGGCTGGCGACCAGCGCCGAGTAGGCTATCACACACATGGGAGGCATTAGCCTAAGGTACCTGTACACACGCACCCACAAACACCTCCATGCAACAGTGCAGAGATAAAGAAACTAAAAAGTAAATGCATGCATACAATCTATCCCAGACCAGAGTGCAACAGCAAAAGTACAAGGGCAAAACAGAGCCCACCAAAAGAAAACTACAAAGCGCGTCCAACCTGCTCTGAAGAAGGGGAACGCTGCCACAAACACCCTCCAGAAAGCTCCCTCGGCACAGCTCCGGTAAACACCCCGGTCAACTCGCTCACTAAGCTCCGCCTGCTCCGGGTCCTCCTGGGACTCCGTCAAAAGGCATGTGGTCTGCACAAGACACAAACATGTGCGGGAAAAGCCCATGCAGGGGTGAGTATAAACATACTCAGTAGGCACCCCAAAAACCCAAAACCCAAGGGAGCAACTGAAAGGCAACACTCCGCTCAACCCAGCCAGAGGGAACCCAGACGAGAGAGAAACTCCATCTCGTGATCATCCTCGGCTAAACACAACAAGTCAGCTCAGCTCAGCTCAGGTGTATGCCCATACATACACCTTGAACAATCCAGATATACACATCTCACACCACAAAGCCACAAGAGGTACCGACCTCATCACCAGCAACTGTCCACAACAAGGTGAGTACACCACGAACACTGTCATACCAGATGACACTCATCCGAGAGATACACTCCATCAGGTCCCAAACAAACATCTCAGACGCTCACCCGAGAGACCATGATCGTCGGATAACATCACTGAGGAAACATCACTGAAACAACATAACCACCAAACTCCTCGGAGAGGGGATCACCGCTAGGGTCCGCTAGGGGATACCAAGACCCACTCCGGTATACGTAGCTCACAGATAGGGGATCACTCCCAGGGTCCGCTGGGGGATACCACGACCCGATCTGGCATACGTAGTTCTCACAGATAGGGGTTCACACCCAGGATCCGCTGGGGGATACCACAACCCGATATGGCACTCGACAGAAGCTTCACACTCAGATAGAGGATCATCATCCATATAAAGAGGGTCACGACGATACCGGAACCCTATCTGGTATAACTCGCGATGTAGGGGATCGAACCGACGATGCCACAACCCTACCAAAACCACGCGCTGAGTAGGGGATCACATAACCAACGAAACCGCAACCCTACTGACACCAAGCACTGAGTAGGGGATCGTATAACCAACGATACCGCAACCCTACTATAAATATCATGCTGAGTAGGGGATCGTAAACCCGACGATGCCACAACCCTACTGTGCACGACCCACCGCGTAGGGGATCATATGTCTGATGATGCCACAAACCCTACGGGGTCAATCTTCTAGATAGGGGATCGTCGCCCGTAAATAAACGGTCACAGCGATACTAAGAACCCGATCTAGGGTAAAGATGCTAGAGGATCTACTCCGGGCCCACCGGAGGGATACCACAACTCTAACAGTTTAAACATCCCATCGAGAGGATCACAAACCCATACAAAGGTTGTAATGCCACACGAACTCTCGTGGGAACGAACCAAGGGAGAACCCTCAACCACTGCTGGTCCAAACGTCGCTAACCCGAGCGACCCGCCACAACGCCACACTGCGCACCTCCTAGGCCAAAACCGAGGCCACCATCGCGTTCCACGCGGAAAAACACGCAGGATAGGCTGTTTACTCGCCCGAAACGGAGCACCAGTGAAAAAGGCACTATTCACCGTAGCTAGCTCATGCGGGGCCCACGCTACGATCCCGAAACCCATCGAGCGGATCGCACCACGACGATCCCCTCGGAAAAACAAGCGGAATCGACTACTCGCTCGTCCAAAACGGACACCCGGTGAAAAATGTACTATTCACTGAAGGCCAACTCGGGTGGGGCCCACGCCTGGATTCCGAAACTCATCGAACGGATCGCACCATTGCGATCCTCTCGGAAAAACACACAGGATCGACTATTCATCCGCCAAAATCGGACTCCTGGTGCAAAAGCTGCGTTTCTCCGCAAACGCCAAAACCCGGCCTCGTGGGGCCCGCACCCCATTCTCATACCCAACACCCGGAAACCATCTCAAAAAGTCCGTCGTACCGTCAGGGTCTCAACGCCACTGACGGCACGTCAATCGGACGCTCCGGGTAGAAGTTACAACGGCCCGAAGTCGTAAAATAATAAAATAATATTATTTTATACGACGTTTCTAGCTCTCGGGCCACGATCTCGAACCTTTAAACCCTCGAACCCATACCAGAGGGTTCGCCTCGTCGTCAGGGTCACGTCGCCGCAAACGGCGCGCGAATCCGACTCCCGGAGTGCAAGATACGGGGGTTTAAAGACCCCCGTATGCGAAGAGTGGCCGGACCGGCCGCCGCCGCCGGCCCGCCCTGGCCGGCGGCGCTCCGCCGCGCCGGCGGAACTTCCGCGGACCGCCGGGGGCACCCCGGTGGTCCGCTTTGCGATCCGGAGGCGTCTACATGACCCTCGGGACCCGATCTATACTGCAACGGCTTCAATTTACAGAAAAATGCAGTAAAAACGGGATCGGGGGTTAAAACTCAAATCCGCCTACCTCGCGGGCGAAACGTCGACATTCTGCCTCAGATCCGCACTCCAAAGCTTCCGTTGCGCGCTCCTGGAACGTCCTCCGTCGAATTCTGAGCTTGTGGGCGCTCCGTTGGCTCGATTCGGCAGAGTGGCGGCGAAGAACGATTAAAAGGGGGGGGGGGGGGCGCTGATATTTATATCAGCGGCCCGCCGACGCCAAACCCGCCTCGGACCCGACGCCCGATGCGAACAAAAGTAAGGTCACCCCTAAGGTAAACGCACCGTTCTGAACGCAATGACGGTCTCATATTTTCCATCCGAGACTCCGTTCAGAAGTTATTCGAGCCGACGCTCGCACACTAACTTGCCACTTATTTACGGAAATGCCCCTGGTGGCGTTTCTCACCGCAGGCCCGCGCCTGCAAAGTTTACACCCCGCCTAGGGTAAACGGCACGTTCCGGACGCAACCATGCCCTTAGATTCCCGTTCTGAGTTACCTTTTAGGACATATCACACCCCTGCCACGTGCATAGTATAAAAATACTTAATATTTTTATAAAATTAATTCCGGGCACACCGGGCCTCGGAATCGCACGCCGTCTTCGCGCCTAGCTCTAAAATTATTCGTAGAAATATTCCAAAGTCTGACAGGTCCAAAAACCCGAGTCACTACATATGATTCCTTGTATGTGAAACTTGATGATATATAACTATGGTGAGGTTGGGAACTTAGTGTACCTATTTAAGTGATGAGTTATCTTCACTTGTTGTTCACTGGTATTTTGTATGATTTCTTTATCTTTTTTACAAGAGGATCAGGGGAGTATCCTAATGAGTATACCTATCATGATCACCCTACATATATATAAACTTTTTTTTAGGTCAGCATGATTAGGGTGGATATCGGGCTAGATATTACTAACTCATGGTTGTTTAGGAGTTGTTTGGGATTCGAGTTCACAAATGAGTTTATTTTTGGCACTTATAGTTCCTTCTAGTTGTTTTACTCTTGTATGAAATTACATATTTACACTTGGGTTTCTTTTATTTTAGTGGTTAATTTCTCTCATTTTTATGTTTGTTACAACCTCATTGTATGTCATCAATTTGTGGTGTAACACCCCAAGCTTCCACGGTATGTTTCCCTTTGAATAATGCAATAGCTTGCGTTGTACGCAACTTGAAGTTTTAACACACCACGACCAATCAAACTAGTCGTTATGAATATTAATACCCAATTTTTAAAATTTTAAAAAATTTATTTTTCAAAATGGAATTCATTTTTGGATTCGGAATATCAAAACTATCTTAGGGTGAATTTTTGGTATTTTTCTTAAAACTTTCAATTTTTGATGAATAGTGAAAAAACACTACGTTATTCTTTAAAACCGACTTTTTATTTAAATAATTATTTATTTTATTTAAATTTATATTAGGTAAAAATATATACATAATATCTATATATGTTCAATTTAATTCATTGGAGTCATTTTATAATAATATTAGATATATAAAATTTTATTGAACTTTTTACCATCTTTTACCCACCTCCTAGGAACATTTACAAATTTGTATAAAACTTAATTTTACCACTTATGTGAGTTGAATTTCAAAAAACTGAGACATGCAGTTGACATCAGTAAGTAAAATTTGGTTCAATAATATGAAAATATTTTTTGGTGAATAGTGACTTTTGACTTATTTACCACCATTAAAAGTAAATAGGGTAATTAAAGGTAAAAATGATATTATACATAAAATAAAATATGTCCTAATTCTATTGGATAAGTGTATTTAGACCAAAATCAACCTTAGGAATAAAATATTATCCTCTTTGGTCCACTTGGATTAGATTTGGATATTTATTGTATTTTATTTAAAGAAGAGTTAAAAGTGTTAAATTCAAAGTTTAATAACTAAACCATTTTTAATATAGGGTTACACATAATATAAATTCTACTATAAATATTAATTAGAAAACTAAAAAAATTTACTATATAATGGTATTTTATTTATAATTTTTAGACATTAAATAATTAAAATTATTTATGACACAATGGTGATGCAGTAATTACCTTATTAATGAAAGATTAAAATAATTGATATTATAAATATCCAAATAAATGTAAATTGAGACTTCTTATGAATTAAAATAATTTTATAGGTTAATATGAAATTTTAGGGTTGATTAAATAATTTTTTTTCCAAGTGATAAAGTTTTTATGACTTTCACAAAAACAAAATACCAAATAGTGTCAAAATTGACATAAATGAGTTTTTAAAACAAATACTATATTATTTATTGATATAATGTTCCTAAAAATATAAGGTTCGTCCAAATGACTTATATAAGGTTATATATATCAATAATGAACCACTTAGGGTTCTCTTGGATTTTTATAGTATGTTTATTAACCATTTATTATAATAATACCAGAATACATGGTAAAAGTTAAACTATTTAACTAAGAGTTAAATCTAAAAGATAAGGTTAATATAGTGAACTAAACCTGTATAAAACCTATTGATTGAGATTTTTTAGACCCATTCTAACCTTATAATCTAAATAAATCATTTTTGAGCCATTATAAACTGAATATGATTACATAATAAAATAATATTTCAAGCTTTTCCTAAAGTGACCCTCACCTCTCTTATAAAAGGGTACTTCCCCTTATCTCAAAATCACACCTCCAAAGCCATTTGTCTCAGCCAAAACCTACTCAAATATCCTCAAAAATACCCTCACTTAGACCTAGAGTTATTAATTTTATCAGAAATCCAACCTAAGGATCCCTTTTGATCAACTCAAAAGGAAACACCCGAAGAAGAGGTAATAATTTCACCACCTCTTTCAAAGTTCTTTTCTTCTTCCACTTCCTCTTTATTTATTGTTTTAATACCAAAATAATAACTCCAGTACCTTATACATACTTTTATGTTATTATAAATATGGTACAACCATATTCATTATTCTATTCATCCTATGAATGACAAGTCACCATACGTGCGTACGTACGGCTTACCATCATTACGTCATGGTGTAATTTGTTATTCAAACACTTCATTATTTGGATGGGTATAATAATGAGTATAACTAATTTAAATAATAAATATAACATGTTAAGGATTCTTTATATATGATATACCATCCAATTACATACGATTTCACCATCAATATAATGATATTGTCGCTCGTGCATACGTACGAATTACTGTCTCCACGGACGCGATGAAATTCATTCCCCATCATAACCATTCAAGAATAATTTTCATTTTATGATTAAAAATAATGTTTAAGAACTTATTATCATTATGGATATAAACAAAATAAATCCTATCCATAAAAAACATGACTTACATAACAAAACATATAAAGTAAAATGAATCAGTTAACACACGAAACGATGATACTACTAAAATATTATTAACAAAGCAATATTAGGAAATCATATATGATATCATATTTATGTATGTGGTTCTTGTATAATTTAATAAAAATGATTTAAATATTATATAAGAGGTTAATTTACCCTCGACCAAGTAAAAGTACAAGGTACAGGTTAATTCTACAATCACTTCAATATCCAAGGTTGTTTATATGTGAGTATCTACTGGGACCTCTTTATCATCCATATCCATGTTTCTTAAAAATGTATTTCAATTTTTTTTTAATATTTACTAGAATATGGATTGAATTAATTTATACCCTTGTTTGAATTTTTATGATATGTTTATAAAGGAATATTTCTGTCGTTTTCTAAACAAGGTACTTTACAATCTTTTCAAAAAAATTAAGGTAAGAATGTTTTTTTTAACTTATATGAAGGGTGAGGCTATTTTACACTGTTATAACATCATCAAAGCCTACATTACAAGATTATAATAATATTTTCAAAATAAATGTTTTCTTTTATAATTATGTGACTTTTAAAAGATTTCAAAATAGAAAGATATATTTCTCTCAAATAGTTTTGATTTCATCTATGTCAACATCCTTTAATGGATTTTACACTTGTTTGAAGTTGATTTATTATGATAAAAATGTTCCATATCGTATTGAAGTTTTTGTGATATGTTTGACTGTGGATGTGTTATTTTTATACCATTCATGGTTTATGTTTAAAGTATCAACATTTCTTATTCTAGTTTTAATACAAATGTTTATATTATGTTTCAACCTTTTCATGTGAGGAATGCATTGGACTTAGTAAGTGATGGGTGGGGCCCACTATAGCCCATCGATGCATCGGTAGGTCTCATGAGACAAACTAGTATCTTGGCGCAAGTCCTTGACAAAATATTATTTGTAGTCTTGGCACGAGGTCTTGAATATGTGGTTATGATGTCTGGCATTATGAATTCCTTAATTATGAAATTGGCTATTGATATTGCATATGATTATTAGACTAGTAGAATATCCATATTAATAAGGAAATGGAATTATTTGATTTATATTTTCCATATTATGCTGAAGTTTAAGTTTAAAAAGATTATGTTTTAGTCTTATACATTTCCTTAAATGTTTATGCTTATTTGTGAAAGTTTCTTCTATATTGTTATCCTTAGTGATCATCTGAGCTCACCCCTTTATTATGTTTTATTTTCCTAGGATGCAAAGAATTATTTTACAATTAACCTACAAGAATAGGCTAAGGGATAAGAGTGTGTTAAAAGGGGACACAACGATGTTGGTTTTCTTTATTTCATGATGTAATATAATACTTATGTATGTGTCTAGTACTTTTAAGGCTACTAAAATGATCGTTCTTTCAGGACATGATTCCTTGTATCATGCCAATGTTATGTAATAATGCACTAAATCTGGGTAATTAGGGTCAGGGCATTACATTTGGTATCATAGGAAGTTTAGTAAAAACATTGGAAACTAGATTTAGAAAAACTCTAATTAGAGAACATTACCCTAAGATAGACTTTGAGGATTAGTATAGAATAACTTCCTAGAATTTTGGTAATGTAGAGATTTCGTGAGTTTTCCAAGAAATACATCCCTATCTGGATACGAGCAGGTAGAGGAGGCTCTGACCATATGTACCTAGGAGTGAAAACTCCGACAAGTAGTTTCGGGCTTGACCTGGGGTATCCCGGTACACGACAATAGGTCTTATTGCACTCTTGGTTACAACACACCTAGGGGATATGCTTAGGATAATTCACATTTTCTTTATAAACCATTATGAAGGATTTATGAGTATATACCTCCTCAAAGAAAACATTTTTTATGATTATGGATTATATCCATAAACTGTTCAATTTATGTTAAGTGTTTTAGAAGTTCGGAATTATGTATTGCGATTCATAAACTAATCTAGTGTATGACATTGTTTAGAAATGGAACCTAGTGGAAGGAATGGAAACTGCATCAATGAACGTAATCCATGTAGGGATTTCCCTCCTACTCAAGATAATTATAGTGGAGCTGGTGATAAAACTAGTGTTGATCAGCTTATCACCATACTAGGACAACTCACTCAGGTTATGAATAATAACCTTACCCGTATGGAGCACCCTGATCCACAACACATAGGATCAATGTTAGACAAATTCATGAGGAAAAAACCACAAACATTCAATGGGACTACAAATCCATTTGTAGCTAAGCAATGGATAAGTTCCTTAGAGAAAATATTTCATGCTTTGGGGAGTAGTGAAAGGGAAAAAGTTGTCATAGTAGTTTATCGCCTCACGGGAGATGCAGGTCAATGGTGGTCATTAATTCAAAACACAAAGGAAGATGAAGAAGTGTCAAATATGGAATGGAGGGAGTTTAAAGAGATTTTCTTAGAAAAATACTTTCCTCATGAACATCGAGCAGATATGGAAAGACAATTTCTGAGTCTGAGGCAAAAGGAGGATGAGAATGTTGCAAAGTATGAGGCTAACTTTACAAGGTTAGAAAGGCATGCATCAGATTATATACGTAACCCAATGAGTAATATTGATCAATTATTTTATGGGTTAAAACCATTTCTCTTTTGAGCATTAGTCTCACAATCCTTCTAATCTTACGAAGATATTGTCTCTTGTGCTATCAAGATAGAAAAGGAATTCTATAATTCTTATGAATTTAAAGCAAATCAAGAGAAGAAGATATCTACTAAACACTCTTGAAATGTAAATAAGAGGAATAAGGGAAAAGTTGAATATCCATCCTGCGGTAAATGTGGGAAGAAAAACCCAAGTACTTGCCTGAAGGTAATGGTATTCTGTTATAATTATGGTGAAAAAGGTCACCAAGCTCGTAATTGTAAGGGAAAGAAAGAGGTTGTCAATGTTGAATGCTACAATTTTAGAGAAATGGGTAATTATGCAAATGAATTTCCTAATCACCAAGGAAAATTACCTCAGAAAAGGATAAGGGATCAAGTCTAAGCTTATGCGATCACTACTACTAAGGTTGAGGCTCTGAAAGACGTGGTGGAAGGTAATTTAATGGTTTCCTCAAGTTTAGCCAATGCTTTATTTGATTCTAGATCATCACATTGTTTCATATCTTCCCAGTTTGCTAAGAAAATTATATATTTAAAATTTTATTTAACAAGGGATTTGTCGGTCAAAACTCCTAAGGGAAGTATAATTGCAACAAAGTTTTGTGAATCAGTCCCCATTAGGGAATATAAATATTTTTTATCTGCTGATCTCATCATCATACCCATGATTAAATTTGATATAATCCTTGGTATTAATTTTCTTTCGAACCATGATGAGAAGATTTATTGTAAGAAGAATGAGGTGACAATTTTCAATGATAATAAGGAGTACCTTATCTTTAGAACAGAAATGTCACCACCTAATTCTTATCTAGATCCACCCCCAATAGCTCTACTAAATTCAATTATTGGGGAGGAAGATAATTAAATAACTATGGGTGAGGAATAGAATGTTTGAATAGAGTACGTACCTATTGTACAAGAATATGTTGATGTGTTTCTAGAGGATTTACCTGGATATCCTTCAGAATGAGAAATTGAGTTTTCAATTGATTTAATTCCTGGTTCAAGGCCCATATCGAAGACCCCTTATAGAATGTCCACTGTGGAATTAATGGAACTAAATAAACAACTAGAGGAATTGAGTAATAAAGGATTTATTCGCCCTAGTGTTTCTCCATGGGGATCCCCTGTTATTTTTGTTAAGAATAAAGATGGATCTATGAGGTTGTGTATTGACTACAGGGAGATCAATGCTATAACAATAAAGAACAAGTATCCCCTATCTCGAATTGATGATTTATTCGATAAACTTCATGGAGCTAAATATTTTTCAAAGATTGACCTTCGATCTGGATATCATCAGTTGTGTGTGAAGAATGAAGACATTCTGAAAACAACATTTCAAACTAGGTATGGGCATTACGAGTTTACAGTAATGCATTTTGGATCGACTAATGCACCCTCTGTTTTCATGGATCTAATGAATAGTGTTTTCAAGGAATATATTGAAGAATTTTTAGTGGTATTTATTAATGATATCTTAGTTTAATATAAAAGCTATGAAGATCATGAAAATCACTTGCATACTATTCTGAAAACCCTCAGACAAAATGAATTATATGGGAAGTTTAGCAAGTGTGAATTCTGGCTTTAGGAAATTTCCTTTCTTGGTTATATTATCTATAAGGATAGAATCTCTATTTATCCTTCTAATATAAGATAAATAGAATAATGGCCAGCACTGACGAGTATAAATGAGGTACGCAGTTTTATTGGTTTAGCGGGTTATTATCGCTATTTCATCCAGAATTTTTCCTGATTGGATAACCCATTAACCAAGCTCATACGTAAAGGGGTTAAATTTGTTTTGGAAAAAGAGTGTGAAGAATGTTTTGAAGAACTGAAGAGAATATTAGTTAATTCTCCTATCTTGAATTTACCATCTGGGAATGATGGGTTTGTTATTTATAGTGATGCTTCAAAGAAAGGACTTGGTTGTGTCCTTATACAGAATGATAGAGTTATTGCCTATGCATCACAACAACTAAAAATTCATGAACAAAACTATCTCACTCGTGATATTGAGTTAGCAGCTGTAATATTTGTTTTGAAGATATGGATAAACTATCTATATGGTAAAAAATGTGATATTTATACTGATCAAAAGAGTTTGAAGTATATTTTTTCACAAAAAAGAACTCAATATGAGGTAAAGGTGATGGCTTGAACTACTCAAAGATTATGATTTCACTATACACTACCACTCAGGGAAGGAAAATAAGGTGGAAGATGCTCTGAGTAGAAAGGATCATAGATTTTTGAACAAGATGAGAGTTGAAAGGGATCTTATGTTTATGGATCTAGTAAATATGGATATGGGAATAATCATGGAAGGTGAAACATCAATAATTTTTCAAATGGTTTCCAAACCATCTTTACTAAAAAGGATAAAAAGTTCTCAGACTGATGATGAGGAGTTTAAAAAGAAAATTAAAGCTGTGAATGATGGGATATTGATTGACATTGTATATGAATATGGAATTTTGAAATTTGGGAAGAGACTTTGTGTTCCTGATATACCTGATCTAAAAAGGGAATTGTTGGATGATTCTCATAGCACTAATTTCTCTATACACCCTGGTAGCACTAATATGTATAGAGATTTGAAGTAACATTTTTGGTGGGACCACATGAAGAGAGAGATTGATGATTATGTGTTAAGTTGTATGGTTTTTAAATAAGTGAAAGCTGGAAGACAACATCCTAAAGGATTCATACAACCTCTTCCCATACCTGAGTGGAAATGGGATGATATTATGATGTAATTTTTTATGGGACTACCAAAGACTCCTAGAAGGAATGATACAATATGGGTTATTCTTGATCGTCTTACTAAGTTAGTACATTTTCTTGCTATAAGAGAATGTTTACCATTTGAACGTCTAGCAATAATATATATTAATGAAGTTTTAATACTTCATAGAGTACCCCTATCGATTTTTTATGATCTTGATCCCCATTTTACATCAAGATTCTGGAAAAGTATTCAGAAGGCCCTGGATACTGAACTTTGTTTGAGCACTACCTACCACCCTCAAACTGATGGATAATCAGAATGGACTATTCAAACCTTAGACGACATGTTGAGATCTTGATCACTTGACTTTCAAGGTATATGGGGTCAATATTTACCTATGGTAGAATTTTCTTATAACAATAGCTTCCATTCAAGTATTCAGATGGTACCATATGAAGCGTTATATGGAAAGAGATGTTGCACACCAACTTGTTGGGATGATGTTGGTGAAAGAAAACTCGTAGGACCAAAACTTGTTGAGGAAACAATGGAAAAGGTAAAGGTTATCCAAACCCACATCAAAGCATCTCAAAGTAGGAAAAAGAGTTATGCGGATAACCGAAGGAAGGATTTGTAATTTAAAGTAGGAGATCATGTTTTCTTGAAGGTATCTCCATGGAAGGGTATTATACATTTTGGTAAGAAGGGTAAATTAAGTCCCAGATACATCTTACCTTTCAAAAAATTTGAACGAATTGGAGTTGTAGCTTATCATTTGGAAATGTCGCCAAGTCTCTCCAAAGTTCATGATGTGTTCCACGTATCACTGTTGAGAAAATAAATGTCTGAACAAACGCATGTACTCACCTATGAAGAAATATAATTGGAACCTGACCAGTCTTATTTCAAAGAACCTATCATAATTCTTGATACCAGAGAACAAGTGTTGAGAAACCGGACGACTCGTCTGGTGAAAGTTCTATGGAGAAACCATAAGATGGAAGAGGCAATGTGGGAACCAGAGGAACTTATGATGAAGAACCATCGAAATATTTTTATGCAGTAATATTCTAGAAATTTTGAGGACCAAATTATTTGAATGAGGGGATAATATAACACCCTAATCTTCCATGGTATGTTTCCCTTTGAATAATGCAATAGCTTGCGTTGTACGCAACTTGGAGTTTTAACAGGCCACGACCAATCAAACTAGTTGTTATGAATAGTAATACCCACTTTTTGAAATTTTATAAATTTTATTTTTCAAAATGTACTTCATTTTTGGATTTGAAATATCAAAATTATCTTAGAGTGAATTTTTGGTATTTTTCTGAAAACTTTTAATTTTTTATGAATAGTGGAAAACACTGCGTTATTGTTTAAAACTGAATTTTTATTTAAATAATTAGCTATTTTATTTAAATTTATATTAGGTAAAAATATATACATAATACCTATATATGTTCAATGTAATTCATTGAAGTCATTTTATACTAATATTATATATATAATTTTATTGAACTTTTTACCGTCTTTTACTCACCTTCTAAGAGAATTTGTAAATTTGTATAAAACATAATTTTACCACTTCTTTGAGTTGAATTTCAAAAATCTGAGAGACACGGTTGACATCATTAAGTAAAATTTGGTTCAATAAGATGAAAATAATTTTTGGTGAATAGTAAGTTTTGACTTTTATTTACCACGGTTAAAAGTAAATAGGGTAATTAAAGGTAAAAATGATATTATACTTACCCTAAAACATGTCCTAATTCTATTTTATAAGTGTATTTAGACCAAAATCAACCTTAGGAATAAATTATGATCCTATATGGTCCACTTGGATTAGATTATGGCATTTATTATATTTTATTTAAAGAAGAGTTAAAAGTGTTAAATTCAAAGTTTAATAACTAAACCATTTTTAATATCGGGTTACACATAAGATAAATTTGACTATAAATATTCATTATAAATATAAAAATATTTCCTACATAATGGTATTTTATTTATAATTTTTAGAAATTAAATAATTAAATTTATTTATGACACAATGATGATGTAGTAATTACCATATTAATGAAAGATTAAAATAATTGATATTATAAATATCCAAATAAATGTAAATTGAGACTTCTGATGAATTACACTAATTTTATAGTTTAATATGACATGTTAGGGTTGATTAAATAAATTTTTTTCTAAGTGATAAATTTTTTTATGACTTTCACAAAAACAAAATACCAAATAGTGTCAAAATTCACATAAATGAGTTTTTAAAACAAATACTCTATTATTAATTGATATAATATTTATAAAAATATAATGTTCGGTCAAAGGACTTAAATAAGTTTATATATATCAATAATTAACCACTTGGGGTTATCTTGTATTTTTATAGTAATTTTATTAACCATTTATTATAATAATACAAGAATACATGGTAAAAGTTAAACTATTTAACTAAGAGTTAAATCTAAAAGATAAGGTTAATATGGTGACCTAAACCTGTCTAAAACCTATTGGTTGAGAGGTTTTCGACCCATTCCTACCTTATCCTCTAAATAAATCATTTTTGATCCATTATAAACTGAATATTATTGCATAATAAAATAATATTTCAAGCTTTTCCTAAAGTGACCCTCACCTCTCTTATAAAAGGTTACTTCTCCTTCTCTCAAAATCACACCTCCAAATCCATTTATATCGATCAAAACCTACTCAAATATCCTCCCAAATACCCTCAATTTTACCAAGATGCCTTAATTTGATCATAAATCCAACCTAAGGATCCCTTTTAATCAACTCAAAAGGAAACACCTGAAGAAGAGGTAATAATTTCACCACCTCTTTCAAAGTTCTTTTATTATTTCACTTCCTATTTCTTTGTTGTTTTCATAAAAAAATAATAAATAGAGTACCTTATACATAATTTTATTTTATTATAAATATGTTATAACCATTTTCATTATTCTATCCATCCTATGAATGACAATTCATCATACGTGCGTATGTACGGCTTACCGTCTCCACGTTGTGGTGTAGTTTGTTATTCAAACACTTCATTATTTGGATGGGTATAATAATGAGTATAACTAATGTAAATAATAAATATAATATGTTAATGATTATTTATATATGATATACCATCCCATTACATACTATTTCACCATCAATATAATGATATTGTTGCTCGTGCATACGTACGGATTACCGTCTCTAGGAACACGATGAAATTCATTCCCCATCATAACCATTCAGGAATAATTTTCATTTTATGATTAATAATAATGTTTAAGAACTTAATAAAATTATGTATATAAACCAAATACATCCTATACATAACAAACATGACTTACATAACAAAACATATAAAGAAAAATGAATCAGTTAACACCTGAAATGATGATACTACTGAAATATTATTAACAAAACAATATTAGGAAATAATATATGATATAATATTTATGTATGTGGTTATTTTATAATTTAATAACAATTATTTAACTATTATACAAGAGGTTAAAGTACCCTCAGCCAAGAAAAAGTACAATTTAAGGGTTAATTCTACAATCTCTTCATTATCTGAGGTTGTTTATACATGAGTATCTACTGAGACCTATTTATCATCCACATCCATGTTTCTTAAAAATGTATTTCAAAACATTTTTAATATTTCCTATACTATGGTTTAAAGTAATTTATATCCTTGTTTGACTTTTTATGATATGTTTATAAAGTAATCTTTCAGTTGTTTTCCAAACAAGGTACTTTACAACCTTTTTGAAAAATTATGGTAAGAATGTTTTTTTAACTTATACGGAGGGTGCGTCTATTTTCTACCATTATAAAATCATCAAATATTACATTACAATTTTATAATAATATTTTCAAAATAAATGTTTTCTTTTATAATTATGTGACTTTTAAAAGATTTCAAAATAGAAAGAGATATTTCTCTCAAATTGTTTTGATTTCATCTATGTCAACATCCTTTGATGGATTTTACACTTGTTTGAAGTTGATTTATTATGATACAAATATTCCATATTATATTTAAGGTTTTGTGATATGTTTGAATATGGATGTGTTATTTTTATACCAATCGTCATTTATGTTTAAAGTATTAACATTTCGTATGCTAGTTTTAATATGAATATTTATGTTATGTTTCAACCTTTTCATATAAGGAATGTATTGGACTTAGTAAGTGATGGTTGGAGCCCACTATAGCTTTTCTATGCATTAGTAGGTCTCATGAGACAAACTAGTGTCTTGGCACAAGGCCTTTACAAAATATTATTTGTAGTCTTGTCATGAGGCCTTGACTATGTGGTTATGATGTCTGAAATTATGCATTCCATCATTATAAAATTGGATATTGATATTTCATGTGATTATTCGACTAGTATAATATCCATGTGAATAAGTAAATGGAATTATTTGATTTATATTTTCCATTTTATGCTTAATTTTAAGTTTAAAAGGCTTATGTTTTAGTCTTATACATTGCCTTAAATGTTTATGCTTATTTATGAAAGTTTTTGCTATATTGTTATCCTTATTGAGAATCTGAGCTCACCCCTTTCTTATGTTTTATTTTCCCAAGATGCGAAGAAGTATTTTATGATTAACCTGTAGGAATATTCTAAGGGATAAGAGTGTGTTCAAAAGGGACATAATGATTTTTTTCTTTATTTCATGATGTAATGTAAAACTTATGTATGTATCTAGTACTTCCAAGGCTACTAAACTGATCGGTAGTTCGGGACATGATTCCTTGTATCATGCCAATGTTACATAATAATGCACTGACTCTGGTTAACTGGGTTCGGGGTGTTACATGTGGCCTATTGAAGGTGGGATTCAGGTGGTCATTGTCTCCCTTCTCTCATTATCTGCCTACGGGTGCCTTTGGGGGGATAGGGTCATGAAAGAATGGTATTAAAGGTTCAGGTTTAGGGATAGGATGAAGTTTAGAGATAGGAACATGTGAGGCTACATGGGTTTGTAGGGAAATAATGTTAATTGTGTTTAGTGAGCTATGTAAATAAGAGAGACTAGCTGATACATGGGTATTTATGGCCCCCTATGATCTGATGCATGGAACTTTAAGTTTACCAAGATTACTAATAGAATTGATACTATTTTTGGGGTAGAGATCTCGGAAAGGGTCATGTATCACATCCCTTATCATCTCGTTTCTTCATAGGTGGCTAATCTTGGACCCTTTAAAAGGTATCAAATGATTTTTTATGTAGAGGCTAATTTCATTAGTGGTGAGAGAACCTAGAATTTCTAAGAATGTAGTATGCACCAGGTGTTCTACTTCTGGTTCCTCTGTTGAATCGGTTTTAGTTGAGGCAGAAAAAACATGATGCTCCAGCTTGGGATCATCCCAGAGGATATAGGGTAGTAAGAGGACAGCCCTGAGATTTTCCTTGTCCTTATATAGAAAATTGATCCCATAGATGTGGTCATATTAGGGTCGAAGAGTCCATAGATCAGGTTGTGGTCATCTTCAGGCTCTAGCGTTGCCAACTCTAGGTGAGACAGACGTCATTTGAGGTGCCCTTTTCTTGTTTTATACTTGAATGCATGCTTTTTTTAATTCATGAGATACACACTCCTTTATATCACCTTCTCTAGTCCATTCTTTGGGACTTGAGGTGTATATACTTCTAGTTCCCTTTGCATTGACTACGTTAGTTAGAGGTCGAGCTCATTTGTATGAAGTATGTAGAGATAGTGAGCTAGTGTTGGGGAAACACCACTCTATTGGAGTTTTCCTATGATTAAGGATATATATATATAACATCATCCTTGGTATGGACTGATTTTATTCAGTGTAGGCTATTGTAGATATTTTTAGGAGATAGATTGTGTTCTATGATGCTGATGGAGAGCCTGCAGTGTTCATTAGCGAGAGAGAACCTCATATGGGTCAGATACTTGTATTCCTTGATGATAGAGATAATTCTAACTTCATTAGAGGTTTATACATTGGTATTTCTCAAGGTTGTGGAAGAGTTTCCTAATGTTTTCCTTGAGGAGTTTTTGGAGTTACCCCCTTGATAAGAAATTGAGTTTTAGATAAAGCTAAAACTGGGATCTTATATTGATGTATTCATATATAATGACATTTTATAAGTTGAAAGAGATACAGTTACAACTTAATTACCTATTGTAGTGAGGTCTTGTTTGGTTGAGTGTGTCACCTTAGGGGGCACTATATTTGTTCATGAAAAACGTTGGTGGAAATTTTCATCTTTTATCGATTATCGTCGCCTGAACCAAGTGACAATGAATAATTGATATCCTCTTCCATGGATTGGTGATTTATTCAATCAGATTAAAGGGTCAAGTTGGTTCTTGAATATCAATATATAGTCAGGGTATCATCATATATGAGTGAAAGATGAGGATATTCCAAAGATCACTTTCTGATGTTGTCATGGGCATTATGAGTTATTTTTGATGTCATTTAGTGATATGAATGCTCCATCCATGTTCATATTTTTTATTAATGTAGTGTTAAAATAATTTTTGGACCGGTTTATGGGGGTTTTCATTTAATATGTCCTTGTATACTTCATGTCTGAGGAGGATCATGTAGAGTATCTACGTGACATTTTGGGAGTTCTTCATCATCATAATCTATTCAGGAAGTTGTTGAAGTGTGAGGTCAAGGATTATGAAATTTGTTTCTTAGGGCATGTCGTGTCCCAGAGAGGATTATCTATATATCCTTCAAATATTTAGGAAGTAATTTATTAGGAATCCCCCAAGAATTATGTAAAGGTGAAAAGTTTCCTTGGTCTGGCAGGCAATTATAAGAGGTTCATAGCTGACTTCTCTCGGGTTGAGACTCCTCTAAAAAATTTGACTATAAAGGATCGATCATTCTTATAGACTAAATAGTTTCAGGCATCCTTTAAGTATATGAAGAATAATTTTTTCAATTCTCCAGTCCATTATTTTTCAGTGGTGGGAGTTCGGTTTAAATATTTTTGTTATGATTTTCATCTTGCTTTGGGTTGTGTTTTAATGCAGCACATATTAGTTATTTTCTTATGGGTCTTATTAGTTATTCCCCCAAGAGCATAACTATGTCACCCACAACATCAATTTGGAATTAGTTATGTTTTTTTTAAGTTGTGGTGACATTACCTCATCAGTGAGAATTTTGTGTTTTTTACCAATCATTAGAGCATGAGGCATGTCTTATACTAGCATGACTTGAAATTTTAACAGTGATGGTTGTTGGGACCAAGTTTAATGGAGAAAGAAGTTTGAAGAGTTTGCCTTTGCGGAGTGTTGTATTTTGTTGTCCAAGAAGATAAATCAATTCACTTTGTAGAAGGATCACAAATCAGACGATGCATTGCTGGTATGTATTTCACACATATCATGAGTTAGGAGAACTTGTGATGCAAGCCTTATGAAGGAAAGGGGGAGAAATGATGATGCCAGTCATATAAAGTTTTTATTGGAAGGAATGATGCTGCTAGAGGATAGGGAAGTTTCAGTTCCCATTGCAACTCTGACGATGCTAAAGCTGATCTATCAAAGGATAAATATCACGATAGTGGGATTTTTGATAAGAGCAGAAGAATGGTTATGGGAAGCAGTGAAGAGAGAAAATGACAAAGCAATGGACAATCTAGGGACAGCAGAAAAGCACAGTTTAAGGTGGCACCGTTTTCCAGTGTTTGCCAAATTTTAGGGCCTGAAAATCGGGAGATGAAGAAATGTGTTTGGGAATGGATGAAGCATGCAAGATTGAAGATGGTTTAGATTTTTTCATGCAATTCATGATTCAAGGTCAGAACATCGAAAAATGACAAAGACATAGAGTGCGCGGAAATTTAGGCAGGTTGCGCAAAAAAATAAAGTGGTGCGTGAAATAGTAGCGGGTTGTGCGAAATATCTGCAGGATGCGCGAAATAGAGGAATGATGTTTTTCGCGCAAAAGGTGTTTCGAGATTAGAAGCTCAAAAATTTTCAAAGTCATGATCTGCGCAAAAAATTGGATCATTGCGCGAAATACGATGTCACGTGAAAGGATGGGTTTGCGCGCAATATGGAATGCGGTGTGGAATTTTGCGTATAATTTGTGTTTCATGCTTAGAAGGATGAAAAATGGAAAAGGCATGAGGTGTGCAAAATATTGAAGCATGACGCGAAATATGAAGTTGCATAAAAGAGTTTTTACGCGCATGAAGAAGGTTTTACGCGCGGATTAGTGTTTTTCGCGCGGGGTCAAAAATTCCTATAAATATGAGGCTAACCCTTCTCATTTTTTAATGCTCAACACTTAGAAGAAATACCAAGCTCTGGTACATGTAAATTATACACTAAGTGAGTTGTGTGGAAAGAAAGAAGTTTGCGCGAAAAGAGGATGACTGCGTGAAAATATTGAGAAGTTGTGCGAAAAGAGAAAAAGTTGCGCGTAAAAGGAAAGTTGCGTGAAAAAGTTTTTCGCGCCAAAAGAGGTTTTTACGCGCAAGACACTTGAATTGTGCGCAAGATATCCTAAGGGCTGCGCAGAAAATTTGGGGTCTTCACACATATTTAGTTGTGTATACGGAAGTTCTTACCAGCTTCTGGGTAGGAAAGTGAAGATCTGAACTTCAGAGAATACATCTGCTCAATTGTAAAGAAGCACTGAAATACTGTAATTCCCTATTTGTGCTAAAAGGGTGCACACTCACTTTTGTATTGTTTTCCAAGTGCTACACGAGTGTAAGGGTATATCCTACTCGTTGTATTCCACATCAAAGGATTGTTCTCTAGTGGATTGTGTGGTACTGGATTATTTCTGTACCATACCGAGGATGTAGCTACTCTTGTTGAGTAGTGAACCTTGTAAATCTTTTGTTTCTGTGGTTGTGTGTGTTCAGAAGAGAATAAAATATTTAACAGGAGGCGAAGGTTGTGTCAATTCGAAGGAAACATAAAAAGAAAAAGATATCATTGATTCACCCCCTCCCCCTCTCAGTGATACTTGGATCCTAACTAAGAACTTCAATGGTGGATGGAATCCTTATAGGATTATGAATTTTATATTTTATATACACCAAAAAAGGGTAATGTTATATATGACACACTGATCAGGAATTTGCATGGTGATACCATGTGAGAATTTGGAGATTCTTAGAGAGTAATGGAAGAGATATCAGTGATGCATCTATATATGGGAGAGGTTTGTGGCATAGGTTGACTTTTACAAATTATGGTGTATACATATTTCATGTAGTAGGTGGAGGAGTTCCAAATGGGGGATTATGATATGGAGGTATGGAGAGATCGAGTTATCTTTGGTGATTTCCCTAATAGTTAGTCTGAGGATGATCAACACTGATTATTGCTTCAGGAAAGGATTCTCATCCATTTTGTGATGAGTGATATGATGCTATGTGAGTTACATATATTATCCTTATTTTTATATCCTGATGTGATAAATATGTACCAAGATTTGAGAGGGAAGGTTTGATCTCCTGGGTTGAAGTGTGCAGTTACAAAGTTTGTGTCTTGATGTTTGGCCTGCCAGAAGGTGAAGGCATAGCACCATGTTCTTGATGGTTTGCTCTAGTTTTTAGGTGTTTCTTAGTATAAGTGGGAGGACATCTCATAGGAATTCATTATCATTTTACCTCAATCTTAGGGAAGATTCTATTCTATATGGGTTATAGTGGATCGTTTGATGAAATCATCCCAATTTATAGAAATTAAGGACTCAATTTCAGTGGAATTTTTGTCAAGGTAGTATCTGGAGGAGGTTGTGAGACTCCATAGAGTCCCAAGGATGATCATATATGATCAAGATCTTTGTTTTACCTATAGGGTATGGAGAGTTCTCTAGTATGATTTTGGCTCTCAACTATGCCTTAGCACTACTTTTTATCTGTAGATGGACACCTATATAGAGTGGACCATCCAGACTCTTGAATACATATTGTGTTTTTATATCCTAGATTTTGGAGGTTAGTGGATGCGAACCTGACTTTAGTAGAGTTTTCTCTCAACAATAGTTTTCAATACACCATTAATATGACATTGTTTAAATATTTATATGGATAACATTTATGTTATCTATTGTGCTGGACTGACATTAGAGAGTCATCAATTCTCAAGCCAAAACTAGTACAAAATACGATAGAGATGGTCAAGGTAATTAATGAAAGAATAAAGGTAGTACAGGATCTTCATAAGTCCTATACTGGTAATAGGAGTAGACCATTTGAGTTCAACATTGGATACATGTGTTTCTGAAGGTGACTCCTCATCATGGGTAGAAAAGGTTTAGTCATGGGAGTAAGATTAATCCCTAGTTTTTTGGGCCTTTTGAGGTGTTGGATCATATTGGAGTTATAGAATATCATATATAACTTTACCTATATATGATATGGATACATGATATATTCCATGTTTCACAGCTCTATCTTTACCTTCATGATGACTCTCATGTCATCAAATGGGTTGAGATCGATGTTGATGATGACGCAACCTTCGAGGAGAGGCATGTGGAGATCTAGGACCATCGGAAGAAAGTGTTGCATTGGAATGTTATTCTCTTGGTTTTTGTGTTGTGGTAACACAGTGGTGTGGAGGATAGAACCTGGGAACATTAGTTATAGATACATGATCAGTATCCCAATCTATTTTTTAGTTATCTCTTTTCTTATAGCATTTCTCGTTTTGTGGTTTTTGGCCTTCTTTGATTTATAAGGTGGTTTCCTCTTGTTTCTTTATTGGTAAACTTTCTCTTGTTTTATAGGTATCTCCCTTGGGATAGTGTTTAGGTGATGTTTATAAATATTGTACAGTTTTTTGTTTTTTTCCTCCGAGTGAGGTGGTTGAGCTCTTGTGATGGTGAGATTCTTGAGAGTTATCTCATGGAGTGGTTAAAAGAAGAATCCTTTTTTCCTTTTTACCTCTTTGGGTTTGGTTTTGGGATTCTCAAGGATGAGAATATTTTAAGAGGTATCTGATGTAATGACCCAAATCCTAGAATCCCTTCCTTTGTGATTTTTGGGTGTTGAAGGTGTGTGAGAAAGGTTCCAAGAATTTTTTAGGGTAAAGGGAGAAGTTAAGCTAAAATCACACCTTAACAAAGGATTATACGGCATGGATCCTTGGGATACATTGTAGGGGTAGTGGTTGTGGTATGGATAGCTAGGTTGTAGAATGGGGTGCTGAGAGGAGAAGTATTAGAGCTAATACCATTTTTTCATAACTATGGCATGAGGAAGGTTGTGGCGTAGGCCCTTCCTTGGCATTTGAGTAGTTGTAGCGTAGAGGTACCGACTGTGGAATAGGGGTTTGTGGGTGGTTCTACCAATTTTGGGGTAGTTGTAGCATGGGGAATAGGCTATGCCACAACCTCATTCTTGGAAAATGGGTTTTGTGACATAGTGGGTTTCACTATTCCTTAGTCCCTCTTCCCCTTTTATAGAATCTACACCATGGGAGGCATCATGATCCTCAGGTGAGATTTGATCGAGTGGGCTATAGTGTGGTCCCTTGCATTTCACCATAGTACGTACCATGTCAACCAGTTCTACGGTGTGGTCAAGTGGGTTTTATCATGGTCCTCTATTTTTCAGAATATCTATAAATACCGAATCCCCCATTCGAATCCACTTTTATCCCAAGTTTTATTCTCAAATCCAAGGATCCCCAAAGTAATTTGTTTAGTCTTTGAATCCCCTTTTGATAGGGATTAATCCTCAGCTTCCCAAGATCAATCTATAGTGATCCAAGGTGATTTATACCCCTTCTTCTTATGGTTTATTCTCCAATAAATCAAGTTTTCCTCCCATTCTTCTTAACATGATATGGAGGATGATCTCTATCATTCTAATGGAGTTTATTTTTATGTAGTTGGAATGGATGTGGCGTGACATCCTTGGAGGGATGCAGTTTCCTTATAGGAGAGGTGGTCGAGGATTTGCATGTTGTTTTCATTCTCATGTGAATAACATTGAAATTTTATGGTAGGGGATTTTTTGATTCTCCTTTTATATTAAATGTAATCATAAAGTTATCGTGATTTATCTTTTTTGTGATGGTGGAATTAACCTAATGAAATATTGAAATGAATTAAATTAAGAAGTGGTTTATGGTTAGTGATCGCATGTGTTCTTCCACCATGATAATAGTTTGCCTATTATTTTTCTAAATAGTGTGTTATATATGTTATTTTGTTTATCATGTTAGTTATTTTTGGTTTAGCATGTGTGATTCTATAGAAAATGGTAAAGAACATAAATTTTTAAATTGTTGGTTAACTAAAGAACTTAAAGAGGTGTGTTCAATGAAACCTTTGTTTCGTATAATTTGATGGTAATCAAATTGATTCTAAATGCATGTTTAATTGATTTTTTCTTCCATGTGTTGATGGAATTGACTAAAAAACTTGAATATGGAATTATTTTTATTGATAATAATAGTAAAAGGTATGTTCAATGAGTTTTTTCACCTCATAGTTTTTTTAAACTGGAATTGATGCAAGAGAGAATGTTTTAATAATATTATAGCTTATTATAGTTGATGTACTAGGTTACCCAATATAGTAACCTAAAATAAATGAATCGATTAATTCAATATGAAATAAAATCAAATTCTTAATAAAGATAATTATTTGGGGATCGATTGATCTTGTTTGCTTATGAAGGATGAATGCCTTGTGTTTAGGGTTGTGTGAGGCTATTTTCATGTAAGGGTAAAATCCTTGTTTTTAGGGCCTATTTTCCATGTTGAAATTGTATGTGGTTTGTTTCCTTCTATATTTCTATGGATGTGAGCCTTGCTATACGATGTGATGTGAGCTTGGTATGGTTGTTGGCTGATGAGATATGGGTAGGGAGGCTTAGAGTTTGTGGAAATAGTTGACACCTGTGATAGAGATATACATGATTATATGCATGATGGTTTCAAGGATGAAACTAGGTTGATGGAATGGGTTGAATTCAGGCTTACCTTTTGTTGTTTTGAAATCTGGATACTTTCTCATTAATAAATTTTCTTAAGGGTCAGATGGTCAGCTTGCTTGTTTATCAACATTGTTTTCCCCACTACTTGAGGTAGATGGATGTTCTTGGTTATGCTTATCTTTTATGATAGATTAGGTTGTTTCCTAGAGTACCTATAATTATAGAATGATAAAATAATAATTAATATTTTAACCCATGGGGGTTGGTGCTTACTGAAATGAAAAGATGTTAATCTTGAGAAACTGTGGACTCAGTTGGATTATTCCTGGAGGGTGTGGACTTCGCTTTGATGGTAATTGAAATGTATTTTTTAGATTAATATTAATTAATGGATAGTGAATTAATTAACATAAAGTGAATGGTTAAAAAGTAAAGAATTAACTTTAATAAAACTCTTTGTTTTCTTATGTACTTATAGGATATCTGGTCTTTGGCAGTGGTAGTCAGGTGTTTGAGTGACGATAGTTGAAATTGATCTTAGTACTAGGCTAATACACATTGTGTGGTTGTGAGATATATTATATCCTGTAAGTTTATGATTTTTTATGCTACCATTCCCATGCTGGTAAGGCGACTGAAACCCAGTGGACTCTGAGAGGGTGTTTTCCCCAAAATCTAGGTTGGTGGTGGACATATGGCTTTCCCCAAAATCTAGGTTGGTGGTGGACAGATGGATGACTACCCCCTCTAGCCCCACTCTCTCCACATGATAGTATTATGTGATGGTATGTATGATGGTTATATTTCTCATATATGTGTGTAGAGGTATATAATGACTTGTAATTACTTCACACATGTGTATCTCTAGATATGGTATCCTAAGGATTATTATAGGTATGTCATGTATGGGTTGTGATGGCTAGAGGTACATTACTCAGCGTATGGGTTGTGATGGATTGAGGTATAATATTCGATGTATTATACACAATATATAGGTTGTGGTGGGTCTTGTAAACTACTCAGTTTCTATATGGAGATTTGGCATGGGATGATGAGATGATGTGATGCACGAGATTCGGGTTGTGATACTTTAGCCTAGGTGTCTTCAGACTGACTTCTTTTGGAAAGAGATGGCTCGGGACGTATGATGTTAGGGCGAAGAGGAAAACCAATGGGAAAGTGGTAGCAGGGTACCTTCATTGATATTATAATATATGATCTGTTTTATGTGATACTTGGTGATAAATAGACATGTTGAGGCTGAGAACTTAGTATACCTTTTAAGATGATGAATTAACTTCACTTGTTGTTCACTGAGCATTAATATGCTTTCTTTATCTTTTGCATGATAGGATATAGGGAGGATCATACTAAGTATATCTATTATGCTCACCCTAAGTATATATAAACTATTTTTCAGGTTATTAGGAGTATGGTAGAGATCGGGCTGGATATTACCAGATCATGGTTGTTCAGGAGTTGTTTGAGCTTCGTGGTCACTGTTAAGTTTATCTTTTAGTACTTGTAGTTGCTTTGTAGTTGTTTTAGTCTTGTATGACATTACATGCTTTCACTTGGGTTTATTTTATCTTTACGAGTATTATTTGATTGGTGTACATGTCTTATCTCTTTATCTTGCATGTTTCTTTTAGAGGGTAATGTCTCCCATTTTTATGTTTGATACACCTTCGGTGTTTGTTGCTAACCCGTAGCTTATTGGAGGTGGGCTTTGAGCGGTCATCTTCTCCCTTGTCTCATTATCGACCCAAAAGGGGTACATATAGAGGCAGGGGGTCATGACAGTATATTTATCATCATTAAAACAAAAGGGTTGATATAGGAGGCCTTTATTAATGCTTTTATTTTAACTCTAATAAAGGTACCCTTTATCAATGCTAAAAAGGCATTGGTAAAAGCATCCTTTTATCAGCATTTTTTAGTGTTGATAAAATTTGAATTTTTTTAGAGAACTCCCCCCACACACACACACACAAACACCCATTGAACCCTCACACGCACTCTCACGCACCCCCCCCCCCATTATCAGTGCTCGAACTCCCTTTTGTCAGTGTTTTTCCACTACCCAGCTATTGTTCACCCGTGTGCGTACTTGGAATCAATCCTATAACCTCTCTTGTGCAATTTGAACAGCTTTACCACTACCCCAATCTTGTTTCATTCTATATTTTATGATGCTTCTATAAGTATATATATATATATATTCAAATATTTTTATAATTTAAAAAAATGGTTAGATGTTATTTTAATTAAAATAGATAATAATTATTTTCATATGATTTATATAATTAATTTTAAATTCATATTTAAAATATGTCTATATGTTGTATTTTTAGATATAAATTTTATACATAGAATATATATTTATATATCTATGTATTTACATATATATTTATACATATTGCATATAATTTTATATTTAGATATAAATTTTTTATAATCACTATTAGAAAAATCAGTTTTTACGACGGGTTATTTGTGACAGGCCCATCACCCATTGCAAATAGTCTATGTTGGAGGACTATTTGCAACGGGATTCGAATCCTGTTGCAAATAATATTAAACAAACACTTATTTTCAATGGGAAAAGGTTCCTGTCATAAATACTTTTGGCATGACTTCCCACCACAATGCATGAAATGATATTTGCAACAGGAGTAGGTTCTCGATGCAAATACCCTTCATCGTTTATAGTTATTTGTGACGGGAGAAGGTTCTCATCACAAATAACCTTCATTATTTATAGTTATTTTCAATGGGTAATTAGTACCTATTGAAATTTCTCTATTAACAGATGAGTATTTGCGATGGGTGCCATCGCAAATAACTTTTTAACTATCGCCTTGCTTATTTGTAGTGGGTACTATTTGTGATGGTATTTTCATTGTAAATAGTCTCATCACTACTAATCTAACCTATATATACCCCCATGGATTTTTTCCCTTCATTCTCCATTTGATCTCTTCTCTAGTTAACTTTATTCTTCTTCTCTTCAATTATTCAATTAAAAGTTTAAATTTTTACAGGGAAGGAAATCTTGAGTTTTGCATTGTACAAAAGCTTAATTTTTAAGTTATTTATGTAATGTTTTTAATTTTTATTTTATTTATTTTATTTTATATTAGAATTTAATATTATTAATTAGTAGTAATTAGAGTTAATTAGAAGTAATTACTTATAATTAGCATTAGTTGTTTTAAATTAGAAATGTTTAGTTTTAATTAGCAGTAATGCTTTTAATTAAAAGTAAATAATTTTAATTTGAAATAATTAATTTTAATTATAAGTAAGTGTGTGTTATTAATATTAATTACTTATAATTGATAAATAAATAGTATTAATTAACAAAACATAGTAATAATTTATAGATCTTAGTAATAATTAATAATAATTTATAGTAATTTTTAATAAATAATAATTAGTAAAAATGAATGTTAAACCACTATAATTAGTAAAAATTAGTATTAATTAGTAAAAATTAACGGAAAATCACTAGAATTTTTAAAATTTAGCTTTATTAGTAAAAATTAGTAAAAATAGAGGTAATCAGTAAAGATTAGTAAAAATGAACTTTAAATCACTATAATTAGTAAAAATTAATGGTAATTAGTAAAAATTAGCAATAAATCACTATAATTACTTTAAATTAGTGGTAATGACTAAAAATTAGTAAAAATAAGCTGTAATTAGTAAAAATTGTCGATAAATCACTATAATTAGTAAAAATTAGTGGTAGTGACTAAAAATTAGTAAAAATGGCAGTGGTTAGTAAAAAATAGTAGTGAAATGGTATAATTTGTCACATACATGACTTATTTTAAAGGTATTTTTCATTTAATTTCCATTATTTCTTTTTTGTGGGGGTTTTCCATGAATATTTTGAGGAAAGGGTGGGTTTTCAAGATTTGGGTCAAACTGTGAGTCCATTTCCAGATTTAAAAATAAATTTTGTTTCTTTTATAACTCCTCAATTTTTCAACATTTTTCACCCATTACACTTCACAATTGTACTTCCCTGACCTATTAAAACCACCATATCCATTTTTAACTCTTAGGAACTCATTATCATTTTGGATTTGGGTGATTTAGTTAGGCATTGGGCCAACCCGTGATCCCATTTTCTACTTTAAAAAAATAATTCTTTAATATGTCATTCAGTTTTTAATTTTTTTTAGTGATTCCACCTCCCAATCAAAGAAAAAAAACCCTAGTATCACCCCCATTATAGATTTTTCCTCTTTAGTGCTCATTTTCATTGTGTATTAGGGAAAATTTTCTTAGGTTTTCTCAAATCATCCAGATTTGAGAAGGTAATTTGTTTCATCCATAAATCATTCAATTTTCAATATTTTCCCCCCATTTTAGTCCCCACTTTACCTCATCAGCCTCATTTGAGCCTCCCTACCAGTTTTGGTTTCTTGGAGATTCAAATTTTGGTGGATTTGGGGTGATTTCTTCGAGATCTCTCAAGTAAGTAGGTTTCCTTCCTCCTCCCATTTTCTTAGGGTTTCTTCCATTTCTTCTTGAAGTTCATATTTTCCAGAATGTATGGATTCAAACCTAGGGTTTTATATTGGATTTCTTGGTTTAATATTGTGGTTTTAAGTTTGATTGAACTCCCTTGTGGTACGGTGGTGGTGCGGGTGAACTTTCACACAAGGATTTGGTGATTTGACACTTGTGGTAGGTGATTCCATGTGCAATCACTCTTGAATGATTTAGCATTGATGGATTTATAATTTTTTCATGCTCATATTCCTTGTTCATTGGTGAAAAAACTGTTTTTGGTGGCGTTTGTTAAGCGAATGGTGCTAAAATGGATTTTTTGTGTGAAAATGGGTGTTTTTCATGGATATCCCATGTTGGATCATTTGGGGTTGTTTTATAATTGATGAAATTATTTTTATTAAAATTATTTAGTGATTTAAATTATGTTTTAGTGAAATATGGGTATTCATGTGGTGTTTAAAGTGGGGTTTTCAATGGATTTTATGTGCAAAACATTGTTATATTTTGTGATGTTGTTTTATGGAAATTCTAAATGTTTTATTGAGTGATATAAGTGGTGCAAAGTATGTGTAGCTACTGTTTTGAATGTGGGTGATCATAACTGATGATTTTATGTGAAATTAGATTTTGGTAACATGTAGAATCCATTTGAGCACAAAGTGGGGAACTCAGGTATCTAGGTGGGCAGATGTGTACTAGTACGCTAGTGATCCAGAGTGGTTTTGTCCCTATTTCACTTAGAAAGTTGGACATTTACAACACTAACAAAACTATATTGATGATGTTTGGTTACCACTATGTTATGGGTATGTTCCCTACTAGTGGCTCGTGCATGAGAACGAATATTACTAAGGTTAATTTACACCGAGATACAAGGTACATGGGGCCTGAAACTAACTAGGGCCTAGGGATGTTCCTGATATTAGTGATCGTTGGCTCTTTTGTATTCATCATTGGCTTAGGGTGTGTTTGGCTGGAAAAATGTAGTAGCTTACATGTTTTAATTAAAAATGTTCACTCTTTGAAATTTCCCTTTGAAAATTGTTTACCTTTAAAAGTTTCATTATTTATAATTTACTTCCACCATTTCTTATTTATCAAAAACTTGCATGTTTTTCATCTTGTATTGATTACTAAAGGCAAGGCCTTGGGTGATGGTGGTTCGGGTTGCTAGTTTCTTCCCTTGGTGTGGTGTCATGGAGACAGCTTGTGGGTGATAACCCCTTGTCATGTGGAGTCACTTGGGTTGTTTGATGCTACTTTTATGTATCTTTGGACCTATTGTGTCATGTTTAAATCTATGCGTTCAATTCTTGAATTTATTTAAGGCATTTTTGGCATAAATTTCCAGATTTGGTTTATTGATTGTTTTCATTTTTAAATGATTCTAAACTCAAGTAAATCATTCCCAAACCATAATACATGATACTCGGGCACTTGTTCCAGCTCGTGGGGATATGGAATTCCCTTCGGGCCTTTCCATGGGATGGGTTTGGTGTCAGTAATGATGGCGACCAGATTCGGTTCATGACAAAATGGTATCAGAGGAGGTTAATGTTTTTGGGTTATATTATTATTTTGGGATGAGTTGAGATAGAAAGGAGTTAGGACTGTTGGGGCTTGGAGTTTTGGTCACGAGTAGGGTGTCTGTCCCACACTTCTCGTGACAAACCTTGAGTCACCATGGGACATTGAAATTGCTTGTTTTATTTCACTTCCAGGTGAGACATGTGGGTTGCAGACTGCATGTGGACATCGGGTGGGGGTGAAGTAGTTGTTTATTTTATTGTTGTAATATATTTGGCATATTTATATTTGAATTTATTGATGGGATTTTTCAGAACTATTGTACTGATTTTTCTCTTGTGACTGTTGCCTTTTGTAGCAACATGCCTCCCCAGAAATCTCTCATGCACCCACGGGAGGAAGCCGGAGAGAGTTCTCCCTCACCGCTTGATCAGAGGTTAATAGAGGATATAGTTTGGGTTGTCCAAGATCTAGGAAATGGAATAGTTCCTATTCAAACTCATTTTAGATAAGAAGATACATGTCCTAGGAAGGAAAAATCCTACGGGTTTTTGAAAGAGAATCCTCCTACTTTTCGAGGTAGCACAAAACCCTAAGAAGTTGAGGAGTGGCTAAAAAAGATCGAATGCATGTTTGAGTTTCTGGAAACACCTGAGGAGGTTAGGGTGAAATGTGTCTCTTTCTTGTTAGAGGGTCCCAGCCAAAGGTGGTTGGAATCAGTGCTTCAAGCTAAGAAGCATGAGTAGATGAGCTGGAAGTACTTCAAGGTTATCTTCAATGACCAGTACTGCCCTGTAGTTTTGGCATATGCTCGATCTTGAGAGTTTATGGAGCTTGTTCATGGGGATCTTTCTGTGATGGAGTATGATAACCATTTTTCTAAGTTGGTCCAGTATTCTCTAGAAATGGTCTCCAATGAGTAGATGAAGGCCCATAAGTTTGAGAGGGGTCTGCAGCAAGAGATCTATTCCCAAGTCTTCCTGTTCAAGCTGAAAACCTATAAAGAGGTGGATGAATGGGCGTGTATGGTGGAGATTGACCGTAAGGGGAGGGATGGTTTTTCTGTGTTGATATCAGGTCTGGACAGTGGTGGATCTTCTGAGAAGAAAATGAAGTGGGAGGAGCAGGGAAAGAAGGGGGTGACAGCTCAGGCCAACCTTCCAGGCAGTTTTCTTCAGTGGCTTCTGATGCGAGTTCTGTCATGTGACACCAGTGTGGGTGTCCAGGGCACATCCAACTAGCATGTGATTTTCCTCTAAATCCTTATTATCATTGTGGTTGTATGGGAAACTTGCATCACTTTTACAGGATGGAACATCCACTCCAAATTAGGGAAGGATTAGTGGCTTCCAGGGGAGTGACATCTCGGTCAGAGCTATCGAGGAAAGGGGAATCTTGGTTTGGTGGCTATGGAGGTAAGGTTGGATCATCTTTTGGGTAGATCTAGATCAGGTAAAAGCCATAGGAAAAAATCCATTCTCAGTCAAAGACTAGGAATCTTCATGCGGTGGATCAAGCACCAGCAAGATCAGAGGTGGGACCGTCAACTGTTCGAGGTATCGTTATAATTGCCTCTTCTATAGATAATTCTCTTTTTGATACTGGTGATTCTGTTTCATTAATCTCTATCCATTCTATGAACATTCTTAATTTTATAATCGAGTTTTTTTCCTTTTCTATGGAGTTGGTGATGCCTTTGGGAAAGGAGAAAGAATAGGGTCTCAGGTGCCCGTCGTGTGCGCTTTCTGTGTCAGGGGTTGAGATGGAGTGGGACCTCCTAGTCTTAGATATGTATATTTTTAACATGATACTTGGCATGGATTGGATGGTTCACTTTCAATCACACATCAATTGCTATAGGCAGAGGGTGAATTTCACAGCACCTGATGGGAGTCGTCGGGTTTTTCTTGGGGAATGGGATCCTCGGTCGGGTCGCATAAGACCTCCACTCCCAGAGTTGGGAAATCTTATCTTCTAGTTATCATCTCTCATTCTAGAGGAATATGGTCATGCTCATGAGGGTTGGTTACCTCATGTAGTGGATGAGTTCCCAAAGGTATTCCCAGATGATTTTTCAGGCTTACCCCTAGATTGGGACGTGGAGTTCTCAATTGATTTGGTACCGGGAACACAACCAATATCTCTTCCCTCATATTGTATATACCCCACCAAGTTGAGGAAATTAAATATAGAGATATATGATTTATAATCTAAATTATTCATTCGCCCGAGCATATCTCCTTGGGATTCTTCTGTTCTTTTTGCGAAGAAGGCCGACAGATCCCTCCAGTTGTGTATTGATTACCAGAAGCTGGATAAGTTAACCATCAAGAACAAATATCCTTTTCCCCAAATAGATGACTTTTTTAATTATTTAAAGGGGGAAAAGTGGTTTTCTAAAATATAATTGTGTTTGGGTTACCATCAACTCAGGGTGAAAGAGGCAGATATCCCGAAGACCGCCTTCCGAAGCAGGTACGACCACTTTGAGTACCTGGTCATGCCCTTCAGATTGACCAATGATCCAGCGGTCTTTATGGTACTCATGAATATTGTGTTCCACTGGTATCTTAACTCTTTTTTCGTGGTATCCATGGCTTACATCCTGGTTTGCTATGGATCTGAGTAGGAACACGAACATCATTTGTGGATCGTGTTGGGAACCTTGAGAGAGCACTTCCTCTATAATAAGTTGTGCAAGTTCACTTTCTAGATCAGGGAGGTGTAGTTTCTAGGGAATTTGATCTCAGGGTAGGGGGTTTTAGTGGAACCCGGCGAGATTAGTGAGGTTATGTCATGGGAGCATCCAAATAACGTGTTCGAGATTATGAGTTTCCTCAGCATTACTGGTTACTACAGGTGGTTTGTTCGGGATTTCCCTCGGCTTGCTTCGCCCATGAATGCACTCACCCAGAAAGGGGTGAAATTTTTATGGGGACCATAATGTCAGGCATCCTTCGAGGAGCTGAAGCGGTGGTTGAATACCACCCCATGCTTATTTTTCTAGAGGCTATAAAGGGGTATGTGGTGTATTGCGATGCTTCGGGTATGGGTCTCGAGTGTGTGCTTATCCAGGGTGATCACATGGTGGTGTATGGATATCACCAAATCTGACCACACAAAAAGAATTATCCAACCCATAACTTGGAGTTAGTAGTTGTGATTCATGATTTGAAGACTTGAAATCACTACCTCTTTGGGGAGAATTTTATAGTCTATTTAGATCACAAAATCTTGGCCTACATCTTCTCACAGAAGGACCTCAATCTGAGGCAGTGTCATTGGATAGAGTACTTACAGGGGTTCGAATTTGACATTGTATATACCTGGGAAAGGGTAATGTGGTAGAGGATTATTTTAGTAGAAAAGTACCAGTGAAATCTTTGAGGAAGTTCAGTGATGAGTGGACTATGATGGGTCTCTTTGCTCAGATGCATGTGGAGACCAAGGAGCACAATGGAGGTTTGTTCTTAGAGAAAATTCAGTTGACTCCTTCTCTCTTGGACTTTATTCAGTGAGAACATACTAGTGATTAGCTTTTTCAACAGTCGAGGTTGTTTCTTCATGGTGGAGAGATGTCTTCTGATTGGTCATTGTGCTTTAAGGGTCGTTCAGTAGTGATGTCATCTCTACGGAAGGTAGTGATGTAGGATAACCACCAGTCTCAGTGGTATGTCCATCTGGGTGCCACTAAGATGTATTATGATGTGCGATGATAGTTTTGGTGTCCATGTATGAGACAGGACATGGCTGACTTCGTGTCGAGATGTTACACATGTCAGTAGGTGAAATCGGGTCACCAAAGGCCCTCTAGTTTTCTCCAGCCATTACCCATTCCTACCTGGAAGTGGGATGAGGTTTCCATGGACTTCATTGTTGGATTACCTTATAAACCTCAGGGTAAGAATGTTATTTGGGTGGTGATTGATCGTCTGACTAAATAATCCCACTTAATTCCAATCAAAGATATTGCTAAAGTGGATGAGTTGGGCAGTTTGTATCTCTAGGATCTAGTAAGGCTTCATGGTGTTTCATCAACAGTTTTCTCAAATAGAGACCCATGTTTCACTTTTCGGTTTTGGTAAGGCTTTTAGAAGGCCTTGGGGCCACAGATTAAGATGAGAACGACATACCATCCTCAAACAAATGGTCAGAAAGAGTAGGCGAATCGGACACTGGAGGACATGCTCAGTGCATGTGTTTGGGACTTTGGAGGTTTTGGGGATAGACATTGGGGATTGGTTGAATTTTCCTATAATAATAGTTACTAATCATCGATTCGAATGGCTCATTTTGAGGTGCTCTATGGTCGGCCTTGTCGGTCCCTCCTATGTTGGGTTGAGATAGGTGAGACTTTACTGTTGGGGATGATCCTTATTCAAGATACCTCTGAGAAGTTCAAGTTGATCATGAAATGCTTATTGATGGCTCAGAGTCATCATAAATCTTATGTGGACCAGAGGCGTCGAGACCTAGAGTTTTCTATGGGTGACCGGGTATTCTTGAAAGTGGCCCCTCATTTAGGCCATCGTTGTTTGGGAAAGCAAGGGAAGATAATACCATGGTATGTTAGACCTTTTAAAATCACTAAGTGCATTTTCAAGTTGGAATACAGGTTAGATTTCACTTATTATTCAGCATCCATTCATGACATCTTCCACATATCCCAGTTGAAAAGGTACAACTCAGATCTGTCCCATGTGCTGAATTGGTAGGAGTTTAATATAGTGCCTGATTTGTTTGTTTTTGAGAAGCTAGTGTGAATAGTTAGTTCCCAAGAGAAGGTGATTTGTGGAAAGTATATTACACTAGTTTGGGTCCTTTGGCAGCATGGGAACGATGTCCATGAAACTTGGGAGTGGAAGTTGTAGCTTGAGAAAGAGTACCCATTCTTGTTTTCTGATCAAGCTTCGAGTTGACTTTATAAGGTGGAAATTCTTTCATGGTGGGAATAATTGTCACATACATGACTTATTTTAAAGGTATTTTCATGTAATTTCCAACATTTCTTTGTTTCGGGGGGTTTTCCATGCATTTTTTGAGGAAAGGGTGGGTTTTCAAGATTTGGGCCAAAACGTGATCCCATTTCTAGATTTAAAAATAAATTTTGTTTCTTTTATAACTTATCCATTTTTCAACATTTTTCACCCATTACACTTACCACTTGGCCTCACCTAACCTATTCAAACCACCATGTCCATTTGGACCCCTTGGGAACTCATTATCATTTTGGATTTGGGTGATTTGGTTAAAAATTGGGCCAACCCGTGAGCCCATTTCCTGCTTTACAAAAATAATTCTTTAATATATCATTCATTTTTTAATGTTTTTTGGTGATTATACCTCCCAATAGAATCCAAAAACCCTAGGCTCGCCCCCATTATCGATTTTTCCTCTTTGTAGCTCATTTGCATCGCTTATTAGGGAGAAATTTCTCAGGGTTTCTCAAATCATCCAGATTTGATAAGGTAATTTTTTCATCCATAAATCATTCAATTTTCACTCTTTTCCCCCCATTTTAGTCCCCACTTGACCTCCTCAGCCTCATTTGAGCCTCCCTATCAGTTTGGTTGGTTTGAGATTCAAATTTTGGTGGATTTGGGGTGATTTCTTCAATGTCTCTCAAGTAAGTGGGTTTCCTTTTTTCCTCCTCCCATTTTCTTGGGGTTTCTTCCATTTCTTCTTGAAGTTCCTATTGTCTAGAAAGTAGGGATTTGAACCTAGGGTTTGATCTTGGGTTTCTTGGTCTAATCTTGTGGTTTTAGGTTTGATTGAACTCCCTTGTAGTGCGGTGGTGGTGCGGGTGAACTTTTGCACAAGGATTTGGTGTTTTGACACTTGTAGTAGGTGATTCCATGTGTAAGAACTCTTGGATGATTTAAAATTACTGAATTTATAATTTTTGCATGTTCATCTTCCTTGGTTATTAGTGAGAAAACTATTTTTGGTGGCGTTTATTAAGCAAATGGTGCTAAAATGGAATTTTTGTGTGAAAATGGGTGTTTTTCATGGATATCCCATGTTGGATCATTTGGGGTTGTTTTCTAATTGATGAAATTGTTTTATTAAAATGATTTAGTGTTTTAAATTCTGTTTTGGTGAAATATGGGTATGTACATGGTGTTCAAAGTGGGGTTTTCAATGGATTTTATGTGAAAAACATTGTTATATTTTGTGATATTATTTTATGGAAATTCTATTGAGTGATATAAGTTGTGCAAAGCATGTGTAGATACTATTTTTGAATGTGGGTGAGCAGAACTGATGATTTTATGTGTAATTAGATTTTGGTAATATGTGGAATCCATTTGAGCACAAAGGGGGAAACTCGGGTATCTAGGTGGGCGGATATGTACTAGTACGCTAGTGATCCGGAGTGGTTTTGTCCCTGTTTCACTTAGCAAGTTGGGCATTGAAAACACTAACAAAACTATATTGATGATGTTTGGTGACCACTAGGCTATGGGTATGTTACCTACTAGTAGATCATGTATGAGAACAGATATTACTACGGTTACTTTACACCGAGATACGAGGTACATGGGGCCTGAAACTAACTAGTACCTAGGGGTGTTCCTGAGATTAGTGCTTGTTGGATATTTTGTATTCATCATTGACTTAGGGTGTGTTTGGCTAGAAAAATGTAGTAGCTTACAAGTTTTAATTAAATATATTCACTATTTGAAATTTCCCTTTGAAATTTGTTTACCTTTAAAAGTTTAATTCTTTAGAATTTATTGTCTCCATTTCTTGTTTATCAAAAACTTGCATACTTTTCATCTTGTATTTCTTACTATATGGAATCCTTTGGGTGGTATCCTATTGGTCTTAGGCTCACACCCTACTTACACCCCTTGGGTGTAAGTAGACTTGATCATGTTTGATGCTGGTAAAGGCAAGGCCTTGGGTGATGGAAGTTCAGGTTACTAGTTTCTTCCCTTGGTGAGGTGTCGTGGAGACGGCTTGTGGGTGATAACCCCTTGTCGTGTGGAGTCCCTTGGGGTGTTTGTTGCTACTTTTATGTATCTTTGAACCTCTTATGTCATATTTAAACCTATGTGTTCAGTTCTGGAATTTATTTTAAGGCATGTTTAGCATAAATTTTTAGATTTGGTTTATTGATTGTTTTTTGTTGTTAAATGATTATAAACTTGGGTAAATCGTTCCCAAACCATAATACATGATACTCGGGCACTTGTGCCAGCCCGTGGGGATAGGGAAGGCCCTTCGGGCCTTTCCATGGGTCGGGTTTGGTGTCGGTAATGATAGCGACCAGATTCGGTTCGTGACATAATTAGTAAAAATTAGCAGTAATTAGTAAAAATTAACGGTAAATAACTATAATTGTTTTATATTAGCGGTAATTATTAAAAAATAGTAAAAATTACAGGTAAAGTGGCATTAATGAGTAAAAATTAATGTTAAATCACTATAATTAGTAAAAATTAATAGAAAATCGCTATAATTATTAAAAATTAGCGGTAATTAGTAAAAATTATTAAAAATTAGCACTAATTAGTAAAGATTAGAAAAAATTAACATTAAATCACTGTAATTAGTAAACATTAACAGTAACAAATAAAAATTAGTAGTAATTAGTAAAAATTAGTGATAAATCACTATAATTATTAAAAATTAGCGGTTATTAGTAAAAATTGGTGGTATATCACTATAATTAAAAATAATAGCGTTAATTAGTAAAAATTACCGATAAATTATTAAAAATTAACATTAAACCACTATGATTAGTGAAAATTAACAGTAATTAGGAAAAAATAATGATAAATCACTATAATTATTAAAAATTAGTGGTAATTAGTAGAAATTAGTGGTAATTAGTAAAAATGAATATTAAATCACTATAATTAGTAAAAAAAATTAATGGTAATTAGTGAAAATTAGTGGTAATTAGTAAAAATTAGCGATATATCACTATGATTATTAAAAATTAGTGGCAATTGCTAAAAAATAGTAAAAATTAACGGTAAATAACTATAATTAAGTAAAAAATAGCAGTAATTAGTAAAAATTAACAGTAAATCACAATAATTATTAAAAATTAGTGGTAATTAATAAAAATTAGTAAAAATTATCTGTAAATTAGTAAAAATTAATGTTAAATCACTATAATTAGGGAAAATTAACAGTAATTAGTAAAAAATAACGGTAAATCGCTATAATTATTAAAAATTAGTGGTAATTGGTAAAAATTAGCTGTAATTAGTAAAGATTAGTAAAAATGCACATTAAATCACTATAATTAGTAAAAAATAATGATAATTAGTAAAAAAAATGGCAGTAATTAGTAAAAATTAGTAATAAATCACTATAATTATTAAAAATTAGCATCAATTATTAAAAATTAGTAAAAATCAATGGTAAATCACTATATTAAGTAAAAATTAGTAGTAATTAGTAAAAATTAATGTTAAATCACTATAATTATTAAAAATTAGCAGTAATTAGTAAAAATTAGTAAACATTACCAGTAAATTAGTAAAAAATAACATTAAATCGCTATAATTAGTGAAAATTAGCAGTAATTAGTAAAAATTAACAATAAATCACTATAATTATTAAAAATTAGTGGTAATTAGTCAAAATTAGTAAAAATTACCAGCAATTAGTATAGATTAGTAAAAATGAACACTAAATCACTGTAATTAGTAAAAGTTAGCAATAATTAGTAAAAATTAGCGATAAATCACTATAATTAATAAAAATTAGCGGTGATTAGTAAAAATTAGTAAAAATTAGCAGTAAATCACTATAATTAAGTAAAAATTAGCAGTAATTAGTAAAAATTAATGGTAATTCACTATAATTATTAAAAATTAGTGGTAATTAGTAAATATTAGTAAAAATTGCTAATAAATTAGTAAAAAATAACATTAAATTTATATAATTAGTGAAAATTAATGGTAAATCACTATAATTATTATAAATTAGCAGTAATTAGTAAAAAATAGTAAATATTATTAGTAAATTAGTAAATATTTATAAAAAATAAAGGTAAATTAGTGGAAATTAACCACAATTGACCATGATTTACCACAATTAACCACAATTAGTAATAGAAGGTTGACCAATGGGAATGAGGGAAGCATATAGTGGATGGGATGAAGGTGATGACATAGTGAAAGAATTTCAGTGACCCTGAACCCAACGGTGCTGAAATTATTTCCCTCTACAATCACCTTCATCCCCTCCACTCCCTACTTTCCTTGAGGGAAGCATAGAGTGGGGGGATGAAGGCGATGATAGGAAAAAAGAATTCTAGTGCCCTATGTTCAGATGGTTTAGAGGAGATGCAGGGGTACTGGAATTATTTCCTTCTATTGTAACCTTTATACCCTCCACGTCATGCTTCTCTCACGCCCCTTGGTTGAAATTTTATTTCACTTATGAGTAATTAACAGTAATTAGAAAAACTTAGTGGTACATAATTAAAAAAAGAAGCGCTAATTAAATATAATTTATAATATGTACAATTAATTTGTAATTTTTTAATTTTTTAATCTTTTTTAGATCATCTTTACCTTATATCTAATTAATCATAACTAATATTTTTTAGAGAAAAATGGAATAAGGAAGTAGAAAAAAATATTTATTACAGGATTTTGATTGGATAAATCATCGTAGGAATCCAAATGGTTGACTTTTATGGCATGTTGGAAGAAATTGATAATCGATTGTGTGTATTAAGTAACCCATCATCCAAAATGGTTAAATCTTATAATGAATACGTGATGAATAGTTTTTTATTTCATAAATGTGCATATGGAGAATCAAAAAAAAACAATAAATAGTGGTGTTTTCTTGAGAGTATCTCATCATAGAGAAAGTGAAGTTGACTTTTATAGCATGTTAGAAGAAATAATTGAACTGTGTTATTTGGGACAGAATTATATAATGGTGTTTAAATGTCATTGGTTGGATACTGATAGAGGATTTTGTGTTCATTTGTGACTTGGAATCATTGATATTAAATATAAAATCCTTCTTGTAGTAAATAAACCATTTTTATTAGCTCATTAGGCACATCAAATTTATTACAAAAATTATTGTGTTGCTTCAAGAGAGTTAAGTGATTTGTAGAGTATAATAAAAATTAAATATCATAAAAATTTGTTTATCCAAAGTGAATATGGTTCTGATGAAGTGTAATGAATTGAAATTTTTCAAGAGACAACTCCAAATATATCTTTTCCATGAAGATACATGAATATCAATGAGATACCCCACAATTATGGGTCGATGGTGATGAAGATGTTGTTGATGTAACAAATGAATTTGAAATCATAAGAGATGATGAAGCTAAAACTCCTATGGAAATTGATGATACAGATGAGGAATATGAAGATATTGAAACCATCATATACGAAGATGGGGATGAAGATAAATCTTGACACAATTAAATGTTGGTCATAAACATATATAATATATATCTATATATAATACTTGTTTTCAATTATTTACTTACAATAGTGATTTTATGTTTCATATGGTTGGCAACCATTTATCTGATATGTTTTGTGATTTGGATGATGCTACACTACCTAATGATGAGCCTGATGCTTTATCATCTGACCCTCAAGTTGTTGGCGGTTTAGCATTGACTCAGATGGGTCGTGGTCTTGTGATATTGATGACTCTTAAACCTATCCCCAAGCGACGTCCACATATTGAGTTTGATTCATGCATGTGGAGGTATGTTCAGTTGTGTATGTTAGTTATTTTTCATTAATTTTTATTAATTTATTTATATACTAATTGTTTGATTATTTGTTTTTTTTTCATAATTTTTTTCATATAGTTGTTGGATAGGAGAGTTCTATATTACAAAATTATTTTTCTAGGGCATGGGTAATATGTGATTAGATTCTCATTGATGTTCAACACCGTATGTTTGATCATTGGATGATACGTAAATAAATAATAGTTATTTTTAAATTTATTTAATTATTAACTTGATATTATTAATTATTTATAGGGTTTATGGTATCCCATCAATGATAACATGTGGACCTCTATCTGGGAGGCTCAAGAGGTTTGTATACATTAGCATTGTCATCTGTTTTTTCATAATTCATGGAGGACATCCATGCAAAAAGTGGGAGTTATGAATTTTTATCAGTCTTGTTGCACCCATTGACGAGTTGACATCTCATCTTAGGATTGAGATGGATTATGATCATACTATATAAGAGATAGTTTTTAGAGGAGTGAACCATTAGGTCATCAGAACTAGGGGAGGAAATAAGTGACACATCGAGCTAGTTTTTGTACATTCAGTACGTATCGATGACATATGATAAGTACTTTTTTTTAATAATTTATATAACTTTAAATGTGATTTGTTTATTTTTTAATCATATAGGTTGTCACACCCATGATTTCCTTTTGAGGTATTTTTCTATTTATTTTTGGTCTATCATTTTTCTCTTTCATTTTTCCATGTGTTTTTGGATAAAAATGGAAATTTTGGGTTAACAGTGGGTAGATCATGGTCGGCACATAGTTTAGTAAACTGTGTGCCCTTTCCCAAGTAACCATACAACCAAGTGGTATTTTTGGATAGTGGTTAATCACATGGTTAGTACATAGTTTGTAAACCATGTGGGATAACTGTGCATCATGTCCTGCTTGGATAGTAAGGGGTTCACGGTTGTCATACTGTTTGGAAAACTATGCGGGAAAATCGTGCGGCCTATCTAGGTCATTAAAAAATTAAAAATGACGGATATTTCCTCTCAAGATTTAACCCAAAATCACCCATCTTCTTCCCCACTCGGTATTTCTATCCCTAGCCACCTCCAACCCTCCTCCTCACTCCCTTAGGCCTCCATTTTGGTGGTGTATTTTAAGGGATTTATCTAATATTATTCAAGTAAGTGCCTCTATTTCTTGATTTCTCCCTCCTTCTAGGGTTTCTCCTCTTATTTCTTGGGGTTTCATGTTTCCAGTGGGTTGGGTGACCTATTTAGGGTTGAATCTTGTTCTTTAGGGTTCAATATTGATGTTTGTGGTTCGATATTACCTTTATAGGGTCCCTTAGTGGCGTGGTTATGGTTTAGTACTAATTTTCAGAAGTTTTTACATTGGAGGTAGGTGATTCCATAATTAAACATTATTCTGTGATTTTGATGTGCTTACTTTTCTTTTGGTTTTGTCTTATGCATTGTATATGAGGTGAGAAATGTGTTTTTGAAATTTTTTAAGGTGTGTATGGATTGAAAGTGGTTTTTTAAAGGAAATTGGTTGTTTTTCAAGTGTGTTCCTTGTTGTGATTCTTGAAGGTGTTTCATAAATGTTGAAAGTGGTGTGAAACATGTTTTGGAATGGTTTTGGTGGGTTTTTGGATTTAAAAATGGTTTTGGTTATGGGAGTGGTGACTTATCAAGTGTGTTTATATTGATTGGCATGTTTTAATGTTAATGTAGTAATCTATATGACTTGTGAAATGAAAATTGATCATGAAGGTAAACCTAGGTATCTAGGTGGGTTAACTTGGACTAGTACGCTAGTTGACTCAGAAGTGGCTTGTCCCAAATTCATCTAGTAGGATTGACGATTACAAAACTAACTAAAACATGATGATGATTGGAAACAATTAGGCCCTTGGGATGTTCTCTCCTAGTGGCTCGTGCACAAGAACGTTGTTGGTTGTGGTTTCTATATGACATTTCACTGAGATATGAGATTTATAGTGCCCCATTTTAGCTAGTGCCTATGGGGTTTTCCCATTATTTAGTGATCTCTTGAGATATCGTTCTTACCATCAGTATACGGGGATCTTTTTTAGTTATTTAAAAATCAAATAACGTGTTCCCTTAAAATGTTTTATATAAAAATGTTTCAAGATTTTCCTTTATAAAACTTTTATGTTAATTTGTATTATAATTTTTTAACATGGAATCTATTTTATTGGTTGGAATCCTATTGGGATTTGTCCCATGCCCTGTATACACCTTTGGGTGTATGTAGACTTTGTTATGTTTAACTCACGTAAAGGAAAGGTGTATCATGATGGTGGTTTGGGTTGCTAGTGATCCTTTATTTCAGGTGTTGGTGGTGGTGTCTTGAGGATGGATATCCTCTCATTACATGGAGTTTTTGGGATAGTGTCATTGTCCCCCTTGGTTATAGTCCTTTTTTTGTTTTATTAAGAATTGTAAACCTTGAATCTGAAAAATGTTGTACCATGTTTGGTTATGTTTTTCAATCCTTATAATTCTTATTATTATGGGTTGTTTATGATTATAATAATGGGTGAAATCATTCCCAAGTTGTATTATTGATACCCAATCACTAGTTTATAGCAAGTGGAGATTGGGAATTCCCTTTGGGCCATGACACGGATCACGTTGGGTATTGGGTTGGATGACACTCTAGCTTGGTTCGTGAAAAAATGGTATCAAAGGAGGTCACACTCTTTTGGGTAAAGTAATTTTGGAATGATTTTGGATACACCATAGTTAAGACTTTTGGGGATCAAGGTTTTGGTTGCAAGTTGGGTGTTTGGACAGAAATTGAGTCACCATGGGATGTTGTGATTTTGTTTTACTTCTCCTCCAGGTGAGACGTTCAGGCTACAGACTATATATGGACACTGGGTGGGGGTGGAGTGGTTTGTTTGGTTTGCATCATTATTATGATGGATTTTTTTATGTTTTGATTTATGCAAGTGTTTGAGTTTTTTTGTTATTGCTGAAAAAGTTCAGAATGGTGGTATTGATGGTTTTTCTTGTGGTTATTGCTTCTTGTAACAAAATTCCTCCCTAGAGAATTCCTATGAAATTGTAGGAAGTGGTTGAAGAGAGTTATCCCTCACCAATTGACCAGAGATTAGTGAAATTTATAGTTTAGGATATTCAGGCTTTGGAAAAGGAAGTGGGTCGTGGTCCTGCTCTGATTAGAGAAGTTGAAATGGGTCTTGGGAAGAACAAAGCTCGAGAGTTACTTAAGAACAGACCTCCTTCCTTCCGGGGAAACATGGAACCTCAGGAAAGAGAGGATTAGCATGAGAATATCGAGAGGATGTTTGAATTTCTTGACACTCCTGAGGCTATGAGGGTAAAGTACACTGCTTTCTTACTAGAAGTCCCTAGTTAGAGGTGGTGGTACTTCGTGGTCCAATCTTAAAATAATGAGAAAATGAGTTGGAAGGATTTCAAAGACATTTTCAATGAACAATATTGTCCTAAGGTTTTAACCTAATCCAGGTCTCGGGAGTTCATGGATCTTGCCTAGTGAGATAAGACAGTGATGGAGTATGTCAATCGCTTTGTGGAGCCGGTACATTACGCACTTGAAATCATTTCCAATGAGCAAATGAAGGCTCATAGGTTTGAAAGGGGGTTGCGGATAGAGATTTATTCTCAAGTATTTCTATTTAAGTTTAAAACCTATGTTGAAGTGGTTGGTTATGATTTTATAGTGGAGATTGATTGCAAGGGAATGTTTGGTTCCTTTGGGGTTGTGATAATAGCAGGAAGTGGCAGATCATCAGAGAAGAAGAGGAAGTGGGACAAGCAGGGGAAGAAGGGAGGTGGTAGTTCAAGCCATCCTTCCTGACTATCTTCATCTGTATCTTCTAATGTAGGGATGGTTGTGTGCCATAATTGTGGGAAGGAAGGGAACATATAATCTATGTGCACATCTCATCTTAGACATTGTCACCGATGTGGAGCTATGGGACACTTGCAGCATTTTTTCAAAGTGGTGTTCCCCTATCAGAGTAGTGCAGGATCTTTATCTTCTAGAGGAATGTCAGCCCAGTAAAAAGATATCCAAGATAGTGGGTTCTCGGTTTAGAGGTCTTGGCGGTAGGGCTGGATCATCTTTCTTGGCACAGTCAGTTCAGGGAAGAGCTGCAGGCCAGTGATCATTCTCAGGGTCAGGCTGAGACTAGGCAGCTTCATGTAGTGGATCTAGCACCAGTAGAATTAGATGCAAGGCCTCTGATAGTTTGAGGTACCATTCTAATTGCATCATTTGTAGTTGTTTCTATCTTTGATACTAGTTCTCATGTCTCTTTTATCTCTACCCTCCTTGTTAATGTGCTAAATTTACCAAATGAACTTATGTTGTATCCGATGGAGTTGGTAACGTCGCTTGGTAAGAATCGAGAGAAGGGTTTAAGGTGTCTTTCATGTGCACTCACTGTATCAGGGGTCGAGTTAGAATGGGATTTTCTTGCTCTAGAAATGGACCTATTTGATGTAATCCTTGGCATGGATTGGATGGTTCACTTTCATAAACACATCAATTGTTTTAGGTGGCGGGTGAGTTTTGTGGAACCTGTTGGAAGTACTCAGGTTTTTCATAGAGAATGGGATCCTCGGTCGGGTCATGCTAGACCCCCACTCACAGAATTGGGTAATATTGTTTTTTAATTATCATCACTCATATTGGAGGATGGTGGTGGTTCTCCTAAGGGTGGATTACATCCTGTGGTGGATGAATTCCCATAGGATTTTTCAGAGGATTTTTCAGGTTTTCCTCTGGAGCGTGATGTGGAGTTTTCTATCGATTTTTCACCAAGAACATAGTTGATATCTCTTCCCTCATAACATATAGACCTGACCACGATGTCATGACATGTCAAATTGATTATGATTTTAAGGTTGATTTGTAGTCTAGGGAATACCCTAGGTCGTCTCTCAAGGAGCGTTCGTGGGTTTAGAGTGTGCGTTTTTAATAAGAAGTACTAAAAGAGGGGTGGTTTTAAAATAGTTTAAAGAAAATGACATGATTTAAAGAGTTTAATAGTTGATAAATAAAAGTGGTGTTTTAGAATTATGAGATAAGGATATCATTTCAAGTTCACCACACATATTTTTGAGTTCATAATTCTGAAAAATACACATAGTTTAATGGAATCCTTTGGTTGAGGGTAGTCAAGATCTCAACTTCCCTCTTATCTCTTAAACGATGCTCAAAGAACCACCCCTTGACACAAAAATCATGTTTTCAAAGTTTGGGTATCAAGAATAAAGAATAAGGTCTACCAAATCATATTGAAATATTATGTGTGTGTGAGATAAATAGGACTCTTGTCTTGTCCAATCGGAACAACCCAAGATTCCCACTTGAAATCTAAACCCAATCGGTGTTGAAATAAAAAGTGTTTCACTTAATTTTCACAATATAAATGTAATAAAAGGTGAATCATGTCAAGATAAGAAATAAGTGAAATATTTAGCACAAAAATTACACAAAACCATTAGAAGAACAAGTGATGGAACTCTCTCCCAAGTGTGTGTAGCTCCCTCGAAATGACCGTCCACCGTTTAGCTCGACATCGGGAGGAGGAGGAAGCTCGGGTGGAACTTCGCCTTCATCCTTGATTCCACTATGAGGATAGGGGCCTCCAGAACTCCTTGTATGATGAGAGGACTTATTTGGGTCTCCAAAATACCAGATTTTTTCTTCCTGTCCGAAATTGCAAATGGGGAGCCCAAGGTTCCATTTTATAGGAAAATGGGAAGGTGTTTTTGAGCACACATATTTCTTAAAATCAATTTTCACATGTGTTTAAACCTCAATAAAGAATTATATCACTTTTTAGAAAATAAAAAATTTGTATACAAACCTATTTACTATCTCCACCGAAAATTTGGCACCATTTGGATAAGTGTAGCACGAGATATGGACAGATCACAACACACCACTTTTGACTTCGTGCAGATTCGGTGTGCTGGAAAGATCAAGTTGGTTGGGCCACTATATGGATGAATTAGTCTTGGGTTACTTAATATGAAATTTATACCAATTAATTTTGGACCATACCACAAAATTTCAGCCCATTGAGATGCACGGTTCAGGAGAAGTGCACGGATGAGTCCACTGGTGTGCATGAATCTTGCGCAGTTTGGCCCATTTTTCTTGGACATCATCATGGGTCTTCCAAATCACCTCCTCCTGCAATGGAATCATCAAAACAAGTAACATTGACCTTTTTAAAAGTGATAAAAACAAAATAAATGATTCAAACATGGAATTAAATTTGTTATTATTTTTATAATTTTCAATATAAAATAAGTTTAGCACAGTGGTGTAAGGGTGAAAATGAAACAGTGAATCATGGTGCGATCACACCCCCACACCTAAAAATTTGCACTCCTGGGAAAAGTAATAATTCCAAAATTATGCATGTAGATATTTACAACTTTTTAAATATTTAACATTCAATAAAAATTTAATTCCTGAGAGAAATGTGATCAAATAAAAAATCACATCGAGGAGTTATTCTCAATGATCATGGAAAAAGACGTCTCAAAAATTGTATCCAAATGAAATTACAAGATATGCATGATACCAATAAAAGAAAATAATTCAAAAGTTAATCATGTCACTAATTCTCCACGTGTGTGTGTGACAACCATTTCATGCTATTTTTTCCACTTTTTATCGAGTAAATATAAGTTATTTTAATAATTGTCTACTTACAAGATCCTTTCCATTGAACTTGACCCACATCCTTTGAAATCAAATTTCAAGACCCACTCACTTAAGAATTCCCATAAGTCAAACCATAATCTCTCGACCTAGATATACTCATATGTTGTACATTTCATCACTCCCCTCATTTATTAATTTTTCAAAAGTTTCACATGGAACAAATCTCACACTCTTCTCCCAACCCATGTTTGATCTCCTCATGACACTAATTGTAATAATTATAACAAGATAAAAGGTTGAGGAAGGGTGGTTTTTGACCTGACCAATATATAACCCCCCCCCCCCTTTTGAGGGTGTACAACAGTCAGATAACAGGTACACACGCATAGGTCAATCTGGTACAATAATGAAATAGATCGAATAAGGAATGAACATACAGAAAAATGGTTTTGTAAAGTAGAGAAAAATAAACTTAACTTATATTTACCTTCCATTAAGTAAGAAAATTTCACACATCATGGTTGGGTGCAAAAATGTGTGGAGAGATTAAGTGACACAATTTTCCCTTAAACTATTCAAAAAAAGGGAACAATTCTTCTCAAATTTTTCAAATTGATACAACCATTTATATCATCGACAAATAGCCAAATTTAAAAATAAAGTCACACCACAATATTGAATTCTTATAGAAATTCACATTTCATCAGATTTTTTTTTGAAAGTTAAAACAACATGAAATATGGAAATTCCACATTCATTCTCAATTACTTCCATGATTAAACTGGCATAATTTTCTATGATAAATTGGGCATAAAAATGATATTCTAACAAAAAGGTGAGGGGAGGGAAGGGGGAAAGTAACAATACAATTCAGCAAGCTAAAAAGAGAAAAAGAAGAAAGATGATGAAAATTCCTAACTAACCCAGAAATATACCCCCCCCCAACACCTAAAGTGTGCAATGTCCTCACTTTAATAAAAGAGAATGAGGGAAGAAAGGATAAAACCTGGTGAGTTTCATTCATAGAATGCTTCTTAAACATGGAGTTCCTCCATCGGGGACTCCAGAATGGATTCATGGAAGTGCTTCAACCGCTGCCCATTGAAAGTGAAGGTTTGATTGGTTTCTTCATTTTGAACCTGTACAACACCAAATAGAGAGAAATTAGTAATAGTGTATGGGCCAAACCAGTGGGAACAAATCTTACTTGGATGCAACTTCATCCTTGCATTGTAAAGGAGGACCTTCTTCCCAATGTGGAACTGGCGATGAAGGATAAGATGGTTGTGGGTAGCCTTGGTTTGCTCCTTATAAATATTGGAGTTCTCATATGCATCTCTTCTCATTTCCTCCAGCTCCTGAATCTACAACTTCCTTTGAGCACCTGCAACAAAAAGATTATAATTTCATTGTTTGATGGCTCAATAGGCCCGATGCTCAATCTCAATAGGGATGTGACAAATATTTCCAAACATTAGCTGATATGGTGACATGCCAATGGGGGTTTTGAAAGTAGTACGGTAAGCCCATAATGAATCATCAAGTCTAAGACTCCAATATTTTCTATTAGGTTGAACCATTTTTTCAAGAATACATTTTACCTCTCTATTTGATACCTTGGATTGACCATTTCTCTGTGGGTGATAAGCAGTAGACACTCGATGATCGACCCCATACCAATGCAAAAGTGACTGCATTGTTCGGTTGCAAAAATGAGAACCCTGGTCACTAATGATGAACTTAGGTAATCCAAACCTATAGAAGATTTGGGTTCTCAAAAATTCTACAACTAACTTAGAATCATCAGTCCTTGTAACTCATACCTCTACCCATTTTGACACGTAATCAACTGCCATAAGAATGTACAAGTTGCCAAAGGAATTGGGAAATGTCCCCATAAAGTCAATACCCCAAACATCAAAATTTTCATGAAAGAGAAATGGTTGTTATGTCATTTCATTTCTTTTAGATACATTACCTATTCTTTGACAATGAGGACAAGATTTACAAAAATCATGGGAATACCGAAAAAAGTGTTGGCCAAAAGAGACCAGAATAAAGGATTTTGTGAGCAGTCCATTGGGGTCCAAAGTGGCCTCCAAAAGTAAGAGTGTGGCAGAATCTAAGGACGGACTGAAACTCACTATCGGGAACACAACGCCTAAGTACTTGATCACTGCATGTGCACCAGAGGTAGGGGTCATCCCAAATGTACCAACGAGAATCATGTTTTAGATGACTGACTTGGTTTTTATAAAAATCAGTAGGAATTCAAGATGCTACCAAATAATTTACAATTTCGGCATACCAAGGAATAGAATCTTACACTCGGTAAAATTGCTCATTAGGAAACATGTAATTTATGGGAATACAGGGGGATGAGTCAATGTCTAAGTATGGGTATATCCTACTGATATGGTCATCCACCACATTCTTTGAACCTTTTTTATCTCTAATTTATAAATTTAATTTTTGAAGGAGAAACATCCAGCGAATGAGACGTGGTTTGGCTTCTGTTTTTTTAAGTAGAAACTGGAGGGCTTCATGGTTTGAGAACACAATGACTTTGGACCCTAAAATATATGACCTGAATTTTTCCAAGGCAAACACAATGGCAAGGAATTATTTTTTAGTTGTGGTATAGTTTGGTTGGGCAGGGTCCAAAGTACGTGAGGCATAGGCAATGACATTTGAAGCTCGGTGGACCCTTTGTGATAGGACTACCCCAACTTTATAGTTAGAGGCATCACACATGAGCTCAAATGGTAAATCCCACTGAGGTGGTTGGATTAATGGGGGTGAATTGAGAATCCATTTTAACTTATTAAAATATTCCTCATATTATTTATCAAAAAAATATTCTTTTTCTTTTTGGAGTAATCGAGAGAGGGGGAGTGAAATTTTACTAAAGTCACGAATGAAACGATGGTAAAATCCAGCATGACCTAGGAAAGACCACACATCCCATAAATTTTGGGGGAATATTAGGGAAGAAATTACATCCACTTTTGATTTATCTACTTGGATACTATCCTCAGAAATTACATGTCCCAAAACTATACCTTTTCTCACCATGAAATGGCATTTATCACAATTTAATACAATGTTCTTTTCAATATAGCGATGTAGGAATAAAGTAAGACTACTCAAACATTAATCAAAAGAAGATCCATAAACAGTGAAATCATCCATGAATACTTCCATTCAATTCTCCAGGTAATCCAAAAAAATACTAACCATACATCGTTGGAAAGTACCTGGAGCATTGCACAGACCAAATGGAATCCTTCTATAGGCAAATGTGCCAAAGGGGCAAGTTAATGTCATCTTTTCCTGGTCCTTAGGGGGAATATGGATTTGAAAGTATATAGAATACCCATCAAGGAAATAGTAGTGGGACTTACCTGATAGCCTCTCTATAATTTGGTCAATGAATGGAAAAGGGAGATGGTCTTTCTTGGTGTGTTGGTTTAGTCAGTGATAGTCTATGCAGACACGCCAACTATTCTGCACATGAGTTGGAACTAATTCATTGTTTTTATTTTTTATTACTGTAAGGATAGTTTTTTTAGGAACTACTTGAATGGGACTGGCCCATTGACTATCATAGATGGGGTAAATGATTCCATAAGCCAATAATTTTGTTACCTCCTTTTTCACAACTTCTAGGAGGTTTGGGTTCAATAGACGTTGTGTCTGCCTCACTGGTTTAGCCTCATCATTTAATAAAATATGATGTGTGAAAATTGATGGGATAATACTAGGAATGTCAGAAATTATCCATCTCAATGCTTGTTTATACTCCCTAAAAAGTTCAAGCAGTCTCAATTCATGCTCAAGAGGGAGTGAACTAGAAATTATGATGGGAAACTTGAACCATTATCAAGATATGAATATTTTAAGTCTTTATGTAGCTGTTTTAGTTCCAATTATAGTGGATTTTGGATTTATGGGATTGTGTGTGAAAGTGAGAGGTCGCTAATCTCATCTAACTACTCAATGGTATCATCCTCAGATGAGGAATGATCTTTTACAAGCTTAGTAGTGTCATCTATGGTCTTTGGATCCTCAGTGTTCAAGAAATCATTAATTAACAAACATGCATTACATTTCTCTAGACCAATACAACAATAAATGCATGATTCATTACCAAGAATTTCAATCAAGGATGAAAACTTAGAAAAGGGATCGGAGGAATGATAAGAAGTGTTTTCAGGAGAAGGGAGTACATCAATTGAATTAACATAGAGAGAGGAATGTTCTTTTGAGGGGTACTTCAAGGCATCAAGGATGTTGAAATAGACTATTTCACCACCAAATTCCATAGATAATGTATCATTATGTACATTAATTATGGTTTTGGAAGTTTTTAATAAGGGTCTCCTTGATATAATTGGGGAATTTCCATTCATCATATCATCTTCCATTTTTAGCACATAAAAATCAGCTGGAAAAATTAAATTTGTCACCCTCACAAGAACATCCTCTAACACACCAGAAGGGTGTGCGGTACTCCGGTTGGCTAGTTGAACAACAATTCTAGTGGTCTTTAGTTCCCCAACCTGCAATGAAGAGTAAATGGATTGAGGCATCACATTTATAGAAGCACCTAAATCAAGAATAGCATTGGAAAATGAATACTCCCCTATGGTGCATGGAATCGAGAATATTGTAGGATCATTGAATTTGGTAGGAAGTGATGGTTCTATCAATTATGAGATGTTCCTCCCCAAGATTACCTTCTCATCACCTCTAAGTATCCTTTAGTGTGTGCACATCTCCTTTAAAAACTTGGCGTATCTTGTAATTTGCTTCATGACATTAATCAAAGGAATGTTAACCTTCACTTTTTTGAAAGTTTCCAATATTTACTTATCAATTTTAGTTTCCTTTTGTTTTCTTGGTTGGGTGGACCTTTGGGTAAATGGAAGAGGAATGGTTGGGATAAGAGACTCATCGACATACACACTCTTTCCTTTGGAAGGGCTTCTATCAGGATAAGGATTTTCTTCACTTGGACCATTTTCAGCAGTTGGGATGGTGGTTTCCTTAGGGGTGGATGAATCTAATGGAGGGTTCATTTGGGTTTTAAGTTATTTCCAACTCCTAAGGGTGATGGAACTAAAATTTCCTTTATCCCTAGGGTTAACTACTGGTTGAGAGGGTAGTTTACCCAACCCATGACTTTGAATTTCCCCCACCGAGTTAGTTAGTTGGCCTAATTAGGTTTTGAGGTCTTGTATAACTACCTGAGTGGTTTTTTGGAATTGGATATTGTTGGTAGCCATTTTTTTCATAATATATTCTAGTCTAGGCTTAGTTTTTGGAGGGGTTTGTTGTAAAGGCCTTTGGGGTGGTTGGGATTTTTGGGTGGTGGTGGTGGATGACTAATCTGGCCCTGTTGGTTCCATTGTTGTTGAGGTTGGTTTGAATACCCCCTTACCTATAAGCTTGGTTTTCTTTCCACCCAGGTTTCGATGGATAGTAAGGTTCTTTCCTAAATGGTTGGTTATAAGGGCGGCCTGGAAAGATTGCCTCACAACTCTTAGAAATTTCTCTCAATTGGGGGCATTGGTCAAAGTTGTGGGTGTCAGAAGAACATATACCACAATGGATGGGAGGAGGATATTGGGATTTCCCTTGGGAAAGAGAAAGTTTTCAAAGAAGGGTACTTACCTCTTCGAACTTCGTGTCCACCTTCTCGAATTCGGTACTTTGCACCTCATGAACACCTCAAATGGGCACATTGGACCTTGTACCAAATTGTTGAGTGTTATGTGCCATGCTCTCAATCAGGGTTCTTACAGCAATTGGGGTCTTATCTACCAGTGCACCACCTACAGTAGCATCAATCATGTTTCTATCAATATGAATTAAATCTTCAAAAAAATATTAAATTAAAAGTTGATCACTTATTTTGTGGTGTGGTCAACTTGAACATAACCTTTTAAAGTGTTTCCAATATTCATGTAATGTTTCTCCTTGTGACTTCCTTATACTACAAATTTCTTTCCTTATAGTTTCAGTTTGAGAGGCTAGGAAATATTTTTTAAGAAAAAGGCATTTCATGTCCGCCTAGCATCTAATTGGTGAATTAACATAGTAAAGTTAGTATTTTGCAGTGTCTTTTAATGAAAATGGGAATGCTCTGAACTTTACTTGTTTTTCATCCACATTTTTAGGTTTTAATATAGAACACACAGTATGAAATTCTTTTAAGTGTTTATGTGGATCTTCTCCAAGAAGTCCATGGAATCTTGGTAATAAATGAATTAGAATAGATTTTAGTTCAAAATTGGGAGCCTTGCCTTACATTTGAATGTAAGTGGGTTGGATATCAACGTCAGGATAGGTTAGTTCTTTTAATGTCCAGTTATTTTCAGCCATGTTATACAAGTTTATTTCAGTTTTGATGTCGGTTTCAGAAGAAGAAGAGGAAGGATCAAGAATAGTTTCGATGTTTTGTGTGTCCTCCTTCGAAGGGTTCTTTTCTGTGTCTCGGTGTTGCTGACGTAGGATCCTCTCCAGTTCGGGTTCAAAAGGAGTTAAATCTACCAAATTAGAACACTTAATGAACTAAACCTAGACAATAAATGAATCAGAACACAAAAGTATTTAAAAGGTAAATAAATATTCACAAAATTTACAAATATCTTATCAAAAACACGCACTAAAAACCAAAGCGATCCTCGGAAATGGTGCTAAAATTTGAATGCACTATCATGAAATATCAAATTGATTATGATTTTAAGGTTGATTTGTAGTCTAGGGAAGACCCTAGGTCATCTCACAAGGATCGTTCATGGGTTTAGAGTGTGCATTTTTAATAAGAAGTACTAAAAGAGGGGTGGTTTTAAAACAGTTTAAAGAAAATGACTTGATTTAAAGAGTTTAATAGTTGATAAATAAAAGTGGTGTTTTAGAATTATGAAATAAGGAGATCATTTCAAGTTCACTACACACATTGGTGAGTTCATAATTCTAAAAAACACACATGGTTTAATGGAATCCTTTGGTTGAAGTTTGTCAAGATCTCAACTTCCCTCTTGCCTCTTAAACGATGCTCACAGAACCACCCCTTGACACAAAAATCATGTTGTCAAAGTTTGGGTATCAAGCATAGAGAAGAAAGTATACCAAATAATACTAAAATATTATGTCTGTGTGAGATAAATAGGACTCTTGTCTTTTCCAATCGGAATAACCCAAGATTCCTACTTGAAATCTCAACCCAATCAGTGTTGAAATAAAAAGTGTTTCACTTAATTTTCACAATAGAATGAAATCAGAGGAGAATCATGTTAAGATAAGAAATATTTGAAATATTTAGAACAAAAATTACACAAAACTAGTAGAAGAACAAGTGTTGGAACTCCCTCCCAAGTGTGTGTAGCTCCCTCGAAATGACCATCCACCATTTAGCTCGACATCAGGAGGAGGAGGAAGCTCGGGTGGAACTTTGCCTTCATCCTTGATCCCCCTATGAGGATAGGGGAATCCAGAACTCCTTGGATGATGAGAGGACTCCTTTGGGTCTCCAAAATACCATAGCTTTGTCTCTTGGCCGAACTTACAAATGGGGATCCCAAGGTGCCATTTTATAGGAAAACAGGAAGGTGGTTTTGAGCACACAAATTTCTTAAAACCACTTGTCACGTGGTTTTCGACCTCTAGACATCATTATCTTGATTTTGAGAAAATAAAAAGGTTGTAATCCCACCTATTGATTATCTCCACCTAACTTTTGGAACCATTTGGAAAAGTGGATCACGAGACAAATCACAGCACACCACTTTTGACTTCGTGCAGATTTGGTGTGTTGGACAGATCAGGTTGGTTAGGCCACCATATTGTTGAATGAGTCTTAGGTTACTTCATATTAAATGTATCCCAATTAATTTTGTACCAGATCACAAAATTTTATTCCATTTGGATGCATGGTTTAAGAGCAGTATGCGGATGAGTCCACTGGTGTGCATGGATCTTGCGTAGTTTTGCCCATTTTTCTTGGACATCATCATGGGTCCTCCAAATCACCTCCTCCTGAAATGGAATCATCAAAACAAGTAACATTTAACTTTTTAACAGTGATAAATGCAAAATAAATTATTCAAACATGGAATGGAATTTGTTATTATTTTTATAATTTTCAATATAAAAAAAGTTTAGCACAGCCGTGTAACGGTGAAAATGAAACAGTGAATCACGGTGCCATCAAGATCCCACCGAGTTGAGGTAAATAAATTTACATCTGGATGATTTTAAATCCAAAGGATTCATTTTCCTAAGCATCTATCCTTGGGCTTTCCCAATTCTATTCACAAAAAAGGTTGATGGATCTCTCTGGTTGTGTATTGATTACCAAAAGCTGAATAAGGTAACGATCAATAACAAGTATAACTTGCCACACATTGATGAATTGTTTGATCAGCTTAAGAGGGAGAGGTGTTTTTTCAAAATTGATCTATTTTCTGGTCATTACCAAGTCCGAGTGAGAGAGGCATACATCCCGAAAATAGTGTTCCGAAGCAAATATGGCCATTTTGAGTACTTGATCATGACTTTCGAGTTAAAAAATGCTCTAGCGGTGTTTATGGAGTTCATGAATAGGGTGTTCCACCAATATCTCGATTCCTTTTTCTTGGTATTTTTGGATGACATCTTGATCTATTTTGGATCTGAGGAGGAGCATGAGAGGCATTTAAGGATTGTTTTGGGCACTCTTTGGGATCATTGTCTCTACACAAAATTATCTAAATTCACCTTTTGGATTATGGAGGTGAAGTTTATAGGTCAGTTTATCTCAAAATAAGGGATTTTGGTAGATCCTGATAAGATCAGTGCATTCATGTCATGGGAGCAGTTAAAGAATGTATTTGAGATCAGGATTTTTCTAGGAATTGAAGGGTATTACAGGCAGATTATTCAAGAATTCTCTTGGATCACTTCATCCATGATGGCGCTCACCCAGAAAGGGATGAATTTTTAATAGAGCCCAGAATGACAGGCATCCTTTAAGGATCTTAAGATACGGTTGACTACCACTCCTATTTTGATCTTTCTAGAATATGGAAAGGGGTATGTGGTTTATTGTGATACCTCAGGTATGTGTCTTGGGTGTGTGATTATGTGGTGGGATATGGTTTTCACTAACTCCAACCATATAAAAATAATTACCCAACCCATGACTTGTAATTAGTAGTGGTGATGCATGCCTTGAAGATGTGGCGACATTATCTTTTTGGGGATAAATTTGTGGTTTATTTTGATCACAATAGCTTAGTCCACATTTCCTACCAAAAAGATCTAAATCTAGGGTAGCATAATTGGGTGGAGTACCTTTAGGGGTTTGACTTTGATATAGTTTATACCCCATGAAAAGGTAATGTTGTAGTAGATGCTTTGAGCAGGAAGGTGCTATTGCAAGCGTTGAAAGAGTCTAGTGATTAGTGGACCTTTATAGGACTTTTTTCCAAGTTTCATATCCAATAAGCATAGTTGGGGTGCGTTATTGGATAGTGTTTAATTGAATCCTTCCCTTATGAAGTTGATTCACCATGAGTATCCTAATGATGAGTTATGCCAACAGTCCATGAAGTTCCTTCATGGTGGGGAGATTCCTTGTGACTGGTTGTTATCTCTCATAAGAGTTTTATGTTTCAAGGGTCGCTTTGTAGTGTCGTTATCTTTGAGGAAGGTAGTGGTGCAGGATAGTTATCAATCTTAGTGGTTCGTTCATCCTAGAGCTACCAAGATGTGTGATGATGTGTGTTGGTAGTTCTGGTGACCAAGTATGAGGTGGGATATAGCTGACTTTATATCATGGTGTTATACGTGTCATCGGGTTAAGGAAGAGCACCAAAGGCCCTCTGGTTTGCTTCAACCACTACCCATTACTACCTAGAAGTGGGATGAGATTGGCATTACTTCATTGTCATCTTACCTCATACACCCTGGGGGAGGAATGTTATATAGGTAGTGATCGTTCATCTGACCAAATCAACCCACTTCATTCCAATCAAATATTCATAGGTAAATGAGTTGGGACGGTTGTATGTTCAGGAGGTAGTGAGACTTCATGGTGTGTTGTCGACAATCGTCTTAGACAGGGACCCCCATTTTACCTCTTGGTTTTGGTAAGGCCTTAAAAAGGTGATGGGGTCGTAGGTCAAATTGAGCACGAATACCATCCTCAAACAGATGGCCAGACGAAGTGGGAAAATCAGATTTTGGAGGACATACTTCGAGCATGTGTCTTGGATTTTGATAGTTCATGGGATAGTAATTTGGTATTGGTCAAGTTTTCATATAATAATAGTTACCAATACTTGATTTGAATGGCTCCTTTTGAGGCACTCTATGGTCAGTCGTGTCGGTCTCCCTTGTGTTGGACTGAGGTAGGTGATACATCATTGTTAGGACTGAGCTTAGTGAAAGAGACATCTGAGAAGGTCAAGATGATCCAGTATCGGTTGTTGATAGCTCATAGTTTCTATAAATACTATGTTGATCACAGATGTCGAGATCTGGAGTTTTTTTGTGGGTGACCAGGTGCTCTTGAAAGTGGCACCCCGCTTGGGTCATCAATGTTTGGGCAAGCAAAGGAAGTTAATGCCGAGGTATATCAGACCTCTCAAGATCACTGAGTGGGTTGGTAAGGTGGAATACAGGTTAGCCTTTACATATTAGTTGATGTTAATTCGTGACATGTTTCATGTCTCCCAATTGAATAAATATAACCTAGGTCTCTCTCGTGTATTGAATTAGGAAGAGTTGGAGTCAGAATCAGATTTGTTAGTTTTTGAGTGGCTAGTGCGGATTGTAGATTCCCAAGAGAAAGTGATTCATGAGAAGTTTATTCCATTGGTACAAGTTCTTTGGAAACACGGTAATGATGAGTATGAGACTTGGGAGAGGAATTCATGGGTTGAGAAAGAGTGTCCATTTTTATTCTCTAATCAAGCTTCGAGTTGACTTTCCATGGGCAGAAAGTTTTCATAGTGGGGAGAATTGTAACACTCATGGTTTCCTTTTGAGGTATTTTTCTATTTATTTTTGGTCTAGCATTTTTCTCTTTGGTTTTTCCTTTTATTTTTTGAGAAAAATGGAAATTTTGGACTAACATCAGGTGGTGAATGGTTTGGTAAAGCGTGCACCCTTTCCCAACTAACCATGCGGCCAAGTGGTGTTTTTGGATAGTGGTTAATCGTACGATTAGCATGCGGTTTGTAAATTGTGTAGGATAATTGTGTGTCATATCCTGCTTAGATAGTAAGGGGTTCACGATTATCTCATAGTTTGTTAAACCATGTGGGAAAAACCATGTGGCTTGTCCAGGTCATCAAATTTTTTAAAAATGTAGATGTTTCCTCTCAATATTTAACCCCAAATCACCTATCTTATTCCCCACTTAATATTTCCATCACTAAGAACCTCCAACCCTACTCCTTCCTCCCTTGGGCTTCCATTTTGGCAGTGTATTTGGTGGGATTTATCCAAGATTATTCAAGTAAGTTCCTCTCTTTCTTGATTTCCCCCTCCTTCTAGGGGTTTTCCTCTTCTTTCTTGGGGTTTCATGTTTATAGTGGGTTGGGTGACCTATTTAGGGTTGAATCTTATTCTTTAGGGTTCAATATTGATGTTTTTGGTTTGATATTACCTTTATAGGTTCCCTTGTTGGCATGGTTGTGGTTTAGCACTGATTTCCAGAAGTTTCTTCACTTGAGGTAGGTGGTTGCATGCCTAAACAATATTTGGTGATTTTGATGTGATTTCTTTGCTTCTTAGTTTTGTCTTATGCATTGTATATGAGGTGTGAAATGTGTTTTTGAAATATTTTAAGGTGCGTATGGATTGAAAGTGGTTTTTCTAAAGTAAATTGGTTGTTTTTTAAGTGTGTTCCTTATTTTTCTTCTTCAAGGTGTTTCATAAATGGTGAAAGTGGTTTAATAAATTGTGCAAGTGTCGTGAAACATGTTTTGGAATGGTTTTGGTGTGCGTTTGGATTTGAAAACGGTTTTGGTTGTGGGAGTGGTGACTTATCAAGTGTATTTATATTATTTTTCATGTGTGCATGTAAATGTAGTGATCTATATGACTTGTGAAATGAAAATTGAGAGCGAAGGGAAACTTGGGTATCTAGGTGGGAAGACTAAGACTAGTACACTAGTTGACTCAGAAGTGTCTTGTCCTGGATTCATCTAGTAGGATTGATGATTACAAAACTAACTAAAAAATAATGATGATTGGTGACCATCAATCCCTTAGGATGTTCTCTCTTAGTAACCCGTTCATGAGAACGCAGTTGGTTGTGGTTGTTATACCATGTTTCACTAAGATATGAGGTTACTAGTGTCTCATTTTAGCTAGTTCCTATGGGGTTTTCCCATGATCTAGTACTCTCTTGAGATATCATTCTTATTGTCGGTATACAGTGCTCTTTGTTGGTTATTTCAAAAGCAAAGCATGTGTTCCCTTAAAATGTTTTCTATAAAAATGTTTCAATCTTTTCCTTTATAAAACTTTCATGCTAATTTGTCTTATAATGTTTTGGAATGAAATATATCTTATTGGGTGGCATCCTACTAGGTTTTGGATCACACCCTGTATACACCTTTGGGTGTATGTAGACTTGGTTATGTTTGACTCGCGTAAAGGCAAGGTGTATCATGGTGGTGGTTCGGGTTTCTAGTGATACTTTCATGTAGGTGTTGGTGGTGGTGGCTTAAGGATGGGGCTCCTCTTGTTACATGGAGTTTTTAGGATAGTGGTGTTGTCCCCCTTTTTGGTTGTAGTCCTTGTTTTGTGTTTTGTTAAGAATTGTAAACCTTGAATATGAAAACTGTTGTACCATGTTTGGTTACATTTTCCAGCCTTGTAATGTTTATTATTGTGGGTTGTTTATGATTATAATAATGGATGAAATCATTCCCACATTGTATTGTTGATACCCCGTCACTAGTTTCTAGCATGTGGGGATTGGGAATGCCCTTCGGGCCATGCCACATACCGGGTCAGGTGTCAGGTTGGATGACACTCTAGCTTGGTTCATGACATATGCAGTCAAACATCCCAATATTATGGATTTTGATGTTTATAAGAGTATGTAAAATGATCCTATCACTAAAGAGATTATAAGCGGTCATCAACGTCAGATTGTGGTCAATATAATTTTTTATGAGTTTTAAAATTAACTTCAAATAATATTTTAACTATTTTAATTTTAAATTTCAATTGAAGGAGTCATATTAGGTCACGACTTCTCATACACAGGATGAGAGTCAGGCCGAGACCGAGGATCAGAGCACCAGTACAACAGGATTTGATGATGTATCATGGATGAAGGCGACTCGATATACCTTTGAGAAAGGCTGAGTTGTTAGTATTAGCTCTCGAATGACGCTTGAGAGTTATTATGGTACCACTGCGATGTCGTCGTCTAATTCTAGGGGAGCTCATGGAAATTCGTTGTCGTCTGCTGCATAGTATGAGGAGCAGTTGTGAGATCATAGTGAGATTAGAGAGACCATGCATATGGATCACAAAGAGCTCTATTGATAGCAGTAGTAGCAACATGAGGAGATGCATTGATGGCAGGAGCAGCAGCACAAGCAAATGATAAAGTACATGCAACGACTGATTCTGAGTTTAGGGGTGAAGTTTCCCTCGCCACCTACTCCAGATAGTCCTCCCCCTTGGTGATTTATGTATTTTTCACATTTATTTTGATAAAAATTTTAATGAGAATATTTTTTATAATGTTTTTATTAATTTATATATTTACAGTTTTATATAGAGTTTTTTTATATTTTTATGAATATTTTTTGTATTTTTGTTTTATTTTTTATTTTTTATTTTATTGTTATTGTTTTTTTTATTAATTTTTTTGCAACGGGAAGATTCACCCATCGTAAATAGATCTTTTTTATATACTAATAAAGGTTGTTTGATATGGGATACCTACCCATCACAAATAAATATTTTTTACGATGACCCATCGTAAAAAACTATTTTTATGACCCCATTTTCAGCAGTAAGTCATTTCCGATGGGATCCCATCGCAAATAACATATTTTCTAGTTATGAATGTATTTAAAAATATTTACTGTAAATACGTTTATATACTATATTTAATGATAATAATATATTTATAAAAATATATTTATATATGATGTATTTACATAATACTGACACACATACACATGTGCACAATTATATTTCGCACATCCACACACAAATATTTAAATATATGTGTTTATTTACATATATTAGAATATACACAAAAATATATTTTTTTTTATTGACACATACATATTTATATATAAATATTACTTGTATAGGTATAGATATACATATTAATGCATTTTTATAAGGTAAATAAATGGACATTTTTTGCTTTAAATAAAATGAATAGTAAATATTTATTTTCATTTGGTTTGTATATTTAAAAATACATTATTATGTAAATATTTTTAAATATTTCTTTGTACAGTTGATTTATTATATGTAAATATAAGCAAATATGCTTATATTTAATTATGAATAAAACTACGTTATGAAAAATGATAAAAATTCAAAACCATAATATATATATATATATATGAATGTAAATCCTGAGAATGAATTCAATCTCCACTAAAAAGGGATAATAATACCCTCTTAAACGAAGAAGAAATCTCGATGAATGTTAAAAAACTAGGGTATCTCAACAAAAAACTCAGTTTTGGAGGCCTTTTGGATCTTTTTTACCTCAAAAAAATAGTGATCGGGGTTCCTCGGGTCAACGCGACATATATATTTTCACGATATTCGATTTGATATGTGGTAGAACTCATACGTACACCCAGATCAAAATTTATGACCGTTTGAAGTTTTAAGTCATGTTTTCAACTTATCTTACATCGTTCATTAATTTAATGGTTTTTTTGCCACCCAATTACTATTAATGACTATTATCACTACTGGAATTTTACCCTTTACCAATGGTTCAGAACCGTTGGTAAAGGCTGGGAAACCATTGGTATATTATATACCAATGGTTTCCCAAACTGTGGCCAAGTAATCCATGGGTATAGTGTTATACCAATGGTTCTATGTAAACCTTTGGTATATGTGTTAAAGTAAGAGATATACCAACGGTTACACAGACCATTGGTATATGTTACCCTTATAGCAACGGTTTAGAACCGTTGGTATATAGTGTACAATATACACCCAAAACCGTTGGTAGAAGTGTATACCAATGGTTATACAAAACCGTTGGTATAATATACATCAGAAGGCTATACCAATGGTTTTGAAAACCATTGGTAAACATATGTTGCAGCTCCACAGTAGCCAGTAGCCACCTCCAACCTGCAACTCTCCCTGCAAGAACACATACAACTAGAATCCAAAAGCCTACATGGGATGTTTAAAATTTATCCAGAATTCAGAAATTTAGAAATTTAAAATTCATTCCTCACTCAAACCACAACACAAGAGAAAAATCCAGAATCCAATACATCCACAATCCAATACATCCAAAATTGAAATGCAATAACACCCATAACACCAATACAAAATTAAAATCCAATACATCCAGAATCCAATAAACATAACAGTATTCAAAATTTAGAATTCATTACCAATACAGCCAGAATCTAATACATCCAAAATTTAGAAATTTAGAATTAAAAAGAAATAATGCACATAATAGTATTAAAAATTTAGAATTCACTCCTCACTCAAACCAGAACACCAATACACACAAGAGAAAAAACCTACATGTTATAAGAAGCACATAGGATGTTTACTTATGGTCTTGGGTTGACTATCTTAAAACCAATAGAAAAACTTGGGTAGAGTGGACAAGGATCATGATACCCATAAGATATAAAATGGTATTGGTCATGTGCTTAGACCTAGAATGAGTTATAGGAATCACATGGGATGTTTATATTCCTCTAATTACTATGTATCCATGTATAAATGGTTTCTGATGTGTTAGTGGGAAACATTGTCGAATCTCGACATATGAGATGGGTTACCAGAATAGCCTACATGTTTTTCATAGACTTTTCAATTGGAATAAGGGGGTATGTGGATATTTGTAATTTGGTCTCCTGGTTGTGATGTGAGATGAATCCCCATTTTGGGTAGTGGGTATGAATATTCAATTATGTCTTTGGTATTGGGTTCCCAAAGGGACTTTGGTTTGGTCCTAAAACCCCTTGTTTGAGGATGGGATTGGCATATTAAATGTCATGTGTTTTAGAATAGGGGTAGGAGTTCCTCACATGAGAAGTGGATTGTGTGAGGCTGGACCATGGATCCATGTGCTAAAGTATCTAACACAATCCAAATACATTTGGTCGGTTTTGCGTATGCAAGTTGTTGTTTTTACTTAAAATCTTGTCCATTTCAAATAAAAGTGAGACAGTTTGAGTGGTACTAGACACATTGTGTCTTGGATTGAGGCAGGGTTGACTCATACACGTCAAAAATGACCCATGGATCGTTGTCATAAAGTATCAACAGAATCCTAATGCGTTTGGTCATTTTTCTGTATGCCAGTTTTTATTTTCACTTAAAATGTTGTCCATAATAAATAAAAGTGAGACACTTTGAGTGGTACCAGCCACACCATGCCTCGTATTGAGATGGTGTTGACTCATGCACATCAAAAATGACACATGGATCCTTGATCTAAAGTATCAACACAATCAGAATATGTTTGGTCAGTTTTCCAAATGTCTATTGTTTTTACTTAAAACAGTGTCCATTTTAAACAAAAGAGAGACACTTTGAGTGATACCGGCCACACCGTGCCTCGGATTGAAGCAGAGTTGACGCGTACACATCAAAAATGACCCATGGATCATTGTACTGAAGTATAAAAACAATAAAAAAGTGTTTAGTTGGTTTTCCGTATGCAAGTTGTTGTTTTCACTTAAAATCATGTCCATTTCAAATAAAAGTGAGACAGTTTGAGTGGTACCGGCCACACCATTCCTCAGATTGAGGCGAGATTGACTCGTACACATCACAAATGACCCATGGATTTTTTTCCTAAAGTATCAACAGAATAATAATGCACTTGGTTGGTTTTCCGTATGCAAGTTGTTGTTTTCACTTAAAATCATGTCCATTTCAAATAAAAGTGAGACAGTTTGAGTGTTGTCAACCACACCGTGTATCAAATTGAGTCGGGGTTGATTCATGCATGTCAAAAATGACCCATGGATCATTTTTCTAAAGTATCAATAGAATCCTAATGTGTTTGGTCAGTTTTTCATATGCCAGTTGTTGTTTTCACTTAAAATGTTGTCCAATTCAAATAAAAGTGAGACACTTTGAGTGGTACCGGCCACACCATGCCTCGGATTGAGGTGGGGTTGACTCTTACACATCAAAAATGAACCATGGATCCTTGTGTTAAAGTATCAACACAATCCGAATACGATTAGTCGGTTTTCTGTATGCCAGTTGTTTTTACTTAAAAGGGTGTCCATTTTAAACAAAAGAAAGACATTTTGAGTGATATCGGCCACACCGTGCCTCGGATTGAGGCGGGGTTGACTCGTACACATCACATATGACCCATGTATTGTTTTCCTAAAGTATAAACACAATACAAATGTGTTTGGTTAGTTTTACGTATGTCAGTTGTTGTTTTCACTTAAAATGTTGTCTATTTCAAATAAAGGTGAGACACTTTGAGTGGTACCGGCCACATTGTTCCTAAGATTGAGTCGGGGTTGACTTGTACACATCAAAAATGACCCATGGATCCTTGTGATAAAGTATTAACACAATCAGAATACGTTTGGTCATTTTTTTCGTATGTCTGTTGTTTTTACTTAAAATAGTGTCCATTTTAAACAAAAGAGAGACACTTTGAGTGTGATTGTCTCCGGAATCAAGGTAGGCGGTCCTTATCCTTTTTTGAATTATAGTGATGTTTTATATATGCTGAATCACCACTCTCCCAATGTTGGGATGTCGGGTCGGGGGGCTATCCGGGATCCAGGGAGGAGGGTGGGGGCTATTCGGGGTCCAGGGAGGAGAGTGGGGGTTGTCCGGGGTCCAGGGAGGAGGGTGGGGGGATGTCAGGGGGGCTGTCAGGGGGGTTGTATAGGGGGTTGTCCGGGGGCTGTCTGGGGGATGTCTGGGGTCCAGGGAGGAGAGTGGGGGGTTGTCCAGGGTCCAGGGAGGAGGGGGGTTGTCCGGGGTCCAGGGAGGAGGGTGGGGGGTTGTCCGGGGTCCAGGGAGGAGGGTGGGGGCTGTCTGGGGGGATGCACGGGGTTCAGGGAGGAGGGTGGGGGGATATCCAGGGTCCAGGGGGAGGGGGGATGTCCGGGGTCCAAGGAGGAGGGTGAGGGGTTGTCCGGGGGCTATCTGGGGGGCTATCTGGGGGTTGTCTGGGGTCTAGGGAGGAGGGTGGGGGCTGTCTAGGGGGTTGTTCGGGGTCCAGGGAGGAGGTTGGGGGATGTTAGGGGTCCAGGGAGGAGGGTGGGGGCTGTTAGGGGTCTAGGGAGGGGGGGTTCCAGGGTCCAGGGGGGAGGGGGGTTGTCCGGGGTCTAGGGAGGAGGGTGGAGGGCTGTCTAGGGGGATGTCCAGGGGGTTGTTCGAGGTCTAGGGAGTAGGGTGGGGGGTTGTCCAGGCTCTAGGGAGGAGGGAGTTTGTCCGGGGTCCAGGGAGGAGGGTGGGGGGGCTGTCCAGGGTCCAGGGAGGAGGGGGTTGTCCAGGGTCTAGGGAGGAGGGTAGGGGGATATCTGGGGGCTGTCCAGAGGGCTGTCTGGGGGGCTATCTAGGGGTTGTCCGGGGTCCAGGGAGGAGGGTGGAGGGTTGTTCGGGGTCCAGGGATGAGGGTGGGGGGCTGTCTGGGGGGCTGCCCGGGGTCCAGGGAGGAGGGTGGGGGATGTTCGGGGTCCAGGGGGAGGGGGGTTGTTCAGGATCCAGGGGGAGGGTGGGGGGCTGTCCGGGGGGCTGTCCGTAGTCCAGGGAGGAGGGTGGGGGCTGTCTGGAGGGTTGTCCGGGGGACTGTATGGGGGGGTCAGGGAGCTGTCTGGGGTCCAGGGAGGAGGGCGGGGGGCTATCAGGGGGGCTGTCTGGGGTCCAAGGAGGAGGGTGGGGGCTATATGGGGGGCTATCCGGGGGGCTGTCTGGGGGTTTTCTGGGGTCCAGGGAGGAGGGTGGGGAGGTTTTCCAGGGTCCAGGGAGGAGGGGGGTTTTCCAGGGTCCATGGAGAAGGGTGGGGGATATCTGGGGTCCAGGGAGGAGGGTGGGGGATGTCTGGGGGGTTTTCCCAAACGCATGGGATGGTATTTACATATTTTCTAAGTAAATTCTTTTAAGGTTAAAAAAATAATTTCAATATATCAACTTCTAATCAGACCATCAATTTTATAAATTCCACTAAAAATTTACAATTTCATTAAAATAGACAAAAAATAAAGATAATGTGACCTACCTAATCACACATATATTCAGGCACAACAAATCAATAAACATCAAAGGTCAATAATATCAGTAAAAAATGTAACGGATCAATCTGTCCCTCATCACCATCACTATCATCACCATCTTCATCACCCTCACCCTCATCCTCATCATCTTCCCCATCATTTTCTCTGTCCTCCTCCTCGCCCTCGTACTCATCCTCAACCTCCTCATCACCCTCCTCCTCCACCTCAGCCTCCTCCTCGCCCTCCTCCTCTGCCTCGACCTCCGCCTCGCCCTCCTCCTCTGCCTCGGCCTCCTCCTCGCCATCCTCCTCCTTCGCCTCGGCCTCCTCCTAGCCATAGTCTCGACCACCACTAGAACTGCCACCTGGTGCACTATATATAGAATTCATCGATGACATATATTCATCACAAGCAGTGTTGGCCTCTGGTGGAAGTGTTGGATGTAAAACTTCCATCAGTTTCATAAATGCAGTGTTTGCCTTAGCAGACTGTTCTGCTGTCTCTGTGGCCCTTTTTTTAGCTTGTTCTGCATATTCCTTAACCTTCTACAACTTGGTGGCACTAAAAATCATACCTGAGGAGGGCCAATACCTCATTGGAACTATACTCTTCCTAGGTTGGAATCATACTCTACCAGGGTGCTCATCTCCCAACACCTGATGTAAGTGATCATGTGGCCCAAAATTGTCAGGTTCCTGGGCATCAAGGGCCTCTAAAGCAGCCTTTTACAAATATAAATAGATTATTAAGTTAAGAAATAGAGATTAAAATTTTAAATCTACAAAGTAAAACTTACAATCTGCTGCTGAGTCACTTCATTAACCGCACTTCCATCTTTCTTCTTTATACTTGAGCAAAACAGTTTTGCTTGAGGAACACATACTTCTATATTCAATTTATGCCTCTACAATGAAATTGAATATAGAAAACCATAATTAGAAATAGGATACCAAAAAAACATAGTAATTGCATAACTAAAATTATATAACAACTTTAGAAATCGAATAAATTATAGAGGAAGCAATAGAAAGTGAAAGTCATAAAGAAAGATTATAAACTGTCATACCTATTGTCTCTCATGATCTGGCATCATAGTACATCCCAATCTGTGGATGTATTTTTTAGCATCAATGTTTTTTTTATTTCTTCCAGATGCATCCTAAATAAATTTCAATAATTAGTATTAACGAAAAACATGAAATTTTTCATTTAAATACTTCTAATTTGATTAATACTGTAAATTAGATAGTCTCACAATGAGTAATCATCTGTCGTTATTGTTCTAATGGACAATCATCCATGACAGGGACTGCCTCTAACTCTATGCCCACTCTAGCACACTAGCCAATATACAACTCATGCTTATATGCTCTCCAAAGCTCGCTTAAATCCTTTAGATGTGTTGGTCGTGTACCCTCACCATCAGGGAAATTAAATCGTAGCTGAAACCAAAATATTAATTCATATAAATACAAAAATTAATATATTGAATTAAATACAACATATTTTTTTACCCATATCTTTGCCCGGGATTTATCCTTAACTTCATTTGGCAGCTATATCCATAAGAGCGGGCTGATAAGAATGATGTCGGAGTATTTGGCAAGCATCGCCAAAAAACTCTAACATTGCTGCCCAGATTTTTCAATCATCTAACTATATTCATTGTATTCCACCATCAACTGTGTGTGGAGGTTCCACACTGAACGCATGCATGTACGACCCCACCCCCACCTCTTATCAATAGATGTATCTGTTATGAAAGAAAAACAAATATTTTATCAATACATGTTATAATGAAAATAAATAATGGTGTAACAATTTTTTAGCGTTGTATAAGTATACTTGCAGTAGTCTAATCAATGGGCGTTGCTGGATCTTCAGAAACTGAAGGAACACCCTGTACAAATGGAGTGGGTCCCAATTTATTCTCCGTAGGGACAGACTCTGGCGGAGCAGTAGTCGAAGAAGATGGAATATAAAATCCTAGAGAGAAGGAAGCAGAAGTAAACGAAGATGATAGGGATGGTTGGACAAATGTTGGATGAGGAGTGGGAATCATTATCGGATATGGTACAGATGGGTGAGGAGGCTCATATGTAAAGGGTGGTGAAAACATTGGAGGGATAAATATCCCATGTGTCCCTAATGGCACATCGGGATCAGAATATGGGATGGATGGTATGTCAATGGGAGGGGAAGGGTCTAATCGGGTACGCCGACCAGATCATCTAGCTCCTATACCACCCCGCCCCACTCGTACGAACACCCCATGTACTGGGACCACTACTAGGATGCTCATCAAATAATTATCACCTAATAGATGGATCCTGAAAAAATGTTTAAAAAAAATTAATCACATGACATTATATATTATTTAAATAAATATATTTGAAATAAAATACTCACTGTAGGCACTAGTGGTGGAATACCCAACTCAGCCATGCGACGACTGTTGTCCATAATCTGTTTTCGTCACCTATCTTCAATTGGTTTCATTTTATTGAATTTAAAAACAAATATGGAATTAAATAGAAAAGGATAACTAATTTGTAACCCAAAAAACAAAATAAATGAGAGGTAATAGGGGGATTCATGGATAATTTAAATAACCATTATTTTAGGTGAGCTTGAACATCCCCCCTCCCCCACTTGAACAGCCCCCCCTCCCACCTAAACACCCCCACCATCACACCCCCACCTAAACAAATAAAATACTCACTACAGGCACTAGTTTTCCGCCTACACCCCCCACTTGAACAGCCCCCCTCCCCCACACCCAATTGCACAACCCACCCCCCACCTATACAACCCCCCACCTCACCCCCAACATACCCCCCACCACCACACTACACACCCCCACCTGTACATCCCCCTTCACTCATTGCACCCCCCCCCCCCCTCCCACCTAAACACCCCCACAAACACACCCTCTACCCCCACCCACTGCACTTCCCACCACCTGAACCCCCTCACTTCAAATAAATTGATTCACACATGACAGCAGAACAAAAACAAAAAACAAATCAAATTGAAATTGTTGGGCAGTATACTGGACGAACCTCAGGTTTAAGCCAAATAAAAGTAGAAAACAAAAAAAATAGATGCAAAACATTAAACATAAGATACTACTTACATATTTTAAGTGTATAACAAAACAAATTTGTGATTGAAGATGGATCTGGTGGAAATTTTCCGAGCGAGAGAGGTATTAGGTCTCAGCTTTAGCAGTTAAATTGCGTGGATGGGAGATCGGGCTCGCTGGAAATTTAGGGGAAAACTTTTCCAATAGTTTTTTAAAATTGTTGGGAAAGGTAATCTTTCCCAATGGTTTAGACAAACCATTGGGAAATCCTTCCTAAGTCAAGGACTTTACCAATGGTTTGTACAAACTGTTGGTAAAAGGAGAATAATTTGTGTATTTCCCAACAATTTCTTCAAATCGTTGGGAAACACTTCACTAACTCATCCTTTACCAACAGTTTATTCAAATCATTGGTAAAGGACCCCTATACCAATGATTCAACAGAACATTTTGTAACACCCCGAGCTTTCACGATACGCTTCTCTTTCAATAATGCAATAGCTTGCATTGTACGCAAGTTCGAGATTCTAACACACCGCGACCAATCAAAGTAGGAGTTATGAATAGTAATACCCACTTTTTGAAATTATATAAATTTTATATTTCAAAATGGACTTCATTTTTGTATTCTAAATATCGAAATTATCCTAAGTTGAATTTTTTGTAATTTTCTGAGAACTTCCAATTTTTTATGAATAGTGAAAAATACTTAAAAACAACTTTTTTAATCAAAATAATTTATAGTGATAAATTATACTATTGAGTGGTTTTAAAGTATAATTAGAATATATTTTTACCATTTTATCCAATGGTGTTCATTATAATTAATTTCACTTTGAAATTAGACATAAACAATTGTCAATCTTTTGATATATATTGTTTCTTAAAAACACGTTATTTGTTGTGACAGCGGGAATTAATTATAAAATTAATTAATGAAAAGTATATGTTTGGAATTTTGTAAAATAGACATAATTTTTGAATTCGGAATATCAATTATAGCTTAGGGTGAAATTTTGGCATTGTTCTGAAAAACTTCAATTTTTGATGAATAGTGAAACCACTAAGTGGTAGTTAAAAAAACTGATTTTTCGTTAAAATGAAACATTACCACTTCTGTGATTTGATTTTCAAAAATCCTACATACATGGTTTTCATTAGGAATTAAAATTTGGTTCAATGGGATTAAAATAATTTTTGGTGAATAGTAACTTTTAAGTTTAATTAATCGCGATTAAAGGTAATTAGTGAAATTTAAGGTAAAAATGATATTATAAAAATATGAAAATACCTTTACACTTGTCCTACCCCTATTGTATGAGTCATTTACAACCAAGAAAATTCATGGGTCAACTTTGGGACCCCATGGAGCCACTTTGGTAGGAAAATGACATTAAAAACTTTTTATTTAATGTTAAAATAAAAATGTCACAAACATGAGTTGTTTTACTAAAACAATTTTTAAATGGGGTTATAAAAGTCATATTTTTTACTATAAATATTCATTATAAAGATAAAAATATTTAATACATCATGGTAATTATTTTATAATATTTATACATTAAATAAATTAAATTTTTTATGACACAATGACGATGCAGCGATTACCTCATTAATTAACGATTTAAATAAAATGAAAAGATAATGTAAAATCTAAGTCTTAAACTTGTCAAAAACCTATTTGATGAGAATATTTCGAACCCTTATCACCTTATACTCTAAATATATCATTTTTGGACCTTTATAATCTGAAAATCATTTCATAATAAAGTAACATTTCAATCTTTTCAAGAGTGCCCCTCCTCTCCTCTTATAAAAGGCCCCCACCACTACCACCTTATTCACGCCATCAAAGCCATTTGGATCATCCAAACTCTGCCAAAATACTCTCCCAACTTCCCTCTCTTACTCCTAGAATCCTCACTTTGGGCAGAAATCTTCCCAAGGAATCCTTTGGCTCAAATCAAAAAGAGTTACCCGATTTTAAGGTAATGTCTTCTCTTATGTTATTTTGTTTTATTTTGCTTCTCCAACCCCCTAAACTCTTTTTATTAATTTATTTTGTAAAAAAAACAGTATCCTCAATATACTAGGATGTTGTTATAAGAAGTATTAGAGCTAAACTTACACACACCTACATCTAATGGTTAAAGAACATACTGTTTCTGTGGATGGCGAATTTCTGCCTCACGAAACGATGATTGTTTAACACTCATATAACACCTTCAAAGGTGTCCATTAAGATGTAACTATATTTATATATGATATATAATATGTTTATGTTTTACTTAAGCTTCTGTATTTTTCATTTATTGCATACATTTATGGTTTCCATTATGGGTAAACGCGATATTTTCATTTTAGGAAGTGCGGACTACCGCCCCCTCAAAGTGATTTGAATCGTTAATGTCATATGTGGGATGTATAAAGGATGGAGTAAATGATATTATATATGATATTATACTGGAATTATAATATACCTTTATATCATTATTATTTCATTCCATTAAATACGAAATAGAAATGAAAGTAGTGTTCATGCGTACGTACGGCTTACCGTCTCCATGAACGGTGCGTTTCATTTCTTACCTCTAAATGTGACATAATATTATGAATGAATGTATATACTGGATATATATGATATATATGATATCTACATCATGAATATAATTATGGAGATAATGGATATTCTACCACATAAATAACTTGTAATTATAATAAGTTTATTGTTGACTCAAGTACCAAAGATCGACAAAACGACCGTTATTAACTTAAATGACTACATAATTTTTGTAACATTGTAATAAGTGATATAAAAGGGATAATGAACTTGAAAAAGGTTATTAAGAAAGTAGATATTAACTATAGTTTATTATTCAGGAGATTAAAGAACGGTCGAGTCAAGTCGGACACGAGGTAAGGGAACTTCTTAACCCAATTTCCATTCTTTGGGTTAATATCCTAATTTAAAATTATTTCATTATATTATTATGTCCTATCTTGTATTTTTACTTTATTTATGTGTACCTATATTGAATACACATAATAGATCTATTTTATTTAAAAAAATTATCTTTGTAAGGGACTTCGTCTCAATCTCCTTTCATTGAGTCATATTTGGTTTTATACACAACTTTCCTTTATACGGTGTATAAACCCCTTTGAATTTTAATTTTATTCAAAAGAAATATTTTTATACGAAGCATTTTTACTAAACGAAAAAAGGAATGTTTTTTCTTACGTATGTGGCGACAATGACTTCTCCGCCGTCGTGACTATTATTTGAGTTTCGGCTTCCTCTATAAGCCATAACTTTTTTTAAATGAAAAATAAATACCAAGATTTAATTTTCTTTTATTTTGGTATTGAAAATGGTTGTGAAAGTGTTTTTTTATTATATCAATGTGTTGTATTGATATCTTGTGATTTAAATGTGGAAATGTTATGTTTCCTTTATGCATGTTTTATGTTATACGACTATGTTATAGTTTATGATATGTTTAAACCTGTTCATATGAGGAATGAATTGGACTTAATAAGTGACGGGTGGAGCCCGCTATATCTCCTCGATGAATCGGTAGGTCTCATGAGACAAACTAGTGTCTTGGCACGAGGCCTTGATAAAATATTTTTTGTAGTCTTGGCACGAGGCCTTGGCTACGTGGTTATGATAGTCTGTCATTATGCATTCCATCATTATGAAAATGGTTATTGATATTGCATGTGATTATTCGACCAGTAGAATATCCATTTGAATAAGTAAATGGCATTATTTTATTTTACTTTTTCCATATTATGTTGAAGTTCAAGTTTAAAAGGAATTTGTTTTAATTATACATTGCCTTAAATGTTTATGTTTATTTATGAAAGCTCCCGCTATATTGTTATCCTTACTGAGCATTTGAGCTCACCCCATTCAATGTTTTAATATTTTCCAGGATGTGAAGAAGTATTTTATGAATGACCTGAAGGGATAGTCAGAAGAGGATATGAGTGTGGACTATGGAGAATTTGTTATTGTATATTTTCACTTTATGATGTAATGTAACATTTATGAATATATCTAGTGTTTCCAAGGCTACTAAACTAATCGGTCTTTCGAGACTTGATCTTTTGTGATCATGCCAATGTTACACAATAATGCACTGACTCTGGGTAACTGGGTTCGGGGCGTTACAGTTGGTATCAGAGGCAGTTTAGTACTAACCTTGGAAGCTAGATTTAGATAAACTCTGATTAGAGCACATAGCCCAAAGATAGACTTTGAGGATTAGTATTGAAGAACTTTCTAGAATTTTGTTGATGTAGAGATTTTGTGAGATTTCCGAGCAATACATCTTTTTCTGGATACGAGCAGGTAGAGGCAGCTCTGGCACAGATGTACCTAGGGGTAAAACCCGAAAACACTGTTTTGATCTAGACTCTAACGGGAACTAGTGCATGACAACGGGCCTTACTGCACTCTTGGTTACGACACTCCCAGGGGATATGCTTAGGATAATTCTCATTTTCTTTACAAACCGTTATGAAGGGTTTATGAGTATATACTTCCTCAAAGGAAAAAATTTTATGATTATGGATTATATCCATAAATTGTTCAATTTATGTTAAGTGTTTTACAAGTATGGAATTATGTATTTTGATTCATAAACTAATCTAGTTTATGCCATTGTTTAGAAATGGCGCCTAGTGGAAGGAATGGAAACCGTATCAATGCATGCACTCCGTGTAGGGATTGCCCTCCTGCTCAAGATAATTATTGTGGATCTAGAGATACAACTAGTGCTGATCAACTTATTACCATACTGGGACAACTCACTCAGGTTATGAATAATAACCTTACTCGTATGGAGCACCCTGATCCGCAACGTGGAGGATCAATGTTAGACCGCTTCATGAGGCAACAACCGCCAACATTTAATGGGGGTACAAATCCATTAGTAGCTGAGCAATGGATAAACTCCTTAGAGAAAATATTCCATGCCTTGGGGAGTAGTGAAAGGGAGAAGGTTGTCATGGAAGTTTACCGCCTCACTGGAGATGTTGATCAATGGTGGTCATTGATTCAAAACACAAAGGAAGATGATGAAGTATCAAATATGGAATGGAGGGAGTTCACAGATCTTTTCCTAGAAAAATATTATCCTCGCGACCATCGAGCAGGTGTGGAAAGACAATTTCTGAGTCTGAGACAAAAGGAGGATGAGAATGTCGCAAAGTATGAGGCCAACTTTACCAGGTTAGCAAGGCATGCTGCAGATTATATACATAACCCAAGAAGTCAGATTGATCATTTCTTTGATGGGTTAAAACCATTTCTTCATCGAGCATTAGTCTCACAAACCTTCTCATCGTACGAAGACATTGTCTCATGTGCTATCAATACATAAAAGGAATTCTCTAAATCTTATGACAATAAAGTAAAGCAAGAGAAGAAGAGAATGGTGGAACAAGAGATAGATAAAGGGAAAAGAGAAAGAAGGATTTTCCAGTATGTGATAATTGTGGGAAGAATCACCCTGGTACTTTCCTAAAAGGAATGAGAGTTTGTTATAAATGTGGAGAAAAAGGTCACCAGGCACGTGATTGCAAGGGGAAGAAAGAGGATATCAATGTTGAATGCTACAATTGTAGAGAAATGGGGCATTATGCAAATGAATGTCCTAAGCATCAGGGAAACTTACCTCAGAAAAGGCCAAGGGATCAAGGACAATCTTATGCTGTTACTACAGTGGAATAATTAATGTATTGGTGCTTTTGGACTCAAGGATTATATTCTGGTTATAAGAATAATGTGATATATATATATAAGGATTGTAATGCAGTACTTGTTTTTTTCATTAAGGTCTTAATATGATGAAGGTAATCATATTTTTAGAATGTGACAAAAAGAGAAACTTTACTTTGTTTGGGGAATCTGATGTTACAATTGATTTTGGAATTTAGATACCTTTTAGAGAAAGTCTGGACAGAGGTATTTTGGATAACTATAAATGTTGGAATGGATTAAGTTGAACCTTGGATAGTATTGTTTAAGGTTAAAACATTTCTGAAGATTATTTTTAGAATATTATAATACTATAGTTTTAGGAAAAGGACAACCTACAGGTTGGGGGATAAACCGTCGTGTCGGACAAAGCTGTAGGAATCGAACCCACAACCATAGTGCGACATGCCTTTATTACCTACCACTAGCCTACAGGAAGTCCCTGGTTATTACAAAATAGTTTTCCTAATCTAAATGGTATGTGTTAATATTTTGAACCTTGTACGATTAGGATGAATATAATATTTTTGAGTTCTATTATCTTTTTGAGTGAAAGATGAGTTTGTGGTAGAAATCAGTTGAAGGTTGAAACTCTATTTGTCAAGAATAAATATATATATACCTATCTCTTATTCTATGAATAAATTAATTCTTAAACTTTAGTAAAGGTATATTAAAACAAATAATGTGTTATCCTAATACCTTATGTCTTGTTGAACTGATAATATTTTAAATCAACATAGATTGAAGGCTTTGAGGCCCTCAATTTTACACTTGTTTGTGATTGATGACCTCAATCACTCCCTACAAATATTTATGTTTTTCCTCCAATTATATGTCTCTAATTTCCACCAATGTTCTCTTTATCGAGATCATAATTTGGTGGTGACTTTTTCATTTCCCTTTCCATATTATTATAGCTAAATTTTATTAACCTTATTTCCGATGTGGGTTTTATACAAAGGTATTTTCTATTTTCAACCTTTTATTTTCAAAGAAAAATTTCAAAGTGCGAGGACACAATTTATTTAAGGAGGGGAGAATGTAACACCCTGAGCTTTCACGATACGCTTCTCTTTCAATAATGCAATAGCTTGCATTGTACGCAAGTTCGAGATTCTAACACACCGCGACCAATCAAAGTAGCAGTTATGAATAGTAATACCCACTTTTTGAAATTATATAAATTTTATATTTAAAAATGGACTTCATTTTTGTATTCAGAATATCAAAATTATCCTAAGTTGAATTTTTTGTAATTTTCTGAGAACTTCCAATTTTTTATGAATAGTGAAAAATACTTAAAAACAACTTTTTTAATAAAAATAATTTATAGTGACAAATTATACTATTGAGTGGTTTTAAAGTATAATTAGAATATATTTTTACCATTTTATCCAATGGTGTTCATTAGAATTAATTTCACTTTGAAATTAGACATAAACAATTGTCAATCTTTTGATATATATTGTTTCTTAAAAACACGCTATTTGTTGTGACAGCGATAATTAATTATAAAATTAATTAATGAAACGTATATGTTTGGAATTTTGTAAAATAGACATATTTTTTGAATTCGGAATATCAATTATAGATTAGGGTGAAATTTTGGCATTGTTCTGAAAAACTTCAATTTTTGATGAATAGTGAAACCACTAAGTGGTAGTTAAAAAAACTGATTTTTCGTTTAAATGAAACATTACCACTTCTGTGATTTGATTTTCAAAAATCCAACATACATGGTTGTCATTAAGAAGTAAAATTTGGTTCAATGGGATTAAAATAATTTTTTATGAATAGTAACTTTTAAGTTTAATTAATCGTAATTAAAGGTAATTAGTGAAATTTAAGGTAAAAATGATATTATAAAAATATTAAAATACCTTTACACTTGTCCTAACCCTATTGGATGAGTCATGGCCGACCAATACAATCCATGGGTCAACTTGGGGACCCCATGGAGCCACTTTGGTAGGAAAATGACATTAAAAACTTTTTATTTAATGTTAAAATAAAAAAGTCACAAACATGAGTTGTTTTACTAAAACAATTTTTAAATGGGGTTATACAAGTCATATTTTTTACTATAAATATTTATTAGAAATATAAAAAGATTTTCTACATCATGGTAATTATTTTATAATTTTTATACATTAAATAAATTAAATTTTTTATGACACAATGACGATGCAGTGATTACCTCATTAATTAACTATTTAAATAAAATAAAAAGATAATGTAAAATATAAGTCTTAAACTTGTCAAAAACCTATTGTATGATCATATTTCGAATCCTTATCACCTTATCCTAGAAATATATCATTTTGGGACTTTTATAATCCGAAAATCATTTCATAATAAAGTAACATTTCAATCTTTCCAAGAGTGCCCCTCCTCTCCTCTTATAAAAGGCCCCCACCACTACCACCTTATTCACACCATCAAAGCCATTTGGCTCGGACAAACTCTACCCAAATACTCTCCCAACTTCCCTCTATTACTCCTAGAATCCTCACTTTGGGCAGAACTCTTCTCAAGGAAGCCTTTGGCTCAAATCAAAAAGAGTTACCCGATTTTAAGGTAATGTCTTCTCTTATGTTATTTTGTTTTATTTTGCTTCTCCAACCCCCTAAACTATTTTTATTAATTTATTTTGTAACAAAACCAGTATCCTAAATATACTAGTATGTTTTTATAATAATTATTCGAGCTACACTTACACACACCTACATCTAATGGTTAAAGAACATATTGTTTCTGTGGATGGAGAATTTCTGCATCACGAAACGATGATTGTTCAACACTCATATAACACCTTCAAAAGTGGCCATTAAGATGTCACTATATTTATATATGATATATAATATGTTTATGTTTTACTTAAGCTTCTGTATTTTTCATTTATTTCATACCTTTATGGTTTCCATTATGGGTAAACGCGATATTTTCATTTTAGGAAGTGTGGACTACCGCCCCCTCAAAGTGATTTGAATCGTTAATGTCATATGTGGGATGTATAAAGGATGGAGTAAATGATATTATATATGATATTATACTAGAATTATAATATACCTTTATATAATTATGATTTAATTTCATTAAATACGAAATAGAAATGAAAGTAGCGTTCATGTGTACGTACGGCTTACCGTCTCCATGAACGGTGGATTTCATTTCTTACCTCTAAATGTTACGTAATATTATGAATGAATGTATATACTGGATATATATGATATATATGATATCTACACCATGAATATAATTATGGAGATAAGGGATATTCTACCACATAAACAACTTGTAATTATAAGAAGTTTATTGTTGACTCAAGTACCAAAGATCGACAAAACAACCGTTATTAACTTAAATGACTACATAATTTTCGTAACATTTTAATAAGTGATATAAAAGTGATAATGAACTTGAAAAGGGTTCTTAAGAAAGTATATATTAACTCTATTTTATTATTCAGGATATTAAAGAACGGTCGAGTCAAGTCGGACACGAGGTAAGGGAACTTCTTAACCCAATTTCCATTCTTTGGGTTAATCGCCTACTTTAAAATTATGTCATTATATTATTATGTCTTATCTTGTATTTGTACTTTATTTATGTGTACCTATAGTGAATACACATAATAGATCTATTTTATTTAAAAAAATGATCTTTGTAAGGGACTTTGTCTCAATCTCATTTCATTGAGGCATATTTGGATTTATACACAACTTTCCTTTATACGGTGTATAAACCCCTTTGACTTTTAATTTTATTCAAAAGGAATCTTTTTATACGAAGAGTTTTTACTAAATGACAAAAGGAATTTTTTTTCTTACGTATGCGGCGACAACGACTTCTCCGCTGCCGTGACTATTATTTGAGTTTCGGCTTCCTCTATAAGCCATAACTTTTTTTAAATGAAAAATAAATACCAAGATTTAATTTTCTTTTATTTTGGTATTGAAAATTGTTGTGAAAGTGTTTTTTTATTATATCAATGTGTTGTATTGATATCTTGTGATTGAAATGTGGAAATGTTATGTTTCCTTTATGCATGTTTTATGTTATACGACTATGTTATGGTTTATGATATGTTTAAACATGTTCATATGAGGAATGCATAGACTTAATAAGTGATGGGTGGAGCCCGCTATAGCTCCTCGATGCATCGGTAGGTCTCATGAGACAAACTAGTGTCTTGGCACGAGGCCTTGACAAAATCTTTTTTGTAGTCTTGGCACGAGGCCTTGGCTACGTGGTTATGATAGTCTGGCATTATGCATTCCATCATTATGAAAATGGTTATTGATATTGCATGTGATTATTCGACCAGTAGAATATCCATGTGAATAAGTAAATGGCATTATTTTATTTTACTTTTTCCATATTATGTTGAAGTTCAAGCTTAAAAGGCATTTGTTTTAATTATACATTGCCTTAAATGTTTATGTTTATTTATGAAAGCTTCCGCTATATTGTTATCCTTACTGAGCATTTGAGCTCACCCCATTCAATGTTTTAATATTTTCCAGGATGTGAAGAAGTATTTTATGAATGACCTGCAGGGATAGTCAGAATAGGATATGAGTGTGGACTATGGAGACTTTGTTATTGTAGATTTTCACTTTATGATGTAATGTAACATTTATGAATGTATCTAGTGTTTCCAAGGCTACTAAACTAATCGGTCTTTCGAGACTTGATCTTTTGTGATCATTCCAATGTTACGCAATAATGCACCGACTCTGGGTAACTGGGGTCGTGGCATTACACATTTGGTATAAAAGTTTTGGGAAAACCCAGCTTCCTAGTAGTGTATTCAATAATAATTAACAAATTATTAATTAATATTATTTTTTAATAATTTTATAAGCCATTTTTCACTAAATGCCTTATATATTAAGTTTAAATACATATTTTGTCTTATATAAATCATATTTAATAAAATATATTATATTTATATCAATATAGATATTTTTATATATTAATATATGGTTTTTAATGATATATAATTTTTTTTATGAAATACACCTTTTATCATCGCTAAAAAAACATTGATAAAGAGTGTTTTTTATTGGTGCTAAAACAAAATTGGTGATAAATATGGCCTTTATCGACATTTTTTTGAGTGTCGATAAAAGACACACTTTATCAGTGTTTTTTAGTACTGATAAAGGTACTCTTTATGAGTGATATTATAAAATGATAATAAATGGGGCCTTTTATCAATACTTTTTTAACACTGATAAAGGTGCCATTTATCATTGTTTTTTTCTAACACTAATAAATGTACCCCTTTAGCAGTGCTTTGAGCTAGTTCTGATAAAGGGTATCACATAATATTGTGCAATCTATAGTAGTGTGAAAATATACCTATCATGGAAACTTTCATACATTTCTACTTTTCTTACACCATCCTTAAGGCTCGACTAATTAGGGGTGGTTGATATTCTGTTGATCATGTCATCAAATGAGGTTTAATCATGATTGTATTTTTCATTTCACATGATAATTATGAAAATTGGACCCTTTCTTGAGATAGTCTAAGGATGTGTATGGTCGTAACAAGATAAGGTTCATTTGATATTCTCATCTATATGGGTGATGTGCATGGGATGTTCTCATCTGCCTCGAAGAATGACATGTGACGTGTTCATTTATCAGGTTAGTTTATGCTCAGAGGATGAAAAATGTATGGTTTGGATATAAGGGATTGATATAATTTTTGTCTTATAGGCATTTGATGTATTGGAAATGGGGATTATATGATATACAAACTTGTATATGATAGTGTCGGTAAACACATGAATGAATATATATGAATTTGATAGAGATCGTATCATATCGCTTTATAGATTGTATGGTATTCATGCTTCTCTAGGGGACACTGTATTTCAAATTATTAATTAGACAATTCATAATTGTTTTCAATGTTTCAAAGGCGAATGGGTCCACACATTGTGGTTGGGTGAACGGGGATCATGTTTTATTATAATTTGTATGTATAATTTTTTATAGATAGTCCAATTATTTTTTGAAGTATGTTCAAAGGATGATTCAAATGTATTTTCACAATATATAACATTTAATGTATCATTTGGTGAAAATGAAATACATTTTTTTGAAATTTAGTTTCGAAAGACATAATAAAGGTGTTTTGGATATAGTTTCACATGCTGTAACAAACAACGTGAAATATAGTAAAAATGTACGATGTCCCACTACAACAAAATGCACCTTTAATAGCGCTAGAATCAGTCTTTATCAGCACTGAAAAAGAGTTGACTACCCTAGCACGGTTAAAAGTCCATGGATTTTATCATCACTTTTTAAAGCACTTATAAAAGTATGATATATTAGTGCTTTTATTTGTGCTGATAAAAGTATTATTTATCAGTGCATGTATAAGCATCGATAAAGGAGTCCTTTATCAGTGCTTTTTAAAGTGCTGATAAAGGGTAGCTTTATAAGCACCTCTAAAAGTGCTGATAAATCATACTTTTATCAGTGCTAATAAAGGTGACAATTACAGTGTGATGCTACAACACACCGCATCACTAGAAACAGGTGCAGTGTGCTGCAACAACACATTGCATCATCAGAAACAACAACAAAAATTACCAAAATAAGATAAAAATACTGAATTTAAATGAAATAAAATTTCTAACACAAATACAATAAAAAGAAAACACTATTATAGAGTATGTAACTTGTTTTTTTATTAAAATTAATGTAAATTTTGAATAAAAAGGCACACTTTGAGTCATACCAATCACACTATGAATAAAATTGAGGTGTGGCTAATTCATACACATCACAAATGACTTATGGATCATTTTACCAAAATACCAAAATAATCAGAATATGTTTGCTCAGTTTTGAGTATGTCGGTTGTTTTTTTTATTAAAATTAATGTCAGTTTTGAATAAAAAAATGCACTTGGAGTCATATCCTTCACACTGTGCATCATATTGAGGTGCAGCTTATCCCTAAATGTCACAAGTGATGTATGGATCATTTTCCTAAAGTACCAAAATAATCTGAATGTGTTTGATTGATTTTGAGTATGTGAGTTGTTTTTTTCACTAAAATTAATGTCAATATTGAATAAAAATACGCACTTGGAGTCATAACGGTCACATCGTGCATCAAATTGTGGCGTGGTTGAATGATACACATCCCAAATGACTCATGGATCATTTTTCTAAAGTATTAAAACAATCAGAATTTGTTTCCTCAGTTTTGAGTACGCCACATGTGTTTTTTACTAAAATGTCATTTTAAACTAAAAACACAAACTTTGATCCATAAAGGTGGAATCATGTGTGGGTTTTACATGAGACTGATTCATACACATCACAAATGAATTATAAATATTTTTCCAAAATTATCAAGACAATACGATCACGTTTTTCTTAGTTTTTAGTGAGTGATACTTTTTTATTAAAATGTCAATTTTAAACTGATAACGAACACTTGGAGTCATACCGGTCACACTATGCGTCAGATTGAGGTGCGGTTAATCCCTACATGCCACAAATGACCTATGGATCATTTTACTAAAGTACCAAAACAATCAGAATGTGTTTTCTCAGATTTGAATATGCCACGTGTGTTTTTTACTAAAATGTCTTTTTAAAATGGAAAGACACACAATGGATCTTGTCTTAATTGACAAGTGTTGTTTGCACTTTTAAACAATTTTCATCAAACACAATCATGGTATGATCCTTATTATACTTCATTTCCCAACAATTTTATTATTTGTAATCCAATGCTTCTTATCTTCCTTTGCCTCGGTCTCCACCTCGGTCTTCACCTCTACCTCCTCCTCCATGTTAGTCTTCGACTCTGACTATGCCTCTGCCTCCACCTCCACCTCCACCCCTGCCTCCACATATGCCTCCATTTTCACATTTTACCAATAATTTTATTATTTACAGGTCATCACTTCTAAACAAATTGATTTCCTCTATTACTCTCCTCCTTGAGAAAGAGATCAAAAATAATATATAAGCATTCTGACACTAATTATTCACACCCCAAATATCTTTCAAAGGTCATAACTAATACTAGATCAAAAAAATGGCAGGTAATCACCTAAATTTATTGTCAGCATACATTCTGACAAAAAGTATGTTTCACACTCATCTCTAAACAAATTGATTTCTTCTTTTGAGTAACTCTTTTTGTCATCAATCTTGATAGTACTAAGAAAATATAGATAATCAAATGATTATGAACTATATTTAATGAAATTGTAATTACCTTCAGAAATTACCTATTGGGGGATGCTGGTATTTTCATGCTTTATGATTTCTCTTATAAATTTGCAAACATAATATCCACAATCAATTGCATTATCTTGTTTCAGACACTGTAGAAACATTAAACAAAATAAGTAAATTATTTTGAAATGTTTTGATAGTTAAATCTTTCTTTATATACCTTAATTTGTTTCCAGTTTTAATAATACATAGGCTTTAGCTTTTCAAATACTAACTTGATGCCATGATCTAGCCTGTATTTAGTGATCTCCCTATCATAAAAAATTCTCTTTAAAACACATAACGAACATATAATTTGATTTTTATATATAAAATGTTGATTTTAGTGTATTACATATTCACAATACACATCATGTGTGGTCAGTTAGTTGGAAATCCATTCATTGAATCCAAAAAATAAATATTTGGGGTGTCTATGTTGACTGCTATCATCATCCAGTGCTTCCTAAAAAAACAATTACGTAAAGAAAAAATTAAAAATATATTTTTTTATGGTTAGATAATAGAGTTTTAGCTTTTCATTTTATGTATCAAAAAGAGTCTATCGTCTGATGCCGTTTTATTAAATTCTTTGAGTAACTCATCTTTTTTCTTCTCTATTTCTTCCTTATTCAAAGTAATTTCTGGCGTATAAATGATATATGGATTAATGAATCTAATTAATGCTTCACAAAATCTTCCCTTTATATATTTGTAATATAAATGCCTATACAAAATATGAATAGTTAGTAACCTTAATAAACATATTTAGCTCACTATGTAAACAGATGTATTATGAAAATATACCTTATGTATGTATTTACAATTGAGACGCCCAGCCATTCATGCTTGAGAATCTCAGTTAGAGTCTTGATACCAATTACATCTATGAAGGAAACTCCATATATGTATTCTTTATATTTAATGTAAGATATAGTTTTATCTTTAAATGTGGTATTTTCATGAAGTTGTAATGATAATAAATATTGCTCTGGAACCGGTGGGGAGAAGGTACTCTTAGAAGGTCGTTTTGTTTTCTTGGTCAATTTACTAGATTTTCTTGATTCAACCTTTCGTTTCTCTACTGTTTTATTAATCTGTAATATCATACCTCACTTCAAACCTTTTATCATCAATGGTTGTATGTTTTTCATAAGAAAAAATTTGTTATAGACATACCTTGTGTATCTTTATAAGATTATACGACCAAGCTATAAAATCTCCAATAACATATTTGACTGTTGTAATATCCAGATCGTCAAGTGGAATAGGCAACTCAGTAGTCTGCTCATAAGCTACCTCAATCCCCACTCTCATGTGGTTTTTTGGGAGGTGTTGATTATGTAGCTGGTCTCCAAGGATATTATACATTTTACCCATCACAAAATGACAATACATGGGTGTTGACAGATAAAAATCACATACAACTGTACCCTGTAGAATTTTAGTAATATGAAGTTATCAGAATTTGTTTGATTCACATTTAGAATAAAGAGTAATGAAAAAATTAATTACCACAGGTAAAGAATACGGTTGGGGGGAATGACTATCCTCAAAGCCAGTGGGATCATTTTTTTCATGTGTGGATCTTTGTTTCACTACCAGTTCGCTTTGATCCTTTTTTATACATTAGTCTATCAAACCAAACCGAAAAATAGTATATTGCAGTGAGTCTATTTGTGTCTGAATTTGTCTCACCATATTATATGTATCTTCATGCGATTTTATCTTCTTGAAATATGTTTGAGGAGAGACTCTAAAACCTAATCCTCTAATGCGATAATATTGTTCAGGCCGCTTCAAAGTTACTGAAAGTCACTTTTATTCTGGTATGTCTGTTGTAGATTCTTGTTTCTAAACCATATAAAAAAATATAAACATATTTATATTTATTTAATATTGTTATAAATAATAACGAATTAAAATTATGTCATACTTACACATGCTTACCATACTGATTTTGTGTTTTCATCAACTAATATAGCATCCTTATTTACACGAGCCTCCTTCCATAGCACATGACGTGAGATAGAAGTGGATTCAGATTTTAATTCATAAAACTACATATGAACAAAGGAACATATTTTGTTTTATATCACATAATTAAACTTTTATTTTTGATTTAAAATACATACCAATTTCTTCTTTAATGAAGTGTACCACATCCTTTCTTTGTGATAGGGGTGTGTTGGTTTTGATGCACATTCTTTATTTTCAGCACTCTTTTTTTGTTTTGTAAATTAACAATTTAGAATCAAGTTGGATAAAATGAATAATTTCAAATAATATATTATCAACCACAATGAACCTAAAATGATTTATCATTGCAACGATTTCAAAAAGAATTCTATGTTTTCTACTTTATAATGTGTGCATAACTAAGTGGTGGGTGGGGCTTTATTTTTCCCTCATCATACCTAAGATGTAACTTCATAAGAAGAGTCTGAAAGCCTCTATGGGCTTTTCTAGCATCCATTAAGACAAATTTCTTATAGAAATCTTCTAAAATAAATGAAGTTTGTAAGGAATGAAGAAAACTAAATCAACATTTCATTATATAATTTTTTAGTAAAATAGAGAAAGTATATTGTAACATTACCGTTATATATTTCCAAAGGATTTCCTTCATTACAGATTGGACATGGTTCCATAAGTTAATATCAATCGGCACATTCGTCCTCGTCGTGACCCCAAGATAACTAATGAACATTGACTTATTGGGTTCAATAGGTTGGATGCATTGATTCCAACCAACCTCAAATTTTATACCTTAACTTCTTGCCTTGATAATTTTATTCAAAAATGTGATGTTGCATCATTCTTGTTTTTTTTTCATTTTTTTCATCAACATGTTGTTGATCCCCTAATAATTCTTCAGTTTCATCATCGACAATTTGTTCTTGCTCAGGATTGGAAACATAATCATGTTCATAAGACATTGTTTGCATGAGTAGTCAAACATTTAATTTGTCTTGAATAAAAACAATGCAATACCACCAACAACAACATATTTTATTAATAATAGAATGTCCAGAAGAAACCAGAATTCAAAACAAGGTAGGGCACAAAACATGAAAACAAGGAGATGCCTGTCTCAATGAGGCCTATAGAAATGGAGTCCAAGTACGTCATCTTGGTAAAATTTGGTGCACTATGGAGGCAAGGATACCAAGATAGAGAAATAAACAAGATCTTCGTTGTGGATGAACTGAGAAGCCAAGAAGTCCACGACCTTGTTTCCCTCCCACCATGTATGTAATAGTCTTGTGTTGCTGACAATGAGTTGTCTGCATTGCCAGATATGTTATGAGATAGTCCACTGAGTGGTCCCGTTATCAGTGAGAGCATCATAGATAATTTTGGAATCGGTTTCAATATCCAAGAGATGGATGTGAGAAGAGATGAAAAGATGGATCCCTTTGAGTAGAGCCCATGACTCCTCCTGAAAAGAGTCTCCTCTGCCAAACCTTGCACTAAAATCAGCGATCGCACTGCCCCTGGATTATGAATAACCCCTCCGCCTCTCATGATACCCATAGCACAAGACCCATCGGAGTTCAACTTCATCCCCTCAGAATGGGGTCTCCAGCAGACCCATCAACCCTTAGACACCATATTGTTACCTGCAAAATAAGAAAATATGTATCGTAACACCTGCCACAACAACGAATCCTCCTCCCATTTTTTTAGAAGAGCACCTAGGTCAGCGATCAACCACTTCATTCTAGCAACCAAACCCACCTTAGTGCATGCCACACCTTCGTACCATGATCTGTTCCTCACCTCCCATATGCACCAACATCCAGCCGAGATAAGGATCACCCTATCCTTCTTCTCCGATTGGTTATTTCCCATGCCCTGGAACCACCTCTACAGAAACGAGTTACCCAGACTGACTGGAGACGATAGACCAGTGAAGTCCCCCACTGCATCCCAAATCACGCAAGCCAAATCACTCTCAAAAAATAAGTGAGTGGTAGTCTCAATGATGGGGAGCAGACAACATGATCATTTTGTGAAAAAGAAAATCCCTTTCTGGTAGATCTCCTCGCCTGTAGAAATGGTGTGGTGAAATATCCTCCAGATGAGAAAATTGAACTTCGGAGAAATCTCCTTGCACCAAAGGAGTTGTCCCCACGGGTCAAGAGTGGGGGGATTCATGAATCGCCCTATAGGTCTTAACAGAAAAGGAGCCATAGGAAGTGACCTTAAACACGCACTTGTATGATTCGTCCGAGAGCTTAATAAGATAGAACATGTTGCTCTGCTCTTTGTCAAGAACAACTTGAATAAAGGTTGGATGCTCACTAGCCTGTTTGAAAGTAATTTCAGTAGCCAGACAACTAGGAAATCCTAAAAAGTCTCCCGACCAGTTGTCATGCCATAATTTAATGTCACCATGTCCGATGATCCATCTCGACTGATTACAAAGATGGGGAATATGTCTTTGAATGGTGCTCCAAAGATAAGAACATTTTCTACTCGAACTCTCTAGGATATTCGCATACTTCTCCTTGATTACCTTTTCCCATAGAGATTCCTCTTACAGTGAATCCCAAACCAACCTCGCGTAGAGGCAGTTCATAGTGACATTAACACTACGAAGTCCAATACCACCTTTATCCGTGGGAAGAGCCATTCTATTCCAAGAGGCCCAATGACAGCGTCCCACCGAGTGAGAGTCCCAAATTAAATTGGTCATGATCCTCTCAATATTTTTTAAAACTGAATTTGGAACCTTGAGAACCGAGAGGACGTGCATTGGGATCGAGGTAAGCACATTGTTAACAAGAGTGATCCTCCCCCCGAACAGGAGGAACCGATTTTTCCAATTATTGATTTGGGCAGAGATTTTGCCCACCACCTTATCCAAGTGGTTGATACACAGCCTCCCTAATGTAATAGGGGCTTCTAAGTAATCCATAGGGAGGGTCTTTATGCTGATACCCAAGTTGGATTCATTGTTCCAAGCACGTCTCTCCGGGCAAAGCCTTGAGATGTAGAGACTACTTTTATCTCTATTGATGAGTTTCCCACTCCATATGCAGTATTCCTCACGGGTGATATTGATACCCTGAATAGATCTAGAACATCCATTGATGAAAATGACCATATCATCTGCAAAAAATAAGGTGGGACGGGTTCTGAAAACGAAAGCGACAACAGAAAGGTTGAATGATACCCTCTTGAATTTTGGTTCTAATGAATCTGCTCAAGGCATCTTGACCTAGGATAAATAAGTTGGGCGAGAGAGGGTCACCTTGTCTAAGGCCTCAAATAGATTTGAAGAACCCTTTCCTTCTTCCCATAAAGAAAATAGAAAACCATGAATAACTCAAACATCTAAACATGAGATCAATTGACTGCCAAGAGAATCTCATGAATCTTAGAACCTTGATAATGAAAGCCCACTCAAGTTTTTCATATGCTTTCTCCATATCCATATTAATGGAAAAATTCGATCCTTGAGATTTTCTATTAATATTCTCAATCATTTACTGGGAAAGACCAATAGCACCCTGGATGGTCCTGCCTTTCACAAACCCGTGTTGTTCTTCGGAGATCCAGAGCGGGAGATGAATGCCAAGTCTTCTATTAATCACACTGGCCAGAATTTTGTAAGAAAAATTGCACATACTTATAGGCCCATATTGCTGAAGAGAAGAGGGGTCCTTGACTTTCGGAATGAGAACAAGATAAGTCACACTAGCCACCCATGGTAAGTTACCACCTCGAAAGAAATCATGCACTGCCTCAATAATATCCTCTTTCATTATGCTCCAACAAGCCACATAGAAGGAACCGGGGAAACCGTCCAGACTGGGAGCGCTATTAGGATTTAGCCCTTCCACTGCCTCCCAAATTTATTTCTCCTCCAGAGTGGATTCTAAGAAGAGATTATGGGCCTCAGAAACCACTATCGGGATGTTATCAAAAAGAGGGGAGTGCCCACTTGGGTAACCATCCTACATCGAAGGGTTAGGACCAGCTGAGAGAGATTTAAAGAGGGCTTCATCCATACATCCAAAAATTTCAATGTCGTTAATAAAGGACCCATATTCACACAAGATTTTTGGTTACCTAATACATTTTCATTCTTTGATACAAGTATGATAGTAACTAGAGTTCCTATCGCCAACCTGAAGCCAGAGTGCTCTGGATTACTTCCTTTCCAGTCGCTCTTACGATAGAAGCATATCCTCCAGAAGACTCTACTTGTGAAGGAGGGTGGAAAAGAGATCATCACTCCAACCTACTTCCATCCCTTGCTCGATCTGCTCGACTTCTTGTTTAAGAGAATCCAGATGCTGCTGCGAGGGAGAACGCCTGCTTCCTCAGGAAAACACGGACTCCTTCAGCCGCCTTAGCTTTTTGTGAAGGCCTATCCACCATGAACCTCGCACCGGTCAAGACCAAGAAGATGTCACCACCTGTAGGAAGGCAGGATCTGAAGTCCAGCTGTTGTAGAACACAAAGCACTTCCTCCCCTCTTCCCCTGACTCTAGGCAAATGATAATGGGAGAATGGTCAGAAAGAGCGCGAACCAGATGAGTGACTGACGTCTTTTGGAAGGTGGATATTGTTGTCAAGTTCGCTAAGCACTGGTCCAAGCGACACCAAGTGCATCTATGACCTTTCTGATTATTGAACCAAGTAAACTTATCACCCGAGAATCCCAATTCCATAAAACCATTACTAAAAATGAAGGAATTGAAGTCCTGTCCATATTTCCTACAAAATGGTCCACCCCCCTTCTTTTCAGAGGGGTTAGTAATGGTATTAAAATCTCCCCCCACAAACCAAGTTGAGGCACCCGGATCAAACAAGTGAGGTTATTCCAGAGATCTTCTCTGTCACACCTCGACCGCGGACGTCCGTAATTTTTCTCCTTTCTTGGTCCCAGTTTAAATTTTTCGAAGATTAGTTGTGATTGGTGGTTTCGCACCGGTGCGCGGTCATCGCATCGCTAGCGGTGATCGTGCGTTCAGCCCGGGTGACGATGTGTCCACCCGGCGTTTTAAATATTAAAGTTTTTTATGTTGACTTTTTATTATTATTACTATTTGAGTTGCGTTATTATTATTGTAGTTATTTTCCGTGTATAAGTATATATATATGTATGTCTATATATGTGTATATATATACATATGTATATGCTTTAATACGTTATATTTATATATGTATATGTATATATATTGTATCTATGTGTTTATATTTATATATAGGTATATATGTATATATGTGTTTATATGTGTATATATGTATATATCTGTTTGTATATGTTTAAATATATGTATATATGTCTATATATATATATATGCGCGCACGCGCGCACCTTTATTTTCAAATGGTTTTAATACTTTAAATTTTTGATTAAAAAAAATTATTATTATAAATTTTCTAATTATTACTATTATTATTATTATTTTTATGAAGTTTTATTCCATTGATGTTTTATTTTTATTATTAAGATTTCACTATTTATTTAATTATTCTATTGTTGTTATTATTATTGTTATTATTATGATTACTCTAATTATTTTATTATTATTATTATTATTATTATTATTATTATTATTATTATTATTATTATTGTTGTTGTAGTGTGTGTATATATATATATATAGTTTTTTTTTACCCTAACCCTAAATCTACCCTAGCCGCCTACCCCTCTCCCTTCTCTCCTTTCTTCCCGCAGCCCCCTCTCTCTCTCCCCCCCTCTTTCTCCTCTCTTCCTTCTCACGCAACCCGCGTCCCGTTCCATCTCCCCTTCACCGCACCGAGCAGCACCCGGCTCCTGCTCCGCTCCGGCGACAGCGGCCTGCTCCCGCCTGCCCGCGCCCGACCTCGCCACCGTCCCGGCTTCCCCGACCCACTCCGCCGCTCGCCGTCCCGCCGCGCCAAGCCGCCGGCCTCCGGCGACTCCAGCAGCCGTCCCGGCTCCCTCCCCTTTCGGTTGTCCCAGCGCCGCGCCACCCCATCCCCCTCTCTCCCCGCGGCCGCGCTCTCCCCTCCCTCTCCTTTTTCTCTCCCCCCATTTCTTTTCCTCTTCTTTTTCTTTCTCTGGTTTGGCCGACCTGCGGCTTCTCCATCCCTCTCCGCCGCGCAGCCCCGCGTGCCGCGCCCGACCACCCGCTGCCTTCCTGCACGCCCCGTGTCGCCCCGGCCTCCCCGTCCCGAGGCCGCACCCTCCTCCCGTCCGGCTCCTGCTCCGTCGCCCCGCCCAGCCGCCAGCCTCCCCTCCCGTCCAGCGGACCTCCCCTCCCCTCCGACCTCGCTCCGCCTCGGCCTGACCCGGCTGCGCGCCCTGCTCCCATCGGCGCCCGCCGCCCAGCCCGGCCTCTCCGTCGTTCCGCCACTTCCCTGCTCTGCTCCCGCACCGGCCAGCCCCGGACCCCGCCGCTGCCCGCACCCGGTTCCCTCCGGCTGACGCGGCTCCCTCCGGCTCACCCCCCCCCCTCCCGCTCCATTGTGAGTCTTATTTTTATTTTGTTTTTTTTTTGTTTTATTTTATTCTTTTTCTTTATGTGTTAATCCCATTCATTTACGTTTTTATATATATATAGTGTTTTAATATTTTTATCATGTTAATAGTAGTATTATTATTATTATATTATTATTATGTTATTATTATTATTATATTATGATTATTTATTATTATTATTATTATTATTGTTATTATCATTTCATATTATTATTATTTTTATTTTTATTTTCATTATCATTATTGTTATGAGAATATTATTATTATTATTATTATTATTATTATTATTGCTACATTATTATTTTTTTTATTAAGTTATTATTCTTAATATTATTGCTATATTATTATTATGATTATTATTATTATTATTATTATTATTATTATTATCACTATTAATAATATTGTTATCATTGTCATTGTTAACCTTATTATTATTATCATTATTATTATTTTATCATTATTGTTATTATTATTGTATTATTATAATCGTGCCATGTTATGATTGTTATGATATCATTATTATTATTATTATTATATGGTGTTATCATTATTATGATGGTATTGTTATCTCCATAATTATTTTCACATTATTATTATTACGATTGTTATTACTATTATGATATTATTATTATCGCTGAACCCGTTTAACGGCCTTTTGTTTTAGGATCGGTTTGACGGCGCGGTACGGTGCGACCATTACGCAACGGGAGTTTTGCGCCGTGTCGTTTCGTTTCGAGCTGCGTCTTGAGGTAGGTCTCCCTTTGCACTCGCCTTTAAATTTAGAATTTATTTATTCCTTGAATTTTTATTAAGTTTCAGTAAATTTAAAAGTATTATTAAGTAGTTATCTATAGTTTGGTGATCTGCTGATGATAAAAGTTGTTTTAATTCTAGCGTTTCATTAAAAGAATTTTCTTGGATTTAATTGTGTGCTTCCATGGTAGTGTTGCTAGATGGTTCTTCCTGAATAATGAAAGACATGTTGAATTGGGTTTTGAAATGTTTTTGGCGGGTGTAGATTAGTAGATGTATTGTTTATGGAAAATGGTGTTTTTCTTAGAACCTTGATTAGAGAAAACGTCGTGTGACCTTTGAACTTGTTTTTGGATACTTTATGTGTGGTTCTTGGTTGATGAAAGATGTTTTCCTTTATTCCGTGAACAAAAGTTTGGATATCATTGGGAAATGGTGTTCCTTCAAAAAAAGTGATTAAAGGCCCGTTTGGCTCTTGATAAAATTGGGGTGCGTTTGGTTGTTGGAAAGTGACTCTACTTGTGAAACAAATGTGTTCCAGGTTTAAGATGCTGATTTGAGTTTCTTAAATAAATTTCTAAGTGCGTTTCTGGTTTTCAATGAAATGGCGTGTGTCATCTCTCATTAAAAATGCTTTAGTCTTAAATGATCAAAATGTAAGTGACATGACGGCCCGGTTGGCACTTTATCAAATGTGAACTGACTATACATATATATATATATATATATATACATACTTGTGAGGGCATTTCTACAGGGGGACTTCCCTTCGAGGGTTGTCGTGTAGCGATATCCGTGTAAGGGGTTGGCAAGTGCGGTGAGATGAGTCACGCGTGCGAGGGTCTCCCACTTACATAGTGTTACTAAAACCACTATGGGTTCCTGGGCGTCTTGTAGATTATCGAGTGACGGTTGCTTGCTAACCCTAATTAGACGGGTTGGTACCCCCTGGAGTTGTGGACAGGCCAGGTGGGATGTGCCACTGGTTGGCTATTAGGGCGGCCAGTTGGTTATTGACTGTGGAGTACCATGCCGGCAGGTAGTCTGAACCCGAGTACGTCCAGGGGTTTTCTAGGGATGTTCAGGATCGCCCAGGGTTATTGCTGATAACTTCTGGTTTATTTCTGCTTGCACTTGGTTTTCCTTGCTTGTTTACCCTTTTCTTGCACTTTTTTTCCCTACTTGTTTACTTTCAGTCATCCTTCACAGCCTATACTGTTAGACTTTGGAAAAATGGTTCTCAAATGAAAATGCTTTACTCTCTTTGGGTAAGATTTGAAAATGTAACACTTTGCTTTTTAGAATGAGTTTAAAATTGATGAAAGGGAATTAACTTTCAAAAAGGAATAAGGTAAATATCTCGTGTTTGATTTTCAAGTAAAGCATTATGAAAACTTACTTTTATACATTAAAGTTCAAACCTGGATTATGTAGATTCTTTATTTACTGGCGGTGCATTGGGATTTGTTGTGGGGCTCACCTACTGAGTACTTTTGTGCTCACGCCTATCTTTTACCTTTTCAGTTGCAGGTTCCTTGTGTTCAGGTTCTCCTGCTTGAGTCACTCAGTGTGGGAGCGACGTTGGTTGTAGTTGGGTGGTGACCCGCGAGGTCACATGGAGGTATGTCGTGGTGTAGTTGTTTATGTCTTTAGTGTTTGTCAGTCTATTTAGTTTATATTCATTCTTTTGATTCTGTTTTTAGCTTGGGCTGAAATCGTTCCCAACGATTAAAGTTTCAATGCCCGGCACTTGTTGCCATCCCGGGGGGATCGGGAACGCCCCTCGGGACTTGCCGCGGACCGGCTCGGGTGCCCGGTTCAGGGTCGACCCGGGCTGGTTCGTGACAAAATGGTATCAGAGGTGGTTCTTGTTATTTGGGTTGTTCGGTAGAAGGAGATTAGGACTGTCGGAACTCGAGGGGTAGGTGCGGAAAGAGCGTCGCGAACTCTTGCTCGCACTGATCTTCGAGTTACCAGGGGTAGTTCGGGAATTGTGTCCTTGTCTTTTCTGGTTTGTCTTGGATTGAGAGATGACAATGGAGGCAAGCCGACGTTACGTCATGATTTCACATGGTGTAGTGACCCATGTGGAGTCCGAGTACATGGTTTCAATTCCTCCTAGTGGTCGACGCTGACTTGGGACATGGCCCACTACCATGTCGCCAGATTGAGCGTGACTACAAGTCCCTCATTTCAGTGATTGATGCAAATTTGGATGTTGTTTTCGTTTTGGTCTGTGTGAGTGCGTAGTTGGAAATGAAAAAGGGTTTTTGAAAATTGGACTGGTTTCTTTTAAAAGACTTTGAATGTATGAAATGGGTTTTAGAAACTGAAATCTCTTGATTTGGAAATCTTTTGTTTGCTTCGAATTGGTTAAGAATGGTTCAGGATGAAAACCCAGGTCCTCTTTATGAACGTTTGCACATGTGTGAGAATGCATGAAAAGTGCATGTTGGTGTGAGTATGAATGGAATGTGGATAAAGACATGTGCAACGGTTCATGAGATTACCTGGGTGTGTATTTGAAATTAAAGGCTTGACTTTGTTTTCTAAATTAGTTTTAAAGGGGAAACAGTTTTGGAAAGTTTTTGGTTTGAAAGTGGTTTGGTTTTGGAAAGTAGTCTTGAGAAAAAAGGTGGTTTTATAATCTAAAATCAAAGGGGAATTTTAATAAGGAGATCTTTTTTTATTTTGGGTGGTGTTTGTGTTTGTTTGGTTTTGTGCTGACTGTTTATGATGAAGGCGCTTTTATTGATGTTGCTTCGATTTGATGTTGGTTTTGGCCTTGTGTTTTATATGTCGCTCAGGAAATGCCGCCCAGAAAGGTCTCTAAGGATTCAGATAGGTCATGCCCAATTTTTGATCCTCCTCAGACTTTGCCTATTCTCCATGGTGATCAGGGTCCGTTAGAAGCAGTGAAATGGCTCGAGGAAGTGGAGCGTGTCTTTAGAACGTTGGGAACTCCCGATAGTGTTAAGGTTCGTGCAATTATGGAGTTGTTTGAGGGTCCAGCTCTGGACCAGTGGAAGAAGGTTACCCCATCATCAACTCAAGTTGAAATGACGTGGGATGTCTTTAAAATCGTTTTCATCCAATGGTTTGTACCTGAGGAAGTGAAGCTGGAGAAAAAGGAAGAGCTTGTGCATATTCAACAAGGCCAACAGACGGTGAAGGCATATGTTGACCATTTCAAGGAACTGGTTTCCTTTTCTCCAGAGGTAGCGTCGCATGAGCTCATGAAGGTCTCTCTTTTCACTGGGGGTCTTTGTCCAGAGATCAAGGAGCGAGTCCTCCCTTCTAAAGACCTTTGTTTCGAGAAGCTAGTAGAGGAAGCATTCTTGGCTGAGTTGGTTTCCAGTGTGCGGGTGGTTAGTACTTCAACATCCCCAGTTGTTCGTAAGAGTTCCTCCTCTGGTGTGGAAAATATGCCAGAGATACCTATCCCCAATGAGTTATCCCCTTTGGTCCCAGCTTCCAGTTCATTAGATCGTTCGATGGTATGCTTTCAGTGTGGTCGTTTTGGGCATTTAAAGCCGTCTTGTTGCAACCCTCCGAAGACTTGTCATCGATGCGGTTGTCTGGGTCATCTGGAGAAGTTTTGCAGGAAGCGTCGCATGAAGAGGACGCTGTGATGGGAGAATGTCAGTACCTGACTGTGAGGCAGAAGATGCTTCAGCCATCAGAGCCCCAGCCACAAGTCTCGGGGTGAAGCTCGCGCACAGTCAGGAGTCCCCAGGGGTGTGAAGCCTTGGTCCAGGTTTTGTGTTCCGTGTTAGCAGTGGAACAATCAAGATCTTTTAGTACTTGTTTTTCTGCTGTTAAGTTTTGACGTTGTTGTATGTTCATTGTTTTACCATGGGGTTATCATGGACTTGTTCTATTATAATCCAAGTAGTCTGGATTATGTAAATGTGTTGTTTTTCTAAAAAGTGACAATGGACTTGTTCTATGATAAATCTAGGTGGACTTGTCGTGTGAATGTAATATTCTAAATCGTGTGTCCTTCTTAAAAGTGTGTTTGACTCTCGTGTGGGTTGACCTCGTTTTAGTTATGTTGTTGATGTGGTTATGCTTTGTGGACTTCGGTGGATGATGTCTCCAATTTGATAATGGTTAAATGTTTTTCTATGGATTTTCCCTGGTGTTGAAGGTTGTTGACTCTGGTCGAGGATTTAATGTCTTGACGGAAGTGTTGTTTTAATCGTGCTATAAGAGTTGGTTTGAATTGGTTGGGAGTTCCCGCGTCGACCCCCCCCCCTTTTTCCCAGGGTTTTCTATTTAGATTGTCAACTTTTCTGCACTAGTTAAGTTCTTGTGGTGGGGAGAACCCCTTCATGTTCTCCCCTCAATCTCGGACCCCAGTTTTCTCTTGAATCGGTCGGGTGTGACCTGTGCAGAGTAAGGTCATCCCCGAGATTCTCAGTTCTCTCTGGTTCCTTTAGTTCCGTTGGGGCATGGACTTAATTTTCGACCGACTTTTGGCCTGGTGACTTTCTGGGGGCAGAAAGTGTCTGTGGTGGGGAGAATTGTCACACCTCGACCGCGGACGTCCGTAATTTTTCTCCTTTCTTGGTCCCAGTTTAAATTTTTCGAAGATTAGTTGGGATTGGTGGTTTCGCACCGGTGCGCGGTCATCGCATCGCTAGCGGTGATCGTGCGTTCGGCCCGGGTGACGATGTGTCCACCCGGCGTTTTAAATATTAAAGTTTTTTATGTTGACTTTTTATTATTATTACTATTTGAGTTGCGTTATTATTATTGTAGTTATTTTCCGTGTATAAGTATATATATATGTATGTCTATATATGTGTATATATATACATATGTATATGCTTTAATACGTTATATTTATATATGTATATGTATATATATTGTATCTATGTGTTTATATTTATATATAGGTATATATGTATATATGTGTTTATATGTGTATATATGTATATATCTGTTTGTATATGTTTAAATATATGTATATATGTCTATATATATATATGCGTACGTGCGCGCGCGCGCGCACGCGTGCACCTTTATTTTCAAATGGTTTTAATACTTTAAATTTTTGATTAAAAAAAATTATTATTATAAATTTTCTAATTATTACTATTATTATTATTATTTTTATGAAGTTTTATTCCATTGATGTTTTATTTTTATTATTAAGATTTCACTATTTATTTAATTATTCTATTGTTGTTATTATTATTGTTATTATTATGATTACTCTAATTATTTTATTATTATTATTATTATTATTATTATTATTATTATTATTATTATTATTGTTGTTGTTGTAGTGTGTGTATATATATATATATATAGTTTTTTTTTTTACCCTAACCCTAAATCTACCCCAACCGCCTACCCCTCTCCCTTCTCTCCTTTCTTCCCGCAGCCCCCTCTCTCTCTCCCCCCCTCTTTCTCCTCTCTTCCTTCTCACGCAACCCGCGTCCCGTTCCATCTCCCCTTCACCGCACCGAGCAGCACCCGGCTCCTGCTCCGCTCCGGCGACAGCGGCCTGCTCCCGCCTGCCCGCGCCCGACCTCGCCATCGTCCCGGCTTCCCCGACCCACTCCGTCGCTCGCCGTCCCGCCGCGCCAAGCCGCCGGCCTCCAGCGACTCCAGCAGCCGTCCCGGCTCCCTCCCCTTTCGGTTGTCCCAGCGCCGCGCCACCCCATCCCCCTCTCTCCCCGCGGCCGCGCTCTCCCCTCCCTCTCCTTTTTCTCTCCCCCCGTTTCGTTTCCTCTTCTTTTTCTTTCTCTGGTTTGGCCGACCTGCGGCTTCTCCATCCCTCTCCGCCGCGCAGCCCCGCGTGCTGCGCCCGACCACCCGCTGCCTTCCTGCACGCCCTGTGTCGCCCCGGCCTCCCCGTCCCGAGGCCGCACCCTCCTCCCGTCCGGATCCTGCTCCGTCGCCCCGCCCAGCCGCCAGCCTCCCCTCCCGTCCAGCGGACCTCCCCTCCCCTCCGACCTCGCTCCGCCTCGGCCTGACCCGGCTGCGCGCCATGCTCCCATCGGCGCCCGCCGCCCAGCCCGGCCTCTCCGTCGTTCCGCCCCTTCCCTGCTCTGCTCCCACACCGGCCAGCCCCGGACCCCGCCGCTGCCCGCACCCGGTTCCCTCCGGCTGACGCGGCTCCCTCCGGCTCACCCCCCCCCCCTCCCGCTCCATTGTGAGTCTTATTTTTATTTTGTTTTTTTTTTGTTTTATTTTATTCTTTTTCTTTATGTGTTAATCCCATTCATTTACGTTTTTATATATATATAGTGTTTTAATATTTTTATCATGTTAATAGTAGTATTATTATTATTATATTATTATTATGTTATTATTATTATTATATTATGATTATTTATTATTATTATTATTATTATTGTTATTATCATTTCATATTATTTTTATTTTTATTTTTATTTTCATTATCATTATTGTTATGAGAATATTATTATTATTATTATTATTGCTACATTATTTTTTTTTTATTAAGTTATTATTCTTAATATTATTGCTATATTATTATTATGATTATTTATTATTATTATTATTATTATTATTATCACTATTAATAATATTGTTATCATTGTCATTGTTAACCTTATTATTATTATCATTATTATTATTTTATCATTATTGTTATTATCATTGTATTATTATAATCGTGCCATGTTATGATTGTTATGATATCATTATTATTATTATTATTATATGGTGTTATCATTATTATGATGGTATTGTTATCTCCATAATTATTTTCACATTATTATTATTACGAGTGTTATTACTATTATGATATTATTATTATCGTTGAACCCGTTTAACGGCCTTTTGTTTTAGGATCGGTTTGACGGCGCGGTACGGTGCGACCATTACGCAACGGGAGTTTTGCGCCGTGTCGTTTCGTTTCGAGCTGCGTCTTGAGGTAGGTCTCCCTTTGCACTCGCCTTTAAATTTAGAATTTATTTATTCCTTGAATTTTTATTAAGTTTCAGTAAATTTAAAAGTATTATTAAGTAGTTATCTATAGTTTGGTGATCTGCTGATGATAAAAGTTGTTTTAATTCTAGCATTTCATTAAAAGCATTTTCTTGGATTTAATTGTGTGCTTCCATGGTAGTGTTGCTAGATGGTTCTTCCTGAATAATGAAAGACATGTTGAATTGGGTTTTGAAATGTTTTTGGCGGGTGTAGATTAGTAGATGTATTGTTTATGGAAAATGGTGTTTTTCTTAGAACCTTGATTAGAGAAAACGTCGTGTGACCTTTGAACTTGTTTTTGGATACTTTATGTGTGGTTCTTGGTTGATGAAAGATGTTTTCCTTTGTTCCGTGAACAAAAGTTTGGATATCATTGGGAAATGGTGTTCCTTCAAAAAAAAGTGATTAAAGGCCCGTTTGGCTCTTGATAAAATTGGGGTGCGTTTGGTTGATGGAAAGTGACTCTACTTGTGAAACAAATGTGTTCCAGGTTTAAGATGCTGATTTGAGTTTCTTAAATAAATTTCTAAGTGCGTTTCTGGTTTTCAATGAAATGGCGTGTGTCATCTCTCTTTAAAAATGCTTTAGTCTTAAATGATCAAAATGTAAGTGACATGACGGCCCGGTTGGCACTTTATCAAATGTGAACTGACTATACATATATATATATATATATATACGTACTTGTGAGGGCATTTCTACAGGGGGACTTCCCTTCGAGGGTTGTCGTGTAGCGATATCCGTGTAAGGGGTTGGCAAGTGCGGTGAGATGAGTCACGCGTGCGAGGGTCTCCCACTTACATAGTGTTACTAAAACCACTATGGGTTCCTGGGCGTCTTGTAGATTATCGAGTGACGGTTGCTTGCTAACCCTAATTAGACGGGTTGGTACCCCCTGGAGTTGTGGACAGGCCAGGTGGGATGTGCCACTGGTTGGCTATTAGGGCGGCCAGTTGGTTATTGACTGTGGAGTACCATGCCGGCAGGTAGTCTGAACCCGAGTACGTCCAGGGGTTTTCTAGGGATGTTCAGGATCGCCCATGGTTATTGCTGATAACTTCTGGTTTATTTCTGCTTGCACTTGGTTTTCCTTGCTTGTTTACCCTTTTCTTGCACTTTTTTTCCCTACTTGTTTACTTTCAGTCATCCTTCACAGCCTATACTGTTAGACTTTGGAAAAATGGTTCTCAAATGAAAATGCTTTACTCTCTTTGGGTAAGATTTGAAAATGTAACACTTTGCTTTTTAGAATGAGTTTAAAATTGATGAAAGGGAATTAACTTTCAAAAAGGAATAATGGAAATATCTCGTGTTTGATTTTCAAGTAAAGCATTATGAAAACTTACTTTTATACATTAAAGTTCAAACCTGGATTATGTAGATTATTTATTTACTGGCGGTGCATTGGGATTTGTTGTGGGGCTCACCTACTGAGTACTTTTGTGCTCACGCCTATCTTTTACCTTTTCAGTTGCAGGTTCCTTGTGTTCAGGTTCTCCTGCTTGAGTCGCTCAGTGTGGGAGCGACGTTAGTTGTAGTTGGGTGGTGACCCGCGAGGTCACATGGAGGTATGTCGTGGTGTAGTTGTTTATGTCTTTAGTGTTTGTCAGTCTGTTTAGTTTATATTCATTCTTTTGATTCTGTTTTTAGCTTGGGCTGAAATCGTTCCCAACGATTAAAGTTTCAATGCCCGGCACTTGTTGCCATCCCGGGGGGATCGGGAACGCCCCTCGGGACTTGCCGCGGACCGGCTCGGGTGCCCGGTTCAGGGTCGACCCGGGCTGGTTCGTGACAAAATGGTATCAGAGGTGGTTCTTGTTATTTGGGTTGTTCGGTAGAAGGAGATTAGGACTGTCGGAACTCGAGGGGTAGGTGCGGGAAGAGCGTCGCGAACTCTTGCTCTCACTGATCTTCGAGTTACCAGGGGTAGTTCGGGAATTGTGTCCTTGTCTTTTCTTGTTTGTCTTGGATTGAGAGATGACAATGGAGGCAACCCGACGTTACGTCATGATTTCACATGGAGTAGTGACCCATGTGGAGTCCGAGTACATGGTTTCAATTTCTCCTAGTGGTCGACGCTGACTTGGGACATGGCCCACTACCATGTCGCCAGATTGAGCGTGACTACAAGTCCCTCATTTCAGTGATTGATGCAAATTTGGATGTTGTTTTCGTTTTGGTCTGTGTGAGTGCGTAGTTGGAAATGAAAAAGGGTTTTTGAAAATTGGACTGGTTTCTTTTAAAAGACTTTGAATGTATGAAATGGGTTTTAGAAACTGAAATCTCTTGATTTGGAAATCTGTTGTTTGCTTGGAATTGGTTAAGAATGGTTCAGGATGAAAACCCAGGTCCTCTTTATGAACGTTTGCACATGTGTGAGAATGCATGAAAAGTGCATGTTGGTGTGAGTATGAATGGAATGTGGATAAAGACATGTGCAACGGTTCATGAGATTACCTGGGTGTGTATTTGAAATTAAAGGCTTGACTTTGTTTTCTAAATTAGTTTTAAAGGGGAAACAGTTTTGGAAAGTTTTTGGTTTGAAAGTGGTTTGGTTTTGGAAAGTAGTCTTGAGAAAAAAGGTGGTTTTATGATCTAAAATCAAAGGGGAATTTTAATAAGGAGATCTTTTTTTATTTTGGGTGGTGTTTGTGTTTGTTTGGTTTTGTGCTGACTGTTTATGATGAAGGCGCTTTTATTGATGTTGCTTCGATTTGATGTTGGTTTTGGCCTTGTGTTTTATATGTCGCTCAGGAAATGCCGCCCAGAAAGGTCTCTAAGGATTCAGATAGGTCATGCCCAATTTTTGATCCTCCTCAGACTTTGTCTATTCTCCATGGTGATCAGGGTCCGTTAGAAGCAGTGAAATGGCTCGAGGAAGTGGAGCGTGTCTTTAGAACGTTGGGAACTCCCGATAGTGTTAAGGTTCGTGCAATTATGGAGTTGTTTGAGGGTCCAGCTCTGGACCAGTGGAAGAAGGTTACCCCATCATCAACTCAAGTTGAAATGACGTGGGATGTCTTTAAAATCGTTTTCATCCAATGGTTTGTACCTGAGGAAGTGAAGCTGGAGAAAAAGGAAGAGCTTGTGCATATTCAACAAGGCCAACAGACGGTGAAGGCATATGTTGACCATTTCAAGGAACTGGTTTCCTTTTCTCCAGAGGTAGCGTCGCATGAGCTCATGAAGGTCTCTCTTTTCACTGGGGGTCTTTGTCCAGAGATCAAGGAGCGAGTCCTCCCTTCTAAAGACCTTTGTTTCGAGAAGCTGGTAGAGGAAGCATTCTTGGCTGAGTTGGTTTCCAGTGTGCGGGTGGTTAGTACTTCAGCATCCCCAGTTGTTCGTAAGAGTTCCTCCTCTGGTGTGGAAAATATGCCAGAGATACCTATCCCCAATGAGTTATCCCCTTTGGTCCCAGCTTCCAGTTCATTAGATCGTTCGATGGTATGCTTTCAGTGTGGTCGTTTTGGGCATTTAAAGCCGTCTTGTTGCAACCCTCCGAAGACGTGTCATCGATGCGGTTGTCTGGGTCATCTGGAGAAGTTTTGCAGGAAGCGTCGCATGAAGAGGACGCTGTGATGGGAGAATGTCAGTACCTGACTGTGAGGCAGAAGATGCTTCAGCCATCAGAGCCCCAGCCACAAGTCTCGGGGTGAAGCTCGCGCACAGTCAGGAGTCCCCAGGGGTGTGAAGCCTTGGTCCAGGTTTTGTGTTCCGTGTTAGCAGTGGAACAATCAAGATCTTTTAGTACTTGTTTTTCTGCTGTTAAGTTTTGACGTTGTTGTATGTTCATTGTTTTACCATGGGGTTATCATGGACTTGTTCTATTATAATCCAAGTAGTCTGGATTATGTAAATGTGTTGTTTTTCTAAAAAGTGACAATGGACTTGTTCTATGATAAATCTAGGTGGACTTGTCGTGTGAATGTAATATTCTAAATCGTGTGTCCTTCTTAAAAGTGTGTTTGACTCTCGTGTGGGTTGACCTCGTTTTAGTTATGTTGTTGATGTGGTTATGCTTTGTGGACTTCGGTGGATCATGTCTCCAATTTGATAATGGTTAAATCTTTTTCTATGGATTTTCCCTGGTGTTGAAGGTTGTTGACTCTGGTCGAGGATTTAATGTCTTGACGGAAGTGTTGTTTTAATCGTGCTATAAGAGTTGGTTTGAATTGGTTGGGAGTTCCCGCGTCGACCCCCCCCCCCCTTTTTCCCAGGGTTTTCTATTTAGATTGTCAACTTTTCTGCACTAGTTAAGTTCTTGTGGTGGGGAGAACCCCTTCATGTTCTCCCCTCAATCTCGGACCCCAGTTTTCTCTTGAATCGGTCGGGTGTGACCTGTGCAGAGTAAGGTCATCCCCGAGATTCTCAGTTCTCTCTGGTTCCTTTAGTTCCGTTGGGGCATGGACTTAATTTTCGACCGACTTTTGGCCTGGTGACTTTCTGGGGGCAGAAAGTGTCTGTGGTGGGGAGAATTGTCACACCTCGACCGCGGGCGTCCGTAATTTTTCTCCTTTCTTGGTCCCAGTTTAAATTTTTCGAAGATTAGTTGTGATTGGTGGTTTCGCACCGGTGCGCGGTCATCGCATCGCTAGCGGTGATCGTGCGTTCGGCCCGGGTGACGATGTGTCCACCCGGCGTTTTAAATATTAAAGTTTTTTATGTTGACTTTTTATTATTATTACTATTTGAGTTGCGTTATTATTATTGTAGTTATTTTCCGTGTATAAGTATATATATATGTATGTCTATATATGTGTATATATATACATATGTATATGCTTTAATACGTTATATTTATATATGTATATGTATATATATTGTATCTATGTGTTTATATTTATATATAGGTATATATGTATATATGTGTTTATATGTGTATATATGTATATATCTGTTTGTATATGTTTAAATATATGTATATATGTCTATATATATATATATGCGTACGTGCGCGCGCGCGCACGCGCGCGCACATTTATTTTCAAATGGTTTTAATACTTTAAATTTTTGATTAAAAATAATTATTATTATAAATTTTCTAATTATTACTATTATTATTATTATTTTTATGAAGTTTTATTCCATTGATGTTTTATTTTTATTATTAAGATTTCACTATTTATTTAATTATTCTATTGTTGTTATTATTATTGTTATTATTATGATTACTCTAATTATTTTATTATTATTATTATTATTATTATTATTATTATTATTATTGTTGTAGTGTGTATATATAAATATATATAGTTTTTTTTTTACCCTAACCCTAAATCTACCCCAGCCGCCTACCCCTCTCCCTTCTCTCCTTTCTTCCCGCAGCCCCCCCTCTCTCTCGCCCCCTCTTTCTCCTCTCTTCCTTCTCACGCAACCCGCGTCCCGTTCCATCTCCCCTTCACCGCACCGAGCAGCACCCGGCTCCTGCTCCGCTCCGGCGACAGCGGCCTGCTCCCGCCTGCCCGCGCCCGACCTCGCCACCGTCCCGGCTTCCCCGACCCACTCCGCCGCTCGCCGTCCCGCCGCGCCAAGCCGCCGGCCTCCGGCGACTCCAGCAGCCGTCCCGGCTCCCTCCCCTTTCGGCTGTCCCAGCGCCGCGCCAGCCCATCCCCCTCTCTCCCCGCGGCCGCGCTCTCCCCTGTCTCTCCTTTTTCTCTCCCCCCGTTTCTTTTCCTCTTCTTTTTCTTTCTCTGGTTTGGCCGACCTCCAGCTTCTCCATCCCTCTCCGCCGCGCAGCCCCGCGTGCCGCGCCCGACCACCCGCTGCCTTCCTGCACGCCCCGCGCCGCCCCGGCCTCCCCGTCCCGAGGCCGCACCCTTCTCCCGTCCGGCTCCTGCTCCGTCGCCCCGCCCAGCCGCCAGCCTCCCCTCCCGTCCGGCGGACCTCCCCTCCCCTCCGACCTCGCTCCGCCTCGGCCTGACCCAGCTGCGCGCCCTGCTCCCATCGGCGCCCGCCGCCCAGCCCGGCCTCTCCGTCGTTCCGCCACTGCCCTGCTCTGCTCCCGCACCGGCCAGCCCCGGACCCCGCCGCTGCCCGCACCCGGTTCCCTCCGGCTGCCGCGGCTCCCTCCGGCTCACCCCCCCCCCCTCCCGCTTCATTGTGAGTCTTATTTTTATTTTGTTTTTTTTGTTTTATTTTATTCTTTTTCTTTATGTGTTAATCCCATTCATTTACGTTTTTATATATATATAGTGTTTTAATATTTTTATCATGTTAATAGTATTATTATTATTATTATATTATTATTATGTTATTATTATTATTATATTATGATTATTTATTATTATTATTATTATTATTGTTATTATCATTTCATATTATTATTATTTTTATTTTTATTTTCATTATCATTATTGTTATGAGAATATTATTATTATTATTATTATTATTATTGCTACATTATTATTTTTTTATTAAGTTATTATTCTTAATATTATTGCTATATTATTATTATGATTATTTATTATTATTATTATTATTATTATTATTATTATTATTATTATTATTATCACTATTAATAATATTGTTATCATTGTCATTGTTAACCTTATTATTATTATCATTATTATTATTTTATCATTATTGTTATTATTATTGTATTATTATAATCGTGCCATGTTATGATTGTTATGATATCATCATTATTATTATTATTATATGGTGTTATCATTATTATGATGGTATTGTTATCTCCATAATTATTTTCACATTATTATTATTACGATTGTTATTACTATTATGATATTATTATTATCGCTGAACCCGTTTAACGGCCTTTTGTTTTAGGATCGGTTTGACGGCGCGGTACGGTGCGACCATTACGCAACGGGAGTTTTGCGCCGTGTCGTTTCGTTTCGAGCTGCGTCTTGAGGTAGGTCTCCCTTTGCACTCGCCTTTAAATTTAGAATTTATTTATTCCTTGAATTTTTATTAAGTTTCAGTAAATTTAAAAGTATTATTAAGTAGTTATCTATAGTTTGGTGATCTGCTGATGATAAAAGTTGTTTTAATTCTAGCGTTTCATTAAAAGCATTTTCTTGGATTTAATTGTGTGCTTCCATGGTAGTGTTGCTAGATGGTTCTTCCTGAATAATGAAAGACATGTTGAATTGGGTTTTGAAATGTTTTTGGCGGGTGTAGATTAGTAGATGTATTGTTTATGGAAAATGGTGTTTTTCTTAGAACCTTGATTAGAGAAAACATCGTGTGACCTTTGAACTTGTTTTTGGATACTTTATGTGTGGTTCTTGGTTGATGAAAGATGTTTTCCTTTGTTCCGTGAACAAAAGTTTGGATATCATTGGGAAATGGTGTTCCTTCAAAAAAAGTGATTAAAGGCCCGTTTGGCTCTTGATAAAAGTGGGGTGCGTTTGGTTGTTGGAAAGTGACTCTACTTGTGAAACAAATGTGTTCCAGGTTTAAGATGCTGATTTGAGTTTCTTAAATAAATTTCTAAGTGCGTTTCTGGTTTTCAATGAAATGGCGTGTGTCATCTCTCTTTAAAAATGCTTTAGTCTTAAATGATCAAAATGTAAGTGACATGACGGCCCGGTTGGCACTTTATCAAATGTGAACTGACTATACATATATATATATATACACGTACTTGTGAGGGCATTTCTACAGGGGGACTTCCCTTCGAGGGTTGTCGTGTAGCGATATCCGTGTAAGGGGTTGGCAAGTGCGGTGAGATGAGTCACGCGTGCGAGGGTCTCCCACTTACATAGTGTTACTAAAACCACTATGGGTTCCTGGGCGTCTTGTAGATTATCGAGTGACGGTTGCTTGCTAACCCTAATTAGACGGGTTGGTACCCCCTGGAGTTGTGGACAGGCCAGGTGGGATGTGCCACTGGTTGGCTATTAGGGCGGCCAGTTGGTTATTGACTGTGGAGTACCATGCTGGCAGGTAGTCTGAACTCGAGTACGTCCAGGGGTTTTCTAGGGATGTTCAGGATCGCCCATGGTTATTGCTGATAACTTCTGGTTTATTTCTGCTTGCACTTGGTTTTCCTTGCTTGTTTACCCTTTTCTTGCACTTGTTTTCCCTACTTGTTTACTTTCAGTCATCCTTCACAGCCTATACTGTTAGACTTTGGAAAAATGGTTCTCAAATGAAAATGCTTTACTCTCTTTGGGTAAGATTTGAAAATGTAACACTTTGCTTTTTAGAATGAGTTTAAAACCGATGAAAGGGAATTAACTTTCAAAAAGGAATAAGGGAAATGTCTCGTGTTTGATTTTCAAGTAAAGCATTATGAAAACTTACTTTTATACATTAAAGTTCAAACCTGGATTATGTAGATTCTTTATTTACTGGCGGTGCATTGGGGTTTGTTGTGGGGCTCACCTACTGAGTACTTTTGTGCTCACGCCTATCTTTTACCTTTTCAGTTGCAGGTTCCTTGTGTTCAGGTTCTCCTGCTTGAGTCGCTCAGTGTGGGAGCGACGTTGGTTGTAGTTGGGTGGTGACCCGCGAGGTCACATGGAGGTATGTCGTGGTGTAGTTGTTTATGTCTTTAGTGTTTGTCAGTCTGTTTAGTTTATATTCATTCTTTCGATTCTGTTTTTAGCTTGGGCTGAAATCGTTCCCAACGATTAAAGTTTCAATGCCCGACACTTGTTGCCATCCCGGGGGGATCGGGAACGCCCCTCGAGACTTGCCGCGGACCGGCTCGGGTGCTCGGTTCAGGGTCGACCCGGGCTGGTTCGTGACATTCTCTAGCTTGAGGGTCACATTTTTCATAGAAAAAGGACACATAAATTTGTTGATTGCCTGAGAATATCTTAGTTGTTATGTGTTGATTTGAATATCAACCTGATCTACAGAGAGTTGAGACTCCCAGAAAAGCCATATATGCAACAATGCAATACACATCATGAATAAAAGTCCACAATTACATCCATATTGCATGAAATTTATTATTGTCTTGAATAGAGATATGATACCTCAATACTGCAGTACAACTAACCTTCACTACCTTTATTTAATCTGTCCTCAGAAGCTTGATTGCCTTTCATCTCTTGATAGTAGGAGGAAGGCTAGTTTGAAAGAGGGAGTCCAATCCATCATCAAGAGATGGAAGGCAATCAAGCATCTAAGGATTAAAGTGTCATAGGAACCTACACTGATGGAATCACTCAAAAAGTCTCCTCAATTGAAAAGGGGGTGGAATACCTCCACTCTAATGGTCTTGAAGAAATAAATCTCACCCCACCTGCATTAGACATCACTTCTGTCTACTAAAGGATTCATCACCTTCCAATTTTGGATATTTTTTTAATCCACCATAAGATCCCTCCAATAACATACATCCCTTTAAAGGGTGATTTTTTCAACCTATGCTCAGTATTGATCTAGAATTTTTTTACTCTTATAAATGAAATGAATCTATTCAATGTAATCCTAAATTTATTATTACGATATATTACCATAAAATCTTAGAGGAACCATATATACTTCCCTTCATTGAAAATTATACCACATAGCTTGAAGTAGATCTACAATTACTTCTAGGAATGTCCTACTTTACGAATAATAATGACATTATCGGTTGTAAAATATAATATTAGAGAGAGGTATTTCTGCAACTCAATCATATTCTATGATGAAACTTTAATCATACGTCGTGACTAATCTCACCAAATATGATAGGAGATACCATATTTATTTTATCATATTTAACAATTGAGGTGATATTGTATTTGTGCTTTGATCCTCTATTTTCACACAACCCATGGATAGAGTCATATTTTATGATATCATAAATTGTATGATAAAACGTAGTTAAAATCCTTAGATTTTTTGTATGTCATACCATATGATATATAATAGCCATATGTTATGGATGAACAAAGAAATCCTTCATATCATAATATATGATATTGACATGATACAATATGACATTTATTTATTCGAAAAACTAATAGATTAATACATTGTGTCCTTGAAGAACAAGTCTCGGATACCACTTACGAGTTTTAGGGTATCATTGTATGATCACCGAAGGAGTGCTAGCGCCTTAACCTAGTGATAGACAGTGATCAAAGAAGAAGAGAGGTTTGGATATGGAATGCAGCAAAGGTTTAATTACAATAGGGGGATTGTATCTCTATTTTGTACATTTTGGACATGGATAGCAAATTACATGACTTATAGGACATAAAGATCCAAACCATCAAAAGTATATTTTAATCAATTTTTGTTCTCTCTACGGTTATTCGCCATGTTAGATGCCTTTTTAGTTTTTTTATCCTATAAATTAATTATCTCTCTATTTTGATTAGTAAATCTACTAATAAATCACATCTCATAGTTTTCTTGATCAACTATCCAACCATGGATAACTCACTTACTTTTGGGAAATACACTCTTTATATGTAATTGTGTATTTAAGTATATTTACCCAATGATTTATCAACTCTATCCAATCTAGAACTTTTTTAAAAAAATTGTTGAGCATACTTTTCTCACCAAAGAAATTCCCCATCACTCTTTGTAACCCATGGTTAAAGTTTGATAATAATCTTGAATTAATTAAAACAAACAAAACTCTCACGACATGCATCACTAAAATAATTTTTGAAACATGACTATTTAATTCAATATTTTTTTAAATTCAATAAAAAATTATTCATTAAAATCATAAATCTAAATAACTCATTTCATGGTTTAACAATGAATAACCAAAATCCACAAAACATATTTTAATGATTTTTACACTTACCTTGGTCCCTATATGTTCATCACCCATAAATGAGGGTCACAACTTGGTATCCCCTAATCCTTAAAAACCCTCATAATTAAGCCTTTAGAATCTATAATCTACTATATAATGTGAATTAAATTTGAGAAACTACCTAGATTTTGGAACCCTATATTATTCAAATGAAGAGAAAATAGAGGGGGGGTGAGAGGTCTACTTATTAATGTCGATAGTAGAGTGAACCATCTATGTGTGTCTCTAGGGACAAATGGGCTAGACACTCAAATACATATGAAAGGAGAAGAAGAAATAGAACCACACTCACTGTATTTCCGTAACAACGAGAAGAGATGTAGGGTTCGTCGTGTTTAAGAACAACGCAAAAACGCAAAACGTAGAACCCAAAACATCAAACAGTGATAGAGGAAGGGTAGAAAATAATATACATTGGATTCTAGCCTTGATTAATTCGAGGAAACGTAGAGGAGTCGTGCCGGCAGCAGAGGAGTTCTGAGAGAGCTTGAGAACCGCGAACGACAAAGTTGTGGTCAGAGTTTTTTTAAATAGATCGGAGACACTTTTAACAACGCTTTCAGAAAAGCGCTGATAAAGATCTATTTTATCAATGCTAAATTTATAAGCGCTAGTAAAAGGAGTATTTATCTGCATGTTTTTAGCACTGATAAATCTCGAGCTTTATCAGCATTAAAAAAACGATGATAAAAGACATATTTATCAGTGTTAACGTTTTAGCGCTGATAAATATATCTTTTAACAGTGCTTTTTTAGCGCTGATAAAAGTTTTATAATTATGATAATTTAAATAACTTTATTATAATTTTATAATTATTTAAATATATATAATTAATTATTTATAATTATATAAATACTTATTTAAAAAGTAATAACTATTTATTTATAATAATTTTTTATTTATAATAATTATAAATATAATAAATATGCATTTATAAATATATTTATTTACAAATATTTTTATAACATTATTAATGGATATATAATCTTAAATACATGCATTTTAAAAATGAGTGAAATTGAGTAATTCAAAATAAGTAGTGTTTAAAAATATTAAAAAAATGGATAATTTTTATTAACTAAATATAAGTTATTAAAAAATATGGATATATATATACATATATATTGAAGTGGATGAATACATATTGAAAATACTAAAACATAGTAAATAAATATATATATAAATAAATAATAGAAAATGATCAAATTCAAAAATAAAATAAAAAATAAAAAACATTAGAAATGAAATTGTGGTATTGAAATCAAATAAATAAAATTGACCGAGTAAAAACATAATATATATTAAATGTATCATGTTATAATGAAATTCTAAAATATATTAAAATTTGAATAAATTACATAAATATTAGGTGTATGTGTTTCTATATATTGCGTAAATATATTTGTGTGTGCATTTGTGTATGTAAATGCGTTAGCGCGCGCACACACACGTCTGTAAGTGAAAAAAATGAACACACAAAGTTTGATATATGTTAAATTGAAAAATCAAATAATATTAAAAATGAATAAGACATTAATATGTTTTTAATTAACATTTTATATATATTAACTTATTCATTTTATATATATGTATTTAATATATACTATTTATTAATATTTATAATCTATATATATGTATATTAAATTTATTAATTTTTATCAATAATTATTTAATTAATAACATGTTTCATATTTTTCTTAATTTACTCGTTTTATTTTTATTTGTTTAATTTTTCATTTTATTCTAGACTTTTATCAGCGCTAAAAAATTGTTGACAAAGATAAACTTTTATCAGCGCTAAAAACACGCTGACAAATGACACATTTTATTAGCGTTAGAAATAAAGCACTGATAAAGATGGACTTTATCAGCGGATTTTTTTAGCGTTGATAAATGCTAGCGCTATTAAATACGTGTTTTGTACCCTTGGGATTTAACGTAATTGGAATATTATAAAAACAGGTACAAAATCTAAAACCATGACGAGGTGATAATAACCACATCGAGGCTTTTGCTAGGATAAACTACACTGGGGTGATAATCATAATATCGTGTTTCAGTGTATGACAATGCATGCACCTTTAGATGCCACATCTTTGGATTTTTGTTCTTAGGATCTCATGTATAATTTCTATCAAACCTTGACCCTTGTATTTTTATTTATTTATTTATTTAACATTCTAGAGGTGAGACCATTTTATTTGGAAAATTATTTTAAAATTTTAAGGATTTTTTCATGTCACACGTTTTGGAATCACAACAAATCAAACCGTGTGATACCCATGCGGTTAGAGACCGTGATAATTCAAAGACGTTTTACATGGGTGACGTATAGTTTTTCAAACCGTGCTAGTGCCTAGTAATGATCGGACCGTAAAATTCATATTTTACCCTTTAAAAACTAAAACCTTGCCCCCTCGACTAGACAGCCCGGGCACGTGTGACCCCCTCTCCCTCCCTCCCTCTGCTCTGTGTTTCGATCTCCAGCCTTCCGGCGTGCGATTTTTTTACGGATTCTCCTAAGGTTAGGGTTCTCTCTTATCCTCCTACTCCTCCTCCTCCTCCCTCTCGATTTGTCCTCCCTCTCACCGCGGCTCGCCCTTGGCCGAACCCTAGGAGGGTTCGGGTTCTGATTTTGTCTGGTCTTGCTTTCCTAGGGCGTGCAATGCCTCTTTTTGGTCTCCTTCAACCCGTATTCATGGTTTCAAACCTTCCACCATTGATTCCAGGTAGGTCGCCCCTTGTATTTATTCTTTAAATTTTTTGAACCATGATTGCTTGTGATTTTAATTTATGCTTTTGATGCCCAATGAATTTATTAAACATGATTATAAGCCTCTTTACAGGGGGGATCGTGTTTTACTTGGTTTCCATTAAGTGTGAAGGACTTTCCTTATTAAAACATGCAGTTTTAAATTGTTTAACTGCCACTTTGCACACCGGATATTTAATAAAATGCCCGAATGGCTTTTCCTCGTGTTTTTTTTGAATGGTGTTAAATTTTCAAAGTGAATTCTCATTTGGCCCTTAAATTTTATTTGTCATTTCTAGTAAATACTAGTGATAAAACATTTCCAGCCTCGTTTTGAATTAAAAAATGCGAGGTTTGCAAATATCCTTTGATGCATTAGGTGGTTATACCCATATACATGGATACACACACATACACACACATATATATGTTCATGTAAAAATTCACTTTGGAATATGTGATTTTTTACAATGAGAAATGTATGTATATATATGTGTGTAAATATATATGAGTATAACGATAAAAGGAAACTTTGAGAATTTAATTTTGTTGTTCAAACATTGTTTCCAAATGAGCTTTCAAGTGGATTTCTAAAATAATTTATAAGGCTCCGTTAGCACATTCCAAATAAATGTTTAAGACTTCGATTGATTTACAATGGAATGTTCCATGGGTCTTGCCTGAGGATCTTGGACGCGTTGCTTGCATGTTCGCTTAGTTAGTTATTCATTCTATATATTATCTTCTTTGTGGTTGTTGCTACTATTCAAACGTCATGGGAACCTCAGGTACTTGGGTAGGCGAGCCTAGATCTGGACGAGCTCCCATTTCACTAACTATGCTAGTGAAGTATGTTGTTTCCTAATATTCAGTGACATGTCAATAGTTTCTTTCCACTAATTGAAAGTCTCCCTTATTAGTGTTGTTAGTTCTATGTTGCCCCTCACCTTAGTGACATTAGGTTGTTTCTCCCATGACGTTCATTTTAATTTATTGCTTGTATGAGTTTCTTTTTCTCGCACCTTACTTTACAATGCCCATGATTTATAGCCTTTTAATTCATTATTGAGTATTATTTATCATTAGTAAAACCCTATTCTAAAGTGTTATGTAAATCCTATTTTAGAAGTGGTTAAAAACTAGTTTTCAAATGGGTGCTTTAACGAGGGAGGCTTCGGCCCGGTAAATAGCATTCTAAGTGATTGTTTTCATTTAAAGAGAATAAAAAGTAATTTATATAAAAGAATGATTTTGGAAATTATTTGGCTTTATGTGGTTAAGCTACAAAAACCTATTTTTTAATACTTCATTTCAAACTAGCATACAATGAATCTTTTGTTTACCAACTATACTTGGGGTGAGGTTTCCTTTAGCATGCCTAATGGGCTTTTTACTCACGCCTATCTATATTATTTCAGTTTTTGGTTTTGGATCTTTTATCACTGACCTTGGATCGTTGAGATTTTAGTATTGGATGGTGACTTGTAAAGTCATAGGGAGGTATGTTGGGTGTTTTTTATTTTATTTAGCATTCTTTATCGCATCGGTCAAATAGGCATTTCCATGCTTTCAGTTATCATTATGGGTGGAACATTATATCTATTGAAGTTACAGTGGGGCTCAAAGCCAGCTGTTGGTGAGGGAGCTTGGGGGTGAGAGGGGCATTGTTTTGTTTAAATTATTTAAATTGCTTTATATCTGTTTCCTCTACCTATCTGATTCGGCGTGGATGTTCGACTTATGGATGAGTGTTGCCAAAAATTTTATATGAATTTCTAGTGTTTTTTTAATTTATTTTATGGTTGAAATCGTCCCCAATGATTGCATTTTATGCTAATGCTGCTTGTCTTCAACCCGAAGGGTTCGGGGAGGCCCCTCAGGTACAGCTCGAGCAGGGTCAGGCGTTCGATGGATGGACGACTGAGCCTAGGCTCTTAAGAGGTCCTATGCTCTTGAAGCAACCCTTGCTATTTGAGATATCCGATAGATGGAGATAGGATCATCGGATCTTAGGAGGTAGGTAATGGGTGGGTGCCTGATCACCACTGTTAGTGTTAGAAGTGTGTGGGGGCGTGGGGCTGATTGTGTACAACTGCCAAGGGGCAGTGATGTTTTTCTATCTTTTAGTGGTTGTGCTGGTAGGGAAGGTAGGGGTTTGTTAGGAGTTGTTGGGCTAATAAATAGGGAAGACTAGCTTTGGGGAGGGGAAACGATTCATTCTTGGTTTTCCAGCTGGTTGTTATGAAAGGGGAGCCAATCTTGGGAGGTCAGGCTTCGGCTACGGGGAGTGGTCTTCTCCGGTATGATCTTTCTCTACTTCTATCTTCTTCCTTCTACTTCTCCCTCCTCTATTTTTATGTTCAGTTCTGTAATTATGTTTGTTTCTTATACAACATTTGGTTCGTTTTCTTGGTTTTCCTGCTGTGCAATCCATTGTTAGGCAAGATACCTAACAATTTGGTGCTCTCGTTGAGAGGTTTGGTCAAGAAGTAGAATCTTATTTTGTTGAACTCAAGGAGAGAGGCGATCGCAGTAGCGTTGCGATCACATAAGAGCTTGCGTTCCACTGCTGAAGGCGCCTACGCAAAGGAAAACTGTTGGCCGATCAAGGAGTTGTACGGTGAAGTCTGTTCGTTGCGAGTTGATGCGTCGCTGTTCTGGAAACAAATATTGTTCCAGATGCTATCATTGAATAGTGTGGCGCGGCTGATTAGAGTGAGCTTGACGGGCGGAAAGGAAGTTGTAGGAGCAGTTGGAGTCAGTGCGGGCAACAATTTTGTTAAAAAAAAAGAAAAAAAAGCAGGAGCTGGAGTTCGAACGGAGGTGGACGTCCGCAATGAGCTGAAGCGCAAGACGTTGAGTTTTTTCCTCTGCCTTATTGGATGCTGTGCACTGCTCGAGAACCTTCAGGGGACGAAAATTAAGAAACAAATCTTGATTGTTGGAGATGATTGTATTGCTGTTCGATTTGACGAGTGCATTGGGGGAAGCGCATGCTGTGGGAGAACTTGTGCATTGTGTGGACAGACGGTGCAGGCTGGACTTGAGAAGCTTCGCACTGAGCAGTTTGAACGTTGGGAGGAAGACCTACACAACTAGTCATAGCTGTGTGACGCGCACGGAAGGGAACATTGGTTGGGAAGCTGCTAGAGCGAACAATTTTTGCTGGACGACTGTAGCAAGGTGGAGGTGCGTGCCTTCCTGTTTGAAAGCAGACAACGTGATGGTGGTGGGACCGATCGAAGGTTGACGATCGTTGTGAGGAGTAGAAGAGATGTCAACAGAGTTTCAGTTGAGGGAAGAGTTCGATAATATAAATGCCGAGTACATGAGGCAGCTGCACGAGGTACGGGATAATCTGCAGAAGTGTATAAACGTGTTGCAGAGCTCGAGATGCAGCAATGATTCAGCAGTTTTTCCAAGGCAAAAAGAAGGCAAGGAACAAAATGATTTAGTGTTGCATGGTCTGAAGAAGAAATTTCAGATTTTGTTTCTAGCATTGGGGAGCAAGGAAGGGTTGTTGTGGAGGAATTACATGTCCCTGGACTACAATCGATTCCACTTGATAGAGAAGTGTCAATTTAGAACGCGTCACCAACTACACTTGATTGCTGCGAATTGGAGAACTTTGTCACGCCTTCTGCTCTCAATGGCCTGACCATACGAACACTGTGGATGTAGTTTGAGCCTAGGAATAAGTCATCACTATAGTCGAGACCATGTGTTGAAGATTCAGGAATCTGTGGTGCTGGAGTTTAGGGGAGAGGAGATGGTTCGGAGGTTGAGTATGGAGCTGCTCGAGGAAAACCTTTTCTATCCGCAGTGAATAGTCATGCAGTGTGCCTAAGGAGTTTTCAGACTGGTTCTTTTCCTTTTCCAGTAGTTGTTTGGCAATTTTGCAGTGATGTTGTTCACTACTTGGAGTCTGGCTGGGTGACAATGTTACAACAACCTGCTCAAGTTGTGCAGACGATGAGTAATTTGTTTGAGTAGCCATTGGATGCTAAAATGCAGGTGATAGGCTTTAGTGTGGACACTGTAGAAACCATATTACTAAGAAAGAGTGGCTTGCCGATAGGTTCAGTGTGTAACACACGCAAACGATGTTTTGTGAGTTTGGTTATTGAGCAATTCACGAATCATATTACAACAACGCCACATGTTTTCTATGGCAAGTATGGTGCTGTGAAATCTGGAGCATTTGGAATTGCTGGAGCTTTAAAATTTGGATGGGTTGAACTGTTGGTGGCTAATCCAGTGCTTGAAATGCCAAGTGAGTTGTTATTTTTATCCCATCTACCAGAGTTAAGATCAGCGTGTTTTCCACCTTTGGTTCTTGTTGCTTTGGAAGTTCGAGGTGGTTGTCATCATTATTTGGACACTGGGCAAGTGTTGATGGTAAGTGCTTGTTCAGTTTAGCAAGTGGAGGGGATTTTGAGTGGTGGAAACTTGATAATTGCAAATAAAGAAGTTCACCATTTCCCTAGATGCCGATCAAAGAGAGTTTGTTCCAGTGCTTTTGAAATTGAATGCGAAAAGGTTCAAATAGCTATGTGTGGTGCCTATTTGCTCATAATGGGAACTGTGGTTAACATGTTAGAAGGCATGGTGGTACGAGCAAGAGCAAGGATTCAAGAAACTGATATTTTTAAGGATGAGTCTGTTGTTTGGTTTCAAATTTTCAAGGTTGGCCAATCAAAAGTAATTGTAGTTGCTCTTGGGAAGCAAAAATCAGTGGAGGCATTGAATCCTAGTTACGAGAAGTTGAAGCATTACATCTTTGGGCTTGAAGAGTATTTGGTTGAAGTCGAGAGGCATGCTTATCGTTTGAACAGACACAGACAGCTGAGACAAATTCTGTTAGTTTTTTAGATGGTAATTATTAAACTCGGTTTTATTATATTTGGTATTTTCGAGTCCCACATCGGAATACTCCACCATATATTCCATTTTACTCATCTATAAAAGAATGTCTCCACCTCACATTGAGGTTAGAGGAATTCGCCATTCTATATGGTATTAGAGGGTGTTCTCTAACTCGAGCCCTCCCTCCCTATTTTTTTTTCTCTCCTCGTCTAGGGTTTCAGCAATACCCCTGTGTGGCTTCTCGGTTCTGCTCGACTCCGCCCTCCCTGTGCAGTTCCTCGGTTTTGCCCGCCCTTGCTCTCTCTGTGGTTTCCCGGCTACGCCAAGCCCTGGCTCCGCCTCCCGTCGCGCCTGACGAACCCGACGCGCCTCCTGGTTCCTTGCGGCCTCCCGGCTCTGCCCGACTCTGCCTCCTGTCGCGGCCTCCCGGCTATGCTCGGCTTCGCCTCTCGCCGCGCCTCCCATCGCGGTCTCCCGGTTCTTTCCGGCCCCGCCCTCCGTGATCCCGACGCTGTTGCCTGGCCGCCCGCGGATCCTCCTCCCGCGACGCTTCTCCTCGACGACGCCCCTCTCGTCCGCGACCCTCCAACGGCGTCCCTCCTCGCGCGCGACACCTGCTCGATGCCGCCCCTCTCGGCTCCGTGACCGTCTATCGCCTGCCTTGTTACGGTTTCCTGGTCCTCGCTAGCCCTCCATCGCCCTCCTTCAGCGTCACCCGCCTCCGACGCCCCTCTCGGCTTCGCGATAGGCCCCTGCCTACCGGCGGCCTCCTGGCTCCGCGATCGGCCTCCGCCTCCCGTGTTGGATTGGTGTTGCCCGATCCGGTTGGACCGAATGCTTGTGGCCCGCAACTGTCGCGGGTCGAGCTCCGCAGTGAGCTCGTTGGGGGTTGCAGTGGGCAACGCGCCCCTGCTCCGGGGGCCTTCGGCCCCCGACCCAATTTTTTGGAACTGTAGCATCTCTGACTACTGTAGCGGAGCTGACCGACCGACACCGATAGGCACTGTAACAGTGCGGACTTCGGGGTCAACTGGACTGTAGCACTTCTGACTTCCAGCCGACAGCCACTGTAGCGCTCTTGACAAAGTTGGCCGCTGTTCACTGTAGCGACGCAGACTTACCTTTTTCGGAACAGTGATCGTCTTCTTCATTTTATAGCCCATTTTTGGGCTAGGGTTACTACTAAAAATCCTCTGTATTTTTTGTGCTCCCGATATAGTGAATTCTGCCTCTCCCGTGGACGTAGGGATTTTTCCCGAACCACGTAAATCGTTGTCTTTATTTGCTTTCTTTCTTTCGTTTTCTCGTTTCTGTCGTTGTATCTCCCGACGATTTCGCAACATCCCGATCCCACCCTCCAGCAGGCTTCCCAGCAGAGCCCCGGCCCCGCCTCCCGTCGCGACTCCCGACCCCGCCTACCGCGGCGCTCTCTCGGACGCCTTCTCGCGGGTTCCCTGCTTCGCGATCAGCCCCGCCTCCCGCCGTATTTTTCCGGCTACGCCCTCCCGCGGCTCTCTGGTTTCACATCCCGGCCTTGGTCTCGCTCTCCTCGGCCCGTCTCGGCCCTGCCCTTCCAATGGCCAAACCTTCGGCTGCACCTTTAGTTTTGCCTCCGCTGATCACCGCCTCCACCCGCTTGGTTGATGAGTGGCTCGACTCAACCAATTTTTCGGTATAGTGGAAGATGGTGTTGATGTCACTTACGGGCATGGACCTCGACTCCCACCTCAAGGATCCTCTGTCCCCATTTTTCGATCTCGAATACCGCCCATGGAAGCTTGTTGACAACAAGATCTTTGCCTTGCCGGTCAATTCCATGGACTGATCTGTCAAAGACGTCACCCCCGGACAACCAACACGATTAAGGAACTCTGTGATTCCTTAAATCTCATGTATTTCGAGACCAATAATTTGGCTCGGGTCTCCTATCTTCTTCAGCACCTGTCCCTCATCCGGCCACGTCCACGGGTGCTTGAGGAGCGGCCACTGCCACCAGGAGGGCAGTGTGATCAATGTTAGGGGTGGGTGGGGCAAGTGCCTGATGAGCCTTCCCAAGGTGATACACCTGTGGAATCTCCAGCGAAGAGGGGCTGACAAACATCTCCGTAGTCGTCGTCACATATTTCGGGTCGAGGCCATGGAGGAGGTTGAAAAGGCATAATTGGTCCCTTTGGGCCAATGCTGTCTTTGGTGTCTGTGGAATGGGCCAAAGCTCATGCAATTGATCCCGTAGAGCCTTCCATTCCATGAAGTACGCTGAAAAGGGACCGACTTGCTGACGGATGAGGGACAGGCGCTGAAGAAGATCGGAGACCCGAGCCAAATTATTTGTCTCAGAATACATGAGATTTAAGGAATCCCAGAGTTCCTTAACCATGTTGGTTGTCCGGGTGACGTCTTTGACAGAACGGTCCATGGAATTGACCAACAAGGCAGAGATCTTGCTCTCGGCAAGCTTCCATGGGCGGTATTCGGGATCCGAAGATGGGGGCGGAGGATTCTCGAGGTGGGAGTCGAGGTCCATGCCCGTAAGTGACATCAACACCGTCTCCCGTCATACTGAAAAATTGGTTGAGTCGAGCCACTCATCAACCAGGCGAGTGGAGGCGGTGATCAACGGAGGCAGAACCGAAAGTGCGGTCGAAGGTTTGGCCATTGGATGGGCGGGGCCGTGACGTGTTGAGGAGAGCGAGACCAGGGCCGGGATGTGAAACCGGAGAGCCACGGGAGGGTGGAGTCGGAAAAATACGGCGGGAGGCGGGGATGGTCGCGAAGCATGGAATCCGCGAGCAGGCGGGGTTGGGAGAGCGCCGCAGTAGGCGGGGTCGGGAGCCGCGACGGGAGGCGGGGCCGGGACTCTGTCGGGAAGCCTACTAGAGGGTGGGATCGGGAGGTGGGGGTCGGTTGCGGAGCCAGGAGGCCGTTGGTAGGCGGGGGCCTATCGCGAAGCAGGGAGGGGCGTCGGAGGCGGGTGACGCTGGAGGAGGGTGCTGGCTGGCGAGGACCGGGAAGCCGCGACTGGGCGGGCGATGGCCGGTCACGGAGCCGGGAGGGGCGACGTCGAGCGGGTGCCGCGCGTGAGGAGGGATGCCGCTGGAGGGCCACGGGCGGGAGGGGCACCGTCGGGGAGAAGCGCCGCGGGAAGAGGATCCGCGGGCGGCCAGGCAACGACGTTGGGATCGCGAAGGGTGGGGCCGGACAGAACCGACACCAGTCGATTTGCCTATTGCACTCCGGAAAGGTACCCGTTCTTGCCAACATGCTCCTCTCTATACGTCTTCATACAGAGGTTTGTCAGCTTTGGAGACGATGTCTATTCCTCGCACGGTTGGCGATGCGGGATGAACTGCAAGTTATGAATGACAACCATACTTGGGATCTGATCCCCCTTCCAGAAGGAAAACAGGCGGTCGACTGCAAATGGATTTATACGGCCCGTCTCAACGCCGATGACACTCTCCATCGCCTCAAAGCCCGACTTGTGGCGAAGGGCTTTGCTCCGACATATAACATCGACTATTTTGAGACCTCTCTGGTTGCCAAGATGGTCTCAGTCTGGTTATCCATCTCTCTGGCCGCTCATCATCACTGGCCGCTTCATCAACTGGATGTCAAGAATGCCTTTCTCCATGGGTGTTTTGAAAAAGAGGTCTATCTGCACCAACCCCCCAGATTTCGTGCCTCAGGCGCCGACTCATGTCTGTCGACTTCGTCGATCTCTATATGATCTCAAGCAATCTCCTCGTGCTTGGTTTGACCGCTTCAGCACTGTCATCACCACCTTTGGACTCTCTCGCAGTATGAAGGACCACACCGCCTTCTATTGCACGACGTCCAACGGTTGATCTTGCTGGTGGTATATGTTGATGATATCATTATCACAGAGAGCGACATCACTGGAATCACCCAATCAAGTGGCATCTTCACCACCACTTTCACACCAAAGATCTTGGTCCTCTCATATACTTCCTTAGCATCGAGGTCTACCGTTCTACGAACACCATCTTTCTTTGCCAAAGTAAATATGCCATGGATATCTTACAGGATGCAGGGTTGAGTCAGACAATTGTCATGGACACTCCTCTTGATCCTGGGGAATGTTCTCTCTATGATGACACGACACCCTTTTCTCATCTCGAGAGTTATCGTCGTCTGGTGGGCAAACTCAATTACCTCACCATGACACGACCCGACATTGCTTGCGCTGTTGGCTAAGTGAGTCAGTTCATGGAGCATCCGACCAAATCTCAGTGGGATGCCGTCCTCCGCATTGCTAAATACATCAAGAAAGACCCTGCTCGTGGTTTTTGGTACTCCTATCATCTCAATGTTGAGGGCTTCTGTGATGCTGACTATGCTGGTTGCCTTGCTACTCGCAAATCTACTTCTGGTTATGCCGTTTTCTCAGCAGGAAACCTCTTCTCTTGGCGCAGCAAGAAACAGACTGTCGTCTCCAGATCTAGTGCAGAAGCTAAATATCGTGCCATGACCACAGTCACTACTGACTCCTCTATGAGCTTGGCTTCCCACCGCATACCTCTGCTCATATCTGGCGTGACAATCAAACGACCATGAAGATTGTTTCGAATCCCGTCTTTCATGAATAGATGAAGCATATTGAGGTGGACTGTCACTTTCTTCGCTATCATCTAGAGCAGAACCATATCAGTTTCGGCTACATTCCGACGACGGATCAGCTGTCTGACATCTTCACAAAAGGCCTCCCGGGAGCTCGTCTGGACTCTCTCAGTACCAAGCTGGGTATCACCAGCATCAGCAACCCAGCTTGAGGGGGAGTGTGTATGGTCTTGTTTGCTGTTATGTTTCTTTTGTGGGACTCTTGATCCAAGTTGAGCATGTCCAGCTTGAGGGGGAGTGTTAAACCCAGTTTTATTATATTGAGTATTTCCGAGTCTCACATTGGAATACTTCACCATGTATTCTATTTTACTCGTCTATAAAAGAATGTCCCCACCTCACATTGAGGTAAGGGGAATTCGCCATTTTACACTAGTTAACCTTTGGATGTACTGTTTCTAAGGAAAAAATGCAGTTGCTCTGTTTCCAAAGCCATTGTTGAAGCCACAACTTGCGGTAGGGTCGTGGGACAACATTTGTTTTTGGATTTTGATTATGGTTTTACACCTCCCCAAGCAGTTTTTCCGTTGGTAGAAATTTGCAGTTTCTACCGGAAACGATACCCCTACGACTCGCAAAAATCATCCGCAACCTTTCTACTCACAGGTGCTGGATCAGGTGTGTTATTGACTTCAAAGGGGGCTTATAGTTCCAGTGTTGAAGAGGCCGAGCTGTGTTTTGGCGGTCCACCTTGGTGAAGGTTTTGGGCGCAGCGGAAGCGTGGTTGGCGTGTGACCCAATTTTGATTTTTACCATGATCAATGATTATTCCGAGATCAATACGACGATGAACGCCAGTCTCCACGGAATATAATCAAAAATTTAGATAAAGAAGAAAGAGGCCCGAAACCTTAGAGAGGATCTTGCACATCATGTTTATAATTAATTTAATTAATTTCATAAAGAAAAATAATACCTGTATCTTTGGTATTTTTCTTCGTTGATGTTGTTGATCGTCCGGAATGACCCTTCCGGATTATCTCGTTGTGCTTGTAAGGATCCAAACTAGAATCCCTCTAGCGGTGATCCACACGTGTTCCGATGGCTTCCGATCGACACCACTCGTTCTCCGGGTGCGTGAAGCGAGTGTCTTGTGTCGGTCGTTCTTGATCGCTTGTTCTTCGGCCTTGAAGAACGTCTCTCGTTCTTGAGAGGGGAGATAATATGATTTGAGAGAGATTGTTTGGCTCAACAATTCTCAATTCACCAGGCGTATGGTGTGGTGTATGGCACAATAGGGGTACTTGCCTATTTATATACATGGAATTTCAGTTACAATATTTAATTGCATAGCAACAATTAAATACATTCATGAACTTAGAGAAAATCCATGCATTTAATAATAATACCGCGTCATTATTTATAGTGCGCCAACTTGCGCAAAACAGAATTATAAATAAAATTCCGCGTCACAAAATAATAGCAGCGTTATTTAATTTGTGCCAACTAGTTAAAATAATTATTTACCGTCTTGCAAATAATTATTTTACTACCGGACCGACTTTGGTCCGCTCGAACTCCACTTCTATTTACTGAACACATGAATAAACAAACAAACAATTTATTCTCTTAAATAAATATTTTATTTACAAACTAGTAAATAAATATTTATTAAATGTTCAATAAAATAAATAAATATATTTTATTTAATTTATGCGATCATTTTAACTTAAATAAAATTATTCCATGGTTTTGAGAATAATATTTATTTTATTAATTAAATTCAAATAGAATTTAACCGAGACCACCAAAAACACTTAGTGTGTGACCCTCTAGGATTCTTTCTCGTTGGCATTAGGCGGACTTGCCTAAAGTCCAAGAGTACTGTCTAGCAACGGGTCAAGGCACCCAAGAGAAAGAACGTAAAGTTGCAACAACGACATCCACATACGAGCGCTCACTGTGTAATATAATCTCTGTCGCAATATCTCATCAAACAGGTTTCATGATTATGTCATCAACTTTTATGCTTGATACGTCGTTCTTTGACTACCTGAAATAAACTCGTCGTTACACCATGGCCATGAAATTTCGCGCGACGGTTATCAAAGGGCCGAGATATCAACTTCCATAAATGGAAGAGACAAATCCTTCCTAGACTTATCCATTAATAACATGCCACTCGTGACGCACCCAACGTAATCTACTTCCCGCCAACTGTTCGCGTGACGGTTTTCGTTAGTAAATCAAAGTACGTAAGTCGTGACACATATTGATGATAATCTTAAAGTCTAAGGATCATTACACACGCTCGCAGATAAAAATATCCGATGACACCAAAACATGCGGAATTCCTTCTAGCAGGTCTGTTCTCATAATCTCCTATCTTGGAGATTACCCAGTGCGAATTTCATGAGGAAGTCTTATCTGCTTACGAGTACTCACACCTGACGGTCTGCATGCTATGTGTCCCATCATAGCATGTCATCCAACCGCAAAACTATATTTAAGAATATTGTTATAACATTTTAAGTTTCACATCATAGCAGAGAACTGTCATGACCTTATCAATGCAACAAATATTCTAAGACATTATTACATCATAGTCATGCAGAACAACGAACAATATGTAATAATAATTAAATATCCATGTAATCAAAGTAAAACTAGTTGGTTCCAGGACACCAACTCTTACACTTGGGGACAAGGTGGTTATTTCAAGCGGAGGGTAATGTTAGGAGTGTGTGGGGGCGTGGTACAACTGTCAAGGGGCAATGATGTCTTTTTCTATCTTTTAGTGGTTGTGCTGGTAGGGCAGGTAGGGGTTTGTTAGGAGTTGTTGGGCTAATAAATAGGGAAGACTAGCTTTGGGGAGGGGGCACGATTCATTCTTGGTTTTTCAGCTGGTTGCTGTGAAAGGGGAGCTGATCTTGGGAGGTCAAGCTTCGACTACGGGGAGTGGTCTTCTTCTCCGGCATTATCTTCCTCTTCTATTTTCTTCCTTCTACTCCTCAGTTCTGTAATTATGTTTGTTTCTTATACAACATTTGGTTCGTTTTCCTGGTTTTCCTGCTGTGCAAACCATTGTTAGGCAAGATACCCAACGGTTAGTGACGAAACCCGAGTTACCATGAGATGTCATGATTTGAATTTTGGTTTTGATCTTTGTTTTTGACTCTTTCTAAATTGTTTTGATTTGAATTGATGGTATTTGGAATTGCATTGATGTTGTTCGGATTGATTAATGGATTTATTGTGTTTAGGATGAAACGAGAGTTGAGCCGGTGGTACATGGTGAGCTCACACGGCTTGGTAACCCGTGCGGAGCTCACATACATTGTTCTATGTTGTTGCTCTCGGTGATGGTTGTGTGGTTGGCACATGGTCCACCAAGCCATGTGGCCAGTTCATTCCAATTCATGCACGGTTTCTATGGTATTTGTATCGAAAACCATGTTTTAATGGAATGGAAACCCAATTATGAAAATTTACAAAGAAGCCCTCTAAAACGATTTACAAACCAATGGAGTGCTCTGAATTTGTAAAATGGACTTAGCAATGAACGGGTGATTTAAACTATTTTCTCAATTGAAATGCTTTGGTTTTGAAAAAGGTTTAAATGCAAATTTTAAAATTTTAAATAGTGTTGTTTTTCCAATTGGGGCTTGTAATTTAAATTGCTTGAGTTCTTTTAATTGAATTCTGGAGAACATTTCAAAATTGGTTTAGTTGGGTATTTGAAGGGGACAAATGTTTTCAAGGGGTGTTTGTTTTGCAAAATGTGTTTTGATCTTTCGAATTTGTTGAGAATTTTAAAAAGGGAAAAATGATGGTTTTGCAAATGGTATTCGATTTGGTGAGTTTTATTTTGGATTCAATTTATTCTTTATGATGGAACTATTTGATTTGAATCTAGGAAACATGAATGGATGGATTCACGTGTCACATTATTTTGTGTATGCCCCAAAAAAGTCTTGACAAAGGTGGATCGCCGGTCTCTAGCATGTCTCCTTCTGTTGTCTAAATGAAGATCAGTTTTAGGAATTGGTGATGGTTCTCCATTTTAGGTTCATGTTTGTTGGGTTTGTGTAGTTGAAGTCTTTGAGGAAATTCTCAATTAACTTTTATCTGGGTCTCCCTTTGATTATTCGTTGGGGAGTGCTGATTGTTTTGGTGATCGTTGGTTTTGTTGCTACGTGTGCCTTGGTCCCGATTGTATCCTTTGATTTTGATGGGGAGTCTCAGTTGAGTGGTTGGGGTGGGATGGGTGCTCTGTCTTTTTATCGGTTGGGTTCACCGAGATTCTGTGTTTTGAGAGCAGGTCCCAGTTTATCCTCCCTTGGACCTAGAATATAGCCTATGTGGTATCTTGCTTTTCTTTATGGTTTGTCTTCATCCAAAGGAGTAGATGTTGTGAGCCATTGGTTCTAATGAATCGATTGAGGTTGATTAGTGATGTTTTTTGTGGAATGTTGGATGTTGATGACTCCTCTTTGGAGCCGTTTTTTTGTTGTCTTTTCCCTTATCGCTTTCAGCCTTTCGGGTTATTTTTCACTTGTGCCATTTTTGAGAGAGTCATCTTGATGGAATTATGGATAAGGTGTTATGTTTCATGAATGGTGTTGGGTTTTTTGTGTTTGAGATGGTAGGTGATGTCTTGTGGGCCCGGTTTCATTTGGCCCACCATGATAAGTGGAAAACTTATATGGTGGGGAGACCTCTTAAAGGTCTCGGTTTTGGATTCCTCCCTTTTGAATTATATCTCTCGATTGTCTTCCTAGAGCTTTTGTGCCCGGGGGCTTTAGGTTGGGCTCTGTTTGTTTTCCTTTAGCTATCGTTCTAATCCGAACCGTTTTTAGATCGCCTCCTGTGTTTTGAACTCCACATCATCCATTGTGGCTTCGGTGCCTTTCCGGGGGCAGAAAGAGTTATGATGGGGAGAATTGTCAGACCTCGACCCTTGTATTTTTATTTATTTATTTATTTACATTAATATTCTAGGGGTTGAGGGCATTTTATTTTGGATTTTTTTTTTAATTTTTAATGAATTTTCCAAGTCGCACGGTTTGGCCGCTCAATTGGCCAAACCATGAAATAGTTGTGCTATTAGGGTCTGTAATAACGAAGATCAGTTTTTCATGTTGGCACATGGTTCGCCTAACCATGCGACCAACCATGCAAGTGCCTTTGTGTTCCTTGTAAAGGGTGTACAGTTGACGCACGATTTTGATGAATCGTGGTACAATCATGTGATTCACCCAGATTTTAAAATTTCAAAATTTCTATTCCGACCTTAAAAAAAACCCCCCCTAAAACCTTCCCCCCCATGTTTGCTCGACTAGGCCAGGCATCCTAGGGAGAGCGTGCATGTGACCCCCCCCTCTCTCCTCCGCGCTTCAATCTCCAACACATCTGCATGCGATTTCATGCCGATTCTTCTTAGTTTAGGGTAACTCTTCTTTTCCTTCTTCTCCCTCTCGATTTCTCCTCCCTCTCACTGCGACTCACCCTAGGCCAAATCCTAGTAGGGTTCGGGTTCTGATTTTGTGTGGTCTTGCTTCCCTAGGGTGTGTGATGCCTTTTTTGGTTCTCCTTCAACTCGTATTCAAGGTTTCAGACCTTCCACCAATGATTCCAGATAGGTTTCCCCTTGTTTTTGGTCTTTAAATTCTAGACCCTCGATTTCTTGTGCTTTTAATTTATGTTTTTGATGCCCAATGAATTTATTATACATGATTATAAGCCTCTTTAAGGGGGAAACCAAGTTTTACATCGTTTCCACTAAGTGTGAAAGACTTAACTTAATAAAACATATAGTTTTAAATTGTTTAACCACTGCTTTGCACATCAGGTATTTAATCAAATGCTCGAATGGATTTTTCTCATGACTGGTTTTTGAATTTAAAAATGTGAGGTTTACAAATATCCTTTGGCCTATTGGGTGGTTATACGCATATACATGGGTACACACACAAATATATATATATCTGAACAAGGTACAAATTCACATGGAAATACATGAATTTGTGCAATGAGAGTTATGTATTTATATGTGTAAATGTATACGAGTGTAATGATAAAAGGAATCTTTGGGAATTTAATGTTGATGTTCAAACTTGGGTTCGAAACAAGCTTTCACGTGGATTTCTAAAATAAATTATATGGCCCTGTTGGCACCTTCTGAATAAATGTTTAATCCTTTGATTGATTTCCAATGGCATTTTCCACGGGTCTTGATTGAGGAACTTGGATGTGTTGTTCGGATATGCTCCTAGTTGGCTATTGATTCAATACATGTTGTGCTTTGTGGTCGTTGCTACTATTCAAACTCCATGCAAACCCCAGGTACTTGGGTAGGGGAGCCTAGTTCTGGACGGGCTCTCTCTCCACAAGCTATACTAGTGAAGTATGTTATTTTCCACTGGCTAATTACTTGCTACCTGTTTCCTTCCGCTAATTGAGGGTCTCCCTAATTAGTGATGTTAGTTCTAGGTTCCCCTTAGCCTTAGCAACCTTAGGGTGTTTCTCCCATGAGGATTGTTTTAAATTATTGCTTGTATGAGTTTATTTTTCTCTTGCCTTACTTTACACTTCCCATGATTTATAGCCTTTTCATTCTTTCTTTAGTATTATTTATCTTTAGTAAAATGGTATTCTAATGTGTATCGGAAATCCTATTTTAAAATTGGTTAAAAACAAGTTTTTAAATGAGTGCTTTAATGAGGGTGGCTTTGGCCCGGTAAATAGATTTCTAAGTGATTGCTTTCATTTAAGGGGAATAAAAAGGAATGTTTCTAAAAAAATCGAACATGGAAATGGTTTGGCTTTATGTGCTTAAGTAACAAAAACCTATTTTTAATATTATATTTCAAACTATCATATTTTTTTTTTTGTTCAAAGTCTTTACTTAGGGTGTGGTTCCCTTTGGCATGTCTACTATCCTCTTTGCTCACGCCTATCTATATAATTTCAGTTTTAGGTTGCGGATCTTTTATTACCACTCTAGGAGCGTTGATATTTTTGTATTGGGTGGTGACTTGTAAAGTCACAGGGAGATTTGTTGGGTATTTTTGTTTTATTTATCATTCTTTATCACATCGGCCGAATAGGCTTTTTCCTGCAAGTTATATCATTATCAGTGGAACATTATATCTGTAGATGTCACAGTTGGACTCTGAGCTGGCTGCAGGAGAGACAGTTTGGGGGGTGAGTGAGGGATTGCGTTGTTTAAATTATTTAAATTACTTCATATTTGTTTCCTCTATCTCTCTGACTTGGTGTGGATGTCCGACATACAGATCGGTCATGCGATTTTTTTTATTTAAATTTATGCTACATTTTTAATTTATTTTATGGGTGAAATTGTTCCCAATGATTTCATTTGATTCCAATGACGCTTGTCATCAGCATGGGGGATTGGGGACTCCCCTCGGGTACATCGTGGGTTGGGTCGAGCGTTTGATGGTTGACATCTTGGGCTGGTCCGTGAAAATTTCATTATCATATGATAATTAATTAGTGGAGTTTTTATGATGTAATATGAAATGTAAGGGTTAATCATGTAATTGATGTTTGTCATAGGTTACAAATTGTTTATAGTGGGTCTCATAATTTAACCTTTTTGTATACATTTGTTAATCGGTATGTCACATGATGTTTTAGTATGGGACTTCAAGGAAATGGATGAGGCCCTTCTTGAAATATGGGATGATGATATGTACTGTAGTCTCAAAGAGAAGCAAAAATAACTATCAGAAATATTGAGCAAGAGAGGAAAGTGTTGGATTGGTGTTGCCCGATCCGGTTGGGCCGAATGTTTGTGGCCCGCAACTGTCGCGGGTCGAGCTGCGCAGTGAGCTCGTTGGGGGTTGCAGGGGGCAACGCGCCCCTGCTTCGGGGGTCCGGGCCAATTTTTTCGGCACTGTAGCAATGCTGACCACTGTAGCGGAGCTGACCGACCGACACCGACAGACACTGTAGCGGTGCGGACTTCGGGGTCAACTTTACTGTAGCGCTTTTGACAAAGCCAGCCGCCGTTCACTGTAGCGACGCGGACCACTTTTCGAACAGTGATTGTCTTCTCCATTGTTTTATAGCCCATTTTCAGGCTAGAGTTACTACCGAAATCCTCTGTAATTTTGTGCTTCCGACTCATAGTGAAATTCTGCCTCTCCCGTGGACGTAGGGATTTTTCCCGAACCACGTAAATCGTTGTGTCCTTTATTTTATTTCTTTCGTTTTTTCCTCGTTTCTGTCGTTGTGTCTCCCGACGATTCCGCAACAGAAAGGCTAGCTCGGGAGAAATCCAGGGTTTCATGGCTCAAAGAGGGTGAAAAAATACAGCTTTCCTCCATGCATGTCTTAAAGAACGAATGCATCTAGGAAACATTAATCTTAAACTAGAGGAAGGGGCCATTAACAATTCTATCAGAGTGATTGGGCCCTTTCCTACAGAACATTACAATTCATTGTCAACTGGCTCGGAATGTAGAATTGATATTGGTAACAGATACCCTAGCAACCAGGTTAATTTTTTTTTATTCAGCAGCATTCCCCTGGACATTAAAATTTCTGTGGATAACGAGCTTCTTGAAGGCATCACTGATGGGAATGAAACTCATGAATCCATGAGTAGTCTGAACCATGAATTTTCTCTGGGTCTAGAAGGAATCCCGAGCTCCTTTGTTTCTGCTTAGTTGGTGATCAACTAGGAGTAAGTGGAAGCGGTGAAGGACCTTTTCAATGGGGGAGAGCCCTTTCAGGATTAGCTATTGCTACCACTTTAGTATTGATCCCAAAGGATATTCATCCTGATTCTTCTAATCAATTTTGTCCCATTAATATGGGTGACAATACATACATGGTGATTGCAAATTTACTTGTTTCTAGATTGTTTTATTTTCTACCCAAAATGGTTACACGGGCGAAACTAGTTTATTGGGGGGGGGGGTCATGGAGTAATGGACATGGCTCAAAAAATGATCTTTGACTTGAATATGAATGTCTTGGGTGGGAATGTCATCTTGAAAGTTCATATGGAGAAAGCCTATCACTGCATGGAATTCATGAATCACTTTGGGTTCATAGAATTGGTTTTTGATGTCCTCCTCCACTGCTTTTCGTCACCATGGTTCTCTATTTCATTAATGTGTATATGTTTCAAGTTTTTTAAATCTAGAAGATTATTGAGAAAGGGTGATCTTCTCTCACCCAACCTTTTTTGTTTGAACTCAATATGCGTTCAGTAGATCTCTTGACATAGTAAAGTCATCATCAACTATGGGATATTTTAGGGGACATCATAGCAATCCAGGTATCACTCACATCAACTTTGTTGATGTCATTATGATTTTTCATAATGGAAAGTAGCGCTCCATAAAAACATTCCAGGAGTTGATGGGAAATTATGAATTTTTCAGTGGTTGAAAGAAAAATGTTACCAAGTTGTGTCCATGAAGACCTCTAAGAGAAAGACACTTTTCATTGAATGACATTCTAGTTTTTTGGAAAAAAAATCAGAGTATTTTAGAGCTCCCCTCTAAAATTATTGTATTAGAATTGATCATTTTGATGTTTTGCTAGGAAAGATCTGAGTGTGCTCTCAATTAGAAAAAACGCTTCATTTCTTTTGGTGGGACGTTGCTATTGATTGATTGCATCCTTTCATTGATGCCCATGCACATCATGTCTGTGATCAAGGAACCAATGATTATGATCAAATATACAGAGAGAGTTTTTTCTAACTTTCTATTGGATTATCAATAGACACCACTGGTCTAGTTGATAAAAAACTTGGAATATCTCGTTAAATAATGGGAATTAATATCTAGAGCTTAGAGGATACCATGCCGGGGTCACCTTCGAATATTTCATGGGAATTTTTTGAAGGTCATACATTATGGGGTGCATTCTGTAGAAGGAAATATTTTGAAGAGATGGACATTAGCAGTGAAAATTATTCGCATCCCTATCTGGTGAAATCTAGCCGGGTCCTTTCTAGAAATTATGAATTTGTCTAGATGAATTGTTGGGAGGGGTGGCATATAATTTCGAACAGATCAATGTTTAGGGTAACTACTCTTCTTTACAGGCTGTCTAAGACAGAATGCAACTCTTCAGTCAGCGATTCAATTGTCGACCTTCACTATTGCAGTTATGGATAGAGTAGCAAGGGAAACTTGCCAGCATCTGTTTCTTAAATGAAGATGATCGCATTGAATTCTCTCAATCTGCTACATGTGTTTTTGATGTCAGATGTTTGTGATTGATGAATGATATTAATCAGGCAGTGGATCCAATAGAGATGATTATCTGGGGAAGTGAGATACTGAAGCAGATGAGCTTTCTTTTATGGAAGATATGCAGCAATGCTCATAGATAAGGATGTGCAGCATAGAGGCATTTATCTTGGCCCCAAATACCACTATTGTGTGAATTAAAGGGTGGAGTCATCAGTTTATATATTTTTTTCGAAGGATAATGGGTTGCCTTTATTTGTACCAGTCAACAATCATTTTGGACATTCAGTTTTACTCCATCTCGATTGCAAGCTTCCTCTATACATGGATTTCCAATTCAAGCATGCACAGCATTATTGGACAGTTGCTACGCATGGCAGCCATTATTGGTTTCTAGTTACTACGAGATACAAGAAACAAAACATTACATGGAAAACTTCTTGTAAGTTGGTACCACCTATGGTCTAGAGTATGTTTTTATTTTTAATCAAGGGGTTTACTGGGGAGGGTTCAGGTTCATTCCACAACACCTTGAGGGTGGAAATTTTGCATGGTGTAAGGCCTGCTTGCATCAAGGTGAATTTGGGTGCTATGGAAACTGTTGGCGTATGACTTTAAACATAATATAAATTGCTCAGATAATGGTGAAATCTGAAGGGTTTAGAGTCGAATAATGATTATTAGATCAAGTGGAAGCGATTAAAACCCTTTTCTGATGGTCTCTATGCAAGATAATATAAAAGGTGCGATAAATATAGAAATGGAGAAACACTGTAAAATCGAGCATACTATTCAGCAGAGTCATAACAACCTTTGATCTTTGTCTTCATATGCGTTTAAAAAAACCACGAGTGGCAAACAAAAGCATTCCATCTCCATGATGTATCCATGGGCTAATCGAATCAAATGTTGTACATGTAGGACTCTCTATCCTCCATGTTGTGCTAGCAACTCATGATGTAAAGGGTGCTGAAGAAAAGGAACTACGGGTGATGAGGAGTCTCAACTAGGGATGAAGTTGTCCACTTTTTACACCCATCGTATGAGTGTATTTATAAGTCTCAAGGACACTCATTGGGGTATTTCATTTATTTACGTGTTAAAATGCATGAATAAATGCTCTGATCAATATATATATAAATTCATCATATGAATGTTTCAACTTCCATATGTTTCATCTCATGAAACGATATAATAAATAATAGCTAATATGGGAAAATAATAAATGATAACAATTTATCATTTTTGTCACAATTGTAAAATGCATGGGACAATTTGCATGCAATATGATATTGCTTATATATATATATATCACATATAAAGCTTTAGGGCATATTCCCATCAATCTCCCACTTACACTAAAACCTAAAAAACTTTGTATCGTTTTATCATATATTGTATCATATATAATAACTTATGAAATCATATCCAAAACTCCTTTTGGATATTTTCCAAAACATTTTTGGAAAGGTATCATTAACTTCACCCATCCAAAACACTAAGCTCTTTGAGTCAAACTCCATCCCCATTCAACAAACCACAAAGTGTGACCACATGAGCCTATAACAAATATGAATCTATGAATCCATATATGTAAGCAAAGAGTGGTCTCTAGCAAAACATTAATGATACTCAAGCTATAGAGGTCTGACGCGATCTTCATCACAGACATGTATCCCTATACCCGTGTCCACCGGTATGTATCATAAGCAAACATGCATTTTCATATTTTCCCTTTGTCCAAGACATCGTGTGACATGGGGCATAGATTATGTTAATCTCATATAGCCAACTCATCTGTTCTCAGCTCTCTGTGCAGACTGAACTGATCGATGAATACATCACATGTCATTCATCCTTCTGGATAAACACATCACACGTCCCTTATCCATATATATATATATATATAATATCTAGGTGTGACTGCACGCTCCCACCCAGATGTCACACTCATCATACGAGAGAACAAATCCCATCTTGGTTAAACTCAAATCGACGACATGATCCATGCACCCCTAGTATACCAAAGACTTCTGTATATAACACTCCATGTGGTATACTTAGTAGGTCATCCAACACACAAGAAGAATATCATATTCTTTGTTTTGTGCCTCATGAGCATATTTTGTATCTTTATACGGGAATTCTACTCACGCCAACCTTAACATTTTGTCATAACCTATAATACTCCATGACAAACATTGGTTAGGGATAAATTCAAAGTCAAACTTTGAGTGGTCAATTATCACTTCACGGAATGTATATCTATATATACGTTTATGCAGTTAACGTGAAAGAATGTTAAAATGAAAGTTGCCTTTTAATATGATACATTTAATATTCTTAAACTCTAATAATATTTAACAAAACCAACATAAGCACCACTTTGTCATATCATATAGGACAAACTTCCAGATCAGCCTTATGTTTGCTACACTTTCTAGATTTTGATAACTCATTACAGCATATGTAATCTTCGTCATATCTCTATGTGATCATATGATAAAACTCGCTCACTAAAATCTTTAGTGAAAAACATCTATGAAGTAAGCCAATTTGAATAATGGTGAGATTTAGGAATCATATTCCCAACTGTTCAACTTCATGAACATATTCGAACTTTTTGACTTCACAACATCAAATGTTACGATGTCAATTTCTATTGTCTACTTAGAACTCCTTCTAAGTTCATCATCATCATCCTTAGAATGTTATTCCAACAAACTTTTTACTTAAAATAATGTAACTACTAGCATTATTGTTTATCGGTCCTCCTAAACTCTTTTAGGATAGTGTCAGTCACTTTAATACGGTAACTAAATGTACTCTTGCATTTCTCTTTAATGTCATACCCTAAAACTCTTAAAATATCAAGTAAAAACATGTTAAACTTAGACTGGTATAATCTTTTATTTGTTAACTTTGAACTTCTTCAAGTTTAAACATTTCCCCATCAGCGTCTTAGATATTATATTCTTTTCATAATATCTTGCTAAGAAACACACTCTTTTTATGTTAGGAAATAACATCTATTTCCTTTCAGTATGAACATTTAACAAATAAATTATTATTTTCACACCATATATAGCATTCTATGTGTTTGAACATATTTCATTTGAAAGGAAGACTATTAAAATAAACCATTGATGGGTGGTGGGAACACACTCCCACATATTTCAACAAATACTTCGATAAACATTTTATCTTGAATAAAACACTTTTATCTATATCTTATTCTCAAAACATGTTATAGAATTTGATAAATCATAAATCATGTGTATACAATTAATCACTTCATACTTGTTCACAACTACTCTTTGTAATCGAACAACTTTTCTTATCACATAAGAGAAATGAGATGAAGATACACACCTTTTAATTAGATTCATTTGAGCTTGATAAAATCCTTTACATTCAAATCCTTGATGAAGTAACTATTTACTTTATCTGATGAATATAAACTACAAGCTCGATCAATTATTCCTTTGACTTTGAATTCCTGTATATTTACAACACTTCTGTAAAATATACATTTGGTATCGAAGAATTAATTTCTATAACATCCATGGACATTCCATGGAGTTTCACAAACTCTTTCAAGTATATTTTGGTTAATCAAATCATATTGAATTATTACCATTCCTTTCTGACAATCGTAGATTTCAATGACCTTAATTGACTTATTGAAGAAACATTGTTGAACTTTTCAACCGACTTTTCTTTTTTCGATTTGAATTTTTACCCATTTGTAATGTCCATATAGTACCAGAATCCAGATATTATACACCTAGTTTATCTGTATTCCCAACACTACGAGAATATCAAGTAAACGTTCTTTGAATTCAATTATATTGTCAGAACATTTTCATAGATGACAATTGGATAAATTCCCTAACCAGAATAAGCTATTTTAGTCTCCTCTTAAAGCATGTTATCGATGTCAACAAATCATAACTATGTGTATCAAAACCACCATATCTCATTTTACTAAACAACAATTGTTTTCATGCTCTTCTGTTGTTTTCATGCTCTTCTCAAGAGCTAAATGGGATGAAATACACATCTTATGATAAGTTTATCCAAGTTATCGATAAGCAACTCCTTTGCCCCATTACTTGAAAACAAAATTCAAGCTTTAATTCTTTTCTCCTTTTGACCTTCTGTATATTTACAACACTTGTAAATCATACAGTTGATATCATATATATGTCAGAATAATAGAATTGATTTCTATAACCATTAAAGCTTTTAAGGAAACCTTTAGTCTTTCCAAGTCATTTAACATATTCTATCATATTGAGTACATGAGTGAGGGCTAAGATTCCTTTAGTCATTTTGTATCTAATGCCTTTGAAGAATATTTTTTAAGTTATTAGTCTTAGGAGTAACTTACATTAAACTTCTCCTTGTTAAGGATTAATCATAAGGTTTATCTTGATGATGATGATAATGATATTATCTACATCAGAAGCTTTTATCAGATGAGTATCATGTATTATTAACCATTTAATAAAGGCTTTTATTAAATGGGCTTACACTAATAATGATGGGCCCTTTAAAATCCATCATACCCATTAGTGGACCAAAATTCATATTTCACAACTAATGAGTCCATTTTAACATTTCTTTCACCACTTAGTCATTTAGGTAGGGCATCATCCCAATCATATCATATATGACTCTTGGATAGTTGAGCGGACAACCTTTTGTCCAATCCATCATATGGATAAACTTTATTCATTCGATAACCTAATCTTATTTGGGTCTCCCGACTAGTGTAACCCAAAGCAAACACAAAAAACATGCTAACGATGGACAATTCTGTTGTAAAAGTGGGTGCCCTAAACCCAACTTTATCAGTACTTTTCGATTACCATATCATGTATATAGTGAGCTATACATGATGTACACTTACCATTATAGTGTTGATATTTCTGCGTCCACTATTAAATGGTGATGCCCATAGATTAATTGTCGTATCAAAAGGTTATAGTAGATCCCATACTATAATGAAAACCTCGAGATACCATGACATTAATCTTAAATAAAGGTCCTATGGTTGAGATACATCATACTGATTGGACACAGTTGATGTTTGACTATCAGGTGCTGGAGGCTCATAAGCATTGAGATTTCTTCTCATGAAGTTCGCACTTGGTAATCACTAGTAGTGAGATCATGAGGACAAACCCGTCAATATGAACACCACATGTTTCAGTTATCATTGGTTGTTCTTATCTAAGGACATGTGTATTGGTCTCCTGACTTGAAATCATTACCAGTGTGTGGCACTTGATCACGTACTTTGATGTAAGGTAAAAATCATGATAATGAAATTGTGGTCAAATAGCTTGTGTTGGGTGCATCATTGGTGGTATGACATTGGTTGAATGATCAAGATAAGATTTGTCGCTTCCGAGTTGAAGAAGTAATATATATCTCGGACCTGATTGATCAGGATGGTAATACCTTCATAAATCCTTGACCAAAGTAGTTGGAAGGTAACTCTGTCTGGTTAGATCAACAAATAATAAAGCAAGAAAAGGACGATGACGCAGGTGTGCGTCCCGTTCTATGAGATATTTAAGGACAAAGAGATTATATTACACAGTACATGTTCGTAGGTTGATTGTCGTTGCTATGACTATTCCTTCTCTCTTTAGGGGCTCTTTAGGGGCCGTGATGAGTTGTTAGACTCCGCTCTTGGTCTGTGAATATTATTCACTGCTATCGAGATGAAGACCTAGTGAGTCACACATAATAGCGTATTCAAGAATTCACCCTATTATGTTTAATAAGTAAATTGGACATGGTGGGCCCCACCACGAGTTCTGAGTGTTGTCCAAGTCATCGATCATCGGAGAATAAATAAATTCATTATTATTCAAGTAAAGAATAATTGAGTTGAATTTATTTATTGAAAATATTTACAAGTTAAATAAATACAAGAAACAATATCAATCGAACAAATATGATTTTAATATTTCATATTTGTTTAATATCAGCAGGAATTTCAAGTCGAGTTAATGATTCGATTTTATTATGTAATATATTTAATATATATTACAGGTATGTGATAAAATATAAATAATATTTACGACGCGGTTTAGTTCGTCATAATTATTTATTTAGTGGACTTTAATAAACGTGGGCTGGTGAACCCTTTCCGAGTATTTGAGAATCCACTATAAATAAGAGGAGAGAGGCTCTCGTACAGTGACTATTCACTGTGAGATCTCCAGAGCCTCTCTCTCCTCTCCCGCTTTCTAGAGATAGAAGCTGTTGATCCAGATGACCGGATCGAATTCTCCCTCACGCATTGCAAGCACGTTGATGCGGTGATTGTTGAGGCGTCGAAGGCGTCGTCAGATCTCTATGTTAGCACCCGAAGTTTGACGATCGACACTCCATTGGATTTTTGAAGCGTGTGTGGACGATCTAGAGAGATTCTGCTTTGGATCCTTTGAGCAGCGATCACCGACAACAAACAGATGTCGAGCACGACTTCAAATCGAACTAGGTTTGTTTTTAATTTTAATTTATGTGCTCTTTTAATTCACGCGAGATCCTCGAGACTGTACCAGAGCTTGGATCGCTCGAGACGACAAGACCGTCGTCCCGACGATGAATTTTTATTAAAATCCTCGACCCATTGGTACCTTCAAATTCAGGGGTGCCCAACTTTAGCATGACCCACCCAACAGGACAATTCAGAGTCATTTATTACTTGTTTGTTTTACGCAAGATAATCCAGGGGCACCCAACTTTTGCATGACCTGTCCGGTTGGACGATTGAGGTCTTGATAAGTGCTGTTTTGGAAGCAATCTCACACTTAGTATTTGAAGGAGATTTTAATCTCACCATCTTATATCATGTTATTCCCTTTTATGCATGCATGCTTCTAGTAATTTAGTTTGGAATCATATTCCCTCCACCTAATCAATATGTTCAAACCATATTGATGTATAACTCTTTATATAAATCAATATGTTCAAACCATATTGATGTATAACTCTTTATATAACCCATAGGTTTGTGTTACTCAAAAATAGAAGTCAAACATATTCATACATATCGAAATGCATCATATGCATAAAGTACATGAACACTTCATCTAAATGTATAAAGTTATATGAGATTGACAATCTCCACATGAGTAAGCTCGAAGTGACAGATAACTAACCCCATTCACCAGTCTAGATAAGGCATAAGCCTCCAGGTAGGCAGGTAGTCCGACTCCAAGTCTCTCAACCCGATGATACTTTACTCAAGAGAGAATCCAATTTATCATAACTCCAACACTTAATATGCACAAACTATACTCAACAACTAAATTTAATTTAATAACTTCAATTACAAATCGGGGTCAAGATAGATGAAAAACTAAATTCATTACAGAGTCAATCCTAGCATGTAATGTAAGGTTCTGTCCAGAAGTAGTTTAACAATTAAACTAAAGCATACACTTTCATCATATAAACAATTTATAAATATGAATAAAGCAAGAAATAATTTTTAAATAAATGAACAATTCAAATATTTAAACAAAAGATAAATATTTATGAACAATTCATAAATAAAAGCTAATTATAAACCCTTTTATAATTTTCAGCTTTAACATTATATACATTCCATAATTTTGAATATAGACATTTTATATTCATTTCAATATAAATTCTTTCATATTTATCATTTTATGTCATTTTCATTTTAAATATATGATATTTTATGAATTATAAACTATAATTCAATTTATATTATGCAAACATTTTACATAATTTGAATATCATATACATATTTATTATTTAAACATTGATCATATCAATTATCAAAACACTTTTGATACAATTTAAATAATATCCAAATAAGACCCCCTTTTAATTTTGAACAATTCAAAATAATTAAATTATAACAGTTCATAATTTAAATATAAGCATTTTGTATTTTGGCATTATTTCATAATTTATAATCTTTTATAAATTATTTCTTATGGTTTCTAAATAAACACTTATTTCTATTTCATAAGAATTGCCATAAAATTTAGTAAAAATGTATTTCAAATATTAACATTTAATATTTGAGAAAAATAAAAGTTTCATAAACATTTATTTAATTAATTATAAATCATTTATAATTAATTAATTAATTCATAAACTCTATAAATTAAAAATTTCCAAAATACATTTTATAATGATTTATAAACATTTTATAAACCATTAATATCATTTTATATGTTAAAAATATTTTTTAACAATTTTTTTGTTTACCCTTACTTATGAATCCATTGATGCGCAAGAGTATCCTCTCTTTACCCTCATGCGGTCACTCTGTGTAAGGGTAATCCAGTTTTGGAGCCTTTGCGTAAGGGTAAGCCGACTTGACCCTTACACAACACATACCGCGTAAGGGTACTGAGCTCTTACCCTTGCATGAACCACTCACGTTAAGGTAAAGCTTTGATTAGCCGCTTCACGTAAGGGTAACAAGGTGAAGACCTTTATGCAAGCCTTCTAGAACCACTGCATAAAGGTAAGAAACCATATTACCTTTACGCAGCTTTGAGAAACCTCATCAAGTAAGGGTGCAACCTTTTTGTAGCGTGTTTCGTGTAAGGGTAACAACCATTTACCATTATGTAACCTTAGGAAAACCTCCATTACCTTTACGTGACTTTAGGAAAAACCTGATTACCCTCACTCAACCCTTACGTGTGAGGGTAAAAATCAGGTGACCCTTATGTAGACCGACCTACGTAATGGTAAGGAGAGATAACCCTTACGTAGACCACTCTGCGTAAGGGTAAGGTCTTGGTTACCCTTACGCATCTCAGCTGCGTACGGGTAAGGTCTTGGTTACCTTTACGTAGCCCACCTACGTAAGGGTAAACCCTTTGCATGGATTCAAATTTCCTGAAACATGAATCTGCCCTATTTTTCAATCCTCTTCATTTCATCGCAATTTTCATAAAACTTAAACATAGATTCCCTCTGATACCATTGAAGGGGTTTTACGAGTCTAATAATGATTATTAGATCAAGAATAAACGATTAAAACTGAGTGTATCATTCACCAAAGAGCCACAACAACCTTTGATCTCTGTTTTTATATGCGTTTGATAAAGATCACATGAGTGACAAACAAAAGCACCCAACCTCCATGCTGTATCCACGGACTAATTGAATCACATGTCGTACATGCAGAACTCTACATCCTCCACGATTTGCTAGCAACTCATGATGAAAGGGAGGTAGAAGAACGATGTCATGACCCCCTCCCTCAAAGGTACCTTTTTTGGGTCCGCATAGGGGAAAAAGGGATAATGACCCCTCGAGTCCTGCCTTCAGTAGGTCCTGGGTTGGCGACGAGCACTGATGATATCATGAACATGAATGTCATCAACCTTGTTCCCTCCTACCATGCACGACCCCCACTATGAACCACATCATTCTCTCATCAACCACAACCATAAGTGCACTACAATCTGCAAGTCATCACAGCCTGTGCATATCAAACTCGCCTGGAAGAGAGTGAGGAAGAGGGGGTAACAAGTCATTCGTCCTCACTGTCTGGATGTTGGAAAAAACACTACCAAAACATTTGGGTGTCATCACAAAGTGCGAGACGTAGGTGGGGTGTGTAGAACATACAATATATATTTATAAGCCACACACACAAGCCGAGCCTATAGGTTCATAACAAGAATATCACCCCAACTCACAATATCACCACCAAACCTTACAACCTCCTCCACTTTCGCTGCTACTTCTAAATGCATCACATCACACAAACAACCACATCCGCAAACCTTATTCCATCTTCTTTTTCAAGTTAATCCATCACCAGTTTTACCAATTACCATCCATCTTCGTCTAAAAAGCCCATTCATTTCATATTTAACATCAACCACTTAAGTCACACTTTCCATTTCAATTTAAGCGTTGGTTAATTATTCCAACCCATTATCCAGTTCAGCCCATTAGCCATTCCAGTTTCATCATCAACATTTAATTCCATTACTACCAGGCAACTAACAAAACACATCTCAAACACGAATCAACCTTTTTTTCACACATCAACAAGCCCCACATTACCTCCACTACGCATCACAACCACATCTCATCACAGCCGCCACAAGTCATAGCCATAACCACACAACACAACCAAATCCCATTGTAACCACCACCCAACATATTCATCCCACCCCATGTTTTTGGTATTTTCTAAAAACTTGTTTTGAGGTTGAGTGTGAACCTCCACATAATCTCCAACTTACAGCGGCAAAACCAAATTGCAAACTGCAAATTTCATACACTGCAATTTCAAGTTTCAAATTCAAACAACAATCTCAAATTTCAAAAATCAAACAAAAGACTGCCACGTCTACACAATCTATTCTCACGATGACCGCTGGGCACCAACTTCGATGTTGGTTGCGTCGATGCCCTGATTTCTCCTTACCGACGTCTCACCTCTGTCAGACCACATAAAGAAAATTCCGACCACAAGTCACCACTATCAGACCATGCCCCACCAAGCCATCTACTGCCGTATGCCATTGCCTACTCCATCGTTGTCGGTACATCAACTCACCATCGAACCGACACACCGTCAAACCATCCATTTGCAGAGAAGATCCACCGTAAAAGCAAAAACCAAGGTGAAATAACCACCAACAATCCTCACAAAAGATAAAAAAACCATTGTAGGAAATTGGCTGCATCAAAGAAGCAAACACGAGCCACCTTTGCTTCTATTTTCACCATGAAAAAATCCAGGAACCTGAACCAACTAACAACGAAACAGAACTGGTAGCATCACACTTGTCGCACCTCTGCAAGTGACAACACCAACCTGTCAAGCACCAAGTCGCCATCGATGCAAGGAATATGTTACAACGTCACATTGGGCTGGGAGTATTGAAACCAAAACTGAAGGGAACCACCGAGGTCAGATACGGACTGACCAGAAATGAGAACCACCACTTTGGGCTTGAACTTCATATATAGTCAAGATCTAGATGAGACTAAAGATGGGAGATACACGAACCAACGAGTGAGGCCGACAAGCAGAGTATAGGAGGAAATAGAGCCAATCAAGAAACGAGATGTCGGGGAATGGAAATCAAAGCACGAGACCAAAGGTCGAATCCTGTGAGAGCAAAAGAAAGAAAATCTATGAGCGAAGCATGGGGAAAGTGGGAGCATGAACCCAAAGATGATGCAAGAGAGAAGCCATAACAAGAAACCCTAAATCACCCAAAGAGGACGATCGGGAGAGTGCAACACCATTCTCAGAGTCCCTCACCATACAACATATTCACCGCACCACACTTTCCACATCATTTTCAAGATTAAACAAGGGGCTTTCATCACACTTACATCTTTATTTCAAGGGCATTCTCACGCAATTAGGATTTCGAGGGGCAGTCAATTTATTAGTCGAGCATACGTTTTAGCCAATTTCATGTGTGGTGATTTCAAGCAACAATCACATTGAGGTTTGCTAATTCAACATTCTCAACAACACAACAAAACTCAACATAAGCCAAGGTTGGAAGAATAAAAAGAAAGCTCAACATATTGAAAATGATTCAAGCCAAGGAGATAAACTTCCTTCATGTGAACAAAGGAAATCAATCTCATCCTGACTTAAACATCCATCAAATATTCCTTGATGTTCTATGGATTTATTATCAATGCTTCCTATCATGTTTACTTCATGAATGTCCTCATCATCCCCTATTTGTGAGCTTGCATTATAGATGTTCAAGTCTAGACTCATGTTTCCAAAGGTGATGGTCATGTTCCCATTTCGGACTCGGATAACAGAGTTGATTGTTGCAAGAAAAGGACGACCAAGGATGATTGAGGTTTGTTCTTTATTTCCTAAGTTTGGATGGTTGTCAAGGACAATGAAGTCAGCAGGGTAGATGAAGTTTTCAACCTTTACCAGAACATCCTTTAAAATCCCCTCTGGAACCCTAATGCTACGATCAACAAGTTGAAGTGTGACAGATGTGGGTTGGAGTTCTTCTAGGCCTAACTGACAGTACACAACATATGGGATGAGATTGACACTAGCACCTAGGTCACACAAGGCCTTGACAACTTTGATCTCTCCTAGTTCAACATTAATGTAAGGGCAACCCGAGTCTTTCAACTTAGGAGGAATGGTCCCTTGAATGGTGGTACTCACATTAGCAGCCAAAAGGACTTGGTTTTTATGTGAAAATTTTCTTTTAAAAGTGCACAAGTCCTTAAGGTACTTTGAGTAGGCAGGTATGGTTTGGATGACATCGAGAAGGGGAATGTTCAACTTGACTTGTGAGAAGATTTCCCTCAATGTTTCACTCAATTCAGGCTTGGTTTTCCCCTTCATGCGTTGAGGAAATGGTGTGGGTTGTGGGGTTGTTTGTTGAAGAGTTGTTTCTTTGACAATGTTATCGTGTTTTTCAATTTGATCATTTGGTTCATTTGAATTTTCATCCAAGTTTGAATCTTCAGGTGGGTTCTGAATTAGTTGTTCAGGTTTCTCAATTGATTTCCCACTTCTTAAAACAGTCACAACCTTTAGTTGTTTATGAGTTGTTTGAGTACAACTTGACTCTCCCCTTGAAGTTGAGGATGGAACCGCCTGAGTAGGCCTGAGTGCCTTTCCAGTTTTGATGGTTTGAAGTTCTTGTTTAAGGGAAGAGACTTCCGAGTTCATCCTTTCCATTTGTTTGCACAATTGTTCTAGTAGGCTTTGTGGAACTGTTTGGGTTGGTGCTTGAGAAGATTGGTTTATCCCAGGGGGATATTTTGGAGGTGGGATGGTTTGTTGAAAATGGACTGGTGGCTGTTGGTATTGGATAGGTTGGGTTTGGAATTGGTTATGGGTTTGGTAGTTCTGATGGGGGTAAGGATTTTGTCCCTGTGGTTGGCTAGGCTGTTGGTTATCTTTCCAGCGGAAGCCTGGGTGGTCATTATACCTTGGATTGAAGTTGTTTTGGTATTGAGGCTTTTGAAAGTTCAAAGCATTTACTTCCGCTGGGGGTCCTCCTAAAAGAACATCCTTGATGGATGAAATGGTTGGACAATTGTCTGTCTTATGGTCATGTTTGTCACAAATTGTGCAAATAGGGTCAACAATTTGGATTTCATGAACTTTCCTAAGGTCTATCTCTTCAACCTTCCTAGAGAGTGCTGCGAGTTTAGCCTTAAGGCTTTCCTCTTCTCTAAGTGTATGAATTCCAACAGTTCTTTGTGTCTTTTCAGAATAAGGTGAAGTTCCCCATGTTTGATTTTGTTCAGAAAGGCTTTCTAGATACTCGTAAGCATCATTTGGGGCTTTGTTTTTAAAGGTTTCATTACACATCATGTCAATGAATTGTTTGTTCCCTGGACCCAACCCTTCATAGAAAATTCTCACTTGTTCAGGAATAGAAAAACCATGGTGTGGAACCATGTTTAGAGTGTCTTTGAACCTCTCCCATGTTTCATAGAATGACTATCCCTCTTTTTCAAAAAAGTTTTGGATGCTCTTTTTAAGTGCAATTGTTTTGTGGTGGGGAAAGTATTTTTTGTAGAATTCTCTTTGTAGTTGGTCCCAGGAGTTGATGGATGATGGTCTCAAATTGTTTAGCTAATTTTTAGCTTGATCCTTTAAAGAAAAAGGAAATAGCCTTATCTTAGCTGATTCTAGTTGATGTGGGGGACACATGGTTTCTAGAATGTCATTGAACTCCTTAATGTGAAGGTAGGGCATCTCGGACTCCATTCCATGGAATGTGGGAAGGTGGTTTAGGACATGAGGTTTAAAGATGTAGTTGGCATCTCCTAGGGAATTGTGTCTAATGCACGAGGGGGCATTGATCCAGGAAGGTGTGAGGTAGTCATTCATGGTTTGATCAATTGCATTCCCCAAGTTTGGGGGTGACTCATTTGGGTTTCCATTTTGGTTCCCACCTGGGTTTATGAGTTGGTTTCTTTGAAGACCTTCCATTGAAATAGGCTCAATTTTTGACTCTGGAGTATTAGGAAGATTAGGATCTAATGGAAAGAGTCCCCTTGGTGTACTTGACTCCCCAACCCTAGGACTATTTACCCTAACTAGACGGTTTGATTGATCGTGGGTGTAGGCGGACATGCGCCAAAAGAAAAAAACGAGAAAGAGACAAGATAAGAGAATTTGGACGAGAAAAGAAGAAATGAAGGAGAATAGAATGAGTGTTTAGATGACTTATTTGGGTCCCCGACAACGACGTCAAAATTTGATTCACGCTCAAATTTACCCAAGAGAAGAAGGTAGGACGATCCTTGTAGTTTAGCTTGGGTTGTCGAATCCTCAGAGACCTAAGAAGAAACCTATAGACACGTACATTATATGGACTGTTTTTGGCTATGAAGTGGCCAACTTGGGTTGATTTTAGATGGGTTTAAAGGAACTCTAAGAGACTTAAGTGAATTCAAATTAAAAGAATGAGTTGATCATAGGTTTTCACTTGGGGTTGATTGGACGTATTCCCTTTTCAATTATTTCAATTTCTTATATTTGAGTTGAGTTCATTTAAGGAGATCAAACAACTTCATCACTTACTGATTTTATACCAACACACCATAATACTAATCACTTATACACTTGAAGGATCAAAGTTTTGAGCACTTCAAGGTAAATGTTCGTATTAGCACTTGAAGTGTGTGACCTTAAATTCAACAAGGACGATGGAGTTTAAAAATCATCAAATAAAAATCTCAATTAAAGAAGTGATTAGAAATTAATGGGGTGATAAATAACATCCAATCCAGCCTCTTGCTACTCCCTTGGATCAACCCATAAGCGAGTTATCCCTCCATTGATTCTATGGTTTCAATGGAAGCGGAAAGTAGACTCATGAGAGAGGAAATGGAGAAGTAAAAAAACACAATAAAATAACGATCACTCCACCGTAGTGTGATAATTTCACAAGGTTTGGTGTGAATAAATTCACACCTTGATCCAACAGTATCAAAGTGATATGAAGAACAACATAATAAGAGGAGAAGAAGAACTTTTATTAAGAAACTAAAGTGAATTGAACAACTTACATGTGAAAGGCAAACTTGAGACAACAAAATCGCAGCATAACATTACAATGAAAGAAAGCTCAAAAGATGATCAACTCCTCCACCACCACTGCCTTAAATAGGCATTTTGGGAGCCTTGAGTCGAGCCTCCAACAGTACAAAGCATCCCACTTGATTATGGTAGGCCTAGGGTGGTGGAAAGCTTGTGGAACTTGGACTTTTCCACACTTGACCTGAGGTGGCAGCCAACTTTCATCCACCGAACAGACGCGCTTAGAAGACCTTCTAGATGGCCGAATCAGAGTGGGCCATAGAAGAAGAAAATGGAGACCTTGATGTCTTCTAACCGCCTGTAAAATTTGGGCCCATTTGGAGATGTGAATTCAGAGATATGAATAGATTAGTGAACTGTTTTTCTGAGCCGCAGAATCTGGCCCAAAATTTTATCTCTAACTTGGGCCGCTTTAATGACCACCGTGTAGGCCGAATTAGCATTGGATCCTGAAGAGTGATTTGTTCCTCCACATGTCTTCTAGCATACCACGAAATTTAGGCTTCATTGGGTTTGTAATGTGGGTCCCACATTCTCATCAGTGGGCTGGTGTCCAATCTGGCTTCTCTAGAATTGCTTTCATTCATCTCCAAATATCTTCATCATCCTTTATGAATCCCCCATTGATCCCTGAATGAAACATGTTCATGTTGAAGTGTAGTTCAATTTCCCAAAATATTAAATTAAAATATGGATAATTACATTCCTTAAAATCAGATGAATCATTGGGTACTTTAAATGATGTTAAAAAATGTACCACATAATAGTGCATTTTAAGAAGGAATTACAATCATAATGTGAAATGATGTTCAAAGTGTAAAATGTACTAAAATGGTGTTTATGAATAATAAAGCATATTAATATTATATATATTAACAATGAATATTAGCCTCATTTAGTGGTTAATCAGTATCTAAAGGTAAGTATTGTATTATATTATTAAATATATTAACTCAACTACTTTTTTGTGTCGAATTAAATGCCCTTCAGAAGAATTTAATGAGCCTGAATTTTGTACCTAAGTAAAAGGATCTCCAATGATGATTTCTCAATGGCTCTTTTCGGAGAGAGCTTCTGCCTTTTAAAAGATCGGAGGCGCGTGACGTGAAATAAGAGAGCGACATAGTGATATCAGAATTATTCTTGAATGAAAACGGTGAACATATGCTCTGTTTTGAATGTCTACGACACTCTGTTCTCGCCTGAACTTGAACGAGACATTGGAGAACATCTGCTCTTCTTCGCGCATCATTTCCAAATCAAAAATGACATTTAGAGGAGAATAACTATCCACAGAACAACGAAAATTCTATCTCTGCTACATCGAATTCTTTCACTTCTCTAAATCTGTTTTTTTTACATTTTTGAGTTGTGTGTGCTTTATGCTATATATATTTTAAGCACGAGCTCCTGTAGTAAAATGGAGAGTTCTAGACACACTCTCTCATTTCTTATTATATGTACTCCCATGAAGAACCATAGATGAGGTTGTGTAGCCTGGACTGCCTGCGCGCAATTGTTTATCTTTTATTCTACCATGTAGAACTGTGGAAGAAGCTCCGTGAAGCATGGACAACCTTGTGCGCTGTTGTGTATAATTCCTAATCTAGGTTGTGGATTAGTTTATTTGATTAATAAATTGCTTGATAGTGGGTGAGAGGACTAAGTGTTGGCTTGAGACTGAACCTCTTGTATTTATTCCACTACATGTTTTTCAGTTTTGTTATACTCTGTTTTCAAAACTCAACTGCAAAACACTACTTTGATAGTTAACTTTAACTTGTGTTTTATATATGGTGTTTGATACAAGTAAAATTGTTTCAAAAGTTAGCAGTTTTAAACTTGTTTTAACTGAGTTGTGATCGAACTTTTAAGAAGCCTTTTGAAAGATAAAATTGTATAATTCTACTATTTTAGTTAACTGAGTTGTATTTTATAAATTGGGGGATCTAACATTTAAATCATTTTTAACAGAAATTTAAAAATTGAAAACCTAATTCACCCCCTCTTGATTTGTCCACTTCGACCAACATTTGGTATCATAGGTTTTTATTTCTTTTAAATTGTGGTCTAATTTTTCCTAAAGATCAAAATTTCTATTATTTCTAAATTTTTGTCTTCATGGATAATAATAGGCAAGTGGAGACTGCCATTAACCAGACTCCTTATTTTAATGGCACCAATTATTCTTAGTGGAAGATAAAAATGAAAATCTATAGAGAGAATGAGTTTTGATATTTAGACCATAATCGTGGACAAATATGAAAAACTCAAAGCAGCTAGAGCTGAATGGAGCGATGCTACTAGGGCCGCTTATGATTGTAACTGTAAAACTATGAATGCATTATACTGTGCATTAGGAGAAGATGAATTTAATAGAATATCTGTTTATTCTACTACTTTTGAAATATGGGACTCTCTTGCTGTTTTTCATGAAGGAACTTCGGAGTTGACCATAACCCACCCCGACCCGTTAGGGTCGGGCCGATCCGATAAGCTATGGAGGGGGGCCGCGGGTGGTTGCAGGCGGCGCGATGGCGGCGATTGGCACTTGGTCTGGCGCATCGGAGACCCTCGATAAGGAGGCAACACATAGAGGAGGGTGGGACGACTGACCGAGGGGACGCAAGCGTGGAGGGTCGGTTTTGGGGCGACTGATTGACAAAAGAGGAAGCAAGGGCCACCAGGAAGGGGGTGTTTAGCCAGAGAGGAAGGGACCCACAGAAGACCTTTTTTAATAAAATATTTTTATTATAATTTTATCTCTGTCTCTTTGTTGGCCTCCCATCGAAAAAACCTTTTTTCTTTTTCTTTTACACCGCATGAAAATACCCCCTTCTCCCTTATTTATACGGTATAAAAATATTATATATATATATATTTGCAACCCTTTGTCGCCTAGGTGTCACTCGTGACTTTTTTTGGGTTTCTAAGTCAAAAGCCAATAATACTTAGGCTATTTGACCTCTTTTTTTTTGAAATCCACAAGTTTCTTGAAAAATATCCGGCCAGAAAATACTATTTTGGTTGCTTGAAAATTGGTCAGAGTTCTTAGATTTACCGCAAACCTCCTCCAACCGTCTGCCTTTAGGTATAATTTAACATATATAAAAATATGTTAATACCCGCAAAGATTATTTCAATCCGTATTGAAAACTTCAGAGGGCCGCAACTTGGTCGTCTGATATCAAATTGAAATGTTGTTTGCAACGTTAGGACTGTAGCGATGCCCTCTATATTAATTTATTACAAATTTAATTTTTTGACTTAAATTTATCACGTGATCCCTCTAATATCAATTGAAGGTACCAGAGCATGCAGCAGGAGCATATGAGTCGGAGATTTAAAAAATTTCACCGGTAGTCGACGTAACTACGTCACCGTTGGCGAAGCGCAACCCCGGTAAAGGCCCGAGGATCATGCGTGATAAATTTTAAGAACAAAAATTCAATAAAAATTACCTCTTTCAATCTGAAACCACGCTTGACATCCCCTCTTCGCCAACGATCATTGCTTGAAGGAACCAAAGTTGATCTCCTCTAGACTCACCTCGGCTAAATTGGGTTAATTAGCATGTTAACGACCTTAGGGTTAAATGATAAATTAAACAGGTTTGATATAATTATGATGATAATTAGGAACGTAGATTAATGAAATAAATTTGGTTAGGCATATCATAAATTGATAAATTGATCATTTTGTCCTATGATGACACGTCTGGTGTGTTTGATACTAGCCTTGTGATTTTACTTGCTTAACTTTTGAGCTTATGTGATATCGATGTGATTGATACCTGAAGGTGGGATGTTGTTTGGCATGTTGAATTTTTTTGGATACGACTCATAATTTATGTAAACACTTGAGGGCATGGTGCATATTTTTCATATCGCCTCAGGGCTAGGTGCATAGGTACTTAATGCCTGAGGGTGGAGTATATGATTATATGTGATGTCTGAGGTCCAGATGCACGGTCACTTGATGCCCGAGGGTGAGGTTCTGGAAAGCATGTGGGATGATGCCATTTGTTCATGATATGTTATGAGTGATTCATCCTCGGTTGGATAATCCGACACCGACTCGGGTGATCCATCCTAATGCAGGAGGATCTACCCTCAGTCAGAGATATCTAATAGGGCGTTGAAGCAGGTTTGGATGGCCTCGAGTGTTAACCCACATCATTTTGGGTCAACGAGTTTATTTCATGTGCAATATTAATTTATTAAATTAATACCATGTTATTCGATATATTGCATGCACTATATCTCTCAGATTGGATTTGTTTAGACACGATGGTGTCGACCTACTGAGTTGTACTCACGCCCTGGATTGGCCGCCGTACCCAAACAGATTTCATGGATGCATGTTTGGACATGGGCAAGGGACCATGTTGTTGATTTGCAGCTGGCCGGATGAGTTGGAGCTTGGAGATGGGACCGATATGGGGTTCAGGACTGGGGTTTTGGAGTTTTTATTCGAGTCTGCTTATTCTTTTATTTGTATGAATTTCAACACGTCATTTAGATACATTCAACCTGCCATTGCATTATTCTTTTATTATTTGGATTTATTCAGTTTGGGTCTTTCTCAGTTTTGGTTGTTTCTATTATTTTCGGTACTCTACTATTATTTCCGCTTTCATTGCAATTCTTTACCATAGAGTATAGTCTCCCCACTATATTTGTTAGACCCTTACTGATAGTCGGCAGTCTCTGGCATACAAGGAGACATGCTTGAGGTGACGTAACCAACCGACTAGGTCATTTGAGGGATCACATGGTCGGGGATGTTACAATCAAAATACATGATCAAATAGTATACAATGATAATAATATCAAGTCAAGAGACTACATGTGTTCGTTTATAGGAACTATCAATGACACATAAAACATGTGGTGTTCCTATTGGCGAGTCAATCATCGTGATCTCATCTTCTCGAGATCACAAAGTGCAAACTTTGTAAGAAGAAATCTCAATGCTTATGAGCCCCCAACACATGATAGTCATACATCATCTTTGTTCAGTCAAAATGACATATCTAGACCATAAGAAATATGTTTAAGATTAATGTCATGGTATCTTGAGATTCTCATTATAGTCTGAGAACTGCTATAACATTTTGATACGATAAATAGTCTATAAATATTACCATTTAAATAGTGGATGTAGAAATATCAACACTATTATGGTAAGTATACTTTATGCATAACTCACTGTATATATGATATGGTAATCGAAAAGTATTGTTTAAGTTGGGTATATGGCACCCACTATTACAATAATGGCAAGCCGCTATAACAAGTAAAAATTTGATGCATTTAAATGTGAGAACTGGAGAAAAGGTTTCGTCGTAGTCAAATTTCGCTTGGACCTCGTTTCTAGATCTCGTCTCTCTCTCTCTCTCTTTCGTTCATGTTTTCTTTTTCTTTAAAGGAGAAAGTGGTCTTTCAAATTTATTGTTTTCAAATTTCTTCCTTCAAACACTTTTAAATTCCTTCTTAACATTCATTTCAAAATCATTTTCTTTTTATTATCTTTTTCAAATTTTCTTTTTGAAATCCTGAAGATTCACTCTTATCTTTTACTTAGTTTTGTCTTGAATTTAACTCATTTTATTTTTAAGATGATTTGAACTTCATTGTTATATATACAATTCATATCATGTGCTTTACTTTATTCTACCTTATGAATTTACTTTCTCTAGTATTGTTTTTAAGCTTATGGTGGCCATTGAGGGGAAGATAATATTGCATGTTACTATTGTTTTACTATATGGGCGATTATCTTCTTAACAATATCTTTTTTTCCTTCACTGTTTTCTTTTTGATAATCACAAAGGTGGAGAGGTTTTGTTGTGTATCAAAGGGGGTAGAAATGCTTGGCTAAGGGGGGGAAGTTTATATTTTGGGAGAAACATATTTGTTTGTTTCACAAAGGGGTTATATTTATGGTTTAGTTGTATCTATCTCTATAGTGTATTGTATATCTCGAATATTAATATCTTGAATTAGTTTGAATACATTTTTCACTCTTGATTTACACTAAATATATCTTTTTATGTTAAGTGTTTGTGATCATCCAAAGGAGAGAGATTGTTGCACCCCTCCCTCTCTCATGGTGTTTTCATGATCATAAACACTCAATTATGTATCTAACGATTTCATTTGAGTGGATGATAGTTGCATTTATAAGGTTCTTGTGTCCAGCTTAATGAAAAAAAATGAAGGAATCATGAAGGAATCTTGTTGAAACTTGAAGATATTGTTGAAGTCGTAATTCGTGTGTTGAAATCATGGAAGGAAGCTCTTGAAGGTACCAAAGACTTTCGAAGCATCTTGAAGGACCTTGGCTGAATATGAGATGTTGTAGACAACACTGACTACCCAATGCAAGAGGACATAGCCCCCCAAGTGCAGCAGAGGAGGTGAACCGACTACCTAGTGGAGGAAGTCAGTGTCGGGCAGCCTATGAGTGTGTCACTGGTTAGCTGGTGGCATCGGGTGGCTAGCATGTGGCGTTGAGATATGTCATCTGAAGGATAATTTATTATTGATAAAAATGCCCTAAATCTTGTCTTCTTCGGCTTCAATGACTCCCGTGGATTCTAGAACCTTCCTAGATCTTTTGGAGGTTATAAATATAGACCAAAGTGTTGGGGGGCTACACTACGCAAGGCAGTCCCCATTCGAATAATCAAGATCCATTGAGTTTAATTTTGGTTCGCAAACTCAAAAAAAACTAGAAAACCTATGTTTATTTTTCAGTTCCATAATAATGAAACAAATAAACATAGCATAATTCGTCTAAAAGAATTCCAAAACTAGGAATTATAATGATACAAAAGCAGTAAACCAAAACACTGCAACATCGGCATTTACATAAACTCAAGCTTTCACAATACTCATAATCGCATAAATGCAATTCTATACATGCTTATTAAAATAAACAGGGTTAGCAACATGAGTATTCAATTCCAGAACATTGGAATTAACATAGAAGATTTAGACATGTACACTTCCAGAACCACATCAAGATTCTTGCACATAAAAACTAAATCAACAAGCTAGAATTGAAAACAGCAAGCAATACTGATAAATTCAAAAAACAAATTTGAATTAAATTCAAGAAGCAACATTCAGTCATTACAGGTCGGGTAAACAAAGAATGGAAAACAGTAAAAGGACACAACGATGTAACGTGCTTCGGCCAATTGTCTACGTACACGGGGCAAAGTCACCATGGGGTTTTCACTATGCAATAATAAAAGATCACAAGAAATGCCTAGACAACAACACACAACCGACACAGGTCTCAACAAACAACATCAATAAGAAATCAAAAACATCACTAAGGAACATTTAAACAAAGTCGGGACCCCCCTTACTAGGGGCCCAACTTCACCTTAGTAGAAGCCTTCGTGTTGAGGTGAGTCGACGCCACTTCCTCTGGGTTTCAAGAGCGACAATGCTGTTGTCCAAGATGCCCAGAAATTATGGTCATCCAGCCGCTGCCATCCAGGTCCACTGCTGTAACAAAGGAGTCGTCCGATCCAGATCTGTCACTACTGTCCAGGCTCGATGCAACCATCTGGATGTGCCGCCACGGTCTAAGAATGTCGACGCCATGGGCTGCCCTTTGGGTTCAAGAACCAAAACCCCTGCTTGATTCCTTCTGTTGTGCGCGACGCCGTTGTCCAGATCTGGAGTTATTCAGGTCCGGTGCTTCCTTGACCCATCATAGCCTTAAACATCCTCTGAGTTCAAGAACAAGCACCGCAACCCCTCCGCACCTGATCTTTTCCACCACTGCATCTTTCTCGACCAAAGAGGGGTGAAATGTGGGGTTCTCCTCAAATCAAGTTATTTGAGCAGAAATCCTCAAATTCTAGGGGTTCTCTCCCCCTCAGCTCTGATCATTCTCTCTTGGTGAATGAAGAGACGAACCAGGGGTGTCTTCCCCTCTCCTCACCGGTGGCGAACCAAGAAACCCCCTTTTACCCGGAGCTCTTGCACTACAAGCCCCTAAATGATGTCGTAAATCATAAATGAAAGAGGCCACTTATTAGGGAGGAGGTGTAAACCACAATGGACGCGTGGACGACGGAGGATCGAAGTGTGGTTGTCATTTCAACTATAAAGCAGACTCACAAAATAAAGCATATTAAATAAATGTAATTTAATTAACAAAAAAAGTGAAACTAAAATTCACAATTCTCCATCTTGGAAATTAAAATGCATAAACAAATTTAATATGCAATAATGCTACATAATCTCCACTTTGCAAAATAAAATCTAACCACATGATGATTATGCACCACCTACCATCATTAATTTGGGTGTTACATCCTAAATAGGAAATACCTATAGGGTGCGACCCAAATAGTCCCCCTATCATGCATCGACGTGACACACGCCACCCAAATTAATGACATTCTAAAGCTGCTAAACATGCTCAAAATTAAACAACTCCAAACATAAACAGAGAACATACCTGCACTTACCTGAGTCGACATTTGAGATCATGCCATCAAGGAAGTCCTGGACTGCTGATTAGTACCTGCAACACAAGGCAGAACACAACAATACTCATCCTTAAAAAAAACATGGCAAGTCAAACTCAGACAATTCACAAAGAATATAACTCAGAAAACTAGTGCAATATTGCAAATAGGAGCAATAAAATAAACACATTAAGAAATCAAGAATAGAAAAAGAAAAACCGGTCTCCACCTGAACCCATCACGGACTCAGAAAACTCTTCACCTAAAAGGAAGACACTTCCTAGAACCCTGTCAACAGGAGAAGTTCCTCAACAACTAGGTACTACTGCAAATCCCATGAAGCCCGAAGAGTCCTTCAACCAAAGGGTACCTGTACCTGAAACCGACACAGGTGGGTAGGTAGAGAATACCTAGGGGCGCGAGAAAACTCTCTCTAAGGAACTCGGAAAAATAGCCCCGTAACTTCGGGATAAGGGGTGCCTCCTCACAAAGGAGGTCGCAGTGACCAGGCTCAGGCGACTGTTTACCAAAAACACAGGTCTCCGCAAAGTCGTAAGGCCATGACAAACTTTAAACCCACGAGAACACCGGTGATCCAAGGGATTCCATCTACCGACTAAGAAAACTCATCCCAGTTTAGCTTTCTAACAATAACTAGGAACCACCTAACATCGCTAAAGAGATCCCGACAGAACCGCTATGAAGCCTGATCGTCACCGAACCTATTCACATGACATTGTCACTCTAAACACTACCCATGCCCAATCACCACTCACAAAAGGTCAACGCCTAGAGACACCAGCCCTGTCCATGACACAAACCAGAGGAATAAAACCCGAGCTAATTACCAGGTCACTCTCCTAAGGAAAAAGACAGAACTAGGAGACCAAACAACCAAACAGACTCTTCCACGCACCTCACTGCTAACTGATACACTCTCACCCAGGACAACCTCGCACAAACCACTCCTAACCCCATAACAAGAGACACATATTGGTAACAACTACCAAGAGGCATCTTTAGGGCTCCGACATGCAAACATCTAGGGGAAACCCATGAAAGGAAACAACAATCAACAACATATTGCAAATTACAACCAAAGAGAAAACACCACCTAGCTGACCAAAAACAATCAAAGCATGTTGCAGAGTAAAATCCACTAATAAAATCATTTAAAGCAACAAATAATTGATTCTGAATTTTGACGACACAAAATTATACCCAATTTGGCTCTGATACCACTTGTTGGGGGGTTGCGCTATGCAAAGCAGTCCCCATTCGAATAGCCATAATCCATTGGGTTTAATTTTGGTTCGCATACTCAAAAAAAATGAAATCTAGAAAACCTATATTTATTTTTTAGTTCCATAATAATGAAACAAATAAACATAACATAATTCGTCTAAAAGAATTCCAAAACTAGGAATTACAATGATACAAAAGCAGTAAACCAAAACATCGCAACAACAACATTTACATAAAGTCAAGCTTGCACAATACTCATAATCACATAAATGGAATTCTATACACGCTTATTAAAATAAACAGGGTTAGAAACATGAGTATTCAATTCCAGAACATTGGAATTAACATAGCATATTTAGACATGTACACTTCCAGAACCACATCAAGATTCTCGCACATAAAAACTAAATCAGCAAGCTAGAATTAAAAACAAGCTGCAATGATGAAATAAAAAAAAACAAATTTGAATTAAATTCAAGAAGCAGTAAACATTCAGCCGTTATAGGTTGGGTAAACAAAGAATGTAAGATGGTAAAAGGACACAGTGATGTAACGTGCTTCGGCCAATTGCCTATGTGCACGGGGTAGAGTCACCATGAGGTTTTCGTTATATAATAATAAAAGATTACAATAAACACCTAGACAACAACTCACAACCAGAACATCTCTCAACAAACAACATCAATAAGAAATCAAAAACATCACTAAGGAACATTTAAACAAAGTAGAGACCCCCCTTACTAGGGGCTCGACTTCACCTTAATAGAATCCTTCATGTTGAGACGAGTCGACGTTGCTTCCTCCAGGTTCAAGAGCGACAACGCCGATGTCCAAGATGCCCAGAAAATTACAGTTGTCCAGCCATAACCATCCAGGTCCACCGCCGTAACAAAAGAGTCATCTGATCCAGATCTTCTGCTATTGTCCAGGCTCAATGCAGCCATCCGGATGTGCCGCCACGGTCCAAGAATGTCAACGCCATGGGCTGCCCTTCAGGTTCAGGAACCATAACCCCTATTCGACCCCTTCTCTTGTTGCGCACGATGCCACTGTCTAGATCCGGAGCTGTCCAGGTCTAGTGTTGCCTTGATCCATCGTAGTCATGAGCATCCTCTATCACACTCGGTTTTTCAAGTTTTGGCTTATGATCTGGTTCGATGGGAATCTCGGTCTTTTTCTCGGGTTCCGGTGTGACGGGTGTTGAGTTTCGAAGTGTTCCCTTGTCTAGTTTTTGTCCCATGTTTGGCCCTTGATTCGTTTGGGAGTTTTTGAAGAAATTTGGAAAAATTTGGCTTGGCAGTACCCAACGCACGGTTGGCGCACGGTTTGATAAACCGTGCAGTCGAACCCAGGTAACCGTGCGGTAGTTACCGAACCTACCGCACGTTTAACGCATGATCGTGTGGTCAATCCCAGGTAACCGTGCGGTCGATCCATCCTCAGGCAGTGGCTACCGCACGGTTGACGCACAGTTTGGTAAACCGTGTGGCATAATCGTGTCTTGCCCAGGCTTAAAATTTTAGGGTTTTCCAAGTTTACCCCTTTCGGGGTTTTAACCCAAATCACTCTCCTCCTCCCCCATGAGGCTCGTTCGACCCTAGGAGGGTTCTCCCCTCTTCCTCAAGACTCCCACCTTCTTCTAGGGCGATTTCAAGTGGAAATCTTCAAGGGTTTGGTTGGATCTCTCGAGGTAAACCCCTCCTCTCATCTCCCTCTTCCTTCTCCTCTCATTCCTTTTTGATTTTCTCTTCTCCCATGGTTATGTTGACCTAGGGTTTAATTTCCCTTCGATTATGTTGGGGGGTTTTCTCATCAGGGGTTTCTCTTCGTAGATCTAGGGTTTTTGAACCCTCATGGATTGTTTTTGGTGGTGTGTTGTTGTTGCGCCATAGATCCAAGGTAGCTTTTCCCATGCACTTGCCTTTTTTAATTTAAGATTCGTTAGTTTCATGCTTTTCGTACCTTCTTTGATTTATAAATATTGATGTATGATTCTTGGTTTAATTATTTTGTGTGTAAAGTGGTGTTCTATGCCTTGGTTTATGATAAATGGAATTGTTAAATAACGCACACCAAGTGCTTGATTAAATGTATGATTGGCTTTTATGAGTAATTTGTGATGTAAGAAGCATGTTTTGGTTTTGTGAATATATCAGTATTATGTGAAATGATGTCTTGGGTGCCTTATATGGGTTTCCCAAGTTGTTTGGGTTTTATAAAGAAATGAGGAATGACTTTTAGGGTGTTTTGGCATGTGTTGTCGATGAATGGATCGTTTGACACTTTTATAAGAAATGGTTTGTCTTGAAAATGTAGTGTGAACGTTTTAAGAGGATTTTGTAAATGATTTTGAACTGGAAAATGGTGTGTTTACACCCCTTTATGAAAAGTGAATTTTGTATCATTGATAAATGTTGGTTTTGTGAAATGCTTAAAGGCCCGTTTGGCAACTTTGTGAAAATGATGAAAGTGTTTATTATGAAAACCTTCGTTGGATGTTTCTCATGCCTTGTCTACGTATAATGGATGAGATGTCCTCATTGTGGAATCCTCGAGATCCATTATTAGAGTTCCTTGGTTGGGACTCTTTGTGTTCTATTTATTCTATGGCATGAGATCGGTCCTTGGGGTGACTCAGGGTGAGACATGTTGTTGTATTAGTATTATATATGCATGTGATTTGATGCTCGGTTGACATCGGTTGGCTCATCCCCTTTATACACGAGACATAAGAACCTGACATAGTGAGAGAATTTTCTAAGAACGATTATTGCACTGGCTAGATTACGCACTAGCTGGTGGCCCATAGTAGGTGGATATATATTGGGTTTATTGCTATGAGATTTGCCCCTCGCTCTGTCCTAAGATAGGGTGGTCGGGAGTATTTAGGGCACTTTGATTTCATCGTGTGTGACATGCTACCAGGGATGAGTCTCATGTATTAGTTTGTTCTGGATTGTTCTTGATCTCCTATGTTCACCTATGTCTATTGGCTCTTAGTCACTTATAGTGATGAATGTGATACTTGTATGTTTAAGTACATTGTCCTTGTTATATGATCATCATGGAGCCTTCTCGTGTTTTCTCCTTTTTGGAAAGTGATATGTTGGTTTCAAAAAAGGGTTTATGAAAAATGTTTTCAAAGAAAAGTGTTTTATCCTCTGTGTAAGTTGAAAATATTAACATCACTTTCCCCTTGAAAATGGAAATGTATCACTAACGGAATGTGTTTGGTTTCGAAATGAATAAGGGAAATGAGTCATACTTTGTTTTTGTGTAAAACATGTAGAAAAACATAGTTTTATATATTGTAGTTCAAACTTGAAAATTGATGTTTCTTTTATTTTAAAGGAAGTGCATTGGGAAATAGATTATCGGGCTAGCCTACTGAGTTTTAATACTCATTTCTATAGTTCTTTTCTGTTTTTATCCTTTGGTGTAGGTTTTAGCTTGAGTTCGATCGCTTTGGGTGATGGTTGATTGTTGTGTTGGATAGTGACCCGTAGGGTCACATGGAGTTAGTGTGGTCGTCTAGTTCGGTTGGTTTATTTGTATAGTTGTTGTACCGTTCAGTTTCATGTATAAAAGATGTTTAGTTCCATTTTATTTATATATTGGACTGCTTGTGCATCTTTCCGCTGTTTGGTTGTTTAATTTTTGTTAGGAGAAATCATTTCTTTTGTGTACTTTGTTGATATCTGACACTAGTTGAAAGCCCGTGGGGACCGGGAACGCCCTTCGGGCCATGCCACAAATCGGCTCGGGTGATTGGTTTAGGGTTAACTCGGGTTGGTTCGTGACAAAATGGTATCAGAGCAGGTTGGCTCTTAGCAGACCTTGCTTTTCAAAGCGCCATTTGTTACTTATGGATGTCTTGGTAGATGAAAAGGATTGTTGGGACTTGAGGGGTAGGTGCGGGAAGAGCGTGGTGAACTCTTGCCTGTTCTAATCCTCGGGTTTCCATGGGAAATCCGATTTTATTAGTTTCTTGTTCTTTAGGTATTGTTTGGTGATTGGGATACGACAAGGGAGTTGGACCAATGATCTCTGTGAGCTCGCAGGGCTTGACAAGCCATGTGGATCCAATGACATGGTCCTATAAGGCTCTCCGTGTTGGTGGTGTGTTTGGCATATGACCGTCATCAATATGGTCAAGTCACCTACTGACACTAGTTCCCTCTTGTGGGTCTTCTTGAATCTTCTTGAGTTCTGAAAAATTGTTTTGAAAATCCTTGCGTGAGAATTGTGGAAATGTGTTTTAATGGAATGGTTGGATTTTTAAAAGTGGAAAATGGATTTTCATAATTTACTTTAAGAAAGGTTTTAGAAAGTTGGGTTTTTTATAAAACAAATCTTTTGGTAGTGGAAATGGTTTAATGAGATTGGGTTTCCTTAATTTAAACTTATGGTTTGTTGTGTGGAATCTGAAAAAAGAATTTTTAACTTGGTATTTAGTGAGCCTTTGGAAGGTTCATGATTTTTGAAACGGGTTAAATGAATTGGTTTGGAAGATGAGGTTGTTTTGTTTTAACTTTTGGTGTTCTCATGGGTGCTCACATGTGTGGTGGTTTGTGGAAATGTGGATGATGCCTGGTATGGCAGGGTGGTTGGATGCCCGGGGTGGCATGAAAATACGCACGAGTGAGACTCGACGAAACACCATTGGTGAGTGTGAAAAATCCGCCAAGTTGTTTTATTTTCCAAAAGTGCTTTAAGATGGAAATTGTGGTGTTTTGTAAGCCAATGGTTATGTGGTGTGTTTTTATGTGTCTTAGAAATGTTATTTATTTGGCATGCTCTTCCTCATGATCTAGAAGTGATACTCTTGTTGTATCCTGCGTTGAGATTCTGTTGGTAGCCCGATCTTGAAGCGGTGTCTTAACGAGCTTTTAGAAAAGTTTTTGGGAAGTCTTTGATCTGATTTCCCTTTGAGTTGGTGTTTGTTCTATGTGAAGTTTTGGGTTCATGAGCTGGTTTTGATAGAGCCCGTGGTTTCCTTGTTTCCTTGTGTTTGCCCTCATAGAGATGTGATAGATGTTGTGGTATAGCTACGGATGGTTCTCCGTTGGAAAGTTTTCCAGTTGATCAACCTAAGGATTTCGTTTGCGAGTTTCAAAAGTTAAATCCACCTCTTTGAAGGATGCCCTAGCCCGTTTGTTGGAATAGAAAGCTGATTGGGCTCAATCTAAAATGCTTTCCTGTTATGAAATTCTCTCGGTTATAGAAGTTGTGTTCGATGATGTTTGGTGTGTTTCGTCGTGTTCCTTGTTCATTCTACTCCTCGTTCGGAGTGAGAGAGAATGGTGTGTGCATCTTCCAAGTCCCTCTTTGGGTAAAAGTGTGTTGTTTGAGCAAGTGAGTTTCGTGGAGTGTCATAATCCTTTGTTTCTGCCTGGGAGTGTTGTGTGGTTTCTTGTGGCACTAGAAGAAGAGGTTTCTGTTAGGGATTGACAACTCCTTAATGCAAGACAGTAGATGCTTCATACATCAGAGCTCCATCCATAGGTCCCGGAGTGAAGCTGACGCGTAGTCAGGAATCCTGAGAGTTTAAGGCGTTTGGATAAGTTCGTTCCTTTATCATTACGATGAGGCAGTTCGAGTGGTTTTATTGTGGTTTCTCGTCACTGTGAATTTCCTCTTATCACAAAGAGCGTTGTGGACTTACCCCTCACGCAGTGTCTGTGGTTATGCTTTCTTGGATGCGAGTTACCGGTCAGTGTTCTTGTGGGGACCACCCATGTGAATTGGGTGCAGTCTTGGATTTTATCCATCTATAGGTGAAGATTGGTGGGTGGTTGTCGGCTGTGGTTTCAGCGGTCCAATCATTAGGCCCCTTCCCTCCCCTCCCTGTGTGGTGGAGGTTTTTGGTATGTCCAGGAAGTTTTTGGCTCACTTCTTATCCCCTCTGTTTGGGAGTGGGTAGTTTAAATGCTCTTGATGTGTTCTTCTTAACGTGTGTCCTTAGCTTGGGTAAGTTGTGGTGGAAGAGTTTTGGTTGGCCTGTGTGGGAAAGGCCCGATTCTGGTTCAAGTTGAATTTTCGTTTGGCCATTCTTAGTTGGTCCTTAATGGTGGGGAGACTCACTACAGGTCTCATTGAGTTTACTCTTAAGAAGTCATCGGGTGTTAGTTGATTTCTAATGGTGGGGAGTCCGTTCGGGCCTCCCCTCTGCTGGTGATCTATTTCTGGTTTGGTTTTGGTTTGATTCGGTTGAAGTGGCTTCTTTTAAAGTTGTCGATTTTTCAGTTTTCTTCTCAGTTTGATTGAGCGTTGGGATTCACAGGAGAAGGCCCAACAGTCCTGTTCTTGGCATGGTTGTGGATATGGTGGTCTGATCTTTCCCATCGGTTTTCGAGAAGTAGTTTCGGGTTATTGTTCTGTTTTGGGCTAGAGGCATAAGTTCTGTTGGCAGTGGATGAAATGTTATTGGTTTAAGAGGTGGGATCGTGTGGTTATGAAATCCTTAGTCATTGATCAATTAACTGAAAAGTGTTGTGGCTTTCTGTGGACGGAAAGCGTTAATGGTGGGGAGAATTTTTACACCCGGTTTTTCAAGTTTTGGCTTATGATTCGGTTTGATGGGAATCCCGGTCTTTTTCTTGGGTTCTGGGTGTGATGAGTGTTGAGTTTTGAAGTGTTCCCTTGTCTAGTTTTTGTCCCGTGTTTGGCCCTTGGTTCGTTTGGGAGTTTTTGGAGAAATCTGGAAAAAATTGTCTTAGTAGTACCTAGCGCACGATTGGCATACAGTTTGATAAACTGTGCGGCCGAACCCAGATAATTGTGTGGTAGGTACATAACCTACCGCACGGTTAACGCACAACCGTGCAGTCGGTCCCAGGTAACCATGCGGTCGATCCATCCGCAGGCAGTGGCTACCGCACGGTTGGCGCACAGTTTGGTAAACCGTGTGGCCTAACCGTGCGCCTTGCCCAGACTTAATTTTTTTTTTCAAGTTTACCCCTTTCGGGTTTTTAACCCAAATAACTCTCCCCCTCCCCCATGCGGCTCGTTCAACCCTAGAAGGTCTCTCCCCTCTTCCTCAAGCCTCCCACCTCCTAGGGTGATTTCAAGTGGAAATCTTCAAGGGTTTGGTTGGATCTCTCGAGGTAAACCCCTCCTCTCATCTCCCTCTTCCTTCTCCTCTCATTCCTTCTTGGTTTTCTCTTCTCTCATGGTCATGTTGACCTAGGGTTTTGATTTCCCTTCGATTATTTTGGGGGGGTTTCGTATCAGGGGTTTCTCTTCGTAAAACAAGGGTTTTTGAACCCTCGTGGAGTGTTTTCGGTGGTGCATTGTCGTTGCGTCATGGATCCGAGGTAGGTTTTCTCATGCACTTGCCTTTTTAATTTAAGAATCGTTAGTTTCATGCTTTTCGCACCTTCTTTGATTTATAAATATTGATGTATGATCCTATGTTTAATTATTTGGTGTGCAAAGTGGTGTTTTATGCCTTGGTTTATGATAAATGGAATTGTTGTGTTAAATAATGCACACCAAGTGCTCAATTAAATGTCTGGTTGGCTTTTATGAGTAATTTGTGATGTAAGAAGCATGTTTTGGTTTTGTGAATATATCGGTATTATGCAAAATGATGTCTTGGGTGCCTTATATGGGTTTCCCAAGTGGGTTTGGGTTTTATAAAGAAACGAGGAATGACTTTTAGGGTGTTTTGGCATGTGTTGTCGATGAATGGCCCATTTGGCACTTTTTTAAGAAATGGTTTTCATTGAAAGTGTAGTGTGAATGTTTTAAGTGGATTTTGTAAATGATTTTGAAATGAAAAATGGTGTGTTTACACCCCTTCATGAAAAGTAGATTTTGTATCATTGATAAATGTTGGTTTTGTGAAATGCTTAAAGGCCGATTTGACAACTTTGTGAAAATGATAAAAGTGTTTATTATGAAAATTTTTGTTGGATGTTTCTCGTGCCTTGTCTACATATAATGGATGGGATGTCCGCGTTGTGGAATTCTCAATATCCATTATCAGAGTTCCTCGGTTGGGACTCTTTGTGTTCTATTTATTCTATGGCATGAGATTGGTCCTTGGGGTGACTGAGGGTGAGGCTTGTTGTTCTATTATTATTATATATGCATGTGATTTGATGCTCGGTTGATATCAGTTGGCTCGCCCCCTTTATACACGAGACATGAGAACTTGACATAGTGAGAATTTTCTCGGAACAATTGCTGCACTGGCTAGATTATGCACTAGTTGGTGGCCCATAGTAGGTGGATATATATTGGGTTTATTTCTATGAGATTTGCTCCTCAGTCTGTTCTGAGTTAGGGTACCGGGAGTATTTAGGGCGCTTTGATTTCACCGTGTGTGGCATGCTACCGGGGATGAGTCTAATGTATTAGTATGTTCTGGATTGTTCTTGATCTCCTGGGTTCACCTATGTATATTGGCTCTTAGTCGCTTGTAGCGATGAATGCGATACTTGTATGTTTAATTATATTCCCTTTTTATATGATCATCATGGTGCCTTCTCGTGTGGTCTCCTTTTTTGGAAAGTGATGTGTTGGTTTCAAAAAAAGGGTTTATGAAAAATGTTTTCAAAGAAAAGTGTTTTATCCTCTTTGTGCAAGTTGAAAATATTAATATCACTTTCCCCTTGAAAATGCTAATGTCTCGCTAATGGAATGTGTTTGGTTTTGAAGTGAATAAGGGAAATGTGTCGTACTTTGTTTTTGAGTAAAACATGTAGAAAATCATACTTTTATATATTGTAGTTCAAACTTGAAAATTGATGTTTCTTTTATTTTAAAGGAAGTGCATTGGGAAATAGATTATCAGGTTAGTCTACTGAGTTTTAATACTCACGTCTATAGTTCTTTTCTATTTTTAGCTTTTGGTGCAGGTTTCAGCTTGAGTTCGATCACCTTGGGCAACGGTTGATCGTTGTGTTGGAGAGTGACCCGCGGGGTCACATGGAGTTAGTGTGGTCGTCTAGTTTGGTTGGTTTATTTGTATAGTTGTTGTACCATTCAATTTCATGTATAAAAGATGTTCAGTCCAATTTTATTTATATATTGGACTGCTTTTGCATCTTTCCGCTGTTTGGTTTAATTTTTATTGGGAGAAATCATTCCATTTGTGTACTTTGTTGATGCTCAGTACTAGTTGTCAGTCCGTGAGGATCGGGAACACCCTTCGGGTCGTGCCACAGATCGGCTCGAGTGACCGGTTCAGGGTTGACCCGAGTTGGTTTGTGACATCTTATGAGTTCAAGAACAAGGACCACAACCCCCCCGCACTTGATCTTTTGCACCACCACATCTTTCTCATCCAAAGAGGGGTGAAATGTGGGGTTCTCCTCAAATCAAGTTATCCGAGCATAAATCCCACAAATCTAAGGGCTCTCACCTCGTCAGCTTTGATCGTTCTCTCTTGGTGAATAAAGAGACGAACTAGGAGTGTCTTCCCCTCTCCTCATCGGTGGTGAACCAAGAAACCCCCCTGTACCGAGAGCTCTCGTGCTGCATGCCCCTAAATGATGTCACAAATCATAAATGAAAGAGGCCACTTATTAGGGAGGAGGCGTAAACCACAATGGACGCGTGGACGACGGAGGATTGAAGGGTGGTTGTCATTCCAGCTGTAAAACAGACTGACAAAATAAAGCATATTAAATAAAGGTAATTTAATTAACAAAAAAAGTGGAACTAAAATTCACACAAAGGATGCCTGAATTCACAACCAATGAAGATCTCACAACGATGTTGGATCAAACAATCGAATCAAGTGATGTGTCAACAATGGGTCTTTAGCGAATTCTCTCTAATCTCAATACCCTCTCTACGAGCTGATTTCAATTCTCCATTCATAATGATTCTCTTCCACATTACCCCCCCTCTCTCTACTCAATTTGTATCTTTCCATCTTGAGTGATAAGAGAGTGGCTTTGCAACGAATTTGCGCCCAACAAATCTTTCCCTTCTTCTCACCCACCTTCTATAACGAGTTTCTTACTACAATCAGTGAAAAACAAGGGAGATGGGTGCTTACTAACGTTGAAGTAAGGGAGACGAGTTTCTTGCTACAGCTGTGGAAAATCAAGGGAGGACGAGTTTCTTGATCACCATTAAAATCAAGAGAGTAATAGGTCAAACCACTCAACCCGAGGGGAGGAGACGTAAGGCTCAGACCGAGCTATTGCTGAACTTCTTTATCAAATCGCTCTCTCTCATTTATTAATTTCTGCATCACTTTTTATATTCACATCACTTCAATCAAATTATATTGATACGCCTTTATCATGTCACCATGTTCATACAATCAAATTTATCAATTAATTTGATTAAGTCGTTTTTATATTTGATTCACTTAATTAATCGAATTACGATACTCATAATCTTATTTCATTGCGCTTGCTCAATTAAATCAAGAAATCGCCTAATTTGACTAATTAAGATTTACTTATTCGAATATCTCTTCAATTTTTTTACTTCTATTACACATTCTCATTAAATTATTTATTGTTGTTTTAATCTGCTTGTCATTGCACTCTGATTGTTTTAATTTATAAAGTCAATTCACCCCCTCTTATCATACTATCTCAGGGCCAACAATAATAATAATAACATAACAATAGTCATAATAGCTATACATTTTCATCCATGAATTTTCCCTATGATGTGTTTACATTGTTGAATTTTTAAATTCGAGATCCTCGAAATACCCAACATAAGTAAAATCTAATTAGTCTGATTTTGAATTGCTCATCTCACGGGTCTAAGTGTAAAAATCAGAGTTTTTTATGGGTTTTTGATTTTTTTTAAATGCGGCTAAGCCAAAAAAAATTCAAAACTGTGTTGGAAAGGCGGTAGGGGTCCGACCGCCTTTCGGTAAAGTCCAAAGGCCGCAGAGGCCCTATCACCTTTCAACAAAAAAAAAAAAAACTTAAAAATACTTTTTTTGTATATTTAAAATTTTTATTTTTATTTTCTTTTGTTTTGTTTATATATATATATATATAACAAAATTTGTCAGTAGAATTTATCTATTATTTAATATTTATCATTACTGTCATTAAACCAGTATGAAATTCCGACATAAACTCTCACTGAAGGCTCCCTTTTATAAGAAGATTTGCCCTGGAAATCATTCAGTATTTCCGACGTAGGATTCAGGTTCTCCCTTTCCTCTGTAGTTAATGTATTATTATTGATTTTTTTAATCAATTAATTAATAAATATTAATTACGAATAAATAGTAATTAATTGTTAATGTTTGCTACTAAATATTAATAATTAACTAATTTATATTAATAATATTTTAAACAATATTAATTAATACTATTAATTAGTATTGAAAAATATTATTAAACAAAACAATTTCTAAATAGTTAATAATAAATAATAGGTTTTAATTAATTAGAAATTAAATAATATATAGTTAATAAAAAATAATATTAATAATAACTACATAACTACATAATAAATAATAAATATATAATGTATAATAATAATTATTATTAATTATTAACTAAAGAATAATTTTAAATATTTATTAGTAATTAATGTTTATTAGAAATTAATATTTTTAAATAGTAAATAATATTATTTAATTAATATTATTTAGAAATTAATATTAATTACCAACAATTATTTAATTAAATGATAATAATTTAATAATTAATTAATTAATCATTACTATTTTAATAATTTAATCATTATTAATAATATTTAGTAACTAAATAATATTTTTAAATATTTATTAGTAATTGTATAATAATAATTATTAATTTATAATTAATTAATTAGTTAATTTTTACTTAATATTATTAGTAAGTAATTACATATTGTATAATTACTGATTAATTATAACTAATAACTATATTACTATTTTTAATAATTAGTTACTAAATAATATTTTCAAATATTTATTAGTAATTAACATTAGTTAGTAATTAATATTTATGAGAAATTAATATTATTAAAATTTAAATCATATTTTTAATTAATATTTATTAGTAATTATTATTTATTACCCACAATTGGTTAATTAATTAATATTGATATAATAATAATTAATTTACAATTATTAATTTAATAATTGAATCATTAATATTAATATTTTGTAGCTAAATGATAATTTTAAATATTTATTAGTAATTGGATAATAATTATTAATATTTATTATTAAATTAATAATTAATTAATAATTAATTAGTTAATTAGTAAGTACTATTTTTAATAAATAATTAAATATTGCTTTATTGCTAATTAATTAATAATTAATAGTTATATTTTTATTTTTAATAATTAAAATAATAATTTTAAATATTTATTAGTAATTCTTATGAACTAGTAATTAATATTTATTCGAAATTAATATTATTAAATTGTAAATCACATTATTTAATTAATTAGTTACTAATTGTTAATTAGTTATTATTATTAATTAATTAATTATTAAATTATTATTATTTAATTAAATATTTGCTAGTAATTAATATTAACTACTAAATAATATTAATTTAATAATAATATTTACTATTTTAAAATATTAATTTCTAATAAACATTAATTAATGATAAATATTTAAAATTATTCTTTAGTTACTCGTTAATAATAATAATAATTATACATTATATATTTATTATTTATTATTTAGTTATTGTAAAGATTATTTTTTAGTAATCAAATATTATTTAATTTCTAATTAATTAAAACATATTATATATTATTAGCTATTTAGAAATTAATTAGTTTAATAATATTATTAAATACTAATTAATTGTATTAATTAATCGATTAAAAATGATTGATAGTAATATATTAACTGCGCAGGAAATGAAGAATGTTAATCCCATATCAGGAATGTATAATGATTTCAAAGACTAATCTTCTTTTTGATTTTTTTTTGACCGAGACATTATTTTTTTTTTAAAATACCCATAAAAAAACTAAAAACTTTCATCGGACTGGAAAACAAATCAAATATTAAAAAATTTGGGTACAACACCAAAATTGGTACAAACTTAAGGAATAAAATTACATTAAATTGTCAGTTTGGAGACGATTAAAAAGGATACCTTATTTTAAGTGTCGTAACGATAATTTGTCCGAAAACAAACCTCTCGAAAAATACGACCGTGAGTGCAGGACCTGGTTTCCCAACCGCACCAGGAAGGTAGTCAGCTTTGAACAGTGAAGCCCTCTGTCCATCGCTCCTGCCGGATGATGTCGCAGTCCGTTCATCTCGTCCCTAGAACCGTACTGAGTGAGTTATCTGCCTTATTCTTCTCTCTATTTTCTTCATGCAATAATTTATGCCTTCGTTCTGTGTTTTATGCTCCAGTAAGCTTCATTTCCCTCCATCCCCGGGCCCTGTCTTTCTTGTTTATCTCACTGCTAATTACTCGAGCTTGATAACTCTTCAGTCGAAGGCTGTCCATGTGGTACTTCTTTTCGTGGAAAAAAATGTTTGGGGTTTTGCTTGTCGTCGCTGTTTTTCCCCCTTCCTGGCAACTAACGAGGTGAAAAAACATGGAGGCCCGTAGACCTAATTTTATTACTGATTTCACGGAGGCTTGGATATGTTGTATGGCAGAAGGTTTATGTTTCAGAAATTTCGAGAACTGCCTTCGACTGTTTTACGTTTTACAAATTTCCAAAGCTAGCTCAAAACGTTTTTTCCTAGGTCGCTTTAATAAATTGATATCTTAACGTGTGTTCCTGCGAGACAATAGACAATTCGATGTTCACGATTAAAATGGCAAAAAATATATGCCAGGGTCATCTCTGCTGCACTTCAGTATGTCTGCATCTTTTTTGCTTCTTTGACATTTGATCGCAGTGGTCCTGCATTTTCTTAATCTAGGTGCCATATAACAGTCTAAACGGCAACAACCACTGACTACTGGCACACATATTCAAAATGGCTATACTGAAGAATGGCCTGTCGTGTGTTTTAAATTTACCAACTGTTTGGTTATCAGTGACTGAGAGGGAAGGGAAGGGAAGGGAAAATATCCACTTCACGTCCGGCTTGCACAAGGAGGGGAGGAAAAATAAGATTAACCTCAAGTCTGTAACCACACCAGTAGTTTTGATAAAAACCAACTGAGGCATTCTAACAATGACCCCACACCTCCCCTCCATTCTTCATTTGGTATAATGGAAGACTCTTTGATAGAAAAGTAAAGAGAAACAGAATGAGAGAAGCAATGGGAAAGGAAATTAAACCGAGAATGATAATTAAAATCATGGTGTGAAGGAAAATTTTATGATCGAATTTGAAGTTGAAATTTTTTGAAAGATAAAAATATTCTTGTCTTCATTTCAAACTCCACAGCAACCCCCTTGCTGAACCCCCTTCTGAAGACCCCTTGCTGCAGCCCCGTTGTTGCAGCCCCTCATTGAATCCCTCATTGTAGCCCCGTTGCCACAACCCGCTTCTTGTAGCTTCGTTGCCGCAGTCCCCCATCGCTGCAATCCCTGTCGTCGCAACCTCCCGTCGCCTCAATCCTCATCGTCCCAGCCCCTTGTCATCGCATCCTCATCGTTGCAACTAGGGATGTAAATGATATATTGATACTCGCAAGCTACTCGAGCTCAACTCAAGAATACTCGAATACGACTTGATGTTTTTCGAGCTGAGCTCAAGCTACTCGAGTACTAAATCGAGTTGAGTTCGAGCACTAAAATAACTCAATCGGATAGCTTGCGAGCCCAATCTAGTATTGAGTCTTTTAATATATAATTATTTTTAAATATATATTTATTTAGTTTTGAGCACGACCTTTAATCAAATTTATAAGTATTTGAATCGAGCGTAATCGAGACTTATCGTGTAGCTTGATCGAGCCCAAGATTAAGCCTGGAAAAAATTATCCAATCGAGCTCGAGCTGAGCTCAAGTATCAATTTCAAGCTTCAAGATTGAGCTCGAACACTGCAATAATCGACTTGGCTCGATTACAACCCTAGTCGCAACCCCGTCATCGCAGCCTCATCGCTACAACCTCTTTGTCATAACTCCTAGTCATCGGGACCCCGTGCAACCCTTGTCATCACAACCCCTATCTTCGCAACCCTCATCACCGCAACTCTATTTCCATAGCCCCTCGCTACAACCCCTTGCCGTAACCAACAATGTCGCAACCTTGTTGTTGCAGCCCCATCATCAAAATCCCCTCGCTAAAGCCCTTATTGAATTTGAGGTGGGCATTTTTTTTCTGAAAAAATGGATTTTGAAGACACCACACTAGTTTCATTGATTTATGAACGGAACTGAAATTCCTTAAAGTGAAGAAATTGCAGATTCCTTTGGATTCCAATCTTCCCTACCAAACACCATTTTTCTAACATTTAACGTCCCTTTTCTCTTCTTGGCCTCCCTTCCATTGTACCTATGCAAATTAAGTCTTGGAACCGGTGTCCCTCAAATGAGGTTAGTGGCTTTATTTAGAGGGAAGCCAATACAAGAGATAAGCAGGAAATACATAATTCAAAATTCAAAGGAGTCGGGGATGGGATACTCCTAACCCCCACACCCGAGATAGGATAAGTATATTCTCACACATAATATATTTAACACCCTCCTTCAAGTTGAGACAAATGTATTCACCATGCTTAGCTTGTTATATCTAAACACGTGTTACAGGAATATCCTTTGTAAAGATATTTGAATGTTGATTTGCAATGTGAATGTGGCTAAGAGTGATCTTCTTATTCTCATAATTCCCTCAGATGAAGTGACAACCGACTTAAATATCTTCATTTGTTCATGCAAGTTGGGGTTTTATGGCAATCCTTACTGCGTTTTGATTGTCACACCAGATGTGTGCATACTTCCTTAAAGGATAGCTGATCCCCTATAGTATCTGTTGTGCCCATGTAATATTTGCAGTGACATAAGCCATAGCATGATACTCGGACTTTTGATTGAGAGATAATTGTCTGTTTTTATTTGCTTTGAAAGGAGACCAAATTATCTTCAATTAACCCAACAAATCCAGATGTTGATCTCTTGGATGCGAGACACCTGCATAGTTTGTGTTGTATAAAGCCTCAACATCCACGTACCCATGATCATGATAGTAAGCCTAGTCCGAGTTCCTTCTTCACATTTTTGATAATGTGAAGGACAACCTCCTACCGCAACTTTGTATGAGATTCTATGAATTGACTCACCTTGCTTACTGCACTGCAATGTTGAGACGAGTCATTGTTAGGTGAATCAACTTGCCAACAAGGCTTCAGTATGTACTTGGTGAGGAGAGAATCTTTCCTTCAATGTGAAGAGACTTTTCCCTAGCCTCTAGTGGTGAGCCCATAAAACCTACCCTTGTCTTGCCGGTCTCTGGTAACAAATCAATAACATATTTCCTTTGAGAAAGAAATGTACTTTGAGCACATCTGGAAATCTCAATCCCCAAGAAATCTCGCGGTGGGCCTAGATCCTACGTTTGAAAATTCCAATGAAGGATTTGAGTTGGTTAATCCCAACACCCTACCTGTAATGACAATATCACCAACATACACTACCAGAAGAATGCCGCATGCATTTGATTGATGATAAAAAAAAATGAGATCCTTCTTGTTTTGATACATCCTAAAGTTGATCACAACTGCGCAAAAACGTTCAATCCAAACTCGTAGCGACTATTTGAGTCCATACAACATGTAACGTTCCCAGCCCGGAAGCCACTAAACAGGTGCCTCGGGCTAGGTCTTCACATGACCTCAGATGCGCCTCCCCGTACACTAGAGACTGCCGACTAGCAGCGAAGGTCTGTAGATCACGTGGGGAGACGTTACTCTCTTTATCAGAGTAAGGCACAACAGATAAAATACAAAATCAAGGAAACAATAGACAATAACGATAAACATGCATTACCAACCATTTCCCCAAAACTTGGTATGAGCCCACAACCAAATAGTAAATATTATGTCATGTCATACAGTGCCAAGTAAAAGAAAACCCAAAATAAAAATAAACAGATGAATCCCCAAAACGGGTCCTGACTCCAAGTCTAGATCCCTCGTCCATGCACATTCCATGCCCAACTCAACCCTCTAGCATAGGGTATGATAGAGTGGTTGGGGCTGGGTGTTCAGATTCCCAGCCACTCAAGGCCTATTCCAGGAGGAAATATTCGGTTACTAAATAATGAAGGGTAAGCTGGTAATTTTCTTTAGTTAGTGGGAACTATATTTGGCTATCGGTTGAGGTGGAAGGCGAGAATTCTTTTGCTCAAGACAACGCTTGGTAAAGGAGGCCGTGGCCTAGGCTCTTGGAAGATACATCCAGTGGAGCTTCTCTCATCCCAATTTATGTTTTTCTTCTTCCAGTAGTTTTTTAGATAAAAGATTTATGAATCCAGCTTGTAGTTTTTACTTCCTATTCTTGTAATCCGATTGATTGATTTTGTGAATAAAGATTACGAGGACGAATTTTCATCCTGCAGTTCTATCAATTTGGTGCTTTCATTGAGATTCCAGTCTTCCATCGTAGGTTGGAAATTCCGACTGTGAATGCCACCAAAAATGGAAACCAGAGTTTCTGCGATTGAGTCTGTCATGGATCATCTGTTGCAGGTGCAAGAACGTATGGAATTGCGTTTGATTGATGCTTTGCTTCCGATTGAGTAGCTCCGAGATCAAGACAGTCGAATAATCGATTTTCAGTCGGCTTTGGAAGCAATATTGAAACAGGTTCACGAACTCACTGTTCGTACTACCACAACCTCTTCTACACTTCCGGATGGAGTATGACCTAGTGATTCTTATGTCTGACTTCACCAACTAGGTGAAACATACACTGCGCCTGTCGATTTTGTTCCATTTCACCTTGTCACCGATGATCCTGGTCAAAGTTTTGCAGGAAATAACCACCGATTCGACGACCATATACCATCTCGTGCAGTGTGCGACGATATCGTGGATGAGGTTGGGCTGCGGACAAAGTTGTGCAATCTTGCCAAACGAGTGAAGTTGCCGATGTTCGACAGAGTCGATTCCTATCGTCTCACAGGTGGAAGCATATTTTTTGATTCATAAGATTCGAGACGAGTTGCGTGTATATGGCACAGTTGTGCATGGAGGGCTTGGTACAACATTTGATTTTATCCCTGATGTCTCAACGTTTGAATCTTTATTGGGCTGATTTGAAGAAGGAATTACTTGACCGGTTCGGTTCTGCCCCAGAAAGTGATCCACTCAAGCAATTAAAAAGAATTAAACAAACTGGTTTGGTGGAAGATTATGTTAACGATTTTGAGAAAGCGGCTTTGCGGATTCCAGAGTTGCGGTAATCGTGGTATATCAGTTTCTTTCTCAGAGGTTTGCAACTGGAAATTGAAAGTACCATCGTTACTCATGAACCAAGCACTAAAGCAAGGTTAGTTTCATTGTCGCGGAATGTTGAACGGGAGTTAATTGTTGTAGGATGATAAAAAGGAGATACATAATCACCAAGGTCCTCTCTAAAGGAGGCCTTGAGGTTCTTTTATAACAAATAATAAAAACCACATCGGACTACGAGTCTGATGTGGGATGCAGACTCCGACACTCCCCCTCAAGCTAGATGTACCTAGCTTGAACACATAAAGAAAAAACAAAGCAATCAACATACTGCAAACACTCCTCCTCAAGCTGGACATACCCAGTTCGATTACAAAACAAGACTAAATAAAAAGAAACAATTGACAATTGTAGCTCCCCCTTAAGATCGCAGCTCCCCCTCAGGATGATGGTTGAAAGAAGATGTCGCGGGCGCAGGAGAGGAACTACACTGACCGGGCCGGTTGACGGAGCGCCAGGAAATCCGCACTAGCGGGGCCGGTCGATGATACGCCGGGAAAGCCACACTAGCACCGGGAAAACCGCACTTGCGGGGCCAACGACGGGAGGCGGGGATTCCGCAGAGTCGTTGTGGGATTTGGCGGCGCCAAAGAGCCTAGATCCAAGATGGTCGAGGTGTTGTGCCACAGTGGAGGAGGCGCAAGGACGTGCCGGCGGATAGGAGAGACAACGCTCTAGATCTGGAAGGAGCGCGCAGAAATGGTTCTGCTGGGAAAAGGAGGAGGCTGCCGGGAGAGCAGTGCATGAGGAGGCGCACATTGAGGGAGCTCACATGGGAGGGAGCAGCGGAGATGCCAACGCGAAAGAGGCCAAGTCCACCTGGAGAGGAGGCATCTGGATGGGGGTGGCCGTCTGGAGTCGTCCTGCGCAGGGAGGGATCCGGCTTCGGGAGATGGGATCCGACCAGATTTGGCCGGATCATAGAGAGGGGAAACCGTAGGAGGCGGATGGGTGCACAGGGTTGCGCCGGACAGTGTCGTCGCGTGCTGTCGCGGCGGATCTGAGAGGGGAGTCGCGTCAGAGCGGAAGTTGGCGAGCGCGGACGGGATCCGACCGTGTGGAGGGCCGTTGCACGGGAGCTGCGACGAAAAGAGGAATGGCCCCGTTGGGAGAAGCAGTTTCGCCTGGGCTGAGGGAGGCGGGGCCGAGCGACGCCGGGAGTTTCCGGCTGGGAGTGCGCCGCAGGGAGGGGCGCCGCTGGAGGGCCGCGGAAGCCAGAATCAGTGTTGGAAAGCGGGATCCGCGTGTTGCGGAGGAAGGTGGGAGGCGTGTCGGGAGGAGTCGCGACCCAGGGAGGTGACGACCGGGGCAGACGTGGCCGGGCTCGCCTATGCGTGCAGATGGAGGGCCCTCGGGGGCCGATGCGAGGGAGGGAGGGAGGACCTCGAGCGGGAGGTTTTCTTCGGGAATGACGGAGGGCCGTCTGGAAACGATGCCGGAGGGGCAACGACAAATGAGACCTACAGGCTAGAGGCCGCCGCCCCCCAGCGGGGGGGAATAAGTGCCAGTCGAAAAAGAAGAAAAAAGAAATAAACAGAGAGGGGTAGGGTTAGAATACCCCCTCTGATACCATGTAGGATGATAAAAAGGAGACCCAATCCCCAAGGTACTCTCTAAAGAAGGCCTTGAGGTTCTTTTATAACAAATAATAAAGACCAAATCGGACCACAAGTTTGATGTGGGTTGCAGACTCCAACACTCCCCCTCAAGCTAGGTGTACCTAGCTTGAACACATAAAGAAAAAACAAAGCAATCAACATACTGCAAACAATTGTGAAAGAAATTATTCACGAACACGACTCTCAAAGGTCTGGCCAACGCACTGTTTCTAACATCTTGTTTTGGCAGAATCGTTCGACGGTCTCTTGTTCCCTTCCCGAGAGGAGCAGAGTGGACACATCTGTTGATAAGTTTGTTCCACGTTGGAGGGGGGTACAAAATATTTCTCGGACATAATATGAGGAGCGTTGGGCAAAAGGAATTTGTTACTCTTGTGGGGCCAAGTTCGGGCCCGCCTACAAGTGTCCAGATAAAGGGGTTTCGCCTTATGGTTTGGGAGAGTGTGGCCACCCAGACAACGGCGACGACTCTGTTGCAATGCCTTTTGATGATCTTGAAAAAGTCAGTGGGAAATGACCTCCGGCGTGCCGGTGTTGGTGATTATTGATAGCGGGGCTAGTCACAATTTTGTTTCAAAGCCCCTGTTGAAAATTTTACAGCTTCTAATAACTGAGACAAAAATATTTTTTTGTTCGGTTAGGGGATGGCCATCGTGTAGTGTCTAGTGGACAATGTCAACAACTGCCACTGCAATTGGGCGGTCTTTCTTTAATAGTGGATGCGTACTTATTTGACACTGCAGGGCCAGATTTAATTTTGGGCATGGAATGGCTGGAAACTTTGGGCTATGTGACTTGTTGGAAAAATCTTTCACCGAGCTTTGAATTTCAAGGTAAGCATGTCGGGGCTGTGAAATCGGCGGGATGCACCATTGGATTTGCAGTCCATTTTGGCAGAAAAAACTTGTCTAACACAGGGATTACATAGGCAGCTTGGTGTGACTGTTGTTGCGGAAACGCTGGGAGCAACGAAGCGAAAAAACGATTCATGGAAGTGTAAATCGGGAAAAAAAAAACAAAAGAACACGAGACACAAAAATTTACGTGTTTCGGAAAATGATCCTTACATCCTCGGAGAGACAGAAGTTTCACTATAGCCGGGAGCACAAAATTACAGCGAGTTTCAGAGTTCTCAATCACACACAAAACCCTAGCCCGAAATGGGCTAATAAGGAGGACGAAACACTATTCTACCAACCGCACATAAAATTTGCTGTTCAACAGTAAAAGGTGGCTAGAAGTTCGCATCGCTATAGTGCCGCGACCACCCAAGTCCAAGGTGCTACAATGGCTGGCGACTGGAAGTCCGTGGAGCTATAGTAGTCATTCAAAGGTCCGCACTGCTACAATGACCTCAAAAAGATAAACCAAGCTCAAAACACCAAATTTTCAACCTCCGACTCCCGAAAGCCTCTAGAATCTCAAAAGAGATAAGGCAAGCTCTAAATTAAACATAACTGTGACCCGAAGGGAATCCCAATTCTCCCCACCATTTAACTTTTTGTCCCCAGAAGGCTAAGGTTCACGAACCCGAGAAGAGATAAGGCCATTGCTGTATCATTAAGGCCTTGCGCTCCCATGTCTCATGGCTGTCCCTAGCACACTTCCATCTCACTTGAGCCAATGAGATCGTCTTGCCATGCAACATCTTATCTTGTCAGTCCACTATCTGAACAAACCTTTCAATCACTGAGGTGTCGGGTTCAATTTCAACATCCCCTACTCGATCTCGTGGGACGAATCCGGCTGATACTTCTTCAGTTGGGAAACATGGAACACATCATAGATAGAAGTCAAACGAGCAGGTAAGTCTAATCGATATTCCACCTTCCCGAGTCGCTCCACAATCTCAAACGGGCCAACATAACGAGGTGCTAACTTATTCTTCCTCCCCAAACGTCTATGTCCCAACTGAGGTGAAACTGATCACCTACCTCAAATTCCAATGGACGACGACGCCGATTGATATATGATTTCTGGCGACTCTGAGCTGTTGCTAACTTACTCTTGATCAATTTCACAAATCTGTTGTCTCTTGAACGATGCTCGGTCCAACCACGGATCGTTCTCCAATCTTTGCCCAACAAAAAGTGATTTGCAAGGCCTCCCATACAATGTCTCAAATTGCACCCTCGATTGATTTCTGATAACTATTGTTACTGGCAAACTCCACTAAGGGCAAATATTTCTCCCATGATCCACTGAAGTCAAGCACGCATGCCCGAAACACGTCTTCAAGATTCTGGATGACTTGCTTAGTCTGACCATCCGTCTGAGCATGATATGCTATGCTCAATTTCAACTAAGAACCCATCGTTGCCTACAATCTATTCCCAAACCAGGATGTGAAGCGAGGGGCCCTATCCGAAACGATAGCCAATGACACACCATGAAGATTGACAATCTCCCGCACATACAAGTTCCCAAGATCCTCTACCTTCATTGACTCCTTGATTAGTAGAAAATGCGCTGATTTTGTGTGTTGATCAATAATCACTCGTATCGCATCCTTGTTGCGAAAACGCCGGGAGCAACGAACCAAAAAAAAAAAAACGATTCACAGAAAAGTAAAAGGGAAAAAACCAAAGAAGAAGAAGATCTTGGACATAAAGATTTACGTGGTTCGGGAAAGATCCTTACGTCCACGGAGAGACAGAAATATCACTATGAAATTCGAGGGCACAAATTACATGGAGATCTCCCAGAGTTTTTAACAACTAAGAAACCTTAGCCCAAAATGGGCTAATAAGGACGACGAAACACTATACCACCAACCGCACAGAAAGTCCACTATGCTATAGTGAAAGGCGGTTGGAAGTCCGCGTTGCTACAGTGCCGCGACCACCCAAGTCTAAAGTGCTACAGTTGCTGGCGGCTGAAAGTCCACGAAGCTACAATACCAATGCCTCCAAAGTCTGGTCTGATACAGTAGTCGTCCTAAAAGTCCGCATTGCTACAGTGCCCTCTTGGTGTCGGTCGATCAACTCTACTACAGTTGGTCAGAGATGCTACATTGCCCCCCAATTTGGGCTGGGGCCCTTCGACCCCTGGACCCCCGGAGAAGGGGTGCGTTGCCCCCTGCCAACAAGCTCACTACGGAGCTCGACCCGCAGAGTTGTGGCTTGGTGCGCCGTATGGGTTGCAGACATTCAGCCCAACATCATCCAAAAAGGATCGACTACACCAATCCAACAATCCTTACCACCAGGAGTCCGAGGTAGCATAACCACGAAGTTTATGACTATCTCATCCCATTTCCATATTGGAATGGGTAATGGTTGCAGCAAACCAACAAGCCTCTAATGTTCCGCCTTAATTCTTTGACATGTAAAACATCGAGACACAAAATCCGCAATCGATCGACTCATTCTCGCCACTAATAGTGATGTCTCAAGTCATGATACATCTTGGTAGCTCTAGGGTGCACGGACCAATTAGATCAGTGTCCAATCATCCTGCCTCAGAAGTTCAAAGCCTCACCGGGAGACTGAGACCACTCACCCGAGGTCTCCCCACCATAAAGAATACACTCTGCATCCTCTACCTGTCCAAGTCGAATCTGATCATCCATTGATAATCCAACCCGAGCACCAGTTAGGAATACCTATTCGCCAGCTCTCTTTTCATCCAAGCGAATCTCAACAAACAAGCCCAACAATCACCACTCTTCCATTGATTTCTTCATTGCCTGAGATTGTAATTTTCTGCTCAAGCGTCTGCGACCACATTTTCTTTTCCGGGGGTGTATGCAATATCAAAATCAAAGGTTCAAAGGTACTCCACCCAACGTCTGTCTTAAAGTTTAGATCTCTCTGAGTGAAGATATACTTCAAACTCTTTGAAGGGGTAGTGGCGCCGAGTCTTAGGAGCATGCATCACTACCGCCAACTCAAAATCATGAATGAGGTAATTCTTCTCATGAGAGCGGAATTGACGAGAGCTATAGGCTACCACCCGTCTTCCCTGGATCAGAACACAACCCAAACCCGTACCTGATGCATCGTTGTCGACATCATATCCCAAACTCGGCTCAGGAAGGATCAAGATTAGAGCAGAAGTCAATCTAACTTTCAGCTCCTCAAAAGATCTCTGACATTGATTGCTCTAAACAAACTTCACACCCTTACGGGTTAACTCTGTCATAGGAGATGCAAGCTTGAAGAAGTCCCGAGCAAAGTGCCTGTAATAACTAGTTAATCTCAAGAAACTCCGGATCTCAAATGCATTTATGGGCTGCTCCCAAGACATCACAACCTGAATCTTCTCAGGATTCACTGAGACACCCTTCTCAGAAATGACATGGCCCATAAATTTCACCTCTTGACTCCAGAACTGACATTTGGATAACTTCCCATACAGATGATGATCTTTCAAGATCCCAATGAGCCTTAGTAAGGCCAAACGACATGACCAGATGCTCATAATGCTCATACCTTCTTCTGAACGCCGTCTTACGAATATCTTCGTTTCAGACCCTCAGTTGATGGTACCCCAATCTCATATCAATTTTTGAAAACCACCGGGCTCCCTTCAGTTGATCGAAAATGTCATCAATCCCAGACAAAGGTTATTTGTTCTTAATTGTTACTTGGTTGAGTTTTTGGTAATCCACACAAAGTCGGAGACTCTCGTTTGCCTTCTTTGCAAAGAGTACTGGCGATGCTCAAGGTGAAATGCTAGGACGAATAAATCCCTTAGCCTCAAGATCCTCAAGCTGAACCTTTAATTCTTTCAATTCAGCAGGTGCCATACATTATGAAGGTAAGGAAATGGGCCTCGTCCCCAAAAGCAAGTCTATAGTAAACTCAACTTCCCTTTGAGGCGGGAACCCAGAGAAATCATCTGGAAAAACTTCAGAATACCCACTCACCACCACAGGAAGGGAGCCGCTAAGACACAGATCAACAACATCAAAAAATATCTCCAACAATTGGTATGCGATCATCTCAGCACTAGGGACAACGGACAACGAGACCTGCTCTCCCAGATCTAGGATCCCACTCACCTCGAAAGACATGAGTGACTCCATCGGAAGAAAGAAACTGGACCCGACGATGATAACAATTGTTGGGCTTTATAGCTAATCTTCAAATCTATGTCAATGATGAGATCAAAGTTATCAAGATCAAGAACTAGAAAATCCCATACGGTTTTGTGGTCCGCAATCATCATCTGACACTGGGGACATCTAAAACCCTGCCCGACTCCTTTCCCAAAGGAGTGGAATGAGTCATCATGAAAAGCATAGCTCCGAACACAATCCCAACACATCAATAAGCTTGGATGAGATAAAGGATTGAGTTACACCCGTATCAAATAATGTCATAACCATAAAAGATGCGATAAACACCGTACCTCTCATGGTAGTTGGTCCTGCCTCTGGCTCCTCTAGCGCACATTCCGCTGCATAGATATGTCCAGCCTCATTCTGCCCTTTCTTCGCAACCTGAGCATCACCCTTGACAAATGGTTGAGATCCCACCCCTTTTACCGAACCAGATTGAAATCGAGTCCTTGATGAAGGTGGATCCAACTCTACTGCTCTGGAATGCTCTCTTAGAGAAGCGCTGAAGATGACCAGATTGCCCACACGCACGACACACCTTGGGTGGTACCTTACAATCGGGTTTGATGTGTCTCTTTCTCCCACACTGATAATAGACCACCTGACCCTCGCCCGACATCTGTTGTACACCGCTGCCACGACTTAGGCGCTGGTCACCCCGCTTCCTCTTCTGGCCATAAAACGAACTCTGGCTGCCTCTTGTTGTCACCGATGCCCTGAAGAGTCGTGTCTTCCCACTTATGTCCATCTCCGCCATAACTGCCTTGTTTATAACCTCCGTGAAGGTGGGTAGGCACATAAGAATCAACATAGATTGAATATCAAGCCTCAACCTCCGCGCTTTGAGATAGTCATTGGAAACAAGCTGTGGAGACAAGTGCTCCAACTCGGCAAATCGATAAGCATACTCCACGACAGAACGATCTCCCTGCTCCATAGTAACGAACTCCCATGCCTTTCGTCACTCTCATTGTCTTAGGATAGAATTGTTGATTGAAGGATTTCTTGACAGTAGTCGAGGTGAGATCTTTGTGCAACTTGGCTTGCGCAATAGATTCCCACCACTTCCTTCCCGGCCCCTCAAACATATATGTGGTGAAACCAACCTTGGAGTCTTCCAGAGTTTTCGAGAAGTGGAAAATCTTCTCAATCCTCTTGATCCATTCTTTTGATTCCTGTGGCCTCTTACCACAGTGAAAGATCGGTGGATGTTGTTTCGTGAATTTCGATTCGGTTCAACATTGGCTACTTGGCCCAAGGGCTGGATCGTTCAAACAACAGTTTCCACCAGGAATCGAGTCAATCAGAGGATTCGCCTGCGGGACTCGCTCCACAGCTTCTTCTCTAGCATTCAGAGATGATTTTCTTGAAGGAGGCATATTCTATAAAACAAAGAGGACAAGAACCCCTTAGAACAAAATTCGATTCCTTTATCACAAATCAAATTTAGAGAACTGAAGCCAAAAGGCTAAAATCATTAACAAGCTGGACAACCCCGGACTTCCCATGGCAACTCGAAGTCTGTCATGGAAGTGAGCTGACCAGACACGCTCCCACACCACCTCTTGAGTTCCGATGGTCCTACCTCCAGTCTATCAACAACCCCCAGACACAACAACCCCCAGACACAAGAGGGTGATACATAGGCATGAGCGCAAGCTTTAACGATAACCTCACTCTGATATCAATTTGTAACAAACCAACTCAGGTCAGACCATAATGTCATGCGACATGGCCTACCACAAGGCCTGAAGCATGTTCCCGATCGCCACGGGGTGACGACAAGCACCTAGGTATCAAGCAAAAAAAGATAGGAACAATTTCACCTTCCAACAGACATATGATCAGATATAAACAATCAGAATATCACACCAGATATCCATAACACATCATATGTCAAACAACCAAACAAAAAATGTAACATCCAACAACCGAATAACAAGGTTTAGATGAACAAACTGAAAGACCAACAACATGGAACTCGAAGCAACCCATGGATTCATCTTCACGTGACCATATGTCACCACCATCCCCAACCCACCAGAAGGCAACACGATCCAGGAGAGCTGTCCTCTACATGACCCCTTCCCTTTACCTGTATCCTGCAAAACCAAGTCTGCATACACCCAAAGACACATGCAGGGTGTGAGGCAAACGAGCCCAATAGGATAACACCAAGTCTGCACGTAATGTATACGCAAAGCACCAAAGAGAAATCCACGTCACGAGAGTGTACACAACTTAGTCACACAAAGGAACACTACCCGATATAAGTGAATCCTAAAATCCAGGAGCCTCGGTCCCTCAGTAAGGCTACCCGTTAGCAACCACGACATCATGACACTTACCCTAGTGATAGCTTACTTCACTAAGGTTCGCATATGTTTGGTTTTTCCCAGCACCACAAGGTCTCCCAATGTGCTATATATCATCATTACTTTTGAAGAAAACCACGTTCACATTTCATTAAAACCAAACCGCTCCCATGCTTGACGAACCATTTCCATTTCAAAACCATCCTTTAGGCATTTTATCAAACACATAATGTGCATAAAATATAGTTTTCAAAAAAAAACCCCATTTTGGAAGCACTTTCCATTGCCACCAAAGATCAAGGCCATAACCCATGAATATCAAACATTCCATTTCATAAATCTAATCGAAAGGAGAGCATCACAAGAACACAAGCATGTCAAAGGATAGACCATATGATAGAGACACCTATCTCGCCAACGGAGAGAACGATGCCGCCTTTGAAGTCGACGATGGGAAATGAATTGATTGGGTCCTCACAAGCCTAGATCCAAGAGAAATAACATCAATTCCCCATCAAACCCTTTAGATCCGACATTCACAACTCATTAGAGTTCCAATGAGACATCGGGAAGAGAGATCAAGAGAAAATCTAGAGAAAAGAGAAACCGAGAGGAAATATGAACATACCTCGATAAGATCCCACCCAAATCGATCGATGAAATCGGAGAGTTCTCTAGAGCGTCATGAAGGGGCTGGTTCGAGCTGATTAGGAATTAGGAGGGGATTAGAGTTAAAAACGACCAAGGGCATCAGGGTAATTTTCCATTTTTAAGAAGTTCGGATCGGGTCACATCGTTAGTCTGCACAGTTAGACAAACCGTGCGCTAATCATGTGGGAGCCATTGTCCCTTGAAAACCAAGTCGCACAATTTCCTGAGAATAGGTGCATGGTTTGACAAACCATGCTCAAGCCGTGCGATAGCCTTTGGACCCAAACCCAAACATCTGCACGGTTTGCCCGACGGCTCATACGGTTTAACAAACCCTGGAAATTGCCACTGGAACCGATAGAGCCATATCGTACGGTTATTACTAATTGTGCACTCAAACCGTGCACCGACAGTGACCCGGTGGGGGTCACAGACCATGCCATAGTGGTCCCCGTGGTGGCATTCCAGTGCACCTGTGAGAAATGGACAAGTCGTCTACAAGCGTTTTAATGGTTGTGGTAAGTGCAAAATGACCATACATCTTGCACCACACTGTAGGGATGATCGTGGTGTAATGGAGGAGTGCCTTGTGCTAAACGGCCTAAGCCAATATGGCTGTGGGGAAGGCCGTGGTCGAAGTGATGTACTACATTGAAGTCCCGCAGTTCAAAGGAGGCTGACACCGGATGGACCACGCCGTAGAGGTAGGCGTGGTGGTCCGAGAAGATCCCTATGTAACACGGGGAAGCCCATTATGGGCGTGATGGTGTTTGAAGGAAGCTGTGGTTGACAAGTGGTTCTATACGACAGAACGGCAAGAAGCAGGAGACCACACCCTTGATGTTTGGCGTTTTGAAGGCAAAACTACCAAAGTTTTTTCACCAGGCCGCGGTGAAAGGCGTGTCGACGGGTGATGCGCAGATTTCGGGAGAAATCATTCAGGCGTTGCATGAGCTGGATGTTTAATGATCACACGTCATGTGTCTCGGTTTTAGACCATGATCCAAGCCAAGATGGAAGGAGATTTGCAGCATTGATGATGGTGGATTAATTGGAGAATTAATTCACTCTGCAAAGGAGACAGTTGTATGAAACAGTTATTTGACTGCAGTTATGGAGATGATCGTGGAAGTTTTACGGAGGAGTTATGGGCATTTTGAATGACCCAATTCAGTGCTGACAACTGACCATTTTTGGGCCCATGATCCCTCTTATTATAAGGGCGGTCGACATTTGCACATCCAGAAGAACAGAGAGAGAGAGAGAAGAGCGTCTGCATCACACAAGCATATTTGCAGGAGGAGGAGAAGGAAGTGTTCCAGGCGAGGGGCTGAAAGCAGTTGGCAACCCATTGAAGATCATGCCAAGATGGAGGAGTTTGCTGTCCAACGGCAAAGGAGAAGTGCTGCTACAAGGAGATATTCACATATTGTGAAGGAGCAGCCCAATGGGACTACAACAAAGCTTCTATACCTGAGGATGCATTCCATGCTAGTGATGTTGGAGAAGGGACCGACAAGTCCACAAACTGTGTGAAGGTGATCCTTTCCACCAGTAGTGAGCATCGGATGAGAGTGATCATTGAGAAAGCAGTGAGCTATCCCTAAACCTTTGTAACGTAGTGAGCTTGGGCAATGAGTGACCTAGCCCGAACCCATTGTAAGGGGAGTGACCTTTGTGAAGAGCAGTGAACTTTTTAGTGATTTGGTGCACGACACATCCCCGATGCATACTCCTTGAACGTAGCCTAGTGAGGGTGAACCAAATAAATTCTTGTGTCCCTAGGGTAAAATGAATCATAAAGAATATATGATAACAAAGGACTGGTCAAGTGGTTGAATCAGATCGTCAAGAAATAGAGCATAGCAAGTGACCCTCAAGGTTGAGAGGTCAAGATCCATATAGGGAAAGTGAGATATTTAAGATAACGTGTTTTCATTGGTTTTGACTGGCATACCCTGATTCACCACCCCTCCCTCTCAGGGTATATATCTCACACTAATCCCCTATTGAGGGACTAACAAAACCACTGAATGGTTGCTCTGATTTTTCATTCTCTGAAACAAGTGTCTAAACAAAATTATTATTTTTTCATAGAGAATCCACACTAAAGCAAAACAAGCGCTTCTTCATAAAACTACAACCTTTTTCCTATGATGAAACCCTGTAAAAGCAATCTCATGGAACTTTGTTTCTGCTTGAAATGTAATTTAAAATTCAAGTTGCAGGCCTGTCTAAAGGCAGGCCTTGGTTGCGCCTTATTATCCATGCATGAATTGATTGAGATATTAGCTCGTATTGTTTGTGGCTTTATTTAGCATTCAGTATCCAGTTGCTTGTTCCCTAAACTCGGTAAGCTAATAAAATTAGTAGATCAATTTTGATTGTCCCGTTTCAGCGATACTCTCATTCTTTTGGCTCTTATATTAGTTGAAGAAATGCATAATGAATGAATCCTTTTGTTCAAGGCAGCAATTATAAATCTTTTTGTATGCCCAAACACCGAGATTAGTTCCTTTCGGTGGATAGTGTTGAATGCGAACACTAGTGTAGAGGCCCAAGTTGCCTTTATATAGGGTTATATGAGGCCCTGTTTGGTTGCCTCAATATTCTGGGAGAAAGTAGAGGAGACGAGAGCTTCTTTCCTTGCTCCTGTTTGTTTGGGTGGAAATGGTGATTTTCATGGTAACCCTAGCTTTCCCTTTTAAGAGGAGAATCCGTTTCCTCCCATCTGCCGGAGAAAATGAGAGGACATGCTAAAAAAATCACTAACAAAAAATAAAATATATATTAATCATTTACTTTTCAATACTATAATATTATAATAATATTCAATATATATTTTTATTAGCTAGTACTGGTCCACTACAGGAAAAACAATGGGGTGACCGGTGCAAAATCTAGGAAAAAGTAGTGCATTTAATATCTTCTTTTTACAAATAAAAGAGAGAATTTGATGTCAGTGTTGCATTAAGGGTAATTTTGAGGATGAATTCAATGTGTCCGACCACTTTTAACCGATTTCCTCTATTCTTGTAAAACAAACATCGTCTTAATTTTCCTTTCCTCCAATTTACTTTTTCTATATACCAAATGGGACCTAAGATGGTTTGAGTTATTTGATTTAGAATTTCCCCTTTTGAGTATGTTGTTTTTCAGACTACGGACCAGCAGACAGTGCCCGATGCTTGCCCTGCTCTGGAGTATCCGGAGTCTCCGGAAGGATCTTTCACAGCATTCCAAGGGGAAAGGGTGCTACAATGGAGGTGTCGATTGTTGTTCGTGCCGATTCTAGAAGAAACTCTGACTACCCAAAGCAGAGCAAACCTGGATTTTCACGAGGGCGGGGCCGGCAAGCTGGAGACAGATTCGTCTCCGAAAACCTGGATGACTCCGAACCACTGTCTTTGAAAACCAGTCCAAACGGTCCGGCCCTGCCCCTCTCAGGGAGCCCGAAGTTCCAGGCCACCGCTGCTCCGGGGCCGAGGGAAAAGGAGATCATTGAACTATTCCGGAAAGTTCAGGCCCGGCTCCGGGAAAGAGCAGGCAACAGAGAAGAAAAGAAGGTGGAATCCTTGAAAGGCAAGAACAGTGAGGCCGAAACTGTAGACTCTCTCCTCAAGCTTCTGAAGAAGCACAGCAGCACCCGAAACAGTGCCCGGGATTTTAATTTAGATGACGAACGCAAGCCGAACGGTCTTTTACATACAGTGGAGAAGCCCCATTCCCGTCCTGTATCTAAGTTTCGACGGAGATCCCCCATTCCTCAATCGGACAACGTGGGTTTGAGCGAGGGTAAGGGGGATGGGGTGGCTGAATCCGAGCCTGAGGTTGAGCCCGGACCTGAATCTGAGGTTGAGGCTGAACCGGTGCTCCAGCCTGAGTCTGTTCTTGAGGCTGAGGCTGAGGCTGAGGCTGAGGCCGGTGCATTGCAGGGAAACACTTTTCCTGGCGAGACTGAGTTTGAGCTGCCCCAGATTTCTAGTGAGGGTGGGGATCGGAAGGCGCCCCATGAAAGCAGGGATTTTTCTGCGCTGAAGCTTGCGGAGCTTCGGTCACTGGCGAAGGCTGGTGGTGCCAAAGGGTATTCGAAAATGAAGAAAGCTGAGCTCATGGAGCTGCTGAGCCAGTCTTCCAGTTGATTCTGGGCTGTTGGAAGAAGCAGGTTTAACAGCAGTTTTGTTAGTTTTTATTCTCTGGTAATGTACTTTTGAAGACAAAGAAAATCCCATGCTTACCATCTTTATTTGCCCAGAAACATGTTTAGAATCCTTCAATGTAGACTACAATCATTTTTTAGGAAATTTCACTTATTCCAGTTGTTCTTGACTTTTGAATACAGAAAATCTCATGCTTTCCATCTTTGTAAATTGTTTTCAAGCATCAAATTTCAAACATCATTTTTTTGGGGTGTCATTTTCACAGCTTAGTGTTCTAAACAAATAGTACTGAATGTTTTTTGAGGAGTCTAGTAAGATAAACATGTCTCTAATGTTCCACATTCCTTGGATAATTTTTTCCTAAAACTAAGTTTTTAGGTGAGTGGGAGGGGTTATAAAAATACATCTTCACATGTATCTATGCACTAGAACAAATCATAATATTAAACTAGTGAAATCTTTAGTAAAAAACTTTAATCCCTAGATTTCTCTAAACTCAAGACTATGAGACCACTTATGTAATGTAACTGAACTTTTAACTATTGTTAGATATAAATAAAAATAAATTCATTTATTTAACTAAAGCGAAGAAAAAAGACAGCACAACATGATTATATGGTTAAATCCAAAGTCTTACACCCATAGACATCATTATATGGTCACTCCACTAATATTCAAGAGGATATTCGAAACGAGACACCCAAAGTTGAACGATTGAACAAAATAACAAAGGGATACACATTGCTTAGTAGGTTCAATTGAACTAATGTCCAATTCCATCACAAGTACATTCATACCTTTTATCCAAATGGTACATTTTCAACTCTCACATGCAATTTTCTAAATTGGGACAGTTACAAAGCTAATGATTCAAAATATTACAATACTATTAATCTGAAATGTAAGGAAAATTTAGGGTTTTTTTGGAATCTAAAGTATAACAAACTGATTCATTTAATTGTTTCTTCCCAAGCCACCTTGATCAATTATCATATATAAAATACTTCATCTTGACCATATTATAAAGAAAAAGGTTTTTTTTTTCATGATGCAAAATATAATAAAGGAATTATATATTTATTTTTACTTAGAAAAACCTTCTATCATCATAAAAAACTTTTCATTTTTCTTCATAAACATTTATGAAAAATTAAATTTTACAAAGGCATGAACAAAAATGCTAGATACGTTGGAATGGTGTAGTCCGATCCGTTTGAATGAAGTTGGACCGAATACTAGCGGTCTAGATCGCACAACATACCGACGACACTGACAAGTCACTGTAGCAGTGCAAACTTACTATAACAGCACATGACAGGACACCTCAGCAGTGTGAACTTTGACATGACATTGTAGCAGCTTGTGACTGGCGACACCGACATGTCAGTTAGCTCCGTGGACTTCTTGTCACTCACACTGTAACAACTTGGACTTAGGTGGCTACGACACTGTAGCACAATGAACTTACTATGCAGTTGGTGTTATAGTTGTATCGCATCTTTATGAACTCATTTGAGCTACGTGTGTTTGAAACTCTGGAAATCTCATTGTAATTCCGCTCCCAAACATAGTGAAATGTTTGCCTTTTCGTGGATGTAGGGATCATTTCTCGAATCACATAAATTGATGCGTTTCGTGATCTTTTTTTTTTGTTTTTTTTTTGCTTTTACTCTTCCGCGAATCGTTTGTCATTTGTTACTCTCGGTGTTTCCGCGACATCTTTCTCTCTGGAAGGGGAGCTTCACCGTGTGAGAATTTTGCATTCAGTTCAAGGACCTCTATTTTTATGCTTCAGACCTTCTACCAGATGAAGTGGATAGATCAAGGAATTTCATGGATGCACTACATCTAAAGATCCAATGTAGGTCACCATATTTATTTCTCTGATACATTACAAGGAACATGTGAAGGAAGAGGTGATATAGAAGATTTTAGTGTAGAAAGGATCCTCTTAGGTGGGCAGTCATCAGGACTTTGTAAGAAGTAGAGTCATAGAATGATGTTCTAGGTTGTTTAGTCAATTGAATTTTCTATCCACAAGGAGTTGATCATAGCTTCCCTTTTCTCATTTCATTGGAGCTGGTAGTTATCAGACATATACCAAGAGATTATTCTTAATCTAATCCCTTTCGAAGGTTATAATAATCAGATGTTTTAGTGTCCAACCCTCCATGGCAATTGACAAGAAGTCGGAGGCGCACTATAGGTACAACCGTAGAAAAATTTTCATCCAATGCTATATCTGACGAAGAAGTAGCATAATGCTTAGAGCCATGGATAATAAAGGAAAAATGGAGCAGGTTGAGGATAACCCCATAATTTCTGTCATCCTCTGGGGTATAGGGCAAAACATGGTCACAGTGGCAGTCATCATCAGGCTTAGTGTGTATCATCCTGACTCCAATAGCCTGAAGCCAATGATTATTTTACTACATTGGTACCAGATACAAGCGATTGCATCCCAAAAGACCGAATAGTTTAGTAGTCTTGGGAGATTAGATACATACATGAATATCACATTACATTTAAAAACTTTTCTTTGAGAATATCATTATTTTCTCTAACATGTCATTGCATTTCATTCACAACACACTTCCTGACATCCTGGTGAAAGAAAACATAAGGAGGTGAGCTCAGATGTTTAGTTAGAGATTGTGTACAATAGAAGCTATCATAGAATAAATAAAACACGAATAATATGGCCAAGATAAACAATAATCAAATATGAAATATAACTAATACCATAAAGGGGACTAAATCCATAGATAACATAACAACATAAATAATCACATGGATAACAATAACTAGTTTCATAATGATAGAATGCATAATGCCAGATATCACAATCTTACCGTCAAAATCTTGTGTTAAGACAACATACTTAAACAGGTAAGATATACACCAAATACCCAAACTAGTTTGTCTCATGAGACTTACTGATGCATTGAGGGACTATAACGGGCTCTGCCCATCACTCATTAAGTCCAATGCGTCCATCATATGAAATGGGTAACAATTCAATACACAATCAACATAAACATTCGTATTGAAAAACTAGTATATGAAATGTTAATATTTTTCTCAATTAATGAATATAACATGATCGTAAGCCATCCAGAGTAATATGATAGATGATATTAAAAGAGTATATCCCCATTAAAACATAATATTCACTAAAAAATGTTGACAAAGATGAAAATACTTTAAAATGATCACTGGAAGATATTTTAAGGAAAATACTGTTTTTTTAAATGACTTATATTAAAAATCTAAAAAATTCCATTTTTTTTGAAAAAACATTTTCTTTGGAAAGAATCGTGGAAACTTGTAAAAGAAGATTCAAGACATTGAATGGTCATGATGGTGGAAAATTCTGTTTATGCCGTAATCGTTAAAAACAATTTTTTTTCCACACATTCAGTAAAGCGTACCTTGTTCGGAAAATGACAAGAAGATTCATTTTAATTTATTTTTATAGAAAGTCAAACAAGGGTAAAAATGACTAATAAATCATTTGAGAATAACAAAAACTTTCCTGAAAATATTTTAAAGAAAATATGAACATGAAACAAGATGATTCCCGACTGAGTAGAAAAACTAAGTCGGTCCTCCTTAAAAACATCATTTTGGTATCTTGAGTACTGAAGAGGGGAAAATGAAAGGATAACTTGTAACATCAAGAAATAATCAGAGGAGAAGGAAATAGGCTGAGTTTAAGATAGACAAATCATATAATCCCCCTAACTGATACTTAAGAAACAATCACGAATAATGATGAGATTGTGAAATAAACCTTTACATCATGCCCAACTTGCTTTGTAAGTACTTTTAGCCTCCTGTATAAAAAAAATTAAATTTATTATACTTCTATACTAGAACAATATACATACTTTTAATATCATATATGACCCACTTATAACATTTCAATACTTGTTTATTGATAATTCTTTATTAAAATCATCGTTTCTGAGTATTAACTATTTCATTTTTTCCTTTAAGTTTTGGTTCAATAGTTTCAATCCCTGCATCTTGCTCATGGTTCTATCATTTGCAGGATTTTAATCATGATATAAATATCATATATATTCATTATATATGTATTTGGAATCATCATTGAAAGGTAGAAATAGACTAATGAATTACACTATTCATAGAGACGGTAGGTTGTACGTACGCATGAACACCATTTTCACTTTTCGACGGATGAAACAAAAGAAAGGTAAATAATAATTCACCTTTACAAAATCATTATTATATAATATATATTCATTAAATCTATCTTTATTACCATCCATTTAAAGCAAAAATGAAAAACGAATCATATCGCTTCGTGGAGGTGATAGTCCACACATACAAACGAGCGACGTTATCGTCTTCCAACAGATGGAAAATTAAGATGATAGATATGATATTATAATTTTAGAAACATAATTATTTCATAAATATCATATATACTTATTAGTTTCATCTTTATAGCCATCCAATTAAAATGGCGATGAAAAACGAATTACACCGCAACATGGAGATGATAAGTTGTACGTACGCACGAGCAATGTTTTTTGCTTTCCATCGGATGGAAAAGAGGTGGAAAATGATTATCCCATAATCATAATATCATCTTAGTATATTGGTGATACTGAAGTTATTATTTTAGGATGAGTATAATAGATTGAGAGGAAGCAGAATAAGAAATAAACTTGAAAGAGTCGGTAAGGATAATTACCTATTCTTCGGTAAACTTCCTTTAGGTCCCTTCTTAAGGACCCTTGGGTTGGTCTTTTGGGAAGACTAGAACCTCTAGAATATGGATAAGGATGTTGGAGAGATATTTTAGTAGGGGTTAGTTAAGCTAAATGACTCAAGATGTTTGAAGGAGTGAGGGAAAGATGTGCACTTTTATAATTGAGGTGAGTGATATGCTTATAATTTTTCAAAGTTTTAAAATATTATTAAGTCACTTTCTTTGAAAAAATGGATAAAAAATGACTCACTTTCGAAGGTGATAATGGTAAGGTCTAAATCTAACTAATTAAAGAGCTTTAAGAAAGTGTTTATGTCATTTTAACCCTTATCTTTTTAGATTAACCCTCTGGTAAACCCGTTTTGACCTTAACTGCGGTAATAACCCTTTCAATCTTAAATGACTATAATTACTTATAAGGTAACAATTGAGTCATAAATGGCTAAGAGATGACATTTTTTTACCATTTCTCACCCTACTTGTCATCTTGCAAGATTTTTATGATTTTTAAATAATTTATTAAAATATTATTTTTCATAAAATATCATTAATGTCATTTTTAAAATTATTCATTTAATTTGATTTTAAAGACATCAAGATAGAAATGTAATTCTAACTTAAACCTTTTATACATCTCTTATATGTTATATTCATCTATAAAATTCATGGAGCACTATAAATCACCCAAACAATATTACTTTTAAGGTTTTTAAAAATCATTTACATAATTTTTCTACTGCTTGTACAAGCACCATGTCGACATTGTGTAAGCATTTAAAGTAATTATTTCATCACTAAAAATTAAATATAAATTTTTATGATTAAAAAAATTATTTCATCTTTTAAATACTCATTTAGAACTGAACTTATCATCTTTTTATCCATATGTAATTTTTTTGAGATATTAAAGTCGAGAGTGACATTTTGGAATTTTCTTTATTTAAAATAATATTAATGTCATTATCAATGTCAAATGGCACCAAAATGCCATATATTCAAATTTGGGATCACTATGGTCGAATTTATTCTATCCAATGAAATTAAGGAAAGTGTTGGGTTGATTTTGAGTCTTTATTTCATGGTTTTAACCCTGTTTTACCCATTTTACCCTTACCGAGTTGATAAATATTTAACACAGTTACTATTCATAATGACTAAAAATAAAAGGGGCATATTTACCAAATTTGAACATTCTGATTCTAAATATAGTATCCATTTTCAAGATTCAATTTCTAGAAGTAGCAGAAATTAATTTAATATAAATGCATAAAACGCAATGAAAAATAATTTTTAGAAGAATGTGTTTTTAAGGATAAAAATTAACTTATATCCAAATCATGAAAATCGATGATTCAAATGGAATTAATTATATTATTTTAAATCAATTGTATCATATGTCACTCAAATCCAAAATATAACGAGACTTAAATTACTTGATTTAACGAAAAGAAATGACAATATTTGAAAACTCGATATTTTTGTTACTATTCATTGAAAAATCAATCATTTCAAAAAAATCTCAAAATTTCATCCTAAGTTAATTTTGATATGTGATTTTAAAAATGAAATTAATTTAATAAAATTCAATTTATAAAATTTGTGAATTTAGGTTTTAATCATATTCTCGAATAAAACTATGTGTATTTTCTGCTATTATTTCTTTAGAAAGAAAATTTTACAAGAATTGAAGCTCAGGTGTTACATTCATCTCTCCAAAAAATTTCATTGAAATTTTCAGAATGTCACTTCATGAACAGATTTGGGTAGTTCTTCATCATAACTTCTTCAGGTTCCTACGTCGCCTCTTATATCTTATGATTTCTCCAAAGTACCTTTACCATCTGAGTCATCTGATTCCTCAACACTTATTCTCCAGTGTCCAGAATCTAGATAGGCTCTTCATAGTAAGATAAATCAAGTTCCAATTCTATTTCCTTAGAGGTGAGAACATGCGTTGGATCTAAAATTTACTTCCTCAATAAAGTGATATGAAACACATCATGTACTTTAGAGAGGCAAGGTGGCATTGGCAAATGGTAAGCCACACATTTTTTTTAGAATTTCCAAAGGTTCGATGTACTTAGGGCTCAGTTTTTCTTTCTTATCAAATCTTATAACACCCTTCCACTAAGATACTTTCAAGAACATGTGATCTCCCACTTGAAATTCCAAATATTTCCTTTGGTCATCAGTACAACTCTTTTACCTACTTTGAGCTGCTTTAATATGGGTTTAAATAGTCTTTACTTTCATCGTTGTCTCCTCCACAAGTTCTAGGCCTACAATGTAACGACCCAAACTTTTGAATAATATTTGTTTCCAAAATTTGTGTGTTATTTTATTTTATACTCCACAAAACTATATCCTTTAATTAATGAAGTGATACCGTTGGGTTTCGACTGTTATATGACCATTGGTCAATATGACCGTTGGAAACTAAACTCTTAACGTTACAATTATTGTTTATAAATACAAGTGATCTTGGTTAATAAATACAGAAAGAAGATTTGATGGCCTCACCCAGTAAACTGGGGTCGTATGAAGTCTATCTTTCAGAGCTTGGGAAGGAGGTAACATCTCTGGGCTTTGCTCTGGACCAAGCCCAAGCCGAGCTTCAACATGTGAATCTTGAACGAAATCGCTCAAGGGAGAAGTTCAAGCTGATAGAAATCACAACTCGGGCAATGTTGTCCGAGCCGCCCCAAGATTCTATCACCATAGCACACATTACACTTAGGTCCTTTGCAGGTGTTATAAGAGGCTATGTAACGAGGCCTTAGATACATTTTGTAAACCCTTGGTATAAATAAAATTGTTATTTCTTATTATGGTGAAATTTGTGATTTTCAAATGTTCGGATAAATATAGGCTGAATATTATTGATGAATTTTGGAAAAAAAGGTATTTTTAAATATTCATGTAAACTTTAAATAATTAATAATGTGAAATGATTTTAAAAAAAGGTCTTTTATAGTTGTGATTAGTAAGAAATTTAGATTCTAATAAGATCAACTTGATTTTTAGTAAATATCAAAGTATGAATAGTAACATACCCTTATGAATAGTAAATCGTTCAAAAAAATAGAAACTTCACTCATGAATGTATAAATACAATTTAGACATCTTAAAAGTGAAAAAAATGATCATAGTATAAGTTTTGTTATTTTTGTAGGTCATAAATAATTTATTTACAATTTTATAACTAATTTAATAAGTTAAAATGAAAATGTATTTTCATAAAATGTAATCATAAATTATTACTTATTGTCTTATGGTTATACGATAATTTTATGGGACCTTGATTACTTTTTCAAGGTGTTACAAAATAAGTTATAGTTTTAGAGTTGTTTTTTTGAATAAATAATGATTTTATTTAAAAATTAAATTAAAAATATTTATAAAAATATTTTCATAAAATGGAGTTTATTTTTGAATTCAGAGCATCGATATTAGGTTAGGGTGAATTAATGAGATTTTTATAAAATGTTTTGTTTTTCTATGAATAGTGAAAATACAGTTTTGAGTTTTGGGTGTTTAATGACATCATTAATGATGTAATCATTCTGGTTTACTTTTGAATATTAAGATATGCTATGAGGTGTCCCAAGTGGCCAATACCATGGGAAAATACCATGGGCAAGCCCATGATTTTTCAAATATCACCGATGATGTGTCCCTTGGAAATTAATTAAATATTCTCTCACTTTTCCTATAAATATCAAGCCATTACCTCATTCATTTCATTCCAAATTCCCCATCAACGAATTTATAGTCTTTTTACCTCCCAAGGAGTCCTTCCAAGGTTCCCTCAAGCCCCCCAAGTCCCCAACCTTCAAGCTTTCGAAGTTACTCTTCAAGGTAAGGGAACCTTCCACCCTCCTCTTTTAGTCATGATTTCCTTTAAGTTATGTCTTCCAATTTCCATCTTCTTATGTGGGGGTATGTTCTTATATATTCTTATTACTATCCATTTCATTTCTAAATTATGAGTGACCCTTTCTTCTCTCATCAATTTATTTTTTGAATTTTTAAGTGATGCCGTTAGGCTCCCGAATTTTCTTAAAAGAAATCACATTTTCTCTTTTCTTTCAAGTTTCCTTTTCACGAGGTATGTCATTCCACACCATAATCTTATTTCTTTTTTATTCTATACCTCTACTGTAAATGATTCATTTATTTATGGGAGACCCTTGTCCCCTCTATTTTTATTGTTTCCTAAAACCATGTTATATAACCGTTATACTGCAGAAATTTTGTCTCAAAATATATCTCTCTTTTCCTTAAGAAATTATATTGTTTTATTTATCTAAATACCCAAATATATTTTCATTTCCAGAGGTATTCATCAATACATAAAATTGATCTATTTGATTCTGGAATTGACATACAAGAAACCCTCTTTCCTTTTGCAAGGGTTATAAAAGACATAACGATCATGTTTCTAATCACTTTTAAAACGTCACGATTTTGAAGTGAAACCCATTACTTTTACTCTCTATGGGTTATTTATGAAATGTTTCATTATGATCTATGTGGCTCACATTAAAATAAAGACATATTAAGGGTGCGCCCTAATAGCGATCTAATGCATTGGGTAAAGAATTTAATCTCTAGAGATGACAAGTTTCACGATACCTTGGTGAATAACCTTGGTAATTTTTATGAAACCTTGGGGATGAACCTTGGTGATATGTTCATGAATGTCTAAATTAAATGTTGTAGCCACATATTCATGTTATGGTTCATGTTCTTTTCATTATGAAATGCCTCTACTTCTATTACTTTGCCTTTATGTTTTTCATCAAGTTCTTATTGATATCACAAGTAAATTGATTCCCTTGCTTTCCTTACTAGGCTTTATTCTCACCCTTTCCTTTGATGTATGTCTCCAGGTTATGAGATGCATCAGTTTTACATAAGATGAACTTTTCAAGAGGATTTTCAAGGGGATTTAAAAGAGTGTTTTAATTTTTCATGTATTTTGTTCCTGATTTCCAAGACACTGGACTTTAAAGGTCATCTGTTTGTAAAATGTAATGAAAAGTTATGTTAAAAAGGCGGGATACTATAGTTGATATCAAATTGAGATTTAGTTATTTATGGAAATTAAGCTATGAAAACTTTAGGAATAACCCTATAGAAAAGTTTAAATATAGGAATACTTCCTATTACTTTGGTGAGTATTGAGTAAGTGGTTTATCAAGAAAATACATCCCTGTCTAGATACGAGCAGGTAGAGGCGGCTCTAGCACAGATGTACCGAGGAGTGAAAACTATGACAAGGAGTTTCGGGCTTGACCCGGGGTATCCTGGTACACGACAATGGGCCTTGCTGCACTCTTGGTTACGACACTCCCGATGGATATATTTGGTTAATCATAAGCTTTTAATGAATCATTAGGAAGGATTTATAGAGAAATGTAATTGTTTAAAACATGAAGTTTTAAGACATAAAATCCTTTATAGTTAAAAGATTCATAAATGAAATAATCTTCTCACTAAGGTTTTATTATTTTAGAAAATAGCGGGCAATAGGAGGAATCGTGCAAATAGTGACCGTAATGGACCATACGCTGACGACCCTCCGATGGAAGCTGGAATGGAAACTTTCATGCGAATGATGAACCAACTGACTCAAGTTATGGGAAATAACTTGAATCAAGCTGAGAGACCGATCTCACCATGAAGGGAAAAACTTTCTGTTGAATCCTTTATGAGTCAACGACCACCAACCTTCAGTGGATCTACCGACCCATTGATTGCTGAATAGTGGATTAGATTTATCGATAAAATCTTTTCTGTGCTCCGCTGTTCTGAACAAGAGAAGGTTACCTTGGCTGTTTATCGCTTAGAGGGAGAAGCTGATCAGTGGTGGGAAATGATTAAAAACACAAGGCCAAGAGTGGAAGTTGAAGCTATGGAGTGGGAATAGTTCAAAGGGATATTCTTCAACAAGTATTTCCATCGATCGATGAGAACAAGAATGGAGAAGGAGTTTCTCGAGATGAAGCAGAAGGAGAATGAATCTGTGGGAAGCTACGTGATGAACTTCACAAGGCATTCATGTTAAAGCTCTAGCTTTATCATGGATCCAAATGATAAGGTTGATAGATTCTTTGGTGGACTGAGACCTCATCTGCGGAAGAATCTAGCCAACCGAGATTATGATAGCTATGAGGAGATCGTGTAAAGTGTGATGAAAGTCGAACTGGAGTTTGGTGAGACGTAATGGTCTCATAAATCCAATGAAAAGAAAAGATCAATGGAGACAAGCTTAGGAAGGAGCTTCGATCAGGGAAGAGGAGGCAAGAAAGTACAACGTCCCACGTGTAATAAACGCGGGAAGAAGAATTCGGGGAACTGCCTACTCGGGAGTGGGAAGTGCTACAAGTGTGGTAGACATGGCCACATTGTGTAGAATTGTTGTGGTGAGGTGAAGCCACAAATTCCCAACACTAACGACAAGGGGAAGATGATGAAAGCCCTACCTGATGTCCAATGCTATAAGTGTGGACAACTTGGACATTTTTCTAATCACTGTCCAAATCCGAGGGCAGTGGAGGGGAATCACCATTAGCCTCAGCAATGACCAAGGGAACAAGGTCGTACTTTTTCAATCACTATGACTGAAGTTGAAGTTCCAAATGATGTGGTGACAAGTACTCTTGTTGTTCTCTCAAAGCTAGCAAGTACTTTGTTTGATTATGGTTCTACTCATTCCTTTATTTCCTCCAAGTTTGCACAAAATTTAGAATCAACCCCCAATTTTCTAAAAGTAGAATTATCAGTCAAGACTCCTAGTGGGATTATCCAACCATCGTCAGTGTTTAGAAACTCTAGTATTTACTTTAGTGAGCACAATCTTATCACAAATCTAGTAGTCATTCCCATGTTGGAATTTGACATTATACCAGGGATGGACTGGATCTCAAAGTATAATGCTAAGATCAAATGCAAAAGCAAGGAAATATCGATAGTCTTGAATGGAAAACCTACAGTTATCTTCCAAGGAGGGATATCTCAACCTAATATTTGTCTAGAATAACCTTTTATATCCTTATTTATGGAGTTGATCGGTGAATAAGAAGAAGAAAAATGAGAGTTTGAGGATAGAAAATTCCCCCATCATCCAGGAATACGTTGACGTATTTCCTGAGGAGTTACCCAAACCTCCCCTAGAAAGAGAGGTAGAGTTCTCCATTGAACTCGTACCAGGATCCCATCTGATATCAAAGACCCTGTATAGGATGAAAAATGTGGAGATGGAGGAGTTAAAGAAACAACTCCAAGATCTTTTAGATAAGGGTTTTATCTGAACGAGTGTGTCTCTTTAGGGAGCACCGGTTCTCTTTGTGAAGAAGAAGGATGGATCGATACGGCTATGCATTGATTATAGAGAACTGAATGGGATCACAATGAAGAACAAATACCCTCTTCCAAGAATTGATGATTTGTTTGACCAACTTCGTGGGGCTCAATTCTTCTCTAAGATTGATCTTCGATCTGGTTATCATCAATTGAAGGTGAAGAAAGAAGATATTCCGAAAACTGCCTCCCGATCAAGATATGAGCATTATGAGTTTGTTGTTATACCCTTCAGACTGACTAATGCACCTGCTATTTTTATGGATTTGATGAATAGAGTCTTTAAGGACTACCTTGATAGCTTTGTGGTAGTTTTTATTGATGATATTCTGATATATTCCAAAAGTCACGAGGAACATGAGGATCATCTAAGGGTTATTTTGCAAACTCTACAGAAGGAGAGGCTTTTTGGGAAGTTCAGAAAATGTGAATTCTAGTTACAACAAGTTGCTTTCTTGGGGAACATTGTTACCAATGAAGGAATCACAGTTGACCCTAAAAAGACAAAATTTGTAGAGGAGTGGCCTCAGCCTATAACAAAAACTGAGATTTGTAGTTTTGTTAGATTAGCGGGATATTATAAGAGGTTTGTGAAAAAAATTTCATGACTTTCTAATCCATTAACGAAGTTAACTCAAAAAGGGGTCAAGTTCATCTGGACAAAGGAGTGTGAGGAAAGTTTCCAAGAGCTGAAGAAGAGATTAGTTACTGCATCCGTGTTAAATCTGCCCTCAAGTGGACATGGATTTTTTATTTTTAGTGATGAATCTCTGAAATAGATTGGGTGCATCCTCATGCAAAATGACAAAGTCATTTCTTATGCTTCTCGATAGTTGAAGACTCATGATCAGAACTATCCTACGCATGATCTGGAGCTGGCTGCGGTCGTTTTTTCTCTGAAGATATGGAGGCACTATCTTTATGGGGAGAAATGTGATATATACACAGACCATCAAAGTTTGAAGTATATTTTCACACAAAAGGAATTGAACATGAGACAAAGGAGATGGTTGGAACTTCTCAAAGACTATGATTGTTCAATTCATTATCATCCCAGAAGAGCAAACAAAGTCGCTAATGCATTAAGTAGGAAAGACCCAGTTGTTCTTTCCATGATGAGGATTTAAAGAGATACTTTGATCAATGACCTAGTAAAGCTGGACCTGGGAATTATAAGGGAAGGGACATCATCAACCTTAACCCAAATGATTTCTCAACCATCATTACTTGAGAAGATTAATAAATCTCAGAAAGAAGATCCTTTGTTACATAATAAGTTTGAGGCTATGAAGGATGATAAGTTTCTTGAGTTCAATATTGATCAAGAAGGTGTACTGAAATTTCATACAAGACTACGTGTTCCATCTATTTCGGAAATAAAGAAGGAGCTGATGGATGAAACTCATAACTCAAATTTATCTATACATCTTGGAAACAAAAAAATGTATAGGGACCTTCGTGATCATTATTGGTGGGATAATATGAAAAGGGAGATTGCTGACTACACTTCAAGGTGCCTGGAATGTCAGCAAGTGAAGGCAGAGCGACAACTTTCTAAAGGGGTATTGCAACCATTACCCATAACAGCATGGAAGTGGGACAATATCACTATGGACTTCGTCACTGGTCTCCCGAGAACTTCCAAAGGAAACAATGTGATATGAGTTATTGTGGACCGTCTCACCAAGACTGCCCATTTTATCTCCATTCGAGAAGATTTCTCTCTTTATCAACTTGCCAAGATTTACGTAAAGAAAGTGGTAAGGCTGCATGGAGTTCTACTTTCTACTTTCTATCGTATCTGATCATGATCCAAGGTTCACATCAAAATCCTGGAGAATTATTCAACATGCTTTGACCACTGAATGGAATTTCAGTACGACCTATCACCCAAACTGATGGCCAATCTGAAAGGACTATTCAAACACTCGAGGATATTCTGAGAACATGCTCAATGGAATTTAAAGGTGGATGGGATCAACATCTCCCTTTAGTTGAGTTCTCTTACAACAACAGCTTCCACTCGAGCATTCAAATGGCACCCTATAAAGCTCTATATGGTAAGTGATGTAGAACTCCTACTTGTTGGCATGAATATGGTGAGAGAAAGCTTCTTGGGCCTGATCTTGTGCAATAGATGACAAAAAAGTCCACACCATCCAACAACACATTAAGGCTGACCAGAGTCGACAAAAGAGCTATGACGAAAACTGTCGAAGGGACTTGGAGTTTGATTTTGGTGACAAAGTTTTTCTTCAAATTTCACCTTGGAAGAGATTCATGAGGTTTGGGAAGAAAGGGAAGCTCAACCTTAGATACATTGGCCCCTATGAAATCCTTGATCGCGTAGGAGCAGTGGCCTATCGGCTTACACTTCCTCCAAATCTAGCACAAGTTCATGATGTCTTCCACGTATCCCTCTTGAGAAAGTAAATACCTAAACCTTCACATGTACTAAATCCAGAGATGGTACAACTGGAACATGACCTCTCTTATGAGGAGCAGCCGGTGGAGATCTTGGATCGTAAAGACAAAGTTCTATGCAATAAGACTACCCACTTTGTTAAGGTGTTGTGGAGGAACCAAAAATGCGAAGAAGCCATGTGGGAACCAGAGGAGTCTATGAGGCAGAAGTACCCACGCCTTTTCTCTCCTTAGGGTATAAGTTAAAATTTTGGGGACGAAATTTCTTAAGGGGGGAAGAATGTAACGACCTGAAATTTTGAATAATATTTATTTCTAAAATTTGTGTGTTATTTCATTTTATACTCCACAAAACTATATCCTTTAATTAATGAAATGATACCATTGGGTTTCAACTTTTATATTACCATTGGTCAATATGACAATTGGAAACTAAACTCTTAACGTTACAATTATTGTTTATAAATACAAGTGATCTTGGTTAATAAATATAGAAAGAAGATTCAATGGCCTCATCCAGTAGACTGGGGCCATACGAAGTCCATCTGTCAGAGCTTGGGAAGGAGGTAGCATCTCTGGGCTTTGCTCTGGACTAAGCCCAAGCTGAGCTTCAACATGCGAAACTTGAAAGGAATTGCCTAAGGGAGAAGTTCACGATGATAGAAATCACCACTCGGGCAATGTTGTCTGAGCCGCCCCAATATTCTATCACCATAGCACACCTTACACTTACGTCCTTTGCAAGTGTTATAAGGGGCTATGTAACAAGGCCTTAGATACTTTTTGTAAACCCTTGGTATAAATAAAATTGTTATTTCTTATTATGGTGAAATTTGTGATTTTCAAATGTACGGATAAACATAGGATGAATATTATTGATGAATTTTGGAAAAAGGGTATTTTAAAATATTCATGTAAACTTTAAATAATTAATAATGTGAAATGATTTTCAAAAAAAGGTCTTCTACAGTTGTGATCAATAAGAAATTTAGATTCTAATAAGATCAAATTGATTTTTAGTAAATAGTAAAGTATGAATATTAACATACCCTTATGAATAGTAAATCAGCCAAAAAAATAGAAATTTCACCCATGAATGTATAAATACAATTTAGACATCTTAAAAGTGAAAAAAAGATCATAGTATAAGTTTTGTTATTTTTGTAGGTCATAAATATTTTATTTACAATTTTATAATTAATTTAATAAGTTAAAATGAAAATTTATTTTCATAAAATGTAATCATAAATTGTTACTTTATTTTCTTATGGTTATATGATAATTTTATGGGACCTTGATTACTCTTTCAAGGTGTTACAGAATAATTTATAGTTTTAGAGTTGTTTTTTTTGAATAAATAATGATTTTATTTAAAAATTAAATTAAAAATATTTAAAAAAATATTTTCAAATAATGGAGTTCATTTTTGAATTCAAAGCATTGATATCAGGTTAGGGTGAATTTATGATATTTTTATAAAATGTTTTGTTTTTCAGTGAATGGTGAAAATACAACTTTGAGTTTTGGGTGTTTAATGACATCATTAATGATGTCATAATGATGTAATCATTCTAGTCAACTTTTGAATAGTAATATATGATATTAGGTGTCCCAAGTGTCCAATACCATGGGCAAATACCATGGTCAAGCCCATGGTTTTTCAAATACCACCGATGAGGTGTCCCTTGGAAATTAATTAAATATTCCCTCAATTTTCTATAAATACCAAGCCATTACCTCATTCATTTCATTCCAAAATCCTCCTCGAAGAATTTATAGTCTTTTTACCTCCCAAGGAGTCCTTCGAAGGTGCCCTCAAGCCCCCCAAGGCCCAACCTTCAAGCTTTCGAAGTTACTCTTTAAGGTAAGGGAACCTTCCACCCTCCTCTTTTAGTCATGATTTTATTCAAGTTATGTCTTCCAGTTTCCATATTCTTATGTGGGGGTATGTTATTATATATTCTTATTAATTTCAATTTCATGTCTAAATTATTAGATACCATTTCTTCTCTCATCAATTTATTTTTTGAATTTTTAAGTGACGCCGTTAGGCTGTCGAATTTTCGTAAAAGAAATCACATTTTCTCCTTTCTTTCAAGTTTCCTTTTCATGAGGTATGTAATTCCACACCATAATCTTATTTCTTTTTATTATGTACCTCTACTGTAAATGATTCATTTATTGATGGGAGACCCTTGTCCCCTCTATTTTTATTGTTTTCTAAAACCATGTTATATAGCTGTTATGCTGCAGAAATTTTGTCTCAAAATATATCTCTCTTTTCCTCAAGAAATTATCTTGTTTTATTTATCTGAATACCCAAATATATTTTCATTTCTAGAGTTATTCATCAAGATATAAAATTGATCTATTTGATTCTGGAATTTACATACAAGAAACCCTCTTTCCTTTTCCAAGGGTTATAAAAGACATACCGATCATGTTTCTAAGCACTTTTAAAATGTCACGATTTTGAAGTGAAACCCATTACTTTTACTCTCTATGGGTTATTTATGAAATGTTTGATTATGATCTATGTGGATCACATGAAAATAAAGACATATTAAGGGTGCACCCTGACAGTGCTCCAATGCATTGGGTAAATAATTTAATCTCTGGAGATGACAAGTTTCACAATACCTTGGTGAATAACCTTGGTAATTTTTATAACACCTTAGGGATGAAACTTAGTGATATGTTCATGAATGTCTAAATTAAATGTTGTAGCCACATATTCTTTTTATGGTTAATGTTCTTTTCATTATGAAATTCCTGTACTTCCATTGCACATGTCTTTATGTTTTTCATCAAGTTCTTATTGACATCACAAGTAAACTGATTCCCTTGCTTTCCTTACTAGGCTTTCCGCTCACCCTTTCCTTTGATGTATGTCTCCAGGTTATGAGATGCAGTAGTTGTACATAGGCTGAACTTTTCAAGAGGCTTTTCAAGGGTATTTAAAGGAGTGTTTTAAGTTTTCATATATTTTGTTCCTGATTTCCAAGACACTAGATTTTAAAGGTCCTCTGTTTGTAAAATGTAATGAAAAGTTATGTTAAAAAGGTGGGATGCCATATACAAGATTCTTTTCACTAACTTCATCCCAAAAAATTGGAGTACTACATATATTTTCATATAATACTTCATATGAAACCATTTGAATACTTGAATAAAAGCTATTGTTATTGGAAAACTCTATCCAAGGTAAATACCGAACCCGTATACCCTGAAAGTCAAGTGAACACGACCTTAACATGTCTTTTAATGTTTTAATAGTCCTCTAAGACTACCCATCAATCTGAGGATGATAGGTGGTGCTCAAATAAAGCTCAGTATCAAGAAACTTATGATGAATTTTTCAAAATTCGATGTAAATCATGGATCATGATCAAATACAATTTAAATAGGTACACCATGAAGTCTTAAAACTTCATTAATATAGAGTCATGCAAGACACTCAAGAAGTAATCTTCTATTATAATGAGGAAATGTGAAAATTTGATAATATGATGCACATGAGACTCAGCCCAGTTGGTGAGGTATCCTTAAGTGCATCTATGAGACCTAGGTTCAAAACTAGGTAGAGGCATATTTCTGGGGGTACTGTAGCAGTACTATAGCAGGTACTGTAAGTAGGAACTATAACAGTACTGTACACTGTGTGGGTACTATAGCAGAATTGTACACTACGCAGGTACTATAACAGAATTGTATACTGTGCGGGTACTGTAGCAAGTTCTGTAGCAGCTTAAACTATTCACCTTGGGCCACCGGTTTGGGTTTGGAGTCCTTAAGGATTTCGGGCCACTCAGGCCTTTGGGTTAGTAGGGCTTTCGGGCCACCATTAAGGCCTTCGGGCCACCTCAAGGCCTTCGGGCCACATGAAGTTGCCCTAGATAGACTCTACAAAAAAGGAGCAGCCCTAGAAGAGGATTCAGAGTAAGTGCACTCACCAGAGCAGAGACAAATGGATTTGATAAGATGATCAACAATAACCCATACGGTATCATTTCTTCTAGGAGTCTGGTAATCTAGTGACAAATTATATAGTAATATCATCCCATTTCCATATAGAAATAGGTATAGGTTTCATGTCTTCTCTAGGATGTTGTCTCTCAGCCTTCACCTGTTGATAAACCAAACATCTTGATACATAATCATCAATTTACCACTTCATATTATCCCACCAAAAATATTCCTTCAAATCCCTATACATCTTGGTGCTACTAGGGTGTATACGGAAATTCAAGCTATGATCACTGTTTAATAATTCCCTTTTTATCACAGACATATATGAGACACATAACCTCTTTCCAAATTTAAGAACACCATCTTTATAAACGAAGTATGCCAACATCCCATCATCCATGAATTTAATTTTCATTTGAAAATCCTCATCATTAGTTTGTAAACTTTTTATCTTTTCTAATAAATATGGTTTGAAAATCATTTGAAAAAGGTGTGATGTTTCCTCTTCGCTAATATTTTCCACATCCAACTTTACTAGGTCCCTAAATAAAAAATCTTTGGCAATCCTCATCTTAGTCAAAACTCTATGATCTTTCCTACTTAATGCATCAACCACCTTATTAGCCTTTCCAGAGTGTAGTTGTAACGTCCCGGATTCGGGTGTTGCCCAAAGGTTCCCCGAACCCGGTTGGTCACATAATCTCTTGTGCATTTCCCCAAATGCTAGAGGCTTCCGACTAGCAGGGAGAGCCAAGGTGTGATAATGGGGAAAATATGCCCTCATTGGTAGAGTATACACAGTGGAAAACAAATAGTAAACAAAAATGAAAGAAATAACGCCATACAACAGAAGTAAACAATAGAAAACTGATAGTAATAAAACAACTGGAGCATATATATATAAATGATGCATGTCACATGTGTCTAGGAAAGCATCCCAACAAGTCACAATACTGGAAATAAAATACAGAAACCAAAGTACATAAAAACAAGTAAAATCCAACAGCATCACAAGCCTCAGCTTGGTTCCATACTCTCCAGCTCCAACATCAATAAAGTACCTAATGAAGAAGGACGCTTTCCCTTATCTATACCTGCAATTATATAATCTGTTTGGGTCTAAAAGCATGACCCAAACAGGGTGTGAGATGAATCCCAGTAGGAAACCACCACAAGATCTGTGCCTAACTATCAGTGAATAAATATAGCAGGTAATATGAAAGAATGAAGAATTAAAATATGAATTACTCAAGAGTAAACAATCCTATAGTTTTCAATTACATTCATTTAACATTTATTATTCATCTGTTGAAACATGTAACCCTGTGATCTAGCCTAATCTTTGTATCCCTGGTGTAAAGTAACCAAAATAGATGTCTCATAAGACCGTATAAACAATCGATTAAGACCTAATCCAAGCTTGTGCTTTGTCTTGGAAGATGTGTCACATTCATTAAATTATTCATAGACGACCCCTTGGGAAAGTTCTCATAGTCTAACACCTCTAGTCTAACCTAACATCAATTCATTAGATAACGACCCTCTGGGAAGTTCTCATGGTCTATCCCCTTTGGTTTAACACAACATCAATCAATTAAATAATGACCCTCTAGGAAGGCTCTCATGGTCTAACCCCTTTGGTCTAACATAACATCAACAATTATAAACGACCACCTGGTAAACTCTCATAGTCTAACCCATTTGGTCTAACATAACATCAACAATTACAAACGACCACCTGTGCAAGCTCTCACGGTCTAAACCCTTGGTTCAATGATTCATTTAAACAAAATAAACGACCACATGGACAGATCTCATGGTCTAACCCCTTTGGGAAGGTCTCACAATCCAATACCCTTGGTCAACATTCACAATGCATATCACAAGCATTTCATGTAATCAGTAACTCCATCCTAACACAACAAGTCATGGAAAACAAGGCAAGCCTAACATGTATTCTAGACCAAACGACCATAAACAACCAATCAAAGGGAAACACACCCATGGGGTGTTCCAATAACAAGGTATATAACCTTATGCATAAACAACAACCCTTTATCAAACAATCAAACCATAGAAGGTAATAACCAGAGTTAAATTCCAAATCAAGAAATACCCCAAATATGGGTATGTGACGCTTTTAGCATATATAATACAATACATCACAACGAAAGTTAGAAACCACCTACCTCTATGTTGTACGATTGATATACTTGAACGTCGTCCTTTGAATCAACCTAGGTCAGCGTAGATCTACAAAAAAGTGAAAAAACCCAACCTTGAATAACTCAATCAATAGAAGGAATCAGGATGAAATTCTCTAGGGGTTTTGAGAACTCACCGATGGGATTCCAACGCACCCAATGATGTCTCAATCAGAGTTTAGACGAAGAATCTAGAGGGGTTCAGAGTTCGTCGGTTGTTCTGTCGTGCTTCTGTACAAACCACGACCAGAAGAAGATGTTTCTGAAAATGAGACGTGACCCCGCTCTTATATATCAAATAAAAAGAAATATACACGACATGTTCATTAAAACCACACACTGTGTATTAGCCTCAACCGGCCCCCGACTTAAGTGGTCTTCCAGGTCACAACACGGCCATGTACTTGGCCATTACATGGTCAGTACGCGATTGTACGTGGAAATCTAGTTACACGGTGTGTACTTAGAAGTACAAGGCGTGTACTTAGAAAATCCACATTTCTTCCTTTTTCCTAAAAAACAACCCGAAATCAAGATCCATACCTGAAAAGAAGATATAGGTTCCTACAAACTTCCCCCTTAAAGCAATTCATCCCTGAATTTCCATTCCAAGGGTGGTGAAGAAGAATCTGCGAACAACTCCGGCCATTGCGATCGTACATTGGTCTCCCTCTCCCAAGTCTTGTCCTGCACTCGCCCATGCTACCATAGCACCCGTACCAAAGGAACATACCGATTATGGAGAACCTTCGTATTGCAATCCAAAATCCAAATATGGTGCTCCTCAAAGGATGCATCTACCTCCAACTCAACCTCCTCAGGTTGAAAAACATGAGACGGGTATGAAAAGTAACATCGTAGCTGAGAAACATGAAAGATATTATGCATATCCTGGTACCTATGAGGTAACTACAACTGATAGGCAACCGACTCGACTCTCTCCAAAACCTCAAATGGACTGACATATCTTAGTGAAATCTTACCCTATCTCTTAATCCTTCCATGTCCTAACCTCAGTGTGACACGTAGGAAAACTTGATCTCTGACCTCAAACTCCATAGGTTATCTCCATTGATTAGCATAAGATTTATAGAAAGATTGTGCATTATCCATCCTCTTCTAAAGCAACTCCACCTTCTCAGTGGTCTCCTGGACAAGATGAGGTCTCAACATAGATGCCTCTCCTACCTCCAGCCAATATATGGGTGATCGGAATGGTCTACCATGAAAAGCCTTACAAGGTTCCATCTGAATCGTTTCCTGAAAACTATTGTTGTAGGAAAACTCCACTAGGGGTATGTGTCTCTCCCAAGAGCCCCTGAAATCTAGGACGCATGCTCAAAGAATATCCTCCAAAACCTGAATTGTGTGCTCAGACTGGCCATTTATCTGTAGATGGTAAGCTTTACTCAGAAGTACCTATGTACCCAAAGCCCTCTGTAGTCCCCGCCAAACATGAGAAGTAAACTGGGCATCCTTGTCCGAAATGATAGAGTGCATAACCTCGTGCAAACATACTATCTCTCGGATGTACAACCTTCCAAGCTCATCAATACTGAAGGTTTCCTTAATCGGCAAGAAATGTGAAACCTTTGTGAGCCTGTTGATAACAACCCAAACCACATCATTACCTCGAGGTGACCTTAGTAAACCTATCACAAAATCCATCACAACATCATTCCACTTACAATCGGGAATGGGTAACTGTTGTAATAGCTCTGCTGGTCGTTGATGTTATGCCTTCACTGGCTGACAGGTGGAACATCTCATAACAAAACCAGCTACATCCCTCTTCACACCTGGCCACCAATACTAAAGATGTAAATCTCAATACATCTTGATGACACTAGGATGAACTGCCCAAATTGAGGAATTAAAATCTCACAACAGCTTGTCGCGTATGTCTGCTGACACCAATACGCGCCCATGAAAATGAAAAACATCATCCTGACCTACGATCCAACCAGAAGTAGGGTCCTAACATGACACACTCTTCCGTAGGAATAGGCCTTTAGAATCTGATAGCTACCTTATTCGCACTCGATCCAAAAGAGTAGAGGTAACAACTATTGAAGAAAGAAATGTCTGTCCCTATTTTTCATGCACCTCCAAATACTTCTTAGAGAACAGATCCATAAGCTGCCACTCACTACTGGCCTCTTGAACTTCCTATATCTGAGTCTTTCTGCTCAACGCATCATCCACTACCTTGTCTTTCCCAGGCGTGTAGGCAAGCTCAAAGTCAAAAGACTGAAGGTACTCAACCCACCTTCACTGTCTTGAATTTATATCTCACTGAGTAAAGATATACTTGAGGCTTTTGTGGTCTCTGTACACCACAAAACGCTCTCCCAAAAGATAATGTCTCCAACAGCACAAAGCATACACAACTGTAGCTAACTCAAGATCGTGTGTCAGGTAATTCCTCTCACGTGGCCTCAATTGCTGAGACCCGTACACAACAACTCTTTCCCACTGCATAAGAACTGCTCTCAGCCTGATACCTGATGCGTTACAGTAAATGGTGTAACTCTTGCCTGGTTCTAGAAAAATCAGTATTGGCGCTGAAGTCAACCTCCCTTTCAGCTCCTGAAAGGCCGAATCACAGGAATTTTTCCACAAGTACTTCGCACCCTTCTTAGTCAGGCCCATCAGTGGTGCTGCTAAGCGTGAAAATTCTTGAATAAAGTGTTTGTAGTAACCAGCCAGCCCCATAAAAATCCATACCTCAAAGATGTTCTTTGGATACTCCCAAGAAACTACCGCTCTCACCTTCTCTGAGTCTACTGATACTCTTTTCTCTGAGATGACATGACCCAAGAAGTGAATTTGGTCCATCCAAAAGTGGAACTTTGAGAGTTTAGCATATAACTAATGTTATCTCAGTGTACTCAATATGATCTCAAGATGGATGACATGGTCGTGTTGAGTGTGAGAGTATACAAAGATATCGTCCACAAATACTACAACAAAATAATCCAAGTAAGGATGGAACACTCGATTCATCAGTTCCATGAAAAATACTGGCGCGTCCGTGAGACTGAACGACATAACCAAATACTCATATAGATCATACCTGCTTCAAAAGGCTGCAAGAGGTATATCTGATGGTCTAATGTGCAACTGATGATAACCAGATCTCAATTCAATCTTAGAGAACACTCGAGATCCTCAAATATATTCAAATATATCATCAATCCTCAACAAGGGATATCGATTATTGACCATCAAAAGGTTTAGCTTCCGATAATTCACACAAAGTATGAGGGTACCATCTGCCCTATTTGAAAAAAGGATAGGCGAACCCTAAGAAGAAATACTGGGCCAGATGAAACCCTTTGCCTACAACTCCTCCAACTGCTTCTTGATCTCCTATAACTCTGGTGTAGACATCCTATAAGGAGGAATGGACACCGATGTCGCTCCTGGAACAAGCTCAAAATAGAAATCTACCTATTTCTTCAGAGGTAAACCTGAAAATTCATCAAGAAAGACATCTCTAAAAAATCCACCACTGGAGGAAAATCCATCTATAAAGTACCCTAGTCATCCAGATATAAACTAGCAATCTGGGATGTAATTCCTCCCAACCCATGATGCTCGGGTCCAGTTCTGCTCGCTTGGACATTCCATTCCCCCTTGTGTAGAAAAGATTCTCCCTCTGGCAACGTGAAACTCACCCTGTGACGATAAAAGTCAACAAAGGCCTGAAAAGAGACCAACCATTCCATTCCTAGAATGAAATTGAATCCTATAATATCTAATACATAGAGGTCCCATAAGAAGTGACACCCACCAAACTCAAGAGGGAACCCCTTGCACTAATGTACACTAGTCTTCCTAATCTCCAACAGAGTGTCTAGCATCATAACATCATCAGAAGTAAAGATACAGAGCTTAAGTCTCTCCAAAGTGACAACAAATATAAAACTATGGGAATCCCCTATATCAAAAAGAGCATAAGCTAAAGATGGGGAAACTAGTATCGTACCTATAACCGTAGAGGGTCCGGGTTCCTGCTCTTGCTGGGTCTGTTCCATTGCAAAAGTATGAACTGTACTGCAGCCCTGTGATCCTGCCTGGTTACCCTGAGCTGATCCACCCTGCTGTCACTGGAAAATTGTCATCTGGCTACCACGGCCACGACTACCTCCTTGGCCTGAAAGGCCTGACGAACTCCAGTTCCCTGATTGATGAGAAAGTAGTGGTCATGTTCTTGAATGTGGAGTCATAGCAGATCCCCTCTCACTTGATATTGGTGAGAACATCCTGCAAAAATGTTGAAGATGACCCATATTTTCGCAAGATCGGCACTCAACTGGGTCTCTTGAGCACTACGATCTCATGTGACCACTCCTTCTGCACCGACAGCACACCACTTGGCTACCTGAAGAAACATCCATGATACCAGAAGATTCACCATGTGAAAGCTCCCTACGGTGCTTCCTACTATCAATTGAAGGATTACTAGACTTGGATTCTAAACTGTCCTGGATCACCACTCCAAACTTCCTCAGATTGCGATCAATAATCAATGCCTGGTTTACTATAACAGTCACTAAAGTCATCTTGAAAACATTCACCTGTGATCGGATGTCGTACCTGAGACCATCCTCAAATTTCCTAGCCAATGATAACTTGTCACCTCCCAAAACAGGTGTGAAGCGCTGAAGCTATGTAAAGCGAGAAGAATAATCCATCACTGAAAGAGCGCCCTGCTCCAAATGTATGAAGTCCCGGGCTCGGTCAGCCCTCAACGTCTCTGGGTAGAAGTAATCCTAGAAGGTCCTTTAAAACTATTCACAAGTCATATCCTAATGACGTCCTGCCTGTGATATAACATCCCACCATCTCTTGGCGGAATTATGTAGCATGTAAGTCCAGAGCTTTACTCTCCTCTCAGGAGGCATCTCCAGATGCTCGAAGATAGAAAGCATGACCTCCAACCATGAATCTGAAACCTATGGTCCTCAAACCCTTGAAAAAGTGGGAGGATGCTACTGCTAGAACACCTGTGTAAACTCTTCCATAGTCGGGGTAGGATGTGGTGCTCCCTAAAAATTATGCATCATCCTCATAAAGCCTTCACAGAACTATTCATCAGCACCTGCGTCCGGTATAACTGTTGGTGCCAAGATGGGCACAATGGGAGGATCTATTGGTAGTCTTTGATCTACCATTTCTGGTGTCTGATCATTGCCCTATACCCGACATACAACCGGAGGAGGTCTTGGTGGCACGACTCTGTAAGGTCAAGTGAACACCTCAGTACAAGATTATCAGAACTACAACTTAGAAGTGAAAGAATGAAACCGGTGAAGGAAAACATTCAATTTTTACAAAATAGGGTTACACAGTGTGTAAAACCACTACACGACCTATTCCCTTGAGTCTTAACATGGGCATGTACCTCTACTAAACTGGTCATGTAACACCCATACACACAGAGTGTTCCTTTAGAGACACAACATGTACTTGAATTTTCCCTCATGCCCAGGTACTTATACATGGCTAGAACTTCACAGTTCTGTTGGCGTAACACTACATGGCATGCAAACTCGAGACATGGCATGTAAAACAGAAGTTCCATCCACCCGTGTCATTAGTCACACGGTTGGACACATGGTCAATTACAACACGGTGTGTACTCCCAGTACACGGTGTGTTCTACCAAAATTTTACCAACCCCGTGTCTCTACTCAAACAGTCAGTCACACGACCAACAAATACATGGTGTGTACATACGGTACACAATGTGTACTTAAGAAAATTCATTTCTTCCAGAACATAAGAACACATAGAGTGTGTTTATAACATCACATGCTGTGTTTTATGGGTTTTTTCGGATAGTTATCCTCTGGAACTTCTTCAGAACCCCAAAATCTTATTTTTTTTGGCCAAGGCATGCCAAGTTCTGATCCGTGAGAGGCTATACTCCCCACGAATCAAAGATTAGAATCCTCATTCATATCATATCTTAACAAAAATTCAATTAAGGTTCAAACATGATTCACCAAATTCTGATCCAAGAAGGCCCATAAAACCCCAGGGACCAAAACTTGGCGTCCATCCAATGAAACTTTACATATACCAATACCCTATCAAAATAGCAGGTATTCTATCACGACATCCATCACAACAACATGCATATCTAACACATCATCTATCACAACATCATGCAATTAACAATGCTCTCTAAATGACATGGCAAGAATGCATGACATGTGATTTCAAACTAGTTACTATATGATGCATGAGATGGAATACCCTCATCTCATTGGGTTTCAATATAATAAAACTTCAAATAATATTAATGATAATAGTAAAATATATGTGTATCACCCAACAGTGAAATAAAATCAACTGTAACAATTGCAAAACCATAAAAATTGCAATATTTGAGGTAACTTGGCTTTTTCCTGTACACGTGGTAGCTACTCCCAGGAACAACTAATTACCAAACTACATTTCCTTTCTATACCTTTCTAATGTTTTCAAACAGTAAAAAAAGTAGAAAATAAAGTTCCTCTGATACCATTTTGTAACTTCCTGTATCAGGGTGCCGCCCAAAGGTTCCTCAAACCCGGTTGGTCACATAACCTCAAGCGCATTTCCCCAAAGGTGCCCCAAACTCGGTTGGTCACATAACCTCAAGTGAATTTCCCCAAATTCCAGAGGTTTCTAACTAGCAGTGAGGGAAAAGGTGTGATAATGGGGAAACTATGCCCTCATTGGCAGAGTATACACAATAGAAAACAAATAGTAAACAATAGCAGAAGCAGTAATACCATACAACAGAAGTAAACAACGGAAAACTGTTATTAATAAAACAACTAGAGCATATATATATAAATGATGCATGTCACATGTGTTTAGGAAAGCATCCAAATAAGTCACAATGCTGAAAATACAGTAGAGAAACCAAAGTACAGAAAAGCAAGTAAACTTCAACAGCATCATAAGCCTCAGCTTGGTCCCATACTCTCCATCTCCAACATAAATCAAGTACCTGATGAAGAAGGGTGATTTCCCTTATCTATACTTGCAATCATATTATCCTTTTGGGTCCAAAATCATGACCTAAACATGGTGTGAGATGAATCCCGATAGGCAACCACCAAAATATCTGTTCCTAACTGTCAGTGAATAAATATAGCAGGTAATATGCAAGAATAAAGTAATAAACTAGGAAGTACTTAAGAGAAAACAGTCCTACAATTTTTAATTACATTCATTTAACATTTATTATTCATATGTTGAAACATGTAACCCTGGGATCTAGCCTAATATCTATATCCCCCATGTAAAGTAATCAAAACAGATGTCTCATAAGACCATATAAACAATCAAGTAAGACCGAATCCAAGCTTGTGCTTTGGCTTGGAAAACGTGTCACATTCATTCAATTATTCATAAATGACCCCTTGGGAATGTTCTCACAGTCTAACCCCTCTAGTCTAGCATAACATCAATTCATTAGATAACAACCCTCTAGGAATCTCTCACGATCTATCCCATTTATTCTAACACAACATCAATCAATTAAATAATGACCCTCTGGGAAAGCTCTCATGGTCTAACCCCTTTGGTCTAATAATGCATCAAAAATTATAAATGACAACCTTGGGAGCTCTCACGGTCTAACCCCTTTGGTCTAACATAACATCAAAAATTATAAACGACCACCTAGGCAAGATCTCATAGTCTAAACCCTTGGGTTAATGATTCATTTAAACAAATATAAATGACCACATGGGTAGATCTTACAGCCCCTTTGGGAAGCTCTCACAGTCTAATCCCCTGGGTCAATATTCACAATGCATATCACAGGCATTTCATGTAATCAGTAACTCCATCCTAACAAAACAATGCATGGAAAACAAGGCAAGACTAACAAACATTCTAGACCAAACGACCATAAACAATCAATCAAAGGGAAACACACCCATGGGGTGTCCCAATAATAAGGTATCTAACCTTACGCATAAGAAACAACCCTTTATCAAATAATCAAACCATAGCAGGTAATAACCAGGGTTAAATTTCAAATTAAGCAATACCCCAAACATGGGTATATGAAAATTTTAGCATATATAATCAAAGACATCACAACGAAAGGCACAAAACACCTACCTCGATATCGTACGATCGATATACTTGAACATCAACCCTTGAATCAGACTAGGTCGGTGTAGATCTACAAAAAATTAAAAATTCCCAACCTTGAATAACTCAATCAAGATAAGGAATCAGGAAGAAATGCTCTAGGGGTTTTGATAACTCACTGGTGAGATTCCAACGCACCCAATGATGTCTTAATCAGAATTCAGATAGAGAATAGGGAGGGGTTCAGAGTTCGTCGGCTGTTCTATTGCGCTTCTGTAAGAACCACGACTAGAAGAATATGTTTCTGAAAATGAGACGCTACCCCACTCTGATATATCAAATAAAAAGAAAAGTACATAGGGTGTTCATTAAAACTACACGCCGTGTATTAGCCTCAACCAGCCCCCAACATAAGCGGTCTGCCAGGTCACCACATGGGCATGTACTCGGCCGTTACACGGTCAGTACACGGCTATATAAATCAAGCTAGAAACATGGTTTGTACTCAGAAGTACACGACGTATACTCAGAAAATACCCATTTCTTTCCTTTTCCTCAAAACAACCTGAAATCAAGATCCATACCTAAAAAGAAGACCGGAGTTATTGAAATAGTGTATTGAGAAATCATAATCCTTGAGTAGTTCTATCCATCTCCTTTGCTTCATGTTGATCTATTTATGTGAAAATATGTATTTCAGACTCTTATGATATGTGTATATCTCACATCGTTGTCCATAGAGATAATGTATCCATATCATCAAATAAAAGATTATGGATTCAAACTCAAGATCATGGGTTGGATAGGTTTGTTCATGTATCTTTAAATTCTTTTATGCATAGACAATAAATTTATAATTCTGCAAAAGAACACATCCAAGTCGTTTCTTTGATGTGTCACTATATATGAAAAATCCATCCCCTTCCGATGGTAGTGTCAACATTGGTGCACCATTCAACCTCCATTTTAATTCTTCAAAACTTTCTTTACATTCATCTGTCCATATGAACTTAACCTCTTTATGTGTCTACTTGGTTAACAAGTTTGTTAATCAGGCAAAATTTTGAACAAAACACTGATAGTAACTTGCTAATCCAAGGAAACTGTCTACCTCATTTATGTTTTTAGACATAGGCCATTCTTTGACTACCTCTATCTTTATAGATCAATTGATATTCCATTCTTAAAGAAAATATAAACAAAAAAAAGGAACTTCTTAAATCTATAATTTACACTTTCTAAATTTCCCATATAACTCATTTTATCTAAAATTTTCAAGAATGATTTGTAAATGACTCTTGTGCTCTTCATAATTTTTGGATCATACCAAGATATAATCAATAAATACCATACAAAAATATCAAGAACACTCTGTTAATTAGATTCATAAAAATAGAGGGTGCATTAATCAATCCAAAGGGCATTACTATAAACTCATAATGTCCATACCTCATACGAAATGATGTCTTTGGAATATATTCCTTCCTTACTCACAATTGATGATGCCCAGAATGAAGATCAATATTTGAAAAATATTATGCTCATTGAAGTTGATCAAATATGCCGTTAATACGAGACATATGATATTTTTTCTTCACAATGATGTCATTGATTTTCCTGTAATCAACACACAACCTTATAGTCCCATTCTTCTTTTTCACAAACAGAACATGATATCCCCAAGGAAAAACACATGGGGTGAATGAATCACTTATCACACAACTCCTATAGTTGTTTCTTTATCTCTACTAGCTCCATGGTAACTATCATATAGAGAGTCTTATATATAGGTTTCGCATCAGGGATGAGTTCAATAGAAAACTCAACTTCACGCTTAGATGGATGTCCAAATAGTTTTTCAGGAAACACATCAATATACTCTTGCACAATAAGAAAATATTCTATCCTAGGGTCACCTTTCTCTTCCATAGTTTCTATATTCTCTTATTTTCTTAGAATTTCATTTAGTATAGCTATTGGAGGTGGATCTAGATATGATTTAGATGATATAGCCTCCCCTCTGAAGATGAGGGATTCCATACCTTCATCACAAATTATAATTTCCTTCTCTTGACAATATTTTTTTTCATTATAATATTAAATCTAATCTATACCAAAGATTATGTCAAAGTCAACAATATGTATAATGATCATGTTTTCAAATAGGGTAAGTATATGTGTCATAATGAGAATTGACTGACATATCCTTGTTGCAGTAAGACTTCCACTAGGAGTCTTAATTGAAAATTCCCTTCTTAAGGTGCTAGGGCAATAGCTAATTTTCTTAGAAAATATAGAATATATAAGAGTGTGAAGATCCAAAATCAAATAAAAAATTAGCTAAATTTGAGTCTATGATCACCGTACCCACTAATATATTTTTAGGAATTTCAACCTTAGTTGTAAGAATTCACATAAGATTAGCCTTGCTCCCTTGGACTTTTCTGAGGAAAATTCTATTAATGCATGAGACATTCATTCCCATAGTACCCCATCTCCTTACAGCTGAAACATTGAACATTGTAAGCTTCTTTTTTTTCCTTGCAACCATAAGCCTCATGACCTTTATCTCCACACTTGAAGCAAACTCCAATTTCCAACAAGAATGTTCCACAATGTTTCTTTCCACATTTATTACAAGTTGGAAATTCCACCCTTCCCTTCTTACCCTATGCTATATTTCCTTTTCCAGAGTGCTCATCCAACCTCTTCTTATCTTGTTTTCCTTCAAAGTCATAAGATTTGGATAATTATTTCTCTGTATTGATAGCGCATGACACTATATCCTCATTTAATGAGAAGGTTTGGGAGACTAGTTCCCTTTGAAGGATTGAATTTATCTCATCAAAGAAACAATCGATATTACTCTTTGGATTATGTACATAATCCACAACATGCCTTGCTAACTTTATAAAGCTGGCTTCATACTTAGAAATATTTTCATCTTCCTTTTGTCTTAGACTCAATAATTTTCTCTCCATATTTTCTCGTTGCTCATGAAGAAAATGTTTTTCCAAGAAAAGTACCTTAAAATCCTTTCACTCCATGTTTTCTATTTCCTCATCATCCTTAATATTTTGAATTAATGACCACCATTGATCTGCATCTCCCATGAGATAATAAACTACCATGACAACCTTTTCCATTTCATTACTTCCCAAAACAATAAATATCTTCTCTAAGAAACTTATCCATTGCTTAACTAAAAATGTATTAGTAATCCCATTGAATGATGGAGGTTGCTGATGCATGAAGAAGTTAAACATTGTTACACCATGTTGCAGATCAGTGGGCTACTCTATACAAGTAAGGTTATTTATCAAAACCTGATTCAGCTACCCCAATATAGTTATAATTTATTCAGCTCTAGCTCCATCTATAATTCCAACTCTAGTTCCATTGTATTGTCTAGGAGGGAAATCCCGACATAGATTACATTCATTGATACAATTTCCATTTCTTTCGCTATGCGTCATTTCTAAATAATGACATACACTAGATTATATTATAACATTATGAATCATGATGTATAATTCTGAAACCAGTGAAACACTTGACATAACTTTACAATTTATTCATAGCCAATCTTAGAATCATAATCATAGTATTATTGGGAATAATCTAATATCATAAAAATATTTTCAAATATTTTATAATGGTTTGTAAATAAAATGTGAATTAACTCAAACATATCTCTCATGAGTGTCAAACCTGGTGTTCAGTAAGGGCTTACTCACCATGCACCCAAAATGATGGAAGAAATATAATCAACCAACTCTTTTCGGGTATATTACCTTTAGATGCATCTATGCTAAAACCACATCCACTTGTATCCATACATGAATGTATTGCTAGGAAAAATACATGATCTTTACCTTACTACAAACTTTATGATGTTATCCTATAATTTGACACATCCTTAGAGTTTATTATAGGGTTATGTTCTTTAATCTATGTTTTCCTAAGTCCAGTTCTTGAGGTTTCTACTAAACTTACTATGATACCAACTATAACACCCCGAATATAATATCCTGAAGACAATGGTTATTTTATTACATTGTTACTAGATACAAGTGATCATATTCCAAAGGATTAAATAGTTTATTATTCTTTAAAGACTAGATACATGCATGAATCTCACATTACATTTGAAAACATAAAATGTAAAATAATATTTTCTTTGAGAACATCATTATTCTCTTTAGCATGTCCTTACATATCATTCATAACACAATTATTGACATCCCAGGGAAATGAATCATAATAAAGGAGTGATCTCATATGTTCATTAAGATATTGTGTACATTAGAAGATATCATAAAATAAATAAAACCTGAAAAATATGGTTGAGATAAACAATAATCAAATATTCCATATAACCAATACCATAAAATAAGACTAAATCCATGGATAACATAACAACATAAATAATCACATGAATAACAATAACTAGTTTCATAATGATAGAATGTATAATGCCAGACATCATAATATTATCATCATGGTCTTATTCCAAAACAACATATATAAATAGGTAAGTAATATACTAAATACCTAAACTAGTTTATCTCATGAGACCTACCGATGAATTGGGGGGATATAACTAGTCCTGACCGTCAGTTACTAAGTCCAGTGCTTTCATCATATACAATAGGCAAATATCAATTCAATACATAATCAACATAAACATCCGTATTGAAAAATTAGCATACAAAATGTTAATATTTTCCCCAATCAATAAATATAACAAGATCACAATCTATGTAGAGTAATATGGTGTATGATATAAAAATAGTATATCCCTAGTAAGACATAATATTCACAAAATAATATTGACATTAATGATAATACTTTTAAAAGATCACTGAGATATTTCTTGAGGAAAATATTCTTTTTCATTTTGAAATTAATTATATTAAAATTAATTTTTTAAATATTAGGAAAAAAATTATTTGGAAATATCTATGGAAACTTATAAAATAAACTTCACAAAATTGAGTGGTCATGATGACAGGAAGCTTTATTCATGCCGTAATTGTTAAAAACAAATATTCTTTTCACACTTTCTGTAAAACTTAACTTTTTAGAAAAATGACAAGAAGATTTCTTATAAAACTTTTTATAGAAAGTAAAACATGGTTAAAAATGGATTTAATAAATCATTTTATAATAGTAAAAACCTTCTTGAAAACATTTTAAATAAAATATGGACATGGAAGAAAACGATTCTTGAATGGGTAGAACAACAAAGTCGATTTTCCTTAAAAACATTATTTCAATATATTGAGTACTTAAGAAAGGAAAATGAAAGTAAAAATTTTAATATCTATAAATAACTCAAGATAAATAAAATAGATTGGATTTAAGATAGAAATATCATATAATTCCTTGAATAGGGGATTAAATATAAACAATCTCGAATAATGATGAGATTGTGAAATAAACCCTCACCTCGAGTCCGACTTGCTATGTTAGTACTTTTAAACTCCTGTATAAAAAATTTAAATTTATTATAATTATATACTAGAACCATACATACTTAAAATATCATATATGATTCACTTATAACATTTAAATACCAATTTATTAATAATTGTTTATTAAAATCGTCATTTCCGAGTGTTAACTGTTTTGTTTTCTATACAAGTTTCATTTTGGTAATTTCAATCCTTGAATCCTTATCATAGTTTCATCATATAAAAGATGTTAATCATGATATAAATATAATAAATATTTATTATATACATATTTGAAATCATCCTTGAAAGGTAGAGATAGAAAAATGAATTGCATCGTTCATGGAGACAGTAGGCCGTACATACGGATGAATGTTGTTTTCATTTTTTGATGGTTGGAATGAAAAAAAGGTAAATAATAATTCAGATTTATTGAATCATTATTATATAATATATATCATATATATTCATTAAATATATCATGATCACTATCCTTGTAAAGCAGAAATGAAAAACAAATCACATCATTTTGTGGAGGTGATAGCCCACACGTACGCATGAACGACATTATCTCCTTCAAACATATGTAAATATAAGAAGGTAGATATGATATTATAATTCCATAATCATAATTATGTCATAAATATCATATATATTCATCAGTTCCATATTTATAACCATCCAACTAAAATGGATATGAAAAACAAATTACACCACTATGTGGAGACAATAAGCCGTACTTATGCGCGATCGATGTTTTTGTTTTCCATTAGATGAAAAAGAGCTGTAAAATGATTGTATCATAATCATAATAACATCTCAGTATATTGGTGATACCAGAGTTATTATTTTAGGATGGGTACAATATATTTATAGGAAGTAGGAGAAAAAATAGACTTGAAAGAGTTGGTTAGGGTGATTACCTCTTCTTCAGTGGACCTTTCATATGGGAGCCTCTGAGAGACAGAGATTTGGTCTTCTTGCGGGCTAGTATTTTAGACCTCCATTTTTCTCCCTCCCCTCCTCTAGTGTGGCGTGGTGCGGTTAGACGTCCTCTTCTTGGTGTCGGCGTGCCTCAGTGATGGTTGATGAGTCTTCCAATCGTCATCCCTGTCGTGTCAGCTCAAAGATGGTTCAGGTGAGGCTCTGACTTCTTCATCTTGGAGCTTTGGCTCATCAAAGGTATGGATCCAACTTCGTCTGTTCTTGAAAAAGATTTTTCATGGTTTCAAATAGAGCATCGTCTCAATGAAGGGGTGGATCTGGCTTTGAAAACGCTTGTGAAGGCTATGGTGTGGTTTCAGCTTCGACAGAGATCAGAGAGTTCCAGGCGATCATATCTTCAGGAGAGGCTCAGTGCTGGCCCCAATGTTGCGTGGAGGGGGGAGGGATTCTCGGTTCTGGCTTCTGGTGTCATGGGGATTTCTTTTAAGGTTTGATTTTGGTATGTTTATCATATGGTGTTGATTATGGTGAAGTGATTGAGCTTTGGTTTGGTGATTGATTTGATGTATGGTGTGAAGTTGGGATTGAGTTTTTGTGGATTTTCGGGGTGTAGTTTGGACTGAGGTGAGGGAGCTTTGGTTTGCTGTCTGAGTATTATGACTTTTGGTGGTGGTCCAATGGCCCTGCAGTTTGAGGTTTGAGTGTCAATTCAATTGTTATATTACATAGAGTTGCTCTAGATGGGGTTCATAGAAGAGTTTTTATCCTACTCCTTACTTTTGGATTTAGATGTTTGAGAGGGTATGGCTTTTCCATCAGTACCAGACCTATGCAATCATGCATGGGATAGCTATCCATGATGCGATGAGTAGGAGTAAACTGATCTTTATGTTTATGATGCTAGGTAGGGGACCTTCTATATAGGCTGTGAGTTTTTTGTCCTTAAAATTTTTATCGTGGTGGTTTTATTATTTTAAGTCATTAAGGTCTTGTATGGTTTCTCACTTTTTCCTCAAAAGTGTTTGGATAATAAAAAATTAATTTTCAGTCAGATTACCTCTTCTTCAGTAGACTTCTTTTAGATCCCTTCTTAAGGACCCTTGAGTTAGTCTTTTAGGAAGACCAAAACCTCTATAATGTGACTCTGGATGTTGGAGAGATATTTTAGAAGGTTTTGGTCAACCTAAATGGATGAAGAGGTGTGAAGGAGTGAGGGAAATATGTTCCCTTTTATAATTGAGGTGAGCGACACACTTGTAATTTTTCAAAGTTTTAAAATATTGTTAAGTCACTTTCTTAAAAATATGGCTCCAAAATGACTTATATTATAAATTGATAAGGGTAAGGTTTAAATAGAATTAGAAAATGAGGTTTAAGAAAGTTTTTAGGTTATTTTAACCCTTATCTTTTTAGATTAACCCTCCGGTAAACCCGTTTTGACCTTAATTGTAGTAACAATATTTTCAATCTTAAAGGGTTATAATTTTACTTATAATGTAAAAATTGGATCATAAATGGAAAATGGATTATATTTTTGACCATTTATCATCCTAATTGTTATATTCAAAGGATTTTATGATTTTAAAATAATTTAATAAAATATTATTTTTCATAAAATCTCATTAATACCATCTTTAAAACTATTCATTTAATTTGATTTTAAAGACATCATGATAGAAATGGAGTTCGAATATAAAACTTTCCCACATACCTAATATGTTATATTCATCTATAAAATTCATGGGGCACTATAACTCACACAAAACAATATTACCTTTTGAGTTCTTAAAATCATTTAAACGATTTTTCTACCGTTTTCACATGCACTATGTTAGCATTTTGTAAACATTTAAGGTAATTATTTCACCCCTAAAAATTAAAAATAAATTACTATGATAAAAAAAATTATTTCATCTTTCAAATACACATTTAGAACCGAAATTATCCTCTTTTTTATCTTTATGTATTTTTTTGAGATATTAAATTCAAGAGAGTGATATTTTGGAATTTTCTTTAGTTAAAATAATTTAAATGCCATTACCAAGGGTAAATGAAACTAAAATCCCATATATTTGAATTTGGGATAGATATGGTTGAATTTATCCTAGAAAATGAAATTAAGATTGGTTTTGGGTTTATTTTGATACTTTATTTCATGTTTTTTCCATGTTTTGCACATTTTACTTTTATCAAGGTGAAAAATATTTACCCTGATTACTATTTATAATAACCAAAAATAAAAGGGACCTATTTACCAAATTGAAAGATCATAATTTTAAATATAGTATCCAATTTTCAGTATTCAATTTCTATAAGTAGAAGAAATTAATTTTAATATAAATGCATAAAACACAATGAAAAACAGTTTTTAGAAAAATGCGTTTTAAGCATAAAAATTAACTTCTATCAAAATCATAAAAATAATGATTCAAATGGAATTAATTATACTTTTTTTAAATAAAATGTATTACTTTTCACTTAAATTCAAAATATATTAGGACATTTAAATTACTTGATTTAATGAGAAGAAATGACAGTATTTGAAAAATTAGCAATTTTTATTATGCACTGAAAAATCAATCATTTTAAAAAAAATACCAAAATTTCATCCTAAGTTAATTTTGATATAATGATTTCAAAAATGAAATTATTTTAAGAAAATTAAATTTATAAAATTTTAGAATTTAGGTTTGAATCAGATTCTTGAATAAAACTATGTGTATTTTTTGATATTATTTCTCTAGAAATAAAAAATTACTATAATTGAAGCTATGGTGTTACATAGGGAGGTGAAGGAGCAAGATGAGAATAGATGCATGTCATAGAGTTTCCAATACTTGGAAGACAAGTTGTTATACTAGGTTTCATTTTTTTGTCTACTACTTTGGTGTATGATTTGTTCCATTTTAGAGATTCACACTCCTTTGTTGAACATTATTTAGTCCAATCTCTAGGAATAAGGTGGAGAGTTATCATTTACCTCATTTTTGAATATACTAGTTTGAGGAAAGGCTATCTTATATGACATGTGTAGAGATTATAATCTTGTTTTGTGGGAATATTTCATTTCATGATTTCTTATGCTTGTGAATATAGCCATAGAATTTCATCCTTATAATGGATTAGTTATGTACTATATAGGATATTGTTGATTGTTTCCACAAAAGAGTTGTGTTCTTTGATGCTAAAGGTAAGCGTGCAATGTTTTTTGGTGATTCAGAGTATCAAATTGACTAGATACATGTAGTGCCTCTTTCTTTTCAGCTGGAAGAGTTGATGTTGGGTTTAGTAGTGGATCATCCATCAATGTTTTTGAAGGTAGTGAATGATTTATCAGATGTAATTTCTAAATAGGTTGTGATGCTACCCCCTCAAAATGATATCAGGTTCAGAAAAGAGTTACAATATACTCTGTCTATAATTTCTATGCATTCTGAAAGGATTCCTTCTTCAGAGTTATGGAAGCTATGGATTTTTTTTGATGATCTATTGGAAAAGGGTTTAATTCAACCAAGATTGTTTCCTTGGGGTGATCTAGTGTCATATATAAATATGGGAGATGATGATCTATGTCTAGGTATCAATTACTAATGTATTAATGATGTGATTATAAATAAACACTATCACCTCCCACGGAAAGATTATTTATTTGATTAGTTGAGGGGATCAATCTGCCTCTTGAAGATTAATCTATATTCAATGTATCATCATATGTGGGTGAAATATGAATACATCACAAAGACTAGGTTCAAATTTCATTGTAGAAACTTTGAGTACATGGTAATTCTTTTTGGAATCACAAATTCACAAGTTGTATTAATTGAAAAAAATAACTTTGTGTTTCTTGAGATCCTTGATCAAATTTTGTAAGCTTTCATCAATGACATCCTCATATACCCAAGGTTAGAGGAAGATCATGTTGATCATTTGAGAGATGTTTTAAAGGATCACTGACATCGCCATCTCTTTGGGAAGTTTCCTTCGTATATGTTTTTGTCACGAACCAAATCTGGTCACCACCGAAAATGGCACCAAACCCATCCTGTGACAAGGCCCTAAGGGTATTCCCGATCCCCACAGGCTGGCACAAGTTCCCAGGTATCATAAAATGAGAATTGGAGATGATTTACCTGAGTTTATAAACACTAAAAAACAAATGAACTCAATAAAACAAATCTGTATTTTTCAACTAAAACCATCTTTTACAAAATTTAAAAACTGAATTACATTATTTGAAACAATTTAAAAAATCCATTACAAAGGTACAAAACAAAAAATGGATAGCCAAGAACCACCTCAAGTCAAGGGGTAATCACCCTCAAGCCATCTCCACGGAGACGCACCAAGGACTTCTTGGAACCCAAACCACTGGTACTAAAACTGTACCCAAACTTGTGACACAAAATAAGAAAGTCTACTTATACCCAAAGGGGTAAGTAGAGTGTGAGAAAAATCCCAGTAGGACACCACCACTACGATATTCCATGTGATAAACATTTAAAGATGAAAAGCAAGTAAGTTTTCAAAAAAAAACATTAAATGCTAGTTACAATTTCCAAAAGACACAACTTAAAAATTAAAACAGTTTTCAAGTGGGCTATCATTAAGAATCAACACTTCTAAAAATAATGTAAACAATACTGGATTTTCCAACCAACCATATTGTATGCCAACGGTAAGCACGAAGTAACCAATGAGCACAAGTAATAGGAAATAACCCCTAGTCACTAGCTTGTTGTGGGTCCCAGGTACCTCGTATCTCAGTGAGAGTAACCATCACAATATCTGTTCTCATACACAAGCCACTAGTAGGGAACATACCCATAACATAGTGTCCCCCAATCATCATTATCATAGTTTATTTAGAGTTGTAAGCATCAATATTTCTAAGTGAAACTGAGGTGAAACCCCCACAGATTCACTAGCATACTAGTACACGTCCACCCACCTAGATACCTGGGTTTTCCCCTTGTGATCAAAGAAGTTCAACAAGACAAGAAGTATAATTTTCACATGAAAATATCATTTCCACATCACGTATTCACCAAATGGAACACATGTACATCACACAATTCACAAAATCTACTTTTTCGTTGAAATGCATTTTGAAATCACACACATACAAAAATAGCCCATAACACTTTTCACGTCACTTCAACACTTAAACACATCCTTTAAACATTTTTATAAAACATTTACAAGGTGATACACATAAAATAACAGCCCACACCCATATTCCACATAATACCCTTTTTACCTTCAAAATAATTTTATCATCAAACATACATGAAACAACCCACAAATAAGTTTCGCTCCAACATCACAATTTAATAAAACATTTCAGAAATTTAAAAAACATTATAAAAATTTATGACATCTTCAAACATCACTTAACCTTTCAAAACACCATAACAGGTGAACACACACACCAAATATTACATATTCACCCTTTTCCCACTTTGTTTAACCAACTAAAACATTTACAATTTTCATAAAAAGAACCCAAGTGGTGTAAATATGTCTTGCACACAAAAACCATTTCAAAACCCCCATTTAAGATCAAAACCATACCAATTACTATCCAAAATATAATCGGAATCCCTAGAGACATTTATAAAACCACTTTAAAGTGTTATAAAATCACTTTGAATAATACCACAAAAGATACAAATGAAAACACACATTTTCATAAAATGCTCTCAAGAAGTATAATAATGTTTTACACAACAAACCTATTCAAAAACCCTCTTTTTAGGCCCACATGACACTAATAAATTACCAAACCATAATTTTCAGGACAAAAAAGTTTTAGTAAACCAATTCCATAAGTTATAAAATACACCCAAATAATACCCTATGAGTTACACATAAAAACACCCAATTTCAAGTTAAAATTTAACTATAAAATTAAACATGTAACCAAATCAATCATAAACAGTTTTCTAACCACACCCAACATATGAGGAATATAAAAAATGAGTAAATACAGAAATCTAACTCATAAATAATTGTTTACACATGGAACCACCTACCTTTTATGTCAATACCCTCAAAACATGGTGCGAAACATAAACCGCACCACCACCGCATATCAAGGAAGTGAAATCCAACCTAAAACCACAAGATTTCACCCAAAATACAAGAAATAAAACCCTAGGTTTGAACCCTAACTCCTGGAAATTAGGAACCTCAAGGATAAGGAAAGAAACCCTAATCAAATTGAATGTAACCCTTAGAAAATTGAAAAAAGAATGAAGGAGACCAACTTACTTGAGGGATCTTGTATAAATCTTCCCAAATACACCAGTATCTGAATTTTAAAATAGCCATAACTTCAATTGAGGTTCGAATAAGGATAATTAGATCATTTAGGAATTTGAATGGGGAAAAAATATTGATAAATGAAGGAGTTATGAAGGAAACAAATTACCTCTTCAATTCTGGACGATTTGAGAAACCCTATAATGTTATACACTAATTCGTGATTCACAAGAGCTCCAAAGAAGGGGGAAAGAGGCTAGGTGTGCGACTGGGTTCAATGGTCTTGGGTGAGGCTTTTAATCACTGAAAAATCCTTAAAATTGAATAAGTTATTAAATAATCAAAATTCAGTTTTAAAATTTGAAATGGGATTCCGGGCAGGCCCAATCCCTTAAATAAAAACCCATATACACCTTGGTTATGGATTTCTAAAGTATCCAAATTAACATGGGGGTGTTAATAGGTTAGGGGAGGCCAAGTAGGAATTGTAATGGATGAAAAATGTTGAAAAATTAATGTGTTATGAAATAAACAAAATTTATTTTTAAATCTAGAATTGGGCTCACAGTTTGGCCCAATTCATGAAAACTGACCCATTCCTCCATAAAAACTTGGGAAACCCCCAAAACAAAGCATGAATGGAAAATAAATTAAAAATAAATTTAAAATAAGTTAAGTATTTGACAATTCTCCCCACCATGAAAAATTTCTACCCCATAAAGTCACAGTAAGGCCAAAGCAACAACCAAACCCAACTGAGAAACCAAGAGGTACTCCCTTGCCAGGTTTCGCCCCCAAAGGCCAAAACACCTCTAGTGATCAATTAAGGTAGAATTGATCTCAAAAAAACCAATTTTACACCACTTTACTAAAAAAATAAATCACATTCAGGATTTATCCCAAAGGAAAACTCCTCAAACACAATCTGAACAAGGCTCAAGAAATTTACCCAAACAAACAACAACATCAAACAAGGTTACACTTAACTTGATATAACTAAACCGTTGGGAACTATCTTATCCCAAAATTTACCCAAGGAAGATGTAGTTAGTTAGATATATTTGAATGAGAATACCCACTTCCAAGCCAATACCAAGGATAAAACTGAGTTACCGGTATGAGGAGATACAAATGGACTCCCCACCATAAGAGACAACTTAAATTTTTCCTGAGACAGAATCGGGACATTAACAGGGGGAGGTCTGAACGGAAACCCCAGTTCAAGGGATAGACTTCCATTGAACCTTTACAAAATAACTTATATAAGACTCATAGTGGGTCTCCCCACCATAATAACCAACCATCTTAACCGACCATCACGATCCAATACAGAAAGACCCAAAAATTTTAAGAGTTGGGATGTCCGCACAGTTAGTCCGCACTGTTTGGGAAGCCGTGCACTAACCATGGGGATCCTTCTATCTACATGGTTTTTTGGGGCATGGTCACTACTAATCAAGCGCAAAACATGCACTCAACCTATCTAGACAAACTTCAAACCTTTCTCCAAATACCCAGTCAAAACCAAAGGGGGAAAGTATGAACTCATGCTACAACATGAAAATGAGTTCCTCCCACCTCCACCACGAAACGGGAATAACTGGAACAAGATGATGGCACTAGAGGTTTAAACTCTTCCTATCATTCATACTGAGGATATGACTTTGTACAAGGGTTTTAACGACCATGGGATTTCCCATGACTACGTGCCAGCTTCTCTCCGGGACCTATGGCTGGAGCTCAAATGATTGAAGCATCTTCGGCCTCATAGATAGGATTTGGAAACCACCTAAACATAACTTCTTCTTACGGTAATACAAAAAACTACCTCACAATCCCTGATAAGTTTACCAAAACATAATACATTCCAAACTCACTTTACCCTTACCCAACATTTCACTGAAACAAGGTCTTAGAAGATGCACACACATCACATCTTGTTTCTTTGGGGGAGAAACAACAGAAGGAAAGGACGCATATAAACACCTTCCTCTGAAACAGAGGATTTTGACGTTTTTTCAAGGGAGACATAATCTCAACATAACAAAGACTCTCATAGGATTTCACAACCTTCACCTTTACAGTCAAACGATCACATGACATCACAAGGTTTCACCGAACATGACCATTGTGACTAATAGAAACAATACATGGAACATGAACGTATGCCAAGTCCCTAAATAACACACAAGTCCAGAAAGTGGCCACAATAGCCTCTCATGCCCAGAATCCCAAAAAAAGTGTTTTAACATGAACTCCTGCTTTAAAGAAACTATGAAGAACCCAAAGGCCTTCTTAAACACCATCTAGACACTCATCCACACTAACAACCCCAGACCACTTCCACCTTCGATGAATCAGGAAACATAAGAAACTAATTTCTCTTTTAACCTTCCACAAGCACTCTACCGCTATAAGAGGATCCAAAAATCAATGAAAGGAAAATGGTGTAGACTCATTCTATAAATGTTGATAAAATATTCCTTACATTGATCAACTATAGGATTTTCTAACGGTGAAACAATCGGGGTTGCACTTCAGTCGTGCACTAACGCTTAATAGGGGTGTACCTTATCCATAGAGAGAACCCAAGGACCAAACCAAGATGGTACGTTGGTCAAAAAATGCCAAACACCAGAACCTAACACATGAAGGGAACCACCATAAAGGTGTCCTGAAACATTTCTCAGAAGAGACTACTAACTGGTCCTTCTACCCAACTTACAGAGCAAACACAAACCCAAAACACAGTTTAAAGAGGAGGGGTTCTTGGACATAAAACATCCCACAAAATCAACACTTTAAAAACACATATTACACACCATCCCAAAAAATTAATCAATAAAATCATGTTTTTTCACTACAAACATTTCTTTGAAAACAAACGGTTCAGTGGTTAGCATATCCACCAATGGTACCCCATGGGCCTCACACATGCATGTTTCTATGCCACACCGGGCACCCTCCTCATATCTATCCCAGCACTCATCTAGTCGTGCCATCAAACATTCATCACCCTATATAACCCCATGCATGTGTTCGCTCATGTAAATACCAAAGGTTAAAACAAAAAATCTTTCCACTTTTCAAAACCAAAACGGTCAACCAACACATCCTTTTTCTCAAAACCGATAACCACAAGATCAAAATACCAATTTACATCTTAAAAAACATTTCAAAAAGGCACAAACATTTAGAAAAGAACTCACTTTAAAGTTATTTACATCAATTTCAAAACATCTCATCCCATTAAAACACCCTTTGATTCTTTAGAAAATTCCATTGGAAACACTTTTTTGAAAACCAACTTCAATGTAGTTCATGCTTTCAAAAGAGGTGTACGAACACCATTTTCCATTTCAAAAAAATTCTAAAAATTTATTTCCACCATTGAATAAATCAAACCATTTACCTCTTTATTTTAAAAATCATTTCATAAAAACTTTACGCTTCTTAAAACCAATTCACTTTAAAACCGAAGTTCCAAGATTTCAAAACTAAAGCATAGAACAATTCGAGAGGAAACTAGTTTCAGTGGGTGACTTGGAAATATGGTTGGTGGTCATATTCCAATCACTTCACCATCACATATAGTGTTCTAGGGAATATCTCCAGCTCCACATGGTTTTCTAGGCCCTGCGAGCTTACTGAGACCATTAACCCAACTCTCTTTTCATTTCCCCTAATCGTCATCAAACCAAGAAAACCAAAGGGATTAGATAAATCCGGAAATCCCCAGGAAACATGAATCCCATTATGAGGTGTAGTGATAAGGCATACTACCCATAACTAGAATACCAAGTCCTGAAAATCCTAACTCCAGACTATCTCGACTCTTACCCAAATAACATGACCCAAAGAGTTAACCTAAACCTCCTATGATACCATTTTGTCACGAACCAAATCTGGTCACCACCAAAAACGGCACCAAACCTAGCCCATGATAAGGCCCGAAGGGAATTAAATATCTCCACGGGCTAGCACAAGTGCCCAGGTATCATAAAAATGATAATTTGGAATGATTTACCTGAGTTTATAAACACTAAACAACAAATGAACTAAATAAAACAAATATGTATTTTTCAACTAAAAACATCTTTTACAAAATTTCAGAAATGAATTAAATGATTTGAAACAATGTCAAAAGGCCATTAAAAAGGTACAAAACAAAAAATGTATATCCAAGAACCACCTCAAGTCAAGGGTTAATCACCCTCAAGCCATCTCCATGAATATGCACCAATAAGGACTTCTTAGAACCCAAACCACTTGCACTAAAACTATACCCAAACTTGTGATACAAAATAAGAAAAACTACTTACACCCAAAGGTGTAAGTAGGGTGTGAGAAAAATCCCAGTAGGAAACCAACACAATGATATTCCATGTGATAAAAATTTAAAGATGAAAAGCATGCAAGTTTTCAAAAAAACATTAAATGCTAGTTACAATTTCTAAAAGATGCAACTTAAAAATTAAAACAGTTTTCAAGTGGGCTATCATTAAGAATCAACACTTCTAAAAATAATGTAAACACTACTAGATTTTACATCCAACCATACCATATTCCGACGGTAATCACAAAGTAACCAATGAGCACAAGCAATAGGAAATAACCCCTCAGCACTAGCTCGTTGTGGGTCCCATGTACCTCGTATCTCGGTGAGAGTAACCATCATAATATCCGTTCTCATGCATGATCCACTAGTAGGGAACATACCCATAACCTATTGGTATGCAATCATCATCATCATAGTTTAGTTAGAGTTATAAGTGTCAATCTTTCTAAGTGAAACTGAGGCCAAACCCCACAGATTCACTAGCATACTAGTACACGTCCACCCACCTAGATACCCGGGTTTTCCCCTTGTGATCAAACAAGTTCAACAAGAAAAGAAGTATAATTTTCACATGAAAATATCCTTTCCACATCACTTATTCACAAAAAATAACACATGTACATAACACAAGTCACAAAATATACTTTTTTCATTCAAATAAATTTTGAAATTATACACACACAAAAATAGCCCACAACACTTTTCACATCACTTCAACACTTCAACACATCCTTTAAAAATTTTATAAAACATTTACAAGGTGATAGACATCACATAACATCCCACACACATATTCCACATAATACCCTTTTTACCTTCAAAATCATTTTATCATCAAACTTACATGAAACAACCCACAAACATGTTTCGCTCTAACATCACAATTTAATAAAACATTTCAGAAATCTACAAAACATTCTAAAAATGTATGACATATTAAAACATAACTTAACCTTTAAAAACACCATAATAGGTGAACAAACACACCAAAAAGTACATATTCACCCTTTTTCCACTTTGTTTAACCAACTAAAACATTTACAATTTTAATAAAAAGAACCCAAGTGGTGTAAATATGTCTTGCACACAAAAACCATTTCAAAACCCCCATTTAAGACCAAAACCATACCAATTCCTATACAAAATAGAATCAGCATCCCTAGAGACATTTATAAAACCACTTTAAAGTGTTATAAAATCACCTTGAATAATACCACAAAAGATACAAATGAAAACACACATTTTCATAAAATGCTCTCAAGAAGTATAACAATGTTTTACACAACAAAACTATCTAAAACCCCTATTTTTAGGCCCACATGACACTAATACATTAACAAACCATAATTTGAAGGCCAAAAAAGATTTAGTAAACCAATTCCATAAGTTATAAAATACACCCAAATAATACCCCATGAGTTACACATAAAAATACCCAATTTCAAGTTAAAATTCAACTATAAAATTAAACACGTAACCAAATCAATCATAAACAGTTTTTCACCACACCCAACATATGAGGAATATTAAAAAATGAGTAAATACAACAATCTAACTCATCAATAATTTTTTACACATGAATCCACCTACCTTTTATGTCGAAACCCTCAAAACATGGTGCGAAACATAAACCGCACCATCACCGCACCTCAAGGAAGTGAAATCCAACCTAAAACCACAATATTTTACCCAAAATACAAGAAATAAAACCCTAGTTTAGAACCCTAACTTCTATAAATTAGGAACCTCAAGGATAAGGGAAAAAACCCTAATCACGTTGAATGTAACCCTAAGCAAATTGAAAAAAGAATGAAGGAGACTAACTTACTTAATGGATCTTGTAGAAATCACCCCAAATACACCAGTATATGAATTTTAAAACAGAAAAAACTTCAAGTGAGGTTCTAATAAGGATAATTAGATCATGTAGGAATTTTAATGGGGAAAAAATATTGATAAATGAAAGAGTTATGATGGAAAAAAATTACCTCTTCAATTCTGGCTGATTTGAGAAACCCTATAATATTATGCACTAATTCGCGATGCACAAGAGCTCCAAAGTGGTGGTAAAGAGTCTAGACACACTACTGGGTTCAATGGTCTTGGGTGAGACTTAGAATCACTAAAAAATCCTTAAAATTGAACAGGTTATTAAATAATCAACATTCATTTTTAAAACTGGAAATGAGATTCCGGGCAGGCCCAATCCCTTAAATAAAAACCCATATAAACCTTGGTTATGGATTTATAAAGTCTCCAAATTGACATGGGGGTGTTAATAGGTTACGGGAGGAAAATTAGGAATTGCAATGGATGAAAAATGTTGAAAAATGAATGATTTATAAAAGAAACAAAATTTATTTTTAAATCTGGAATTTGGCTCACGGTTTGGCCCAATTCATGAAAACTCACCCATTCCTCCATAAAAGCTTGGGAAACCCCCAAAACAAAGCATGAATGGAAAATAAATTAAAAATAACTTTAAAATAAGTTATGTATTTGATAGTTTTGGTTATGAGAAGTGCATTTCACTGGGCACATTTTTTCATGTCAAAGAGTAGTTTTGGATCCTTCCATGATTGAGGAAGTTGTTTCTCTAGTAGTCCATAGGATTTTTATAGATGTTGAGATATTATTTTGTCTTTAAATCTAATATATAAAGTTTTTTCATGACTATTTTTATATTAAGAGTCCATTGAAAACCATGACCTAGAAGGATTGATATTTTTGGCGGACAAAATAATGTAATTTTGTGTTTGAATACCTAAAATAGAAGTTTGATAGTGCTCTAGTTCTTTGTTTTTGAGAATATGGAATCATGATTGAGTTATTCTATGATGATTTTCATCATGGATAGTGTTATTTTATATTATAGTAAAAGGAAATCATCTCATATGGGTCCTGAAAATTATGACTACATGAATGAAACTATGTTATTCATGATCTTGAGTTAGAAGCAATTGTGTATGCCGCAAATATGTTGCAACACTATCTTATCATTGAGCACTTTATGGTATTAATGGATAAAAAAATATAGAGATTCATTTTCATGAAGTATGATTTAGTTTTTTTTCCATTGATTATGGATGATTATTTTATTGGATTATAACTTTTAGCACTACTATACACTGATGAAATGTAATATAGTAGATAATATGGTATGTAGGAAGTCACATAGAGATGTTTCTCAAGAGTTTGGAGATGCATGAAGGATGAAAGAGGAGTTTTCAATGTTATATCATGATATAGAAGAAGTTAATAGTAGGGATTTTCATTTTCAGATGACATTGTAGTCATATTTTGTGAAATTGGTAAAGGAATCCCATTTGGAAGATCTTAAGGTCGAGGTTTGGTGGTATCATGTTTTCTATAATGATGCACTAGAGGGATGGTTAGAGGATGATTGAAATCTAGTTTTTTTTCTTGTGAGGATCTTTATTTCATCTATGGTTCACGAGATTGTTCTCTATAAATTTCATATCTCAATATTGGTAGTGAATCTTGGTGTAAAATAAATGTATCATTTCATTTGGAGTCAACTTTGGTGATCAAGGATAAAAAGGTCAAAACCTAAATTTGTTTCTTAATGTTTGGTTTGTGAGAAGGTGAAGTTTATGTATCATGTTCTGGTAGATCTTCTATAGCCATTTTGTATTCATCGATGGATTTGGGAGAAAATTTTGATGGATTTCATTATATTTGTTTCCATTAGCTCATATTGTATATGATGTTCTCATGGTGACGGTGTATGGACTGATGAAGTCAACTCATTTCATAGTGATTAGAGAGTTGATCATTGTAGATGCTTTTTGGAAGTCACATGTATATGAGTTTATGGATATTATTGGGGTTTCAAGGATGATCATCTTTTATCATAATACATATTTTAACTCATGAGTGAGGGTGAGTCTTCAACATGATTTTTCATATAAATTATATCTTAGATCTATGTTCCTTCTTGAAGCAGATGGTTAGATGAAGAAAGATATATAGACACTAAAGGAGATTCTATTTTCATGAATTCAATATTTTTAGTTTACTGTGTAATGAACCTACCCATGGTAGAGATTTCCTACAATGAAAACTATAACTCATGTAGTAGTATGGATCCATTTGATATATCATATGAGTATTATTTTAGATCTCTATTGTGCTTAACCAAGGTTGGAAAATCAGTGAATCCTTGAATAAAATTGTTGTGGAGTATTCTAGAGAATGCGGTAGTGATTTTTTAGTGAATGAAGGCTTCTTATGAAATAAATATTATACATATCACTAGAGGATACCTTGGAAGTTATGCATTAAGAATCATTTGTTTTTTATGTTTTTTCATTATTATGAATAGCGAAGGGTTGATCATTAGAGTAATATTTTTCCTTATTTATTTATTCAACACCCTAAGATTTTAAATTGTATATTACTTTCAAACTTAATGTGATTTATATTTTGCATCACACTCAATACTGAACAGAATCAAACCTCAATGTAAGGACCCGACCTTAAACATTACATATTCTAATGACATTAGACTAGAATTAAATTTCTTTAATTCCTAAAGATATTTTAGGTTTAGAGTTTTAGATAATTAGGAAAAACTATTAGATAGTAAACCTGTACATTACAAGTAGACACATATACTCAGTATCCATTTTTTTCCACCAAACAAAATTGTTTTAAATAAAACATAGTTTCTTCAAAATTTTCATCTTTACCTCATACTTGTCCCTAATCTTCCTTAAAATATTTGAAAAACATTTTAAAAATATGGATCGAGCAAAAAAATCTCAGTAAAGAACATAAAAAGAAAGAAAGAAATAATTATATTATAAATACTTATAAAAATATTCATTTTTTTAAATTAACTTTTATCTCAAAATAAACATTTTCTTACCCAAGAAATCATCTTTTCAACCCAAAAATTTTCATAAAACATTTCATAATAAATATTAAAGGAAAAAATGAAACCCATATAGGTTTCCTTGAAAACATGATAAAGTCTTAAAAACTTTTTGACAAAGTTCTTCTTTTCACCCATAAAATATATGCTCTTTATCTTACCTTATAATTTCATAAGTTTCTTATAAAATCCATAGAAAGAATAAATCATAATGGTAACTTGTGGCACCATTTTCATATAACTATTATATACACTATATCTCTCACGACTACATAGGGAGTAACCATCATAGTTACATTTAGAATAACCATCGCAGTACGTTCCCATAATATCTTAGGAGAAACCTAATCAGTTAACTTTATCCCTTTACCCAATGCATTGGAGTGCTATAATGGGATCACCCACTTCAGTTTATTAACGGAACCACCCATCCTCATAAAAAATGTCCAAGAACCATAACATAATCATAACACATAACGCTTGGGAAAAAACATTCTTGAGGTAAATAACCTTTCCATTTTGAAATCACTTTTCTTTTTAAAAATATATGCACTTACAAATAAAAACATTTTGTTTGAAAATAAAATTATAAACTTGTAAAGGAAGATTCAAATCATTAAGGCACAATGATGGTTGGAAAATATGATCATGTCATATAAGTTAAAAAAAACATTCCTTTTGACTTTTTTTAAAAATAGTTGAAAGAGTATCTTTAAAAGAGGATTTTAAAAGAAAACCCCTTCCAAAAAACCTTAGAAAGATTCCTTTTTAAAAAAAATTAAAAGAAATTAAAAAATACCCCTTTTAAAATATTCATTTCTATATTAATAAATTTATAAAAATAATTTAAAAAACATGGACATGAAAGAGAAATATTTATAAAATAAATCTTTAAAACATTTAAAACGATTTTTTAGTTAAAGATCACCTTACATAAAACCTTAAAAAGATTTTGTTTTGGAAACATTTGAGAGAGATTAAAAAATCACATTTTTAAAAAAATTATGTACATATGAATAAATTCATAAAAATAATTTTAAAAACATGTACGTGAAAGGGAAATATTTAGAAAATAAATCTTTAAAACATTTACGACGAGATTTTTAGATAAAGATTCCCTTACCTCGAGTCTGATATGTCACATATATTCTTTGTATTCCTGAGTAATATAATTATGTTAGTTATCTACTTTATTAAGAACCTTTTTAATGCTCATTATTCCTTTTATATAACTTATTTCAATGTTATAAACAATTACTTAATCAATTAAGTTCACTTTATATATTTTGATGATACTCAGTTCATAAGTTCAAAATGACTCCGGTAATTTGACTATGGTCATAGTGATCATTATTCCACCATATCCAGAATAATAATCATGACATAATTAATATTTTTATAAATTAATTAAAATTTTAAATTCAACCATTACATATAGTTATAAAAAATGAACTACGTTACAATCATGGAGACGATATTCCATACATACGCACGAGTAACGTTTCCATTTTTCAACGACCATCATTGGAAAGAAGGTAAATATTATTTAATCTTTCAAGAATGATAATATTATCATATATAACATATTATTTATTTAAATATACTTATATATATTATCCATGTGATGTGGTGATGAAAACAAATCACAACGCTTCATGGAGGTGGTAGTCCACATATACGCACGAACGATATTATCATTTTTCTGTGCATAGAAAGATAAGAAAATAAATGATATATTATCTTTTAAGAATGATAAATATGTCTTGAATATACTAAATAAACATTAATTTCACCATTATAACTAGTATTGAGATACGGTGATGGGAAATGAATTACATCGGTTCGTGAGGCGGTAGTCCGTCATACACACGAACAATAAATTCTTTTTCCATTTGATGGAAGTAGAGATGAAAATATGTAATGAAACTGACATAATAAAATATAAGTATATGGAGGATACTAGAGTTATTATTTTAAAATGTTTGAATATGTTTTTATGGATTTGGAAGAATAAACAAAACAGAAATGATTGATTAAAAATGATACCTCTTCTTCAGGCAATCCCTTTGCTTAACACCTTAAGACCACTAAGGTTGGTGTTATGATTAAACTAAGACCTCTAGAATGTGTAAAGGGATTATTGGAAGGTATTTGGGCATGTTTTTTCCGAAACAAATAGGTTTGTAGGTGTGTTTAAATGACAAGAATGTGTCCCCTTTTATAAAATAGGGGAGAGACACTTTTGGAATTTCTCAAAATATTAAAATATAATAAGACTATTAAAGATCTAAATGATTTAAAATGACATATAAATGTACATAGGATGACATTTTTGACCATATATTATCTCCCTTATACTTATTTAATATTTTTATGATTTTTAAATAATTTAATAAAATATCAATTCCATAAAATATCATTATTGTCAAATTTGATACTATTCATTACTTTGAATTTAAAAACATCAGGAAAATAAGTCAAATTCAAAAAATCTATTTTATTATATCCTAAATATATAAAGGTAATTTATAAAATTAATTTATCACATTAATTATATCAAATTTTATTTATTTTAATATTTTTAATAACATTTACTTGATTTTTCCAATAATTGAATAATTACTGCATCAATGTCGTGCAAGAATTTAAGGTAATTATTTATTCCATAAAAATTAAAAATAATTATCTCGATGAAGATAAAAATATTATATTTAAAAATAATATTTATAGTTGAACATATATTTTGGATAACACCATATTAAAAATATAATACTCATTAAAAACAAGAGCGTGACATGTTTTATTTTTTTAAATAAAATACTATAAAGGTCATAATCTTATCCAAATGATTCCAAATGCTCATAAAATAGAAATTTTAATGATTATGGAGGATAAATACTCAAAAAATAATATTTATTCAATTTTTGGGTCATTTAATTGTTCTTATCATTTTAATTAAAATAATTTTATTGATTTTTCTTCTGTTTGCACAAATATTGGTTCAGTGTTGCATAAGCATTAAAGACAATTATTTCATATATAAAAATTAAAATTAAATTAATATCATAAAAATAAATAAATTAGGCTCAATATAATCCCATATATTCATTCATTATGTATATTTACTCATATCCATGTCAAGACAACTTATTTAATTTGTTATTTTGACTTTTCGTGCCTTGCGCATGCATTGCACAATCATTTTGATAAGATTATTATTATATAATCCAGAATTAAAAATTATTAGTAGAAATAATTTTTTATAGATTAAATTTAATACAAAGGTGATACAAAGACTTTATACCTCTCAATTTTTTGATATAAGACACTGAATTTGACTTTTCCAGTGCAGCACAAGCACTACATCAACACTGAAAATGATTTTCATATTTATCATGAAATAAATTATAATTTACATGTTCAGAATTATTTTTGTTTGATATTTATATTAAAATATCATACTTGAGTCATTTTATAAGTTTATTAAATTTTTATATCATAATTATGTCATGATGGTATCATAAAATACACCGTATTAAAAAAGATATATTTTCTTACTATTCACCAAAAATTTAACTTTTTTTAGAAGATTATCAGAATTAAATCATATAATAATTTTTATATGATTATTTTAAAAATCAAGTTCAAATTTTCAAATAAATTTTCTAAAAATTCTGGAAATTAATTATAAAATTCACCCATAAAAAGTAAGAAAACTCATTTTCGAAGAAAATATATTTCTGAAGATTAAAATGACATTACTAAAAATTATGTTATTTATTTATAATAATTTACCCATACATTCATATTGATTAGTACATGCATATTTATTTCATAAATCAGTTATTCCTATTCATACCTGAAAAAATAACAACTAAGTTATAATGGTCATATTTAAATAATAAAATTTAGTTGTTCATTTAAGCTCGATGTGACGTATCTTGTACATTATCGAATACAGTTTCCTTTTAAAATATTAGGATTTTACACTATCCCCATTTAATAAGCTACATTATTTTAATTTGAACTCAGATTTGTTAACCAGGGTTTGATTATTCAAAATACCTTTATTGAAATCCCACATCATAAAGAGGATTAATAAAATTTATACTTGATAAGAGAGAAAAGAAAGTATGAAGGTCACTTGAGATAACTTATACTAGGATTATATGTAGGAAAACATGAACATGGAAGAGAAAACTGACTCTTAAGGACTGATATAGAGTGATAGAGAACATAGTCATGAGAAAGTTAACCATCACAAAATCCTTAATATATGATGGGTTAAAAGGCTATTGAATTATCGATAAGAAAAGTAAACAGATAATGAATTATTTTAAGATCCTTTTCCTAGATTTTAGGAATTTACATTTCCTTATATATTAGGAACATAGGTAAATATACTTACTTGATAAGTATAATTTCCTCCTTTAACCAACTTCCACCACAATCTCATCTTTTTCTCCAAATAATGAGTATTCAAGATGAATTTTTCATACTTGAAGCACTAGAATCAACTTCTACAAAACACAAAATCCAAAAAATATTAAAAATATATTCCTTATATCTTTATAAATTAACCAAGACCAAAATGGTTAGTATAAGGTAAGATAATTCCCAAAAAGAATAAACTTTTATATGACAAAAAACTTCTTTAATGTACAAAAATTTAACAGTAATACTCAAAGTTAAACAGAGATCATTCAACAAATAACTAATTTAAAATTCTCAAAAATATTATAGACTAAGATTAAAACACTAAAATAAGAAGTATTTGAACAAATATTCTTCCAATATAAATTTATAATTTATCTATAAATCACATCAATGCCTCTTAAATTGTCATACCAAAATATAATTGTCCTAATCAGGTAATCTCCAAGATATGCTAATCATTCCTATAAATAATTTAAATCACCATAGTTCCCAATAAAATCTAGATAATTAAAAAATATAATTCAACATTTATTCCTCAAATAAAATCCCATATTATTTTGTTTACCTTAATCAAATAGGGTTCCCAAAATAGTGAACGTCTTCCGAAATAACATTAATCATCAAATCAATTTCCACTCCCATGGTTATCTATAAAATAAAACATATGTTCCCAAAATGAACATAAAATCTATCCATTATATTTTTAAATAAATTAAAATAGTGTTATACTAACCAGAAAATCACATATCCTAGTGGTAGGCAATGCACCCTTATCGCCCTTCGGTTGTGGGTTTTATCCCCACGACTTTACTGATCACAACGGGTTGTCACCCATCCCACGAGTTGTCCTTTTTATAAAACAATATTAATAAAATCCTAATAGTATTCCCAGAAATTTGAGGAACATCCTTAAAAATTACCTTAATATATTCAACATTTAAAGAAATGTTTTAACCTCAAAGGTTATCTCATAACTTTAAATTTTCATCCCAAAATGAAATAACCCATAATTACACCAGAAATAAATGTCTCCAAAAATACCATTAGTCACCTTAAAATTTCATAACTTAAAGCCTCAAAGTGGTTTCTAATAAATTGAACTTAACATGAACCTTAAACTTGTAAACCCATGATGGTATCCATAACTCTTAAGAAAACCCCACAAGAAAACACTCTAACCTCCAAATTTTTTTAAACCTTACTCTAATACCAACTGTAAGGAAACGACCTTAAACATTTTATATTCTAATGAAATTATACTATACTTCAATTTATTTCATTATCAAAGATCTTTTAGGCTTATTTTTTTAGATAATTATGAAAAAATATTACACAGTAAACCCATACTTTACAATTTGACACATATACCCAATATCAATTTTTTCCACCAACCAAATTGTTTTAAATAAAAAATTATTTCTTCAAAATTTTCATCTTGATGTAATCCTTTTCCATAATATTCCTTAAAAACTATGAATTTTTTTTAAAAAATGGGATGAGAACAAAAATATCAGTAAGTTATATAAAAAGTAATAAAGAAACCATTAGATCATAAATTCTTATAAAAATTTCCTTTTTTCAAAATAAACTTTGGGCTCAAAATAAATATTTTATTACACAAGAAATAACTCTTTATACCTAAATATTTTCATAAAACATTTTATAAGAAATACTGAAGGCATAATAAAACCAATATAGGTTTCTTTGAAATCATGATGAACTCGTGATTTTTTTTCACAAAGTTATACTTTTAACCCATAAAACATAATCTATTTAGCATACCTTATCATAAGTTTCCTATAAAATCCACATAAAGAATAAACCATAAAGGCAACTTTTGGTATAATTTTCATATTACACTTATATATACTGTAGATATTGCAACTACATAGGGATTAACCATCATAGTTACATTTGGAATAACCATCTCCGTTTATTCCCATAATCTCTCAGGAGAAACCTAATTGGTTAACTCTATTCCTTTACCTGATGCATTAAGTTGTTTAATAGGCTCACCCACCCTTAGTTTATAATGGAACCATCCATATTCATAAAAAATTCCCAATAACCTTAACATATTCATAACACATAAATCTTTCAAAAAAACATTTTTGAGGAAAATAACCTTTCTATTTTGAAATCACTTTTCTTTTTGAAAAGATTCACACTTATAAATAAAAACATTTTATTTAAAAATAAACTTGAAAACTTATAAAGGAATATTTAAAGAATTTTTGCATAATGATGGTGAAAAAATCCGCTCATGTCGTATAATTTAAAAAATAATTCCCTTTGAATTTTTTAAAAATAGTTGAAATAATAACTTTAAAATAGGATTTTAAAAGAAATTCCCTTACATAAAACCTTAAAAATATTCCTTTTTGAAAACATTTGAGAGAAATTAAGAAATTAACTTTTCAAAACATTAATTTCCATATGAATACATTAATAAAAATAATTTTAATAACATGGAGGTTAAAGATAAATATTTAAAACATTTAAAATGAGGTTTTTTAGTTAAAGAGTCCCTTATATAAAACCTTAAAAAGATTCATTTTTGAAAAAAATTGAGAGAAATTTGAAAATTAACTTTTTTAAAAATTAATATCCATATGAATAAATTCATAAAAATAATTTTAAAAACATATAAATGGAATATAAATATTTAAAAAACAAATCTTTAAAACATTTAAAATGAGGCTTTTTAGTTAAAGAGTCCCTTACCTCGAGTTTGACACGTCATGTATGTTCTTTTTCTTCCCAAATAATAAATTTATGTTAGTTTTGTACTTTATTATGAACCTTTTTCATGTTCATTATTCATTTTATATCACTTATTTCAATGTTATAAACAATTTATTATTTAATTATGTTCACTTAGGATATTTTGATGATATTCGGTTCATAAGTCCAAAATGACTTTTGTAATTTGACTATGGTCATAGAGGTCATTATTCCACCATATCGAGAATAATAATCATGATATAATTATCATTTTTATACATGAATTATACTTTTAAATTCAATCATTACATATAGTTTGAAAAATGAACTACGTTATAATTATAGAGATGATAGATCATACATATGCATGAGTAACATTTCCATTTTTCAATGATCATTATGGAAAGATGGTAAATATTATTTTATCCTTAAAAAATGATCATATTATAATATATAACATATTATTTATTTAAATATACCTATATATATCATCCATGTGATGTGGTGATAAAAATGAATCACATCACTTCGTGGATGTGGTAGTCCACACGTACGCATGAACGACATTATCATTTTTCTATGCATGGAAAGATAAAAACATAAATGATATATTATCTTTTAATAATGATAAATATTTCATTAATATCCTATATAAACATAAATTCCATCATTATAACTAGTCTTGAGAGACAGTGATGAAAAATGAATTACATCGGTTTGCGAGGCGGTAGTCCGCTGTACACACTAATGATAAAATATTTTTCCATTTAATGGAAGTGGAGATGGATATAGGTAATAAAACTAACATAATAACATCTGGAGTTATTATTTAGGATACTATAGTTATTATTTTAGCATGGTTGAATAAGGTTTGATGTATGTGGAAGAATAAATAAAACAAAAAACGTTTGACTAAAAACGTCACCTCTTCTTTAGACAATCCATTTTCTTAACACATTAAGACCACTAAGATTAGTGTTTTACCTAAAATAATACCTCTAAAATGTAGGGATGGATTTTAGGAAGGTATTTGGTAAGGTAATGGATGAACCAAATCGGTTTTTAAGTGTGTCTAAATGAGAATAAGATGTGCCTTTTTATAAGAGAGGGGATATACACTCTTGGAATTTCTCAAAATATTAAAATATAATAAGACTATTATAGATCCAAATGCTTCAAAATGGCCTATAAATGTATAGGGTATGGAATTTTATACCATATATTATCCCCTTTTTTCTTATTTTATATTTTTATGATTTTTAAATAATTTAATAAAATATGAATTCTATAAAATATCATTATTTTTAAATTTGATACTATTCGTTACTTTGACTTTAAAAACATCAAGACAACAAGTAAAATTGAATAAAATATCTTATTATATTCTAAAAAATTCAAGTTCATCTATAAAATTTATGGATCACATTAATTATATCAAATAACTTTTATTTTAATATTTTTAATATTATTTATTTTATTTTTCTAATAATTGAATAATTACTGCATCAGTTTTGTGTAAGAATTTAAGGTAATTATTTATTCTATAAAAATTAAAAATAAATTATCATGATGAATATAAATATTTTATCTTTAAAAGTACTATTTATAGGTGAAAATATTCTTTATATAACACCATATTAAAAATATAACACTTATTAAGAATAATAGTGTGACATGTCAGACTTTTCTTTAAATAAAATACATAAAGGTCATAATATTATCCAAGTGGATGAAAATGGTCATAAATTTGAAATTTATATTATTATGGTCTATATATACTGAAATAATATGATTTATTCAAGTTATTGTCTTATTTAATAGTTCTTATCATTTTAATATAAATCATTTTATTGATTTTTCTTCTGCTTTTATAAACACTTCTCAATATTACATAAGCATTAAAGGTAATTATTTAATATATAAAAATTAAAAATAAATTTATATAATAAAAATAAATAAATTAGGTTAATTATAATCCTTTATATTCATTCATTATGTATATTTAATCATATCCATATCAAAACAACTTATTTAATTTTTTAATTTGACTTTTATTACCTTACATAAGCACTGCACAATTTTTTGGATAAGATTCCTGTTATATAACTCCAAAATTAAAAATAATCAGCATAAATAATAATTTATAAATTATATTTAATACAAATTTCATGAAAAGATTTTATACCTGACAATTTTTAGCTACAAGACACCGAAGTTGACCTTTTTAGTGCTGCGTAAACACTACGTCAACACTGAAAATGATTTTCATATTTATCATGAAGTAAATTATAATTTAAATGTTATGAATTATTTTTGTACTATATTTATATTAAAATATCATAATTTATTCATTTCATAATTTTAATAATTTTTTATATCATAATTATATCTTGGCGACATCACAAAAGATACCGTATTAAAAAAACTACATTTTTTACTATTCATAAAAAATTACATTTCTTAGAAAATTCTCAACATTTCACCATAGAATAATTTTTATATACTTATTTTAAAAATTAAGTTCATTTTTTCAAATAAATTTGATAAAACTTCATAAAATTAATTATAATATTAACCCATAAAAATCAAGAAAACCCAATTTTGAAGAAAATGTATTTCTGATGATTAAAATAAATTTACTAAAAATTATTTTATTTATTTGTAATAATTTACCAGTACATTTATATTGATTAGGAACTAAATATTTATTTCATAAATCAGTTATTCCTATTCATACCCACCAAATTAATGACTAGGTTATAACAATCACGTTTAAATAATAAAATTTTGTTGTTCGTTTAAGCTTGATGTGGCATATCTTGTATGCTATCAAACATAGTGTTTCCATTTAAAATCTTGGGATTTTACATGTAGAGCAGTATATAAACATTAAAATGTATCTATAGAACTTTTTTTAAAAATAGAGTTTACAGAATTATGAAATATATGTATAAATAAAAATAAATTTCATTATTAATACTAAGGCATTTATAAAATTCAATTAGTGTTGTTTAATGAAAAATAAGACTGATTTGTGATCTCAAATATAACCTTTCTAAAATTTTGATTTTTATATGATTTATTTTAATAAACTAAATATCTAATGGTTAAAATATATTATTGATATGAATAATATATTAAAACCAATTTAATTAGTAATTAATATAAAAATAGAATAATAATAGTTAATATTTTTAAAAGTTACTTCCATATGAGAATAGTTTTCATAAAATTAAATTTTTTTATTTAAAAATTAAATTTAAAAATTTGGAATTTGAATTTGAAGAAATGAACTTATTTTTTAATTCAGAATTTCATAATTACATTAGGATTAATTATTGATATTTTTCTAAAATAATTGGTTTTTAGGTGAATAATGAAAAAATATCATTTTTGCTAATATTGAATTATTTATAACATTATCATGATGTGAGTATTACTTAAATTTTTTTAAATTTTTTTATTAAAAAACATTTTTTTATGTAGTAAAGTGATTTATTTAAAATACTATGTTTAATTTATAAGACCCGCATTTAACATTTTGGAAACTTGAGTAATATTTTACTATCAAAACTGTTTTTATTCACTTTTATTAAAAATTATTTTTCATCACTTTTAGAAATTAAATCGAAAAAATGGATTTAATATTGTATATCAACATGTTTATATTACGTAATAAGATTAATTTCATTTCTAGGAATAAAATTATGATTACTAGGAATATGGTTAATGATCGTGATAATGTTTAAGGGGTTATTTTCAAAGAATTGTTTTATTAATTTTGTCTATTTTTTATCTAATAATTTAAATTGATATCTTCTATATAATGAATTTAATATTATTTTTACACATATATATGAATATATTATCACTCATTCAATTTGAAATTAAAGTTAAATAAGATTAAGAACATATAATGGTGAAAAAAATATTTTTCTACATAATAATTTTTCTATATATTAAATATTTTAATTTAAAAGTTATTTTTTGCTCATTTAGAAATTAAAATAGATTATATGGAGAATAAATTTAGGTTCATAGCATTAAAATTTAGTATGAGGGGTTACCTTATATTTTTAATAAAATATAAATTACTTGGGTAAAAAACTAGTTACCAAGGTAAAAACTAAAATGGTAAAATTTAAAAACTTAGTGTTAAAAGATTTGAAACATACACCGATCAACACCTTATTAGAAATATATGTAAATAAATCCCAAGTGAAAATATGCAATTCCATAAAATACTATAACAACTGAAAGGAAAACTACAAGTAATAAAAGATAAAGACACCAGCGACCATGAATCCCAAATAGATCCTACAAAACCACTAGTTAGTAATATCTAACCTAATATCAAACATTATTCAGATGAACTGAAAAACTATTTATATATACATAAGTTGAGAATAACAGTATACTCAGTAGGATCCTCCCCAAACCCTCTCATGCAAAAGATAAATAAAGCATGCTAAATTACAATGAAAAATAGTGAAACTAACTCATCATCGAAATAGGTATACTAAGTTCCCAACCTCGCTATGGATAAATATCACCAAGTATCGCATAAAAAAGATTATATAATATAGTAATGAAACTTTAAGGGTACCCCACTCCCGATTCTCCACTGGTTTTACGCTCCACTCCAATGTCACACGTACTGTGCCATATCTCTCCAAAATAAGCCAGTCTGAAGACACCTGAGCAAGGAATCACAACATGCACCTTGTGCATCATATCATCACATCATCACATTCACATATCCATATATAATGACTGAGTATTTTTTGGGAGCCACCACAACCCGTATGACCTATATCATTCATCAGGTATTATACCTCAAGCCATTATAACCCATAATCTGAGTAAGTACCTCAAACCATCACAACCTATAACCATTATAACTATAATAATCCTTTGGATACTATATCCAAAGATACATTTGTGTGAAATAAACACAAGTCATCACATCTCTTTACACACACATATGGGAAAACTAACATCTGTGCATACCAGCACAAGTAACTACCAAGAGAAGAGAGCGGGGCTAGAGGAGGTAGTCAGCCATCCATCCCCCCATTGAGATATTGGGGAAAACACCCTCCGAGAGTCCACTGGTTTTAGTTTCCCTAACCGACATGGGTGGGGCAGCGTATTAAATCACATATTATAAAAAGATATAATATAGTTCACTACCACACTATGGGCATAACCTAGTCTTGGACTCAACTGCAACTAACATCACTCAAACTCCTAACTACCACTACTAAGACCAAATATCCTATAAGAACACAAACATTTAAAAGAGATACATTAAATTACTTATTTTCATTAATAATTTATTTTACATTAATTAATTCACCATCCATTAATTAACCAACAACATTAAACTAAATTACATTACTTTAACCATTAAGCCAAGTCCATGTCCTCCAGGCATAATTCAAACCGAGTCCATGGTTTCTCAATATTAACATCTTTCCAAAATTTTCATTCCATCATTAAAAACCCCATGGGTTAAGAATTTATTAATAATTATTGACATCATTACATAATCTAAGAACTCTAGGAAAACCATATTAAGCTACCACAAAGAGAATCATTCAACCAAGAACATCTAGCTACCTCAAGCAGTGGAAAAAAATACAGATAAAAACAAGCAACCCGACCATCGACCATTAAACAGATTCATTAGTGATCATCCCAACTCTCAACATCATATCAATGGGTAAGCCTAGCTTCAAACCATTATATCATCTCTAGTGTTATCCCTGACACCCACATGTATATCATGATTCATCTTTCCATTATAGGAATCAACTACTACCACATCATCCGGGCCTACCCACCCACATCTCATCATCCATCTCAGTCTCATCCATGTCAGGATCATATCACATCTGGGCCTCTCCACCGCATATCACATCACTTAGAAAATATCACATCAAGATAAAATCACAAAATTAGTAGGAAACAAACAAGAACAACCAATAGGGAAATCTAGTCCCTAAAATAAGGCATACATCATTCACACATAATCGAGCTCTCATGGATCTAAACTCAAGAAACTCGATTTTCTCAAGCATATGAGAAACTTAGGCCCTGCAAATCATATTTATCAAAAAACCAATTTTTATTATATATTGAATTAATTGATTTATTATTCATAGGTTCCAACTATAGGAAAACTAAGACATCAAGCTATAACAAGCTATCAAAAGTTAACCATACTCTTAGCATTAAAATACATTTCAACAAAATGTGATAAGAAACATTATTAATCAACATGAATTTTATTTTCAAAATTTTAAACAAGTATTTTCATGCTTCACATTATTTAACAATTCCATTATCATGGAAGAATTCATTTTATTAAGCATTCACATTGCATCAAGTTGATAACCATCAAATTATAAGAAACACTATATTCAAACATGCCTCTTTTTTAATTATTAATCAAATCAATCAATTAATTATGGATTTACTTTATTTATAAATTTTAATTAACAAAAACATAATAATATATATAATAACAAGAAATTCTAACAAGAATAACGTAGATAACACACTATCTAGCAAATAAGAGGCAAACTGTTATCATGGTAGGAAGCAACAATAAATGATCACAATCTAATTATTTATTAATTCAACTCAATATTTATTAGTTAATTACATTTACATCCAAAAGGATAAAAAATTCTAATATTACAATTTCACATAAATAAATAGGATAAGTAATGAATCCCCTACTTGGAAAAAAGAATCTCCACATGACTCACTACACAAAAAACAGGGGGTGCACTAGATGGAATCAATATTGGAGAACTCAAGACATCAAAAGAAGGGTTCCATGAATCAAAGGGATAGGGTTCTAGAATTTATAGTCTCAAGAGAAGGTTGACAATGAATAATAAATTAAAAGATCTTTGTTTCTGAGTTGACATATATCGGATGATCGAATTTATACTATCATAAAATATTTAATTCTAACTTTAATGAATCCCATTAAAATACACACAGAAAGATTCATTTACAGCCCCAACCAACTCAGAAAATTAAGGCTATAATTATCCTTGATTAATTGGGTTTTGAAGACCCTTGATTTGTGTTATTGAAATACCCACACGACCATTTTTTGAAACTTTCAAAAATCACCATGTAAGAGATTTCACATAGATAAAAGAACCACGTTTCCAAAATCCCCATGTAGCTATTTCACCACATAGTTGAATTCTCCATGTAGATGAATTCTCACATAGCCTAATTCTTTACATAGCTAAATTTTCCATGTAGAAAAATTTCCCATGTACCCGATCTACATTTCCAATCAATGTACCCATTCCACTCATGTAGTTGATTGCTCACATAGCCGATCCAACCATGTATTTGATGGATCTGCATAGCTAATCCAATCACATAGCTGATTCATCCATGTAGTCAATCCTTCCATGTAGTTGATCCAACTACATAGATGATTCACATAGCTGATCTGGCCATGTACCCAATTTCACGTAGTTGATGGATCCATGTAGTTGATTTGACTGGCCATGAGTCAGGATCTTACCTAAGCTATGAATCACATCTCATGATGTGAAAATCTTCCTGCTTCCAAATTTTAGCAGCCAAACACTTCAAGACCCACTCTAGGCCTCCTCCAAGAACCATAGGATTTAGAAACATGGAAAGGGTTGGAATAGATAGATCCATGACCTTACATTAGATACCTATCAAAATATCCTCATCCTATAGAATCTAAAACCAACCCCAAGGAGAAAATAAAAATGGTTTATCCAAACAGGCACCCCATGAGATACCTCTCAAGGATCTTGCCACCATAGGAGCTCAACCACCTCATCAGAGGAAAAAAGTGTAAAACCATGAAACTGTAACAACCATCTTCTAAACACTCTCCTAGGGGAGATACATCTCAAACTAGAGAAAGGTTATCGACTAGAAACAAGAGGAAGTCGCCTCATAAACCAGAAAGGTCAATATCCACAAAATGAATAATGTTATAAGAGAAGAGATAAACATAAAATAGATCAGGGTATTGAGTATGCATATGTGACTCACATTTCTAGGTACTCTCCTCCACACCATTATGCTGCCATAAGACATGAACCAAGGGAATAGAATGCCTACACAACACATTCTTCTGGTGGTCCTAGATCTCTAAATGCCTCTTATCAAAGGATTCATCATCACCAACATCAATCTCGCACTAATATATGACATGAGAGTCATAATGAAGATAAGGGTGGAGCTGTGACATGTGAAAAACTTTGTGTATTTTGTGAGTTTTTGGGGGAAGTGATACCTGATACGCCAAGACTCCAATACGATCCAACACCGTGAAAGGCCCAAAAAACTAGGGAGAAAGTTTACTCCCACAACCAAACCTTCACAACACATGATGAGGAGTCATATTAAAGAACATGTGATCTCCAACATCAAACTCAAAAGATCTCCTCCTATTATCAACATAGTATTTCTGATGATCCTGCACTTCCTTCATCCTTTCGTGAATTACCTGAACCATATCTATTGTGTTAATTACTAGTTTCGGATTGAGAATTGATACCTATTTGACCCCATTCTAGCACAAAAGATAATGGAAATGTTGTTCATACAAAGTTTCAAACAGATCCATACCAATGGTGGGTGGAAACTATTATTGTAAGAAAACTCGACCAAGGGTAGGTGCCTCATCCACAAACCTCTAAAATCCAGGTCACAAGATCACAACATGTCTTTAAGAGTTTTGATGGTTTACTATGTCTGAACATCCATATGTGGATGAAAAGCATTTCCATGGAATAACTAAGATCCAAAATCATGATGGAGACATCTCCAAACTATGGAGGTAAAATAAGGATCCTGATTAGAGATGATCATCCTTGTAACTCCGTGGAACCGTACCACCTCCCCCCCCCAGAATGGCCCGAAGGCCTTCTTTTATTTTATTTTATTATAGATAATCCCCCCTTTTAAGGGTTGAAGTGGAACCCGTACATGACCCATAGGACCAAGGCACAAGGCCCGACATGACCTGCAATACATGACCCGAAGGCCCAGAGGCATACCATGCCCATTACATGACCCATAGGCCTAGCCCACTAGAACTGCCCCTCCCCAGCATCTTGAATCATTGATCTCCTTATCTCCCCACCTTGCATTGATGATCGGCTAGCATTGCCCCGTACAAAGATGCACGGTTCCTGATCCCGATTGCGGCTGCCATACCCTCTCATTCTTCCAATCCGGTTAGCTCTGCATCTGGTGACTGCTACTCCTGTTGCTCTGATCCTCTTCTGGGGCATGTTCTTTGTGAACTGGGCTACTCCATGGTCTACGTGACCCGAAGGCCCTGTGGCCCGAAGGCCTTTGATGACCCGAAGGCCCTGGAGACCCGTAGGCCCAAACCGATGGCCCGAAGGACCAAATCGGGTGAATAGTTCCGGTTGCTACAATATCGAACAGTAACTGCTACAGTACTGCTACAGTACCCCGAAAATTCACCTCCACCCGGTTTTGATCCCGGGTCTCTTGGATGCCAAGAAGGATCCCTTACCACTTGGGTATGAGCTCGTTGGCCCGTACCACCTCATCCAGATACTTCCTCGACAAAACCTCCACTAAGATAGACTCCTTGATCACTATAAAATGGGATTATTTCATAAAATGATCTGATGTCACCCATATAACATCATATCCTCCCTTAGATCGACATAAACTAGTAACGAAGTCTATCAAGATTTCCTCCCACTTCCATTGGGGAATATCTAATGAATGTAGAAAACCACCGAGAACACAGTGCTTGACTTTCACCTTCTGGAAGACCAAAAATTGAGAAACAAACTATAAAACTACATGCTTCAACCCAGGCCACTAAAAATGACCTCTAAAGGATCTATACATCTTTTTCACACTGGAATGTACCACCAAAGGTGATATATGTTACTCATGGATAACTATCTCACACATCACCAAAGGAATAAAAAGCCTTCCATGGAACAACACTCGGTGGTGTCCATACTCAAGCTAACCATCAATGGCATAACAAAAGACAAATCAGTCTCTCCAAACCTCCACCTTAGAATCCACCAACTGGGACTCCTCCACCTGCTGCACCAAAGATGACCACACTGTCATTTAGAAAAGATAACTTATGCCTCCAACCTCTCCTATATCTTGATGCATCACTGAGATTTCTTCCACCACTCTCAAGGAATCTCTAGATTCATGCACAGCATCACTACGTGACTTTCTGCTCAGTGCATCAGCAACACCATTTACCTTTTATAGCATATAGGAAATCTCAAAATTATAATCCTATAATAATTCCTCCCACCTACATTGTCACAAGTTCAATTCACACTGGGAGAAGATATACCTCAGGCTTTTATGGCTGGTAAAAACCACAAAATGCTCTCTGATGAGGTAATGCTGCCATAACTTCAAAGAAAACATAATTTCTACCAACTAAAGATCATGGGTGGTATAGTTATGCTCACAGGTATGTAACTATCGAGTCCCATAAGAAACAAACGATCTCTACTACATCAAAAAAGCCCAATCCAAGATGTGAAGTGTCATAGAAAACCTCAAACTGAACTCCCCCTACTGGAAAACATAATACTGGAGTGTTGAAAAAAATTCTTGTTCAGGTACTCAAAAGCATCCTAAAATTGTTCAGTCCATAGGAATGCTAGATCCTTCTGGGTCAAGGCTATCAAAGGAGTCGCAACCTGAGAGAAATCGTCTATGAAACTTCTATAATATCCTGCAAGACTAAGGAAACTCTACACCCCTTCAACTGTCTTGGGGGATTCACAAGAAACAACCACCTCTATCTTAAAAGTATCCACAACTAATATATGTCGGGACATGACATGCCCCAAGAAATGGACTTTATGAGCCCATAATTCACACTTAGATAACTTCATGAACAACCGATCCTGATGAAGAACTCCCAAGATGGAACACAAATGTTCTACATGCCTCTCCTCAGACGTAGAGTACACAAGGATTTCATCAATGAAAACCACCACAAACTTATCCAGGAACTCTCTAAACACTATTTTCATCAACCCCATGAACACATATGAAGAATTCATCACACCGAACGACATAAAAAAACTTGTAATGCCATGATGACATCATAGGGTATCCTTCAGGATATCCTCATCCTTCACACACATATGATGATATACTAACCGAAAATAAATCTTTGAGAACCAAATTTATCCCTTAATTTAATCAAATATATCATAAATCCATGGAAGAGAATAGAATTTATTCATTGTAAATTGGTTCAAGTGACGATAATTGATACAAATCCACAAACCAACATCGACCTTCTTCATGAAAAAATGAGGGAACCTCAAAGTGATACACTTGATAAAAAAATCACTATAACAGATCATTGAGATATACTCATATCTCTCACAACTCATAAGGATATATACTATATAGAGACATCAAGATATATGACACACTTGGATGTATCTTGATCTTAAACTCAATCTCCCGTTGAGGGGATAAAACTACAACCTTTTATGGAAAAACATCAGGGTGATCTTCTACAACCCTAGTAAAAACTAACTGCTAAACTTCCAATGAAATCAACATTATCTCGGTCATCAAATATGACAAGGGTGGACACCCCTCTGACACATATGAGGGTCTCTCTTTCCAACAAACACTACTGGTTCTCCATCAGCATCATAGAACACAACCTACCTTCTGAAGAAATACATGATAGTATTCAATGAATAAAACTAATCCATGCCGAGGTTGATATCATATGGATGTATCTGTAAACATAGGAAATATCTCTAAGATAGGTGATTCCCTAGAACTAGATCACAGTCTCTACATACTTCATATAAGTCAGCTTGACCTCCAACTGGATTAGTCAATGCCAAATCCACTAGAAGCCTCTCTACCTCAAGTCCCAAAGCATGGAAGAGGGTAGGTTATATAAAGGATTTCATAACTACTAAATAAAAAAATCATGCAACCATATATAAAACAAGAAAAGGGAACCTTTAATGATGTATGGATCACCCGGAGTTGGAAATGCTAAAGCATGAAATTAACCATGACCTGATCCACAACCTCTCTAACCTTGCTGATGACCACCTCCACAACTGCACTCTACTCTCTAAGGATGAGGAGCATTTCAGGGATGTAATTTTCCCACCCCATCTCATATCTACTGATCCCAAACTAGAACACCCTACTGCTGCTGCATTGGCTGAATTTGGGACAATGGAGGAACCTGAAGAAAAACACCTTGTGCACACTAAATTTTCAAAAAAGTCTAGAACTCTTGATACTGTTGACCCCAACCTCCACAAGAGAAGCATGAATCTGATCTCTTGACATAGGTCTGAGAGCCCCCCTAAATAATTGAGATGATGAGGGTTGGAACCTACCCCTGCCTGACTAAAATCTCTTATATCCTGGAAAATGGGAAAATCAGACCACAACTCTGCTTCATGATGAATTCTGAGGACTCCCCTCTTGTGAGGATCCAGTTCTGGATAGCATCCTCTCAATAACCTCTTCTCTCACTATCAACTCAAGATATATCATTAGTATAAATTGGGTGAACTGGAATTGGATATCTAGATAAAAATCCTCCTAAAAATGCCTCACCTTGACCTTCTCATTTGGTAATAGGTCTGAAGCATATCACAGAAGGGTCCTGAAATAGATCCCGAACTATTGCACACTAGAAATCCCTTATCGAAGGGTAAGAAACACCTAGATATTGGCTACCTTCATGGTCAAATAAAGTCACTATACTCACAAATGGTCTCATAAATTCTCCCATGATACCACTAACTCATCAAAATCCTCAAGGAATAAGAACCACCACTGCCTCGCTACTCCATACAACATTGTCACAACCAAAGAAACCCAGTGCTCCCTCTGAGTGTGGATTGAATTGAAATATTTATCAAAATCCTCCAACCAATCTTATATGCATAAATCTAAAATGGATCCCTCATACTTCTGTAGACTGTGGCATTGAAACTCTTAGAGTGTCCTCCTCCAAGTGTCATTATCATAAACCACCACTATGTGGTGACCTTATAACACATCCTGATGAACATCTTTGATGAAAACCAGATGAATAAATCAACCTAGAGATATAAATAAAAAAAAATTGTTATAGCTCATAAAACTGGAATATGAAACACTTAACATTAATTAATTAATTAATAATTTTATTATCTTTTTAAGGTTTTAACCTATCCTAATGTCTAACCATTTCAAACATAGGCGCAAAGAAGAATGATTCATGATCCTTTCCTGGGTATCTACCATGAAATAAGTATCAATTTATTTAATAGTCCTAGTAAACTTAAAGGTTCATGCATTAGATCATATGTGTCCCTAAATACCCATGTATCAGTTAGTCTCTCATGTTTACATCACTTAATAAACTTAGCTGACACCATTTCCCTACCAACCCATGCAACCTAACTTATGACTAACTCTAAAATTCATCTTATCCCCAAAACATGAACCTTTGATACCACTCTATCATTACCAACTCCCTCCAAAGTGAAACACTCTTCTCCCAATAATGAGAGAAGGGAGATTGTGACTACCCGAGTACCCTCAAGTAGGCCCCGGGGTGGTGACTAGCATCGAGGGTATAATAAACATGTATATGGGAGGTATTTCCCTCTAAGAGAACATGTGTATGATAGAGATAAGATATATACATCAATAAAAACCTAAAAAAACATATATGTAAATAAATCCTAAGTGCAAACATGCAATTCCATACAATACTATAACAACTAAAAGGAAAACTACAAGTACTAAAAGGTAAAGAAAACAGTGACCACGAAACCCAAAAAAATACTGTAAAACCACTAACTAGTAATATCCAGCTCAATATCCAACCTACACCATATCACATGAAAAATAGCTTATATATACATAGGGTAAATAACAGTACGCTCAGTCAGATCCTTCCCAAAACCTCTAATACAAAAGATAAAGAAAACATGCTAAAGCACAGTGAACAACAGTAAAACTAACTCATCACCTAAACAAGTACACTGGGTTCCTAGCCTCACCATGGATAACTCTCACTAAGTATCACATAAAAGAGATCATATAATATAGTAATGAAACATCAAGAGTACCCCGCTCCTGCTTCCCCACTAGTTTTCTGTTATGCCCCAACGTCGGATGTCATGAGCCATATCTCTCCAAAATAAACCGTTCTGAAGACACCTTGTAAAGGCATCACAATATTCACCTCATACATCACATCATAACATCATCCCATACAAATATCATTTTATAGTAACCAAGTAGTTTTTAGGAGCCACCACAACCCGTATGATGTGTATTATACATCAGTTATTATACCTGAAGCCATTACAACCTATACACTGATTCCACAATTTCTCAATATTAACATATTTACAAAATTTTCATTCTATCATTACCAATCGAACGGGTTAATCATTTATTAAATATTATTAAAATCATTCCATAATCCAAGTACTCTAGGAAAATCATCCTGATCTACCATTAAGAGAATCATGCAACCAAGTACATACAACTGCCTCAAGAAGTGGTGAAAGGAATGCAGATAAAAAGAAGAAGCCTGACTATTGGCCATTAAATAGATTCATTAGTGAGCATCCCAGCTCTCAGAATCACATCAATAGGTAATCCCAACTTCATCCCATTCAATCATCTCTGGTGTCATCCCCGACACCCACATTCATATTCCTATGAATCTCACCATCAAAAGCATCAACAGTTGCCACATCATCTAGGCCTCCTCGTCTACATAAAATTGTCCATCCCAAGCTCAACCATGCCATACTCATATCACATATGGGCCTCTTCTCCTCATAACGTATTTCATAGTGAATCTCACATCTGGAGCACATCACAAGAGTAGAAAGAAACAAACAAGCACAACCAATAGGAAAATCTAAGCCCCAAAACATGACATCAAACCTTCACACATAAAAAATCGCTCATGACTCAAAACTCAAGGCACTCGACCTTCTCAACCAGACGATCAACTCATGACCAAAAATTTTCTTCATCAAAAAAATAGTTTTTATTCCATCTTGTATTAACTGATTTATTATTCATAGGTTCCAACTATGGAAAACCTAAGACATCAAGTTATAAGATGCTATCAAAAGTTAACCATGCTCTTGTAATTAAAACCAGTTTCAAAAAACTGTGAGAAGAACCATTCTGAATTAACATTCCTTTTTTATTTTAACTTTCTCAATAAGAATTATCATGCTTCACATTCATTAACAATTCCATTATCATGGAATGAAACATTTGATTAAGAATGTGTATTGCATCAATTTGATTACCATAAAATTATAAGAAACACCATATTCAAACACGTCTCTTCTTTAATTCTTAATCCAATTAATCAATTAATTCCAACTTTATGTTCTTTATCAATTTTCATCATGAAAAAATGTTAATACATAGCATAAAAATATATGATAACAAGCATAACATAGATATCACACTATCTAGAAAACAAGAGGAAAACCATTATCACGGTAGATAGCCATGACAGAGGATCACAATCCAATTATTTATTAATCCAATTCAATATTTATCAGGTTAATTCCATTTACATCCAATGAGATAAACCATTATAACTCTATGATTGAACATAAATAAATAGGATTATCAATGAATCCCCTACCTAGAAAAAGGAATCTCCACATGACTCACTGCACTAAAAACAGGGGGTGCACACTAGATGAAATCACCGTTGGAGAAATAGATCCACATACATAAGGATTCTATGACTCAAAGAGAGAGGGTTATGGAACTTCTGTTCTCAAGAAAAGGTAGGTAGGGAATAAATAAGGAAAAGATCATCATTTCTAAGTTGAAAGATACTGGATGATCAAATTTACCCAATCGTAAAGGATTTAATTCCAAATTCCATATATCTCATTAAACTCCATGTAAAAAGAATCTTTTACAGCCTTAGTCAACTCAAAAAATCAAGGATATAACTATCCTTGATGAATCATCCTTTGAAGACCCTTGATTCACACCACTGAAATACCCACATGTCTATTTTTATGAATGTGGTAGAAATATCCACTTAGGTGATTTCATATAGCTGGAAGCACCGCATATCCAAAATCCCACATAGTCGTTTCCCAACATAGATGAATTCTCCATGTATCTGAATTCCCACTTTTCCAAATTCTCAATGTAGCTAAATTCCCCATGTATCCAGATTCCCCACATAGCCAAATTCTCCACATAGCCAAATTCCCATGGAGGTGAATTCTCCACATAGCTGAATTCCCCACATATCCAGATTCCCCACATAGCCAAATTACCTATGTATCCAATTTAACCATATAGTAAAATTACCCACAAAGCAAATCCATGTAGCTGATTGACGTACTCGATCTACTCACATAGCTGATCACTCACATGCCCAATCCAACCATGTATTTGATGGCTCTACATAGCTAATTCGGCCATATAGTCTATTAATCTATATAACCAATCCTTCCACATAGCTAATCCAGCCACGTAGCTACTTCATATAACTGATCCATCCACATACAAAATTTCACATAACTGATGGATCCATGTATATGATTCGATTTCCCATGAGTCGGGCTCTCACCCAAGCTGTGAACTGAAACTTAATAACATGAAACTCTTCCAGCTTCCTTCTCTTTGCAGTGAAACACTTCCAGACCTACTCTAGGCCTCCTCTGAGCACTATGGGATTTGGAAACATGTAAAGGGTTGGATTAGATAGATCTAGGACCTTACAACCCATGCCTTAGATTCCTTGGTCTTTCCAAAAGACTAATGTAAGGATCTTTATGGTGTTACCCAATGGATAACATCTAAAGGGAGAGGTAATGTTCTCAATCTAGCTCTCTTATTTATTTTCTTTATTTATCCCTTAAAACATCTTCTATACAAGAATTTTTGACAACATAAATATTAATAATATTCTAAAATATTATAATAATAATGGAATATCTATTTTTTATCTTCCTCCAAAACCATTTAAAAAATGAAAACATTTTCACGCATATATGAGGAATACTGCTGTAACATCCCAGGTAAATAAAGAATATCAAAATTTCATATTTATCCATATTTTTGAATAAAATATTAATATGACTTTAAAGGGGATTCTATGATCGATGGCGTACCCAACACGCAACAATGAGTTTCTTGGGAATCTTACGTTGCACTCTAATAATAAAATAATATTATTTTAAATGGTAGTTAACGCCTAGCTGTTGTGATGGCGGGAATGAATAGAACTAACTACAAAATGATTATATATGTTTGTCAAATATTTTTACTTTTTACAATAAATTTTAGAGGATTAAAAATGTGAATGAATCCAATTTTAAGCGTAAACATTCTAATATTCTTTAAAAGGTCGATTAACCGCCTTTTGAAGGCGAACCTCTTTTAAATCCACTTTTTGACAATTTTATGTGTTATATTTGACAAAAAAAATTCTTCTTTATAATTGGGACATCAAAATTTACTTTGTGTAAATTTTTGGTATTTTTCCGAAAAAGTTCAATTTTTAATGAATAGTGAAAAATGTTGTATTTTAATTAAAAACCTCTTTTTAATATAATTTATTTATATGATTAGATTATCTTTTTAATTGGTTTTAAAGTGTAAATAGAATATATTTTTACCATTTAATCCAATGGTGGTCATTGTAATTAACATCACTTTAATATTGGACATAAACGAGTGTCAATCTTTTGAAAGATATTGTTTCATAAAAACACGCTATTTGTTTTAACAGCGGGATTTAATTATAAAATTAATTAATGAAAATTCTATGTTATGAATTTGGTAAAATAGACATCATTTTTGAATTCGGAATATCAAATATATCTTAGGGTGAATTTTTGGTATTTTTCTGAAAAACATCAATTTTTAATGAATAGTGAAACCACAAAGTGGTGGTTACAAAATTTGATTTTTCGTTTAAATGGGACTTTACCACTTCTGTGATTTGAATTTCAAAAATCCAATTTAAATGATTTTAATTGTTAAGTAAAATGTGGTTCAATGGGATAAAAATAATTTTTTGGTGAATAGTAACTTATTAAGTTTTTAATCGCGATTAGAGGTAATTAGTGTAGTTTAAGGTAAGAATAATGTTTTAATAAAATTAAATGACCTAGAAACATGTCCTACCCTCATTGGATGTGTCATTGCCGAACAATACAATCCATGGGTCAACTTGGGGACCCCATGGATCCACTTTGGTTGGAAAATTACATAAATACCTTTTTATTTAATGTCAAAGTAAAAATGACGCAAACATGATATGTTTTACTAAAACAATTTTTACATGGGGTTATACAAGTCATATTTTTGACTATAAATAGTCATTTGAAATATAAAAAGATTTCCTACATCATAGTATTTTTTTTATAAATTTTAGACATTAAATAAATTAAATTATTTATGACATCATGATGATGCAGCGATGACCTCATTATTTAACGATTTAAATAAAATGGAAAGATAATGTAATATCTAAGACTTAAACATGTCCAAAACCTATTTGATGAGTGGATTTCAAACCCTTATCACCTTATCCTCGAAATACATCAATGTGGGACCTTTAAAATCCGAAACTCTTTTGAAAATAAAGTAGCATTGTGTAACTTTACAAGAGTGCCCCTCCTCTCCTCTTATAAAAGGCCCCCACCTCTACCTCTTTACCCACACTTCCAAAGCATTTGGATCGGCCAAACCCTACCCATTTTGTATCTCCACATATCTATATAACTCCTTGAAGCCTCACTTTGGGCAGAAGTCTTCCCAAGGAATCCTTTTAGCTCAAACCAAAGGGAGTTACCCGATTTTAAGGTAATGTCTTCACTTGAGTCCTTTTGTTTTATTTTGCCTCTCCAACCCCCTAAACTATTTTTATTCATTTCTTTTGTAAAAACTCTAGTATATTAAATATACTAGGATGTTTTTATAAGAAGGATTCTAGCTAAACTTACACACACCTACATCTAATGGTTAAAGAACATACTGTTTCCGTGGATGGTGAATTTCTGCCTCACGAAACGATGATTGTTCAACACTCATATAACACCTAAAAAGGTGGCCATTAAGATGTCACTATATTTATATATGATATATAATATGTTTATGTTTTACTTAAGCTTTTGTATTTTTCTTTTGTGGCATACCTTTATGGTCTCCATTGTGGGTAAACACGATAATTTCATTTTAGGAAGTGCGGACTACCGCCCCTTAAAGTGATTTGATTCGTTAATGCCATATGTGGAACGTATAAAGGATGGATTTAAAGTTATTATATATGATTTTATACTGGAATTATAATATACTTCTATATCATTATTATTTCTTTCCATTAAATTATGAGATAGAAATGAAAGTAGCGTTCATGCGTACGTACAGCTTACCGTCTCCATGAACGGTGCATTTCATTTCTTATCCCCAAATGTAATGTACTATTATAAGTACATATATATAATGGATATATATGATTAATGATACATCTAAATGATGAATATAATTCTGGAATTAAAATATACATACCTCTCATTTAGTTTTAATTCCATTAATATGACAAAGAAATGAAAGTAGCGTTCATGCGTACGTACGGCTTACCGTCTCCATGAACGGTGCATTTCATTTCTTACCTCTAAATGATTATGTAATATTATAAATACATGTATATTCTGGATATATATGATATATATGATATCCAAATCAGGAATGTCATTCTGGATATAAAAAACTTTTGACCACACGAACAACATGTAATTGCAAGAAGTCCACTTTTGACTTAAGAACCAAATATCGACAAAACAAACATTATTAACTTAAATGATTACATAATGTTTATAACATGTCAATAATTGATATAAAGGGAATAATTAACTTGAAATAGGTTCTTAAGAAAGTATAAATTAACTCAAGTTTATTATTCAGGAGATTAAAGAACGATCGAGTCAAGTCGGACCCGAGGTAAGGGATCTTACTCCTCTCTTTCTTTTTAAGTACGCTCTTTTATGTCATTCCTTTTAAAGATCATCTTCCGTGTTATTGGGATATTATTTTATATTACTCTTACTGTAATTTTTATTTTCATATGATGAGAGACCCTATTCTCTCTCATCAATACATTTTGGAAGTTTTGAGTGGCACCGTTAGGCTGCCGAATTTTCATAAGAGATCTAACCTCTCTTTTTTTAAGTACTCTCATTTATGTCACTTACTTTAATCTCCTCTTTGTTATGATGGGTGATGTTCTTTTCTATTCCTCTTGCTGTAAATTTTATTGTAATATGATGAGATACTCTATTTGATCTCATCAATCCATTTTTGGAAGTTTTAAGTGGCGCCGTTAGGCTGCCGAGTTTTCGTAAAGTATTTTTCATCTCACTTTTATTCCTGTGCGATTTGTGCTACATTTTCCATAATTTCCTTTGAGTGGTGTATGTACTTCCCATTATTCTACTCTTTGTGTAATATACTTTCGTTTATGAGTATTTACATCAATGATGAATTTACCTTCTTTCATGGGGTGTATGTTTCGAAAGATACCCAAGTCGGTAAGGGAACCTTTCACCCTCCTCTTTTTAAAAGACTTATTTTGTTGGGTCTTTTAATTCACATATTGTTATGTTGGGATATGTTCTCATATATCCTTATTGATTTAAATTTTAAGTGATGAGATACCTTTTTTTATCTCTCATCAACTCTTTTTCTGAATTTTGAAGTGACGCCGTTAGGCTGTCAAATTTTTTCAAGGGAACTTTTTAACCCAAATTTGATTCTTTGGGATAAACTTGTACTCCTTGAATATGTCATTCTATGAATATGTGTGAATAACCTCTGATTGTTTTACACTTAATATCCACTTATATTTGGTGTATTTGTTTGTCACACATAATTATGCAATTGATTTATCCTTAAATCAAGGATACCGTCTTTGTAGGGGTCTTCGTCTCAATCTCCATTCATTGAGGCATATTTTGTTTTATACACAACCTTCTTTTATACTGTGTATAAACCCCTTTGACTTTTACGTTTATTCAAAATGAATCTTTTTTCTACGAAGCGTTTTACTAAATGACACAAAGGAATGTTTCTTTTACGTACGCGGTGACGATGACCTTTTCCGCCGCCGCGAGTATTATTTGATCTTTGGCTTCCTCAACATGCCGTAATGTTTTTAAATAAAATAAATACCATATACTTTTTTTTGTATTTTGGTATTGAAAATGGTTTTGATAAAGGATTCTATTATATCAATATATTTAAATGATATATTGTGATTGAAATGTGGAAATGTTATCATTCCTTTATGTTGGTTTTATGTGTTATAATTTTATAATGGTACTTGGACATTTTATGGGTGGTTACGTGATAAAACATATGACGGGTGGTGCCGTGAATACCAGGACGGGTGGTTACGTTATAACCTCCAATGCATTGGGTGTGGAAGTCGGCCGTATGGCTATTCCATTAAGTATGTATGGAAGTTGGCCGAATGGCTATTCCATTAAGTGATATGTGTGGAAGTCAACCTTATGGTTATTCCACTTAAGTATATTTATGTCCCAAGTTACCTTTATATTTTATGTGATCTTTATATGGGTTTTATGGTAATCTTTTGGTTACAAAAGGGTAAGTAATGAAATTTTATTCAGCGAAGAGTTTTTACTACTTTGAAAAGGTGAAAAGTATTACTTTGATAAAGTATACATGGTTTACTTGTTGTTTTGAAAAACTAACAGTTTTCATTCTTTGTGTATTCCTTACTGAGCTTTTTATGCTCATCCAAAGTTTTTGAACTATTTTTCACAGGACTTAGCGTGGAATAGGGTCAAGGATGGGTTCAAGGGAAAGTCATGCTACCTAAAACATGGAACTAGACATGTTTCTTTTTAAGAGTTTTTATTTTATGGAAATTTTAGTAGAAGCGAATACTTTGTAATCTTTTGAGATGTAATAGTTATGTCCTAATTCTCTAAAACTCTAAACCTGAAAAGATCCTCAATGTGAATTACTCATTTAATTCAATATTAAGTAAGGTTTAAGGCTGGGGCCTTATAACTGCCTCTATGAACGAGGTACTTTATTTTTTATGAACACCTTATACAATGGTTTAAAAGAGTTATTTATTGAAAAAGATAAAATTTATAACATGATTAAGATTTTAAAATAAAAAAATATTTTATTTTCTACCCCCTTCCATTCTATAAAAAATGAGAGTGTTGTTCGTGTATACATGTGGACTACCACCTCCACAAAATGATGTATTTATTTTTCCCTTACATTCTGAAATGGGTGACTTTAAAATTTTATTTAATATATAAAAATGATATTTATGACACTATTAATATTTTTTAAACATAATATTTTACATTATATATGAGATTTTAATAATAAATGGTCTTAGTGAACCCAACTGCCTAAAATAAACATATCAAGGTGCATTTCTTAATGTATGTCCATTTTGGTAAAACATATGAAACTATATAAATTTTGTTCTAATGGAATAATAAAAGGCATAAAACTCTACAACTCAGGAGATCATGAAGCTATTCTATAACACCTTTGACCATGGTCAATATACCAAGGAATTTTCATAGAAATTGACCGAATCACCTCAAGTAACGACTATAAGCAAAAATCGTTTAATAAATAAATAACACATGATAACAAATAGATTTTAGAAAATGAAATATATATGTAAAATTTTAAGGAACCAATCTTAAATATTACATAATCTTTAGTTTTAAGTTAAGAATTCATTATCTTACATTTGAGGATCTTTATGGTTTAGAGTTTTAGAGAATTAGGCCATCACCCTTATATAAATAAATACTACATCACAAAGTGTAAAATTCTACTTTGTATCCATTTTTCCTAAAAAACAAAACTTTTATGATATAATAAGTTTTATTTTCATGAAATATCTTCAAAATTTTCATATTTACTTCATCCTTATCCTTAATCATTATTAAAACCCTATGAAAACATTTTAAAATGTGGGATGAACACAAAAAGCTTAATAGGGGACATATAAAAAGAAAGAAAAGTGTTAGTTCATGAATACATATACAAGATTTTTCTTTTGAAAAATTAAAATTTGGGCTCAAAATAGACATTTTATTACCCAGGAAATCAATTTTTCTAACCAAATATTTTCATAAAACATTTCATTATAAATCTTAAAGGAAAAATAAAACTCATAAAGCTTCCTTTTCAATCATGAAAAACTTATGATTTTTTTCAAAAAAAGTTATGCAATTAAAACTTATTAAGAAGAATATAATTTCCTTTAAACATAAGTTCATGAATAATCACATGGGAGCATAACATAAAGAACATGTTATCATAAGATCATTAAAACATAGGAAATGTGGGATAAATACAAAACATGACATAAAAATAAGTTAAGGATAACTTACAAGGCATTATCACATGGTGTACAGAGTCCCATAATGGATTAGGTTTACTCTCTAATCCTATAAATAATGTCTCATGTGACAAAAAATTTACCCAATGCATTGGAGAAATATCTACATTCAACCATCAAAATATATTCATGATTATGTGTTCCAAAAAGGAAATCAATCGTAAGGAGTAATCATAATAATTACCCATGGAAGTAAATGGGTTTCATAATCTTGCCTCATATCATAATCAAAATAAATTTCATAAACGAATTTGAGAATTTAATATAAGGAATGTTTTACCCCATTCAAGAAATATAGAATAATCTAGGTATATATGTGAGAGAAATATACACAAAATTTAGAAGCATTCCATAACATTAAAGAGAGAGATAATGAGAATTAGATAGAAAAAATTCATAACCCAAATAAAAATCATGGTTCAGAGAGACCCCTTACACCCATAATCAAAACATTTCTAGATATCAAATATCTGTTCCATTTAAAACCCTTTTTTAAAATAATTAAAACAAATGGAAATATGGTATTTACTTGAAGAAAACAAGGAATATTATAAATAAATTTAAATATAAAATAATATTTGTGGTGGTGGGAAAATACATTGATGCTGTATATGTCAACATAAACCATTCCTTTTGTATTTTGTAAATAAATTCAAAATGTTCTGCATAAAATATGTAAACACATACCTTTAAAAAAATTTAAAATAAAGTCAAAAGAGATATAAAATGTATTTTATAATTTTTTTATGTCCATATAAATACATAAATATAATAATTTTAAGAACATGGACATGGAAGATAAATATTTAGAAAATAAATCACTAAAACATTTAAAATTAGGGTTTTCAGGTAAAGTGTCCCTTACCTCAAGCCCGATTTGTCGCGTGTGTTCCTTATCTTCTTAAATAATAAACTTATTTTAATTATTCAATTTCTTAATAATTGTTTTCAAGTTTATTATTCATTTAATTTCACTTATTAGAATGTTATATACAATTACTTAATCAATTAAGTTCATGTCAGGTGTTTTGATGATATTAGGATCATATGTCCAAAATGAATTTAGTAGATTGACTATGGTCAATGAAGTCATTATTTCATCATCTCCAGAATAATAATCATGAAATAATTATTATTTTTATAAATCAATTATACTTTTAAACCCATCCATGAAATATAGTTATGAAAAATGAACTACGTTACAATCATGGAGATGGTAGGTCGTGTGTATGCATGAGTAACATTTCCATTTTTCAATGATCGTGATGGAACGAAGATAATTATTATATTAACTTTCTAAAATTATCATTATATCATAAATATAATATTTTTTTAATACACTTATATATATACCATTCATGTGATGCAGTAATGAAAAACGAATTACATCGCCTAGTAGAGGTGGTAATCCACATGTACGCATGAAAAACGTTATATCATTTCAATGAATGGAAAGGTAATAAAATATAAGACATGTTACATTTACATAATGATAAATATTTCATGAATATCACATATATATACAAAAATTAAATCCATAATTACAACCAACCATGGGAGGTTTTTATGAAGAATGAATTAAATCGTTTTGCGAGGTAGTAGTTCAATGTACACACAAGCAAAAGTTTTGTTTCCCATTTGATGGTAGAAGGTGATGTATATAGGTTTTTAAAATAACATAATAACATCTTATTATATTGGATATACTAATTTTATTATATCATCATGGTTGAATAATATTTTAAGTAGGTATAAGAAGAAATAAAACTAAATCATTCAATTGATGACTATACCTATTCTTCATATGACTTCATTTTCTTTACACCTTAAACCCTCTAAGGTTGGTATTCTTCCAAAAACAAGAGCTAGATAATGTAGGGAAGGATTTTAGGAAGTAATTTGGGAATGTATTGACTGAAATAAAAGGCATTTAAAGTGTGAATAAAATAATAGAGGTTCCCTTTTATTAGTAAGGGGAGGGGTACTCTTGAAATTACATAAAATATTAAATTAATAAAAATTAATTTTATTAAAAAAATACTCCAAAATAATATAATTATAATATGGGATTAGTATGGGTCAAAATAATATCATAAAATAAAATTTGGATAGGTTTATATTATGTTTTTACCCCCATCATTTTGGTTTAACCCGCGTTAACCCTTTTTGACAATTACGGTTATAATGAAATTTTTACTCTTTAGGGGTCAATATAGTTACCATAAAAGGAAAATTGGTCCATAAATGGACCATATTTGATATTTTTAAACATATACCAATAAATTATCCAAATATAGGATTTTTATGAATTTTAAATCATTTAATAAAATATTATTTATTATAAAATAACAGTAATGCCATTTTTGGAACTATTCATTTAATTTGACCTTAAAAACAATAGGAAAGCTAAAAAATTCAAACCTAATACCTTCACATATCACTAAAATGTTATATTTATCTACAAATTCATGGAAAACAATAATTTATTCAAATTATATTACTTTTAATATTTTTAAAATAATTTATTTTATTTTACTCGATGATGGTTTCACAAAGACGATGCTCCTTAAATTCTTCATTGAAGGATATCCTTAGCTTTGTTTGATCCAGTGTGGTTCATTCTTTGAGATTCCTTGTATAACTAGATCTGGTGTTTTCCCCCACTTATACAACCTCCTTATTTGGTGATGGGCATCAGTCATCTATCATTATAGATCCATGAGCGGAGATGTCAGATCTCATTAGACCAGGATCCTGTCACCTTGTGGTGACTATGAAAGAATCATCTTGTAGTGGAGTCCATATTTTTAGGAATAATGATAGTGTATAACCAAGGAGGGATCCATTGATTATTGGGTTCCATTAGTGCTGTTGGTGGCGTCAAGTTACGTCGACACTCATAGTCAAGTTTGTTTGAGTGGTGGTGGGATAATGAGGTTCCTCCATAATGGGTTTCCTTGGAATTTTGGGCTTATGGGCCATCATCTTAATCATTTTTTCTCAAGGCCTTTGATTCATCACTTTTGGGCAGTAGTTGAAATTTCAGGATCTAGGAGAATGTTTCGGCGTACCAGTAAGGTAGTGTCGCGACACTGCTAGGTGGGAGTTCACATTTTCCAAGATAGGCATGTTGAAACCTATCATCTAACCTTCTATTACCTTATATAGGATGGATGGGTACCCTTACATTTGATTATATTCACTTGAGACCAGTCTGAAGATGCTATACATTTGGAAGGTGATGTAAGTGATGGCTAGTCATACATTACAGGGTCGATAGCTCGAAAGAGAGATGAGTGTGATGACACTTATCTTTCAACCCTCCACAACACTATTGTTTTAGGGGTTCCATACCTTGATGTGTCAGTCTAGAATGATGCAATGTTTTGGCAGGGGGTGGTGCATTTTTTAGACTGGGCTCTTGCTATTATGTCATCATTTGGATGGGGGTGAAGGTACCAGGGAATGCAGTAGAAGCTGGTGGGATGGAGATTTTAAAATTTTCATCATCGGAATGAAAGAAATTATCATCACTGATGATCCAAGCCCTAGTACAGCCTGCGGATCTCATGTAAATTAAAAGAGAACATAAATTAAAATTGAAAACATGACTGTTTGGACTTGAAGCATGCTTGACTGAAAATAATCACCGATGATCGTTTCTTGAAGGATCCATACCAGGATCCCTCTAGATCTTACACATGCGCTTCAAAAATCTACTGGAGCATTGATCATCGAATTCTCAGTGTCAGCATAATGATCTGATGATGCCTTCAATGCTCTGATGATCACCGTATCGACGTTCCTTGGATACGTAAGAGAGAACTTGATCTGAATGCCTAGATCGAGAGTATATCTCTCTAGAAAGTGGGAGAGGAGAGAGAGGCTATAGATTTGTTGCCATGAATATTGAATGGAAAGAGACTCTCTCCTCATATATATAGTGGATGTATAAAATGCCTGATTGGGTTCCCCAACCCCCATTTATTAAACATCCACTAAATAAATAATTACGAAAAACTAAACTATGTCAATATTAATTATAATTTTATCACATACCTATAACATATTTAAAATGTATATTAGGTGATAAAATTGAGTCATTTAACTCAACTCGTAATTCCCTCTTAATATCAAAGGAACCTGGAATATAAAAATAATATTCATTTGATTAATATTTTTCTCATATTTATTTAACTTGTAAATACATTAAATAAATTAAATCACAATTATTCATAACTTAAATAATATGAATTCATTTTTTTTCTTATTGATCATTAACTTGGACAACACTCAGACCCTGTCGTGGGTCCCACCATGTCCAGAATACCTATTCAACTGAATAGGGCAGATTTTTTAATAAGCTATTTTTTGTGACCCTCTAGGCCATTATCTCGATAGCATTGAATAAAATACACATACCAAGAGTGGATTATAGAAACCCATCAAGGACCCTAAAGAGATAAGTATTTTCATAGCAATGATAACCAACCTATGAACACGTACCGTGTATTATAATCTCTTTATCCTTAAATATCTCATAAAACAGGACACGTACTTGTGTCATCATCCTTTTCTTGCTTTATTATTTTTTTATCTAACCAGATGAATTTACATTTCTATTACTTTGGCTAAAGACTTATGAAGTTAGCAACATCCTAATCAACTAGGATTGAGATATATAATTTCCTTAACTTGGAAGCGAAAAATCCTTTCTTTACCATTCTAACAATTCCATACCACCAATGACACACTAATCACAAACTATCTCGCCACGATTTCATTATCATGGTTTTCACATTACATCAAAGTACACAATCAAATGGTACAAATTGGTAATTATATCAAGTCAGGAGACAAATACACGTGTTCATAGACAGGAATAACCAATGACACTAAAAACATGTGGTGTTCCTATTGGTGGTTCCATCTTCATGATCTCACTACTAGAGATCACTAAGCGCGAACTTCATGAGAAGAATCCTCAATGCTTATGAGCCCCCAACACCTGATAGTCAAAAATCTACTATGTCTGGTCAGTAAGATGTATCTAGACCAAATGACCTTTGTTTTAGATTAATGTCATAGTATCTCTAGGTTCTCATTATAGCATGATATTTTCTATAACCTTTTGATACGACAATTAATCTATGGAAATTACCATTAAATTGTGGATGCAAAAATATCTGCACTATAATGGTAAGTAAACATCATTCATAGCAAACTGTATACATGATATGGTAATGAAAAGTTTTGTTCAAGTTGGTTTTAGGGAAACCAATATTACAACACTACCACTTTCAATAGATACAACTTGATAATGAATACTGTCAGCACTCACATGATAAAGATCATGTTTCTAGTGAGTAAAGGATTTAGCTACTGGGTCTACCACATTTCCTCCACATGTCTATTTTTCTATATGTGACCTCGTTTATTTGAGTAAAACTTCTCAAGATATGGTATCCCCGAGTATATATATTTTTTCCACTATAAAAACATGAAATACTAGCTAGTACCAGTAAAATAATCATCATAATGATAAAACTTTACATACTAGATGAAATTTGAAGAACTACAACAAATCGTTTCATTTAGTAACTACTTCTTATATACCTCAAAAGCTACAACATACTTGGTTTTTTAGGTATGGATACCACTGTATTTTATGAGCTTATATCGCTAAACACCTTAGCCTAATTACGATATTAGATCAAATTGATCCAAAGTAGGACTGGTCCATATCCCACCAAAACTAGTATCCTTTCCTCTCCACTTACCAGGTATATATCTTTAGTACTTTCCCAAGTACAATCAGATAGTACCGACTTCTTTACTTACAATTATCCTAGAAATAACTGACATTTTCCCATCATATTGTATATATTGGAAATATAATTTCTTTGTACATATCATGGAATATGTGATTGATCCATTGTTGAAGTGAATAGAACTCAACTCACAACTTAATATCCTTCTATACCATTGCATGTCTACTTAGAGAGATTTATGCCATGTGACACTGGTAACAACTCTTCTCTTGAATTGTTCTAATTTTAATTTTTTCAATTCCATTTAACTATATGCATGATTGAATAGGTCTAAGAAACCATTAGATCTACCTCAATAGATCTTGTTTCCTAGAACTTAGGTTGATAATTTAAGTCAATCACTAGATAATTAATTTCAACCTGGTCTTAACTAATTGTAAGAACTTTATCCATTTTCTATATGTTTCTGAACATATTTTATTTGGAAAATAATGGTGCTCTAACTAACCTTTAGTATACACATGTAAAAGATTCATTCCAAATGAATTTTCTATGATCTTGTTGCTTACTTTGATCCTGAACTGGATTTAAGTAACTTGAAACCCTTATGTTATACGGCATTGTTGATGGACTCTGGTGGTGATGTGACTCCGACATTCAATTATCTCCGGTGACTGGTATGATGATAGGATGACGATGAAATCGGTGGAGAAAGGACGATGGCAGGCGATGTAATGACATATGCAGTAGGCGGGTGGCTCGAGGATGTTGGCACTAGGTCTTGTAGAACCTTGAACTTTAAAATTATTTTGGATTCCATGCATCTCTTCTATTTGGATGAGATATAATTTTGAATTTTAAAATTTGAAATTCGAGTTTGTATTGTGAAATCTGTATCCATTGTTTCTGTTTTTTGAATGTATGCTTACCGCTAACCCTTAAAGTGGATTTTTAGAAAATAAAAAAATGGATTTGGTGGTAACTTGTAACCTTTATTTCCATCTTATGGTGTCACCATCCATTTCTGGTTTTGTCATATAGACACCTTCCATGAAAGTTGGTCTTGACATCCAATGGCCAATTAAATGATCTTATCAATTAAGCTATGACAAGTAAAATTCTAATGGATTTAAGAATATCGACTTGGTATTACCAATATATCCTTATTGGTACTTCACTTGTACCATCCATGTATCAACTCACTTTAATACCCACCATAGTATTTAATTTATAAGCCCCTTTGAACTTTGATACATGGAATCCATTATTGAATTTTAATTATTCTTTCCAATCTTAGCTTATTTCCATATACTTCTGGCTTGTAGAAATTATTATTCTCACTAAATAATGTATCACTGAACATGGAGAATATAAAATCATCTCTATGGTTTTATCCTTCCCATGTAATATGTGTCTCTGGAACATTCTTGTTCTACATACACTTATGGAACCTATTCTTATGCCAACTATTTGTGAATCTTTAGCATTGACTAAACCAAAGTCAATTTTTCTCTCACTATCTATAATAGATATGTGTGCCCTTTTATAGAAATTTAGTCTATCACTTGACTACCACTTTTCTATATTAGGGATTTATATAATATCCTAATAAACTTTTAGTATTATTACTTTAGATGCACTTTGTGTTTTGATTGATGTAGGTTTGTTTATATCCTAACAAACACCTTACATCAAAACACATATTCTTATGACATTATATATTTTAATCATATTATGACTTATATAATGTACATATTTCATGTTAGTTGGCATATGGTTATGAGATATCGCAGTTATTTTCAAAGCACATCTTGAAATATAATGGAAGTTTCTACAAGTTGCAACATTGATACTACTTACATCATGACTATGATGTATAGAATGCACATTTAGAAATTGATCCATGGTACATTTTTTTGATCAATGTTAACATTTAAAACTTGTCATTGATACTTCTTATTTTCATCAATGTCGTGATGCGGATAAGGTAATGTGCATTTAGGAATTTCTTCATGCTACATTATATTGATCGATAATGTTTGGTAAATATATTCTTTGTCATTACATCCCAAAGAAAATCATATCTTCTGACCATGAATATACTTCACTATCACATTCCTTAATTTATTAAATGAATATTATGAATTATATTTACCACTATCTTCCCCTTGTAATAGTTAACTCTCTCTTTTTGAATTAATTATGAAATCTTTGCGGTAATCCTTCAAATCTAAAGGTTTATTTGTCCAAAATAAATACGTTGATAATACCAATGGTGTTTAGCTTTACTGGTACTAAAAAACAAACTAGTTATATCATTTATGTCCCCTTTTAGTTTTACTTGAAAAATAATAAACTTTCCACAACTGGGTAAAAGTCTTACATTTTATATTCATCACGGTTTTCCTATGATTCAAGTTCCACTGAACTATTGGTTGAGTATGAAAAACCACAAAAAACATTCATTCCAAAACCTATAATAATTTCTCATTGTATCCAAAGGACACCTGAGATAAATGTTTTGGTTATAATCAATAATAGTTTTACTTAAATCATTAACTTGGAAATTAAAAGTTACATTTTTCTCATCGATGACTTAGGAATCAACCTTTCTCAGTCACTTGGAGAATACACCTAACTTCTTGTAATGTTTCTATACTTAATTGGTTATTGTATTAAAATAAATATATTTTAAAGGCATATTTTATTTCATACCCAAGAAATATGACGGAAACATTACATTTAATTGATGAATATTCACTGAAGAAGAAGCACATACTTGCTTATTCTATTCAGTTTATTGTGTTTTAAACTTCCATAAATTTATTTCATAACACGTGATAAAAATAACCTCCTATTTAATAACCAACCTCTATTCTTTGAAGGAAATTATAAATACACCTTTGGAATTACTTTCCATTGACCTTTTCACCTTTTCTTTCAATTTGTTGACCAAAAGAACTAATGATTAAACTTTTTTTAGTTCTTATTTACTTGGAGAATCTTATCTAAAGTGTAATGAAGTGTTTACACCTTATTGTTAATTTAAAATATTAAACAAAACTAGAGTAATTGGGTGTAGTAATGGGATGCATTGAAATATTGTGATTCTTCTTTTATATTTACACAAATCCAGTGTAATTGATCAGCCATTCAAATATTTCTTCACTTTCTCCTCATAAACTTCTCAAAGATGAGACTGCATGGTATATCATCCATTTCCCGATGTTGTAACCATAAAAAACACTGAATTTTGGTGATAGAATTATGACATAACCATCATATGCTTCATACATGATTCTATTGTAAGTAGTTTTACACCCTCACTTCCTAATGTGGCTTAACAGGTAGGGACACCAACACCTTAAATTTATGATATAGTAGTATTGTGCACACGTGCCTCTACTACACTTGGAAATTAATTCTAGTTTGGAAATTTACTTTGTCTAAAATTATTTCAGTGTATTTATTGTGGTATTTCTTTCCTTTTTATACAAAATAAATTCTAGCATATTCTACTTTTATCATGATTATCAAAATAGACATTACTGATTAATTTAATCATTAATTGTCTCCTATTATTTTATTGAATTCTAGGAACCCTCTGTGCTAGAATTGGAATAATTTTTAACTTGAGTATTCTAGTGGAAAATATCCCTTAAAATTCCCTCATAGTCTACAATCTATGACTACGCCACTACTCGAAGAGTTCAAGGTAATATTTTAACTAGCCAACCGCATTAACTTACAGCTCCTTGATCTATTGAGTGAAGTCATAGCTTCTAAAATCATAAATTGATTTACTCAATGCTTGCCTCTAAAATGATATCAAGTTAGATTTGGATAATACTTACTACCGCTTTAGTTAATTCAACCCACCACTCTCATAAGTACTCCCCAATAGTAAGGGGCACCCTCATCTTTGGCATGATGAACACCACAAACACTCGGTTTTGTTCATATTTGAATGATGGAAGGTGGTAATGACTTAATATTTCTTTGAGGGTTTTTATGTTTTTCTCTCGATTAATGTAAACCATTTATATTAATCTTGTTCATCTATGTTGTCACGCTCACAACTGAACATTAATAGAGAAAATATACATCGATTCTTTATGAATTTTAATATTTATTATTTTTTGTATTTTCATGCTATTATAAAATGCATAAAATAATAAAAAAATGCATAAAGGAAAACTTCTACCTGACTAGTGTTGAGAATATAAAACAACATAGGGACATAATACCCGAGTCATCGATTGACTCGTGATGCAGCTCGCCTCCGTCCAGTATGTCCACTGCTCATCTGGAGTAATGCCTTGACTTGGCAGGGTCCATATCTCATCTGGTATACCGCCTCATCTTGGTGAGATTCACGTTATACATCATCTTCATCAAGGTGTACCACCTCATCTTGGTAGGGTCCACGCCATGCATTGTCTTCGTCAATGCATATCTCCTCATCTTGGCAGGGTGCACGCCGAACATCATCTTCATCCAATGTATAAAAATAATCACGCGCAGGCGAGGGGGAATAGGGGTTTAATGTACATAAGATGATTTTGGACACGTAGGCCCTTATACAAATTGATTGAAAATAAATGAAGATGCACATACTGTCATAATTAATTAAAAATATCACATGTAGTTAAATAAATAATTAATTAAATAAATATAGACATACATAGGTTGATACTCAAGACCAGTAAAAGGGTAAAATAAAGCATGATAAAAATTAAATTACATTAAATTAAAGTATGAGGTCTATTAAATTAAATTAAATGAATTAATTCAATTCAAATAATTTAATTATTTTAGGTCCTCTATTAATTTAATTTTAATACCAAAAAATAAATTTAATAATAAATTTAATTTAATACCAAAATTAAATTAGTTTAAGCCTGGGTATTAAAATTATTAATTAAACCAAAATTAAATTTTAATTAATTAAATTTAATATTGTAATTAAATTAATTAATTAATTTTGATTAATTTAAAATTTCTCGTGCCCCAAATCACCGCTCTAGCCCATTGCTGGTCTCTCTGAACCACGCAGGCCCGTAACGGGCTGGGTAAAACCCGTATTGGGCTGTTTTTGGTCAGACAAGTCTACCTAGACCAGTTCTAGATTGGGTAGACCCGCCCTGATTACTTTAGATGCAAAATTGATGTGTGAAATGGTTTACCTTATCAGAGGGAGGTCCAAGGAGGGTAGCCAGAAGACTTGGACACAACAAAGCCACCGAGCACCAGATCCGGTCGGGGCGGTATTTCCTGGTTGGGATGATGGTCGACCAACCATCGGAGGTGGCCGCAGATCTACAACAACTGTAGATCTATTGTCCTGTGGTGTGGAATAAGGTCCCATGGTGACCTTGTGGTGGCCAGAGGAGGAGGGAACCCACGGGATCTGCCTGAACGATCGGTCGTCAGTCATCTGGACGGTGCATAGTGGGCCTTATCCGGAAACAGGGTGGCGAAACACTTCAGATTCGTATGGAAGGAGACCCACCAGTTTGTGGAAGGAGGTGGTCGAGTGGGAGTTAGCACCGACTGGGATGAGCGGTGGTCTCAGACGGGAGGTAGAGGCATCAGACAGGCGCAATGGGAGGAGGGGGGCGGTGGTGGTGGCCACACGAGAGAGGAGGTGGTCGCTGCGACATGGGAGAGAGACGCCCAGAGGGGTGGCCGCACTGGGTGTCACGTCGGAGAGGAGCGGCGGGTGGAGGGGCTACCTGGGGCTATCCGTGCGATAGAGAAGGGGAACAAGGGGTTCTAGGCAAACCCCCTTTTTACTTTTTTTTATATTATTAGAAGTGACCCCCTTGTAGTTTTGTTTGGTGCGTGTATTTCCACACACTAATTCGCACCCCATTTAGAATATTCCAAAGGTTAAAAATAGCCTATTATTATAATAAAAAATAATTATTATAATAATAATAAAATTATAATGAAAATTATAAATTTATAAAATTATAATTTTCACATAATTGGTATTATTTATGATGAACTAAAACCAGCCAAATCTTGACCGGATCTCTGGGATGATCAGAAATAATCAATAAAATTTTAAAACCCGAGATCAAACTGCAAATTCAATCTGTATAATTTTTTTTGGAATGACCATAACTTGGGTTTTCAAAATAATATTGACATGCGGTATGAACCATTGGGGCCGTATTCAAACCCTCTATTTAATTTAATGAAAATTAATTTTTATTTGGCTCATAAAATCTACGTGATCCCTCTGATATCAATTGAAGGTACTGGGGCGTGAAATAGAAGTCGGTGGTTGAGGGATTTTAAAATTTTCATCATTGTGATGAAAAAAATTTCATCACAAATGATCTAAGCCCCAGTACGATTTGAGGATCTCACATAAATTAAAAAATCACATAAATTAAAATTGAAAACATACATATTCAGAGTTGAAGCCATGCTCAACTACAACTCATCGACGATGATTGCTGCTTGAAGGATCCATAGTAGGATCCCTCTATATCATCCACACATGCTTCAAAAATCTTTTGAAGCAACGATCTTTGAATTCTGGGTGCTAGCACGGTGATCTGACGATGCCTTTGACACTCCAACAATCACCGCATCGACGTACATTTGATTCATAAGGGAGAACTCAATCTGAAATCCTGGATTGAGAGTATCTCTCTCTAGAAAGTAGGAGAGGAGAGAGAGGCACTAGATTTATTTCCATGAATAGTACATGGAATGACCCTCTCTCTTTATATATATAGTGGATGTATAAAATACTTGGTTGGGTTCCCCAACCCCCATTTATTAAACATCCACTAAATAAATAATTATGAAGAACTAAACTACATCAATATTATTTATTATTTTATCACATACCTATAATGTATTTAAAATATATATTACGTGATAAACCCGAGTTATTTAATTCTATTTGTAATTCACGCTTAATATTAAATGAACTTGGATTATTAAAATAATATTCGTTCGATTAATATTTTCTCTTATTTACACAACTTTTAAATACATTAAATAATTTCAATCCAAATTATTCATAACTTGAATAATATGAATTTATTTATTCTCTAGTGATTGTTAACTTAGACAACACTTGGACCTCATTGTAGGGCCCACCATGTCTATAATACATATTCAACTGAATAAGGTAGATTCTTGAATATTCTATTGTGTGTAACCCTCAAGGCTCTTATATCGATAGTAGTGAATAAAATCCATAGACCAAGAGCGTAGTATAGCAACCCATCAAGGCCCCTAAAGAGATAAATGTTGTCATAGCAACGATAACCAACCTACGAACACATACTGTGTACTATAGTCTTTTTATCTTTAAATATCTCATAAAGCAAGATGCACACGTATGTCATCACCCTTTTCTTGCTTTATTATTTTTTTTATCTAACCGGATGGATTTACCTTTCCACTACTTTGGCCAAATACTTATGAAGGTAGCACCATCCTGATAAACTAGTCTTTAGATATATAACTTCCTTTTTTTAGAGGTGATAAATTCTTTCTTGACCATTCAACCAATGCCATACCACCAACGACGCACCCAACAAAAACTACATCACCAAAATTTCATTTTCATGGTTTTCACCTTGCATCAAAGTAAACAATAAAATGGTACACATTGTTAATGATATCAAGTGAAGATACCAATACACATGTTCTTAGATAGGAAAATCCAATGACACCCAAAACACGTGGTGTTACTATTGGCAGGTCTGTCCTCATAATCTCATTACTAGAGATTACCAAGTGCGAACTTCATGAAAAGTCTCAATGCTTATGAGCTCCCAACACCTGGTAGTCAAACATATACTATATCCAGTAAGTAAGATTTATTATCACATACATCAATTATTTTAAAGTTATTTTTAATTTAATTTTTATTATTTCTTTGTTTTGGGGGTTTCTCATGCATTTTTGGAGGAATGGATGAGTTTTCATGATTTGGGCCAAACCGTGAGCCCAATTCCAGATTTAAAACTAAATTTTGATTCCTTTATAACTCCTTCATCTTTCAAAATTTTTCATCCATTCCAATTCCTAATTAGCATCCCCTAACCTATTAACACCATCAAATTAATTTGGACCATTTAGAAATCTATAATCATGGTGGATTTTAGTTTTTATTAAGAGATTGAACTTGCCCAAAAGCACGTTTCCTACATTAATTTTTTTTAATTATTTAATAAATCATTCAATTTTTATGTTTTTTAGGTGATTCCAACTCTCACCCAAGTAAACTTACCTAAGGCGCACCCCCATTCTCTCCTCCCCCAATTTGGATCTTAATAGAATCACGAAATTGGTCGAAACTTCTCTGGATTTCAAAAATCGCCCATATTTGAAGAGGTAAATTGATCCTTTCATAACTCCTTATATTTTTACTATTTTTCATCCATTATAGTTCCTACATGTTCTCCTCATCCTTGTTAGAACCTAAATTAAAATTTTAGCTGTTTTAAAATTAATATACTGGTAGATTTTGGGTCATTTTCTTAAAGATTGTTTTGGGTAAGTGTTTCTCTCTTCAATTCCTTCCTTCTCCTTAGGGTTTCCTACCTATTTCATGAATTTATAGAGTGTACAAAAGTTAGGGTTAATACCTAGGGTTTTATTTGGGGTATTTTTGGTGAAATATTATGTTTTAGGGTTCGTTTTCACTTCCTTGTGTTACGGCGGAGGTTCGGTTGAGGTTTCACACCAAGATTCAAGGGTTTTTACTCAAAAGGTAGGTGATTCCATGTATAACCATTTTATGATGAGTTAGATTGCTTTTTATATTAATTTATTATGTTTTAAATTTGTTGCGTGTGGTACAAAAACTATTTTTTATGGATTTGGTTAAGCTTTTAATTTTGTAGTTTCATTTTTGCTTGGAATTGGGTGTTTTTCATGCGTGTCTCTTGGGGAAATGTTTTGGTGTATTTTAGAACATATGAAAGTGATTTATTAGTGTTGAAATGGGCTGAATATTTTGTTTTTTTAATTCCTTAATGTCATGTGGGCCTTGTAATTGGGTTTTTGAATTGTTTTAATGTGTGAAACCATGTTGTACTTCTTGAACGTGATTTGTGAAAACATGTGTTTTTCATGTGTACCTTTTGTGGTATTGTTTGAGGTATTTGTATAAAACTTGGGGGTGGTTTAATAAATTCTGTTAGGGATGAATTTTTTTTTGGATTGTTATTGGTATGGTTTTGGTCTAGAATGAGGGTTTTGAAATGGGTTTTGTATGAAAACTGTGGTTGTACCTGTTGGGTTGGTTTTATGAATATTGTAAATGGTTTAATGAGTTACACAAAGTGTGAAATGGTTTCTTATGTACTGTTTTGGTGATAGTATGTTAATAAAATGAGTTTTTGAAACATAAATTTTTCAGTTATGTTGTTAAACATTTTGTTAATGTTTCTTAATTTGTCGAGGTGATTTATAAAATTGTGATGTGGGTGCGAAACATGTTTTCGGGCTGTTTTGTGTGAGTGTGATGTGAAAAATGGGATTTGTTTATGAAAAGGGTATTATGTAACATGTGAGTGGGATGTTATGAAATTTTTATCATCTTGGGAGAGATTTTATAAAAAATTTAATGGATTTTTTGAATTTTAAAAGATGCGCAAAATGTGTTGTGGGCTATTTTTGGTGTGAGTATGATTTCAAAATTCAATTGAATGAAAAAGTGGATTTTTAGACTTGTGTGGTATACATGTGGGTTTTTGGTGAATTTGTGATGTGAAAATGATATTTTCATGTGCAAAGTATTTTTATTGACTTTTTGAACTTGTCTGAGCACAAGGGGAAAACCCATGTATCTAGGTGGGTGGACGTGTACTAGTATGCTAGTGAATCCGTGGGGTTTGGCCTCAGTTTCACTTAGCAAGATTGATGCTTATAACTCTAAATAAACTATTATGATGATTATTGGGGACCACTAGGTTATGGGTATGTTCCCTACTAGTGGATCATGCATGAGAACAAATATTGTGATGGTTACTCTCACCGAGATACGAGGTACGTGGGACCCACAACGAGCTAGTGCTTGGGGGTTATTTCCTATTGCTTGTGCTAATTAGTTAATTTGTGATTAATATTGGTGTAAGGTATGGTTGGATGGAAAATTAAGTAGTGTTGTCATTATTTTTAAAAGTGTTGATTCTTAATGATAGCCCACATGAAAACTATTTTAAATTTTAAGGTGCATCTTTTAGAAATTGTAACTAGCATTTACTATTTATGAAAAACTTGAAATATTTTCGTCTTTGAATGTTTATAACATGGAATCTATTAGTGGTGGTATCCTACTAGTCATTTTCCACACCCTACTTACACCCTTGGGTGTAAGTAGACTTTGTTAATTTTGTTGTTGCAGGTTGGGTAAATTTTTTTGTGCCAGTGGTTCAGGTTTCTAGCAGGTCCTTGGTGGTGAAATCTTGTGGAGATGGCTTGAGGGTGGTGGCCCTATCCATGAGGGTTATTGTGATTTTTTCCTTTTAGTTTTTTACCTTTTTTATAGTCTTGGTGAGTTGCTTTAAACTATGTAATTGATTTCTGAATTTTTGTATAAGATTGTTTGGTTTGAAAAATCCAGATTTGTTTTATTGGATTCATTTATTGTTTTAAGTTTATAAACTTGGGTAAATCATTCCCAATTCTCATTTTATGATACCCATCAACTTTTTACATCCCATGGGGATTAGGAACGACCTTCGGGCCTTATCACAGGTCAATTTTGGCACCGGTTTCAATGGTGACCATATTCAGTAAGTGACAAAATGGTATCAGAGGAAGGTTCAGGTTAACTCTTTGGGTCATGTTATTTGGGGAAGAGTCGGGATAGTCTGGAGTTAGGATTTTCGGGACTTGGTATTCCAGTTATGTGTAGTGTTCCTAATCACCACACCTCATGATGGGATTCAAGTTTCTAATAGAAGTTGGGATTTATCTAAGTCATTTGGTTTTCTTGGTTTGATGATGATTAGGGGAAATGAAAAGAGAGTTGGGTTAATGGTCTCAGTGAGCTTGCAAGGCCTGGAAAGCCATGTTGATCTGGGTATATTCCCTAGAACACTGTTTTTGATGGTAAATTGATTGGAATATAACTTCCAACCATATGTCTAAGTCACCCACTGAAAATAGTTTCCTCTCGCATTGTTTTGTGCTTTAGTTTTGAAATCTTGGCACTTTGGTTTTAAGAAGCGTAAAGTTTTTGTGAAATTATTTTCAAATAAATAGGGAATGGTTTTGTTTATGAAATGGTGGAACTAAATTTTCAGAATTGTTTTGAAATGGAAAATGGTGTGCTTACACCTCTTTTGAAAGCAGGAACTATATTGAAGTTGGTTTTGAAAAGTGTTTCCAATAGAGTTTTCTAAACAATAAAAGGGTGTTTTAATGGGATGAGATGTTTTGAAATTGATGTGAATATATTTAAAGTGAGTTATTTTCTAAATGTTTGTGTCTTTCTAAAAAAAATTTAAGATGTGATTTGGGATTTTGATCTCATGGTTAGCGGGTTTGATAAAAAGGATGTGTTGGTTGACTGTTTTGGTTTTGAAAAGTGGAAATGATTTTTATTTTAACCATTGGTATTTTCATGAGAAACCATATGCATGGGGTTATATGGGATGATGGATGGTTTATGGAACGACTGGATGAGTATCGGGATGGATATGAGGAGGGTACCTGGTGTGGCACAGAAACATGAATGTGTAAGGCCCATGGGGTACCATTGGTGGATGCGCTAACCGCTGAACCGTTTGTTTTCAAAGAAATGTTTTTAAAGAAAGACATGATGTCTTGATGAATTGTTTGGGATGGTTTATATTATGTTTTTTTGAAAAATTTTGATGTTGTGGGATGTTTTGAGTCCAAGAACCCCTCCTGTTTGAATTGTGTGTTTGGGTTTGTGTTTGGTCGGTAAGCTGGGTAGAAGGACCAGTTAGTAGTCTCATCTGAGATATGTTTCAGGACAACTTTATGGTGGTTCCCTTCATGTGTTTGGATCTGGGTTGTGAAACTTTTTAACCAATGGACTAGCTTGGTTGGGTACTTGGGTTCTCTCGTTGGATAAGGTATGCCCCCATTAATGGTTAATGCATAACTGAAGTGTAACCCGGATTGTTTCTCCATTGGAAAATCCTCCAGTTGATCAATATAAAGAATATTTTTTTCTCAAGATCTGTAGATTGAATCTATACCCATTCCTTTCTTTGTTTTTTTAGATCCTCTTTTAGTAGGAGATTGCTTTTGGAAGGTTGAATGAGACCTTAGTTTCTTAAGTTTCCTGATTCAATGAAGGTGGAAGTGGCCTAGGGTTGTTAGTGTGGATGATTGTCTCGATAGTGTCTAAGAGGGCCTTTGGGTTCTTCACAGTTTCTTTGAAGCATGAGTTCATGTTAAACCAACAGTGTGGGAAATATGGTCACGATAGTATATTGTGGCCACTTTCTAGAATTGTGTGTTGTTTGGGGATGTTGTATAAGGTCCATCTCCATGCATTGTTTATATCAGTCACAGTGGTCATGTTCGGTGACACCTTATGATGTCATATGCTCGATTGACCATAAAGGTGAAACTCATGCAATCATCTAAGAGTCTCTGTTATGTTGGGAGAATGTCTCCCTTGTAAAAACTTAAAAATATTCCATTTTAGAGGAAGGTGAGTATAGGTGTTCTTTACTTATATTATTTCTCACCCAAACAAACAAGGTTTGTTGTGTGTGTATCTTCTAAGCCCTTGTTTCAGTGAAATATTGGGTTAGGGTAAAGTGAGTTTGGAATGTGTTATGCCATATAAAACTTATCGAGGATTGCGATGTTGTTGTTGGTTGCAACAAAAGAAGAATTCTCGTTCAGGGGGTTTCCAAGGACTAACTACGAGGCCGAAGATGCTTCAATCATTTGAGCTCCAGCCATAGGTCTCGAAGAGAAGCTGGCTCGTAGTTAGGTTCCAAGGTCGTTTAAAACCTTGTACAAAGTCATATCCTCATTATGAAAGATATGAATATTTTAAACCTATGGTGTCATTATCCTTATTCTATTGTTCCCGTTCAGTGGAAATAGGTAGAGGGACTTATACCCATGTCATCGCCCAATGTTATTCCCTCCCCATTTGGTTTCCATTGAGTCTTTGGAGAAAGGTTTGAAGTTTGTCTAGAAAGGTTGAGCATATGATTTGCGCTTGGTTAGTAGTAACCATGCCCTAGAAAACCATGTGGATAGAAGGATCCCCACTGTTAGTGCAAGGTTTCCCAAACCTTGCAGACTAACCATGTGGTCATCACAACTCCTTAAATTTTGGGGTCTTTCTATACCGGACTGTGCTGGTCAGTTAAGATGGTTGGTTCTTATGTTGAGGAGACCCACTATGAGTATTATATAAGTTCTTTTGTAAAGGTCCGATGGAAGTATACCCTTTGTACTGGGGAGTCCATTTAGGCCTCCCCCTATTAGTGTCCTGATTCTGTCTCGAGAAAAATATAGGTTGTCTCTTATGGTGGGGAGCCTATTTTTGTTCCCCCCATACCAGTAACTCAAATTTATCCATGGCCTTGGATTGGAAGTAGGTAGTCTCATTCGTAGCTATCAATCTACCTACATCTTCCTTGGTAACCTTGTTTGATGTTGTTGTTTGTTTGGGTAAATTGCTTGAGTCTTGTTCAGATTGTGTTTGAGGATTTTTCTTTTGGTATATAGCATGAATGTGATTGATTGTTTTAGGAACATGGTGTATGTTTAGTTTGTGAGGGTATTACTTCCTTAATTTATCATTGGAGGTGTTTTGGCCTTTGGGGGTGAAACCTGGCAAGGGAATACCTCTTGGTTTCTCAGTTGGGTTTGGTTGTTGCTTTGGCCTTGATGTGACTTTTTGGGGGGGAAAGTTTTCACGGTGGAGATAATTTTAACATACATCACTTATTTTAAAGTTATTTTTAATTTAATTTCCATTATTTCTTTGTTTTGGGGGTTTCCCATGCATTTTTGGAGGAATGGGTGAGTTTTCATGATTTGGGCCGAACTGTGAGCTCAATTCCAGATTTAAAAATAAATTTTGATTCCTTTATAACTCATTCATTTTTCAAAACATTTCATCCATTCCAATTCCTACTTGGAATCCCCTGACCTATGAACACCAAAAAATTAATTTGGACCATTTAGAAATCTATAATCATGGTGGATTTTAGTTTTTATTTAAGGGATTGGGCCTACCTAAAAGCCCATTTCCTACATTAAAAATATTTATTAATTATTTAATAACTCATTAAATTTTTATGTTTTTTAGGTTATTCCAACTCTCAACCGATCCCACTTACCTAAGGCACGCCCCCATTCTCTCCTCTCCCAATTTGGAGCTCAATAAAATCGTGAAATTGGTCGAAACTTCTCTGGATTTCAAAAATTGCTCAGATTTGAAGAGGTAAATTGATCCTTTCATAACTCCTTATATTTTTACTATTTTTCCCCCATTATAATTCCTACATTTTCTAATAATCCTTGTTCAAACCTATCTTAAATTTTTCATTGTTTTAAAATTTATATACTGGTGGATTTTGGGTCGTTTTTTTCAAGATTGTTTTGGGTAAGTGTTTCTATCATCAATTCCTTCCTTCTCCTTAGGGTTTCCTCCCTCTTTCATGAATTTATAGTGTTCAGAAGTTAGGTTTCATACCTAGGGTTTTATTTGGGGTATTTTTGGTGAAATATTATGTTTTAGGGTTCGTTTTCACTTCCTTGTGGTGCGGCGGAGGTGTGGTTGAGGTTTCGCACCAAGATTCAAGGGTTTTGACTCAAAAGGTAGGTGATTACATGTATAACCATTTTATGATGAGTTATATTGCTTGGTATATTAATTTAGTATGTTTAAAATCTATTTTTTGTGGTGAAAAAACTATTTTTAATGGATTTGGTTAAGTGTTTAATTTTGTAGTTGCATTTTTGCTTGGAATTGGGTGATTTTCATGCGTGGCTCATGGGGAAATGTTTGGGTGTATTTTATAACATATGAAAGTGATTTATTAGTGTTAAAAATAGATTAAGATTCTAGTTTGTTAATGCCTTAATGTCATGTGGGCCTTGTAATGGGGTTTTTGAATGGTTTTAATGTGTGAAACCATGTTGTACTTCTTGAACGTGATTTTTGAAAACATGTGTTTTTCATGTGTACCTTTTGTGGTATTGTTTGAGGTATTTGTATAAAACTTGAGGGTGGTTTAATAAATGTTGTTAGGGCTGAAAATTATGTTTTGGATTGTTATTGGTATGGTTTTGGTCTTGAATGAGGGTTTTGAAATGGGTTTTGTATACAAACCATGGTTGTACCTCTTGGGTTTGTAAATGGTTTAATGAGTTACAGAAAGTTTGAAATGGTTTCTTATGTACTATTTTGGTGATAGTATGTTAATAAAATGAGTTTTTGAAACATAAAGTGGTCATTTATGTTGTAAAACATTTTGTTAATGTTTCTTAATTTTTCGAGGTGATTTATGAAATTGTGATGTGGGTGCGAAACATGTTTTCAGGCTGTTTTGTGTGAGTGTGATGTGCAAAATGGGCTTTGTTTATGAAAAGGGTATTATGTAACATGTGAGTGGGCTGTTATGTGATGTTTATCATCTTGGTAAAGATTTTATAAAATTGTTAACGGATTTTTTTAATTGTGAAAGATGTGTAAAATGTGTTGTGGGCTATTTTTGGTGTGAGTATTATTTCAAAATTCAATTGAATGAAAAAGTGGATCTTTAGACTTGTGTGGTATACATGTGGGCTGTTTGGGGAATTTGTGATGTGAAAATGATATTTTCATGTGCAAAGTATTTTTATTGACTTGTTGAACTTGTATGAGTACACGGGGAAAACCCAGGTATATAGGTGGGTGGATGTGTACTAGTATGCTAGTGAATCCGTGGGGTTTGGACTCAGTTTCACTTAGAAAGATTGATTCTTAAAACTCTAAATAAACTATAGTGATGATGATTTGGGACCACTAGGTTATGAGTATGTTCCCTACTAGTGGCTCGTGCACGAGAACTGATATTATGATGGTTACTCTCATCGAGATACGAGGTATCTGGGACCCACAATGAGCTAGTGCCTAGGGGTTATTTCCTATTTCTTGTGCTCATTAGTTACTTTGTGCTTACCGTACACATACGATATGGTTGGCTGGAAAATTCAGTAGTGTTGAAATTATTTTTAAAAGTGTTGATTCTTAATGATAGCCCACTTGAAAACTATTTTAATTTTTAAGTTGCATCTTTTAGAAATTGTAAATAGCATTTCCTATTTATGAAAACTTACAAGATTTTCACCTTTAAATGTTTATCACATGGAATACTTTAGTGGTGGTATCCTACTGGGCATTGGATGACACCCTACTTACACCCTTGGGTGTAATTAGACTTGGTTAATTTTGTTGTCGCAGGTTGGGTACATTTTTTTGTGCTAGTGGTTTAGGTTTCTAGTAGGTCCTTAGTGGTGAAGTCTTATGGAGATGTCTTGAGGGTGGTTACCCTTTCCATGAGGGTTATTTGGATGTTTAATTTTAGTTTAGGACCTTTGTTATAGTCTTGGTGAGTTTCTTTAAACTATGTAATTGAGTTCTGAATTTTTGTAAAAGATTGTTTGGTTTGAAAATCCAGATTTGTTTTATTGGATTAATTTGTTGTTTTAGGTTTATAAAATCAGGTAAATCATTCTCAATTCTCATTTTATGATACCCAAACACTTGTTCCAGCCCGTGGGGATCAGGAACGCCCTTCGGGCCTTATCACAGGCTGATTTTGGTGTCGGTTTCAGTGGCGACCAATTTCGGTTCGTGACATGTATCTAGACTATAAGAACTTTATTTAAGATTAATTTCATAGTTTCTTGAGGTTCTAATTATATCCTAGGATCTACTATAACCTTTTGATATGATAATTAATCTACAGAAATTACCATTAAATAGTGGATGTAGAAATATCCACACCATAATGGTAAGTAAACATCATGCATATCTAACTGTATACATGATATGGTAATCAAAATTATTATTCAAGTTGGGTCTAGGGAAACCACTATTACAACAGGTGGGGGGTGACGTTTGACTGGTGACATGATATGGTTCCAACATCTCAGTCTAGGCTTTAGGGTCATTTTTTGGCCTTCGAGCCATGTTTCTTTGGGCATTAGGCATTCAAGTCATGTACGAGTTACCTATAAAACCTGTTTAAAACAAGACTTTTTTTGTTTAATAAAACGGTTTCTCAGACACAACCTTTTCAAAAAAAATATAACCAAACAAAGCATTTGTTTATTCCTAGGTCAAAAATTTAGAGAAAATAAAGCAAAGAGAATTCCATTTTTGACTTTTCTTTATATAAAATAATATAAATTTCAAAATCATATCCAAATAGAAAAAAGGTCATATATTCGAATCTTGGATGAGTATAGACAAAATATACTCATCCAATGAAATTAATAAAACTATTAGGATCATTTTCTATACCCTATCATATTATTTTTAACCTCAATTAATCAATTTACCCTTACTATGGTGATAATTATTTACTATGGTTACTATTCATAATGAAAAAAATAATGGGTCCTATTTACCAAATTTATACCTCTTGATTCCAAATATGGAATCTATTTTTCAATATTAAATTCACAAATGTGGCATAATTTAATTTAATATTAAAACGTAAAATGCAATGAAAAACAGTTTTTCAGAAAAATACTTTTTAAGTATAAAAATGTTTTAACACCAAATTAAACCATAAAATTGATTCTATTAAACATAATTGAATTATTAATAATATAATAAAACTAATATTAATTTGAAACTATTTTAAAACAAAATGGTACTTTGTGAATTATTGAAACAAAAATACAGTTTTCAATGAAAATTAGTATTTTTTACTATTCACTAGGAAATCAAAGTTTTTGTAAAATTATAAAAAATTTATCCTAATATAATTTTGAAATGATTAATTAAAAAATATTATCCTTATTATAAAATTAAATTTATAAAATTTCTAGAAATTAATTATAATATTTACTCATGAAAAGCAATAAAAACCATTTTTAATGAAAACATAATTTTAAAGCATAAAATGTTTTTTCTGAAAATTGAGTGATTATTTACTAAGAATTTATCCATAAATTTTTATTTATTAGGTAATATATATATATATATATATATTATAATATTTTTATTCTTATTCATACCCACCAATTCAACAACTAGGTTATAATGACCATATTTAAATAATAATATTTTGTGGTTTGTTTATGCTCGATGTTGCGTATCTTGTACGCTATCAAATAGTTTTTATTTTAAAATATAGTGATGATAAAAAAATAATTTTAAGAAATTTTTTAATAAAAAAATTTCATTATTTAAGATGTTAGCCGCATGTTTAGAATGAATCAAAACCGATGGTATTGTTTTTTTGCATCTCAATTTTTCATTATTGGGATTTGATGCATATTTATCACTTATTTTTTTATGGTGCATATTTTGGCCACATATTTATTTTATCATTTTTTTTTTGAAATATGTGGTATTTAAAAATATAATTCATGTTCTACATTTTATAGGTTTTCAACTCAAAATATAATGACAATATAAGGGTTTCAGGGCCTCAATTCTAACTCTTTGAGGCATGTTATATATTGTGCACCATGATTCATTTTTTCAGGTGTTATTTTGATTTAATTAACATGAATTTAATTTACCATATTCCTATTATAATTAACAATATATTAAAATCCTAATCAAGTTCATTTCATTAATCATATTTTGATTCAAGTGTCACCCAATCCATAAGGGGTTTTGTTAACTCAATTTTCATTCATTGAGTTATGATTATTCTTTTTGAACCTTTTTTGTTATAATTTGAGTATGTTATTACCTATGACTGTATTATTATGTATTAGCTATTTTTTGGGGGGGATTTATTTTTATTTCATATAAAATCCAATTATAAGGATTCTTGAACTTCATTCTTCTATGTTGAATTGTTTTACCCTATGATTGTAAAAAATAGCATTTACCCTTTGATAAAGTCACTTTCAATGGAATTGTGAATATTAATATTGATGGGTATTTACCAATTTAGCCACATTAATACATTGAAGATAGAAATATTGATAATTTTTATATATACTATTTCTATATGAAGATCTATTGACTATTTAGTCATGATTATGTATGAGTTTCCTTAGGGAACATTGAGATATGTGTTTTATAACCATCCACCTTATTTCTCATGGTGGGTTATGGTCATATAATTATATTTATTGATTTGGGAAATTATTAACTTAACTGTATACCCATTACTCTACATGGTGTTAGTTTTAGAGATGCTTACATAGTAGTCCATTCAATTTATTGATTGGGGAAATATTGACAATCCATATATTTTTTTCATTTCAATATGGATGATTATTGATTACTAATACATATTGGTTATGTATTGTATACTTTATTAAATCCTTCATATGATGAATTCATTAGACTTAATTAGTGATGGTTGGGGCCTGCAATATCCCCTAGATTCATCAGTAGGTCTCATGAGATAAACTAGCATGATTATTCGGTGTATCCCTACCCAATTATTTATGATGTCTTGTGTCATGAACCATCCTAAACAACCCATCAAACAATGCTCGGAACTAGTTTGTGATAAGACTTAAAGGGTCTTCTTGATCCCTACAAGCTGGCGACTAATACCCATGCATCCAACAACAACAATAGGGAATGATTTTACAAACCTGAAAAACCAACAACATGGAATAAATGAAGAGAAATAATAACAAAAAATAAAGTATTACATAATAAAAAACCAATAGTGGTAGTGATACAACCAAGGAAACAAGCCAAAACTAGGGTACTTTTCTAAGAACAAAACAAAAGGTAACCCATACTACTGATATCTACTCCATGTGATTCATAAGAAACATTAATATACCATCTCACCACTAGTTACCCATACCCATCTAATATGAAACTCCGCTACCTCACTACGTTGCCTCGCCCTTTCCTGAATTAGACAAAACAAGGTCTACACATCCTCAAGAGAGTGTTCAAGGTGTGATAAAAAAATCCCAGTAGAATCCTATCTAAGAATTCCATATTAATTCTATGTCAAATAATCCTAATATGCTCAATATATGAAAAGGATGATATAATAAAATTATTTTAATATTTTTATAAAAAACATGGCAACACATTTCCACTTTCCACAGTTCTAAAATACATTCTGTATAATATAGGTCAAAAAAATTCACATTTTTTCAATCATGCATAATTTACCCATATTAAAACCAAGATAAAAAAACAAAGAATAATAGAGATCAACCTTATGATAATATAGGTTTGGGCTACCGAGGTCTCCCATACCTAAATCACCAAGTCAAGGCTTATTGCACTAAACAAGTCCCTAGAACAACATGGACAATGAAACAGAGGAACAAACCATAAGTAAACCCCATATGAAATTAGGGAATCAAGTCCCTGGAACAATAGGTCATAGGGAATAATGTAACACCCCATGAGTGGACCCCTTATGGAAACAAGGAAAATGCCTAATACTAAAACCTCCTCCTGGGTACTCAAGGCTCCCATGTGATGCGTATGTCAAAAAATTTCAAAAGGGATCATAGAATTTCATAAAATAATTTTCAAATATCCCTTTTTCCCATAAAAATAATGCTTTGAAAACCAATTCCATAGACCATTTCATAGTGCTTTGAAAACATCTTTCTTTTACCAAAACAAGGTGAAAAACCATCTTTTATCAAAAACTATTTATGCATGCATATCAATAATATCAAGGATCATACCAATAATGTTTTATAATTTTTTTAAAATAGAGAATATGAGGTTCACCAAACATAGACTAGAGATAGAACCACTTACCTTACACTTGGTTTCACATGACAACAACAATAGGATCCATAACCAACAAGAATGGGGGATCCAACAAAAAACAAGGGGTGGTCCTAAACCAAGGATCCAAGAAACCATAATTCACCAATTAAAGATTAACCAAAATGTTAGGGATCATATACCATAATTTATTCCCAAAAGTAGTATAGGTAAGGAACAAACTATAATGAAATAACCTGGTTCAACTAGACATGTCACCCAAAATTGGTCCGCCACATGGTGAAGTACAAACCAAGGAACAACAAACTATTCTCATGTGAAAAAAAACAGGGTAAAAAATCAAAGTATAGTGCAGAAGAGAGATAAACATCCATCAAACTAATAAAGTCAATCTAAATAGTTCAAACAAGAAAGCTAAAACATGAAAATTATAAACATTCCCCTATATGACCATCCAGTTATGAAGACAACCAATAAGAGAAACTGACATTCCATACAATGCCCTTACCTTTACCCAAATCCTACAAAATAACATCTAAAACTTCCAAAAGGAAAAAATAGGGTGTGATCACAAATCCTAGTAGGATACCACCAAATAATCTATACAAGTTCTGATATAAAGAATGCATTAGTTATAGCTTTAAAAAGAATCCAGTTTACAAAGAATTTAAAAAAACCATTTTGTAAAACATTTCTTCGGTTTCCATAATAGCATACCATATTCTCTAAATAAAGGAATATTTTAAGAAAGTAGGTAAGAAACCATGATTAAACCATAAGATAAGAATGTGTGTAATAAAAATGAAATACACCATCATGTGATAAACAATCCAAAAATTACAAAGCACACCATTTGGGATCTAACCTATGGGTATATGTGCTCGACATGAAAGAAAATACCCAATAAAAGTATAAGGTGGATATAACCAATATAACCTTTAGTGTAATTACACATACTAATGTAACATAAAACCACTTGTGATGTTACACACACAAAGAGTGAAAAGTCTATTCCCGAAACACCTAAGGTTACCTAATGTGTTAAGTTTTTCAAAATCTATTTCAAAACCAAAACCACCTTTTAAAGAATTTAATCAAATACTTGATGTGTACAAAACTGTTTTTAAATAAAATCCCTTTAAAAATGTATATATTTTCCAAAAAGGCCATTACAATTTCAAATCAATCAATTTCAATGAATGACCAAAATGAATTTTAAAGAACATAAGATAATTCATGAATTAGAACCACTTGTATAGATACACCTACCTCAATAATGGAGGAAACCTAATTGTCTTCACCAATAGAGATTGGAATCAATCAAATTAGCCTCCAAAAGACAAGGTATGATGAAAAAATACAAAGGATCCATAGAAAACCCAAACTAATCACAAACCAATCCAAAAATGTGGCCAACTCAGCTACCGATACTAATAGAAGATAAGAAACAAGAATACTTCTTATCAGGGAGAATAAACACAACCATTATGGGGATAAAACGCTGAACAAAATGATATGGAGTAGGAAGAGTCACTCAAAATTTACTAAGAGAACACTAGGGATGGATGGGTAAACTGGAAAGCAACGAATGAGAGAGATTATACATGCTTCATGATATAACCTACTAGTACAAAGGGGTTTATAGTGTAAACACTTTCCTTATGGCATAAAAATCCTGAAACTCATATATACTAAAAAACACATCACCGTGGGTTAAATTTATCTCGATCAATGATCTTACAGAATAAAATAAGATCTTACAGAATAAAAGTAATTTATAGTGTAACATAGGATTTTATGGTTTGCAAGATTCTCATGTCGTAAACCAATTTACGGCTTATTCCTAGTTCTAGACTTATGTCATAATATAGAAATTTACAGTGTAAATGTTTCTTTAAGGTAGTACCAAAAATAGACCCTTGAATAAAAGTATTAGGAAAATCCAAACTCCCCTACAATTCCTTTTTCACATTTATACCTAGACTCCACTAAAGTAAAAAAAAACATACAACCCCAGACTTCAAGTCATTTTCCACAGAAAATGCTCTCTATCCCTAAAAGGATAGAAATGCACTAAAAAAGAAGGGGAACTAAAATAAGAGCCAAATCATACCTCAAATAATGAAATAAGATGTTACAATCTCCCTATTATAAATTATTTTTGTCCCTAAAAATTCCTTAAGATCCTGGACTCACAAAAAGAGAAGGCCACTATTATCTCATCAATAATTACCATAGAAGGGTGCCACTCAAAAGGTCATGGACCCAGCCCTAGGCTGACTGGATGGTTCCACTCTAATTCATCGAGGACCCATACCCTACCCTGTAGAAGGGTTACACTCAGAAGGTTGCGGACCCATGCATAGCCCGGATGGAGGGTGCCACTCTAAGTCATCGAGGACCGATGCCCTGCCCCACATTAGGGCTCCACTCATAATGTCTCAAGTGATCCTGCATGATCACTTCAATCATCAAGCATCGCCTAAGTAAGCACCATGCCTGGAAAATATCACATTATATATCCAAACCAGCAACCAAGGGCACCATTGCGTTCTACATGAAAAAACACTCAGGATAAGCTACTCATAGGAAAAAATTATGAGCTCAAATGAAGGATATAAAAATCCTTAAAGTTTTATCAAAAGATGTAAAGGGGTACACAATGTGTGAGGGAACCCTCATGACGTGTGGTCCCACTCCACCACCTGGTCATGTCCCTTGCCGAAACATGGCTTGATCCCATGTAGTAGTACATGCTGTGTAGGTGGACTACACGATGTTTCCAGACTAACCGAAACTAATCCATGTCTTGCTTGTCATGTCTATGTACTGGAACCCATGTCCATGTACTGGACCCTATGTACGTACACCAAAACTCGTGTCAATGTACCGAAGTGCACGACCGTGTACCTGGCCATGTAATACCGCATAGTTTCCCACCCATGTAATCCTTCACATGGGTTCTCATTTGAGGAAGGGGTATATAGCGTATAAGAGGAATACACACCGATTCATATTTATCTTTTCCAAAACCCTAGCCACTACCGCTAATGGGGATACATTCCATGTGTTCATCCTACTATACGACGTGTAGTCGGGTTTTCACCAGAAAACTTAGATCCATGATCTGTGATTGAATACGCTCGATTCACCTTAGATCCCACCTTAAATTGGTCCAAAACTCATGTATCTAGCTGTAGATTGAAAATATCATCCATAACTAATCAAAAAATGAACACCATTCATCCTAGGGGTTTCACCATATATCACGTATGTTGATATGGATTCCGCCTTCAAATCTTTGATCTCAAAACACAAAAACAATCATGCATGCATCGCTATGATCCCATATCTAGCCATAGTTCATTGATATGTTCTTTATTTCTTGATCCGTCATGGTTCTAGGGGTCTGATGGGGATTGGTACTTCCTGAAAAAGTCAAAACGGGGCCATAGGGTCCAATCGGTGAAGAACACAAATAAATGGGGGATAAAATCACTATAACAAAGGTTTAAATGATCATTGGTCAAAGGTCTATCAAGAATGGTGATCCATGGATTTAAAACCAAAGAAATTAATTGAATTTAGGTACTCATGCACATGCAAATGCTTCAAAAAAGGGCATTTATTGAAGACCAAAAATCAATCTAATCAATTATTTAATGAAAGGGCATAAAAACACCAAATTATGAGTCCTACTTTGATTATGGATTGATCATTGATGAAGAACATGCACACTAATGATTCGAGAGGAGTCATTGCATCTGTTGCATCGTGATCTATTCGGATCTAGAGTTTCTTCATTGTTTGACGTGATTCAACAAAGAGAGGAGGAAGAGAGAGCTCTAGATTTATCCCAAGATTCATGCAGTTAACCTTGAAGAAATCTACCTGGTGATACTCTTATAGATTTATTCGTTGCACTTAAAAAATACTAATTAATTAATTTAATAATTAATTAACTTATTAAATGCAATGCCAATGAATGAGAGATCTAAATGTCCTACACTGATCCATTTTATGTCATTCCTTGGGTAAACATTGTGTTTTGGACTCAAACGTGGTCTCAGATTTTTGATCTGAGCTATTTTTTAAGAGTTATACTATTTTCTTTGAGGTATCATGTGCACGTAATATAAAATATATTTAATAGTTTTATAAAATTAATTTTGGGCACACCGTCTCAACACCTAACTCTGGAAATATATATATAAATATTTCAAAGTCTTACAAGAAAAAACCAGGTCTCTATATCATTCCCTCCTTCAAGAATTTCATCCCCAAAAAAAAAACATGAAAAAAACTTTGGATACTGAGCCCTCACTAGGCTATTCTGCTCCCAAGAACTCTCCTACATGTTCTTGTGCTTCCACAACATGCAGACCAAGGGTATGGTTCATCTACTTAGAGTCCTCTCCTGCCGATCCTCAATCACCACTGGGTTCTCCACAAAGGTGACTCCATTCTTGATGTCCATATTACCCCTTTCGATGACATGTGTGGGGTCATGTACATATCACCTTAACTGTGACATGTGAAATATGTCGTGCACCTGATCCAGCAATAGGGTTGGGGTGATTCCAAAGAACAAGGGTTTTTTCGAATAATCCCCTTTTGGGACCCCGCAGATCCACTCTTTTTCCTATTCAAAGATCCGCCCTTTGTCTCTATGTTTTCACATCGAGAATTCTTTGCAGATGAAGAGATGTAAAAGTTACTTCTTACTTCCCAAACAGATCCTCCTACATCTATATATAAATCCTGGTTTATCAAGAATACGCAAGAAAATCTCTTCTAATTGGATGCCAACCCTTTGCACGATCTCAAACGGGTCGATGAACCTTGGGGATGAAGGTACTGAGGTCACAATAGAAGCTATTGGGACATGGATTTTAAAAATTTTCATCGTCAGAATGATGAGACTTTTCATCTTCTATGATCTAAGCCCTGATACAATCATAGGATCTCATATAAATTAAACAGAGCACACAAACATAAACCTAAAACATACCTTTTTTAAATATGAAGTTACGGTCAAAATCTTCTTATCATTGGTGATCATTTCATGAAGGATATGAATCCTAATACATCTAGATCATCCACACACACTTCAAAAAAGACTTTGGAACATCAATCGTTGAATTTTGGGTGCTAGCATAGAGATCCAGAGATGCCTTCGGCATCCTGATGATCACCACATTGACGTACCTTCGATGCATGGATATGGACTTGATCCAAACACTTGGACCGAGAGTCACACTCTCTTTAGAAATAAGGATAGGAGAGAAAGGATTTGGAAATTTCATAGTGAATAGTACATGGCTAGAGCCTCTCTCCTACTATTTATAGTGGATGTTCAAAATACGTAGAAGGGTTCCCTGACCCCTATTTATTTAACATCCACTAAATAGATAATTATGATGAACTAAACTGTGTCATAAATATTATTTATTATTTTATCACATTCCTAAAATATATATATATAATATATTACATGATAAACCAAAGTCATTAACCCGACTCGCAATTCCCGCTTAATATTAAACAAACATGGAATATTAAAATAATATTTGTTCAATTAATATTATTTTACATATTTAATTAACTTATAACTACTTTTAATAAATAAATTCAACACCATTTATTATTTACATGAATAATATGAATTTATTTATTTATTGGTGATTGATAACTTGGAAAATAGTTAGGCTCCATGGTGGGGCCCACTATGTCTAATATACCCATTCAACCTTATAGTTCAGATTATTGAATACACTATTATGTGTGACCCTCTAGGACCTTATCTTGATAGCAATGAATAAAATCCATAGACTAAGAGTGGAGTCTAATAACCTATCAAATCCCATAAATGGATAATGGAAGTCATAGCAATGACAACCAACCTACGAACACACACTATGTACTATGATCTATTTGTCTTTAGATATCTCATAAAGTAGGATGAACACTTATGTCATCTCATTTTTCTTACTTTATTATTTGTTGATCTAATCATATGGATTTACCTTTCTACTACCTTGGCCGAGGATTTATAAATGTACTACCATTCTAATAAATAAGGCCTGAGATATAATACTTCCTCAACCTGGAAGCAAAAAAATATTTCTTGACCATTCAACCAATGTCATAGCATCAATGATGCACCCAACACAAGATACATCGCCATGATTTAATTATCATGGTTTTTTACTTACATCAAATTATGTGATAAAATGGCACACACCGATAATGATCTCAAGTTAGGATTCCAATACACATGTTTGTAGATAGGAACAATCAATGACACCCAAAACATGTGGTGTTTCTATTGGAAGTCTTGTCCTCATGATCTCTCTATTAGAGATCACCAAGTGTGAACTTCATGAGAATAAATATCAATGCTTATGATCCCCCAACACCTAATAGTAATACATCAACTGTGTCCAATCAGTATGGTGTATCTAGACTATATAACCTTTGTTTAATATTAATTTCATAGTATCTCAAGGTTCTAATTATATCTCTAGATCTTATATAACCTTTTGATTTGACAATTAATCTATGAACATTACCATTAAATAGTGGATGAAGAAATATATACACTATAATGGTAGGAATACATCATGTTATTTTAACTGTATACATGATATGGTAATCAAAATTACTTTTCAAGTTGGGTCTAGGGCACCCACTATTATGACACTCCTATTTGAAATAGATTCAACTTTCTAATGAACCTTGTTACCTTTCACATGATTAAGATCTTGTTTCTGACGAGTCACGACTTTAGTTGCTGGGTCTACCACGATTTTGCCACATGGCTATTATGTTATATGCAACCTCATCTCCTTGAGTAAAAATTCCCAAGAGATGGAAACCCTGAGTATATCCCTTTTTATCCACTGTCAAAACTTGACATCTTGGACAATACCAATAATATAATTATAATTATGATAAAAATTTACTTATTACATGCAATTCAAAGAACTGGAACAAATCATTGCATTTAATAACTACTTCTTAGCTACCTTAGAAGCTGCAACATACTCATGTTTTATAAGTATGGCTACCATTGGATTTATGAGCTTAGATCACTCATCAACCTTAGCCTAACTACTATAATAGATCATGTTGATCACAAGAAGACTAGTTTGTATACAACCATAACTAGTATCCTTTATTCTCTACTTACTAGGTACATATCTTTTGTACTTGCTGAAGTACAATCATATAGTTTTGACTGCTTCCCTTACAGTTCTCCTAGATATAACTGATATTTCCTACCATAAAGTATATGTTGGAAATATTATATCTTGTACATATCATATCATATATGATTGGTCCATCATAGAATATAATGGGATCCAACTCACCACTTAATCTCTTTCCATGCCATTGTATGTCAACCTGGAGAGACTTATGCCATGTGACACTGGAAATAATTATTATCTTGAATTGTTCCAACTGGTATTTTTCAATACTAGGTAAATATATGTATGATTGACTTGGTCTAATAAAATTTTAGATCTACCTCAGTATATCCTATTCCTTAGAACTTAGGTTGCTACTTTAAGTCAATAACTGGAGTATTTCTTTCATTCTGATCTTAACTAACTATAAGACCAATAGTTGTTTTCTATATGTTTCTGAAAATATTTCACTTGGAAAAAAATGGTGATCTCAATAAACTCTAGTAGAAACATGAAAAACTTCATTCCAAATGAATATTCTATGATCGATATTCTTACTTTAATCATAAACTAGATTCAAGTAACTTTCACCTTTATTGGAATTCTGTGATGTCACCATCCCTTTCTGGTTGCGTCATATAGACACCTTATATAATCACCCAAAACTTCTATGAATAGAAATTACCTTCTCATAATTATTTCATATAGTATAATCACATAAAATCACATTAATTAAACAATACAAGCTTTATAAGTTAATAATTAATGAAATAAAAGGCATTTATAGAAGTTAAGGAACATATACCAAAATAATGATAACTTGACCTTTGGAATAGAAACATGAACCTTATGAATGGTAAACTAGACAATTGAATAGTAAACTCACAAATGAAATTATAAATAAAATTTATCCATCTTATAAGTAACAATATGATATAATTATATCATAGTATAAGTAAATAAATATTTAAAAATTTATTAGTTAATTGTTGGTATTTTTATAATTCATAAATATTTAATTACAATTTTATAAATAATTTAATAATTTAAAATATTTTCTTTTCATAAAATTCATTCATAAATTATTATTTTTATGCCTTATGATTATAAGATAATTTTATGAGACATTTGTTAAATTTTCAAAGTGATATAAAATCAGTTATAATTTGAAAATCTGTATTTATCAAGTATATTATGATTTTAATAACAAATTAAATTTCTCATATTTAGAAAATTATTTTCAGGAAATGGAGTTCATTTTTTAACTCTACACTTCAATAAATGGTTATAGTTATTTTTTGGGTTTTTCTAAAATACTTGAATTTTTGGTGAACAGTGAAATAGGGTAATTTATGGTATTTATACATTATAAGTTAAATACACTATTCCTTGAGTCATCGCTCATTTAAAAACCATAATCTAGAACTTACATTAATTATTTTAATATTTTTATTATAATTATCAAACTATTCATAGTCTTGAGCCAAAATAATTAACTAATTATTAAAATAATGAGAAAACACCCCTCTCCTCCACTATAAATACCACCCTCACCACCTCTTCTCCTCACAAATATCAAGACTTGAGCCTTGTCTAAATTCTACTAAAGTTTCCTCCCAATCCACTACCCCATGTCCAGGAGATTTTGTTCTTAATAAAATACCAAAAATGATCCCCTAAGGAGGTTCTCAAGAAGAAGGGATTAAGAGGTAAAACCCTCTTTATTTTCTTTTAATTTCTTTTTAAGTTCATTTTTTTTATTTTTCTCTCCTAACATACCCTCATCCAAATGGTATGATAACTATAGTACCTTACATATACTGTAATTTTGTTATACTAATGGAATAATTCATCATCATCTCTCTTCCCCCCCTCCTTTTATACTAAAAATGAAAACATCATCTGTGATGTGTTAATTTATCACATTCAAGGACGATGAAGTTTTCAATTTCCATTACTGTCTTCAAGGCTGGTCATGAAACAATTTTTATGGTTGAACCAAATTATAATATATTTATTATATCTTATTTAATTTTCTGTAATCATTTTTTACACATGATATTAATTTATAAAACAAAATGAGTTCGTTACGATCAAAAAATGCCAAAATAAACCCAAACGATTACCATTAACTATCTATCTAATGATCCATCCTCATTACATAAAAAAATTATATATAACACCAATTTAACCTCTGTAATATCATTAATAACATATAATTTCAATTCTATATAATTACCCCCACTTTACATGACCTTTCGTACTTGTATACAAGTAAACCGATCATGAAAACCAAGGAAACCAACGCTCCCAAATGATGAAATTGAATCTCTTAACCCATAAAAAAGGCCATAAATGAACTTAATAAAGTTATAATATATAAAATAAATTTATAAAGGGTTTTTTAATTATTAATTAATGAGTCTAACTTGTTTATCAAGGATTTTAAGATCAAGTGAAGAACATCTTCAGACTTAAGGTAAGGGATTCTACCTGAACCTCCATTATTCCTTAGGGTTATTCCATTTCTCTTTTTAACCAAATGAAATTATCTTTTATTTTTATTTAAATCTTCTAAATTCTATGTATATGTTCCAAAATCTTGTATCAATATCCTTTCATCCATCTTTTTTGGGGATATACATGTTTTTTAAAGGTTCTCTACTCAATTCTTCTCGATAAGCAAGCCCGATGTAAGGGAACTTCTTGAATTCTTACTCATTTTAAAGTGAGATCCATAATCTATTTTAAGCCACCATTATTTTTATAATATCACTTATTTTATTATAAAAACTTTCTTGGTTCAATTATTGTTTTATATAAAATATTATTCCCTTTTCTTCTTTAAATACTCTTTAATATTTTCCTTAAACCACACTAAAATGTTTTAATTCTAAAGATTATTAAATACTATTTTTACATGTTATCACTTCAGTTTGAAATAACTTATCATGATACATGCATATTTTTTCTTATGAATTTATATGTATGATTTAAATACTTTCTTTCATGTACACCATTGTGATATTACCTTATGTTATGCCTTTTTGAAAAGATTATGATACCCAATTCTTACCATGGGTAACCCTTATGTTTATGTTTGATTCCTTATGTATGATTATTCATGTGGAACACATATTCAATAACATGTTATTATGGGTGTTCCCACATATCTCTCCAATTCATTGGGTAATGTTTAGTCTCATGGTACATCATGTGCAACGGTCTTGGTGGTTAGCCTTGACTCGTGCTCCATGTGAAATGGTCTTAGTAGTTACCTTTGACTTATGATCCTTCATGTTAAATTAGCCTTGATTCATGATTATGTAATGTTGTATTTTGTTTCCAAATCTCCTATGATACCATGATTATATATTTTATGCTTCCTTATGTATATCCATGCCTTTTATGTCATCTTATTATCCCTACTAACCCATGTGCTATGATTTATTCTTAGGTTTATTCCCTTACTAGAATTTTTAGCTCATCCATTTGTTCATGTTATCCTATGAAGATGTAAGGGATCAAAGGAAGTTCGAAGATCATAATGAATGATAAATAAAGAAATGTTTTATTTAGTCCCATGTTTTCAATTTTATGTACCTAGTCTTCCAAAGACACTAGACTTTACGATCCTTGGCATGTAATTTGATAGTTAATTATGTTTAAAATCATGTAATATTATGGGAAAAGGATAGGGTCACTATACCTTCCATGAAAGTTGATCTTGACATCCAATTTTCAATTAAACGATATTAGAATTTAGCTATGACTAGTAAATTTCTAATGGATTTAGAAATACCATCTTTGTATAACCAATCAAACCTTATTGGTACTTCAGTTATACCATTCAGGTATTGTGTCATTGGAATACCCACCAAATTATTCAAAATAACAAGCCACTTTTCATTTTGATACATGGAATCCATTATTGAATTTTAATGGACCTTGTAAATTTTATCTAATTGCCATATACTGCTTACTTTTAGGAATTATTATTCTTACTGAATAATTTATCACCAGCCACAGTGAATATAAAACCATCATTATGTTTTTAACCTTTTTATGTAGTATGTGTATCTATAAAATTCTTTTTCAACATGCACTTGTGGAACTAGTTCCTATGCCAACTACATGTGCATCTCTATCATTGACTAAACCCAAGTCAATCTAGCTCCCACTATCTCAAATAGATATGTGAAACCTTATATATAAATATAGTCTAGAACTTGAATATATTTATCTATCATAGGGATTTATGTAATATCCTAAGAAACTGTTAGGATAATTACCTTAGATGCACAATGTGTTTAGCTTGATGCAATTTTCTTTATATCCTAACAAACTATTTTCATAAAAACAAATGTTCTATGAAATAATGGATTTATATCACACCATAACTTATATGATATACATTTGTCATTTTAGTTGGCATATGGTTATGGTATATCACCATTATTTTCAAAGAATGTCTTGAAATATAATGTAATTTTATGCAAGTTGAAACATTGATATTACATACATCATGAATCTAATGTATAAAATGTGTATTTAGGAATTTATCCATGCTACATTTTTTTTACCAATGTTAACATGCAATAATTATCATATATCATCCTTGTTAATATAATTACCATGTTGTGGATAAGTTAATATGGATTTAGGAATTACTCCATGCTATATTATATTGATCGACAAATGCTTGGTCAAGATATTCTTCGGCATGTCGGCCTAAAGAATCCTATATCTATTGACCATGCGTATACTTCACTATCACATTCCTTAATTACATAAAGGAATATTAAGAAGTATATTTTTACCATTATCTTACCCTTGGAATAGTTCATGTTATCTTTCTAAATTAATTTTGAAAGCTTTGTGGAATACCTTTATTTCTAAAGGTTTCTTTGTACAAACTAAATAAGTATAATTATTGATAATACCTAAGGTGTTTAGCTCTATTGGGTCTAAATAAAAAACTGGGTATATCCTTGACATGAAATTTTAGTTTTACTTGAAAAATAATTATCTTTCCACAACTGGGTAAATAATTCTTACATTTTATATTCATCAAGTATTCCATATGATTCAAGTATCACTGAACTATTACTTGAGTATTAAAAACCAAAAAAAATCATTAGTAAACCTGGAATAATGTCTCATTGTGTCTAATGGACACATTAGATAAATGTTTTGGTTATACTCAATAATAGTTTGGCTTAAATCATTAACTTGACAATTAGAAGTTATGTGTTTCTCACAGCTGACTTAGGAATCACCCTTCCTCGGTTTCTTGGAGAATACACCCAAATTCTTGTAATGTTTATATTAATTACTTGGTTACTATATTTCAATGCACATATGTGAAAGGAATAATTTATTTCATACCCAAGTAGTATGTTAGAAACATTATATTGATGAATATAACTAAATAAGAAGAAAGTAGTTTCTTCTTCAGTTCAGTTCATTTATTTTAACTTTTATAGAATTTATTTCAAGTTATGTGATGAAAAAAACCTCTTATTTAATAACCAACCTCTTTGTTGAAAGATATTACGAATGTGTATTTGGAATTGCACTTTCCATTGGTCTTTTCATGTTTAATTTTAACTTGTTATCTATAATAATTAATGATTAAACTGTCTTTAAGTTATTATTTTCTTAGCGAACCTTACCTAAAAGGTAATGAAGCGTTTACTCCACCCCATTCATTAATATTAAATGAAACTGGAGCAATTGGGTGTAGGAATGGGAATACATGAAAGATTGTAATATTTCTTCCAATTTACAAAAATCCAATGTAATTATCTCTCATTCATATTTTGCTACACTTTCTCCTCACAAAATTATTGGAGATGAGACAACATGTGTAATCCCCTAGGTCCCGATGTTGTAACTACAAAAAATATAAGAAGTTGGTGATAAAATTATGAAATAACCATCATATTCTTCATACATGTGTCTCCTATAAGCAATATTACACCCTCACTTCTTGAGGTAGTTTAACAGGTATAGGGACACTATCACCTTGAATTTCTGATATAGTAGTATTGTGTCCAAGTTCCTATACTACACTTGGAAATTCATGCTAGTTTGGAAATTTACTTTGTCCAATATTTATTACAGTGTATTTGTGGTATTAATTTACATTTTATATAATAATAAAATCCATAAAATGATTACTTTTATGTTGATTATCAAATTAGACATTATTAATTAATTATATCATTAAATGTCTCCCACTATTTTATTGAATTATAGGAACTCTCTGTACTATAATCTAAATACTCTATTGCTTGAGTATTCCAGTGGCAAGGATCCTTGAACTTCCCATAATAGTCTACAAGATATAGATACACCACTGCTTAGAGAGTTCAAGGAAGAATTTTGACTGGCCAACCACATTACTTTGCGGCTCCTTGATCTGTTGAGTGAAGTCCTAGCTTCTCAGAATCAAATCTTTGATTCCCTCAATGCATGCCTCTAAAGTGATAATAAGTTAGCTATGGATAATCCTTACTAAAATTTTAGTTAAGTCAACTCATCATTCCCATGAGAACTATATAGTAGTAAGAGGCACCCTCAGCTATGGCTGAACGAGCACCCCAAACACCTGGTTGTGTTCAAATTCAAACGAAGAAAGGTGTTTCATGAATTAATATTTATTTGAGGGTTTTTGTGTTATTCTCTTGATGAATTTAATCCATTTCTATTTATCTTGATCATATATGTTGTCACACTCATAACTAAACATTAATATAAAAACATTTATCACTTCTTTAGAAATTTTATTATTTATTATTTTGTGTATTTTCCCGCTGTTATAAAATGCATAAAATAATAAATAAATACATAAATGAAATCCTCTACCCGACTGGTCTTGAGAATCTAATATTGATTGATCCATTTAAATAGAATGGACCAACCACGACCTAGGGGCATTATACCCGAGTCATCACTTGACTTGTGATAAAGCTCACCCCCATCCAGTATATCTATTTCTCGTTTAGTTTACCACCTCCTCTTGGCATTATTTTCATCTTACATCATCCTCCTCATGGCGTACCACCTCTTCTTAGCAAGGTCCACGTCATACATCGTCTTCGTCCAAAGTACAAGTGTACTCGTGCTTAGGCAAGGGGGGTGATAGAGCAAATTTACGTGCATATTTTTTATCAAATAATGAGGAATTTTAATGTTTTTAAATGATAAAACCCATTATTTTATTAAAATATTGAGCAATTTGGATTATAGAATGAAAATGAGCAAAATTGTGAAAAGTGCTTAATTCTGGATTTTTTGACAGATTTTTACCACAATGGTATTTTGTTCATTAATTTTAAAATATAATTCCAAATTTAGTTAATATTATTTTTTTTATAATCCTGATTTTATTTCTTTCAACTTTTTATTCTGGACCAGGAGCTGATTCGGCCATCTAAAGGGATTAAAAAATCAATGAAATTTATGATTTTTTCGGGTGGACAACGTGGACCCCACCACCATAACGGAACCACAACTCGGCCTAAACACATCCAATTGAGGTGCTTTCACCTGGGATAACACTATTACAGATAGTTACAGCTCTTCAACAAATTTTAAGGAGTTTTAAAGTCATTAAGGTAGTCGTTGAATGTTATACTTTTGGAAGAACCTTCCTGGAAGCTTCATCCAGAAAAAGAAACCGCCAATGAAAAATTCATAACTCATTCATCCAGTGTCCAAAGAATATTAAATTTTGAGGGTGAACGAACAACACATTTATGAAAAACTTTGAATAAGGGGTCCATGCATTAATTGACCATTTAATGGGACAAAAATGTGAAAACTTTCAGAGGATAGAATTCTGCCTATAAAAGGAGGCTCTCGCCTCCTCAAATTATCAGCTCGACACCCACAACCAAGGAGGGACCCAACCGGGGCACGGGCTGCCGCTGCTCCTATCTTCCCCCCTCATTTGTTCTTTTTATTTTATTTTTATTTTAGTTTTTTCTTAGTTGAATTTCAATTGTAATTTAAATTTTAGTTTTATTAATCCATGCATTTCTGTTTCTCCATCCATCCCATAATTCCTTTTCTTAATTTTCTTATTTTAATAATAAATATTATTATCATTATTATTAGTATTAATATTAATAATAATATTATTATTATTAATATTATTTTAATTATCATTATTATAATTATCACATTTTTATTTTAAATCTATTTTATTTTCTCCCTCTCTGTTTTAAAAAATTATTGTCATAATTATAATAATAATATTATTATTATAATTTTAACAACCATTATAAATTATTTATCCTTATTATCTCTCTCCTCTCTCTCTTCTCATCCATCCACCGTTGTGATCTCATACTCTCGGAAATGAGAGACTGACCCTGAGGCTTGGCCCGGGAGGAGGTCAAGGAGTTCATGAGTTTTCTTTCATGTTTATTCTAAATTTGTGGTAGACTTGAGTAGTATTCTTGGGTGAGGCGAATGTACCTGATTGGGTGACGGTCCCCAATGACATGAAACTCAAGCTATTTCTATTCTGGAAAAGAATAGTGATTCAAACATGAGATTTCATGTTTGAGTTATCAAACTAGAACCAAACATATAAAGGAGAATAATGATTGAATCCCTGGATGAACCCCAAACCAAGTACTTTCTTCATAAATTCATTCTGTTTAGACTTGAATCTTAGTATAAATTTAGAATTCCCATTTTACATGTTAGTGTTTATAATAATTAAAAAACAAAAAAAGTGATAGTCTAGGTGATATAGAAGTAGGTGAACCACATTGAGAAGACTCCTCAAGAGAGACGACCTTGGTCACCCTCTAAGCTGCACTAGGAAAAATTATAATTGTTTTTTTCCACACCCCGCGATAGGCGTGCGTCAAGGGACTAGAGGCATAATGCATATCAGATAAAATTGGACACACATTTCCTTATACAAATTGACCGACAATAAAGACGATATGCAGATCACCATTTAATTAATTATAATTATCACATGAAGTTAAAATAATTAATTAAATAAAAGCAGACATATAGAGGTTGAGTTATTTATCAAGACCGGTTAGTGTAATTAAAAGCGTGATAAAAATAAAATTTCATTAAATAAAGTTCGAGGGAATTAATTAAATTAAATTAATTAAATAATTTAATTATTTTTGGCCCCTCAGTTAATTTAATTTTAATACCAAAAATTAAATTAATAAATTAATTCAATTTAATATCTAGATTAAATTAATTTGATCCGGGTATTAAAATTATAATTTTAAACCAAAATTAATATATTAATTAATTTAATTTAAATCTAAAATTAAATTAATTAAATTAATTAATCTTGATTAATTAAAATTAATTGGTAAGCCTTGAAATATCTCTCTCACTCATTGAGGGTCACGCCGAACTAGCACAAACCCATAACAGTTGGGGCAAATCCCATATAGGGATATTCTGGGCTAGACAGGTCTGCTCAGACCCGTTCGTTCCATGTTGGGAAGACTTCGAGCGGATCTTATTAGTGTAGATTGGAACCAGGGGTACCTCATGACAACAGGTCCTTGGTCTGTTGCTCATCATCGAGGAATAACTGGCAGAACGAGGTGGCATCGCTGGGCGGCGGCGAGTTTGGTGGGGCTTCGTCGACAGGGAAGCGGGAGGTCACGAGGTCACCTTTTCTAGGCGGCTGCACATGGTGGAGCACACGAGGTCCTGCGAGCGGGGTTCCACCAAGAGCGATGGGAATATGACCGACGATGACCAGAGACATCTAGCTATTCGAGGGAGGCCATAAGATGTTGACACTGAATAAACCTCAGCCGCAGCTCAGGTGAAGCTCAGACGAAGGCCGATGGGGCAGATTTCCTAGATCTACGGAGACCGAGGACGGGAGTTGCGGCGTCCTGGTCTATGGAGGTGGACGACCTAACAGGGAGGCATGTGGCTAGACCATGATGGTACGACGACCGAATAACCGCAGAGGAGGAGGTCTGGGATCCAGCGTGGTGATGTCGTCCGAGTACGACCTGGATCCGGCCGCCTGGTCACCGATAGAGGCGGGAGGAGGCACTGCGGACAGTGTGGGCGTGGGGCACTGGTGGAAAGTGGTAACCAGGCTGATCTGCTAGTGATAGAAGGATACAACAGGAGGCACGGCGGCCAGGTGGTCCCTCGACTAGGATAGGCACGATGGTGTGCTATGTCCAGCGCCGCTCCAAGAAGGGGACAAGGGGCCGCCCCGCGGTCCAAAAATTCAATTTTTTTTTAACTTGTACATAAGTCAAAAAGGGCATGTCCCACTTTTTTTATATTTAGTTTTGTATGTGTAGAATTTTTCCTCCACACATTTTGATTGTGGAATTCACCACATTGCCCCCTGTGCCTCATTCACATTTTCCCAAAGGATGATTTATTAGACATTCTTTATAATAATAATAAAATTATTATAACAAAATAACAATAATAATTATTGTAATTATATTATTATAAAAATAATACAAATAATAATAATTATAATATTTCACAAAATTGGTATTAATTCTGGTGAACTTAAATTGGTCAGAACTTGGCCAGATCTTCGGTGTTCGCAAAAACAAAAACATGAACATATAAAAAAATTGTTCGTAATTTTAATACCCGTAAAACGACTGATTTTGATCCATGAATTTTTTTTGGGTGGATTTAACTTGACCATCCAACCTCGGATCGAATCAAAGTCAGATACGATGGACTAAAATTAAATCTTCTACTTAAATTTAAAGAAACATAATTTTTCTTGGCTTAGAGAATTTACGCAATAGCTATGATACCAATTGAAGGTACCAAGGTCGCAACAGAAGCTGGTGGGATGGAGATTTTAAAAAATTCATCATTGAGATGAGACTTGTTGTCTCCAATGATCCGAGCTCTGATACAGTCCAAGAATCTCATGTAAATTAAATAGAGCACAAAAACGTAAACCGAAAACATACCCTTTTCAGATCTGAAGTTGCGGTCAACATCTACTTGTCGCTGGTGATCGTTGCATGAAGTATCTGAATACTAATCCCTCTAGATCATCCACACATGCTTCAAAAAGCTACCAGAACATCGATTGTAAAATTCCGGGTGGTAGCGCGGAGATCTGATGATTCCTTCAAGGTCCCGACGTTCACTGCATCAATGTACCTTCAATGCATAGAGATGAACTCAATCCGAATGCCTGGATTGAGAGTCTCTCTCTCTATAAAGTAAGAGATGAGATCGAGTCTATATAAATCTCATAATGAATAGTAAATGGTGAGATTATAAGGCCCCAGCCTTAAACCTTACTTAATATTGAATTAAATGAGTAATTCACATTTAGGATCTTTTCAGATTTAGAGTTTTAGAGAATTAGGACATAACTATTACATCTCAAAAGATTACAAAGTAGTCGCTTCTACTAAATTTCCATAAAATAAAAACTCTTAAAAAGAAACATGTATAGTTCCATGTTTTAGGTAGCATGACTTTCCCTTGATCTCATCCTTGACCCTATTCCACATTAAGTCCTGTGAAAAACATTTCAAAAAAACTTGTGGTGAGCATAAAAAGCTCAGTAAAGGATACACAAAGAATGAAAACTGTTAGTTTTTCAAACACCAAGTAAACCATGTATACTTTATCAAAGTAATACTTTCACCTTCATGAAGTAGTAAACACTCTTCACTGAATAAAATATCATTACTTACCTTTTTGTAACCAAAGGATTACCATAAAACCCATATAAAGAACACATAACATATATAAAGGTAACTTGGGACATAAACATACTTAAGTGGAATAACCATACGGTCGACTTCCACACATACTTAATGGAATAGCCATACGACCGACTTCCATACATACTTAATGGAATAGCCATACGGCCGACTTCCATACCCAATGCATTGGAGGTTATAACGTAACCACCCGTCCTGGTATTCACGGCACCACCCGTCATATGGTTTATCACGTAACCACCCGTCAAATGTCCAAGTACCAATAAAAATCATAAAACAAATATAATGGAAAGAAAACATTTCCACACTTTGATCACAATATATCACATAAATATATTGACATAACAAATCCATTATAAAAGCCATTTTCAATACCAAAATACATAAAAGAGTATATGGTATTTATTTCATTTTTAAAAAAACATTACGGCTTGTTCAGGAAGCCAAAGACCAAATAATACTCGCGGCGGCGGAAAAGGTCGTTGTCACCGCGTACGTTAAAAGAAACATTCCATTTTATCGTTTTGTAAAATGCTTCATAGAAAAAGATTCCTTTTGTATAAAAGTAAAAGTCAACGGTGTTTATACACCGTATAAAATAAAGTTGTATATAAAACGAAATATACCTCAATGAAAGGAGATTGAGACGAAGTCCCTTACATCGGGCCCGACTTGACTCGATCGTTCTTTAACGTCCTGAATAATAAACTTGAGTTAATTTCTATTTTCTTAAGAACCTTTTTCAAGTTCATTATTCCTTTTATACCACTTATTGCCATGTTATAAACATTATGTAATCATTTAAGTTGATAATGTTTGTTTTGTCGATATTTGGTTCTTAAGTCGAAAGTGGACTTCTTACAATTACATGTTGTTCGTGTGGTCAAAGGTTCTTTATATCCAGAATTACATTCCTGATTTCGATAGCATATATATCATATATATCCAGCATATACATGTATTTATAATATTACATAATCATTTAGAGGTAAGAAATGAAATGCACCGTTCATGGAGACGGTAAGCCGTACGTACGCATGAACGCTACTTTCATTTCTATCTCATAATTTAATGGAAATAAATAATAATGATATAGAGGTATATTATAATTCCAGTATAACATCATATATAATAACTTAAAATCCATCCTTTACACGTCCCACATATGGCATTAACGAATCACATCACTTTGAGGGGGCGGTAGTCCGCACTTCCTTAAATGAAGATATCGTGTTTACCCATAATGGAAACCATAAAGGTATGACCAAAATGAAAAAATACAGAAGCTTAAGGAAAACATAAACATATTATATATCATATATAAATATAGTGACATCTTAATGGCCACCTTTGAAGGTGTTATATGAGTGTTGAACAATCATCGTTTCGTGAGGCAGAAATTCGCCATCCACGGAAACAGTATGTTCTTTAAACATTAGATGTAGGTGTGTGTAAGTGTAGCTCAGATACTTCTTATAACAACATCCTAGTATATTGAGGATACTGGAGTTGTTACAAAAGAAAGGAATAAAAAGAGTTTAGGGGGTTGGAGAAGCAAAATAAAACAAAAGGACTCAAAAGAATACATTACCTTAAAATCGGGTAACTCCCCTTGGTTTGAGCTCAAAGGCTTCCTTGGGAAGACTTCTGCCCAAAGTGAGGCTTCAAGGAGTAAGAGAGGGACGTGGAGAGCCAAAATGGGCAGGGGTTGGCCGAGCCAAAGGCTTTGGGAGTGTGGGTAAGGAGGTAGAGGTGATGGCCTTTTATAAGAGGAGAGGAGGGGCACTCTAGAAAAGTGAAGAAAAGTCACTTTATTTCAAAATGGTATTCGGATTTAAGAGGTCCCACATTGATGTATTTCGAGGATAAGGTGATAAGGGTTCGAAATCCACTCATCCAATAGGTTTTGGACATGTGTAGGTCTTAGATATTACATTATCTTTCCATTTTATTTAAATCGTTAAATAATGAGGTCATCGATGCATCATCATGATGTCATAAATAATTTAATTTAGTTAACGTCTAAAAATTATAAAAAAATACTATGATTTAGGAAATCTTTTTAGCTTTCCAATGAATATTTATAGTCAAAATTATGACTTGTATAACCCCATGTAAAAATTGTTTTAGTAAAACATCTTATGTGTGTGTCATTTTTACTTTAACATTAAATAAAAAGTTATTTATGTCATTTCCCAACCAAAGTGGCTCCATGGGGTCCCCAAGTTGACCCATGACTTGTCTTGGTCTGCCATGACACATCCAATGAGGTTAGGACATGTGTCAAGTTCATTCCATATTATTAAAACATTATTTTTACCTTAAACTACACTAATTACCTCTAATCGCGATTAAGAACATAAAAGTTACTATTCACCAAAAAAATATTTTAATCTCATTGAACCACATTTAACTTTTTAATGACAATCATGTATGTCGGATTTTTGAAATTCAAAACATAGAAGTGGTAAAATTTCATTTAAACGAAAAATCAGTTTTTATAAGTACCACTTAGTGGTTTCACTATTCATCAAAAATTGAAGTTTTTCAGAAAAATACCAAAACTTCACCCTAAGATATATTTGATATTCCGAATTCAAAAATGAAGTCCATTTTACAAAATTCACAACATATAAGTTGCATTAATTAATTTAATAATTAATTCCCGTTGTCAGAGCAAATAGCGTGTTTTTATGAAACAATAAGTATCAAAAAATTGACACTAGTTTAAGTCCGATTTCAAAGTGAAATTAATTCCAACGACCACTATTGGTTTTAATGGTAAAAATATATTCTAATTTCAATTTAAAACCAATTCAAAAGATAATCTAATCATATAAATAAATTAGATTAAAAAGAGGTTTTGAATTAAAATACAACATTTTACACTATTCATTAAAAAAATGAACTTTATCGGAAAGATACCAAAAATTTACACAAAGTAAATTTTGATGTCCCGATTCTAAAGAAGAGTTTTATTTGGTCCAATATAATGTATAATATCGATCAAAACTATATTTAATGACGGTTCTCCGTCAAAAGGTGATAAGTGAACCTTTAGTGAAAACTAGGGCACATACGCCTAAAATTGAATTCTTTCCGTATTTTAAGCCTTTATCTTTTATTGGATAAATGTAAAAACATTTAAAAACATATATAATCATATTTTAGTTATTTCTATCCATTCCCACCAATACAACGGCTACATGTTAACTGCCATTTAAAATAATATTATTTTATTATTAGAGTGCAACGTAAGATTCCCAAGAAACTCGTTGTTGCGTGTTGGGTACGCCATCGAGCATAGCGTCCCCTTTAAAGTCATATTAATATTTTATTCACAAATATGGATAAATATGAAAATGTCATATTCTCTATTTACTTGGGGTGTTACAGAGATCCCCTATCATCCTATTTATAGTGAATGTTCAATATACTCGGAAGGGTTCCCCGACCCTCGTTTAATTAACGTCCACTAAATAGATAATTATGACGAACTAAACTATGTCATAAATATTATTTATTATTTTATCACATGGATAATATATATATATATATATATATATAATATTATATGATAAACCTGGGTCATTAACTCTGTAAGAACCTCGGTTTTGAGACTGTAAGGCTTTGAAATTCTCTTAATGTTATTCTAGAGCAGGGCATTCTGACGACGTGCGATTCCGAGCCCCGGTGTGGCCGGAATTAATTTTGGCGTGCATTCACACTGGGCGGGCTAAATAACTAGAATAAATCCTGAACGGTAGCTCGGACGGGAAAACTGAGGGCACCGTTGAGTACAGAACGTTCCGTTTACCCTAGGAGGGGTATAATTTTCACGGGCGCAGGCCAACTGTGAAAAACGCCCCCAGGGGAATTTTCGTAATTTAGCGGTCTCGGGCGTCGAATTTTATAACTTTTGAACGGAGGCTCGGATTAAAATTTCTAGGCCACCATTGCGCTCAGGGCATGGCATTTACCCTAAGGGAGGCTTAATCTCAGCCCCGACGAAAGTTCGGGTACGGGCCGACGAGCGGGTGATTAAGTGTGTTTTGTTTTGTTTTTTTCTATTTAAACATACCACCCACCCTCTTCACCCCTCCTTGGACGTTCTTACCTGGCGCAAGGGCTCTCAACAAGGATCCACCCTCTCCTCCACCACTCCGGCAAGGCGTGGCGGCTCCGGCATCCCAATCGTGAAGCGTCGGGCAAAGCCCCTCGAGGTAGGCTCGTGTTTTATCTTTTTCATTCTCACAAATCTTCTTAAATTTATTTTAGTCATGTAGAATTGTTGTCCGATCGTCGAGAGATGCCCCTGGTTTCGTAGGGCTCGAGTTTATCTTCACAACGATCCTTTCGGATCAATTTTTGGAGTCCCGGGGTGCCCGGGGTGGCCTCGGGAAGTTTTCCGGCCAAATACCCCTTTTTTTCCGGTGGAACCAAGGTGGTCCAGCGACCCTTGGCGGTGGTGCGGTGCGTTCTAGTGGCGGCACTCCAGTATGTAGGCGGTGCGGCGGTCCAGGGTGCAGGCGGCGCGACGGTCCAGGGTGCAGGCGGCGCGGCGGCTCGGGCTTCTGGCAGCGCGGCGGCCGCGCTTCAGGCGGCAGGCGACGGACACCCGCGGCACGGGGGAGGACTGGGGTCGCGGCATGCGACCCCGCGGGGGAACAAGACCCGTGGCCCGCAGGTCTTCACGCGGGACGACCGACCTCGGTCGGTCCGAGCGTAGACCGCGGGTCCGCGGCCGGCCCGGCCGGTTCAGGCCACGTGGCTTTGTCCCCTCCGGCTTCGGACACCCATAACTTTCGCTACGGGTGCCCGTTTTACATGCCGTCTGCGTCAGGGTAATCCTCATCTCAAGGAGTAAGTTTTGATATGGTTTTGGGGATTATAATTCTCGGGAAGGGAGCTCGGTGGCACGACACGCGTGTTAAGTGCTACGCCGGGATTCTTGTTTTGATTGGCGCAAACACATTCTATTTCTGATTTGAATGCAGTCAGCGGCGATGCGACCCTGGCATCGAGGCGAAGATTTCCATTATGGTTTTGGTAATTGAAGTGGGAGTTGATACGTGGGACCCACGAGCCGTCTTTGAGCTGCGTGCAGCATTTTTGTACCTTTTTCACCAGACGTCCGTTCGGGGCGTATGAGTAGTCGTTTCTACGTGTTTTTTCCAAGAGCATCACGATGGCGCAGTTTTCCTGATGAGTATTGGAGCCGGGGTGCGGGCCCCACACAGGCCGACTACAGTGAATAGTACCAAATTCACCGGCTGTCCATTTCGGGTGAATAAGTTTTCTATCTCGTGTGTTTTTCTGTGAGAACTGCAACGGTGCAACACGTTTGGGAATGTGGAGCCTCCTTTGAGATCATGTTAATGTGGGATGGAGATCTCCTTTTTACGCACTCCTAACCAACGCACGGTGGCGTTGTTAGTGACACCTGGTGACGACAGTAGCAGTGCGAAGTTATTAGGATGATTCAGGGTCTACCCTCCAGCATGGCTGGGCAGTGGGTCACCCGACGACACTTTAGGGTCTACCCTCCAGCAGGGCTGGGCAGTGGGTCACCCGTCGTCTTGTTCCAGGTCTTCCCTCCAGCAGGGTTGGACAGTGGGTCACCTGTCGACGTGTTCCAGGTTTACCCTCCAGCAGGGCTGGGCAGTGGGTCGCCTATCGACGTGTTCCGGGTTTACCCTCCAGCAGGGTTGGGCAGTGGGTCACCCGTCGATTGATTCCAGGTCTACCCTCCAGCAGGGCTGGGCAGTGGGTCACCCGTTGGCATTTCTGACTCAGCCCTTCTTATGAGGCTAGTCGGTGACTTTTTCCTCCGTGATTACTGGAGGGGGACCCTAATTGTGCGGATTAGTGGTGTGGCAGTTTTAACATTACCTAGGAACCCCCAAGGAAGAGGGGTACTCTCCCCACCGAGACGCGTCCTTGATACGCGACCTAAAACTGTGCGGGCGAGTCAGTTCCGCCCAAAGCGGATAGTATTGAAGTGCGGTGATTGAGCCCCTCTGACATGGGCTTCCTAGGTGGACGAGATGAGATACTGGGCTGTGAGGATGGATTTACTTGTAACTAATGGCGACTTATCCTGGGTTGAGCTTGGAGATGGAGATCCCCTTACACATTCTTTTGGGTTTCTTGTTGAGCATACATATATGTATATATATATAATTAGACCCTACTTTTGTTCCCACTCCCTGGGGTCCGTGCCTACTTATTTATGTTGGGTTGAGCTGTACTCTCCTTACTAAACTTTTCTATTGTTCTTGTTAGCCTACTGCTCACCTCTTTAGTGCATCCTTTGTTTCTCCCTCGAGCTTTCGGGGCATCCTACTGAGTATCTTTATACTCACCCCTGTTTGGGCTTTGCCCACACCTGGTGTACCCTTGCAGACGACGGACAGGTCGATCATGACTATGGAGAAGCGTATAAGTCACAGTAGTTGGAGCAGCGTACCGCAGTCGTGATAGAGTATTCAGGTGGGAGTCTATCCAGTTGTCTTCTTTTGTTTACCTGTTGTTGGGTTGTGTAATCTTTGTGGTTGGGCTCGTGTTTTCCCTTTTTACTTTTCAGTTTACTTGTCAGTACTTCTAACACTTTACTTACTCTTTTTAGTTATTGATGCATGACTGTGGTTGGGGTATAGCTGTCTGTCTTCTGGTTTCCTTTTTACTCCACACCACTGCGTCGTGTGGGTTGTGTGTGCATGAGTACAGGTACTTAGGTGAAGGCCTCCCCGAGATTGTTACGCCTTCGGCGCTGGTCGCCAGCCTCTAGCCTATGGAGGCGGGCTTGAGGTAGTTACGGCTCGGGACCGGTAGGGTCGGGTCGTGATAAAGTGGTATCGGAGGTGGTTCGTTCCTTGTGGCGTTGTTCGGGCGTCCCTAAAAAGGAATTGGTTGGGTTTTAGGGAAATGATGTTGACGTGTCTCGAGAGCGGCTCTCAGGCCAGGGAGTCCAGTAATGGTACGGACGTTCAACGTATCCATTCACCAGGACCCTGATAACCTGCTTGTCGACTTGGCATGCTGAGACACTTGTTGCAGGGAATTTTGAAACATGCATCCCATAGGAATGAGTCTTTGATTATCTTTGTTTGAGTCACCTCCCCTTTGTTATTACTGCTATGTATATATATGCTCATCTGATCACGGTATCCCTTGATAATTTTCAGGATGCCCCCACGACAGCAGCCAGCCAGGTTACCCTCCTCAGCTCGTGATGACGACCTGGTGAGTGATGAGGCGTCATTTCAGGGACCCTCACATGATCCCCTTCTGCCCAGTGCCTCAGCAGTATCCCCTGCAACTGAGGAGCGGCAGTTAGTACCGGCAGCTCAGGCCGAGGTTGCGTGCAGACTGAGCGCGCTTCGAAAATTCTAGTGTCAGAGGCCACTGAGGTTCCGCGGGGACCCGGATCCCCAGGTGGCGGAGGACTGGCTTGAGTCAGTGGCATGAATCTTCATGCTGGTACAGACCCCAGCAGACCAAATGGTGGCCCTAGCTGCCAGTCTTTTCCTCAGGACAGCCGGGCGATGGTGGGATCTGGTGACACAGACCCATGACGAGTCATCCCTCACATGGGATGGCTTCCATCATCTTTTTCAGGAGGAGTACCCCCCCTCGTGTTTGCGCTCCGTTCGGATCCAGGAGCTTCTGGAGCTGAAGTAGGGAGGGATGTCCGTGTCCCAGTACTCGGCCCGGTTCACTAATCTTGCACGCTACTCGCAGGACATGATCCGCGACAACTACTTCTGGGCGCGGAAGTTCGAGCAGGGTCTTCGCAGGGAGATATGAGCTATCGTGGTACCCTTGTGCATCCCCACTTACGTCGGGGTGTTGGATCAGGCGCTTTTGACTGAGAGCTTCATGGCTGAGGGGCGCCAGATATAAGGACCTAGTAGTGGCCATTTTAGAGTGGAGTCTTCTACAAGCAGGCGATAGAGGGCTGGGCCTCAGCCGAGGAGGCCCTTCCGTGAGCAGACCCAGGGGCAGGGTCGCACACCGCAGTGACACCATAGGGTGTCAGGGCAGACAGGAGAGAGCCGATGCTATGCGTGCGACGGACTGGGTCACCTAGCATGGGATTGCCTGACCAGACGTGCAGATCAGCCGTGGAAGGCAGCGGGCGCACCACAGAGGCAGAGGCAGCGCCGTGATCAGGGGTCACCTAGGCGAGGACCCGGCGGTCCTCAGGCAGGTGGCGCAGGCAGAGCGGCAAGACTAGGAGGTGGGGGACGACGTTTCGAGATCCCCCCACCGCCACCACCGGGCGGCCCACGCCAGGCTCAGGGAGTTGGCGGTAGGGCCCACAGGCAGCTTCAGGCCATGGGTGTTTGAGATCCTTCAGTGCACGAGATGGTCTGAGGTACTCTTTGTGTTTACTCCACACTTGCTTTGATACTAGTAGAAACGGGCGCCAGCCATTCCTTTATATCACTGCTGTTGGTACGGGAGTTGAGGCTTCCAGTAGAGGCATTGACACCTGCACTTAGCCTTGAGGTTCCTACAGGGAGTGCCTTGTTGGTGACTTTTATTTGCAGACAGTGCGAACTATCATTCGGGGGAGGGAGTTTCATGTGGGACCTGCTCATCATCACGATGGAACCTTACGACGTCATTCTGGGCATGGATTGGCTTTCTATGGTCCACGCTTAGATCGACTGTCATCACAGACGAGTCAGAGGCGAGTTTTATGATGGGATGAGGTTCACCATCCTTGGTGAACAAGACCTCATGGCAGAGCAGATGGGTACTCTGAGCAGGATACCCCGACCTTTTTTCGCACCAGCTGGCGAGCATGACTCTCGGAGCAGCGGACTCTATAGGCACCTGGATCCCTACCGTGGTAGAGGACTACATGGACGTCTTTCCCGAGGATGTTCCGGGACTACCTCTAAGGTGAGAGATGGAGTTCTGCATTGACTTTCAGTCGGGGACTGCTCCGATATCTTGTGCAGCATATCAGATGGTGCCTACAGAGCTTCGGGAGCTACGACTTTAGTTGGATGACCTTCATGAGAAGGGATTCATCAGGCCTAGTGTGTCCCCCTGGGAAGCTCCAGTTCTGTTTGTGAAAAATGCAGATGAGAGTCTATGGCTTTGTGTGGATTATCATCGCCTGAATTAGGCCACGATAAAGAACAAGTACCCTTTACTGAGGATCGACGACCTCTTTGACTAGTTGTGAGGTGCGAAGTGGTTCTCGAAGATCGATCTTTGATCTGGCTACCACCAGTTGCGGGTTCATGAGGTTGACATTTCGAAGCTGGCCTTCCATTGTCGATATAGGCACTAAGAGTTTCTGGTGATGCCCTTTGGTGTGACAAATGCCCCTGCCATATTCATGGCTTCGATGAACCAGATCTTCCAGCCGTACTTGGACTGGTTTTTGGTTGTCTTTATTGATGACATACTCATTTACTCAGCGACAGAGGAGGAGAAAGCGAAGCATCTGAGGATGGTCGTAGACTTACTTCGAGAGCACCAACTGTACAGGAAGCTCTCGTAGTGCCAGTTCTGGATTCACGAGGTTCACTTTTTGGGGCACGTCATTACGGAACACGGTTTGGTTGTGGATCCCACAAAGATAGAAGCAGTGATTTCTTGGGAGCCACCCAAGAATGCATCTGAGGTGCAGAGTTTCCTTGGGTTATCAGGGTACTACAGGAGGTTTGTGGAGGAATTATCCAGGATTTCTGCCCCTTTGACCGCATTGACACGGAAGGGGTGACCGTTTACCTGGATTGATCAGTGCCAGAAGGCCTTCGAGGAGTTGAGGCAGAGGCTGAATAGTGCACCGGTGTTGAGGCTGCCAGAGGAGGGTGTTGAGTTTTTCATATATTGCGATACTTCAGGAGCTGGGCTCGGGTGCGTGCTGATGCAGCAGTGGGCAGTGATTGCATATGGGTCGAGGCAGTTGAGGCCCCATGAGCAGAATTATACGACTCATGATTTTGAGCTGGCAGCGGTAGTCTTTGCCTTGAGGCTATGGAGACACTACCTTTTGGGTGAGCGTTTTGTGGTCTACTCAAATCACCAGAGCCTCAAGTATATCTTCACTCAGAGGGATTTGAACATGAGGCAGATGCGCTGGCTGGAGTTTCTGCAAAACTATGATTTTGAGATAGTCTACACTCCAGGGAAGGGCAACGTAGTAGAAGATTCCCTTAGCAGGAAGTCCTGGGCTCATCTAGTGCGGGAAGCTTCAGAGTAGTTGGCTTCCCTTCAGCTGACCTTGGTGGAGCAGGAGGGTACAACTTTTATACAGTCGATGGTGTTGACTCCTTCGCTCCTTGAGCGTGTGAGAGAGTCGCAGTTGGAAGATGTCGATAGCGAGGTACTGCGTGATCAGATATCCATGTGCGACGCATCTGATGGGTATTTTGAAGGAGGGAATCACGATATCCTATTTCAGGGGCGAGCTGTAATACCAGTGGAGATGCGAGAGGAGGTGATGCGGGAGTTCCACACTTCTCCCTTGGCCATACATCCCGGTGTGGGGAAGATGTACAGATACCTTCAGCAATAGTTTTCGTGGTCTGGCATGAAGTGGAGCGTAGCCGAGTTCGTTTCTCGGTGTCTTGCCTGTCAGCAGGTGAAGGCAGAGCACCAGGTTCTGGCAGGGTTGTTCCAGCCCCTTGATATCCCAGAGTGGAAGTGGGATGGTGTATCTATGGATTTCATCACAGGGCTTCCACGCACAGTGAAGGGCCACGACTCCATTTGGGTAATAGTGGACCGACTCACAAAGTCGACACACTTCCTTACTATCAGGGAGCAGAGCTCGGTTGAGAGTCTGGGACAATTATATGTCCAGGAGATCATCCATCTTCATGAAGTACCCTCGACGATCGTCTCCAATCGTGACGTGCGATTTACGTCATGGTTAGGGCGAGGCCTGCAGGAGGCATTCGGGACTCAGTTGCGGATGAGTACAACTTTTCACCCCCAGACTGACGAGTAGACCGAGCGCACTATCCAGGTGTTGGAGGATATTCTTAGGGCATGCGTGTTAGACTTTGGCCGGATCTAGGATGATCACCTGCCCTTTGTAGAGTTTGCATATAACAACAGTTACCACTCTACCATTGGCATTGCACCATTTGAGGCCCTCTACGGGAGACCCTGCAGGTCATCCTTGTACTGGACGGAGGTTGGGGAGACCTCCCTCATGGGCCCAGAGTTTGTGCAGGTGATGACGGAGAAGGTGAAGGTCATTCGTGAGTGGATGAGGATGGCTCAGAGCAGACAGAAGTCTTATGCAGACCGACGTCGCAGGCCCTTGGAGTTTGAGCAGGGAGACCATGTATTTTTGAGAGTCTCCCCACGGCATGGAACACGGAGGTTCGGCCGGGGAGGAAAGCTGTCCCTGAGGTTCATTGGGACCTTTGAGATCATGCGTCGGGTTGGTGAGGTCGCCTACCGTCTCTCTCTACCCCCGCAGCTAGAGAGAGTGCATGGCATCTTCAATGTGTCGCAGCTGAGGAAATACGTGCACGACCCCACACACGTCATCGACTGGGGAGAGATGGACATTGAGGACAGAGCCACCTTTGCGGAGCACCCGATGGCTATTGAGGACCGGCAGGAGCAGACTCTGCGCAAATGAGCCATTCTTCTAGTTCGTGTGCTGTGGCAGCATGGGAGGGTGCAGGAGAGCACCTGGGAGCGGGAGAGCCAGATGCGGGCTCAGTACCCCGAGCTGTTTTTGTAGTTTTGTTTTTCGGGGACGAAAAACGTGAAGGAGGGAATGATTTAAGAACCCCGGTTTTGAGCCTGTAAGACTTTGAAATTCTCTTGATGTTATTACAGAGCAGGGCGTTCTGACGGCGTGCAATTCCGAGCCCCGATGTGGCCGGAATTAATTTTGGCGTGCATTCACACTGGGCAAGCTAAATAAATAGAATAACTCCTGAACGACAGCTTAAACGGGAAAACTGAGGGCACCGTTGAGTCCAGAATGTGCCGTTTACCCTAGGAGGGGTATACTTTTTGCGGGCGCGGACCAACAGTGAAAAACGCCCCCAGGGGCATTTTCGTAATTTAGCGGTCTCAGGCGTCGAATTTTATAACTTTTGAATGGAGGATTGGATTAAAATTTCGAGGCCCTCATTACACTCAGGGCATGGCGTTTACCCTAAGGGAGGCTTAATCTCGGCCCCGACGAAAGTTTGGGTACGGGCCGACGAGCGAGTGATTAAGTGTGTTTTGTTTTTTATTCTATTTAAACACACCAACCAACCTCTTCACCCATCCTTGGACGTTCTTCCCTGGCACAAGGGCTATCAAAAATAATCCACCCTCTCCTCCACCACTCCGGCAAGGCGCGGTGGCTCCGACATCCCAATCGTGAAGCGTTGGGCAAAGCCCCTCGAGGTAGGCTCGTGTTTTATCTTTTTCATTCTCATAATCTTCTTCAATATAGTTTAGTCGCAACGAATTGTTGTCTGATCGTTGAGATAAGACCCTGGTTTCGTAGGGATTGATTTTATCTTCACAACGATCCTTTCGGATCAATTTTTGGAGTCCCGGGGTGCCCAGGGTGGCCCCGGGAAGTTTTCCGGCCAAATACCCCTTTTTCCCGGTGGAACCAGGGTGGTCCAGCGACCCTTGGCGGCCATGCAGCGCGTTCCAGTGGTTGCGTTCCAGGATGTAGGCGGCACAGTGGTCTAGGGTGTAGGTGGCGCGGTGGTCCAGGGTGCAGGTGGCGCGACGGCTCGGGATTTAGGCGGCGCAGCGACCGCGCTTCAGGCGGCAGGCGGCGGACACCCGCGACACGGGGGTGGACCAGGGTCGCGGCATGCAACCCCGCGGGGGAACAAAACCCGCGGCCTGCGGGTCTTCACGTGGGAAGACCATCCTCGGCCGGTCCGAGCATGAACCGCGGGTCCGTGGTCGGACCGCGCGGCAAAGCTGCGGGCCGGCCGGCACGGGCCGGCCCAGGCCGGGTGGACCGGCCGGCTAGGCCGGTCCAGGCCACGGGGCTTTGTCCCCTCCGGCTTCGGACACCCGTAACTTTCACTACGGGTGTCCGTTTTACATGCCATATACGGCAGGGTAATCCTCATCTTTAGGAGTAAGTTTTGAGATAATTTTGGGGATTATAATTCCCAGGACGAGAGCTCGGTGGCGCGACACGCGCGTTAAGTGCTACGCTGGGATTCTTGTTTTGATTGGCGCAGACACATCCGATGTCCGATTTGAGCGCCGTCAGTGGCGATGCGACCCTGGAGTCGAGGAATATATTTTCAGTATGGTTTCGGGCATTGAAGTGGGAGTTGAGACGTGGGATCCATGAGCCGTCTTTGAGTTGCGTGCAACGTTTTTGCGCCTTTTTCACCAGATGTCCATTCAGGGCGTATGAGTAGTCATTTCTACATGTTTTTACGAGAGCATCATGATGGCGTAGTTCTCCTGAAGATTATCAGAGCCGGGGTGCGGGCCCCACACGGGCCGGATATAGTGAATAGTACCATATTCACCGACTGTCTGTTTTGGGCGAATAAGTAGTCCATCTCGCGTGTTTTTCTGCGAGAACTACAACGGTGCAACCCGTTTGGGCATGTGGAGCCTCCTTTGAGATAATGTTAATATGGGATGGAGATGTCCTTTTTATGCACTCCGAACCAATGCACGGTGGCGTTGTTAGTGACACCTGGTGACGACAGTAGCAGTGTGGAGTTATTAGGATGATTCAGGGTCTACCCTCCAGTAGGGCTGGGCAGTGGGTCACCCGATGACACTTTAGGGTCTACCCTCCAGCAGGGCTGGGCAGTGGGTCACCCGCCATCTTGTTCCATGTCTACCCTCCAGTAGGGCTGGGCAGTGGGTCGCCTGTCGACGTGTTCCGGGTTTACCCTCCAGCAGGGCTGAGCAGTGGGTCGCCTGTCGACATGTTCTGGGTTTACCCTCCAGCAGGGCTGGGCAGTGGGTCACCCGTCGATTGATTCTAGGTCTACCCTCTAGCAGGGCTGGGCAGTGGGTCACCTGATGATGTATTAGGGTTTACCCTCCAGCAGGGTTGGGCAGTGGGTCACCCATTGGCATTTCAGACTCAACCCTTCTTATGAGGCTAGTCGGTGACTTTTTCCTCCATGACTACCGGAGAGGGACCCTGATTGTGTGGATCAGTGGTGTGGCAGTTTTAACGTTACCTAGATACCCACAAGGAAGATGGGTACTCTCCCCACTGAGACTCATCCTTGAGACATGACCTAAAACCGTGCAGGCGAGTCAGTGCCGCCCAAAGTGGATAGTATTGAAGTGCGGTGATTGATCCCCTCTGACTTGGGCTTCCTAGGTGGACGAGACGAGATGCTAGGGTATGAGGATGGATTTACTTGGAACTGATGGCGACTTATCCTGGGTTGATCTTGGAGATGGATATCCCCTTACACACTCGTTTGGGTTTCTTGTTGAGCATACATATATGTATATATATATATATATATATATATATATAATTGGACCCTAATTTCATTCCCACTCCCTAGGGTCCGTGCCTACTTATTTCTGTTGGGTTGAGCTGCACTCTCCTTACTAAACTTTTCTATTGTTCTTGTTAGTCTACTGCTCACCTCTTTAGTGCATCCTTTTTTGCTCCCTCGAGCTTTTGGGGAATCCTACTGAGTACCTTTATACTCACCCCTGCTTGGGCTTTGCCCACACCTAGTGTGACCTTGCAGACGACAGACATGTCGATCGTGACTACGAAGGAGCGTAGAGGTCACAACAGTTGGAGCAGTGTACCGCGGTCATGCTAGAGTATTCATGTGGGAGTCTATCCAGTTGTTTTATTTTGTTTACCTGTTGTCAGGTTGTGGAATCTTTGTGGTTGGGCTCGTGTTTTACCTTTTTTACTTTTCAGTTTACTTGTCAGTACTTCCAGCACTTTACTTACTCTTTTTAGTTATTGATGCATGACTGTGGTTGGGGTATAACTGCCTGTCTTCTGGTTTCCTTTTTTACTTTGCACTACTGTGACGTGTGGGTTGTGTGTGCATGAGTACAGGTACTTAGGCGAAGGCCTCCCCGAGATTTTTACGCCTTCGGTGCTGGTCTCTAGCCTCTAGCCTATGGAGGCGGGCTTGAGGTAGTTGTGGCTCGGGACCGGTAGGGTCGCGTCGTGAAAAACTCGACTCATAATTCCCACTTAATATTAAACGAACTTGGAATATTAAAATAATATTTGTTTGATTAATATTATTTATTGCATTTACTTAAATTGTAAATAATTTTAATAAATAAATTCAATATAAATTATTATTTACTTTAATAATATGAATTTATTTATTTATCAGTGATCGATAACTTGGACAACACTCAGACCCTGTGGTGGGGCCCCCCATGTCCGATGTACCTATTCAACCAAATAGGGCGGATTCTTGAATATACTATTGTGTGTGACCCTCTAGTCCTTTATCTCGATAGTAATGAATAGTATCCACAGACCAAAAATGAATTCTAGCAACCCATCAAGGCCCATAAAGAGATAAGGAAAGTCATAGAAACAACAACCAATCTACAGACATGTAATGTCTACTATACTCTCTTTGTCTTTAGATATATCATAAAGTCGGATGCACACTTATGTCATCACCTTTTTTTCCCTTTATTATTTGTTCATACCATCAATGACGCACCTGACACAAGCTACCTCTCCATGATTTCATTATCATGGTTTTTTCCTTGCATAAAATTACATGATCAAATGGCACACACTGGTAATGATCTCAATTCAGGAGACCAATACACATGTCCGTAGATAGGAATAACCAATGATACCCAAAACATGTGGTGTTCCTATTGGAAGGTCTATCCTCATAATCTCATTACTAGAGATCAACAAGTGTGAACTTCATGAGAAGAAGTCTCAATGATTATGAGCCCCCCGACACCTGATAGTAAGACATCAAATATGTCTAATCAGTATGTATCTTGACCATATGACATTTTTTTAAGATCAATGTCATAGTATCTTGAGGTTATCATTATATTCTAGGATCTTCTATAACCTTTTGATATGAAAATTAATCTATAGAAATTACCATTAAATAGTGGATGAAGAAATATATACACTATAATAGCAAGAATACATCATGTATATGTAACTGTATACATGATATGGTAATCAAAAGCACTGTTCAAGTTGGGTATAGGGAACCCACTATTTCAACATGGGATAGCTTGCCTCCCCAGTCAAACCTCTGTAATCCTCATCGAGGGGAGACTCTTAGAAAAATATGATCTTCCTTCTTGAACTCCAATTGCCTAAGACAATGATCTGTGTAAGATTTATGTCTTCTCTAGGCCTTCCTCATCCGCTCACAGATGACCTAGACTTTATCTGTCGCCACCTGCACCATCTATGGGCCCATAAGAGATGAATTTCCAATATCTTTCTAGCACTAGGGTAACCTTCAAAGTCTCTCATAAAGGTCCTAAAAAGGTTCCATGATGATAGTAGAGTGATAGATATTGTTATAAAAAAACTATACCAAAGGCAGGTGATCCTCCCAGCTTTGGCTAAATTCTAACATACATGCTGTCAGCATATCCTTCAACACTTGGATAGTGTGCTTGGTCTACCCACAGGTCTGGGGGTTAAAGGCTGTACTCATCCGCATCTGTGTCATGAATTCATCTTGAATACCTCTTCCTAATCATGATGTAAACCACATGTAATTATTGGAGACAATCATTGAGGGAACCCCATGAAGGTGAATAATCTCTCATATGTACGGTTTCCCCAAACTCTCTACCAAACTCTACTCCCTGGTAGCAAGGAAGTATGTTGAGTTAATGAGTCGGTCAACTATCACCCAGATGATTTCATGAATCTTCAATATGTGCGGAATCCTTGTGACAAATTTCATGGATATGCCATCCTATTTCCACTTCGGGACTTCAAGGGGCTACAACAAAACTTCTAAAACTTGGTGCTCAGCTTTCAACTACTAACATGTGAGGCACCGAGAGACGAACTCACCTATGATTTATCTCATTATGGACCACAAAAAACACCACTTAAGTTATCTGTACATCTTTCTCACACCAGTATATACAACTAAGAGAGAAGTGTGTAACTCTTGCATCACCTCCTCCTATAATGTGACTGGAACCATTGTCCACCCATGGAATAAGATGAAGTGATTTGCTTCTTTATAATATCCATATGGTGAGTTTACTATGGATATATGATCACGTAATACCTCACAGTAAATTTCTACTAGCTGGTACTCTCTCACATACTCGAGAAGTGAAGGAACCAACACCTTCGACTGCAGAAAATCTATACCCTCCTACTCCACCAGTGCCAGTTGAAAGGAGGAAAACTTCTCTGAAACCTCATTCACTAAGAGATCCCGTGACTTCCTACCAAGGTAATATACTAAAATATTTCAATTACCTATATTATAGATCATATAAAAGTCAGAGTTCTATAGGAACTCTATCCAGGGTCATTGTCTTAGGTTCAAGCCTCTCTATGTGAATACATACCTAAGACTCTAGTGGTCTGAGTAAACCACAAAGAACTCCCCCAGAAATTATTGTATCCACATCCCTAGGGAAAATACTACCACTACCAGCTCTAGTTCATGAGTTGAATAGTTCTACTCATGGGGTATCAATTGCCTCAACTCGTATTCAATAACTGCCTACCACTTCATCAACACAAAGCCGAGCCTAGATCCTGAGGCATCACAATACACTATGAACTTCACGACCTCCTATGGTAGTCTCAACAATGGAGAACTCATCAACCTCAGCCTTAACTCCTAAAAGGCCCTCTGTAACTGCCCATACCAGGTGAACGACCTCCCTTTCCATGTCAGGGTAGTCAAAGGGGATGTGATTCTGGAGAAGTCTGCCAAAAACCTCCTATAGTACCCTGCCAAGATAATAAATCTACACACATATAAAATGATGTTGGGTGACACCCAAGAAATAATTACTTATATCTTCATTGGATCTATAGCTAAACCATGTTCAGAAATTAAATTCCCTAGAAAGTGAACCTTATGAATCCAGAACTAGCACTTCAAGATCTTTCCATAAATACGATTCTCTCGAAGCAAGTATAGGACCATCCTCAAGTGCTCTACATGCTCCTACTTTGATGCAGAGTAGACGAGTATGTATTCGATGAAGAAAACAACAAAATGGTCCAATTACAACTAGAATACTTGGTTCATAAAAGCCTTAAACATGAAAAGGGTATTTTTCACACCAAATGGAATTACTAGGAACTCATAGTGTCCTTAGCAACATCAAAATTACAAGTTTAGAATATTATCCTCACAAACCCCCCAAATAGTGGTAGCTGGACCTGAGATCGATATTTGAGAACCATATCACACCTCACAATTGGTCAAAGAGGTCATCAATTCTCTGCATGGGGTACTTGTTCTTTATCGTGTTTGGGTTCAGATGATGATAATCTATGCAATTCCGTAAGCTCATATCCATATTTTTCACGAACAACATTGATGCTACCCTGGGGGAAAAACTGTTTCTGATGAAACCTTTCTCCCAAAGGTTCTATTACTAAAACCAAAACTTCTAGAGCTTAGTAGTGGCCATATAATGTGACGAAAAATATATCAGAGTGGTACAAGGATGCAAGTCAATGAAAAACTCCATCTCCCACCTTATAGGTAGTCCTAGAACATCATAGGGGAAGGCATCCATGTAATTATATACAATATAAGAAATCCAAATTTTTGAAGAGCCTGCTTCACCAAGGGATATACTTAATAACTGATGGGTGATGGGCTACAGACTCCTTCTTGCATAACCCACCTACCCTACCATGAGATCTCTCTCACTAAAAATGGAGGAACTTGACCCATACGTGCGTAGGCATCAAAATTGTCTATGGTGATAGTAAATCTAATATTGAACCATGGAAAACCAATACATACCCAAGATGAAGTCATAGGATTCCATCATAATGACTAGAAGGTCCCTTATGAACCTATATCTACTAAATGATAGCTCACACTACTGACAAATAAGAGATACAAAATAAGCCTTCCTTATAGGAACCTCAAGATGAAGCTTCTAGGATAACACCTCAACTATGATCTCCAAACCTTGCACCAAGATTATAGAGATAAAGGAATGACTGGAACCTGTGTCTATTAACATCTAAGAAAGAGTAGAAAACCCACAGATCATACCTATTATCATCTTGTGAGTTATGAGATCATTGAAATCCAAATCCTGAAGCTGTCCGTGACCTTGTCTGTCAACTCTATGAGTCTAACATGGGCCGCCTGGTGGTGGTGGTGGAAGGATATAATAATGAAATCCACCACCCATATCTCCTCCTATTACTATTCCAGATCCGCCTACCTAAGGACCACCCTATCTTCACATGGGAGATCCCTGATCATGGTGTTGCCTCTGCCATGGTGATCCATCAGCTATCTACATGTGATTCTCTTCATGTATGGTTGGTTATTCTCACACCATGTGACCTCTTCCATCATAAGTAAAGCACCACCCCTCTTTGGGCTACCCTGGTCCTCTGTGCTACCTCTGACCATGTTCTCGAGCCTAATCATAGGAGGATCTTCTATACTGAGATCCTAGAACCTGGGGTATGTTAGCTATTGCAAAAAACTCAGCTCTATGGTGCCCACTACCACCTCTAGCTATCTGTAATCCCTATAACATAAATCTTTCCATCACTAGTGCTCTCTCCAACACCCCAACATAGGCGGGGATGCACAAGGTCACTATGCTGGCTCAAATCTCTCAGAATTGTCCCTGCTCAAATTTCTGTGCTCAGAAGTAAACATCCCAGATCATGTCAAGGGAGTACTACATGAGGTATGTAAACATTGATGCATACTCATCCACCATAATCCCACCCTGTTTTAGATCCATAATCTCCTGGATTTTGATTGAATGAAATTAGGTGGTGCAGTACTCCTCACAAAACAAATGTTGGAAGTCAGACCATGAGAGTGTCAGCTCATCATGCATCTGCGTAATGAGGCTCCACCAACACCCATATTCTTTGTGGAAAAGGATAACTTCTAGTGAAACCAACTAGTCCTTCAAGGTCCAAAGAATCCTAAAGATATTAATCGTCGACTCAAGAAAACCCTATACTGCCTAGGGATCTGGCTCACCGTGGAACCTCAGCGGCCTCTGATGCTGGAACTCATTGAGTGAACTAATCCTCTGTGTGTCCTCATCCTGCTCTGTTGGAATGATCTACTACTCGACAGGTGGTGGTTCTGCCCACCTAGAGAAAGGGGATCATGGGATGGACCCTAAACTAAGGCATTTTCACTTATCAGATCATCATTACAAACCAGGATCAATATCCTGGATGGCTTTAATCATGAATGCATCCTAATATTTATCAGGACATACCACCCTTAGGTGAGAATATATATATATCAAAAACAAAAATGGGGAGCTGATTTAATAAATAAAGTCAAAGACGCAATCCTATATGATTCATGTACAATTGATCCCTGCAATAAATGCATCAGCATGCCAAGTCGACAAGAAAGTAGTCTGGGTCCAAGTGAATGGATACATAAGTTGTCACACCATCACTAAATTCCACATCCTGAGAGCCACACTCAAGACACTTCGACACTATTTCCCTAACCCAACCAATCATCTTAAGGGGATACATCCAAATAATTTCCCAATGAATGATATTTATCTAATACCAATCTTTCATGACCCGACCCAAGTTGGGGCTTGATCTGTAACTACCCCAAGCCCACCTCTATAGACCAGGGGGTGGTGAAAATTTCCAAAGGCATAACTAATTTTGGGAGTACTTTTTCTAAGTACCTATATGCACACACATATCCATCTCAATGAAAAATTTCATAGAGAAAGAGTAAAAGATGCAACAATGATAAAACATAAACTAAGCATGCATGAACCTCTAGACAGTATAAAAGTACGGTAGTGTAAACTGAAAATTAAAGGGAAAAAATACATTCCCAACTAGATATGTGTCCCAAACTGAAAAAACTAAAAAAAAGTAAGCTACTGAGAGATCCCAGATCCTAAATCCCAAGCTACAACCACCATACGCGGTCCAAGCACCCAGTACCCCTAAGATACTTTGTATTCACAGTCAACCTATCCGCCATTTGCATAAGATACAACACATGTAGGAAAATACCATGTAAAGGTGAGTATATACATACCTAGTAGGACACATAGAAAGATGAAGGGGGAGCAGTAAGATATAAAAAAGGAGGAGAAAGATAGTAGATATCACAAGGTATAGTGAAAGAGTACATCTCAACCCAATAAAGAGTAAAAGTAAGCTCATCCAAACACAAGGGGATAAAAATGTGAGTATATGAACTACCCATCGAGTCTTCACCACCTATAGAAGGAGAGTAGACTCCTCTAACCATGAGAAGCTAAACACAGAAATCACCTGGCCTACCCCACGCGTCTTTACCTCTCCTGGAAGGAGAGTATCCAAATCAAAGGTGTGGATATAGAAAAAGAATATCTATATGCTCACTCAAAGAATCCAAAATGAGAGAGTAAGGGGATCTCTATCTCATAGCTCAACCCAAGAATAAGAGTAGCCAATAGTTCCATAAGTCTATCAACTATGCCCAACATCTCAAAAATCTACTAGGTATAAATCTTCCAAGTCAATCCCAACCTCATCTCTGTATTGCACAGTCGAGGGTCCACAATCTCTAGGTAGAGGACCCATGCCCTAGTACAAAATGAGGGTTCCACTTTGATAGTTGAGGACCCATGCCTAGATCAGCTGGAGGGTGTCACTCTAAGTCATCAAGGACCTATTCCCTACCCCACATGATGGTTCCACTCGGAAGTTCGAGGATCCATTACTAGACTAGATGGAGGGTACCACTCTAAGTCATCGAGGACCCATTCCCTACCCCATAGGAGGGTGACACTCAGAAAGTTGAGGACCCATGGCTAGCCCTACTAGAGGGTTCCACTCTAAGTCATCAAAGACTTATGCCTTTCCCCATATGAGGGTGCCACAAAGAAAGTATCTGGTGATCCTATGTGATCAATTATATCGTCAAGTGTATTATAAGTAAGTTTCATTCTTAGAAAACTTCACATTGTATCTCCACAGATGAAACTGAGGGCACCATCACATTCTATGTGGAAAAAACACTCAGAATAGTCTATTAGTTGGCCAAAATATGAGTTCAAATGAAGGAGATACAAATCCTTTAAGTTTCCTCAAAAGAGATCAAGGGGTACACATCATGTGAGGGGACCCACATGGTGTGTGGTCCCACCCCACCACCTAGCCATGCCCCTAGATGGCACATAGATCCATCCCATGTAGTAGTACACACCATGTAGGTGGACTACACAACGTGTCCAGACTGACTGGGATAGGGCTGTGTCCTGCTCTCCATGTCCATGTATTGGACCCCATTTCCATATACTAAACCCCATGTCCGTGTATTAGAGTACATGACCATGTACTTGGCCATGCACTACCACATGGGTTCCTCCCCGTGTGATCCTTCACATGGGTTCCCATCTCAGGAAGGGGTACACGACGTGTAGGAGGAAAACATGCCATGTCATCCTTATCCTTTCCAAAACCCTAGCTACCACCACTGAGGGGGTTACACACTGTGTGTTCATCTTAATACATGATGTATAGTTGGGTTTTCACAAAAAAACATAGATATGTGATCCATGCTTGAATTTTCTTGATCCTCCTTATATGCCCCATTAAATCGGTCTAAAAATCATGAATCTGGATGTAGATTGAGGATCTCAGCTGTTGCTCACCAGAAAATGACCATCATTCATTGTAGGGGTTTCACTATACATTTCACACACTGCTACAACTTTTGAATTTAAATCTTTGATATCAAAAAACCAAAACAATCATCCAAGCCTTGATATGATCTCATATCTAGCAATAGTTTGTTGATTTGTTCCTTATTTCTTGGTCCGTCATGGTTCCGATGGTCCGATAGGGCTCAGTACCACCCGAAAAAGTCGTACCAAGACTTTAGGGTCCAATAGGTGAAGAACACAAAGAAACAAGGGAGAAAAACACCATAAAAAAGGTTTAAATGATCATTGACCAAGTTTTCTTGGCCAAAAATCAATAACGGTGACCCATGGATTAAAAACCAAAGAAATTAGTTGAATTTCAGTACTCAAGCACATGAAAAGGCTAAAAAAATTGGCACAGATCAAAGAACAACAATCTATCTACTCAAATATTTAATAAAAGGGCATAAAAACACCAAATGACAAGGCCTACCTTGATTATGGATCAATCGTTGATGAAGAACATACCCACCAATGATTAAAGAGGATTCATTGCATCTGTTGTATCATGATCTGCTCTGATCTAGAGTTTCATTATCATTTGATGTGATTTTCCAACAGATTAGAAAGAGAGAGCTATGGATTTCTCCTAGGGTTTATGTAGATAACCCTTGAGGAATATGTCTGGTGATACTCTTATAGAGTTATTTGTTACGCTTAAAACAAAAAAATCAATTAATTAACTCATTAAATGAACCTCTAATGATTGAGGGGTCCAAACATCCCACAACGACCCATTTTATATTACTCCTTGGGTAAGACCTGAATTCCAAACTCAATCGTGGTCTCAGATTTCTGATTCATGCTACCGTTTAAGAGTTATCTCATCTTCTTTGAGGTATCATGCACATAAAATATAAAATATATTTTTATTTTTATAAAATTAATTACAGACACATAAAGTCTCATAATTGAATTCCATCACAACACCTAGCTTTGGAAATATATATAGAAATATTTAAAAGACTTACAAGAAAAAAAGGCTTCTACATCATTACCTCCTTCAAGTTTTTTGTACCTGAAAAGAAAAAACTAGGAAAACAACTCGGGATAATGATCCCAAACTTAGCTCTACTTCTCCCAGGAACTCTCCTACATGTTCCCATGCTACCACAACACACATACCAAGGGTATGGTTCATCCATACATAGTCCTCTCCTGCTAATCCTCGATCGCCACTAGGTGTGCCCCAAAGGTGGCTCTATCCTTAATGTCCAGCTCTCTCCAGTCGATAACATGTGTGGGGTGATGCACGTATCGCCTCTGATATGACATGTGGAAAACATCGTGCACCCACTCCAACTATGGGGGCAGGGTGATGCGGTAATCAATCGGTACAAACCTATTCACAATATCTAATGACCCGATGAACCTTGGGGATAGCTTGCCTCCTTGGATAAACCTTCACAATCCTCTCCACGGAGAGACTCTAAAAAAATGTGGTCTTACTACTCAAATTACAAGGGCCTATAATGAAAATATTCATAAGATTTATGTATTATATGGGACATCCTCATCCGCTAATGAATAACCTAGACTTTCACTATCATCACCTGCACCATCTCCAGGCCCACAAGAGATGACTCGCCAATATCTGTCCAGCATAAGGGTGACCTGTAGGGTCTCTAGTATAAGGAATCAAAAGGTGCCATGCCAATAGTATACTAGTAGCTGTTATTGTATGTAAACTCTACTAAGGGAAGGTGATCCTCCCATATCTAGCTAAAATCTAACATTCACACCCTCATCATATCCTCCAACACCTAGATAGTGCGCTCAGTATCCCAATCAATTTAAGGGTGAAAGGCTATACTCATACACATCTGGGTCCCAAATTCCTCCTCCAGGCCTCTCCACATCATGATCAGAGACAATCATAGAGGTGACCCTATTAAGGTTAATGATATACCATATGTACAATTGCCCCAAAATCTTTACCAAACTATACTCCCTAATAGTAAGGAAGTGTGGAGACTTCGTGAGTCAGTCAACTATCACCCAGATGGCATAATGGATCTTCACTATGCATGAAATATCTATGAAAAATTCCATGGATATAATGTCCCATTTCCACTCCAGGACCTCAAGGGGCTGCAAAAAACCTGTCAAAACTTGGTACTTAGCTTTCACTTGCTGAAAAGTGAGGAACCTAGAGACAAACTCAGCTACACTTCATCTCATGGAAGACCAGAAAAATGTTTTTTAATGTATTTATACATCTTTACCACATCATAATGTACAACTAGGGGATAAGTGTGGAACTCTCACATCAACTCCTCTTACAAAATGACTAGAACCAATGTCCATCCTAGAACAAGATGATGTGATTAAATCATTCATAATATCCATATAGTGAGTCTATTATGGATATATGGTCACATAAGACCTCACAGTTGATGTATCATAGTGGAAAATCTATCAAGCGCTCAAGAATCGATGGAGCTAACACCATCAACTTTAGAGAAGCTATACCCTCCTACTTCACCAGGGTCAGTTACAAGGAGGCCAAATTCTCTGAAGCCTCCTGCACTAAGTGAGTCTGGGACTTCCTACTAAGATAATTTGCTAAAACATTTCCATTACCTAGAGTATAGACTATATCAAAGTCCTAGTCTGATAATAACTCTATCTATCATCGTTCTCTCAGGTTTAGATCTCTCTGTGTGAATACATATCTAAGGCTTTAGTGGTTTGAGTAAACCACAAAGCGATCCACTAGAAGGTAGAATCTCTGCATCCCCATGGAGAAGACTACCACTGCCATCTCTAGGTCATGAGTTTTATAGTTATTCTCATGGGGTCTCAACCTCCTTGACCTGTATACGATAACTTCCTCCTGCTACATCAATACACCGCTGAGCCCAACTCCTAAGGAATTGGAATACACTACAAACTCTACATACTCCTCTGGAATTCTCAACAATGGAGAAATATTTAGCCTAAACCTCAATTTCTCAAAGGCCATGGAACTGATTAGACCAGGAAAACGGCTGCCCTTTCCATGTCAAGGTGGTTAGAGGGTCTATGATTCTGGATAAATCATCCACAAACCTCTTGTATCACCCTTCCAATCCAGGAAAGATATACACCTCTAACACGGTCTTGGGTGGATCCCAAGAAATAACTACTTTGATATTTGCTGGATCCATGATTAAACCATGATTAGAAATGACATTCCCTATAAAGTGAACCTCATGAATCCAGAATTAGAACTTTGATATATTCCTATAAATATGGTTCTCATGAATTAAGTCTAAGACTTACTCAAGTGCTCTGCATGCTCCTCCAATGATGCAAAGTATACAAGTATTTAATTGATGAAGATAACAAAAAAAATGATCCAAGTACAACTGAAATTACTAGTTAATCAATTCCATAAACAGATTCGTGCATTAGAGACATCCGCACACCCCTTGAATCTGCTGTCAACACACAGAAACCTCCCAAGGGAATCCCCAATTTCTTTGAGGAAAGGCAATTTATTCAAGGGTAGAGGTAGACCTGGAAGGGAGATACATACCGCCGTAAATGGACTTTCCTTACCCCTATGCGCATCAAGAGACCATCGAGATAAACTGAATCTCCAACGCCCCATGATACGGGAAGAAAAACACCAGGCCTTCAAGAAATCCCCTTTAGAGCCAAAGGTCAAAACGAAAGATGAACGGTGCAGAGGTGAAACCTGAACCAGAGAGGAAAGATCCCAAGATTTGATAAAATTATTGAAGGTCAAAATCAGTGGCTTCGCTGTACCAAAACATGCAATCAAATTCTAACATAGTCCCTCCACTGCTTCATCATAAGCCTCCAACAGAAACTCCACAGTCAGCCCAGAAACATCTCTACAACAAGAAAACGAAAAGGAATTCATGGAAGAATGAAAACTTGAATACTGTGGTGATCCACAAAGAACTTCCCTGAAAGACCTATCCAACCCCTCACCCGGAGCACCTTCAACAATACCAGGAAAATGAGAATCCGACGATGAAGGTCCAGGGTCCCAAAGGGAAGAAACCCTAGCCAAGCGAGGGAAAGACAAGGCACAAAAATCAGAATCCAATTCTGTAAAGGGTCTCTTTGAAGGTGAGGGGGTAGATTTCTTGGAGTCAGAATTTAGTCTACCCGGTCTATCCCAGGTACTGCTCTCATTGTTGCCTGCAAGGGCACTTAGTTCAGGTTTGCAGGAAGGTTATTTTTGATGGGGTGCGTTTTTAGAGGTCTGGCAGGAAGGATGGTTTTCTGGGGGAGGATTTACTTGGTAAGGGAAATTGGTCTAAAGGTGAAAATGGTTCTTCTGATCAGGTATGCCTGTCCGATTCTGTTTCATCTTCCAGTGACCTTGTTGTGCTATCTTCGAATGACTATTTTGAATCTTTTGGAAAAAATGAATCAGTTATTAGCATTGTTTCTTTGCCTTGTGGGAGTTATCTGAGTTGTTTATATCCATACTAAGCATTGCTAATTTTTGGAACACACCTATCATTAGTTTTTTCTATAAAGGTTTGGTTAAGCGTTGTTTCCCCTTTGATGGTCCGTTGGGTTGTTTTAGTCCGGTTCTTTTACCTTCATCTTCAGTTTCATCGAAGCAGGGTGGGCGTGGAAAGGAGGACTTGATTTTAGGTTTCTCTAATTCTTTGGATAGAGATCCTTTGTTGTTATCTAAGGAGGGAGACTTTAAGGTTTCTTCCCAAGATAAGGTTGTGAATGATGGGGGTTTGAGAGCCTACAAGGATTCTATTATGATTAATAAGGGTTCATTTAATCTTCTTAATGATAAAAAAGGCGGTGGTGGTCAAGATGCTTCGAGCTCGGTTGATCCTGTGGAGGTTATTTTATCTATGGATACTGGAGTGGTTACTAGGGCAAGACCTTTTCATATGAAGGAGTTCTTGGAATCCCGTTCTAGTTCGACCAAGATTCCTGAGGCCAAAGTCGGGCTGAGTTTGTTTTAATGATTCCTATGATAATATGGAATGCTCGTGGCATAGGTGCATGAGTTAAGACTGACTTTTTAGTCATGGAAATTAAGAAGAATAAGTCGTGTGTTGTTTTTATCTTAGAACATAAGCAACATTTGAGTAGGATTGGTGAGTTTGCTCGTAGAATCAAAATGAGTTCTTGGCTGCATGATGAACCAGAAAATATTCATATTTGGGTCTTCTGGGATAAAGTTGTGTCTGTTGGCCTAGTCAAGGTAGGTGATCAGTATATTACTGTGGAAATTAGTAATGGCATGAATTTTTTTATGTCCTTTGTGTATGAGAGTTGTAACACCCAGAGGAGGGAGGTCTTATGGAAAAGTTTGGAGGGTTTTTATTTGGTGGGTCTTCCCTAGTTTTTTGGTGGTGACTTTAATATTATTGTTGATCCTGGTGAGAAAAAAGGGTGTGGTGTTTTCCCTCATATTGCTAGTAGGGGATTTGGTCAATTCTTGGCTAGGTGTGGTCTTTGTGATATGGGGTTTAATTAGGACTGTTTCACATGGTGTAATAATCAGAAGGGTAGTGTGCGTTCATGGAGTCGTCTGGACAGGTGTTTAGAGAATGTGGATGCGGTTTCTAGCTTTCCTCATGTTAAGGTTGACCACCTTGTCCATGGGATATCTGATCACTCCCCTCTCCTGGTGTCTTTGCTACCCAGTCAAAAAAACGGGGAGTGTTTTCGGTTCTGTGAACATTGGGGGGATAGGCCAGATTATTTTCGGCTGGTTAAGGATTTTTGGGAGGGTGAGGTTCAGGGGAATGCATGGGTTGCCTTTCATAACAAATTGAGATGCCTTAAGAAAAATCTTTGGGCCTGGGCATAGAGACTTCCTCCTATGGATCGAGACTTAGTGTCTCTTAAATAGAAGGTGGAAAATATGGAAAGATCCTTGGAGGATAGATGGAGTAATGAGGTTTATGAGGACACTATGGGTAGGAAAAGTGTGTTGGAAGAATTAATCTTGAATCAGGAGCGTGTTGACATAGATAGGGCTAGAGTTAAATGGATTCGGGAGGGAGATAAAAAAATATGCCTATTTCCATGCATGTATTAAGGAAAAAAAAGAGGTGGGTCAGTCCGAGCATTATTTTGGAAGATGATTCTTGCTCAGGGGATAGGGATGTGATTGGATCCTTGGATGTTTCTTTCTTCAAAAATCTACTTGTTGGTCCTAATTTGTCCATGGATGTTGGTTATCCTAATGGGAATGCAGAGTTATTTGAGGTGATTCCGCACACGGTTCCTGGTCTGGAAAATGATCTACTGGAAGCCATTCCTGATGAGGATGAGATTCATGCTGCTATATTTAAACTCAACCCGGAGAGTGCTCTGGGTCCTGATGGGTTCCCTGTGGCATTTTACAGAGGGGCTTGGGAGGTGATCAAAGCTGATCTGATTTTTGTTATCCAGGATTTCTTTCGGGGGGGGGGGGGATATTCCTAGGGTAGTTGGTGCTACTACCCTGGTTATGATTCCTAAGGTTAAGAATACTTCTTCCATCCTTGATTTCATACTGATAAGTATGTGAAATTTTTCGTACAAAATTATTTCTAGTGTCATTAACTTGTGGCTGGCTGGAAGTATTTCCTATTGTGTCTCTCTTGAGCAGCATGGTTTTGTTAGAGTTCGGTCGATTCAGGGTGCAGTTGCGTTGGATCATGAGATGATCCATGATATTAGTCTCAAATGTCATGGGTCTAATATGGCTTTAAAGATGGATATGAATAAAGCTTATGACAAGATGGAATGGGGGTTCATTATAAGAGTTCTGAGAAGTATGGGCTTTTCTCTGTGGGCTGTTGATCTATTATTTTGATGCTTTATTTTTTCCTGGATGTCAGACTCTTATATGGGAAAAACCCATGGTTTTTTCAAGACGACTCGTGGTCTCAGACAAGGGGATCCTATCTCTCTGACCCTCTTTATTTTAATGCAGGATACCCTTAGTCGTCTCATCAATAAGAAGGTTTCCAGGGGTAATATTATGCCATATCGGAGACGTATGAGACAATCTTCTATTTCTCATTTGATGTTTGCAGATGACTCGCTGCTTTTCATTAATGATAGTGTTAGGTTGGTTGGGAATTTGATTAATGTGTTGGATGAATATTGTAATTGGAGTGGGCAAATGGTGAACAAGGAGAAGAGTAGTTACGATCTTTCTGATAAATGTGGTGACATTCAGGCCTGATCTATTCACAGATTGTTGATGATGCAGAAAGGTTCCTTTCCTATGATCTATCTTGGTTCCCTTATATCTCCTGGTCACATCTGCATTGGAGACTATGATGGTATTGTTAATAGAATCCTGAACCATGTTATTGAATGGAAGAATCATTTTTTATCCTTTGGTGGGAGGATTTCCTTAATCAATAGTGTTTTGTTGGCGATCCCGGTTCATGTTCTCTCGGCTTGCAATGTGCCTAAGGGGTTTGTCAGGGCTATTGAAAAGGTTATGGCTGATTTTATTTGGGATGATCACTTTGAGGGGAAGTGTTATTGGGATTCGTGGGAGAAAGTGGCCAGACCAGTTTAGGAAGGCGATGCCAATATCAGAAGCCTTAGGGATTCTCTTCACTGCTTACATGTGTAGCTTGCCTGGGAAGTTGTGGAAGGCTGCACTATTTGGGGTAAAACCATGGCCTCACAAGGAGTGGATTTACTGGGGGACAATAGGAAGGTTTCTCCTTTTTGGGATTTAATCCAGAGTTTTCTACCTATTATTCACCTTCATTCGTGCTGGATTATTGGGAAGGGTGATATTTCTTTCTGGAGTCACAACTGGTCTGGGTCGATTATTGGCTTTCCTGGTTGTCCAGTTCCTATGATCTCATTCAAAGAAGCTAGTAGTTACCCATATTTTATCAATGTTGTTCTTGATGAAGATCGAAGGAAGTTTTTTGACCATATTGAGCTGAATAAGGATCTAGAAAAATGTGTTTTCACTGCTTCAAGGACTGATATTTTTTCCTCTAAGGAGTTTTGGGAGATCTCTTCCATCTGAAATTGTAATGATTACTGGAATGAGATGCTTTGGTGTGATAGCATCCCAAATAAGTTTAATTTTCTTCTATGGAGAATCAGAAATTAGGCTGTTCCTACTGATGAGAATGTGAAAAGGAGGGGCATCTATTTGGACTCCAAATGTCATTGCTGTAGTTATAGTAGGGAGGAAAATTCCAACCATCTATTTTTTGAGAATGATTGGGGCCTGGCTATGTGGAGTTTCTTTGGTGAATTCACACATATTTCTATTTTTTTTCTAATGGTTATTCTTTTTTAGATATATGGTTTCATGGTATGAATGGTGCTAGCTCTGAAAGAACGGCCAGATCTGTGATTATTAGTGCAGGGTGTTGGTGCATTTGGAAAGCTAGGAATAAATACCGGTTTGAGGGGTTTGAAACCCATAAAATTTTGGTAATTTCCATAACTAGTCTCCTGCTGATGGATCTAGTTTGTTTTTTCAAAGTTTCAGGAGATACGCCCTCTTTGAGGAAAGTGCAGGTGTGTTGCCCTATTGTGGATCGTCCAGCTCACATGAGGAAAGGGAATTGGTTTAGATGGTGCCCTCCTATTATGGGTTTGAAGTTGAACTTTGATGGATCTTGTATTGATGGTCTCATCTGGGGGGGGGGGTGGTGTTGTTCGTGATGGGAGCGGGTGTATTTTTCTTGCCTATTCTGCTTTCTATGGGAGTGGCAGTTCCATCCAAACTAAGGCCGAGGCTATGCTTACAGAGATTAGTTTGTGTGCCCAGAGGAATATATCTCTTTCTCATATTGAGAATTATTCAAAGATCATTCATGACTCAGTTAATGGAAAGATATCTTATCCCGGGTCGATTGTTTATATTATAAGGAAATGCAGGAGCTGGATCGGAAACAATGGTTTGCAGCTGTCTCATATTTGGAGAGAGGGCAATAGAGTCGCGGATCATTTTACTTCCCTGAAGGTGGCAGATCAAGGTACAAATGTTGTGTGTTTTCATAGTATTTATTTTATTGATTCATAAGGGTTGGTGCTGATTAGGGGGGGCCAGTTGGGTCTCCACTATTTTAGACCACCTTAGTATGTTCTTTTTCCCCCGCCCCAGCCTTGTTTGCTGCGGGTTGTGTCTTTAATAAAAAATACAGTTTAGTGATCAAATCCATAAACATGGTGGGGTAATTTTTCACACCAAATGGCATCACTAGAAAATCATAGTGTCTATAATGACATCATAATGCCAAATTTGGAATATCATCCCCGTGAACTCTCAACTAGTGATAGCCACACCTGAGATCGATCTTCGAGAACCATCTCATGCCTCACAATTTGTCAAAGAGGTCTTCAATTCTCAATAATGGGTACTTGTTATTTATTATGGACTAGTTCAAGTGATGATAATCCATGTAAATCATCCAGCTCCCATCCACCTTTTTCACGAACAACACTGAAGATGCCCAGGGGGGACACAATGGGTCTGATGAAACCTTTATCCCGAAGGTCCTCCAACTACAAACAAAACTCCCAGAGCTCGGTAGGCCCATCTGATATTCTACATATGATATTAGAGAAGTCTTGGAATGAAATTCAATACAAAACTCCATATACTGCCTTGAAGGTAGTCCCAGAACGTCCTCGGGGAAGACGTCCATGTAATCCTCCACAACTGAATGAAACCAGATTCCTTAAGATCCCACTACACCAAGTTCTATACTCACTAACTGATGGGTTATGGAATGAAACCTCTTTCTAATAGAACCCACTTTCCCTACCATGAGATCTATCTTTCCAGAAAAGTAGAAACTCATCCCATCACTATATAGGCATCTAACTTGTCTTCAGTGATAGTAAATCTAGGCTCAGACTATGGAAAACCAATTAATACCCAAGATGACATCATAGGGTTCCATCATGATGACCAGAAGGTCCCATGTTAACCTATCTCCACCAAGAAACAGCTTACACTACCGACAGATAAGAGATACAAAAGACGCATTCCATGTAGGAACCTCAAGATGAGTCTACTGGGAAAACACCTCAACTAGGAGCTTCATACCTCACTTTAAGAGTATAGAGATAAAGGAATGACTATCACCTATTATATTCATCCAAAGTCTAAAATTGTACGTGGCCCTAACCGCCAGCTCCCTGAGCCTTACATGGGCCGTCTTGTGGTGGTGGTGGAAGGATTTCATAAAGAAGTCCACCGCCTATAGCTCCTCATGTTCCACTTCTTGCTCCACCACCCTGGAGAACACCATGTCCTTGCCTAGGAGATCCCTAATCACAACTCTTCCTTTACCATGGAGGTATATCAGCTATCTGCCTATGCTACTCTGCACGTTTGGTCAGGTAGTCTCATTCTATGTGACCTCACCCATCACAAGTAAAGAATCTCCCCTATCATATCTGCTCTGGTCCTCTATTCTACCTATGACCACATTCCTGAACCTGATCATGATAGGATCTCCAATGCCAAGATTCTAGTGACTAGCGTCTTCTAGCTATTGCAGATGACTCAGTTTTATGGAACCCACTACCAAATCTAGCCATCTAGAGTCCCTCTAATAGAAATATATCTATCATCAGTTTTCAATCCAACACCCCAAAATAGGTGGAGATTCACAAGGGCACTATGATGGCTCAGATCTCTCGACAGAGTCCCTACTTAGACTTCCATTCTCAGAAGTAACCATCCCAAATCATGTAAAGGGAGTACAACATAAGGTCCATGAACCTTGATACGTACTCTACCAATGTTATACTACACTACTGTAGCTCTAGAAGATCCTGGATCTGGACTGAGTGCAAGTAGGAGGTGTAGTAATCCTCATGGAACACCTTCTGGAATCCTAGCCATGAGAGTATCGACTCACCGTGCATCTTCATAATGAGGCTCCACCAATGACCAACCAATCCATAGAAAAGGCTAACTGCCAGTGAAAACACCTTGTCTATAGGGTTCTGAATAAGCCTAAAGATATGAACCACTGAATCTATCCAATACTCTACTGCCTGAGTATATGGCTTGCCATGGAACCTCTGTAGCCAATGAAGTTGGAACTCATGGAGCGTGCTAATCCTGCACACATCCTTAGCCTGCTCTTTTGGAATGATCTACTACTCAACAAGTGGAGGTGTTGCTACCTTACCACCTAGAGGAAGTGGGTCTCGGGATGGACCCTGAACCGAGGCCTCATCACTCATCATATTTTCATTACAAACCGAAAAAAGTATCTTGGCTAGCTGTCATCATGGAGGCATCCTAATATTTATCAAGACATAGCATAGTTAGGTGAGCATATATATATGTATACATGTAAAGACCCAGAATTTCCATGGAAATTTTTTTCTTCTTAAATACATGGGAAATTTACGAGTCCGCGAAAATTTACGACGCTTGATTCCGAGGCCCGGTGTGTCCGGAATAAATTTTTGAAGTTTTGTTCGGGTATGTTCAGTAAATGTATGAGCAGGATTTTATAACTTTTGAACCAGTTCTCGGAATTGAAATTTGAGGGAACCATTGAACTCGAAGTGCCGATATTTGCTTAAGAGCACTTTTACCTTGATGACAGTCGGTCGAGAATGAAAGTTAGTTTTTGAGTTTTTAAGAAAAAGTTAAATAAAAATAAGTGTGAAGATTATTTTTATGCTTGGTGGTTAAAATATCCAAGGGGTGGTTATAGGTGGAGGCCACCACACCATAACCTCCCATGAGAGGTTATTTTGGTGGGGCCCACCCACACATAACCTCCCTTGTGAGGATATCTTTGGTGGGGACCACCCGGGCTTGTAACCCTTGGAACCCCCCATTTATGCGGGGAGAACCCTTGAACTTCCCTCCTTAAGTGCCAACCCTCCCTCAATTAAATAATTTAACCCTTTCAATTAATTAATTGAACCCATTTGAATTATTTTGAATTTTTGGGGCCACAAATTAAATAATGGATTAAGTTAATCCATTATTTTTGGTTGGCATTTCAATTTGGTGGAGTTTGGGGAAAGAGGGAGCTTGGGAGAGAAAGAACTCACCAATGAAGAACGAACTTCAACCATGTCAAAAGAGAAGGAGTCGACCACGAAGAACGCCATCTTCGACTTCATCACCTCCGAACGCTCATCCCCCAACGACGGATATCCTCTTCCTTTTCTGACATTGACGAATCAATGCCTGCCTTTCCACAAATTCGTCACCGATCATCGATACAAGGTAGGGGGATTTAAGATTGATTTGTTTCCATTCTTCATCAAACAAATCTTGGTTTATGAATCGCCAAATGTTATCACCATAACATGGAGAGCTCGGGCCGCACGAACACGGCCCGAACCTCCCCCTTTGTTTGTCCTCGTTTGTTGATGACGAAGGCGGAGCAACGGTGGCCGACATTGGGCTGACCACAAAGGAAGCCATCCGCGAAGAAACCGGCAGCGCAAGGCCGTCGGGTCGCCAGAAGGGCGCGACACCGTCGTGATGAGTGGAAGAAAGGGCCGCGGCCAGGCCAGGCTGCGGTGGTGGAGCGCGGCGTCGTCGTGCCGCGCGGAGCAGCAGAACCGTGGCTAGGGCGGGCCATGGCGGAAGGGTGCAGTGCCGTTGCGCCACATAGATGAGGAGATCCTCGGCTAGGGCGGGCCGCGGCGGAGGAGCAGAGGTGGCCGAAGTCAGGCCGGCCACCGGCGGTGCAAACTGGCAGGCCGCTCGGCCAGCCGAACAAGGCGGGACCCTCTCAGGTCTCGTGGGTTACCGAATAGGCACCTAGTGCCGGTTCCGTCCAGGTGACAGGGGGAGCCCCCCCCCCCCCCCCACACGCGGCTAGGGCAAGCCCCGCAGGGTGCCGCCAGCCGCTGGCCAGCTGGGCCACGCGGGCCGCCAGCCAGGCCACGCGGGTCGCCGGTCCGGACCCAACACGGGCCATACCCAGCACGGGCCGGACTTAGCACGAGCTGGACCGCCCTTTTGGGCTGGGCCTCCCCCTCGGGCCGGGTAAGACCCCAATCCGGACCCATTTGAACTGAATACACCTATTCGCCCATAACCCGGGCTATGAATGTCCGATCGACGAACCATCTACGGCGACAGAAATATTAGAGAGAGACAGTTCTTTTGGAATACCCCACTTGAGGTTTGGACACAGTTGGGGTACGTTCGGGTTGGTTTGAACCTAAAATCCAGCCGGGCCCCCTGGACGAAAATGTCAATAACTCACAGACCGGGCGTCCGTTTGATGCACCGTCTGTTGCGTTAGGACCCCTACGACGAGGAGGACATGTGAGATAATTCTACTTGGGACTTCGTGATAGTTGGAGAATCGAACTATAGTTCGTGGAGCGGATCCTCCCAGAGACAAGCGAGCGGAGTACGAAGACCTAGTAAATGGCTGAGACCTGATGACTGTTGACCTTTCGACTCGGAGTGTTTCGACTAGTCCAATGGGGAATGCCTCTGTGTGATGTTGCAGACCCACAATAGGGAGAACCTCTGTGTGACGCAGCAGACCCACGATACTCGATAGGAGGAGTACCTCAGCAGGCTACGAGGGGGAGCGCCTCTGTGTGAGCGCGACCGACCCATAGTGGGGAGCGCCTCTGTGTGAGCGCAACCGATCCACGGTACTCGACAAGAGGAGTACCACATTAGTACAGAATAGTGGGAAGTACCTCTGTGTGACACGACATTCCCACTATACTCGATAGAGGAGGATTACACCATTAGCCGAGGTTTCGACAATGTGACTGGGGATGTTACTTGATACTACCCCCTAGAAAAAAATCCTGGTTTGAGATGAGTCAATGACTTTTTTGTTTTCCTCATGATTGAGATGGTTTACTAGATAACTTAGGTATATGTATGGTCATATACCTAAGTAATGGTTATCCGTTGAATCCATACTTTGAGGTTTATCCTTGTTGGATTTTGTGAGATCTTGAGGGTCTCAGGGTCCCTACTGAGTATCATTATACTCACCCCTGTACGGGCTATGCCTGTACCTCGTTGTGTTAGTTGCAGATGACGAAAAACGCTGAATGAGGTAGAGAGTAGCAGGACTGGATGGTACCTAGAGGTGGACCACTCAGCGTGACAATACACGGAGCAGACAGATGGACGTGGAGTGCTGAGGAGGCCATCTGTACCTACCCTTCAGGTAGGAACCTCAGAGGACGACCTAATAGATGCTTTAATTTTCTTCAGTTGTACTTTCATTTCAGTTGTACTTGTACTTTCCTGTTGGGATTGTATTTCTGGCCCCTTTACTTTTCAGTACTCTTTTGTATACATCTTTTTTTAGTGTTTTACTTCCAACACGTACTCTGTTGTGTGTGTTTCAGTTTATAATGGCAATGCCTTCCCAGTTTAGGGATTTACACCTTTGGTGCTAGTCGCCAGCCCCTGGCCTATAGAAGGCGGGCTTGGGGTAGTCACGATACGGGCCCCGAGGGACGGGTCGTGACAATACATATAAAAAAATGGGGATATGACTCAAGAATGATAGTAAAAGACTCAATCCTATATGATTCATGTACCATTGATCCCTATAAAAAATGTCTCAGTATACTAAGTTAACAAGCAGTTAGTTATGGCCCCAGTGAATGGATATGTCGGCCCCTGCACCATCACTAGATTCCTTGGCCAAATATCCACACTTGAGACACTTCAAAATGGTTTCCCTAACCCAACCAATCCTCTTATGGGGATACGTCCGAACAATATCCCAAGGAATGAAATTGATCCAATACCAATATGTCATAACCCAACCCAAGATGGGGCTAGATCCACAACTATCCCAAGCCTACCTCCATAGGCCAGGGGGTTGTGACAAGCACCAAAGTCAAAACTAACTCAAGGAGGCCTTTTACTATGTACCTATATGCACACACACAACCATCTCGATGAAAAAGTGCAGAGGGAAAGAGTAAAAGATGAAAAAAATCTAAAAATATAACCTATCATGCATGAACCTTTAGACAATACAAAATTATAGTAGTGTAAACTAAAAAGAAAATGGAAAAAATACACGCCCTACCAGATATGTGTCCCAACTTAACAAAACTAGAAAAATTAAACTACTGAGAGAGACCAAATCCAGAATCCCAAGCTATGAACATCGTAGGTGTTACAAGAACCCATTATCACTAAGCTCCTCTATAGTCATGACCGACCTGTCTGTCGTCTACATAGAACATGACACGTATGGGCAAATCCCATGCAAGGGTGAATATATACATACCTAGTAGGACACCCCAAAACCTGAAGGGGTAGTAGTAAGAGATATAAAATGAGGATAAATATAGTAGATAACATAAGGTATAGTGAAGGGGTATAGCTCAACCCAACCAAGAGTGAAAGTAAGCTCGTCCAAACACAAGAGGATAAACACGGTGATTAAATGAACTACACATCGAGTCTTTTCTACCTATACTAGGAGATTAGACTCATCAAACCACAAGAAGCTAAACATTGAAAGCATGTTTCATACCCCATGCGTCTTTGGCTCTCTTGGAAGGAGAGTAGCAAAATCCAAAGTGTGGATATAGAAGAATAATATATATATGCTTAGTAATATAATCCCAAATGAGAGAGTAAGTGGATATCAATCTCATAGATCAACCCAAGAAGAAGAGTAGCCAAAATTTCTAGAAGTCCATCAACGATGCCCATCATCTCATGTGTCTTCCCAGCATAAAGTATCCAAGTCAAGCCTATCCCCATCTCTATTCCACATTGTCTAGGGTCTATCATCTCAAGGTAGAGGACTCATTCCATAGTACAATAAGAGGGTTATACTCTGATGGTTGAGGACCCATGTCCACCCCAGATGGAGGGTTCTACTCTAAGTCATCGAGTAAACATGCCCTGACCTGCAGGAGGGATCCACTAAGAAGGTTGAGAACCCATCCCCATCCCATATGGAGGGTGAAAATATAAGTCATCGAGGACCCATTCCCTACCCCATAGGAGGGTGACACTTGGAAGGTCGAGGAACCATGCCCAACCTAGATGGAGGTTTCCACTCTAAGTAATTGAGGACCCATTCTCTACCCTACAGGAGGGTACCACTCAGAAATTTGGGGACCCATTCCTAGCCTAGCTAGAGGGTTCCACTCTAAGTCACTGAGGACCCATGCCCTTCCCTATAGGAGGGTGCCAATCAGAATGTATTTGGTGATCCTGCGTGATTACTGATATCATCGAGCATCGTCTGAGTAAGCATCATGCCCAGAAAATTTGAAAACATATCTATAAAGCCATAGTTAAGGGAAAAAACATGTTCTACATAAAAAAAAACACTTAGGATAGGCTACTCATGGGCCAAAATCTAAGTTAAAATGAAGAAGATAGGGATCCTTGAAGTTTTCTCAAAAGTAGTAAGGGTTACATGATGTGTGAGGGGACCCACATGGTGTGTGGTCCTGCTCCACCACCCGGATGTGTCCCTGGACAACATACGGATCCATCAAATGTAATAGTACATTCTATGTGGGTGGACTACATGGCGTGTCTAGAATAACAGGGACATGGCCGTGTCATGCCTGCTATGTTCATGTACCAAACCCCATGTTTGTGTGCTGGACCCTGTGTCCATGTACTGGAGCACACACCTGTGTGGATAGCCATGTACTACCAGATGGTATCCCACCCATGTGATCCTTCACACGAGTTCCCATTTGGGTAAGGGGCACACAGTGTGTAGGAGGACTACAAGTTGTGTCATCCTTATCTTTTCAAAAACCCTATCCGCCACTGCTGAGGGGGATACACGCCATGTGTTCATCCTAATACACTACGTGTAGTTGTTTTTTCACCAAAAAAATCAGATCTACGATCTGTGCTAGTATATGCTCAATCCACCTTAGAACCCACCTTGAATTGGTTTGAAACTCACAGATCTGGCCATAGATTTTGGATCTCAGACGTCGCTTTCTAGAAAAAAATTATTTTTAATTTTAGGGGTTTCTCCATATGTTTTTCATGCCACTACACCTTCTGTATTCAAGTATTTGATCTCAAAATAACAAAAATATTATCCAGACCTCACTAAAATCCTAGATCTAGCCATAGTTCGTCGATCCTTTCCTTATTTCTTGATCTGTCGTGGTTCTAAGGGTCTGATTGGGCTTAGTACCACCTGAAAAAGTCGAACTGGGACCGTAGGGTCCAATTGGTGAATAATTAAAAGAAATAGGGGATAAAAGCACTATAAAAATTGTTTAAACGATCACTGGTCAAGCGTTCTTAGCCAATTATCAAGAACAGTGATCCATGGATTAAAAACCAAAGAAATTAATTAAATTTTGGTACTCAGGCACATGAAAAGGATACAAAAATGGAAACAAATTGAAGAAAAAAATATCGATCTACTCAAATATTTAATCAAAGGGTGTAAAAACACAAAATGATGAGTCCTACCTCGATATGGATCGATCATTGATGAAGAACGTGCCCTCTAATGATTCGAGAGGTTTCATTGTGTCTGCTGCGTCCTGATCTAATCTAATATGTAGTTTCATCGTTGTCTGACATGCTCCAGCAATGGAGGAGGAAGAGAGAGCTCTATATTTATTCTAGGGTTTATGTGGTTAACCCTGAATAAATATGAATGGTGATACTCTTATATAGTTATCCATTATGCTTTAAAAAATCTAATTAATTATTTTAATAATTAATCATCTCATTAAATGCACCACCAATGAGTGAGGGGTACAAACATCCCGTGCTAACCCATTTTATATTACGACTAGGGTAAACACTGTGTTACAGAATCAATCGTGGTCTCATATTTCTGATATGAGCTACCATTTAGGAGTTATACCATTTTCTTTTTGGTATCATGCGTGTGCAATATAATATATAATTAATATTTTTATAAAATTAATTCTGGGAACACCGGGTCTCGGAATCACATGCCGTCTCAATATATAGCTCTAGAAATATATATAGAAATATTTGAAATTCTTACATGGAAAAAACTATATCTATATAGGAATACTCTAGAATGAAAAAATCTCATTTCTCTAAGGTTAGAAAATCCTGAGTCTTTTCCACTCGTAATGTCTCAAGATAAAACTACTGGTTGAATATTTTCTTGAATGATTCCCAGGTGATATAATCTTATAACTTTGCTTGCACAATAGTGTCCCACCATCTCCTTCCCAACCCCTCAAGAATATACATGAAAAAACCCACCTTAGAGTCCCTAGGAGTTTTTAAAAAGTTGAAGATCCTCTCAATCCACTCAATCCATTCTTCATATTCCTAGGGTACTTTTTTACCATGAAATACAAGAGGATATTACTTGGAAAATTATGAGCCTTAATTTACTAATCATCCCATGTTCATAACACCTTTTTAACCCATATTCTAAATAGTGTAGATTATAGATTTTAACAAAGAAGGTTCAACCAAAGGATTCTCCTACAGAACCTGTCTTGCAGATTCCTCACTCATATTTAGAAGATATCTTCTAGGAGGAAGTTTCTAATAATCATAATACTAAAACCAATCATTTACAATCAGATTCCAAAATCATAGGACCAACTTCAGGTATCTATATTAATGATTTAAAACAATATGAATTTAAAGGAATTATGAATTATTCAAATAAATACTGAAAAAAAGAAGGAACATTTCCGTTTAAATAAACCCCATATTTAGTTCATTCAAATAACCTCAACCACACATTCTCAAGCTTGAAAAAAATCCATAAACACCCATGGTAACTTGGATTTAGACATGAAAGTGAGCTAGCCAGGCCCACTTTCCGCACTTACTACCTAAATTATAAATAACCTAACTCTAATCTACAAAAAAACTAAACCACACCTAGGTAGTGTCAATAACACTTTAGGTTGGGTATTCCCTTTAATACCAATTTATAATGAACTAACTTGGGTCAACTAGTCAAGTCACCCAAAATCAGTTTGCCGCATGGTGAAGTGAGAACCAAGGAAAAAATAGTCTCATGTGAAACAAAATAAGGTATAAAATCAGAGTACAAAGCGGAAGATATAAATATATTCTTGAGGATAAACAAGTCAATATAAATAGGCCAAAATATAAATATAAAACATGAAAAGTCTAAACATGACCTTATGTGACCATTCGTCACCGCCAAACCATATAACTAAGAAGATTGTTGGGACCAAGTTTGATGGAGAAGTTTTGGAAGTAAGAAAATGTTGTTTTTAAGAGTGTTGTATTTTGTTTTCAAAAAGGATAAATCAATTAACTTTGTAAAATCTTAGAAAATATTGTGATTCTTTGATGATTTTTATTTCACAAAAATCATACATTTTTTGGAGAACTTGTGATGCAAGATTTATAAAGGAAAGGGGGAGTAAAGGTGTTTTCAATCATTTTCTGGGTTGATTGGAAAAAAATATGGTGCTGGAAGATAGGAAAGTAACATTACATTTCGTAGAAAATATTATGATGTTAAATGTGATCGATCAAAGAATAAATATCACGATAGATAAGGTTTGTGATGAAAGAATCTATTTTCTAAATAAGATATATGATAATTAATTAGCATGGTTGTTCTTTCTGAAACATATTTTTTAGGTGGTGTCATTTCCCTGTGTTTTCCACATTTTTGGGCCTTAAAATCGGGAGTTTCTCATTATGGAAAAGGAATATTTTTCTGTAAAGGAGTCTGAAAAGAATGGTTTTAGGACTTCTAAGTATAGTTTGTGGACCTCATAAGAGGTACGCGTAGTGACGAAGGAAATTTGGAAAAGTAAGAATTCCATGAAGCGCGGTATGTAGACCACGTAGGAGAAATGGTTTTTGGGTGGATCATAGTTCGCGGGAGGCTTGCAGTTCATGGAAGGTCAACAGTTCATGGTGAAGGATGTTTTTCATGAAATGGAGGTGGTGATTTAGGACACCGTGAAGAAAGAAAGTTAATACATGGACCGTGTAGGGAAAATGGTTCGTGGGATGCACACGATATGTGGTGAAGGATGTACCACATTGAAAAATTGGGTAAATTCGATTAGTGATATTTTTGGATCAATTTTACTATATAAAGGACCCTAATCCCTTCATTAAGGGTGAGAGATTTTCATAATACAATATCTTCACTCTAAGGAAGATTTTGGCTAAGTCTGGAAGTGTTCACTGAGGAAAGATTCCATGAAGGAAAAAGTTATCCATGGAAGAAGAAATAGTCCACGGAATAGGAAGAAGCAGTCTATGGAAGAAGGAAGTTCCCAGAGGCAGAGATGGTACGTTGAAGATATATGTGGAGGCGGTACATAGATGTGGTATGTGGAGGCGGTATGCGGATGTAGTACACATAGGTGGTACGAGAAGGTGGTACGTGGAGCAGTGATAGTCCGCAGAGTAGAGATAGTTCATAGAAGAAGAGGATGTCTACAAAGAACTTGCACTACATGGTGAAACTCGGTTTACAAGGGACACATGTAGTTTGTGATGGAAGAATAATAGTTCATGAAAGACTGAAGAAAGTTTTTACCAAGTTCTGGGTGGGAAAGAGAAGAATTTTTTGAAAAGATCCAATTTGTGATTGATGATCAAGAAGCACCAAAACATTTAATTTCATCATTTTTTCTAGAAGAATCACACACACACACACACTATTGAATTATTTTTAAAGTGCTAAATGAGTGCAAGGGAATATCCCACTCATTGTATTCCACTCAAAAGGATATTTTTCTAGTAGATTGTGTGGTATTATATTATTTCCAAACCATACCAAGTATATAGATACTCTTGTTGAGTAGTGAACCTTGTAAATACTTGTGTTCCTATGATTGTGTGTTTGGATTGTGTTTAGTATGGAAGGTAATATTTAATAGGAGTTGAAGGTTGTTTCATAAGTAAGGAAACAAAAAATAAAATCATATCACTGATTCACCCCCTCCCCCTCTCAATGATACTTGGATCTTGACTGGGAAACTTCAATTGGTATCAGATCTTGGTTCTCTTCATTTATTCTTTGTTGAATTTTTGAAGAGAATTTGTGATGGAGAATCTAAATTTCATGACTATTAAGGGGATTCCAATATTTGATGTAAAGAATTATCATATCTATAAATATAGAATGATTCCTTACCTTATGTCCCTTGGGTATGAAGTTATTGAAGATAAAATAGATGGATTTCCTCCTATTGATTTTAAGGTTCCTCTCACACCTGTCAATAAGAAGAATCTTGAGAATGATGTAAGAGATTAAAATTCTTTACTCTTATCACTCTCTAAGAGTGATTTTTTTAAGAGTGAAAGGTATTGATACAACTAATGATATCTAGGATAAGCTGAAAAACATATATAAAGGAAATAAAAAAGTGAAGAATGAAAAACTTCAAATATGGAGGTTAAAGTATAAATATTTGGAAATGGGAGATTTTGAATATATCAGGGACTTCTTTACTAGGGTAAATGACATTGTTAGTACTATCAGATGTATTGGTGAAAATTTGAAGTATTCTATAGTTGTTGAAAATATATTAATAATTCTGCCTGACAAATTTGATGATAAAGTTTCTTCATTGGAAGACATAGACCCTAAAAACATATCTCTAGATGATTTTCATAGCACTCTCATCACTTATGAAATGATAAGGGAGAAGTTTATTAAGATAAAAACAAAAGCTGATAGAGAAATTTCTTTTAAAGCTACCAAGATTGAAAAGATTAATAAGGATCTTGAGGAAGTTGATGTTGCTGACTCTGAATATGTAAATGTGGTATGTAAGAATCTTGATGAAATTTTATCCTTATTTTCTAAAAATGTGAGAAGATGTACATGTAAATATAAAGGAAAAATTCCCTTGAAGTGTTTTAAATGTCGATCTGTTGGTCACTTTTCAACAAATTGACCTCAAAGAAAGAAATATAAATATGGTGATGAAGAATAAAGAAGGCCAAGAAGGTCATGGAAGAAACAAGGTGATAAAAAAAATATTTTTCCATAGGGAAAGATAAAAATTTCTTCAAATCCAAAAGAAGAAGATTTTTGTATAAAGATGAGGAAGAAGAAAATAGTGAAGTTGAATCCGAAAAATATTTTGCTGAGAAATCTAGAGAGAATACATTTATTACAATAGTAAATAATGAATATTTCAGGAGCAATAGTTCTAAAGAATAAGAAACTCAACTTTTCATCTGAAAGAAGAGTTAAAAGAATTTTTAAGAAAGATTAGAAGGATTGAGAATGAAAACAGGAAGTTGATAAATGAAAATTCTTCATTAAAAAATAAAGAACGTGTTTCAGATAAGAAAGTAAAGCTGGTAAAAGAGATTGATGATTTGAATAATTCTCTTGAGAATGAAAATAACCATAATGAACATCTAGAAGTAAATTTGAAATAAAAAGAAGAAGAGTTAGAACCTGTCCAACAAAAACTTTCTAACGAATGAACCTAATAAGGAATATAAGTATTAAAAACTCTATCTAAAAAGTTGGTGAAAGTTTTGGTAATAATGAAACTAATAAGGTTGAACAAAATTTACCTTAAAATGTTGAAAATAAATCTTGAATTAGTTTTAGAGAATAATAAAGACGAAAAAGTTATGTATGTCGAAAAAGTTAACAATGATGAAAAATCAAAAGTTTCTAATAATCCCAATTCCAGAAAAATTTCTATTACTTTTGGTTTTAATAAGTCTAGAAATAAATATGTGATGAATAATAAAGTTATATTTGAAAAAATAAAGGTTTATGGTCAACAAATTTCCCTTAATAAGGTTATTGAGAAGCATGTTCACAACTCTGGTCAGAATGGAAGTTTCAGAGAGAAATATTATTTCTATAGATACTATTGGTATTATGATAGATTTAGAAATACTTAAAACATGTGTTGTTTCAACAAAAAACATCACTAATATTCCACTGGTTATGTAAGGAAAGGTTTGAGGGGGAGTCAATCCTTTTAAAGTAAGTATGAGAAGGAAGTTCAGAAGAAATCTGAGAAAGTTGGTGTAAAAATTGAGAATAGGTTTCAACTACTGGAAACTATTTTTAAAATATGTGAACAACCTTGAAATCTTGATAAATATTGTATTGTTTTGTTACCATCACAACAAACATTTATTAACAATGCTCAGAAGTCATAGGTGAAGAAATAAAAGGAAGAAGAAAAACCTCTTGTTATTAAAACCGCTTTGAAAGATATAAAAGGAGAACGACCCTGGATTCTTAAAAGTGGGTGTTCTTATCATATAAAAGGAGAATTAAATATATTTAAGAATTTGAAATACTTAAAAGAAGGAATTATGACATTTTTAAATGATTAATTTCTAAGGATAAAAGGTGTTGGATAAGCCATCATTGGGAAAGAAAAGATGAAATCCACGAAAAAATTATATGTTGATGGATTAAAACACAACCTGCTGATTTTTTCACAAATTTTTGATGAGGGAAACAAAGTAAAATTCAAAAGAGATAAGTTTGTTGTTAAAGTAAAGAATATGGAAATATAGTTACAAGAGGCCAATGTAAAAAAGGGAACTTGTTCCAAGTTGGTGAAATACAAAAATCATGTTACATGGGTATGGTGGAAGAAAATCAATTGTGGCATAAAAGGTTGGGAAAAATGTGTCATAGAAACATGAGAAAGTTATCAAAGACAGATAGTGTCTGAGATATTCCTAATATGTTAAGAATAAGATATTGGTGTTGTGCTATTTTTCATAAAGGAAAAATTACAAACTCAGTGCATAAGAAAGTTTACATTTGTTCAAAATGACCCCTGGAAATTATTCATTCAGATATATGTGGGCCAATGATAAAATAATCAACCAATGTATATAAGTACTTCATCACATTCATTAATGACTTTACTCACATTAATTGTGTTAGGTACATGATACATAAGTCAGATGCTCCGAAAATGTTTAAAAGTTTTATGAGAAAAGCTAAGAAGGAATGTGAATATTCTGCGAATAAGTTGAGAACTGAAAATGGTGGTGAATATAAGAACGAATAATTTGAAAGTTATCTTGAGAATAATTTAATTTATTATGAGTTCAGTTCACCATACACTCCTAAAAAATGGGGTTACTAAAAGAAATAATAGAAGTCTGGTTGAAATGGGGTGAACTATGTTACTTGAACATGATATCTCTCATTACTATTAGAGGTAAGCCATGAGTACTATTGTGCATATTCAAAATTGATGTTTCTATAGACCAAGTTCATATATGACTCGATATGATTTTTTTTATAGAAAAAAATCAATTTTTGAAACACTTAAGAGTTTTTGGGAGTCCATGCATCATAAAGAAGAAAGGTGGAAACCTTGAAAAGTTTGAGAAAAGTGGTGAAGATGGAATTTTTTTGGTTATACTCTAGAGGGAAGAGAATATAGATGTTTTAATAAAGAAACATTAATAATTGTTGATTATTTTGATTTAAAAGTTTTTGAAAATATTGATAAATAAAAATAAACTTATGTTGATATGTAAGATGAGAAGGATAAGGAAAGTCTTGTTAACAACTCTGATGATGCTGCCGACAGTGGTAATCCTACTCACAAAGAATAATAAAACTCGTCTATTTCTAGTGATGAGAAAGATACTTGAAAATATAATCCTAGGATGAGGAAACAAGTGGAATATCAAAATATTATTGGTGATCAATATCATAATGTTCAAATAAAAATAAAACAAATGCTATTACACATACTTCTTTGTATTCCAAAGTGGATCTGAATAATGTAAAAGAATCTTTTGAGCATACAGAATGGGTTTAGACTATGAATTAAGAGATTTATTAGATAGAAAATAATGATACTTGGGAATTTATACCCAAGCTGGATAACAAAAATGTTATTGGCACAAAATGGGTTTTATTAAACAATCTGAATGAAGAAGGATAAGTGATAAGGAACAAGGAAATATTACTGTGAAAATGTTACTCACAAAT